>CM023825.1:19657720-20993553 GCA_013266295.2 Branchiostoma floridae x Branchiostoma japonicum
GATACAAATGTACCTGCAACCCTGGATGGATTGGACTGAGCTGTCATCACGGTGAGATCTTTTTGCAGCAGTCAAAATCTGACTATTAAGGAATTTCTTTTCTTTATTAGTCTAAGGTCCCTGACTGATTGACTGCCATTTTTAAAACAGATCTAGAATGCCCGACATTTATGTACCGTAGTTGTTTGTTAGTTAGCTCAATCTAACACATTTTAAAGACTTTTTTCCCTTTTGACACAGACCTGAATGAATGTATCTGGATACCATGCCAACATGGACGCTGTGTGAACAAGGATGGCGGATATGTTTGTACCTGCAACCCTGGATGGACTGGACAGAACTGTCAGCAAGGTGAGTTCTTTTCGTTTGATGTAATGTTAGTCATGGATAATTTTGGGGGGAACATTAACCTTTACATTGTATAGCTGTATATGTTCTTTATTTAAGTGAGATAATATTTGGTATAATTATTTTTATTAGTCTAAGGCCCTTTACTGATTGACTGTCCTTTTTTTTAAAACAAATCTAGAATGCTCGACATCTATGTACTGAAGTTGCTTGTTAGTTAGCTCCACCTAGCACATCTTTAACCTTTAACCTCGGGAAAGGAGATTTCCTTCCGTGGAAGGGTTACTGTTTTCTCCCATGTTTGTGTTTTCGCACCTATTACCTCATCACGTGGTTAGTCATTAAGGTCCCAAAGAAACATGGTGATTTGGGGCACTTTAGCAGAATTTCCAGGTAATGTAGTAAGATAATTCGACACCGCTGTGCTGTATGTGGTGTGATGACCACCTGGTGTCCACTGTAGGAGTTAAGCCGTGTAGGACCGAGGAGGTCTTTGGTCGGGTATGGTAGGCTATACCACACTACTTTCAGGAAGGGAGTTTAGCCTGAATTGCGTCAGCCGTCTTTTAAGCCATGTAGCGTTACTGGTACATTGTTGTTAATGTGATGTCTGAAATTGTCAGCAATCGCTGTGAACATTATGCATTATATACTTCCAAGAGGGGTGGAATCTCATTTTTTTTCCTTTTGACACAGACGTGAATGAATGTACCAGGAACCCATGCCAGCATGGACGCTGTGTGAACAAATATGGCGGATACATATGTACCTGCGACCCTGGATGGATTGGAAAGAACTGTCAGCAAGGTGCGTTTTAATCTGATGTGCTGGCAAAATAATGAAAGTTTAGCGTATTCACATTGGACAGAGATTCTCCCAAGAGCAGTTTGGCTCAATTATACCAATCGTTTATGTTACAGCCAAACCATGTCTTACTGGGTGGAGTGGATATAAGAACCACTGCTACAAGTTGATGACAGACAAAGCCAAGTGGAAAACAGCAAAGGTACGGTGTGAAGGACTCGGTGCAAATCTGGCTTCTATCACAAGCAGTGACGAGGCCAACTTCATCAACGGCATCATCACTGGCGGTGGGTAATACAACAAAGCCCCTTATCACATTACAATCGTTTCACGGGTTCAGCTCAAAAACTTTGTTCCAACACGAAAAGATAGTGCATCAAATTTCCACTGTCCTGCTGCAGGAAGTTGTTCTCAAAATTCAAGTGCCCAGTCGCTTAGGTCACGTGAACTTTCGAACACGTGACGTGAGCAATTCTCTGTTAATTGATAGTCTACAGGGCAGGTAAAAGAAAAGTGAAAGGTGGAACGGAATTAGTGCAAATCCTATTACATACTGCGATAGCATAACGTGTTTGACTGGCTCTTAAGCTGCATATAAATGCTTTCTTTCAACTACAGCTCCTAAAGGGGAGTGGGATGTTCATTTCGTCTGGTTTGGACTGCGTCGCAATGATGGAAAATTCCGTACGTTTACGGATGGATCACAGGTCTCCTACACAGACTGGGAGCCGGGTCAGCCCAACGACAAAAGCCATCTCTTCTCAGGGTTCAAGGGACAGGACTGCGTCGGCATGTACTCAAAGGTGTGTGCTTGAATTTGCTGAGATTGCATATGTAGGAGTCTTGGCTGGCAACTACGACAGGAATTCATGCTACGTATATCCTACGATAATTGGCAAAGTGGAAATAGTACAATCATTCTACACTTGTTGCATGGAGAATCGGGCACGGAGGAGACTGATGAATGTCATTTCTGCATTGTATTGCAGAGATGAGCAAGAAAGTTACATCTGTCACTTAATTCTATGTTGTTGTTCTTTTTTTCATCAGACTGGCAAAGGGTATGCTGGCTGGATGTTCCGAAATGAATATGTGCGAAAGGGACAGTGGAATGATGACCAGTGCTACCGTCCCTATCCCTTCATCTGCAAGCGTCAAAAATGACAATACACCATTATTACCGAGCGAGAAACAAATTCAACATTGTATCTCCAAACAAGACAGGTAGACGGGACCAAGTGAGGAAAGTGGACGCCACATTGTAAGTTGTAGAAGCTGCAGCACACGTCTCTAACAGATTTGTGTTAATGACCCACCTCAGGTGTCTATTGTGACATAACGCGTGGCCAGCGACCTATAGCCACCGAACAAACCATCGAGTGATGAGCGAAGCGTTATGCCGATGCCAGCCTAAAACCGAGTGAAATGCGGGTCATCCACGTTATTTTCTGATATAGCCAATAGACGTAATTCCAATCTTCGCGGCCATTTTGAAAAGTGGGATGAACGTTATTATCCAATAACCAATTCAAACTGACACCGACATTGTTAACCATTTGAAGTCCACCATTCCTACAAATGTGCTTTATTGGCCGATCATCAAATACATGACTTTTGTCTCCACTACACTTGTAGCGTTATGACCTGGCTCTATGATAATAACAAGTAACTAATAAGCCACTGCCATGGGCAACACTGCTTGTCATCTATCTGACAATCCTGAGTTATATTCTTGAAAGGGCAACACTTTTTTCCTGGTAAACTAGAGGGAATACGAAGAAATACATCTAATTTAACCGCACTTATACTTTTTTACAAATTCAACAGCAGAAAGTACAGGACAGGTAACAGGTGCGCGTGTCACCTATATACCTGCATCGCACAGAAAGGATTAATAATGTTTAAAGTATCAAAATTAAAAAAAAAGTTATATTGTAGTCTTTGTACCTCATACTATTTTGGAAAATGCTTTCAAATAGACTTGTGTGCCTTCATGTCAGTAAAGATTTCTAAAACGCTCTATGAACGGCTGACCAACTTGAATCACATTGTAATGGGTAGATTCTTGTAGTGTGCTTAGATTGGAATGGAAACAACGTTTCTAACGGTAGAAAAATGAAAACTAATGTAAAATGGTAGTAGTGTCCTGTGCTCATTAAGCCAGGTTACACACTCATTTGATGTCATCCTTAAAGATAGTTGTCACTGCTATGGTTATTCTTATGTAGCAATCAGTGTCGAGTAAATACTAATGACATTGTGTCAACAATTATTACATTATCAAGTTTTAATTTCAGATCATTGCCATTGGGAGGAAGGAATGGTTGTATCAAGGAGATATAGGGAATGATTGTATCACTTGTTTTGTATTGGAGTCATAGAATGTGCTATGTTCTGCATTTGATGAGATGCCATAGTATGGCTTTTTGAAAAGTATCAAATTGCAGGTCAGATACAAAGATGCTTCTGAATAATTTTTCAATATATGTAACGTGGGTGGGGGTACATACATGCTGTATAATAAAGGACATATACAATCACTGTCCACAAAAACTAACGACATTCCTCAGATTGTGAAGCTTTTCTATCTGTGGGTGCGTCTGTATCAGAGTCTCTTTGTTAAAATTTCTATAAATTTACAGCAATGCTAAGAGCATTCAAAAATCAAATGATGTATTTTACAGCTTGTATTAAGAAAGGGTAAATGTCATCAATTATTAGAATGTGCCATCGCTGCTGAATGGGTTAAATGTTCATTATACTATAATAATCATACATTGTACTATAATAATTAAATAAATACTACTATACAGGAGCGTAAAATGATAACTGAAACTAAGCAAAAGTAATCATGCTGGACAGTAATATCAATGCTTGGCTGATTGGTTTGTATATGTGTAACTTTGACATTCTTGTACAAATTTTCTGAATACTACAATCATTTTCGCATTTCTTATTAAAGGCATTGAATAGACAATGACGGGCCAATAAAGTGTTGTTTCCTTTTTTGTATTGTTCTCTCGTTCAGTGCCTTACTGCGAGTGTGCCTAACAACTTGATTACTTAGAATAAGAAGATATATCAAGATGTTTCAGATAATAGTAGTACCTATCTCACAGTGTATAATTGTCCTGCATTTGTCTGAGGGCTCTCTCTGAGTTACCCAGTTACTGGTACATTTTCTTTGTCCACATTTGCGATTGGTTAGTTGTCTATTCTTGTCCAACTGGTCTTTCTACTGCGTTCCAGTGCCTTCTGGTACAGTTTCCTGCTAACACGATCTGAAATCTCTCCAGGTTTTCAGCCATGAGAGAAAGAAGGGGTTGTTTTCCGGCCTGTTTAGGCTGGGCAAATCTTTTGTTAGTATTGTTGATGCTGAATGTAGTCCCGACGACGACGTCTCTTTCCGGTAAGCCTCCGTCTCCTCATTTTTTCGACCATGTGCTGTGTGTCATTTGTGTGACTGATTGTAGGTCACACCCCACATTTCTGTTATGGTTATCTATTGGTGTTGGTAAAAACACACGTCAATCCTGAAGGTCCCACATCCGTAGACAGATTTATACTAGTATTATATTAAATTCAGTACTCTCTCGAGTGTTCTTTACAGTTTGGATGTATCAGAAGATTCAGCTTATGGCTTGCAACGTTTGTGTAACCAACAGTCGACTAAGACATTTAGACTGTAAGACTATGGCCTACATATGGTGTTGTTGTTGGTCAATGGAATTTTCTTCTCGGCGTGTATGTAATGTAGTGGTAATTGGTAGTGTTATTCCTTTCAGGCAATAGCTAGGAATGCCAAGCACTATGTAAACATTTCATGGGGTGAAAATTCGTTATGAGTCTCTATAAGAAGTAATGGGCACGATGGTGCCTATGAAAAAAGGACGTAGGCAGAGTATGCTCTTTTTTTCTGAAAACGTCATCATTCCTGAATCGGAAACATTTTTCTTCGGGAGTGTTTCTACTGGTAGGTAACAGTGAAAAATCCGGAAAACGTTCTCTGATAATCTTATGCAAATGCTTCACGGTATCTGGATGGCCGCAATGCTAAACAGGAAGATTGCAAGTGAAAGAAACAGGTTTTGTGGAATGGCTACACATGCGTGACAAAAGCGTGAACGTGGTCTCTAAACAACGTCAATTGTTGAACGTGTCGACGAACGAGCAAATACACAGAGCTCAGATGTATGCTTAGTTGTCTATCAGAACCCATGGCTTGAGGCTTGGAGTCAGGGCAGGTGGTCCAACAACCTTTTAGACATATCTGTGGCCAAACTAGACAAAGAAGAAGGCCTAGATTCCTGCCCCTCAAATGCGTTAGTTGATAACTCGTGTAACACTTTGCATGATACAACACGATACAAAACACACCATTGTAGGAAAACCCCGAAGTAGACCGAATTTTCTATACTTAGTACATCGACTGTATTTCATTGCACACAGTGTGTGTGTGTGTGTGTGTGTGTGTGCGCGTGTATGTCTGTATGTATGTACTGCAATATACCTTGTCTTCTATTCTCTACGATGTCAACAAAAGTTACAGCCATACACCAATAGAAAAACGTTTTCAAATATAGACAAATAGCCTGGAATCTTTGAACTAAGGCCAGGGAACGTTTCCATAGAGGGGGAAAGGTTTTGTTATACCGATAATTTTAAGTGACGGCACCCTTGATACATATGTTTGTGGTACTGGCATGCTGTATATCACCACTTTTATCTTCCAACAGCCGATGAGAATCGTTCCGAAAACGACAGAAGACGGGATATGCTGGGAATTTGGTCTCCTCAGAAGAGCCGTGTGGTGCATCCTTACTTAGAGGGCCTGCATCAATGGTAAAGTTCATCAACAATATGAAGGGGGTTGGTAGTTGATCCCAAATAGCCAAACGTAAAATGCGAACAGAAGGGATGCCGGAACAATGCGTAAATTGAGTTTATTTGGTAATATTTTCAATTCCCATGACACTACCGTTTGATGTTATATGTGTCCGTACTTCTACTGTAATTCTTTTGTGTGAACTTCAGCTTCAACGATATAAAGATATCTAGATGTAAGCGATAATGCATTAGCGTATGTGCATTAGCAAAATGCATAAGTCTTTCACACAAACTAACTGTTTGTTCATCACTTCTAGGCTCGACAGTTACAGACAATCAGTTGCCGCAGGCCATGAAAAACAAAACAGACAAAATCGCTTGCAAAGCAACATGGCTGGTAATGTGGAACACTCAAGATATAGCAGTGACACAGAAGACAAAGAAGCAGGTATGTAAACATGCTTGAAATAATGCTTTCGTAGATATGGACACGGCGCACTACTGGCTAAACCATGACTGTGATGGATAGAACAAAAAATGTTTAATGTGTTCCCTCTAACCTCCTTGATGTGTTCTAATTGCGGCTGCATTTGTTTAGGTTTCTGATGTAGCTCAGCAAAATTTGCTATATATGTCAACTGACGGTAAACGTCAAAGTATTTTATTAAGAGACATCAAGATATCATTTTCCTATTTTCTAGGTCTCTTCGGCGAATCTTCTCGTAGACTATATAGAAAAGTTTTAAAATGCAACAATCTTGGGTAATTGCATAAAACGTGACTAATGTTGCATGTTCTTTGTCATGCACAGAAGTGAGGGGTTTGAATGAGGACAATCGCCATCGTAAGCAGTTGAATATCCTTCATGAGATTAACAACAACCTTGACATGATCATGAAAGAGGTCATACATGAGATGGTGGAAAAGAAAAATGTAGTAAGTGAAGTGCAGGACAGCGCCATCGACACCGATCACGGCAAAAGAATCATAATAAGTCTAAGTCCCGAGGGAGTTAAAGTCGTTCCTAAAAAACCAACGACAGAGGCTCCGGCCGTAACCAAACTGGCAACAAATGCAACTGAACAGGTCAACACTACGGAGCAACACCTGCACAAGTCCAGTCAAACACTAACAGTGAATGGGTCGTCCGCTCAAGCCCAAAATACCACCAGCCAGAGAATGTCAGGCGTCAGCCAATCAGCGGCGGCCAATGTGTCGTCTGGAACAGTCCAACGTGCTATTGGACAAAACGCCACACAGGCCAGGCAATCAGCGGCTGCCAATGAGTCGTCTGCAGCATCACAAACCACTTCGGGACAGAATGCCTCACAAACCAGCCAATCAGCAGCTTCCAATGCAGCAGCTGCAGCAGCTCAAGGAATTTCGGGTCAAAATGCTTCTCACGTCAGCCAATCAGCGGCTACCAATGTGTCGTCTGCAACAGCTCAATCCAATTCGGGGAAGAATTCCTCACAGTCCAGCCAATCAGCGGCTGCCAATGCAGCAGCTGCAGCAGCTCAAGGAATTTCGGGTCAAAATGCTTCTCACGTCAGCCAATCAGCGGCTACCAATGTGTCGTCTGCAACAGCTCAATCCAATTCGGGGAAGAATTCCTCACAGTCCAGCCAATCAGCGGCTGCCAATGCAGCAGCTGCAGCAGCTCAAGGAATTTCGGGTCAAAATGCTTCTCACGTCAGCCAATCAGCGGCTACCAATGTGTCGTCTGCAACAGCTCAATCCATTTCGGGAAAGAATGCCTCGCAGGCCAGCCAATCAGCGGCTACCAACGTGTCGTCTGCAGCAGCACAAACCACTTCGGGACAGAATGCCTCGCAGACCAGCCAATCGGCGGCTGCCAATGCAGCAGCTGCAGCAGCTCAAGGAATTTCGGGAAAGAATGCCTCAAAAACCAGCCAATCAGCGGCTACCAACGTGTCGTCTGCAGCAGCTCAATCCATTTCGGGAAAGAATGTCTCACAGGCCAGCCAATCAGCGGCTGCCAATGCAGCAGCTGCTGCAGCTGCAGCTGCAGCTGCAGCAGCTCAAGGAATTTCGGGAAAGAATGCCTCAAAAGCCAGCCAATCAGCGGCTACCAACGTGTCGTCTGCAGCAGCTCAATCCATTTCGGGAAAGAATGTCTCACAGGCCAGCCAATCAGCGGCTGCCAATGCAGCAGCTGCTGCAGCTGCAGCTGCAGCAGCTCAAGGAATTTCGGGAAAGAATGCCTCAAAAACCAGCCAATCAGCGGCTACCAACGTGTCGTCTGCAGCAGCACAAACCTCTTCGGGAAAGAATGCCTCGCAGACCAGCCAATCGGCGGCTGCCAATGCAGCAACTGCAGCAGCTCAAGGAATTTCGGGAAAGAATGCCTCAAAAGCCAGCCAATCAGCGGCTACCAACGTGTCGTCTGCAGCAGCACAAACCACTTCTGGAAAGAATGCCTCGCAGACCAGCCAATCGGCGGCTGCCAATGCAGCAGCTGCAGCAGCTCAAGGAATTTCGGGAAAGAATGCCTCAAAAGCCAGCCAATCAGCGGCTACCAACGTGTCGTCTGCAGCAGCTCAAGGAATTTCGGGAAAGAATGCCTCAAAAACCAGCCAATCAGCGGCTACCAACGTGTCGTCTGCAGCAGCACAAACCACTTCGGGACAGAATGCCTCGCAGACCAGCCAATCGGCGGCTGCCAATGCAGCAGCTGCAGCAGCTCAAGGAATTTCGGGAAAGAATGCCTCAAAAACCAGCCAATCAGCGGCTACCAACGTGTCGTCTGCAGCAGCACAAACCACTTCGGGAAAGAATGCCTCAAAAACCAGCCAGTCAGCGGCTACCAACGTGTCGTCTGCAGCAGCTCAATCCATTTCGGGAAAGAATGCCTCAAAAATCAGCCAATCAGCGACAGCCAACGTGTCGTCTGCAGCAGCTCAATCCATTTCGGGAAAGAATGCCTCACAGGCCAGCCAATCAGCGGCTGCCAATGCAGCAGCTGCTGCAGCTGCAGCTGCAGCAGCTCAAGGAATTTCGGGAAAGAATGCCTCAAAAACCAGCCAATCAGCGGCTGCCAACGTGTCGTCTGCAGCAGCGCAAGCCGTGTCGGGAAAGAATGCCTCAAAAACCAGCCAATCAGGAGCTGCCAATGCGTCATCTGCATCAGCCCAAGGTATAAAAACGAAGTCACCTATCACTCATTTGGGTGAAGAAGTGGTGGGATCTGTGATGACGTCCATCAAGTCTCTGCAGACCGCAGCCAACAAGTTGGACGCCGCCGTGAAGTACTCAAATGCCAGCCACAAGTCCGAACTCCTCCACGCCTTGTTTGTCTTTCAGAGGTCTCAATATAAAACGCTGACGACCCCGAAAAAAACAGATCCAAAAATGGAGGCATCTGCCAAGAACACCTTAACCAAAAACACCGTTGCGCTTGAAGCATCTATGGTTTCAGTCAAGAACCTCAAGGGCAAAGAGCTAAAGAAGGCCATCGAGAATCTGGAACAAGATCTTAAAAAGGTACAGAGCGCTTCCCAAAATAACTCACTCCAGACTGCGTATGCCATTAATAGCATATCCAGTTCCATGAAGATAGGGGAGACAGTTTTGAAGGCCACTAAGGAAAAGGAGGGACAGTTAGCCATTCGGGCGACAAATGATGCTTTATACAAAGTACGGGAAGGTTTGGAAAAGCGATACGCATGGGAGTTTTTCACCGGATCCCTTCAAAAAATCAAAAACCTTTCGGACAAAGTAGAAGGCTCTTACAAGGTACTGCTAAAGGATGCCGTGAAGAAACCAGTGGAGCCCAAGAAACCCTCCACGCTTGACAAAGCCCTCAATTTTATCCTCGCTAAAGAGAAGATTACATTCAAAAGTCTCAGCTAGGCGCCTTCAAGGATAGCAACAGTAATGTGTCGGAATGAAGGTCATTCAGTACTAGGGACAGCAACAGTTATCAAAATATCAAAACAGCCTCTCAAATGGTAAAGTAACTAGAAAACAACAGCCAGGCATCCAGACTCGTACAGATTAGGTCCGCTTCTCAGTAATCACTTCCCCTGGAGGTCCTACAGCCGGTTTATATAGGGCTGGATACAAGGCTAGCAAACAAGGCTTACACGAACTAACTCAACTGTGGTGAAAAATTCTACTGGTGACAAAATGGACTTTTGACACTTCCACTACTTACGTCCTCCCAGTAAATAAGGGACATAGAGATAGTTTGCAGCCTTAATGGTATTCCTTATATATCAAACTGAATATTACATAATACTTCTAATAATGTTATTTACTGACATAGACGGTGGGGCGGCCATGATATGCAGAGTGGATCAATGTTTTATAATATGTATAGTGTCCTCATATACATTGTATAACAAATGAAAAGGTACTAATGTATGTATTGGGTGATTATGTTAATGTCAATGTTGGAAATAAAATCATACAAACTAGTAGGACTCTGTCTGGACAAAAATATATCTTCATCTTAAGTGCCCCCATAACTGGAACATTACCATTGAAAAGGCTTGATCATGATACACTATCGACACATGTATGGGCAGTAAAAGTACGCAATCGATGTACAATCTTTATTGATTGAGGATCAATGCGTTCAACCATATTGCTAGCATGTTCCAACCACGTGACATCTAAGCAGCATTAAAAAAACTTCGAATATTACGAATATTAAAAGATACTGAAACTTTTAAAACATCAAAATACAAATTCGTCAGCAACATTTGCTTGGTTTACACGATAACAAAACTAGAGAACTTCAACAATTTCCATCGACTTGTTATTATTTACAGAAAATATCTTTTTATTTACAAATAGCAGCATCGTGTACATCACAAGGTAAATTTTCAGTCGTACCGTACCAGTAACCAATGCGTAGTGAATGAACCGTAATTGAAATCCAATACATGATATAACCAAAACCACAAATAACACAATTATATTTTGCACCAGTCATCCATTCACCAGATTTGATAAGAATACAATCCTGGTATCTGGAAAGAAACAACTTCGTAGCAGCATTAAGCCGTTACTTTTGAAATATCTAAGAGCAGCATTAGTGCCCCCTCCCCATATTTAGCCTTTCTAAAAAAGAAAGAAACTGGCAGCTGTAGCACCGTGCGTTTATAGACTATCTTTCAGGCGAGTTCGGCGACACTCTGTTCTCAACTTTCTGTACAATGAGGGGCATTCTTGAATCATGATGCGGTTTCGTATCGTGTTGTCCTCTCGATGCCTGCCTCGAGCCCACTTTGAAAGACCTCTTGGTTCCCCGTGTTCCGAACTTACGGGACCCCCTAGTGGCCAGCCGTATGCCTTTCTTCGGTGACTTTACTTTTTGTGGCCCCGTTCCCGCTGCTTTGGTGGTCCCCTTGTCGGGAGATGTCGCTTTTTGTGAGGCGCGGGACTGTAGCTTCGGCCCGTTTGCTTGCCTCGACGGCGGCTTCTGTACGTACACCTTCTCAGCCTTCTTTGGCGTTTCTTCTCTTGCCGGTAAGAATTTCTTAATATCCGGTAGCAGCTTCTCGTCGTCGACAGTCTGAGGTGCCCAGTTAGGCTGAGCAGCTCTCTGGTTCCATATACTCGCGAAGTTACTCAGGTTTTTAGCTCGCATGACGGATTTGACTGACGGTGGTTTGGGAGGGAGGGGGGCTTTTGGGGAGAAGACCCGAGGTAGCTCTCCCTCCAGGCCCTCGGGCAGCCCGTAGTCGTCCCTGGGGATGGACCTGGTCTCCAGGTACTGTTGGACGTCTTCGTTCCGCAGGTGGAAACGTTTGAAGCGGTCGATTTGTTCTCTAAGGTAGCGGTCCCGTAGATCCTTGAGCTGGGCCCGTTGCTGGTCTACCGTCTCAAAATACTTCTTCTTACTTTCCCTGTTGGAATAAAGATACGTCATCAGAGTGTTTAGAAAGTCCCGAAATGCGCTTCGAGAAACATATCTTTCTGCAGGAAAAGGATGCGTTGATACTTGAAAGATTTAGATTAACATTGCAAGCTTTGCTCAGTGAAAAGGTGAGTGTAGAAATCCATTATCTAGTGCCTGTACCTGAGCTGCCTGTGGTAGGTGTCTATCTGTTCGTGCTCCACCTCCTCCAGGTCCTTGAAGAACCGCCGGTGGCGCTGTTTGCGGAACTTTTCCATCTCGTTTATGTAGGCGTCGGTAGCTCGCTCCTGTTTCCACTTTTCCACGTCTGTCAGCTCCATCTGTGTTGGTCTGTACGGCGTGCTCTGTAGATATGTTTAAAATATGTTAACGTGACAAGGTTCGTCGTTGTAGTCGGTGTTTATCGTAATGTGTAGTCAAAAGAAACAAGTTTAACATGAGTTCGATGGATAAGTCGTTCACCTTGCCCATCTCTCTATCCTCTCCCTGACGTTTTCTGTCCGACTGTTCTTCCACGATGACCGGTAGGGTGTGAGCACGCGACTTCGCGCGAGATGGCGCACGAGAACTCTCTCTACCACCCCTGGAAGACCTGGTGAACGAATACAAGACACTGGGTTAGGCGGTTCTAAAAAAAATCCACTTCGCGTATAGGTACGCATACTGCCCATTCATGCCACCACATCGGGACATCTAATTTACATACCCTGGTGCCTAATTTGCATGATCGTGACAATCGTTTAAATGATTGTTTCTAGAGATGTACTGACATATAGCCATGCAGAATGTTAATATCACCATTCATTCATACTCTATAACGTCATGTATTTTGATGACCTGGAAGCAGCACGCTGAGCCGCCTTGATAACAGCCTCCGTCCTAGCCTCGGCCCAGCCTCGGGCGAAACCATTGTTAGGCCCGAGGCCCAACCGCACATCCTCCGCCTCGGCACATTTTGCCGTCGGCTTCCCAGCTACCCGTGCTGTGCAGACAGAAGAACATATAACTGAGTGATCGTAAAGTATCAATCAATCAATCAATCAATCAATCAATCAATCAATCAATCAATCAATCAATCAATCAATCAATCAATCAATCAATCAATCAATCAATCGAAATCAACCAATCAGGGAGGTAGAATAACGGAATCACCATTCTTACCCGCGGCCTTCTGTATACTTGTACCCGGGCGCCAACCCTGTTCCTGGGCCCGCTTGAAGTTCTCTATCGTCTGTTTGAAATCGTCCGGACCGTTATGTGTTGGTGCGGAGTTGAAGTACGTGGCGCGAAACGATGGCAACTCATCTACAAAGACGAAGGAGGAAAGGAAAATTTGTCACAGAAGACACGATATAACGTCTGATATGGCTTCACATATTTCAAAGATACGTTGCTTTATAATCATACTAGTGTATGGTAGATACACTGGTCTGGTAGATATTCGTACCCTCTTTTAAGGCCGCGCTCTGTGACTGTTTCATTTTTTGTGCAATAAGTTTTAACGTTAGAGCTAGTTTTAGCATCTATGTTGGTCGTAGGGGCCTCGGAACGAATAACAGCTGAACAAGCACTAGACTAAGTAAGTGTAACGGTGTCTTGAACTGTCTTCACATGAGTGCCACCTGAGACATTACGTATTCATTTGTTTCATACTGCTGTTTAAACCATAGGGCATATGCTGACTCAAATTACGTCTGTCAAGGCACGTTCACAACGATTTTTTGTCGTACGATATTTAGCAAGGCTATGACAGAACCGGCCGTCGATAAGGACCTACGACAACAATTTTTCTACGACACTATACTCACGTTGTTCTTTCCTGTATTGTCCTGCGTGTGCTAGCTGGCGGACTTCGTACGACGCAGGCATTTTGGGCGGCTTGTACACCGCTTCTATGAGGCTGTCCACGCGGGACCAGTCCGTCCGTCTGTCCTTGTTACCGCCCTCTGTAGCGGGCCGGCGCTGCTGCCTGGGTTTGGGCCCGCCGTACCGTCTAACGGTGGCCGAGTGCACGTACTTGCTGGAGCGGGTAACATCCTTCTTGGTGGACCCTAAATGAGTGCTGCGTGCAAAATAAACAAAAAAGCTTTAAGAAGAACAAAAGTGCAGTACTTAACATTTTTGTAGTGATTACTTGGAAGCGGCATTTTGATTATTCTAGCACCAGTCCATTCCTTTAAAACACCCCTCCTCGGCCTTGCTTTACTTTTATAAATAAATATCAAGAAGAGTTTTCGTCGAGCACAGGCATACGCCGAGTGTGTGAGGCCTAATTATAAAACGATTCCATTTCCTTCTCTTGAGTCATAACAGCAGAACAATGGAAGGGTTTTTAGTACAGGCTGTTTGGAAAAACATTCCAAAACAAACACAATGAAACGCCTTGTACGATTGGTTGGCTGCCTCTGTGTTTCGTCTTTCACACTCGCGAGGGCGGTTCAGAATGGCCGTACCATTAAAGACACATGTTTTCAAGCTGTAATAACAATCCATCTTAAACCATCAGGGTGGTCAAGCAATACCAATTTGGCCACAGGTCTTTGATGACCACAACCAGGGGTCACAAAAGAGCGCGATTTGGGCCAGTCCGGACCTGAATGGACGGTTGTAAGGAGACCCAACGCTGCGTTATCCATATCATGACGCGTAAAATAAAATCCTCTTCTTTATTGTTCTCTGCTAAAACTGAGTAAAAAGCGGCTGACGTACTCATGATGACTTCATTCCATGTTATTCTTCACGTCTTTTCAAGAGAATTAGGGCATTAAAATTCCACCTGCGATGCCTGGTTACCACTCGGAATTGCGGGTTGAATCAAACTTTGGAGCCAGGGTTCCAGTTCAAGGTTTTCCAGCTCAGAAAAGAGAACATTCTTTTTTTATCAAAACAGGACAATAACGAGAAAGAATAGCAAAAAATCATATTGGTTATTTACATCCTATGAGAGTTACCTAATTTACCAACATTTTTCAAAATTACATCTGGCGGAACGGTACAGTTTGTTTTAGTACCTTTTTACATGCACAGCAAATGTAGTAGGCAGTATTCACAAGTGCAGTCTAGCTTACACAAGCGCCATCTATCGGCACATAGCAGATCACCTTCAGACCACAGTTCCTGAAATGCCCCCTGTTATCCTAAGGTGGGTTACTTGAAGGTCTGATTTGAAAAAAAAAACATAATAGATTTTGACAGAACGTAAGAATCCAACACTTACACGGTCTAGACCTCTTCCCTCCCCCTCAGACAACTTTAATCCCTCTGTTATTATGATAATTATAGGGATTTGATTTATGAATTATGATATCCTTTAAAAGCCGGGTGTTTGTAAGAAGCGCCTGACTGGATTTTTGTAATACAAGTATTCCACCTGCCATTGAAATTAGGCACCGGACTGAATGTTTTATCTTTGTTTTTACAGCAAGCCACGTTGCACTCAGGGTTGTAAGGTATATTTTCCGGTGCTTGTACATAGGTAGAGGTAAAGGACAAGAGTCACTGCTGTTACAAAACAATGTATCACGATCGGCGGCACAAACACAAACCGTTTGACTGTCAAACCGCTCAAAGCGATGGTTGTTATACACCTTTCTAGATATTATAAAACATCGCTTACTGCAATAATGATTTTGTCCTTTTTCTGTTTTTTTTTTCCGTTTGCAGGTTTGTACTTTTCGAACCGTTGAGTCAATTGCACATTCTACTTTAGTATATGGCAGAGTTATCGTAGTACAATATCATGGGAACTACATATGACTAAATATCTTATGCTCTAGTCTGTTTTCGAAGGACGAGCCGAACTAAAGCCGAAGCTCTAATTTGTACCGCAGATAATCCACCCACTTACACGGTCTACATATGCTCTTCAGGATAACAGACTTTTCATCCATTTCTATTGTAGAGTTAATAACAGGGATTTGTCTTTTTGTATGACGGACAACATATCCGGAGAAAGTGAAGCCAGATGTTTGTTTGCTTGAAGCTATAACGAAGTATGAATATATGTATTCATTTCCATAGTGCATTGTTCTGTTGGTAAATGTGTTTTATGGGTGGGGGCGGGCTTTGGTATTTGGGTATTTCAGAGCTTACCAACAATTTAAAGAAAGAATATTTTCAAGTCTCGGTCGTCTGCACGTTGTTGTCCACAAACAGTCGACATTCTTTTACCCAGAGGACCCTGTCCCGAACTTCGGCAGTGTGAAAGCTCCAGAATATTGACCCTCCGTCTCGACATGCCTGCACGCTATCTCGTCGCTAAGGACGCCCTGGCACCGTTTATTAAAACATCTCCACCACACCTTGACATGTTTTAACCCTTCGAACAAAAACTAGCAAACAAGTCGGCCACCTGAATGAACTCCAAGGTTTACTCCTAGATTAGATTCTTTTCTTCATGTGGATAATAAGATTTAGTGTGATTAGTCAAGATAGGTTCTAAGGGGCGTTTAAACACAATAGCAGTCGACTCCAGCCTAGTTTTCACACGCAAAACGTGCTCAAGTGGTTTAGATAAACTCGGATATCAATTGCAGATTGCCTTATAAATCTAAACCTCCTGTCATAACAAATGTATCGATCGGCGTGGTTTGGAGATTTTTCTTGAGTAAGCGCCATTTGTAAACATGACCGGAGGCATGCATGAAGTGTTACGAGACCCAATGGTTGCGAACTATATCTTCAAGTGCTATTGAAAGGCGTCCGTAAGTTGTATGCACTTGATCTAATTCGTTTACTTTCAACCAATGGAATCGCTAGAAAGTTTGAAGAATGGCCTACAGTCCTGTGTCACTACTGAACATGACTGGCATGTTCTACTAAGTCTACACTGCGTGGGGCTAACCATATTTCGACGATAATGTTGCAGTGTACAAAGTCGTACTTCAACAAAGGGTTGTCACAGCTGTGAGTGTGGCTTGGACAAAACCGTAATGTTTTGATCGACCGCAATGCCACTGTTAAGGTATTTGGTCAGTAAACACAGAGTATTGAATCGTTAGCTTTTAAATGGTAACCATTATGGCATCGAATTCGAGAATAAAACTTTCAACAATTGATACTGACTTGTTTTTCGTGGGTAAATGTTAGGAATAAGAACAGTATACCGTCACTAGTGGTTTGTTTAATTTGTCAGTAATGTCTTAAAAGAGGTTGTGACTTTTCCGAGTTCAAAGTCTGACTTTTGTTACCATAACAAGCGTTGTTATTGCAGTCTCAAAGAAAGCAGTGCAAAGTATTTTTAACTTTACCTTTAAAAACCATAAAACTAATTCCCGTTAAAGTATCTAACACTGGTGTATTCTTCTATATCTTCAAATCATCCTTACTGACTATTTTGAGTGTTAAAATGCACAATAGAGCACTATTTACACATAACATTAAAACAGGTGTAGGCAGCTAACTTCTCGATGTAAAAAAGGGTCAGAGCTTCAAGCCCTTTGTGTTAGCCGTCCAAATCATGCAGGTGCCCAGACGTACTTGTCCTGTTTGCTGTATTGGTTCCGCAATTGCAAATGTTAGCTCGCAGTCACAGTGTTATTCGTTGTATGTTGTACTTGACTGTAACACTGCCAGCCTATCAAACAATGGACGTGGTGCCGCTCGCTAAACGACTCGGAACCATGTCACGACCTTTCGATTTTTTTTGTCGCGGGACAGTCTAGCTACGTGATTTTTTTCTACTTTAAGATTACAACTAACATTTCTTAATCTGTAGCTTGCAGTTGAAAGATATTAAAACAGTGCAGTTGAAGCTGCTATAGTAATAGGTACACATTGCAAGCATCATTGCATGATCTCAAACCTTCATACTGTTTGCAAGTTCACAAAATAACACCACTATCAAACTCTTTCTCGTAAATCGTTGTGAACCATAAAATACACCTTGCAAATCACTTCTGATGTGCACATGATTTACAAACTGACGTTTTTACGTACTACAAAACGGAGGTGTGACAATAAACATATTTTCCAAGGTTGACAAGATGACCCCGTACGTTGAGGTGTTTGCACAGTAAGACATTTCAATTATGGAGGTATTTTAAGCAGGTGAGAAGCACTTACCTGTACGCAGGTGGAGGTGTGACATACAGGTACCTGCCGAACGGTGCATCTATGTATTTCACCATCTCGGAAATTTAGAATCTAACGGTTCTAGGACGATGTTTTACTGCATCTCACTGAGCAAGCATGTTACATCATTGGAGACTGGACATTGGCAACGGAGGCAACCAGCTTCATGTTCAAGAGTTGGTGTTTTCGTGTCAACAAATACAGCCCACCACGCCTAGGCCTCAGCCGCGGGTAAACAAAGACAGCTTTTATATTGATACTCTAAACAAATCGACAGCTTACTACACTTCAGGTGGTGCATGGTGAGAGAAGGATCGGGTAGCCATTTTGTTCTTATGCAAATGAGTTAGGACTTCTGACCAATGAGAGAAGGGATCAGCATAACAGGTGTTCGTATCGTGTACCCTTAGACAAAATTGCTTCTTTTGAGGCTTAATGTAGTGAGTACTGTCTTGATTTAAAGGAACATTGTTTTCGGGGACCCCCTGTGACTGTCCGTTAAGTAGGTAGCATAATTTTATTAAAACGCTGGGCGTCCGAAAATGAAAAGTTGCGCTAATGTAATGTTTAGGTAGGGGGGGATTGTATACAAAAGTTTACATTGTGAAAAGATAAACGAAAACCAAACCCCCTCGAAGCCTGTGGTCGCGAAGGTCGTATCGAAGGTCCGACAGCCTTTGTTCGCGACGTTATCTGGTAGCACAACCTAAACAAAGTCGTCCACTCGTGACACGATCGCATCGCAACGGAGAGATATTGTTGCAGCCGGTTCATTTAGCAGCGGTTGCGAAGGCGAGGGGACACAGACGCCGGCTCGGGTCGCGGGAAGGGGACATTCATTTAGAACTCTTCGGTCTTCACCTCGCGTTTCTAGCCACACCATGGCATCAGCACACCCTGGAATCAGCAATAAGAGCTTGTCCTCGATGACTTTGGAGGGCAGGGTGCTCATGAGTCCGCTTGCGAAGAAGTACACCTTCATGGTCCGGTCCTGCCCGCTGAAACACAAGGACAAAATCGGCGACATTCACCCATTGCCGCCAATCACTGTAATGCACCACTTAGAAGAGGTAAGATCCAACTATTTCTACCTAAAACTACTCTTCCTGATCAGTATAGATATGATTAAAACACTTTTGAGTGATGCAGGTTAGAGAAAATTGTTTAGCGGAGTTTTTCGTGATATTCCATGGCAGAAATGTCCCGTTGTTAGGTGGGCGCATACACATGCCAGGACATAAACAGGAAGTAGAAGGGCTCCGATTTGATGACAAAATGCATAGAGCTACAAACCTTCTTTCCACCTTCTTTCCACCTGCACAAATTTTTACAACTTCGAAACACAGTTTT
This sequence comes from Branchiostoma floridae x Branchiostoma japonicum, assembly GCA_013266295.2. NCBI lineage: Eukaryota > Metazoa > Chordata > Leptocardii > Amphioxiformes > Branchiostomatidae > Branchiostoma > Branchiostoma floridae x Branchiostoma japonicum. Next base: position 19,677,009 of record CM023825.1, read on the forward strand.
AGTTAGTTTCTAATCGTGTTTTTGCTAGAGTTCCATATGCCATCCACAACTTTATGTGCAAATGTTGCAAGGGAACAAGAGTTTGCAATGGCGGGGAAAATTCTGCCAAATTGTGGAAATATCAAAGTAGTCACCCTGCTGACACGGAGTGGCTAACGCTGTATCACTTGTTCAATGTTTGACCCCCGGACATCAGTGTTTCTAGAAAAAACAACTTATTCTCTTGCGAAGGTTCATTATACTGTGAAAACGTTGTTGACTACTGCTTGGATCGTATTCCCCATTGGAATCTACAAGCGCGTCCCTTGCGCATTCCTATAATGCATTGTTCCCTCTGAAAATATTGCACATGTTCAGCAGATGAGCACTTTTCATCCAAGATATGTGTCTCAATCTCTAGTTACAGTTCGACGCCATTTCAGTCATGATTTTGCAAAGTATATGTACTTTCTTTTGTTGTGTTCGACAAACTAAAACAAGACTAAAACACATTGCTCATTTTCTATATCAGTACTGGTTAAAGGCCTAGAAATGATTCTTACCAAGGACACGACCTAGCAACAAGCCTGACAATACTAGTATTTACTGACGTTTGTTTGTTCGACAGTTCATCTACTGTTTGCAGAGGCGAGACAATCAGATAAAAACCAGAAAACACAGAGACACCTCTTCGATTTTCTATACTGTTGTCTCACGTTAGCACGAACAGCAATCAAAGGTCACCCTATAAGCAAAGTGTCAAGAAATAAAAGGGTTGTAAAGATGTTATATTTTTTTCCAGTCGTTTGTGAACGACAGCATCCGGACCGACACCATGCAGAACTCGCGGTTCTGTCGCCCGAAGCGAACGTCAATCATCCGGCCGTACAACGCCCTGCAGGACAAGCACGCCACCGCCTACTTCCGCAGTCCCACCGTGAAAGATACTCTGGAGAGGACACTCACCAACAAGGTAAGAAGGCAGTTTGTAAAAAAAAAGAAGAAAAAATAGATCAAACTTTTATCTGTCGCTGAACAGTCTAAACAAATAGATCTAGTCTGCTGCCGCCTACGTACGGCATTTTCTTATCATAAGAGAGTTGACGTGATAATTTTCGGTGTGTAAATATACTGTCAAAACAACTAGGTTTTAGAGAGTGCACAAAAAAACCCCAGGTAATTCTCTTTGAAGGTTTGAAATGGTTATAGTTTTGACCAACTAAACAATGGTAATTAATGGCTACCCTGACTGAATGTTTAAGTAATCTAGGGCGTATAGAGATCACTTTTAGCGCGTTTAGTCATGTAGCGCGCAAAGTATTGATCGTGTCAAGAAAGAACGTTTTTAACCTACTCCTTGTTATGGTCTCTATCTGTCACCAATTTGATATTAACTACAAGGCCAGCCACCAGTGACAAGGTAACTGAGAAGCTGTTTTTTCCGCAAGTTGGGTGCGGGGGAGCAGGGGCGAACAATCGGGGGCCAGCCGCGTTGTGTACCCGTAAACAACCCGCGCAGTAACCGATGCCCTCCTCGTGTGATCCTTACCATTCATCCAGCCCAGCACTGTGGTCAAAACATGGAACCAACAAACACCGGACAAAAGATAACATCAACCGCATATGTTGTCCTCTCTTCCCATCAGTCTCTTCTTTACCGAGGATCTTAACCCTTTAAAGACAAAGGTTTGATATTGTGTGACAGCTTTCTGTCAACAATCTTCGTGTTTTGATAAACATGGATAAGCAATCTACCTGACCCCTACGAAGAAATATTTGTGTCAAGGCTTTTTTTTATTTTTATTTTCCCTGAACCTAATACCATCAGTGATTAGACGACTGCTATCATTGTAGCTACTACAGTGAACCGCAATGTTCCAATTGTCATGTTGCTTTTATAAGTAACGCCAGTAGCTTCGTTACACAAAATACGCTTTCCTTTCGGTCTAGCCGACACGCGTTACGCTAGCGACATTTAACACCCGGTGGCGCACGCGCTTGCCCGTAATTCCTTTACAGAGAAGACTTAAAGGACTTGCACTGAGGTGGTAGGGATGAGGACTTGGTGCCCTATGGGATATTCACCCGCACGAATTCATAATCCTAAATACTCGGAATCCTGCCATATTGAAGCCATTCGTGATTCTGGGAGCGGTCTATTGTGGTTACGTATCTTCAGTTTGAGCGTGTGTTATATGTAGTCTCCGACCTACCCTTCTGTGGGCTAAGAAAATGGTACAAATGACCAAAAACAGTCCGGATGGGTATCGGTTTGAAAATGTGACTGTGGCATGACCCCCAACTTCAGAGCCCGGCCGGGGTCTAGGTCTGCCACACCTCGGAAACGTGCCCGAGATAATACGTACTGCAGATATACTGATGCAGAATCTACTTTTCCCCTGCAGGAGTTGTGGGAAACCCCACCCAGTAGGAACATGAACAAGCTGTCCACACGAGGCCGGTCCTTACGGACCCCCACCCCGGCCACGCTGGTTAGGATGGAGGAAAACTTCGTGGTGGACAGCATCAAAACCAGCCACGCCGTCACCAAGTACAAGCCACTCATCCCGCCTTACAACGCTCTAAGGTAAATACAAAATCTCTACATCAATCTTGGATTGTCAGGCTTTATATAGAATGTCTTAAATCTCCAAGCAGATGTTAGGATGAAAGATCGTAACACAGAAAAAACTCGGCAGCCAGAAACTTTACGATCTTTCACTCTAATGTCTGCTTTTAAATCAGTAGATCTTAGTATGTTGTCATTGTAGTCTTAATGCTCCAGTTGACGATGAGTATTTGCAATATAGATCGATTCCTAGAATTCTTGGAGAAGTTGTATTCCAGTATGTTAAGCTCGTTAGACCGTGATGCAGTGCATCTAGAGCGTGCGGAAACACGAAACCAACCTCGGAAGTGTAACGACATGCTATAAGCTACATCTTGGTTACAGTCCTTAAATTTCCAAGCAGATGTTAGGTTTCATACGTCTTTTTTAGAAGACTGGAACCGAGCCAGACCCTACATCTACTTGGAGAATACATTCCTTTACTAACATTTTCAAATGTTTTACTTTCAGGGACAACCACTCCCAGCATTATTTCCACTTCAAGGGAGTCAAAAACCTTCTGAAGACCACAGTTGGCGGCCAATAACCCCCCGGATCCAACACATTACGTATATATGTAAGTATAGCGTTAGCAACAATCAGTCCATTGTTTTATGAAAATTTTATGTTTGGTCCCTACGTTCCGTTGTCATGGACACTTTACAAGGCGTAATCTTGTTTGGTGCTGGCGCCACATGTAATTTGTGCTAAGCATCACGTATCTCTATGTGTATACGTGCTTTCTCGATATGAGTCATACACATAGTACAGTCAAACAGTTATAAATCCTTGTATCTTTTAATATTTCAGAGTTGTTTTGAAAAAAATGCCTTTTTTGTTGTTCAGAACTACAAAACGAATATCACAGTGAATTGCAGCTAGGTTTATATGAATACGAACTATAATGCAACCGCTAAGCAGTCTAGAAGACTATAGCTATATGGAACTTGCAAACGATTCATTCTGAAAGAAGCTTTAAATTTTTGCAAGGAAAGAGTTCTTGCTTAAACAAAGTCAAGTTCGTTATGTATGTAAGGACAAATTTACACAAGCTTTACGACCACCTGCTATATTGTTAGTATAGCACTATATAAAAAAGAAGTAATATAAAAGGATTGCGAACTCATTATATTTTGTATTGACAATGCTACATGCCCGAGCTAAATTTGTACACGTTGCCTAGGAGACGGGTACAGTAGCTGAGGGTGGGTTGAGGGGTTGGGTGTCGTGTTCTCTGTACCCACATGGAGACCCTTTCACTCGCGTTCACCCATGATGCCCGGTACGGGGTAACGGAAACCGAGGCGGTTAAGGTCCATGGAGTACAAATGCCAGGCTTGCAAACCAGAACAATTCACCTGTCTCTAAAACATCAAGACTTCACGTTCCAAAGTTTTGTTCTAGACGCATAGTTTTATTTTTAGTACATCTGTAATCTCTCTTGTTAGACATTGTTAGTCTAGCGCACTGTTGGACAATAGGCAAAGAGGCAGTGGCTATGTGTAATATAGATGGGTTGCATAACTGAATCTAAGAACCGATACTAGTCCCAGTGGAAGAATAACAGTGGCTTGCACGGAACCGCTTACAAATTGGCTAGGGATATTTAAAAGAAGCGACACAAAACCAATACATTCTTAGAGTAAGCTAAGCTTAGTCCATTGAATCGCTATGTTTTTTGTCCAACCACCTGTTTGATAACCGGCCAAAAATCCTTGCTGCTGAATACATAATCTCCGAGCAGATGTAGGGTTCAGCTTAGTGTAACGTTTCACTCGTGTTTTGAGGCATTTTCTACGCGCTAGTGGTCTGCGTTTTTCCACTTTAAGAGGGGGTAAAGAGATGAAAACGCGGACCACCAGAGAGAAGAAGAAAATGGCTTAGAAACATATGCACGTCAAACACTGAGCTGAACCCTACATCTGTTTATAGATTAAAACACGTGTAACTCAACATGAACCAATGTGATGCCAGTACATTGGACATAAAAATTAAATGCACTCCAGCATGGCATGTTGACTTCTCTCTTAATCATGTTAACATGGTAATAAACAAGTCTGCAATTCCACTCAGGTTCTTTCTTTTTCTTCTTGCCCTAGTCCGCTATATACTGACTGACTATGTATATATTCTTGTTCTCTCTTATAAAGGTTTCCTGGACCATTAAGGATCACGGTGACCTGAAGGTGACTGCTTAACTTTGGTCTGGACTGTCCAGAGAAACACACACTAATGCTTTACTTGCCATTCATTGAACAAGAGAGATCAACAAGCTACAACACCACAGCAATAAAACAACCAGTGTCCAATGTTGTACCTGCTAGAAGTGTCAACTATTAGGAGGTATTTGTCTTAACAATAAGCGTTGAGGACTTTATCAATAGAATTTCTTTTATTCTATTTCCAAACACGGTATTGTGTTATGGGAAACAAGTGTTTCTAAATAGCCAACAGAACTGGATTGACAGCGCTTTCAATGCATTGTTTACAGCTCTGTCCAAACTGTTTACCTTACAAATGTTGGTAACCATTTCAATTGTTATTGACAAACTGTTATTACATAAGTAGACCTTACTATACATCCCAATACACTGGAAACCGTCTTCATATAGGGATCCACTGGAAACTGTCTTCTTATAGTAATCCAATGTCTTCTTAAAGGAATATCTCATGAAATAAGATTAGTATATACATGTATAAGGATATTATTACTATATACATGCCTATAATCATGTAATATAATATAGAGTTAATAGGTGTTTGTAGTGTTAACAGATGTTGATTATATGGTTAGGACAGTTTAGACTTTGTTCCTATATAGCTTGAATGAAAGACACTAGCTGGTATTTACTTGGTGAATTTGCTCTGTAAGTATTTGTCAATGTACTTGAATGAAAGAAGCCCTTCGAAATCCGTCCAGTTTATAAATGCTGTAGTGTTTAGTTCATGTATATGTAGGGGTGTATACTTTATAGTGAATGAGTGTTGGGGAAACAGGTGTTTTTTAAAATAAACTTTGTGTTTGTGTTATTTTTCTTGTTGTGTGGTTGCTTAGCAATGTCACACTCCTAGACTATTTCTGATAACCTTGGACCCATATATTTACTGTATCTTTGAACTGTGTCACTTTGAACTTTCTGACAGGGTTAAGCTCTGCAATCTCTATGCGACAACAAAGGGGGCAATCAAAAAGCAATTAAGAAGGTGGTGGGGGGGAGTGTGCGTGTGAAAGATAGAGGGTTTAATGGTGGTCTTGTGGTTAGGGTAGTTACTGGTAACTCAGAATCTAATGGTTCTGAATTTGAAACCCAAAGTAGGTGTTATGCTGTTGCAAAAGGCAAAGTGCCAATTTCCTCACGACGTGGGTGAAAATGAGTACTAGTGCCTAGCTTTGGCTAGGGAGGTCCTCTCGAGTAGGACATAAAGCTGGAGGTCCAGTGTTTGAGAAAAGCCACACCTTGAACGTGAACTTAGAGTAGGGGTCCTTCCTAGTGTGAGTACAAGTCAATCAAACCTATCAGTCCTGTAGCCTCTACTTACTGTACAAAACTGATGTGTTGGGCCCTCAAAATGTGTTACCGATATGTGACACAAAACAAACAAAGTACGTACATATGAACTTCATGAGACAGAGGCAAGAAAAAAGTTCATTAAAAAATCTTTACCTGGTACAATGTAATAGGGAAATGGCTTCAGACAAGAATTGAGCAGTTTTCTTCCTTCACAAGCTGGGCTACGATTTCTTTTCCACAAGCTCAGTATTACAGTATTTCACAAGTCACATTCAAGGTTGATATTCAAGCAATGTACAATAACATACGTGAATATAGATACATTTACAAGCATTGCAACAATAAATACCTTAAACACCACATCAATGAACTATAAACTCAAATCTGTGTGACCTAGCTAAGAAGCGATATCAACACAAAGTCATCATAATCACAGATTTAAAAAAAATACACAATATAACTATTACTACAATATTACACTATACAATGTAGTTATACAATGCTCAGCATTACAAGATACCATAGAAGCATGCAGTGTACATGTATATGTTTCACTTTGGCATGTACTATGATGTTGGCATCTTCCCATTGGGTATATGATTGTCCAAGCAAAACTGAATTATGAAGGGTGAAAATCTGTCCATAACGTAAGATCTATTGCTTTAAACATTTCTTTCTTCAAGGATTAACAATACAAGGACAATACATCATCATCATCAAGGACAATACAAATGTACAACAAATGTCATAAACAAAGGCTCTACACATTCACTGACTCATTCACATACAATAAAAGTACTTTTGAAGAACCAGAAAGGTGGTTTGAATCCACCAAGTTCCAACAATGAACATATCCTAATTTTTCTTGAAGCCAAGGTCAGATCTACTAATACCAAGAACCTTCTTATGCATGAAACTGACCACCCAAAAGTGACTTATTGTACAAAATGTCTATTTGAGACTTTGTTATAAAGAATGCTGGAGAAAAGAAATACTATAAATTGCAAGTTCATATTCTCCAGAATTTTGGATGGATGAACATTTAAGTGTTCAGTCATCAGTCAATAATTCATACATGTGACCTATTCTCAACTTAGCAGTATTGGTCTGATGATATCCGTTTGGAATGTAGAGGAGGCTGCTGTTATAAAAATGCCTCCACCCTGAGGTGTCGCCAAAAATGAAAGTTCTCTTGATATCAATACACAAGTGGATGGGGTAAGGTGGATGGGTGTTGCTTCTTTATCAAACTGTTTGTTTTATTTACGCTTTGGGTAAAGCATTTCTGTTGTGAAGAGATGTACTGTTCCACAAGTACTAGTAATGTATGGTTAGGTTCTGTTGTATTCTTTTCTTTCGTTTAATAGTTGTGACAGGAATATAAAATCTGTGCAGCAAGTTAAACAACAAGTACATGTATATGTAGAGTATCTCCCAAAATGAAAGCTGAATATTTTTCAATTCAAATCTTGATTCGTCTTCCCAGATAGGCAGAGGTCACTTGCTGCATGATGACCAGGGCCAGAATGGCTGGACAACACAGACATACCACCCACAATATCCCTTCCACTTCTCGTGAGAACCAGTTGGAGTTAATGCCCAAAGCTAGACTCCCACACCCCAGGGCATACCCCAACAAGCCAAACGTAGCATGGTACATCTTCAACTGTGCCAGTGTCATCCAGTTTTTCATCAACTTTGGATACAGCAAATTTATTCCCCCCATGGATTGCACAACGGAATAGACAACTGTTGTTACGCCGATGAGTCCATGCCATGAGACAAAGTGTTCCTTGCCTGCACGCTCCTTGTTGAGATAGATGGCCATGACGCCTCCAACGGCACAGGCAACAGCGCCAGCTTGCAGGATCCAGTGGAAGCGCACCTTGGACTTTCGCATGGCGTTTATCATTAGGGAGCTCTCAGGAGAGAACATCAGGATAGCTTCTGTCATCAAGAGCCCATACTAACAAAAAAAAGGAAGAGTTATCTTGTTTTAACAAAAGAAGAAAACAAAGAATCTTAAAATCTTTCTTTTTTCCTCTCAGACACAGTAACACACTTTTGACAAGCAAACAGTGAACAGTGTTTAATCATTTTGATTACATGTATATGTATATATGTATGCGTAAATGTAATTGCAAGACATTACAATACATGTACATTTGCTTTTACGGCTTTTGAAAAGCATGTTTCTCATGAACTGCAGTGTCAGTTTCTTAACTGGCTTTAGTATTCACTGTGACATAATTGCAAGACAATCAACAATCCTGTTACAACGATCCTGTATTTCAAACATTTTGGTGGTGTGATGTTCAACAACACAAGAAGGGTGTACAGTATACTGTAAATCACTTCGTGGTACTTTTATATTTGCGGTTTTCGCGGTCACTTCTGTACTGCAAATTTGCAAACAAATAATTCGCTGACTTTCCTTCTTCTGCACCTACCACCACCGCGAACATATAGTTTTGTGAACATGTCCATTTTTCTCAGACCACGAACTTTTGCTACCGCAAATATAAAGTGATTTACAGTATTCTGTGCTTATGTATATGTGAATTGAATGACACTACATGTATTGTTGTTGATTTTTGAATATCATCACAAAATGTTGTATTTTCGTGTCAATGTTGCAATAAGCACTTTAAAGGAATAGATTACTTAGTATTATGACATTCTCAGAAGGAACTAACAATGTCTTGTATGTTTTCCTTTATGTACAACTGTGTCCACAATAAACCATACTTACTCCAATCACCATCAGAGTTGGATGCCAGGAAAATAAACCTGGAGACAAACAGAAATCACGGTCTTACCAACATTGATGACACTCAATTCAACTGAACAGTTGTGTACCTCTACATATCAATTACTAGTATATGTAACATTCGCCAATAAACAGTTACTCAAGCAACTGGATATGATTTTGGAAACGGTCAGACGTTTCAGGTAGCATCCACTACCTTTCGTCAGTGACACTAAAGGACTGCAGGAGAATTGCTGGTTTATAAGCACGAACCATTGATTGATATGCAAATAAGTAAAGACAATTTTCTGTGAAGGCCAAAAAGGAAACAAAAGTTAGCAGTGATCAAAACTCTTTTCCATCGGGCAGACAACATCATCACCTCAGACAAAGCCAAAACAGATGAACATAAACACCTGCGAGGTGCCCTGGCCAAGTGTGGCTACCAGAAATGGACCTTCAACAAAGCTCTCAAACCTTCGGATCAGTCGAAGAAAACACAAAAGTGCAAACCACTGACCAACAAAAACAAGGTCAACATCACCATTCCGTATGTCCAAGGGGTATCCGAAAAACTCAGACGGATCTTCCAAAACTTCAACATTGCCACAAATTTCAAACCTCACTCAACCCTCAGACAAAAACTGGTACACCCCAAGGACCGACCTCCCAAAGGTACCAAGGCTAATGTAATCTACAGACTCAAATGTGAAGAGCCCAATTGTAATAACACCTACATTGGAGAGACCAGTCGACCACTGAAAGTAAGATACAAGGAACATTGCAGACCTAGCGCTAACGGCTACTCCTCAGCCATTTTCCACCACCTACAACACAACCAGGGGCACTCTTTCAAGCTCGAATCCACGGATATCTTAGACCGCGAGACCCGCTGGTGGGAACGAGGAGTTAGAGAAGCTATATATGAAAGGATGTACAACCCCACCCTCAACAGGGAGGGGGGGCTACGGGTAGACCTCTCGGGAACTTGGGATTTGGCGCTCCCAGCCCCAAGGACAGACAACACTTAAGCTCCTGTTCTGAAACAACAGGAGCTTCTTCACTAATTTGCATTATCCTCGTCTTGACTTGTCTAACTTGTGTTTCCTTTTGGCCTTTCACAAAAATTGTCTTGACTTGTCTAACTTTTGTTTCCTTTTTGGCCTTCACAGAAAATTGTCTTTACTTATTTGCATATCAATCAATGGTTCGTGCTTATAAACCAGCAATTCTCCTGCAGTCCTTTAGTGTCACTGACGAAAGGTAGTGGATGCTACCTGAAACGTCTGACCGTTTCCAAAATCATATCCAGTTGCTTGAGTAACTGTTTATTGGCGTATCTTATCACCTGGATGTCTAACCTTCACCGACGTATATGTAACATTATTATCATGTCATAAGTTAGTCACTACTGAATGGTATTAAAGTAATTATCAACATTTTTCAGAATTGCATTTTTCTACATTTTTCAATAATAGATTGTCCTGATTAGTGATGAATTCAAAGGGGCGTGGTTCATAAATCATTATGTTACTAGTCGGCCATAAGTACAGTCTTATCCCCATCAGGCCATATTGACTTGGCCTACAGGTCGTTTACCTTTGAACTCCTGTGTCCAGCGGGCTGTATATAAAAATTTCTACACGAAACTGGAGATATGAAGAAAGGGCAGGCCCAAACGATAAAAAGCTTAGAAAAGACGTGATGCTATCAATGTTTTCATTACTTGATTCTAAGCTTTGATTATGATCTAACTATTAAATACCATGGAGTTAAAATGCTACATTATACTAAATTTACACGTAAACAAGGATGATGCCCCGCCCACACACTGAAATGATGAAAAACAAGTGAATTTCTGGGTCTTACTCGAGCCAGGCCATGCTGTGTAGATAACTACAGCGGCAAGAATGACGGCCGCGGCGTGAGCAACCATCCCGAGGGCGAACGATCGGCGAGAACAAGCTGCAGAGCTGAGGCAAAAATCTCTTCTTTCTTGATTTGAGCTTTCCGCCATATGCAATGCACCCACTGCGCAAACTCGAGGGTGTGTTAGAGACATCAGGGATACCGATTGAGCAATTATCAACACTTCCATCAAAACGGTGGCCATTAGTTCCATTAAAACAGCTCCTCAAGCTACATTTTATACTCAGAATGGAACTGACTTGATACCAATGAAGCATTTGAGTGCATTATATTATTTTACCAGAAAAACCGTGCAAAGCAACGAACGAGACAGACTCCCCCATTAACATCCTCAAGAGGCCATGAATTGGGCGTTTCAAAGTCCACTTTCGAGCTCTTTGCAGAATATTTTGTGCTTTCTACGCAGTTTTTCGGAGATAGAAAAATGATAATGCATATTTGACTCTATGAAAAGCAAAAGCAGCACAAACTTTGCTGATTATTCTTGAATATTTTACAGTTTGTTATCTGAATTGTGCCAGCTCCAATAGATTAAATAGAGCCACGCTACATGGGTCCTTGATAAGCAGCGTCTGAGACTGACCTTGTGTATATCTTACAACGTGCCTTTCTTTCTTTCATATTTTAGGCGACAAAGAATAAAATATCTTCTCTTTATAGGATAAAATGGAATGATATCTGATGAAAAACAAAATTTAGGGGATTTCTGAAGCTTTTGACACAGAAAGTACGACCAAAATAGTGAAAATTTATCAGGCACAGAAAAGTCTTGCTGGCGTAAGCTCTATGCAGATGAGTACACGTGAGTCCTTGCTGGCGTGCTCTGATCGCCACCCCGGACGAAGGTGTCTCCATCGAGCCATCTTTCTACCGAAATGTTGGAGAAATTCTACTTTATATCGGGGCATTTTATCTTAGATTATTTCTATCGCTCGTAAAGACTAGTTTGGTCGTATTTTTGGATTTTTTGCGCGCGATTTGTTGATTTATTTTGTGTCTCTTTTGTCTGGCAGGGAGTTGGAAAACATGGCTGCCCCAGAGCAAGTAGTCCAGCAGGCAGTGCGCCCAGGAAGGGTCTTCGATCCCGTGGCCCTCGGCTTGGGAAAGAATTTCCGACTCACTCGCTTTGCAGACCTGAAGGGATGATGTTGCAAGGTCCCTCAGGAGGTTCTGCTCAACCTCTTAGAGGGACTGCAAAATCAGACGATCCCAGAGGAGCAGGGGCAGTTTTTGCCGCCTCATTTTGCTCCGATAGGTGGGAAATTTCCCCTTCGTTTGGGTCTTGCTAGCGCAGTGCTTTCGTGTTCCGCTAGGTGGAGTGCGTGAGCTGTATGTTACACCTGCCTGCCATCCAGAAATGTGTGGACAACCTGCACCTGCATGTTTCCACCGACTGTGAATTTGTGAAAAATACCTCATCCACGTATCATAGGACTATATCCTTTGTTAATCAGGGCATCTTTTGGGGTATTAGATTTTTGCAACGTGTAGCTTGGCTTCAGCAAGCTACGTAGCACGGGAAATCGTAGGAAATGTAAATCCAAAATTTATGCTGCAAGGAGGTTATGGCTTGCCCCCCTCCCCAAGGTAACTAACTACATTGTACAATGGGCATTTTTATTGTATGTTGAAAAATATAATCTAGAATGTTGTAAATGTATCTTGAAGGAAAACTGTATACAAGGGCAACAAAATGTACTGTTACAGAGTGAGGGTGGCCTCAACAAGAAGTACAAAATAATTTTTATTGAATGAAAGAATGAAAGACCTTTATTGTACGTAGAGTGAGGATGGTTTCAGGTTTCTTTGAGTGCTAACTCCTGCAGTTCCATCTCCTGTCACCAGGGATTGGCATGGACAGTTGTGTGATCCCCCTGCGCCACGGTGGACTCTCCCTGGTGCAAACAACAGACTTCTTCTACCCACTAGTTGATGACCCCTACATGCAGGTACAGTGTCTGTGACAAGGGTGTGATCCAAACATGTTCGTTTGTTTGTTTGCACTGCAAAAGTGGCAAGGCGTAACACACCAGTTTTGTAGGATCAGCACAAACTGCATAAGACCAGACTGACTGAGTTTGGTTGTTGTACCTATGATGATACACATGCACCACACTGAACAGTTGGTTGAAGAACTCCTAAACCACACCACAGAATCTGAGGTACAAGAAAAAACAAAACTGGAAGACATCTTTCCTTACGTTTTTTTTTTTTAGAAGTGTGCTCTGTCTCAAAATGTAGTTTTCGTTATTCCCCTATTGACCACACAAATCTATAAAATGTTATAGAAGTTATGGTGCATGATTATCTTGGTGATTGTTTATCATAGCTCCAGGCGTCAGCAGTCATAGAGCATTACACAATCTGCAGTTCTTTTATTCTTTGCTAGGAGCACTTCAAGTTCAAGGTGCACACAATCTTCCAAATTTTGGTATTGATACCTGTCCCAGTATCATTCTGTTTGGAAATACTCAAGTTCAAACTGCACGCAGTCTTTTAGATTTTGATATCCATTCCAATCCTGTGATTTTTACAGGGAAAGATCGCGTGTGCGAACGTGCTGAGCGACCTGTACGCCATGGGTGTGAAGACGTGTGACAACATGCTGATGTTGCTGGGCGTGAGCAACGAGATGTCGGAGAAGGAGAGGGACACGGTCGTGCCGTTCATCATCAACGGCTTCAAGGTGAGGCTCCGTGTGCACCGTTGACAAAGCAGGGCTCAAAATAAGGAGGTTCGCAATTAAGTCTGTTTAGACTATGAGGGGTTAATTAATAAAAACTGTTATGCCTTTACAAAGCAGAGCTCTCCCTAAGCAAGGTACTAAAGATGCTGCACCACTTTGTTATGGTCTCAGCTAAGTTTCTGGGGAGAGCGCCGTAAACTGTGGTTTTGACATCGATTTCACAAATAGTCAGTACCTATGATGACACTCATGCACCACACTGAACAGTTGGTTGAATGAGAACTCTCACCACACCCAATTGTCTGAGGTAAAACAGACATAGCAGTATTTCTTTCTTTCTTTCCTTCCTTCTTTCTTTTTTTCAGAAGTTTACTATTGTTCCTGATAAGTCATACTGATCCTGCAATCTTAATGTTGTGAACTGCAGGACCTTGCAGAAGAAGCCGGCACCATGGTACAGGGAGGGCAGACTGTTCTCAACCCGTGGCTCACTATAGGTGGGGTGGCCACAACTGTCTGTCCACCCAACGAATTCATCGAGTAAGTCCCCAGTCCTACACTGTTACAGGGCTTTTCCTAGTGTAATTTGATGGAATCTGAGGTGCACAAACTTTTGCAGTCTCTCATCTTTACAGTCAGAGTTAGCATGAAAAACATTTTAAAAATGCCTCTGCTCCTGAGGTATCGCCAAAAAGGGTTTAAACTTTTAAGACTGGGTATGGGTTTGCTTAGATGGAAAAATCAAAGACTAGGATAAAAAAACTTGCACTATAACTGCTTGATAGAAGCACCAAGAGGTAGTAATGGTCTAAAAACTGTTTCAGTCATTGAATCGCCAGTACTTTTACTTTGCAAAAGTGAGAACATCCGTCCCATATGATGAGAGTTTCTTTCCTGACAAACAGGTGGAGGTTCAACTGATTTAATGAGCCTGATGGGACTTAGTGTGGAAAGAAAATCAAAGTTTGAATGCGCCTGTAGGTCTCTTGGTTAATGTTGGAACTGATGTGTTCTGTTCCTCAGGCCTGGTAATGCAGTCGTTGGTGACGTGCTTGTGCTGACCAAGCCTCTCGGCACGCAGGTCGCAGTCAACGCTCACCAGTGGTTGGACGAGGTATGTTTAGTACGCCACCCTAGCCTGGTCAACACCTTTAAGGCCGAGGACTCCTATAAGCAATACAGACTTAAAATCATAAGAGGTTAAGCCTTCATGGAGTGTGATTTTTGTCTTATATAAGTTATATTGCCAGTAAAAAATTGCCAGTACCTATGATGACACTCATGCACCACACTGATCAGTTGGCTGAATGAGAACTCTAACACCACACCACAGAATCTGAGGTACATCTCCTAACGGTTTTTGAGAAGTGAAGTATTATGGTTGAATACTATTGACAGAAGTAACAGTTTAGTTTCAAGAGCACAAAAAAAGTGAGGACTACTCTATAGAGAATATTACGTTCATTCCAGCCTGAGAGGTGGAACCGGATTCGTCTGGTTGTGTCAGAAGAGGACGTGGAGAGAGCGTACCAGGAGGCCATGTACCTGATGTCCAGGCTGAACAGGACAGGTAAGGATAGCTCTGTCAACAGTCTAGAATGGTACCAGTACACTGTACCTGTACTGTAAAATTTTTTCAGTTGAGGTATGGACCCAAATATCTAGTACTAAAACACTAGTTGACACCATTTTTAAAGACTAAAGATAGGTAAATCCCATCGCAAAGATGACAATTTACCACTTTAAAGACAGCTAGCTACATGTATAACTTACAAATGATTGGCCAGTTGTGTTCAAGTCCAAAACTGTACCCCAATTGCTGTACTACTAGTACCTGCACCTAAAATTTTTTAAATACCCTATTCTAGAAAGCATCACACCAAATACTTCAGCTGTAGTTTTGTCCCATATGATGATAATATCCTTCCTGACATACAGATGGAGGCAAACTGATTTAATGAGCCTGATGGGACTAGGTAAAAATGATATTGTTGTGAAAAACATCAGAAGCTTTGAGATGTGTTAACATAACTCCCCTGGCCTTACAGCTGCAAAACTGATGCACAAGTACAACGCACATGGCGCCACAGACATCACGGGATTCGGGCTCCTGGGCCACGCCAAGAACCTCGTCCAACACCAGAAGAACGAGGTCTCCTTCACGATCCACAACCTCCCGGTCATCGCCAAGATGGCCGCCGTGGCGAAGGCGTGCGGGAACATGTTCCAGCTTCTACAGGGGTACTCTGCCGAAACATCAGGTCGGTACACGTACATGTTCATGCTGGTTTTAACAAATAGTCAGTACCTATGATGACACTCATGCACCACACTGAACAGTTGGTTGAATGAGAACTCTCACCACATCCAATTGTCTGAGGTACATAAGTTTCTACCAAACTCCAAAAATTATTGTTATTCAGACTTATTCTCTTGGTGCAATTTATTCGAGGGCTTCCACACATATTTTGCACTGTTTCCTGTAGTTTTCGCTTAAAAGTCCTTTTCTAAAGAAACAAGTGTTTGCTTGATGTACCATTGTAGCAGGCCAGAATAAGCAGCCACCGCTCCATGCTTGCCAACAGTAGATAGATGTGGTGTATTGTGCATTAATACTAATAAACAATGTTTCTTTTGTAGGAGGATTGTTGATCTGCCTTCCTCGCGAGCAGGCCGCGTCGTTCTGCAAGGACATCGAGGGCGAAGACAAGCTACAGTCCTGGATCATCGGCATCGTGGAGAAGGGCCAGCGCAAGGCTCGCATCATCGACAAACCTAGAGTTATCGAAGTCACCCCAAAGATAGCATAGACTTTGTAGTTTTATCCACGTAAGCAAAGAAGGGATCTTTCACAGGAGGAAAGAACTTGTAAGACGAAGAAAGATAACGGTAACGTAAGGAAAGTCTGCCACTGATCAGTCTATTTTTGTAGGAGCTCAGGCGTACTTAATTCTACATGTTGTACCACTGTCACTTGTGCACCTTTTTAATAGTAGAAGAGAAACAATGTTGAGCTCACTTCCGTAAGACTCGTGATACTGGCTATATGTGCAACCTATCCTTGCATGGCAAGCATGCATACTGAGCTAGGCATTCCATGATTACTGAAAGTTGTATGCCCATGTAAGAGCAAGGTGTCTGTTAGAAGCTGTAACCAATGTTTTTGTAGTAATACATGTATGTTGTACTACATTTGTAGTAGTAGCAGGAGTAGAGAAATGTATACCTCTGCACGTAACGCATCGGCCATGCTGACTACTGTATCTTTACCATGGCTATTTCTCAGGGTTGAGCAGCCCTTATAGAAACAGCTTGGACACAGACACAAGTGGTCGTTGGACAACCCTGTCTCCCCTGCTGGCTCTTTTAATGAAACCGGCCTCTAGAACCACCTTATGGTGGAGGGGGCTGGTGGATGGCATGATAGACGGTGGGGCAGACAGACTGTCCAACACAATGGCCACAATCACCCTGGTACTACTTGTAAGCTGTAATTTGTTCCACCACTTTTAGATGTTATACATGTAATTGTCCAGTTACTAACAGACAATAAATAAGTCTTTTGAACACCTGACTTTTTATTTCCTTTGTTAGTATTTCCACGTAGTATTTCCACGTAGTATTTCCATGTTTTGAAAGGTTGAGGTGGTCAGGATAATTTTTAACCTGGTATCCAGTCTAACGCGATTGGGGCAGATTTTCTTCGGGCCCACTGAAGCTTTCCCCCGCCTGCCACAGCAAGGCTCCCTGGTAGGTTTTTCACGGGAGATTAATTGGCCCCAACTTTCGTGGTGGGGCTAATCAAATCCCGTGCCAAACTCTATCACATGCGTAACACCTATCGGCCGCTAAGAGAGCCTGCCCCAACCACGATTGACTGGATACCAGGTTAGATAATTTTAAAATAATGAAAAGAATACAGTCTGAATACGGACGGATATTACTACCTGGTATCAAGTACAAAATTGAGAAGTCTATTTGCAAGCTATAGAGTGTAACCAGGTCGTAAACAATCCTATGTCATTTAGTCATGAACCTCTGGAGTGATAATCTCATTCAGCCTGAGGATGGCATCCGCTGTAGGCTCATAGTAAACTTCATCCTTGTCTCCTGTGCCTGCAGATGGAGAGAAAATATATACATGTACTGAAAAAAAATCTTCCTAATTCTGGAGGGTCAAGATATGTACAACTTGATCATTGACACTTGTTAATTAAAAAAATTAAATTGAGGCAAAGCTTGGTTTATATTTAGATAATGAACCTTCAAATGTAGTGAAACGAGTGAGTTCACCTTCTACCCGTGAAACTGGTGCCGAGAAGAGCGTGGCTTTGGGAGCCCTTCTGACATGTCTGGCAGTGATACAACCCATGGACTCCAGCACCTAGAAAACAACAAGGCTTTCTCATTACACAACTATCTCTGACCAGGACTAACACTTTAGACCTCTTATTCTGAAGAACAGTGTTGCTGTTATAGTTGAAATCTATGAGAATTTTTTTTATAGAAAAACAGACAGCCCAATCAGTACATGCTGACCATCAGCCTTGTCAGGCACCTGGCGATGGGCAGCATCACCACAGACCAAGCACAAAGCCTCGCCAATAACCGACCGAGATGGAGGGCACTGGTAGAACTGGTCGGCTCTACGCACCCGGTGCAAGAGGACTGAGTGAGTGAGAGTGAGTGACCATCAGCAGCCTGTTTAATGAGCTATTTCCTCACCTGTAGTAGCTGTAGTGCTGCCATCCCAGGTATGACTGTGTGGATGTGCTGCAGCACTGCTGCCTGTGAGATGCCAGGTTTCTGTAGGATCTGCAGAAGCAGTCCCTGCAGCATGTTCTGCAGCACTCTCTCATTCACAGACCCGTCCACTGCACGCCATGGTCGGCTCAGGAAAGCAACAGGCTCATACACTCTGTAAGCAGCAATGGTAATAACATGCCTTACAAGAAAAGTCAAGTGTCTAGAATAACACAGCCACTTAAATTTAATTGGAAACGTACATCTGCACCTGTGACTGATAAAATAACATTACAATGATGTTAAGTTGTTTTCACACACTGTTTAAAAATATTATATCTTACCCATATTTGGATGCCTGCATCTGGACCTGTAGTTCTGTCTCTGGTTTGTCCTTTCTTCTGCCTGGACTTGGTGTCTTTGGTACACGGGGTCTTAGCTTCCTTTCCTCTGTACTTCCTTCTTTGCCATCTTTCTCAGAGGGCAAGACATCTGCATCCTTGGTCATATCTGCATCTTCAGTGTCTGGAAGGGTCTTGTTGGTGGAATCCTCCTGGAGTGGTTGGTCTGGTTCTGTCTGTCCATCTACTTTCCTCAATGTTTCTCCACTTGTTTCTTGAGCTGGCTCCTCAGTACCGGATGTTGCTTTAGCCGACTGTGGTATGTGTGTCACATGCAGAACCGTGTCTGCGCCATTCTTCGAAGTTCCTGGTTGCGAGGTCACGTCTGTCTGTGGGCTGGTTGCCATGGATACCAACCTTGACGAGTGCATGAACCACGGCCCACAATGCTCTGCTGTCACAAGTCGCGGCTCGTGGATGCCAACTTCTATGCACTAGAAAATGGAATCAAATTTATTGTCATCATTCCTGTATTTAGTTTTCCTTTAAATCTGTTTCTTACATACTAAATGAGGTCTGAAGAAAGCATCATAAAGTTGCTGAATTCCTTTATCAAGTCTGTAACAGTCTCTAATACTAAGGTCCTTGTATTTACCAGTAAGCCCCAAAGAGGACTGCTATGAAGAAAATCTTAATTCCAACTCAATCTAAAATTCACAGAGGTTAACAATGTTGCCTCACAATAATGTACATGTATTTCAAATGTAAAGAAACACGTTCATTGTGTAGTCTAGCTTACCATTTCAAATCTGAGCAGCATATGGATGTGGTCATCAGTACTGAACTTCGACCCTTCTTGTACTGCATTCTGAAACATGGACTGTAAAGAAAGAACAAAGACAAACCATTGTCTAGATTACACAAATGTCTCAAAATTGGCTGAACAAATCTTGCTTGTATGGATGACATATAGACAATAATCATGAAAACAACGGAATATCTCAGCTTTCAACAGAATGGTGTACCAAATAAAAACATATCGATGAAAAACATTTACAACATCTATGCCCAAAGACATGTTCTATCAACTACATTGAAAAGCTTATTTAGGAAAGGCAAGCGATTAGAAATCTTTACCTGTAGGTCTTGGAGTCTAACTCCTAGTCCCTCTCCAACCTCGATGTAGTCATAGATGTCCTTGACTCTCTGTATGTCAGGATCCGAGTACTGAAAGTCCTGCTTACAGATAGAGACAAAGTCTGACCAGGGTAGAGCGTTGTTGGCAGGGTCCTGACCACTCTCTAAAGGGTCAGTCAGAAGGAACTTGGGTAAGGACATACATGTAGGAGCGGTATTGCTGTTCTGGAGCTGATCTTCGTTGTTCGATGACTGCTGTTCACTGTCGAACAGCTTTCGTGGCAGCTTCATGTTGATGGTACAGGAGTTGATAACGATGTTGTCTGTGGGATCCAGGTTGCGCAGGCTGAGAATGGCTGGTGCAGTACCGCTACGAGCCGCTAGGACCTTTGTCCGTGATGTCTGAGTTACAAGAGGGAGACTTAAAGCAGTGGATGGCTTAGGTACCCCTGTGGAAAATGAAATATATCAAGTAAATCCTTTATCAGTTGATATGATCAAAGAATCAAATTTGTTCATACTTAGTCTTGTAGAGATGCCAATGTGACCGTAGATTTTGAAGGTACTTTGAAGGTCATAATCTCAATATTTGACTTACTCAGTTCAAAATCATTCAAAATTGAAAAGTCTACATTCAAAAGTCCTCTTGACTAGGATTCATGTAGAAAAGGGCCCCTGCATACAAGGTTGGGAAACCCCACCTTTGCTGGAATTTTCAGCGTCTCCCTCTGAATCCGACCCTTCCTTGCGGGTGGCCTTCTTGGCTTCCTTCACAGGGGTTTCCACTGAGCTGTCAATCACCACAATGTTCTCAGGGATGTCCACTGTATACGAAAGCTACAAGCAAGAAAAACAAGAGTGTACGAGTGATGTTTAAAAAAAAAGAAGTTTGAAGATTTTTAGAAAAAGAGAGGGATTTTTCTCTCTACTTTTGGGATTGTGTGGCATAACGGTTGGGTGTTTGGCCCAGAACCCATAGAACCTGGGTTCGAATCTTCCAACATGCCCCGATGTTGTGCCCTTGGGAAAGTCACTTAACACTGCTTTCCTCACTTCATCAGGTGAAAATGAGTACCTAGCTTTGGTTAGGGACATCCGGATAGGACGTTAAACGGAGGTCCCGTGTTTGGGGAGAGCCACACCCCATACACCTTAAAGAACCCACCACACCTTTTCAAAAAGAGTAGGGGCATGCCCCATTGTGCAAATAATACTACCGGTATCTGAAAGTTGGTGATTCACTATATGGACTCCAGGAAGAATAGTGTAAAATTTACACTAATGGAGATCCTAATAAAACAAACAAACAAACAAACAAGCAAACAAACAAACCTTATTTGTTGCTAAGAGGGAGAAGACACAGGCTGTCTGTCCCCCTGACCCTTTGCTGGGGAACTCCACCCCCTGATCCTCTGTCCCTAGGGCTCTGTCTTCCCTCAGTCTGGTCATGAGCTCCTCGGCCTCAGAAAACACACTGTTGGGGATGGCCTGCTGGAAATGTCGCTCCGCTCTGAAGGGAGGGGAACAGGTGGTTATGATAATAGTTTATTGCAAATTCCTGTCTGTGGGATAATTGCAAGTGAGGGAGTATACATGTAAGACAATCAATGAGAATTACACTACGTTACTGGTCTATGGTAAGGTTCTATGTCTACGTTACTAATGTGGGGTTTGATTTCTTGTTTGTAAGCAGTAGAAAATTTACTTTGGGCTAAATTGAAATGCTGTTACAGGTGCTATTACAATTACTAACTGTGTGATAAATAAAGAGCCAAGACCCAATAATTGTTTAAGAGTATGACTTTGGACCTTCCAACTTGCTATTTGCAATAGCCATCAAATATCCCTATTCTCTGAGAATTTGGTAGACTGAAAAAATAATTCTTGCCTCTATTCCCTCCTGTCATTCAATGGCTAAATTGACTACATTGAACTGTGGTAACCTTTGATCTAAATTCTGTTGAGATAATCTGAAGTACATGTATTATAAGTCAATATCACAAATTCAATAACATTTTTTTTTACTTACATTGTTGAAAGCTTATAGCCTATTGCAGCCATAGGGACAGCACGGACCTTGGACTTAGGTGTAATCTGTATGGGATTGAAATACAGATCATGAATAGTCACCCTCATTAAAAATGTTTCAAAAGAAACTTTAACAAAGGTCCGTAGGACACAATCCTCCGTGAAGCAATTATGGTGTTTGTGGTGTGGCTAAGGTGTTTGTACCCTTTTTAACTACCGACATGCCAAATTTCAGACCAATCCATCAAAAGGATCTTGATTCATAGGTGCGAAGACACAGACCCAGACAAAGTCTCATCATAGCAAAGAAGGCTATTATAGTATTGCTTGAAATGGAGATGGGCGCTGCCCTATATGCCATGGTGCAGGAATAATTTTCACTCTTTGTTCACCTACAGGTATTACATGCACAAATTACCCCTTTGCTCTGGTTGACCAGACCCTGTTTCTTCATGGACAGAAAGGCCCTCTCCAAAAGACTGCTGGGATACTTGTTGAACAGCCTGTATGCTAGGAAGGCAAACTTGGTCTTGTCACTTTCTGATGCACCCAGGCAGTTCTGCAGGGAAAACAACAAGGATCAGAGAGAGCACCCCCTCTAGCAGAACACACACAAACTGCAGCATGAATAAAGACTTACACACACACGGTTACCTTATTTGATTACATTATGTCTGTCAACTTGTAACACAGTAAAATGGTAGAAAGTTCCTAGAAACTGACCCAGATGAAGTTTCGGAGTACTTGTAGGTGTATGTCTTCTATACTGCTGATGGTTTTGGGTGGGTGGTTGTGAGGATGGGTGACTGTCATGATCTTGTACTTGGACAACAGCTCCTCCATTGTGTCTGGTAACTCCTCATCCATAGATCCAGGCATGGCCCTAGTCAACAAACAACACATACAGCTGGGTGTAGGGCTTGGGATGGACCATAGAAATGATGGAGGTTATAGTAAATGAAAAACCCACTCAGCAGTGACTGAGCAAAGCTACAATGTAGGGAAAATTTACTCTGTACACTGCTGAATGCCATCCTTTGTTTTCTTACATGTACCTGCAATAATCACTTGAACATACGAAGCTTCATTTTTTCCCCATAATTCACTCTAGTCAGAAAACGATTGCTTAGTTAGATATGTCCTTAGTGCTGAATGCTTGGTGTAGCCATCCATCCTTTTTAATTGCAATGCAGACTGCAGAGTAATGTCCTACATTATGCACCTATAAGCATCCTAGGATATATTTGGTTGTTAAGCTAGTTATAGTTTGTGAAACGGGATATTTGTACTTCAATACTCTTTGCATAGCCTGGTAACCTAATTTAGCTGCCGAGCCTCTTTCATCCTCTCCACAAATAGGAGGACAAATTGCAGAGAGGACAAAAGAGACTCGGCAGCTAAATTAGGTTTGGTAACCAGGCTACTCTTTGCATGCAGTCACAAATATAGGCCACAAACATTGAGAAAATTACTCAATTTGTATTACACACACAAATTGGATATTGGACTGTGTTTGCTGACAGCACTGACCTGAACTTCTCCTGTATCCTGCCCACCACACTCCTGTACTCTTCGGCACACACCTTTGGGTCTGTGTAGTCTTCCTTCATAGAACTGATCCAGGACATAAACTCCTGTGGGATACCAAGTTTGTCATGATAAATAAGTTTGTCATGATAACTTCTAACATGAACTCCTTTGTGAGACCTACTTCTGATAGGAAATCTACAACATGAACTCCTGTGTGAGACCACTCTATCATGATGCAACTGCTGTTGTACTAAATAGACTGCAACAACAGAATACTGCTTATAATGCTGAAGTGTTTTAAAATTTCAGTTCCACAAAAAAATCCAAGACCAAACCTGAGACTACATTGTGACACTGACCTTGTCTTGATGCACCTCTGCCAGACAGACCTTGAAGTTCAAGGCTGTCTGAGAGTTCTTCATGATGTAATTTGACCGGCGGGCAACAGCTAAACTTGTCTTGTCCTCAGAGGCCTATGGTATGGTTGGACATGCAAAAGACATGAGGTAATTCAAAAGTAGAGGTATAAACATTTTAGCAACACATGAAATAATTCAGAATACTGATATGCTGCATACTAGACTATCCATATTCTATAGTTTAGTTTTCTTTTATAACTGAACATGTAGAGGGCAAAGAAATTATGTACCATCATGTATTCTACCCTTCACATTCAATTTGTATAAAGTATAATCTAGTTTCCTTCATAAGTGGTGGGTGGGGGACAGTGTTCTAGCCAGCCTGAAGTTTTTTTCCGTCATCTCAATTTTGTTGGACGTAACATCATGTCAAGCGACAAAGATGACAATCCAAGGGGGGTCCTGGGGCATGCTCTCGCTTCCCGGGAAAATTTTGAAATGCTGACCCTCTGAAATGGGCTATTTTCTGCATTTTGCGGGGCAAATTTTGCTGGTAGACCAAGCTCACTTTAATAACATCTCTTTCCATATCTTTACACCCTGATTTTTGTCTGTCAAAGATGAAAGATTGGGCAAAATTTTTGTCCGTCAAATGATGGAAAATACGGACGCTGGCTAGAACACTGGTGGGGGAGTTACGTATCCTTTTATTTGTTGTTCAGGCAGGTTCGGACTACGTTGAACAGGCTTCACTACTGAAACATTGTTTTGTGCATATACTAGATGGCTCACCTGAAAGGTATCCTGGAGAAGGTCTCTCACCACCATCCATGGTACAAACGACTGTTGGACCTTCTTGTTCAGAAGTGCTGAGGCCACTCTGCATCGTAGGATCTGTCATGGAAAAAAAACAATTCAGTACGGTAGAAAGCTGCTAGGGGGTCACTGATTGAACTACCAACAGCAGCCCATATATCAAGTATCATAAAGATCCATCCATAACTTTGTGTTATGCTGTCCACAAATAATCAAATGCACATGTACCTATACAACTACAGCAGTGAACTCATTTAAAATCAATTAAATTTTGCAGCACTTAAATTTCGTGGCACAATGAAAATCAAGAGTTGCCAGCATCTTTGAGTTCATGGTTGAAAAAATAGTTTGCAGTAAGAAGTCACCACAAAAACTGTGAACACTGCAAAAATGTCTACATTTACAGTATCTAACCCAGATTCTCCTAACCACTTAGTCAACATAACAGCATATACAAAGTATCAGAACTTCTTGAGTCATGTAGTCTACAAACAGCTCCATACAAGGGCTTCTCCTAATTTGTGGTTGTGTGGACGATACGCACCAAGCTATCCTCCTGTGGTGTCCAGGACACTCTCTGCCTCTTCATCCGGCTCAGGGCGGCCTTGTCTCGATTGTCGTGGAACTTCTGGGGCTCTAAGAACAAAGCAGGACAAAAGGTACTGAATATGTACTGAGAAGAGGGTTTTTTAACCCTCTCCCTGTGGTGGTAGCCTTTAGGTACTAAATCTGTATTAGTTATCGGAAAGGTAGCAGGGAGGAGGTTAATTATATGTTATTTTTGATGTTACAAAGCACCTACCAGTTGTACAATTTGATACTACAATGAAGTGTAAATGTAGTCAGAAAATAAGAGCAATTAGATACTTGTGTAATTCCAAATCTTTTCTTTAACTGTACAGAATCATTTACTAGTAGTTCTCCATGATGCTTGCCTTGGTGGAGTCCTTGATAAAGTACCTTGCCTCTTCACGACTCTTTTAGCAGCAGAGTTTTAAAGTTTCACAATTTCCTTATATCTACAGGCATGTTTCACCATCTACATACCTTTCTTCCTTGGTGGACCATCTAAAGACGACAAAGCCTTCCTCTTCCTAGCTTTAGCTGGCTTGGGTGCTGAGAGGGATTCATATACATGTGTATTAGAAACTTGGTCACTGGGACAATAACATTTCGTACAAATTTTCAAGAAATATGTTTCTAAAGACAATGATTTAAAGATAATCAAGATGAAATTTACCTTCCTGTTTCTTCTCCCTCTTCCTTTTCTGGCCTTTACCCCCCTTGACCTTTTTGTTTCTATCTTTGGTGGATTCTTGAACTTTTGTCACCTAAAAAGTAACAGGTACATGTAGGAGTAGCCTTTATTATACATGTAGTCTCAGTACCATAGTCATATACCATAACACTGCAACATTGACGAAATAGCTTTTTCCACCATAAAACAAATGGATTGCATTTTTCAAAACACAGTTGATACCGGGATAGTTGCAGGATATCAGAGTTAGTAAAACAACATCAAATGAAGGCAGAACATCTTCAAGCTAATAAAATGTCAGGACTCATACCTTGACCAATTGCTGTTTGCCTTTTTTTGGTGAGCTTTCATCTGCACTGGATGACTGGGACTCTGATAAAGGAGAAAGAGTAATATGAAAAATCCGCTACATTGTCAACTTCCACAGAACATTTCAAGGTCATTTTAACATTACTTCTAATAAGGCTACATGTCTAAAAGGATCTCATTATCGATATCAAACTTTATGGAGTGTCATAACAAAAAGTCTTTATTTGTAAAAAAATCCTAATATCACACTGTAGAAAAACTTGATTGTTGTCAAAAGTGAAACCTTCTTCCTGCTGGCTAACCCCAAAACCATTACAAAATTGGTTCCATACAGCTACCTTAGCATGCTGAAGGTTAAACATCGTATCAATATGTCTAGTCTCCACATGACTGTCATCCTTACTTCTTGCAGGACTTTTGAATGGCATCTTGATGAAGTACACCTGCTTGGGCAGTCTCTTGGGTTTCCTTGGATCCCCCGGATACAGTACATGGGCCGAGGCTGATGATTGGTCGGCAGGCTGGCCTGGGTATTCGCGGCCTTGTGTAAGCGGAGTCAGCTTCCAGTTTCTCTTCAAGTGACTGTGGACAAAAATTTACCATGGTTAAGTCTTTATAGACAGTGTCACAAAAAATGTTATTAGTAATCAGGGTAAATTTACTATATTGTTGCCAATATAAAGTTCCTGTATCTGACAGTATATCTGACAACTACGAGAGGAAAGGGGACATATACTGCTAATTCATTTAAGCTACATAGTGTAATCCAACACCAAAGGGTGTCTGCTACAGCATCTGTTACCACGGTGACAGCAATTGGGAGAAGAAGTTTTGGGAGAAGAAGAAGAAACTGAGCAAAAAGAATATGTTTTCCTCCTGCAAAGGTAAGCATGAAAATTCACCTTGATATTTTACTGACCTGAAGAAGACAGAGTCCAGCCCCCCTGCACCCTTCCCGTCCCCGGGGATGAAACCGTTATCCACGATGTCCTCCTCTGGGTTCGCAAACTGCAGGAGTTTGGCGCGGGATGTCCAGGTCTCTAACCCGGCATGCCCCCGCGGAGCTGACGGCTCTCTCAGCCTAATGGAACCTGGCGCAAAGTTGACATCATGGAGAACATTCGTATGGGATCTTCTTTTTTCCCCAAATTTCTTACTAATAGTTCTATGTAAAACTGCTACAATTGGATGTTAATGAATGTCAGGATTTAATTATATAATCTATTACAGTAACTGTTTTCTGGTTCTTTATTTTCTGGTTACTGGTTTATTTGATTATTGTGCCATGCAAATCTGTTTATCTTTATGAAAAAAATTATAGCTGAAGAAAGAAATCTTAAAGAAAAACAAGAAAGAACATCAGGAGTTACTGTCCTGTTGCAAAATATGCTGCTTATTTTTTTTTTACAATTTTGTCCCAGAATGTCCTGATGCAGAACGAGCTACTTGTTTTTCTACAGATTTGAAGTCTTACCCAATGGTGTGTTGAGGCAGATACACTCAAGGGCACACCAGTAGGACTCCACTTCCCTCTCTGAGGTGAACTTGTATCTCCTTGTTATGAACTCCTTATCGCTTTTGACGATGAAGTAGCCAGGACTGGAAGTAGTGGTGTCTACGATACTTGCATTCTTGTTCAGGTATATGAATAGCTACAGCAGACAAACATAGCAAGTACATGTGTTGTAACAGTCAAATTTCAAAGTCAATTTTCTGGTCGTTCTTTTAATGTATTAAGTCGAATCAATCGTATCCAATAGCATACTGAAATCTTTATGGCAAAAATGTGATGTCACTGAAGGAAAACAGTTGCTTGTTTTGTATCGTAGGCTGCTCTAGCTATTTATTGGTGGTACCCAAAAAATAGATAGCCTCCTCACGTAGCTTGTTTTGGGGCTATTTCAAACACTTCAAGTATGAAATGATGATGTCAAAATGTCAATATCATACAGATTTCCTCATTCAGATTACTTTTTGTTTTGCTGCCCTGAAATTGCATTGGATGCCTTGCATTGAATGTGTTTTGTCAGTGTTTTTACCTGATCCTTTTCTTTGTGCCCACGAGGCCCGATCTTCACCAGACCCATGGCAGACAGCCGCTCCACTAACTCATGGAATGAGTACAGGTATTTCCTAATGGGAAAAATGATACTGTTATGACTACACTAACCTCAATTACAATGACAATGAAGTTAATTGCATATTCAGAGCCAACTGGGCCTAAATGCATTAAGTTAGATACAAAGGCAATATAAAATAATTAGTTTGCATGCATACGTTACATACTTCACCCACCCCCCATAGTGATAACTTTATTACTCATCAATGGTATAAGACACAGCGCATTTCTACTTAATCTAAGTTAGCATGCTGAGGTAGCTAATCTATTTGGCTACCAATTCTCTCTTGGCTACACAGTTAGATGGTTAACAAGAATTCTAGGAAACTAAACTACAAAAAGATCGTATATATATTTGTACAGTTTTTGGTGGAATTTCCAACACTTAGGCAATATACAATAAATTAAAGGTACTATTCCATACTTACAATGTTAGCCATTGTTGAGGAAAATTGCCTACCTCTTGTATAGTAGCTGGTGTCTCATCCTGTTTGGAAGGTGTCTTACAAGTGTGTACTTCTTCTCTGGGTCACTCAAGTAGTCCTTGATAAAATCCACCTTAGAAAACAAACCACGATGTAGACATGAAGTTGTAATTCAATGACTTGGTATCTGTAATATATACAGTATATAAACCACAACTCAGCCACCCACAACTCAGCCACCCAAAACAATACTTCTGAGTTCTGTACCTAGAAATAGGAATAAATACAACTAGCAAGAAAGAGGAGACAAAATACATTGTATTATATTTCTCTTACCTCACAAGGTACCTTGATAACCTGACAGAAGACATTGAGTGGGATGACACAGAGAACATCACTGACCAGTACCCAGCCAGGGCCGTAGGTACAGTGTACGGGGATAGGGGGGACATACCGCTTCCACGATAACTCATTCACATACACATGGTTCTGTGTTGGGTTACTGTCAGCTGTGGAGTTTGTGGAAAAAGAACTTCAATTTCGTTAATTGTGCTATGGAAATCAAGTGTCATTTGTAGTTGCATTGAACTCTAAACTACACTGCATCTCACTGAATTACAGGTTATGTATTGTCTTGAAAAAACAAAAAGATATCTGTTGAACAGTAAAAGACTTACAGGAACATATGGCCAATGTAACAGCTATTTACACCTTATACTTCTGCTTGATTTTAAATCTTCTAGCCCCCTATACGGAGGTTCTGTTCATTGTGCTAAGCCTTTTTCATTATGTACTACTAATATGTAGTCATACTACACAATGTAGGGCAATTTTAGCATACTCCATATCACCTGATTGGTTGAGTGCATGGCCATCTTTTGAAGGATCATCACTTGATTTTGTTGTCGCTCCCTTTGGTGCCACATTTTCTTGGTCATCAGTTGAGTGGACCTGTGAGACTCTCCCAACATTTGCCTCCTTAGCAACAACATCTCCAGTAACAGGGGCTTGCGCCTGTTCCAGTGCTGTTGTTGTTGATGTTGTTGTTTTGTCCTGGGACGGCATAATCGTAGCACTAGAGTCCGACGTAATGGGGACTGTATGGACGTTTGCCAAGTACCACAGGAACTGGTGAGCCAGTTTTAAGCGAGTAAGTTTGGGCTGGAAGTTGTAGACACCGGTGAGTTGCTGAAAGGAGAAGGACAAAGACATATGATATAGTATTATTTGCAAGCAAATATTGAATATTTCCCTCTTCACATTATTCTCTACGTGTTCAGTATACATCTGTTTCAAGCTGTCAGATTAGTCCAGCTTAATGCTGGACCTAATATCCTGCATAGTGGTAAAATTCCCTCTAGCCCTCTAGCAGAATCTAACAAAACTGCAGCTTTTTGCATTCTTTGACAAGATACATTTTACAAGGTATATTTGAAACACTGTGTAAGAGAGCTGTTGTAGCATTTGGTTCCTATCATGAAATGCAGGCAATAGTATTGGCATGATTGCATGGAGGCAAACATAAGAACACACTTTATTTTGAAACTTTCATGTTTTGCAAATGATTGGACAGCTCTAATTCAATTACACATATTCTTGTTTCATTTTACCAGGATAGCTCTCTCAGTATCTGCTTTTCAGTAGGACAGCATGTCAGCATATTAAGAACATCAAAAATAGGAAATCACTTACTGAGATGGGTTTGTATCTTATATCATCTTCCATCTTCTGTAAGTCCTCCTCTAAAGAGTGCTTCACCTGGCTTTCCTTCTCCTAGGTGAAGGGGAAAACAAGTTAACATTTGGGCTCTAAGTAGAATGCCACCTAGCTATGGAAACAAGTACTGCAGCTGTAACTTTGTTGAATCTTTCTGCTTTCAAAAGTTTGTCCTTACTAAAAAAGGGCACACTTGCATCGTTCCTTAGTCACATTCAATTATGACAACTTTTTTAAAGCAGTTGATCTGAATAGAAAGGGACAAACTTTCAGTTAGTCTTCCATTGCCATACATGGCTCAAATCAAGTAATGTCCTTGCTCAAATGTATTCCATGATGTAAATGCTTAAGGTATGAAATAAAGTGATAAATGCAACATTGTTTATCTATATACTTCTAAGAAAACAGCATGTAGAGGAACATTCATAAATTAGTACTGGTATGTTCTAAACTGGAAAAATATCAAGGACGGTAACAGTTACCAATATAAGAAAAGGAATCACAAGTTCTATCAGAAGTTGCATTGACGTTTATGTGAACGATAGGTCGTTAGTTCATCTGACAACATAAACATGTAAACATGAATATTACATACCTTTTTTTCAGGGAGTCTTCTTTGGACCATCTTGAACTTGATCTGCTCGATGGCACTCTTGACCATCCCATCAGTGGGGGAGATGTTGGGCTCTACATAAAACACCACCTAGCCAAGGAAATAAGTACTGCAGCTGTGACTTTGTTGAGTTTTGCAGAGTGTGACATTTTCCCTTCTGATTTCTCCATGCTTAAAACAAGGATTGCTAATGAGATTAAATATGTAATGCATTTTTAATAAACCATAGTGATTATATATTCAAAAATCCTTTTGCAAATGAGCTTGCATCTGGACATACCGGTTTTTCCATGCCATCTTGGACAACGATTGTCTTGATGACTTTGACTTGTCCCTCTGAGATCATTTGTTGAAGAAGCCTAGAAGAAGAAAAATATGACAGCCTTGTTAGCAGGCACTTAAATGAACTGTGTATATAACAAAATTTCATAAATTTTATATTATATAAAGTTTTCATGCCTATATGTGTCTATGTCTTTGGGAAGTATGATACTGATAGTTCAGAATTCATAGCAGGAACATCAGTACACCAATATGTACCTTAAGAGACTCTTCTTGTCCAGCAAGCCACAAAACCCTTCATTTTCCTCAGATGCTCTGATGGCCTAGAAGAAAATTTATGCCATGTCAGCATTTGCAATACATTTTGTATTTGTATCATTACTAACATAACAACTCACATGAAAAGAAAATATAGCTTAAAAAATAAATTCACTATTGATAGATCATTGAAAGTCCTTTCGTCCATCCATCCATCCATCCATCCATCCATCCATCCATCCATCCATCCATCCATCCTTCCTTCCATCCATCCATCCATCCATCCATCCATCCATCCATCCATCCATCCATCCATCCATCCATCCATCCATCCATCCATCCATCCATCCATCCATCCATCCATCCATCCATCCATCCATCCATCCATCAAATCTAACACATGCTTCCACTGTAAATTAAAGACCCTTACCTTAATAAATGGAAAAGCTCCATCCACAACTTTTGTGGCTTTCAGAACCTCCAGGATTATGTTGGTGCGTCTTAACCTACGGTAAGTCTGGGGAGCCTGCCTTTTAGGGGTAACATCTGAAAACAATAGCAACAACGATAACATGTAAATCTTGATCCAATTATCATTGAGTTAAAAGACTTGGTGATTACACACAGGAGTTTCTGTGAAGAAAAAAAGAACATTACTCATTCCTTGACAAAGACTGGAGAAAATTTGGGTAAGTCCAATTTCTTGTACATGTATTGCCTATTGGAAATTGTAGTTCAAACTTGTGTCATAACACCATTCACAAGTAAAGCCAGAGGTAACATTTGATGAACAGGTGTAGCAGGCTGGAATATACCCGTGACCAGAAGATTACCAGATATATTCTGGCCAGGGGTACGTTCTGGACTGCTACACCTGGTTAAACCATAGTCCACCTTGACTTGCGGCTTTATTTTCTGGTTTCCCTTCCTCAGTGTTCTCTGCAGTCTTGTCTGTACTGGTACTTGGAGTAGGGGATGGTACAGAAACATCAGCAGTGGTGGCAGGGGTAGTACTTGCTGTAGCTGCTTACATGGCAGAAGAAAGAACATAGCAGGTTATTTGTAGCAGACCACTGACGCAGAGGGTATCAAAATACATAGATTGTACATAAGAAGGATTGCTAAAAATATAATTATCTAAGTATATAAATGAAACAAAACTTAGTAAAGTAAAAGTGATCTTTGTATGTTCTAGGATGCCTTACTTGTTAGAAGTTGCCAATAATTCCAAACTAAGACAAAAATACTTCATCTATAATCTTCTATTGGTGATACCTGTTTTATCCCCTTGTTTGTTGCCTCTCTTCCTCAGTCGGTTGTTCTTCAACCGTTCCACCTCAAATTGTTTTTTGAGTCGATTCTGGTCCAATAGACTCTTGGCTACATATCTGTAAACAAAATGAGCAAGTTGGAAGTTTAACCTTTTCCCTGCTGCCTGACAACCAAAGGAGAATTGGTAGCCAACAGCTACTTTAGTGTGCTACAGGTGAAAATGCAACATACCCCCCATGTAATAGTGAATATCTGTCGTAGTATTCTGTAACTGATCATACATGCACCAGGGTTTTCCCCACAAAAATCATAGTCATTCTATCATTATGATGAACAGAATTGATATGTCTGATAGAAAAGACAAGATGGTGGCCATGTGACACCAAAATGCAGTATGGTGGCACTCATGGACGCCAATGGAAACAAAACAGGATTTGCAAACCTGTAGTTACAATGATATGAAGTTAAATGACTTGAGGAGGTGAGCATGGATTTCCTGAAGTGAGGGGAAAAATCTTGGGCTGATCTTAACCCTGTCACATGTACAAGACTCTCCGAGCTTACAGACCAACTGTCGTTATTGGGTGACAGAACGTAGCTGACCTTGCAACCCTGATCTTGCCCCTGTCCTCCATGATCTCAACAGCCAACCCCGACCACCGCATGCTCCGACACAAGCCGCGGGCTTCGTACTTCCCCAGTCTCATGGCCCGCTGTAAGTCCTGGAAAAAGAAGCACTAACAGTTGGAAACTCACAGCTGTACCTTTCCACATTAAGAAGAATGAACTTCAGACACTCCAATCATGGTTCTTCTTATGTCAATTTCAGATTAAAACATTGCAGGAAAACTTCAGACAAAACATATAAAGTACACTAGAATAATCTGGTATTTGATTAGTTGCATACTGATTTCTGATAGTTACATGTAGAATTATTAGGGGGAGAGGTTTTCTATAACCTTTTGATACTGTTATTATAGTAATATTCTACTACAGATAAAATTTTGACATATAGTGTAAGGAAACATGTCTATGGATTTGTTAGGACTATACGTTTATGGATTTGTTAGGACTTCAATTTGTATCTTTGTTATATTATGTCTGACCACAATGAAAAGTGGCCAGGAGGCCGATTCAAGTTTTTCATGAATAAACAAAGGCTCAAACGAAGAAATATTCCCTCTTCTCCACAAAATATTTGTACTAACTGAACCTTTACAAGTGCATAAATGTTATCTTACATGTTGAGTAATCCCCAGCGGTCCCCTACTGTACATGAAGTCATATGCCTGGTTAAGGAACGGCCTCTCATAGACCACAGGGTAGGGGGTCTGCTCTGGGTCTAGGGGAACAAGAGTGGTACAAAAATTAGCTGTACAGTAAAAAAACATGAAAGTGCAAAGAAATGGCCACATGAGGATTTTGCAAGTACAATGTACATACAATATCATGATAGCGAAAGAGTTATGTAATAATGGAAGAAAGCTACCTTCAAGTGTTCTAGCTTTCACCTGATCACCTAAGCTATAAGAAGGTTATGTTTTCTGTAGTGTTTGCGTTTGTGCAGCATAACTCAAGAAGCTATGGATGGATTGCTGTGAAATTTAACATGTGGTTAGGTCTTGATCTGTCAAAGAAATTAATAGATTTTGGGCCCCTAGCAACTTTTCTTTTGAACAGAACATACATGTATAGAATACCCCTAAGACAAGCCATAGGGAGACCAAACTCACCGCCAATGTCTTCCTCACCCCCTTCCTCATCTTCCTCCACTGTCTCAACCAGTTTAAGACATCGGATTACTTTTCTATTTCTATTGTTGCTCTGCACCCTGGGATCGTTGGGATCAGGATAGATGTCCTTGGTGGGTACCAGGAGTCCCTTGACCTTCCCCTGGACCTCCAAGGTCTGGTAAACTTTCTTAAAGGGGGCCATAGGCAATTCCTAGAAGGAAGATTGAATGCCAACGATAAACACAGATTAGATATGTCAGCCAAATTTATGGACATTGCGAGCACATTGAACATCCAACCAGACTCCTAGTAAGAAGCAAGCAGCAACATCAATAAGAACATAAAATCAAGCAGGCTCCGCCTCTCAGGTGTCGCCAAGAATTACCATGGCCTCTCTGAGGTCGTTGAGAGTAGCCATCTTGTCCGGCTTGTTTTGTAATAGGTTGACCAGTGCATCCATCTGAACGCCATTCTTGGTCTTGCGTGTCGTGTGGAAACGTTTCAGCAGCAGTAACACTGAGTTCTGGGGCCGGGCGGCTCCTCGCATGGTGTGGGAGACAGACTGGGAAAGAAAAATGTTGCACATTTTGTCTTTTATTCATGAAAATGACGTAACCTATAAAACAATATTCATAGGATTTCAATTGGAATTTGACAAAGACTGAACAGCAGATCAAGAGATATATAGTCAGTAGGAGTGATACAGGGATGGTGCAGTACAGTAGACCAACCATGCGACCACTTAAATCTAGCAAGCAACCAAAAAAGCAGGAAACCAATTGCCAGGCAACAAATCAACCAACCAAGCAAGCAACCAAGCAACCAACCACATAGGTAACCAAGAATACATGCAAGCAACCAAGTAGCCAAGCAACCAATTGCCAAGCAACAAATCAACCAACCAACCACATAGGCAACCAAGAATACAAGCAAGCAACCAAGTAGCCAACCAATTAAAGCTACTAGTAGCAAGCTATCAAGCATGCAGGCAACCTGACAAGCAAGCAAACAGCCAAGCAAACAACCAACCAATCAAATAACCAAGCAATCAAAGCTTTCACAACCTATCAAACAAGCAAATAATCAAAAGCCATTATTTTACCAAGCAAGTGACTAACCTGTCTAGTGATGAGATCATACTGCAGCAGACCCTTCCTCACATGGAACAGGTACTTAGAATCTGCCCCAAATGCGACTTTAACGTCCTGCTGTATCTCCCCCTGCTGCCTAGCCCTGCCGAGCCGCTCCAGGATGCAGTACTGGATGTCTGTGAGTTCTACATCAGGTAACACGCCCTCGTGGAACAGGGCCTGCTGACGCTGGCTCTGGGAGGCTACCAGCACCAACTTGCTGTTCCACCTGCAACATAATGACCATATATGGCTTGTATTTTCAGGTTAAGCCATCACAAATGCACACTGTTATGCCAGTTACAGTTATAACAGTATATTCAGTTGGTAGACATTCTATTCATAAACATGACCTAATTTTGCATTGATAAATATACACTGGAGCTCAGGTGAAAGAGGGTTAAATGATACCTCTCTACTGCATCAGCTAAGGTACATTGCAGTTCTCCGTCTTCAGTTCGAATCTCTTCTGTTATGTTTCTCCTTTCCTTGTAGGTTGCACAGGAACCCCTCTCTCCAAGTTTGGACTCCGTTACCATGGCAATGGGATAAATGTCCGATGTTTCCAGATCCTGAAACACAATATCAAGAAAATACATGAGTTATCCATCCAATTTACATCCTTGCAATCATCATCAAATTCAAAATGCAGAGAACCTGAAGTTTTACAGGAAGTCGCTAGGCTTCTTAAGTTCTTAACCAATGCTTACCGAATCAAAACAAAATCATTAGCACTATCAAGGTTAAAGGTTAAAGATAGAATCTCCAGTCCTCTTGATAAAAACTCCTTGACGCTATTCATAACTTTTTGATGTCTTGTTCTGATTCAAAGCTGATGTAAACATAACAACGTTGCAATACTTAAGCAAACCATAATTTAGGTGGACGTAATTTTTTTTTACCAACCTCTGGTCTGACGTCATACTCGGTGTCCTCATCTTCGATAACCTTGTCGTTGTAGATGACGAGTGGTGGGCGTGGCTCTGGGAGTTCATAAACATGAATGTCTGGACTGGTGGCCAAACATTCCCAAATGAAGGGCTTGGTGAACTCGTCCAGGCCCATACGCAAACTTGGCTCTCTTTTTTCCAGCCGTAACCACAAGGCAGAGATCGTGATGCCTGTAGAAAAAGGTAACTTTAACACAGTCTTCCGAGATTGACTAGATAACGTTAGTTCTTCTTCTTCTTCTTCTTCTTTAGTACTCTCGAAAAACCCCTACTGGGGTATCACTGAGAGGGGGGGGGGTTGCGACGGACTATGGCTGCACGGCCGGGAGCCCGGCCTTGAAGGCCTTTACTGTCTGGGCTTGTACTAAGTGTCCCGGCAGCTTATTCCACTCTTTTATTGTTTGTGGAAAAAAAGAAAATCTAAAACAGTCTGTTTTGGCTGATATTGGTTGATATTTATATTCATGACTTCCCCTAGTGCGCCTGTGGGCAGGTTTGAGATATTGTTCTGTTTGAATATTGATATGTCCATGAGCAATTTTGTATAAAGATATCAAGCGAGCGGTTCTCCTTCTGTCAACAAGTAACGGCCACTGGAGGCGCTTTAGCATATCAGAAACACTGCTTGTATAGTCATAATCACTAACAGCCATGCGCGCCGCCCTTCGTTGGACCCGTTCCAACGCCCGGGAACCACCAACAGTATGGGGATCCCATACAGTCGCACAGTACTCCAGGTGTGGGCGTACAAGTGTTCTGTAGCATGTTGATTTAACACGAGGAGGACAGTGCGAAAGGTTGCGGCGGATGACTGCTAGTATCCTATTAGCTTTACTAGTAATATAATTTATATGTGTGTCCCATTTCATATCCTGTGATAGTTGAACTCCAAGATATGGATGGGTATTAACACTAGTTCTAATGTAGGAAAAGAACGCCGCTAATAGAAAATATTTCAAACAACCTTATCGTACCGCCGTGGCTATATACACACCGGGTGTGTATATAAAAGACAAATAGATTTTATATACACACCGAAATACTAGCCTCCTTGGTAGGCCCAAAACCTGGGTTTTTGTGACTGTTTGAGGATTCAGGGGCACCAAGTTTAAACCTCGGTCTTCAAGTTTATCTTAGTGGATGATGAAAATCAGAAAACAACAC
This sequence comes from Branchiostoma floridae x Branchiostoma japonicum, assembly GCA_013266295.2. Taxonomy (NCBI): domain Eukaryota; kingdom Metazoa; phylum Chordata; class Leptocardii; order Amphioxiformes; family Branchiostomatidae; genus Branchiostoma; species Branchiostoma floridae x Branchiostoma japonicum. The sequence goes on from CM023825.1 coordinate 19,714,655, forward strand.
GGAAATCCCCACCGAAGTTCGAAAACACAGGGTTTTGGCGCTATTTTTCGTCTCCCACAGGCCTGGTCTCTCGCGCCAACATGGCTGCCGCGCCGTCCCTACTGTCCAAGTTAGGGGACGAATTTCTCACTTGGGCCAAGGACGTGTTTGAACGTCCTTGCTTGGGCAGAGTTTAAGGCAGCACTGGACAACTTTCAAGAAACAACACACGCTGAGCTGAGATCACTAGCAAAAAGGTGGAAACTGAGAACAGGAAATTACCTGAAGGCGTCCAAAAGTTTCCGTGTGCGGTGAAGTTTGGATGTATCAAGGACGTTCGAACGTCCTTGGATGTATTCATTACGGGAAGCCGCGCCTGACAGGGTCGGGAATCCGGACAAATGGCCTTTTGTAATAGTTTGTCTGACCAAAAACTTGCAACATGAGCTTTGATATTGACAGATAAAGATCACAAGGATTCCAGCTATGTATATTAGTTCACCGGGTGTGTATATAAAAGACAAATAGATTTTATATACACACCGGGTGTGTATATAAAAGACAAATAGATTTTGTATACACACCGGGTGTGTATATAAAAGACATATAGATTTTATATACACACCGGGTGTGTATATAAAAGACATATAGATTTTATATACACACCGGGAGTGTATATAAAAGACAAATAGATTTTATATACACACCGGGTGTGTATATAGCCACGTTCTTATCGTACGAAGCGGCGCCAAAAAATTTATGTAGCGTTATGTCTTCGTTGCACAAAATTTATGATACACTGTACCATCAAGTCCTTCGAGCGCAACTTCGTCTAGGCAGTCTTCAAGAACGTCCATGATGTTTAGAAGGCTTCTAGATCGTTTGACTAAGATTTAGATCGGAAGAACGTGGCACAATCACTACCCAAACTTTTCAGAAATTCGAGTTACCGCCATCTTACACTACTTTCGTGGTAACCTTTCACCTTTAGAATGTTACACTCCTTTTGGGGAGTGTATTTTTCATAATACAAATATTAATCAAATTTGCCTATACCTATTGATCGTTATGAAAGCAATATTTTGTTTCAACCTTCCCAGTCCTATTTTCTTAAGAGTAAATATAAGCTTTTGAAGATATATGTATAACGTTATGTACTAATGCCCCCTACTAGAAATGGTTTAGACCGACTTCTAACACCAATCAACAGCGCCACTATGTGAGAGGTTGTGGTACTGCAACCTTGTGCACAGTATGACAGATGTCCCCGAGGCTGGCCAGGTCTGTTCTATATCCAACTAGAGTTCCACAATCTGATACCTTCGCCAAATGAGATTACCCTTTATGACTGGCAAAAAATTGATTTTCCCCCTAATTATGCAAATAAGATCATATTCTCCTCCCAATGAGTGTTATCTTAACAAAGAAGGTAATTCTAGCATTTCCTCATAAATTATGCAAATGAGGTGCTGATTTGAATAAGTTATGTTGAATGATGTTCACCTCCAGTCAACTTCGAAATGCGCAAGTATGAAATTGCCAACATCAACCACTATGGAATCAGAGTATTTTCTTGTTGGTAACTTTAATTCGGAATTTTTGTTGGTCACTTTAATTCGGAATTTTTGTTGGTGGACGTGACTTTAATTCGGAATTTTTGTTGGCAACTTTAATTCGGAATTTTTGTTGGTCACTTTAATTCGGAATTTTTGTTGGCAACTTTAATTCGGAATTTTTGTTGGCAACTTTAATTCGGAATTTTTGTTGGTAACTTTAATTCGGAATTTTTGTTGGTCACTTTAATTCGGAATTTTTGTTGGCAACTTTAATTCAGAATTTTTGGTGGTAACTTTAATTCGGAATTTTTGTTGGCGACTTAATTTTTGTTGGCGACTTAAATTCGGAATTTTTGGTGGTCACTTTATTTCGGAATTTTTATTGGTCACTTTAATTCGGAATTATTATTGATAACTTTAATTCGGAATTTTTGTCGGTAACTTTAATTCTGAATTTTTGTTGGTCACTTTAATTCTGAATTTTTGTTGGTCACTTTAATTCGGAATTTTTGTTGGCGACTTAAATTCGGAATTTTTGGTGGTCACTTTATTTCGGAATTTTTATTGGTCACTTTAATTCGGAATTATTATTGATAACTTTAATTCGGAATTTTTGTTGATCACTTTAATTCGGAATTTTTGTTGGCAACTTTAATTCGGAATTTTTTTTGGTCACTGAAATTCGGAATTTTTGTTGGTCACTTTAATTCGGAATTTTTATTGGTAACTTTAATTCGGAATTTTTGTTGGCAACTTTAATTCGGAATTATTGTTGGTAACTTTAATTCGGAATTTTTGTTGGCAACTTTAATTCGAAATTTTTGTTGGTAACTTTGATTCGGAATTTTTGTTGGTCACTTTAATTTGGAATTTTTGGTGGCAACTTTAATTCGGAATTTTTGTTGGCAACTTTAATTCGGAATTTTTGTTGGTAACTTTAATTCGGAATTTTTGTTGGCAACTTTAATTCGGAATTTTTGTTGGCAACTTTAATTCGGAATTTTTGTTGGCAACTTTAATTCAGAATTTTTGGTGGTAACTTTAATTCGGAATTTTTGTTGGCAACTTTAATTCGGAATTTTTGTTGGCAACTTTAATTCGGAATTTTTGTTGGTAACTTAAATTCGGAATTTTTGTTGGCAACTTTAATTCGGAATTTTTGTTGGTAACTTAAATTCGGAATTTTTGTTGGCAACTTTAATTCGGAATTTTTGTTTGTAACTTTAATTCGGAATTTTTGTTGGCAACTTTAATTCGGAATTTTTGTTGGCAACTTTAATTCGGAATTTTTGTTGGCAACTTTAATTCGGAATTTTTGTTGGTCACTTTAATTCGGAATTTTTGTTGGCAACTTTAATTCGGAATTTTTGTTGGCAACTTTAATTCGGAATTTTTGTTGGTAACTTTAATTGTTTTTGTTCAGAAATTGTAACATGACAATACAAAGTGTGCACTAGGCAGCAAATATGCTGGTAGCGTGCACACCTAACACATAATACTCATTTACACCTGAGTCAAGTGAGGAAAGTCGTGTAAAGTGCCTTTCCCAAGGGCACAAGGTCGGTGGCATGTCAGGACTCGAACCCGGGACCTCTTGGTTCCGAGTCGAGTACTCTGTCGTTGCGCCATACGACCCCACCAACTTTAATTCGGAATTTTTGTTGGTCACTTTAATTTGGAATTTTTGTTGGCAACTTTAATTCGGAATTTTTGTTGGCAACTTTAATTCGTAATTTTTGTTGGCAACTTTAATTCGGAATTTTTGTTGGTCACTTTAATTCGGAATTTTTGTTGGTAACTTTAATTCGGAATTTTTGTTGGCAACTTTAATTCGGAATTTTTGTTGGCAACTTCAATTCGGAATTTTTGTTGGCAACTTTAATTCGGAATTTTTGTTGGCAACTTTAATTCGGAATTTTTGTTGGCAACTTTGATTCGGAATTTTTGTTGGTAATTTTTATTCGGAATTTTTGTTGGCAACTTTAATTCGGAATTTTTGTTGGCAACTTTAATTCGGAATTTTTGTTGGCAACTTTAATTCGGAATTTTTGTTGGTCACTTTAATTCGGAATTTTTGTTGGCAACTTTAATTCGGAATTTTTGTTGGTAACTTTAATTCGGAATTTTTGTTGGCAACTTTAATTCGGAATTTTCGTTGGCAACTTTAATTCGGAATTTTTGTTGGTAATTTTTATTCGGAATTTTTGTTGGCAACTTTAATTCGGAATTTTTGTTGGTAATTTTTATTCGGAATTTTTGTTGGCAACTTTAATTCGGGATTTTTGTTGGCAACTTTAATTCGGAATTTTTGTTGGTAACTTTAATTCGGAATTTTTGTTGGCAACTTTAATTCGGAATTTTTGTTGGCAACTTTAATTCGGAATTTTTGTTGGCAACTTTAATTCGGAATTTTTGTTGGTAACTTTAATTCGGAATTTTTGTTGGCAACTTTAATTCGGAATTTTTGGTGCTCACTTTAATTCGGAATTTTTGGTGGTAACTTTAATTCGGAATTTTTGGTGCTCACTTTAATTCGGAATTTTTGGAGGTCACTTTAATTCGGAATTTATGTTGGTCACTTTAATTCGGAATTTTTGGTGCTCACTTTAATTCGGAATTTTTGTTGGTCACTTTAATGTTGATTGTCAAAACTTCAACACACTTCACCACAGTATGGAATCCACCTTCCTTTATTTACATGACATATACATATGACAACAAATCACTCTCCTACCTACAAAAATATAAACACTTTACCATGTGCACATATAGCTGTGATGGGGGATACAGGTCTTTAAACATCTCTTTATCTTCCATTTGTGCAAATTCTATTCTTACTTTCATTGTATCAGTTTTACACCAGTATGTTATCTTATTTGTAATGGACTCCCTCTCAACTAGTATAGATAGGCTTTTCGCTAAACTTAAACTTTTTAACATTACAATATAATTTGATGCCAGCAAAGCTGGTGTGTTATATTGCCTACATGTATGCAAAGAGCAACAACACCAGTTTACTGCACAAAGATACTAGATATAATTGCCAAATCTGTACATGCAGTGTTCCTTAAACATGAACAACCAACACTTACATTGTGCTAGGACCATTACTTACATTTCTCTGAACTTTATACAGAAAACATCGCAGATTAGCATTTATACCATTCTTAACAGCTTTCTTTATTTCAATTCAAATATACTTGGTCCAATGTGGAATGAGAAGTGACTCTTGAAAACTGAATCAGCATTGAGAATATTAAATCTACCAACAATGCAACCATTTACTGGCAATGTCAAAACAATGATATTGGTCACCAAAAAACACATATGTTATCAACCAATTACAGTTTCATGAGAACCAAAAACCAAAAGAGTGAGTGATTCTGTGTAGGGTCTGCTGAGTAGAAAGATGATTGACACCTGTCCGTCACTCGTCGGTGGGCTTGCGGCAGAACGGACAATATCCCTTCTGTAGTACCAGCAGCTCATAGTCATCCATATGGAACAACTGTCAAGACAAAAAGGAAATCTGTCAAGTCGATCACAAACTAGCCAGAAAACTGGAGAAAAGCTCTACACAACTTGCACATTATGTAATGCATGTTTGGACTCCAGGAAGATTAGTAATGTAATTGATTTAAGTTCACAGGGTCTTAGTTTTGAGGAAGGAGTGTTTTAATTTTGCGATTGAAACAGTGAGGTACATGTAGAGGTCTGACAGAGCACATATTCATGGAGTGATTAGTTTGCAGTGGGATCACAAAACCACGAACATTAAATCACCGTGAACATTGCATGATTTACAGTATTTATTAATGGCAGTATCAACAACCCAAACCTCCAAGACGATATTCACAGTTTTTTTTTACTCTGATAATGCATTATAATTTTGAGAAACTGAGCAAGTTTAAGGTACACGTGTACTTTACCTGCCAACAGGAGTCACACATGATGATGGACACGTCAGGCAGCAGGGAGCGGAAGTACTGGTACTTGTGAGGTTTGGACCAGCGCTTGATGAACACCTCTGTCCTGTTGATGGCCTGTAGTACAGACCTGTTCACCACCACTGGGGTGAAGTCTGACCCTCCTTGCTGTATTTATAGATCAACAAATATAGCATGTGATGGTCTAGTAAATTTTTGTACTAACTACACATGCATGATCACTACAAATGCAATCATAGATAAGGATTTCTTATTATCATACACTTATACATAATTCTGACTATATCAAGATTTTTGTACCATTTTGTACCATTATATCTATATGTTTTTTGTACATTATTTGGCAGCTGCTTTTGTACCTATGTTGGCAGCTGCTTACCTCAAAACTCATGAGTCTGCTGGTGAAGGGGTCATCGTTCTCTAGGTCATCAGTGTCATCATCAAATCGCATGCTCTGGATGTCTGAAGATGGAATGAAGAAGCAAAATTACCATAAAAACAATCAACTCTGTTTTCTTAATGGAAGAAACATCATTGTGTACAACAATAGAGAATACTTCATCCTACAAAACAGTGATGTAATAAAGACAATGCACAATGCAATGAACTTGGACAGCTTACCTCCCCCCATCTTGTTCTCCTTCCACTTGTCCTTGACCTTCTTGGAGGATGGTTCCTGGTCCAGGAGCTGTAAGGCCTCCTCATCACTGATCCCATCCTCCAACACAAACTCTACCAGGGGGAGCACCTCTGTAGGGAACAACAGTAACTGTGGTTAGCAATCATTTGATACGTGTGCCCCTAGCACTGCAAAAGGGGTCTGTCTCTAAATCTGCAAATGCTGGGTCCTTGGATGAATCTTACCAAACTGTGAAGAGGATGTATTTAGAATAGTATCCCTTATTTGGCCTGTAAATCAAATATCATCAAGTCATGGTATCCGAGCATGTGGTATCCAAATGAATTAACTTCGAAGGTACAAATATTCATACTGAAACATACAATTTGTGCAATTATTGTCAACTCTAGAAGTAATAAATGAAGAAGAAATGAGTCAACTGCAGGTTCTTACCAAAAGACGAGAAGGAGTGAACAAACGGCTGTCTACAGTTGATACAGTGGTTGCCCTGATTGTTCAGCAGTGGGTTGGTGGTGGAGCAACGGTAACACATCGGCAGTAGATCCTACAGAATACAAGCAACCACAGAAGAACGGTCATCTTCTAATGTAAGAATAAATGCTGACAAGCAGATATTTATAATTAAAGGGCCAAAGATGAGGTTAATTCTTGTAGAAAATAAAAAAGATATCCAAATACACTGGAAAAGGCTTACAGGTACTAGTATCAAACCTTTGTTGATTGGAGCCTTCAAATGTTATATTTCAGTGGGCAAATAAATAGTTGGAACATGTTTAAATGAAGACGGGTTTCCATTTAGTACTTGTTCCTGATTTTGTAGTCCTTTTTCCTTGCCTGTCTTTTTCTCTAACAGGACAACACAGTGTTGGACACCACAAGGAAATTTTGGCACTTTTTTTTAAACACACTCATGTTATTAGGCCTGGTGCTTGTTCCATAACTTTACCATCACAAGGAGTTGGGCTTCATAGGAAAGGAAATTACACAAGCTTTTTTAATAAATACATTGAAATTGATATAGAAACAACCGAAATATGACTGAACAAAGTTGAATATTCTGAACTCCTTGTGCCAAGTTTACACATTGAATGTATACGATCATTGAAAGACCAAAACTGGACAGTTGATTAGACGTTTTCCTGACCTCGCTGTCGTGGAAAGGTTTGGACCTGATGGTGATGCTGCCCAGGTCGATGGACTCCTGGAGGCGTTTAGGGACCTTCAGGGCCTGCAGCTTCTCAAACGCATAACGAGCCAGCTTGTACCCGCCCAGGGTACGGCTCTGTTTGGCCAGGGTGTGAAGGGTGGCACTGAACAGGCGGTCAAGGAACGGACACAAAAAGTGAAAGGAAAGTGATATTGATCCAGATTTAGCTCACTGAAGAGCTACTCTTCCACTGGTTGTGACAGAGAAGACAGACCCTATGTACAGTATTTACAGGTTCAATGTACAAGGGAAATTACCCTAGCACTTTTCAACAAGCACAGTGGACCACAGCTTGACGTCCTCTCCGAAGGACTGTGACCCTTTCCAGTGGCGGAAGAAGGAGAAAACTTAGAAGTTGTTAGATACATCTTAGAGATACACCAGGAATGGAGCCATTTTATTTATTAGTTCTTCACTGAAAGGATACACTTTGGAGACGCCTGGTGGAATCTCCTTGTCCTCCTGCATGGCATGAAGCACAAAGCGACAGATGTTGAAGAGGGCTTCAGCCATGTGGGCCGTGAACGGTTCATCCTGGAACATAGATTTTTGGACAAAAATGAAAGGAAATGTCAGATACAGAAGTCTTTAAAAAAAAAAACTCAACACCACATTATTTTTACTGAGCTGTTGACAAATGAAGACAGTTGCTGAAAGCTGATGGTGATAAAACAAACAAACAAACAAACAAACAAACAAACAAACAAGCTACTGACTGTGTATCTCTGGATGGAATGGTAGGCGTAGTACATCTCTGCAAGCTTTTGGAACCTGCGGAATTTTTCCAGCATCTCCACCTCCTGTTCACTGTGAGTTGGGTCTATGGAATATAAAATACCAAGTTTATTTCCTACCCAAGTAACTTATAAACAATCAGATGTTCATGAATGTAGGAAGCTAATAAAACTTTTATGAACATCCCTTTTGAAAGTATGGTTTGGTCCATTGGTACATGTCTAAGTTGGCTCAAGTGGAATATACTACATGTATCTTTCAAATGGGTGGAAGGATGAAATTGGCAAGTTAAGTCTTAATTTGGATGTAAGCAATGTCCCTTGCAAAGTTGCAAAGTAGTTAAGAAGAAAGCACGATACCTCCAGCGATCTCCAGACATTGCATGGACAACATCCAGTAGTAGTAACCTGCATCGTTGAACCTGTTCTCCCGCACGGCATTGTGGGTAAGCTGCTCTAGTACCTTGACTGCGTCTTGCTGTCGCCCCGCCCTGTGGAAGGCTGAATAGAAAGAAAAAAAGAAACGAATAAAAAAATAATAATTTTGTGTCAGGAAAGTTAATTCTCTTTATAAATTGGAAATGACTTTATGCATAGGTTATTTGTCTATCAGTTTCAACCAACCTTTTTGTGCCTCTTCAAATCTGTCGTTCTCAGCCAGCCACTGTGCATACGCCACATACACGTCATCCTTGAACTCTGGGTGTCGCTCAACAAGAGCAAAGGCCTATGGGATAATACAGTTAGACATAATTCAATCAAAAAACTACTTGGCAGTCAAACCTTGGTTCTGACTTGTATCATCATATGGAACTTATAATTCTTTGCATCGATTGTTTGTTTTCCAAAACATGGAAAATATAAAATACTGAATTATGAATAATACACTTCATTTACAATTAAGAGAAAGCATGGCCTTATGAAAGATCTAAAATAACATATCCTCCAAAACCTTTCTTTGTCTACAAGTTGCAGAATACATTTTCATGGGTTCATCCTTACTTAATTTGATTAAAGTTGAGATATTTTCTGTCCTTACCTCATCCCAGTGCCGCGTGTCCACGTGAAGCATGACCAGTGCCTTGGTGTCGCCCATCTTGGCGTATGTCTCAGCAGCGTACGCCCAGTGTTCCAGCTGTTTGAAGAAGTGAGCACATCTAGCCAGCGGCTCTCTCTCCGCCTTGTCCAACCTTCTGGCAACGTCTATCAACCTGGTCATGGGTAGAGAATATTACAGGTTTTCCACTTAAAAATAGTATCTCTGGTTAGGGAAGATGGCGGAAGATGGAAGTACCTCAAGTAAGGCAAAACAACTAAATTTTGCTTTGTATACACAAAGAGCTTTAACATCTTGAAGTGAACCCCTTATCCTAAAATTCCCCTTGACACTATTTGAATTATTCTCAAATGGACAAAAATGACCTGATTTTACAATATCATTATATATGTATATGTACTGACATCTCTAGCCAGCCATGGTCTCCGATGATCTCTATAGCCTTGGTGTTTTCTCCAGCAGACAGGTACATCTCGGCAGCAGCCTTGGGTTCGTTGATGTTCTTGGCCCACTCCGCCTGCTTGGTGATCAGGTGGCGCTGGTCCTTTGGATCTCCACTTCCAACATAGTCCTAGAGGAAGAGAGAAGCTTTGTCTCAAATTGTGTAGCAACTTTCTGCAAAAGTGTTGGTTCCTGAATCTTTTTTTTGCAACAAAACTGGCTAGAATGTATCGGTTTTATTTTACTTTACACATCCACTCTTATTTAATAGATTATCATTCACACATCTGATTCTTTTGCTAGACTTGTTGCAAATTATGTCAAAACAAATGCCATGTTGAGGAACTTAATATATGAATTCATCCTAACTATACATTAAGCAACAATCTAACAAATGGAGTCTATCAGCTTTGTATATCTATATTTCAAACATTGCATCTACTGACCTACATGCAGAGCTATTGGTACTGAAAATATCTTACAGTAAAAGACAGCATTCTATACAACAATGAACATGTGCGTACATTTTGCATATTTTTTGTTGCAATGTATAAGATATGGTTGCCATAACAAAATCAAAATCAACCTTTGGAAATTACATGTGTCTGACCTTAGCATACTCGAACATGCGCAGGTCTGTGTACATGTTCATGGCTTTGCTCTCGTTTCCAGAACGCTTGTAGAGTTTGGCCGCTTCGTGGAACTTCCCCTGGTGGGCGTACACGTCCGCAAGGAACTGTTGGTCGTCACCCTCTCCTCGTTTTATACGGTCCTAGAAAAAGAGAAGCAAGTTAATAAACTAACATCTTAGACTTCATATATTTCATGCAAAGAAAATTAATAACAGTATTATAATAATAAGAACTTGTATTTCAAGCATTAAAGAGAAAAGAGATATTTGTACCTCAATGCTGTATATCAGTTCCAAGTATCTCAGGTCGCGTATCCGGATGAATGCCTGTACAGAAAGAAATGATAGAGAATTGTAACTTTTCAAGTATCGAACCTGTAATACTGTACTAAAACTACAGGGGGCGTTACTACCACAACCCCAGTTACATGCATATACTAGCTTCATGAAGACTGTGTTTAACGTCATACTAACTTACAAGATATCCCAACCAGGAACTTTTGTCACATTGATGGTGGAAGAGGCTGCCCGAGGCCAAAGACAGCCAGTGTTAAAAAACTACAAACAGAATGGTAGGACAATAAGACCACTACTATTCTGACCAGCTCCTGTCCTTGAGTCTGAAAATACTAACAATAACAAGGTTGTGTACCTTTTTGGCAGTCTCGAAATCCAGCCCTTCCAGGGCCTCGTGTGCCAGGTGTTGCCAGTCCAGGTCAGTGACCCCCAGACAACCTATTCTGTAGGCATCCCTGATGGCACAAACATGCATGCATGTGTTAAATTGTTTAGCATTGTGACTCTATATGATCATCTTTCAACAAATTTGCATCACAAACAGTTTTTAAAAGTTGTAACAATATCCTAGACTAGGTACAGCATTATTCAACATTAGGTAAGTCAAGAACAAATGGATTATTTGTGTATCATGCGGTCAATAGTTCCTTTTTCAACCAATTTTGTAAAACAAAAGATGCTTAGTACTTACTTGTACAGTTTCTTCTCCAGGTATTGGTACATAGGAGCTGACTGGAAAGGAACAAACAATGATTGAACAATGCAAAGCAATAGCACCAAGTACTGGCATGTGTATCTGTGTGTGGATGGTGTTCAGCACCAAGTACTGGCATGTGTATCTGTGTGTGGATGGTGTTCAGCACCAAGGACAGGTATGTGTATCTGTGTGTGGATGGTGTTTAGTGCCAAGGACAGGTATGTGTATCTCTGTGTGTATGGTGTTCAGCACCAAGGACACGTATGTGTATCTGTGTGTGGATGGTGTTCAGCACTAAGGAAGGACAGGCATGTGTATCTGTGTGTGGATGGTATTCAGCACTAAGGAAGGACAGGCATGTGTATCTGTGCGTGGATAAGCACCAAGGACAAGTATGCATATCCCTGTGTGGATAGCATTCAGCACAAAGAGATGGTATGAAAACAAAATTCCAAAACATACATGTCTGGAATATGACAGAGATATCAAATTATCATACACATCTAAACAACTTGGACTAGCTAATATCTTTAGACAATATAAGTATGATAAAATGTTCATGTGACCCATGACCTGACCTGTGGCACATCAATGGCTGTCATGCTGTAGACATGGAGACAGAAGATCTTGGAGCCACAGTACCCCACCACAAAGCCCTGCATCTTCTGCTGGTGGACAGGGAAGTTCCCTGCCTTGATGTTCAGGACCCCTCCCCCTGAGAAACACAACATCTCCTCCTCCTGTGTGTTCCAGGCTACACTGTTGGCATTGGGCTCCTAGAAAGGATAAGGAAAATGTTGATATCATAATAAGAAAAGAGCACTGTTACAGTGTCATGATTAGTAACTGTGTAAATGTATACAGGTAATACTAAAGGATTATGTAAAATCGTGTACTTTCATCTGGGACTTCAAAAGCAGTGTTTCATTTGCCATGCTTAAATAGTCAAAAGAAATTGAGTATTACTTATCATACATAGAAACAGTTTGGCTTTATCCTAAGTTTAATAGAATTGGGATATCTTGATCTTGGTCCACAGGTCCTGGGTTTGAATCCTCAAACATGCTCCAATGCTGTACCCTTGGGAAAGGCACTTTATACAACTTTCCTCACTTTACTCTGGTGAAAATGAGTTGGATGACAAAAGAAGAAGGAATATCTTGAACAGACCATCATGCAAACAAAAACTGTAAATCTTAGTTAATCTGGCCAATGTGCAGAACAATGCTGAACAATTTACATATATCTATAATACAGGTGGGTATCATGTTACCTGGAATAGCAGTTCCTTGGTGTTGACGTCGTACACCAGACAGGTGTTGTTCTCGTCCACCACGGCCAGTTTGTTGCGAGAGGAGCTCATGTCCAGACAGCGGATGGACGTGTTCTGTTTTAGCAGCAGGATGGGGAAGGGGTTGTCCACGAAGATCTTCATCACCTAGTCATGGCGGAGAAACACAACACAGTGTTGCATGTATGTCTTTCATTTCTGTTGTTCTAAATGGGACCTCTAAAAGTAAAACTCTTAAAAATCTCTATAGACTATCAAGAGAGAAAATTTAAAAAAATAAGAATCCTTCAATGACTGAATACGTCTTCGATCAGGAGTCAAATCTAGAATACATGTGTATTTAATTAGTTTCTCTTTCAAAGATTCTTACTTCAACTTATTGTTAGCACACTGCTTTTGCTTTACTGTGCACAATGCAGCTAGATATATATTTCCCACAAGAATTTGACAGTATACGTATCATACATTCAGAACAAAAATGTCAAATTTTGCCAAAATATATCTTTCTCCAAAGGTTAGATACTAGTATTTACAGAACATACATGTATTCAACTGTAACACAGAGTACCCAGGTAGCTCACCTGTCCATTCTTGAGCCCCACCAGCAGCCCCTCCCTCGCAGGGGGTCCTCCGATGACCTTGATGTACCTGATGAGAGACTCCATCACCCACTCTCTCTCCTTAATGCCCTGGAAGGACAGGCACTGCAGACGACGCTCCTACAGACAAAAGAGAAACAAACTTCCAAATGAGACCTTCCTTAAAAGTTAAAGCCCCTACTCAATTGCATTTATAGGAACATCTAGTCATCAAAACCCCCACAATTAGTCTTTAGGTATTAAATTTCTATATCCGAATATAATATGACTTGCACAATTTCTTTTATTCATTTCATTATTATATATTTACCAGTAGCTTACACTCTTTTCAGGTGTCCCTGGATACGTAAAAAGCTGGATACAGACACAAGAATTGATAAACTACCAGCTGGAATAACACACTAGTTCTGTTTGTCTGTGATGAATTTGAGATAGAGTGCATCAGGGCATACCCATGTAAGTACAATATAATGTATTCTACTATCATTCCTATAGTCAATTAGCTGTGGATGTGTCCATTCACTAACTTGTACAATTCTTATTATTTCAAATCACGGTTTCTCACTATGAGACCAACTAGTGATCGATGACCATACCTGACATAAGATGATGTTGTTGGATGTGACCACTAGCAGGTTACACTCAAACTTCTTGCCGATCTTCTCTTTAACTCTGTAGTGCATGTCTGACGAGTCGTCCGAGTAAAGTTCGTAAATAATGATCTTTTCTGGCAGTTGGACCTGGAAAAGACGAAACAGATCTTTACATAAAATGAATAATGTACGTTAATACAAGTACACAGTTAGGAGACAAGCTGTGTGCAATGGTTACCACTGAATTAATGTATGCTTGAATAGAAATAAACTTTGATACTCACAGCAAGTCTGTGTTTGTAGATGGCTATCTTCTTCACTAAGTCTCTGCATTTGATTTTCACTGCAAACACAAAGGGCAGGGAGTTAGTATTCAGATCTGTGCAGTCTTAACTATGTGTTATTAAATCTATGTATTTCTGAAGATATGTTAAATTCAGATAAGGTGATAGACCTTTAATAAATTTGCTGCAATATATTATACTACACAAAACAGACCATCTACAGATATGTTATACAGCCATTCATTGGGAGTTACTAGTATATCCATGGCATGGCAAATTTGACTGGGCCTAGTGGGGTATAGCCACATGCTCGTACATACTATGCTGGCATGTGTATCTGTGTATGGATGGTGTTCAGCACCAAGGACAGGCATGAGTATCTCTGTGTGGATGGTGCTCAGCACCAAGGACAGGCATGTGTATCTCTGTGTGGATGGTGCTCAGCACCAAGGACAGGCATGTGTATCTCTGTGTGGATGGTACTCAGCACCAAGGACAGGCATTGGTATCTCTGTGTGCATGGTGCTCAGCACCAAGGACAGGCATGTGTATAAATCAAAGCATTCCTAAACTCTTGAAGTTCTAGCGATGTGTAACTTGATAGTACCTTTCTGCTCTGTGAGCAGGTGTTGTACGATGACGTCCGTCATGTTCTCTCTGTATGCGTAGCGGTCCTTGTACAGACCGTGCACCGTGCTGAAGATCAGCTGGTAGTACGCAATGGTACCATCCTGGCAGCCAATAGCCTGTAAGATAGGAACCAGAAATACTGAAAACTATCACAAAAATAAACTGTAAGACAGACAAATTTCAATAATACTTTTGTATAGCCACAAACATTAACAAGCCAACAAGGAACTTATATATAACCTGTGAACTTTACCCTCCTTTGTAACAAATTTCAACTTATATCCTTTGTGTCTTTGCATCCTTCTTTATTTGTGTCCCCTATCAACAGAATGGACGAGTCCAACAAAATGCCTACAAACCTACAATTCAGGGGTATTACATGTTTAATCTACTAGAAATTTGAGTGGTGTGAGTGGATCAAACCATTCCGGCCCAAAATAGGGTAGGGAATTTCCCGTGTAGCCTACATAACCCCTGCTTCGCCTACTGAGTCAGTTAGTCAAGCTTACCTAAGCTTGATGTTTCCGACTTAGGGAGAAAAAGATGCTGCTGCAGTACTAGTGAGAGTTACTTCAGTGAACTGAGCTTGAACTGAGCAAACTCGTTAAAAAAAAAACTCACCACAAAGTTCTGGTCCGGCCGCACACGACAGGTCCACACCCACGACTGCTGCTCCCCCACTACTCCCAGCTTCACCCCCTCCTTAGTGTACAGGGACACCTGTTTGTCTGCACCTCCGCACACAAGGTACTCTCCTCGTGAGAAGTAACTCACGCAGCAGGGGTCGTAACCAAGGTTACGGTCCTTCCCAACCTGAAAATAAAGGTCAATGTGCAGGTTAGTCACTGGGTGACCTGTGTGAATGTACCTTGTTTTTCCCAAACAGACGTACATACATGATATTGGGGTTTTCTTTTTACACAACAGATTAAGTCTCTCACCTGCTTACGTTTCAATGCCTGTCAGAAGAAACCCCCAATATGCTATGTTCTAATAACCAGATAAAATTATTTTCAGAAGTCGTGCATACAAGTATACAATTATGATTCTACTACGCCTCTACACCTCTACAAAAAATCTAGCAGCAAACAGCAGTTAATACAACTTAAAAGTTGTATTCTTACATTTCTGCCTCTTTCTCTATATTTTTATTCACTCATTGAACATTTACTGTTGACTGTGCCTTACCTGTTTTCCACTGAGTTGGTAAAAGGACAGTTTCTGGCTCCAGTCTGCAACCGTCAGTATATCAAACGGTTCATCTCTGAAAAGCAGGCAACAATTATTAGTACAGTTAGTACATAAACAGATTGTGTACATCTTGGGGTAAAATGTAAAGGACCAAACACTATACTACTAGTACTAGTTACTAGTACTTCCAAGTTGCTTTTGTAAAGGCATCTTGAAAACTATTATGTCAAAGTTGAAGCAATACTCTAATCAAAAGGGTATGCCTCTGGTGTGGAGCCTATTGTTAGCACAAAATCTTTATCAGACATCAATTGGGGTAGTTTATCGGAACAAAATGACATGTCAATAGTAATTGGTAAATACAAAAATTACATCTTGAAGAGATCTGAACACTCTTGGGAACATTGAGAGTTTTGAGACTAATTAGATTTACGACATTCATGACTTACTTTGAAGGGTTCCATTCCAGTGACCAGATGGGAGAGATTGCACCTCCTGGCCGTTCTATCTTCACCTTCTCCTCACCATTCTGTATGAAGGGAGAAAATGTAAGAAAAAAATTTAAAAATAGAGAAAATATTGGGTGTTTTACTCCTCAATTAGATTTATAACAAGCAATTGTTAGAATAACAAGAAATGATTTTCAGAAAATATGGACAAGTTGGCAGTTTGAAACAAGCAAGCACACCTTGTTTCTGATGCTGACACATCCATTGTACAGTCCAAGAGCTAGGTACTGGCCATCGTTAGTCCAGCTAAAAACAACAGGCAAGTTTAATTAGTATTGACCATGCAGTTATCATACATGTACATGTACTCTACTAGTTACCATACATACACATTATGATCAAATGGAAGGCATATTCAACACAGAGCAGCAAACCATAAGCATTGCATCATGTATTTGCAACATAGACCAATAGAAGAAACAGTGACCATAGTAATACTAACCTGCAGCACGTGATCTTGATGCCAACCTTGTGTTTGTTAACTGACTTCTGCTCCGGTGACCACATGCCTGGAAAGGTAATAAAAGAACTCATTGATTATGCAGAAATTGTTTTTATCATATCATGGCTGGAAATACTTTATTCATGATATCAGCACACAGGTAAAACAAAGCACAATGGACGATCCTTAGCTCACCAAAGTCACTACTTGTGCAGCTTGCCAGTTGATGGGTAACTGGGTTGTATGACACACACTGGATTGGGTCATTATGCCTGGATGAAAAAAAATGTATTAATACCTTCAAAAAGAATGCAATCATATATCAGTGCCTATAGCTGAAATTTCAGATTATCACAACCATGCAGGTTTCAGGCAAAAGTCATTGAAGGATTTGTTGTGTTGCTACAGTTACAAAACACCCTACGTGTATTTGAGGATGCCCTCCAACTTGGATGTCCAGATGATGACACTCTTGTCAGCTGAACCTGATGCAAACCTCTTCCCTGAAAAAAACATGTGCAGGTATTTTATCATTCTATCGAAAAATCATGGTAAAATTGGCTCCTTTGAGTTGGGCTTTCAGGCACAGGCCCGTTCAATTGATATACATATGTCTTGTACATGAAAATGTTTTATATGCTTATCAATAATTAAAGGACTATTGAATGTCGAGATCTGTGTCACGGTCTTATCTTGTCGCCATGCTTTTTTTTAAGAAGACCACTTGTCTAAGAAAGCCACTTTTCCTCGGTACGGGGGGTGGTTGTCTTAGACAAGTTTAACTGTAGAGTAGAGTAGAGTAGAGTAGAGTAGAGTAGAGTAGAGTAGAGTTCGTACGGCCATCCAGACTAAAACTGCTAAATTTCACAGAACCAGTACTCACCATCCTTGGCATAAGCCACACAGTACACTGTGTCTTTGTGTCCCTTCAGCGGCTGGATCAGGGTACCATCATTCGTGTCATACACCTAACATGGAAAATACAAATCATTGAAATTCGATTGGTCAAAAGGTGAAATATGATCAACTATAAGTTGCAGTGTGAGACAATGTACTATGCATCTCGACATTAAGAACATGATAATGCATTTAATGAATGTGTGTACAAATATTGTAAATGATATATTAATTCATATAATTATACATGTAGTAACTTATATGTTGTAATAACTGAAGACATGACTATGCACAGAAATGTTTCCTGACCAGAACTCTGTTCCCTGCGGCAGCAATGAGCTGGGACCCATCAGGTCTGAAGGCCAGGTCCCAGATACTGTGGAAGTACATCATGTAGAATGTGAAAAACATATGTGCCAATTGCCATATCTTCATTAGTGCAGTTATGATTTAGTTTCTGTACAGGTGTTATGTGTAATTTGTGCATTTATCAATTAAAGACTGTAGAAGAGCCTATCACAATATATAGCGGGGAAAGATAGACATGCAGAAAACAATGTCAATCTACACATGAACTTAATTATGTCGATTTCTCTGTTGCCATGGAAATGACAAGCGGCGTTCTCTCTGGTCTTGTTCGGCCAAATGGCATTGGGACGCAGAAATAGCGAAACTTTCTCAATTCGACGAGCTGTTTTACGCACATATTTTGCAGTAAAAGTTATAAATAACTATTCGTTTGTTTACTGTTAAGTGGCTCTATGTATGAAAATCGTGATAATCACCATTGTTCAACTTTATCGCGATCGTGAACCTTGTCAACCCAGGTCGGAATCGCCCGCATTTTGGCCGCTCTCTGGAATTTTGAAAAGGAAACAAACACGCATGCGCAATTAATATGCAATCTCGCGAGACTTCAGCGAGAACTCAATACTAGAATATCCCATTATTATTTTAAGGGGGTAAATTCTTTGTAACAATTTCTATTTTAATTGTTTATAAACATGTCAATGCCTAGCAAGAAAGAACACCATGGAAATCATTGCTAGTTGAGCAAAAAATCTACGTGTGCAGAATAATTTCTTTGAGTGCTTTTTTTTTAAGGTAGTAATTTTTTACTGTCTTCCTCAGATAGGATCAACCACCACACATCATGGCGGCATATATTAGCCATTGAGGCCATTTCCTGTTACGGACCGAAGTCATTTCGTTACTCCTTCACAAATTAAGAACTTATTACTGCGTTGAACGTATGATGCTATCGATTTAGAAGAAATCGGCTTAATTGCAGTAAAGGTAAGGTATAGACTGTATTTGTTGGGGCCGTAAACAAGAGGCTAGCGCGTGGGGTTGTATGATCTTCGTCACCGTGCAAATCTTTTGTCCGTCCGTGTGGGTGTTTTGTTTAGGTGGGTTTACATAATACTGTTCTGCGGTACGATGACCTCCTGGCGGTCACGCCAAGATGTGTCATACCTGAGTGTTCTCACATTCTTTATTTAGAAAGAGGAACTAACACCTAAGTGCGTGGCTAAGTCGTAAGGTTTGTTATTACGCAAACAAGACGGAAGGAGACTAATTTTTACTACGAATACGACTTGATTTGAAGGAAGTTGAGTTTTTTGTACCCGATGCCGGACAGGTACATTTCTCCTGTTAATTTTTGATTGGTCATTGTGACCTGGTCTGGGTCGTCTGTAGTTTTGTAACAGTCTGCAGAGTAAGCACTAAGCGTTACATCTGAAGTTTCCATGGTATTAGGCTGTAAAAGTGTCATGTGGTAAAGAAAAAATTAGATCTATGTCATTTCCTTGAATAACGGGCCTTATTATTACGGTATGGAGATATCCAGTTTGTCCGATGATAGAATAATGTTATATAATATCGGTATGTTACCTAAATCTTTATTTGTCACAGCTCTGCTTAATTAAAATGAATTACAGTATATTGATTTTTTTAAATTGGGTCAAAAAATAGCATTAACATGATTATAGTAAAATTCATAGATCAATGTTCATGAAAATGGACTTGACGTCTTGAGTCATAGACAGGGTCCTTGGTCAGAGTTACAGAATTCTTTGAACCCGATCTTTTAAAAAAAATATGGAGGAAAATGTAATAGATAAAGTTCTTCTTCTTCAGTTTGAAGGCATCATTTTGACAATATTGATTCTAATAATTTTAACGTAAGTTACTTTTTATTTTCCACAGCTTGACTGTTGCTACAATGGAAGAAGAAGACTTCTCCGGTGACAGTGAGTTGGACCAGCTGTCCGATGCAGGTGATGAAGTTGATGTTGATGTTGAGGAGGAGCAGTGGGGAGGGGGGTCCAGGTCCAGCAGTAGGGCGTCTCAACAGTCAAGGTCATCTACACCAGATGGAAGATATAATCAAGACTCGACAGGTATGTAACGTTACATGTCATTACAGCTTTGACAAATGTCAAAACTGTATTGTTTTCACTGGTGCCATGTGCACTGCCATGTTTGAATTTGACATCATGCAGGTGCCATTTTCTTCTGTTTCCATTTGTTGAAGTCACATACTTAGATGATATGCATTTATGCATTTTCAATGTATGACTACTTTACTATATTTCAGCATTACTCAAAATGCTGTGAGAACCTCTTTTTCCCTCCTACTACGAAAAGAAACCACTGTGAAAGTAAATGAATTTAAAGTACGTTTTATAATAGTAGTACATGTAGTTTCATTTCAAAATGCCTGTCTGGCCAGAACACTGGTTGTACAGGCAGTTGGCATTATAATCAGTTTTGTCCCTCTTCTCCAACTGTGAAAATCCATTACAAACAGATTTTAAGCATGCCCATGTTTGTGGCATAAGCTGTGATCTGCCTTTCCCATGATTTACTCCAGGACATTACTGGTATATGCATCACATAACTGGGCAAGATTGTAAAAACAATGGCATTCCTTCCGTGCTAATCTTCTAACTTCTAAACAAAGCTTTTGAATAGAGTCCAAAATGCCACATTTAGATAAAATGTGTAAGTAACCATTTTTCTTACCCATTTATATCATATATAAAGGCCAATTGATACAGTACAGTGTACTGCCCTCAATTATTCAAATGGTTTGCCTCTTTAATAATTTACGTTGATGTTACATGGCAGGTGTCCCTTTATGCATTATTCTGTCCAACCATTTACATGGTAATTCCTCTAGTGGTGAATTACTACCCAGTCTTACATAACGCTGACTGTACTAATTACAGCTAACATGCTAAGTGTGACCAAGATGGTTATATAACCTCCTTGGTGTGTCATGGCTATTAATTATTATGTGTGATTATAGAAAAGTGTTACCGGTACTTGATTGAGATTGTTACATACTGTAGTTGCACTCAGATTCAACAACCCTCCCTATAGTATAAGTATAATCTACTAACCTACCCACAATGTCCTGTGAAACCATGGCCATCTACTAGTACATCTACTATACCTGAAATAAACATTACAATTTTGATGGCAGATAAAGGTAGACATATAACTAGTTGTTATATAACAAATAAGTAATGAATTAAATTTCTACTGTAGTTAATTAAGATATCAAATGAAATGGGAAGTGTAGTTTAAACATTCATCGTCTGTTACAAATATTTATTTTCATATGATGGACTGTGGAACATAATGATTTGTCATGAATATTTATAAAAGTTTAACTGTGTAGTGTATTGATTTTTTTTACTGTTTTATCGTTGGTTTGAGTCACATACCCTTTTGTATTTTTAGTCACATACCCTTTGGCTGTTTTTTTAAAGGGTCACTTTTTCGACATTGGGTACATAAGGTATATGTCATTGGCAGTATTACGTAAAGGATGAATACAGAAGCACACTTAGAGGGCCAGTTATATAATAGATGATTTGCACCATTGCTAAACAAATCAGGTTACAAAATTATAGATGTAGGATGTGTAAACGCAAAAGGTATTAATTTTGTCTGTTCACCGAGACCACACTTGTCAAATTGATTACTAGTAGTTTGAAAAAGATTAAATCCCTTATCAAAGGGTTCTTGTATAATTTGTTTGCCCTTTGTCCCCCGTACGTGACTGGTTGGTACAGCCCACCTATTCAGTGTAAGATGTTACATAAGGATGACGCATGCTGGCCAATAGAAAGCGAGCATCTCATATGTCAATCAGTGTCAGTGCAGTGCAGACGTTGTTTCCTAATAGTATACCAAAGTTACTTCTGTAAAACTGCTTGTTGCCTTTGTCTTAAAAGTCTTAAGGTAGGTACTAGTACATATGATATTGTATTTACAGTGTATTGATGAAGAATAGACAACGTTTTGACTGTTGTTTATCATGACACAGATTGGTATGTTATATAACAACATTGCAAGTTTTTCCCATAGGATAGCTGTATATGTTATATAAAGCTAATTGTGTTACTGTTTTTTGAGATTTTTAAGACTTCTCATATGCCAAGCTTTTGTTTATTGCAGGTACTTACTTTGAACATATTGCTCAAATCCTGTCATTGAAAATTTAATAAGTCTCTTCAACTTTTTTGTAGACCATGCATCGTATAGTGCATCTGTGTTTACATACCGGTAATGTGTTAGCATGCATGAATGGGCTTTGTATTATATAAGAGTAGATGGACTACCGGTATGTTTATGAATGGAAAAATGTTCTAGCAGATGTTGTGGCATCACTAAATAAAAACATTTTATCTAGTACATGTAGGTAATCATGTTCCTTAATATTTCAGATATGGGTGCAGCAGAGGCAGCAGAGTTGAAAGAGACAGACGAAGTTGGTGACAACAAGCCTAACGATGGTAAAAACCTTCAAGTTTCCTAGTACATTGTATTTTGATCTTGTGTGTATATCACTTTGCTTAATAGAGCTAGGTTCTTAGTCTTAACACCTATCTCAATTGGCAAATTATGAATACTAGTTTGCTTGCAGTGTATACAAGGAAGTTGATCCAAAATTTATGGTGAAACTGCATTTTAGATTATTACAAAAGACTTATTTCTTGATCTGTTCTTTTATCTGGTTTAAAAATAGCTGAAGGCAAAGCTACGTCTACAACTGTCAATGATAGCGGCCAAATGGCGGAAGGGAAGGGGAAAAAGAGAAGGAAAAAGACTCCACAACAACCTGGAGAGAAGAAGAAGCGCAAGAAGAAAGAAGGAGGAGAAAAGAAGAAGAAGAAATCTAAACCTGGACATCTTCGGAGGAATATAAGGTAGATGAACAATTTTAATGCGAAAATGGATTGATATTATTAATATAATATCAATCATGTTTGTACGTGGTAGGAATATTTGAAAGCACTTGATGGTAATATTTAGTGGTGGATAGCAAGTATTCTCAAGTTTTACATAAGAAATAGGGTAATGTATACACTAATGTTTATGTGTATACAGTAGCAGGGATTGAAATTTAAGCAGTCTAGTTTTGCTATTCAGCAACTATAAGCTTTTTTAGCTAGTGGTGCAATGTACCAAAGGAAAGATAAGGGAAAATATGAACATTGACTGCTTTCTTCCAGAAAACTTAAAGCTGAAGATGCTTTGGAAGCGGAGACGCTGGCTGCCCAGCAGGAGGAGATGGAGAGAAAGCGACGTCTGGAGATGCAACGTTCCCAAAACCTGCCCACACCAGGCTTCATGGCAGAGGACATGGACCTAGCAGACCTTGATTTTAGCACAGGCCAGCTAGACTTCAGTAAGGAGTCCTCTTCTCTAGAACATAACGTTATTTGCTGTGTTCTGCATTTGCAGTGGTTAATCTTTGAGGAAATGGGTGTAAAGTGCCTTTCTTAAGGGCACAACATTGGGGCCTGCTAGGGATTTTTATCCAGAACCTTTAAATTCTAAGTCAACAACCCTAACCACAAGACTACCTTGCCTAAGTTATTGAAACTTCCTGCAGTCGCACTGTCAGTCAGGATTTTCGACTGTATTTCACAACCTGTGAGCTGCCGTAGCTCTTGGATTTTTTTCTTGCTGATGCTCATACATTGTATGTGCTAACTTTTTACCAGGTAATCTTATGGAAGCTGAGGCAGAACTAGCACCCTCTATGTACACAGAGCCAGCAATACCAGTACCGGTACCCACACCAGAGCAACCTACAACATGTACATCTACAGAGGAACCCACAGAACCAAAATTGGAACCCACGCCAGATGAAAAGCCAACAGAAGATGTTTCCGTGCCAAAGGTCACCCCACCCCCAGTTCCCATGATGCCCCAGCAGGCAGATGACAGTGATGATGTCATATGTTTAGACAGCAGTAGTGGGGATGAGGAGAGTACAGAAAAAGACAGTAAACCTGCAAAAACAACCAAGTCACTTGGTGAAGGTACACTGTTTTCTTAATATCTCTTAATATATAGAACTTCTATATAAACTTCTTGGGGTTGGGGGGAGTTCTGATGATGTGTTTTCCTGTGCACAGATGTAGTAGAGGTGGGGAGTTCTAATGATGATGTGTTTTGTGTGCACAGATGTAGTAGAGGTGGGGAGTTCTGATGATGATGTGTTTTCCTGTGCACAGATATAGTAGAGGTGGGGAGTTCTGATGATGATGTGTTTTCCTGTGCACAGATGTAGTAGAGGTGGGGAGTTCTGATGATGATGTGTTTTCCTGTGCACAGATGTAGTAGAGGTGGGGAGTTCTGATGATGATGTGTTTTCCTGTGCACAGATATAGTAGAGGTGGGGAGTTCTGATGATGATGTGTTTTCCTGTGCACAGATGTAGTAGAGTTGGAGAGTTCTGATGATGATGTGTTTTCCTGTGCACAGATGTAGTAGAGTTGGGGAGTTCTGATGATGATGTGTTTTGTGTGCACAGATGTAGTAGAGGTGGGAGTTCTGATGATGATGTGTTTTGTGTGCACAGATGTAGTAGAGCTGGGGAGTTCTGATGATGATGTGTTTTGTGTGCACAGATGTAGTAGAGGTGGGGAGTTCTGATGATGATGTGTTTTGTGTGCACAGATGTAGTAGAGTTGGGAGTTCTGATGATGATGTGTTTTCCTGTGCACAGATGTAGTAGAGGTGGGAGTTCTGATGATGATGTGTTTTGTGTGCACAGATGTAGTAGAGCTGGGGAGTTCTGATGATGATGTGTTTTGTGTGCACAGATGTAGTAGAGGTGGGGAGTTCTGATGATGATGTGTTTTGTGTGCACAGATGTAGTAGAGGTGGGAGTTCTGATGATGATGTGTTTTGTGTGCACAGATGTAGTAGAGCTGGGGAGTTCTGATGATGATGTGATGATCGTGAGCGGTGATGATGAAGACCAGGAGGAGGAAGAGGAGGAGGAGGACATGGGGAACAGTGGGTCTCACACCGATGATGCAACTAACCAGCCTGACACCCTGGGAAGGGTCCTGATCAATGTCAATCATCCATCAACAGAGTCTGACATCTTCCTGTCACGTCAACTAGGGAGGTCTGTCAAACCCCATCAGGTCAGGAAACAACATACCTTTTGGTTTGGTTTATTTGATCTCCATTAGATTTACATGAAATCTATTCTTCCTGGAGTCGCAAAATTACAATGAAACAAATGTACAGAACAGAACAAAAACATGTACATGAAAGTAAAACCAACATAACAAAGGTGTGAGTCTTAATCAAAATATAACATAACGCATACAGCATAACTTAAAACTGAACTTAAAGTGAACGGGGAGAGGTCAGAGGTCAAGGATGATTAACCTGTTACAAAAAGTAGTAACAAGAGGTACCGTTGCAAAACTGCAAACCATAAACAGTAGTAAATCAACAAGTGGATGCAGAAATGCAAATCATAATAACGATAAGTAAATAACAAAGTGGATGCAGGACTGCAAATCATAATAACAATAAATAAATAACAAAATGAATGCAGAACTGCAGATCTTGATATCAATAAGCAAATAATAAAGTGGATGCAGAACAGCAATCATAATAACAATAAATAATAACAAGTGGATGCAGAACTGCAAATCATAATAATAACAATAAGAATTAACAATTTGGATGCCACCTGATAATAATTTTATAACCCAAACTTCGCTAAAGAAATACTAACGTCTATTTCCAACATTGTGAGTTTAATTAATTACCCCTACAAATTCATTTAATCTGAGACTTGGTTTAAGAATGCTTACCACCAGTACTGTAAAGGCCTAGTTCTGTCAATTTTAGAATGAATCCACTTGGTGATTTGTGTTTTGAAATTTGAAGGTGTAGTCAATTTCATGTGTGGTGGGAAGGAGTTGTATGATTTGGAACATCTGTATAAGAAAGTACGTGTTAATGTGGTTGTCTTAGGCTTAGGTAATCTGAAACCGCCACTATTTGCAAAACGAGTATTGTGGTCATGTGTGCTGTTGACGTTTTGTAATCTATTGTAAATAGCCTCAGGTTTCTTCGTTGCTAAAAGTTTGTTGAACATGGAGAGTGTACCAGTGTATAGTCTTTCTTTAACTGTAGGCCATTGTAGTCTCCTGTGCATGTCATTGGTGTTGTCTGTGTAGTGTGCATTTAAGACAAGTCTGGCAGCCCTATTCTGCAAGGTCTGTAGTTTGTTTAAGGATGTTTGTAGGCCAGTGGACAACAAGCAAGAACAATAATCCATGTGAGATAAGACTAATGTTTGAGTTACAGTCTTTAAAGGTCCTTCAGAAAGGAGATTTCTTGATCTCCTTAGTACAGCAAGGGCACCAGTCATCTTGTTTAACACTTTTTCAATGTGTGGGGTCCAAGTCAAGTGCTGGTCCATTAGGAAACCAAGCAATTTTGCCTGAGTTACCTGCTCTATCACTTTGCCATCCAATGAAAGCTGTATGCTGGGGTTGTGCTTTAGCTTGTGGCGACTACCAAAGATGATAGATTTAGTTTTATCTACATTCAGTATGAGTTTGTTCTCTTTAATCCAGTTGTGTATATTAGTGAGTTCGGACTGCAGTTTGTTTTGTACAATTGAAGCATTTGGGCCAGAAGCGGATGGTGTTGTGTCGTCGGCGTATAACTCCATACTGCATTGTGTAACAACTGTGGGCAGATCGTTGGTATAAATGCAAAAAAGTAAGGGACCCAAACAACTCCCTTGTGGAACCCCACTCAAGCTCTCTCTGTGAGATGTCACACTTCCATTCACCATGACGGCTTGAGTTCTTTTGGTCAAATAGCTTTTGACCCAGCTAGTGGCAGAGTTGTCAAATCCATAACTGTTTAGTTTAGCCAACAACACCCTGTGGTTTACCACGTCAAATGCAGCGCTGAAATCCAAGAGTACTGCGCCTACTATGTTGCCTTTATCTAACTCTTCTAGCCATCTATCCGACATCTGAATAAGAGCTTTGTAGTTCATATTGTTTCAACTTTTTGTCCAATACTTTCCTTACCTTAGATCTTCCTTCAGCTAATGTTGTATTGGTTGACAATTCTACCGGAGCTTTCAGGTTTTGTTTGTTTGTTTGTTTCAGACTTTGCTTATTCATGAAATACTCTAATATTCAGCCTGCTGAGGTCTGGGTCAGACAAAATACTAGTACAGTACAAGAAAATCAATTCATCTTACAAAGCTTTGACAAAAGTTCTTATCTTTGTTGGGCATTCTGACCTACTAGTACTCACCTCTGATGTGTGAAATTTGTCAAAATAGAGTTCATTTGCACTAGGATGCATCATTTTATAGTTGAGGCCTCAGAATCAAAGACTTACATGTCAGAATCTCTGCTTGGTACTGTCAGTTCTACGTGTTTTGTATTATGTAGTGTATTGTCCTCATGACAGGAAGTTTTTGCCTACAGATCGGAGGGATCCGTTTCTTGTATGACAATCTGGTGGAGTCCTTGGAGAGATACAAATCCTCGGGTGGGTTTGGCTGCATCTTGGCTCATAGCATGGGCCTGGGGAAAACTCTACAGGTCAGTGTACTGATAACCCCCAGTCTTTATGTATGTTATTATAATAGGTATTAAAACAAAAGAGTAGCCAGTGTGTTTATTGTTTTGCAGATTTTCCAGATTAAATTGTTTGTTGGTATAGCTGCCTGGAGTGTGAGAGAACTCATAATGTCATGATGTATACTTTTAGATAAACTTTTATTTGTAACTGTTAGTATTTATAAGTGTACTCCATAGTTAGTACACTGTGTAATTATTCATAAGAACCCACCACAAGCTAATTGTAAACACTCGTACCCCACGAATCATCCTTGTAAAGTTTGAAAAAAAAGGGAAAAAATTAAATTTGGACAAGCAAAGGGCTAATACATAATAGGAATCACCATCATATATTTAATTAGCTTTCTTTGATAATAATATAATTTTCTCTCCTCCACAGCTGATATCCTTTATTGACGTGTTCCTGAGACATACAGAAGCCAAGACAGTCCTGTGTATCGTCCCCATCAACACCCTACAGAACTGGTCAGCCGAGTTCAACATGTGGCTGCCCACCAAGGAGGCAGTGGACGCTGCCATCCAGCAGGGGATAGCACAGGAGGGGGAGATCCAGCACAGGGAGTTCGGGGTGTATCTTCTCAACGACAATTACAGAACCAACCTGGCTAGGGCCAAACTTATTGGTAAGGACTGACTGCCAGGTTTTGTCATGGCTTCTGCTAGTTACATATGGTACTACATTGTAGTATGGTATCTAGCTGCTTTGTAAAATTTGGATGTGAAGCAAAAGTGGAAAGATGCTGTGTTTTCTGAATTGCAGTTTCTGTATGTACTCTTCCTCCCTCCTCCACTCTTCCCCTCCCCGACTCTTCCTCCCTCCCCCACTCTTCCCCACCTCGACTCTTAAGTTAAGATTTAGACAGGACTACTTTTCCCAATACAGTATGTAACTGAAAGTCATATGCTGCCAAAAGGGAAAGTACTTGTATCCCCAGGTTTCTTCTTTTGGCATGTCTCAGGTCGAGACATCTTTTTCTGAAGCAACAAGTAAAGTAAAGTTAAGTAAAAAACATATAACATATCTGGTATTTCTGTTTCAGATAAGTGGTTCAAAACAGGAGGGGTTCTCCTGATGGGGTATGAGATGTACAGACTGCTCATCTCTAAGAAGATCATGTTGACAAACAACAAGAAGAGGAGGGGCAAACAGCCCAAGGACATGGAGGTCATTGACCTTGAGCAGGAAGACACCAACCTGGCCATCTTACATGGTAGGTCATTGTTCTAGTGGGATTGTTGTACATGTAGTACCAAAACTTTGAAATACATTGTTAGTACGTCATGTTGCACAATAACTGAATTGTACTTCATTATGTTACCAACTGTATACTGTAAACTTGTTTATGTTTGCAGCATTTGAATTTCGTGGCATGGGGAAAATGAGTAATTTGTGGCATCTTTGAGTTTGCAGTTGAAATAACTGTAGTAATACAATGCTATATACATAGTGTATGTTTGCAGAGCTTGTGGTGACACGGCAAACATGAGACTTCTGGGCATACCCTGGTATTTCATGATTCACAGCACATTGATGTGAAAATGCCATGATCATTGTTAACTAAAATCCTGTCTCATGAATTAGGCCATAAAACAAGACACGGAAAAGCATGGTGTTGAAGATGAGATTTTTTGTTGCTGTTTTGTCAGGAGTCCACAAGGCCCTTGCTAGACCTGGTCCAGACCTTGTCATTTGTGACGAGGGACATCGGATTAAGAACGCCCACACCAGCGTATCACAAACACTCAAGAACATCAGGACTAAGTAAGCCTTCTTCCTCAATACTGATTTGGAAAGTTGTAATAAGGCACATTTTTTTTTGCATATGACACTAACTTAACATCTACGTATTATGTGTATCATACGTGTATGTGAACAAATACTGTAGCAGCAATTTAAGTTAGTATATATTGTATTTAATGTTTAGGACAGCCAGATTGTGAGTACTCCCCCGGATTCTGCCTAGTAGTACATGTAGTAACTAGCAAACTGTAGGTCACTGTCATGTGCTGATAAATAGTATTTAGATCCAACGCTAAGAATCCTTGCTTGTAAAGGCAAATTTTTACAACCCTCACACTAACCATGTTTCACGCCCCCCTCCCACCCTAGGAGAAGAGTGGTGTTGACTGGGTACCCTCTACAGAATAACCTGATGGAGTACTGGTGCATGGTGGACTTTGTCAGACCCAACTTCCTGGGTACACGCCAGGAGTTCAGCAACATGTTTGAACGCCCCATCCAGAACGGACAGTGTATAGACAGCACTCCGGAGGTAGGGAAATCTTGAAGTTGTGGGATTTGGACCCATTTTCCTAAATGTTTTCTCAGATACATGTAATATATTTTCATGAATAATCAAAGCAGTTTAAGTTATTTTACTATTTTCTAGGGCATGCTTATAGAGTATACAGTATTATAAACAGTCACAATTGTATTACCATAAACATATATCTGAATATTTGTTATACTGTCATAACATTTCAGCCAACATGTGTCTGCTAAAACATCACAGTGCCACCTAAAATAATAGTTTTAAAAAAGTGTCAAAAAAGGATGGTTTAGTTCTACTTGCATTGGTTGTTGTTATCATCTTTGATCCATGAAACTTTTTTGTGTGTTGCCCAGGATGTGAGATACATGCGGTACAGGGCACATGTTCTTCATAGTTTACTGGAGGGATTTGTTCAAAGGTATGTAACTTCTTATCTCTCTTACCACAGTAATATCATATACTGGTATGAGTGGTATCATATACCGGTAACATTACATTTGCTATACATGCATGTAAAGCTACTGAATAATGAAATGCCAATTTACAAGTGTATGGCTTTTGTAGTTTCAAATCTGACATCTATTCTGTTGCTAATTCCACAGGCGAGGCCACGCGGTACTGAAGTCAGTTCTTCCGCCCAAGTTCGAGCACGTTCTGCTGGTCAGGATGTCCGCCATTCAGCGCCAACTGTACGCCAAGTTCATGACCGCCTTCAGGGAGTCAGGCGCAGCCGGATGGAGCAACAACAATCCTCTGAGGGCTTTTTCTGTCTGTTGCAAGGTCAGCTGTTTTCTATTGGTTCTTACCTCTAAATTTAAATCTGTTTGGTGACACCTCAGGACTGGAGCCGATAGTGTCTAATTTCTGTTGTTCTGTCTTCCTAGATCTGGAATCATCCAGACATACTGTATGAGATTCTGCAGAAGAAGATGACAAATGATGACCTTGATATTGAGGATGCAGAAGCGTTAGGCAACAAGTCAAGGTCAAGGTCAAACACCCCAACCATACCAGATGGGTCCAAGAGGTCAGGGTCACCGGCGGTACCATTGATAGCTTCAACCTCTGGGGTAACAGGTGAGAAAATCTTTTTTGTTTGTTGCAAACATTTTCAAATGTGCCATCTGCTTTGCAAGTTGCTGTAGCTTTCAAATAGTTTTGATCCAATGCCTCTCAGTAATCTTGACATTCAAAGTCACAACATCGTTAAGAATTAATCAATATTTTTTTAAAAATGGGCGTGGCCCATTAACTGGTGATGACGTCATCCTGACGTCACAAAAATTTGCATAGATTATCATTTTTTACCGAGGTACTTATCTTCAAAATATTAGGGTCTAACTGTAAACCAAACTCTTTTTTCTAGACAGTCAAAAAGTCCTCAGACACCATTCTATACATGAAACTTGTATGCTGATCCTTAGGAAGCAAGTGGTGAAAGCCAAAAAAAAGACAAAAAAGGATAAAAACTGAACATTATGAAAATCCCTCCAAAAACTCAATTGATTGAGAACAAAAATATCTGTAAAAGGGCATGTTGTTCTAACTGTTGTTTCTCAATCTTTCTCGCTCTGTTTAGATGAAAACAGTAACAGTAACAGCAGTATGAAGGACCGCAGGTTCACACAGGACGTCGGACTGACGCCATTCCAGGAGAAATTAGCTAATCAGAGCACCAACTACAACTGGGCAGAGGACTGTATGAAAGACTACACCCCTGGGGTGCTGGAGAACGGAGGCAAAATGCTGCTGCTCTTCAAGATCATAGAACAGAGCATCAGGGGAGGGGACAAACTTCTCGTCTATAGGTGTGTACACTGATGTATCATAGAGAATATTGTCAAAGTCTTGAGAAAGAATTTTGATCTTGATTCATTCCTTCATTTGGTCGTCTTTTTGCAAATCTCATATAAACAACAAATTAAGTTGAAACCATTACTTTGATCAAAATGCAAAATCAGACTGTTGAACAATTTTCACAACTAATGTTCTTCTATTATTAGGTAATGGCATTGAAATAAAGAGCCCATAGCTGCCATTTTTCAAATACAAGAAAGTTTACATTGATATTAATATTGATATTCATACATACATAATGAGTGGGTTCTGACATGATTTGTGTTGTTATATACAGCCAGAGTCTGAACACCCTGTCGTTGATTGAAGAGTTCCTGGCCAAAACACCGATGCCAGAACCTCCCACAGGCTTCCCTCCCAACATCCCTCTCAGATGGGCCAAGAACAAGACATACTACAGTAGGGACATGTCTATATGCCTTTTCCCTAACATCCTATATTTAGGACTAAATGCTGATCTTTGCCTCTTACTACATGTATGTATGTATAGCATAGATAGAATGGGATCATAAGTTTGTATACATTGAACTGTTACTAGATGTTACAATTTTGTCTTTGTTAGGTGGCTACCTAAGCCATACCTTGAACATTTTAAAAAGGCATCTTTCTAGTGTAAAAGAATCAGTACTTTACACTCCTTTGCCCCACCTGGGGAATTATGCAGAAGTGAGGTCACACGAGGAGGATAACAAGGCCAACTAGCAAGCCCTAACACACAGAAACAAGAAGCTCTTCCTGCATGGCTGCTAGTTTTAAAGATGACAGTTATTTTCCTGAAGGTCCCTAGAGTTTACAATTGTTGTGCTGACTTGCAGGGTTGGATGGCAGCACATCAGGGCAGGAGAGGGAGAAAATGATCAATCAGTTCAACGCCCCCAACAGCCCAACATGGCTGTTTCTTCTCTCTACAAGGTGAGAGACTAAAATCACACCAAGACTCACACAGTACAAGTCAGCTTTCACACTACATATAATCATTACAGTCTGATGATTTGGATGGTATTCAAAACTTCTGTGCATTGTTTTCTAAAATTCTTTTTAAAAAAACAGAGGCAGATGTTTTATTTTCAATGGTTGTATGAAAATGATGATACTGGTATCTCTGCATACATGAAATACAAGCTAGCAGCGCTATCGAAAGTCCACCACCAAACTTTAAAGCTTTTCTGCTGTGACTTTTTGAAAATGTGATCACAGCAAAAGTTTGAATGCAGTACATGTGACCATCTCTGTCTTTCTTTATGGATATACTTTATCTGATTGAAACTAATCCTTAGTCAGTAGTTTATGATAAGATTTTGATAATCTGTGCCCCCCTCCCCACCAGGGCTGGTTGTCTGGGTGTGAATCTGGTGGGAGCCAACAGAGTCGTCGTGTTCGACGCGTCGTGGAACCCGTGCCACGACTGCCAGGCCGTGTGCCGCGTGTACCGCTACGGTCAGACCAAACCCTCCCACATCTACCGGCTGGTCACGGACAAGTCCCTGGAGAAGAAAATCTACGACAGACAGGTCAACAAGCAGGGCATGTCAGGTGGGCTTCAGCTTTCCTGTAGCAGCTAGTCACTACTTTAAGTCCTGAAATGTTAGCGGTGGTTGTATTTTCAAGGTTTTCACAATGACCTCTCCACTGTGAAATGACCTCTCCACTGTGAAATTACAACACTGAAATTACAAATATGCATTTCCATTTAATCACAATACTATTGAACCAAAAACTTAAAACATTGCAAAAAAACTCTTTTCCCCTCCTACCTAGAAATAAGGTTCCTGTGAAAATAAAATGAATTTACAGTATTTCACTATGCCAGAATCTTCTGAATCAAACTCACTGGAAACATTTTGAAACCAGTGTTGTTTGAAAGAAATCATTATCCGTATGAGACATTAGAACATACACATGTAAAACACACTTTTACTATGTTTACAATACAATTTTTGCTGACTGATTTTACTCCATGCAGATCGAGTTGTAGATGAGTTACAACCAGAATCCAACTTCACCAGGAAGGAAGTGGAAGACCTCTTCAGTTATGATGTAAGTACCAGACTAACCAGAGTGTCTAAAAGGTTGCTGTAACAACATTGTCTTCAATGTACAAAGTAAAGAAAATGCAAATCCTAGATATCTTAAGAAAAATAGGTCAAGTGTAAACTGTCATGTACTTGCTGGCTGTATGACAAAATTGTTATATGCTTGCTAGCAACTCATCAAGTATGGCATTCATATTTAGAGTTGTGAGCCTCATTTAGAGAGGTTTTTCTCAAAACAGGATCACATAGTAACCAGATACGTACATTGTGTGATTAGTTACTTTTTCTGGCTTTGTCTCAGGATTCAGACCCAGTGTATGAAGACTTTTCCCAGGATGCAACTAAGTTTGCTGACCCCATCCTGCAGGACATCTGTACAGAACACAGCAAACTCATCACAAAGGTAACCATCCCATGGACTGTGTTACCTTTGACTCACAATATTACAGGAAGTCTTTTACATGTATGAGAAGTAATGTTGAAGTGTTGTGCATAATGGGTTAAACTCTTTGTTAACAATTACCTGCCAACATTTCAGTAGTACTACTTCCCACTGCTAGGTGGCACTGCAGTGAGAAGATAAAGGTC
The DNA here is from genome assembly GCA_013266295.2 of Branchiostoma floridae x Branchiostoma japonicum. NCBI lineage: Eukaryota > Metazoa > Chordata > Leptocardii > Amphioxiformes > Branchiostomatidae > Branchiostoma > Branchiostoma floridae x Branchiostoma japonicum. The sequence continues at coordinate 19,748,978 of CM023825.1, forward strand.
CCACATGTGACAAAGCTTGTATCTCCCCTTACCACAGTTCATGACTGGACATGATATTTTGAAGCAGATTATATGAAGGCTGTAAAACACTGATTTGCCTATCATACATTTGCCACAGTTTTTTGGTGCATTTAGAGTTATCCTTTACCTTTTTGTTCATAACTTTTTTTCAGGCTCCATTCCAACACGAGTCCCTCCTAATCGACAGGAAGGACCACAAACTGACCAAGGCCGAGAAGAGAGCAGCTAAGAAGAGTTACGAGCAAGAGAAGCGCATGAGCATCAGTAACTACTCCAGACCATCCTACTCCGCCTTCTATCCTCAGCAACAGTCAGCGGGGACACCTGGCAGCTCAGGAGGAACTGCATCCATATCCAGCCTTATATCTTTTGCCAGGGCACAAACAGGGTAAGAAGTCTGGCTAACTTTAAGTCACTATTTCAAAATATACTGTCTCACTCTACTTGAATTTTTTTAATGGATCTGTCTCCATAGAGATTGATTCAGAATATACCGGTACGAATGTAGAGCTTTTTATGCTTTTTTCCCAGAATGCCGATGATACACCGTCCCGTGGCAAACGTGCGACCCATCCAGTCCACGCCCATCCCGATGCAGCCACGGACATCTGGCAGCAGCGATGTCCAGGTCTTCCAGCGAGGGGGACACAACATCATGGTCAACCATGTCAAGACCACCATGGGTGAGTACATCACTGTTGACTTTGCTTACGTACCAGGGTTACTTGATATTAACACTATTATGTCTAGTACTTGTACATGTATATAGACATTGTGTGGCATAATGGTTAGTGTGTTTGGCCGAGAATCAAGAGGCCCTGGGCTGAGATACATGTTTTGTATTCTGAAGATACATGTAGTTTGAAAGTAAAACTTGCAAAGCAAGTTCAAACACTTGTATAATGCAGTATCCTTGTATATTTCCCAGACATCCCCATCCCTGGCAGTGCCAGCTCCAGCTCCTCTGTACAGAAGATCCCTGCAGGCACCCAGATCACCGTGATCCGGACGCACCGCGGCATGTACATACGCACCAACGACGGCAAGATCTTCGCTGTGCGGGCAGGAGCACCAGGTATGAGCCAGGTTCTCCACGGGTCTCAGGCCTCCGCCTCGAGTAACCACGGCAACCAAGGTAAGGCCAAATTGAAGGGAAAAAAAACTTGTTTCTCACTGGTACATTTCTCTCAATCATAAAAAAAATGTGGCATATTTCTATTCTTCTTTCACATTTGCATCAGATTTCACTGCTGCATTTCTTCCTTAAACTATTCACATTTTCATTCCCATCTACTAACACTGTCAACAACATTCACCAAAAATTTCTATTTGAGAAACAGGAATATACTTTTCTTTGGCCTCAGCTTGACATGCATTATACGATGAATATATGTCTTTATTTTGTAGTTGTTAGCCATTGTATTGAATGTACATTTGCAAGGTTGTTTTTCACATTGTGTTAAAAACTGATTATGTTCCTCATTTTGCTGATGGATAATTGTTGCTGCAAGATTTATGTTGATACAACATGCCTGAATATTTGTGCACACTGTGAGCTGGTTAATTTTTCCTTCCCACTCCTGCAGGTATCCCTGTCCAGTCTGCTGGGCCGTCCTTATCTGCCACTGCTGTGAACGAGGCCATTGGCTCTGCTACAGCCTCCTCGGCCCCTCCTGGTCAGTCTTTCACCCAGTCAGTGGCAACATCAGCACCAATGGTCAGTGCCCTTCTGTCTGGAACTCCCTCCCTGGAGTCGTCAGGACTGGGACGTACATCTCCGGTGACATCAGTGACGACGAGCACTACAGCGTCAGGCAATAACGTGGCAAGTTCATCAGAAGCTGCAGTGACAAGGCAAGGGCATTGGAGCATGTCTACTGCTGAAGTCTCACCGTTTCTTACCACGTCAAGTAAAGAGCCATCTGGAGATGGTAAACAAGATGGGAACAGTAGCGAAGCTGACAAGAGCATGACACAGAGACCGGAATCGACGGGGGGACTGAGTTCTGGGAGCTCGCAGTCTCGTCCTGCGAGTCAGAACCTGGAGAGGACATCTCCGATCTCCCAGGCTGCAGACAGTAGCGTACCTGTCGTTACATCGTCCGGAGTTCCTCCCTCCATCCCGCCCCTAGTCACCCAGCAGACCACCATGCAGAGTGGGGGGGTTCCCAACTTCTCCTTCCCCACCCCTGCCCCGAGTCAGGCTCTGAACATGAACATTCCAGGCATGGGGAACATCTCCCCCTCCCCCTTACAGAACCTCATGACCTTTGTCCCCAGCTACCTCAACCCTGGCTCAGCCCAGCCCCAGCCCGGCATGATCCCCAGCATGTACAACTACCCCGGCATGATGCCGCCGTTCGGCCTGGTGGCAGCACCCCTGCCCTTCCTCCCATCTGCCCCACCCACCAACATGCAGGCAACACTTGGCAATGCTGTTCCACTCAGTGGGTACCCTCCCCAGCCCGGTATGGCTATTCCAACTAGCACCGCCACCACCTCTCAGGAGGCACCTAAAAGTACTGAGGACAATTTGAGGTCATCACCATTCAACTTTGATGACATTGTCCAGCTTGACTGAATCAGTTGCTAAAAGACTGAAATGGGTAATAAGTCTATATCAACTGAAAAGGACTTTTGTAACATACTTTGCTGAGTTTGAGGAAATTTATGAAATAATGTCATTTGAATTGGCCATCTAATTGACAGCTTATCAGTATTCCCGTGTCTTTCCAGCTAAATGTTGTACCTTAGTGTGCTTGCGAGTATGTGATATAAACAAAGCCTTAACCCCCTTCCTACTGTAACCAAGACAAATTTAGATACATAGACAGGCTTCAGTAGGGAGAAGGTTAATGTATAACAATCTTACTCATCTGGTACCCTATCAAGTCTAGTTAACCCTCATCATGTCAATGGGCAACATTGGCTCTCTCACAAGGGTCACAAGGACATTTAGAGGTGTACATATTGGAAACAAGACATTGTTGGCTGTGTTTTCATTTCTATAACCCGTGGTTAGAGAGATTTGGTATCCTGAAAGCTTTTCACAAACACCTACTGGTATAAATCATTGACCCAAAACATATTTTGAATGTTAAAATGAGAAGTTTACATTCAGCATAACAAACATAATATCTGTGAAAGGAAGGATACTAATTATGAGGACATCGTGTAAATATGTGTAGTGTACTAGTATTAGGTACTGTAATATATGGTTGGGAAGAAATCTATATTCACTAGTGATTAACTGATATTCAGTGGATTGTAGAGTTGGTAGGGACATAAATATGTGCGTTTTAAGATGTTCTCCTTGGTTGTGAAACATCATATCATGATCAGTATTTGCAAAAGGGATCCTCGAATGTCCCGGGGACAGGGTTATCGCTTTGAACTGCAATGTTTCAGTTTGGTATGAAACTATGGTATAAAAAAACTTACATAAAATCAGACTAAACTGTACTTTCAGTGCAAAGTTACAAACCTACCAAAATTAAGCCCTTAGTAACCTGCCTCGAGATGTGACTTGCTACTTTGGGCATGTGAGAAAGAATGGCAATGAATCTATTGTTGACCTCACATGGAGGAGTGAGGTCCTCTATCATTTCATAAGAAAACTGCAGGGAGTTTGCACCCTAAACGTGATCGATGAATGGCTTCCTTCACCCACATTGCAATGAAGCTGTACTCAGTTAAAGACATAAGTCTCTTATGATGCCATGTGCAAACATTGCAGAATCTTTACATCCTAAGTTCTGGAATCGACCTACAAATCTGAACAACAAAGTCGTGTATGTGGTTCTAGTTGTGCTGATGTGTAAAACTATGGAGACCTGTGGAAATTTCTGCTTCATTTGGACCTTGGGTGCAATGGATTTGTTTGTTGCCTTCCTCATTAAGAGTTTAACCAGAGGTCCCTTGTACTGTGAGTGCAATAAAACATATCTACTTAGTTGATGTGTAGGTTTGCAAATAGCTTCACCAGTTGTTAGCTCATAATGGACACAATATAGAGAATTTACCTGGCTGGCCTTTCAGAATTACCAACACTTCTGTTCTCCTGCATTTCTTTCCTGTTGCATTCCTTGTGGAAATAATTCTTCTCATTATCTTTCCCAGAACAATTCATTGTATTGGGTCTTATTGAACAGATAGTTTGATTGTACTGTATTCTTCTGTTCAAATGTCAATTGTACATTTGTGTAACATTTTATTTGGCTGTTGCGATAGAAAAAGGAACTGCCTTCAATCCCTAGTTAAATGTTGGCACTTCCTGTGTACTAAGTACTTTTGCAAGCTGTGCTATTTTTGTAAACTGTATTCTTCCAATGTAATTCATATCAATGTTCTGATGTGTATTCAAGGCTATATTGACTTCCAGTTTGTTCTCCTTACAATTGAGATTGTACAGAAAGCTAGCTGTACCGCTTATTTATGATAAACTGTATGTGGATGTATGTTTTTGTGAAAAAAATAACACAAATGAATTTGAAGATACTTACTTCCAGTTTTGAGATCTGGGCAAATCTAATGCAGTTAATTAGCTTTTTTTTAATTAAATGACTGTTGGAGAAACTCACAATTGATATTTTGATTATAAGTAGTTTGTATGCATAGTGCTTGTAGCATTGCTTTGGTTGTATTCTGAAGTCACTGAGTAATAAAATCAGTTGGAAATGTGAGAAAACAGGTCTTTGCTTTCTTGAAGGTTGAAGGTACAGGAATCATTATTGTTGGAGAGGATAGATCTATAGGGCCACACTATTAAGTAATTTGATTTTGTGGGTGATTTACTCTTGATCATTGATTTTTGCATTCAACTTCGGGTCAGCATGTTCTACTGTTATGATTTTTATAGCTTTGAAAATCAAGGAAGAATGTTATCTGATAATTTCAAGGTTCAAAAGATACGTAACGGGAGGGGTCCTAAGTCCGGCATACTGTTCTACGTGTAGGCGCATGGCTTTGGTAACTGTACATCAGACCCGCCACCCATCAAAAATAAGGTTAGATCTTGTAACACATATCTGTGATTAAAGCTGTACAGACATTAAGACTTAGTCCATGACTAATTGCCCATATTATGTGCATTCACCCATGCATAACACAATAATAATAATCTTTATGACTATGACGGACTTTGGACCCCTGCCGGACTTAGGACCCCTCCCGTTACAATTTAAAGGGGCATTATGTAACATTTTTGCCCCAAAAATTGAAATATTTTAATTGAAAAAAATCTCCATGTGATTGTCATTTACTGCCACTTTTCAACATACTAGTATTTGTGCTCTTATTTCACATTTATGATTGGCAATAAAACAGCCCACACGATGTGCACTCATTTTTTGGCACCAAAATACTACCAGAAAGTAATTTTACACAGCTGTGTTTCCAACTTTTATAAACGCACTCGTAAGGCGTCATATTTTGGCACCTCCACTTCCTGAATGACACTGCAATGGACTAGGGTTGATTCAACTTTCTTTGTAAAGAAATGACCAGGAAAATTACTTTTTGTATCGTCGTAAATGTTTTAATGCCTTTTAACGTTAAGTTTAATGGCTCAATATATAATGCTTAGGCGTAAATCATATAACCAAGGAGGTTCATGTATACATACTGCGTCAAAAGCGCGTCGTCAACTCTGTGCGTTAAAGGATCTTAAAGTGCAACTTTACAGATCATCATGGTTTGAAACTCGCTCCGAACATGCGCAGATCAAAACATGACTGTGCGAACATGACGTAATCACAGTATTCCGGCGAAAACCATCATGGCGGACTGACCAAACATTTCACCATACCGCGCGTTGTAACGGCAAGTATTCCGGCCTCTCCAAGTTTTGCCAGCCTGTCACTTCAACCTCAAATATTCGAGAAATGTCTACGCTCCTTGAGAACGACGACAGTTTTGATTTTCTCTTCAAAATCGTGTTGATCGGGGACGCGGGAGTGGGGAAAACCTGCGTGGTGCAGCGGTTCAAGTCGGGAACGTACATGGAGAGATGTGGCAGTACCATCGGCGTGGACTTCACCATGAAAACCGTCACCATCGACGACAAACGGGTCAAGGTAAGTGGAGGAGAAACACCGCAGCGAGCAGTTGTATCAATATGAGCAAGAACAAAGCGCTGCCACCCTCAATATTTTAGCTAGAATCACCCGGAATCTCTAACCCGGAAGTGAGGTTGAGGGAAGGGGGGCAAAGTCGACATGTACTACAGAAGTCCCACACAATGAACACAAAAGGGCGCGAGGGGCTCAGTTGTGCAGGATGTAGACTGCGTCACAGCATTGATTTTTTCTACTCGCTGACACGTCTCTGGGTTTTTCTCCGCGTCCTGATTGTGTGTGGAGATACAGTACATTAGTCGTGCTGACGTCACTTGGTCGGGACCGATTTTAAATGGCATTAAGACTCGCGATTTCAAGTGTTAATCGAATTTAAGTTCTTTGTGTAGCTTTGCCAACCGTCAATAAAGAACGCTAACCTAGTTAAGAATAATACAGTGGCTGATGGTTTGATTAAGATTTTCCCAAGGGGATTAAGCTACACAAGAGTTACAACACACCTGCCTCCTCCACTATTTGTTATTTAACGTTACATCAGCTATTAAAGACGTCCTTTGCACCCGAAAGTAGGTCATAAAAGAGATGAGTCATTTTCATTGTTTCAAAAACAGCGCCTGCAATAATCAACTAATAGAGTTTACTGTTGTCAGAGCAATTAAGTCTAATTGGGGGAGGATATTGACTTCAAGTTTGCATTTGCATTTGGGTAGCATAATATTACTGTAATACTGTAACATTAACAGTATTAATTACACGGTAGCACAACATTTAAGGTTTATAGACTTACATAATGTATTATCCACAACACTGCATGCACCTCCACATGTTGTAGACCCTTTGAGTATCATGGGTAGTTTTGTAGATGAATTAGAATCACATAAATAAATACAAAAACAGTTTTGCCTCTGGGGTCCAAGTTGCTGCTATAGGGGATGGAGGCATCCTTGCCTATTCCTTCTTTGGCAAGTTCAAGGTGTTGCTTTCCTTCAAGCCAGGATGTAATACTAAATATAATGTCCTTCTTCAACATAAGACCAAGGGTTCCTTAAGACCAATGACTTTAAAGGTATGCTCAACAGCAGAAACAATTTTTCTGGTTCTGTAGATACTATTTTTCTGAATACCAAAAAGTAATTGTACTGACAACTTAATTTTACAAATTTGGTTGATTGTGTACCAATAAAAATGTGGTATTTTTATAGAAAATAACACTGCTTTTGAGTCTGCCTTTGAATTGGCTGTCTTGTTTATTCTCAGCTTCAAGTATGGGACACAGCCGGTCAGGAGAGGTTTCGCACCATTACGCAGAGCTACTACCGTAGCGCCAATGGCGTCATCATCGCGTACGACATCACCAAGAAGGAAACGTTTGACAACGCAGTACGATGGTTGGAAGATGTGGGGAAATACGCTGGGCCGAATGTTGTCAAGCAGCTTGTGGGTAGGTGAAAGCTACTAGTACATCAGTGTTTTAAGCTTAAACGAAAGTATGGATTCAAAGCCCAACTACTTCAAACTTATACAATGTAGCACTGTCCTTTCATTGGTCAGACCCCTGGAAGCTTCATGGCCAACATCTATTAGTCTGGAGAATTTATGCTAACATGGACCAATTATTGTCAAACTGAGAACTGTCTTTTATCATAGTGTCAGAGGCTGATGACTGGTTTCCATAGTGATAGATAATCCTGAGTTCCTATTAGACTAACTTTCATAGATCTAGTGATAAAAAAAATCCTGAGGTCCTATTGGTAGTTCTGGGAATGGGTCTCTGGAGTTGTAGGGCCACAAGCTCTCAGGGAGGAGGCCCAATCAGCCCGACAGTGTCAGTGATCTGGAGGTTGCGTAACACAGGCTAGAAATATGGCTGCTGCAAGTACACATTGTATTGACTCATGATTAGTATCATGAAATGCAAATATCGCAAACTACAACAATGCAATTTGTTTCCCAGTGCCTCAGAATTTAAATAAACGTGTCTGTAGTGAAGTAGCAGGAAATGTCAGTGAAAGGTCATGAGGTACATTTTGTGTACTGATTACAAGTGACTTTTAGTGTGTGGGCAGGTTATCAAACAAGATGAGGTAAGTATGCCATCTGTGCACTAAGGCACTATGTTGGCCGTGCTAAATTTAGATGATGATTTGGCCGATCATGAAGAATACAACAGTCATCTGATGTTCAGGTAGCTGAGTAACAGTTTGATACTTTGTGACTCAAAGCACAGAGGTAGCTTGAATCACCCCAAACTTTTTTTCTGAAGGGGATGGAGGTAAAAAATTTTATGAGCATCTTTCTAAAGAATATTGGGACAAAAATATGAATTCAAATTAGCTATAGTTTTAATGAGGAACAATATCTGTCAACACTTGTAAGGGAAATCTTAATACATGTACTCTCAATACTATGTGTAAGTACGTCGGCAGAGTGCACTGCGCCTGTGTCAAACCTGTAATGTATTGCTCATAGCAGAATGTCTCATTTAAGGTTGTATTTGTGCATTTAAGGATAGCTATAAGCAGAATGTCTATAGTTTTCAAATGCTGTGTCGGAAAAGATATCGTCTGCAACAGGCAAAATGCTAATGCAACGTTGACCAAACATCCAATGTAAACTGAAAAATCCGGGTTTTGCGCAGGTGCAGTATGTTCTGCTGACATGCTCTATGTGTAGATGTATCTAGTTCAATACACGGTACAGATAACTGTTCGTTCTTTGTTCTAGGTTGTAAGAGAGACTTGGAAGACATGCGGGAGGTGAATGTTACAGAAGCCAAGTCCTTTGCCGTTCAGCACTGCATGTTCGATGCCTTGGAAACATCGGCCAAGGAAGACACTAACGTTGAGGAATGCTTCATCAGGATAGCCAAGGAACTAAAAAAACAACATGGCGGCACGGCACTGCAGGGAGACAAGGATGCTGGGAAAATTGTGATGGGAGAGTCCAGGAGGGTGGACGGGGGAGGGTGGGGTTGCTGTGGATAAAGTTGTGTGAACATTATGATATGTGTAGTTAGGAAACAAAATGTTACATTATATTGTGGATAACAGGTATCGAAGAAGAAAAGACAGAGTTGAAATGATAATTATTTGTCTTTGGTTCATATAGATCAATTAGGCTTGAGCATAGAAAAAGGGATTAATGTTTGTTTTCAGGGACATGGCAGATGCTAAATTTGCTAGAATTAGTTTTTGAAATCTGAAATGCTTCTAAAGTGTAACTTACATGTATATAAGGCCATGTTTTTTTTGTCTCCCACATAAATGTTTACCATCCAAAATGTGCCAAATATTGGTAGCGCTGCTGCATGGAAAGTCTTCCTGTTAGACATAAAGTCTTGCTTTTTTAGTATCATTGATAAACAAAAAGTTGTCAAAAATTCTTTTAAAATATTTCTGTGGTTCAAGCAGCCACATATGGGCTGCCTTGTTCATTTCCTGAACTCCCTAAAAGAAAAGTACACCACCCTTAGATATATTGCCTTAAACACATATAAATACTCTCTTCTCCCTAGAATACTTGGACAGCTTAGCACCCCCTCACTTATACATGTAGATGGTGAAATGACATCTTCATAAACATGTTTCTTTCTTGCTTCATTAATTCTTCCTACATTTTACTGAGACAGATCGATGTAAGGCAATCAGATGTAAAATGTGAGCCTGATACTACATCTGTGTGACGTTTTATAACATTATGATAGAGTTCAACAGTTCTACAACATGTTGACAAAAATGTTGGTTTGAAGACGTAAAAGTGATGTCGAAAATGTTGGTTGTCATAATGGGTCAAATGACTCCACAAGTGCCAGTTTAGCAATATTTCTTGACCAAACATTTCCCATGTATTTCATGGCGATAACTTGAAAGGCTATATGTCCATGACATAAATCTTCTAAGAAAGTGCCATGTTTGCATTAGGATACTTTTTTTATTGTGACAAGTCTGATCATCTAGTTTATTAGATTTAGTTGAGTTTTTCTTGGTTTTGGTGTTATTGCAAATTTGCTGCTGGTGGCAATGATGTGTTAAGATTATTTTTCACTGTAGCTTAGCTTTGAGAAAGCTCATGTTACTAACCAAATTCCTCTCAATGCAAACTATGCTTTAGCCTATTGTTCTGTGTGTTGTTTTATAAAAATGCCAGAAAAATGTGGAACTATTTTTTGTTGTTGCTGATGAAGAAATATATGTCCTAATTTATGCCATATATTAATAATGGGTTAAAAACACCCAATTTATTGGAAAATTTTAAGAGTATTGGTGGAATGTGTTTGTATATATCTGACATCATACAGTCTGGCCTTAAATGTTATGCTGAAGAAATATACCTGTCAATCATACAGTTGTGGATTGTTTTCTTTGCAGTTAGCTAAATGATAACTTTGCTGGATGATTTGTTATACATGATACACCTCGTATGAATATCGGAAATAGCTCAACAGCAGAAACGTTTGCACATTGTTATACAATAGATTTCAGTCCAAAAGCAACAAGCAGAGATTAATGGCTATCTTCTGTTATCTATTTCAAGTGTATACTACACGGACGATTTCACAAAATTTCTGCCCAAGGCTACCCAGACATCAGTTGAGTGATCCACTTAAACACTGGCAAATTGTAAGGAAGTGAAAATACTGAAGTTGCTAGCAAGGATGACTTTCAAATTGTGACGTTGTTATATTACATCTTGAACTTGAGCATTCGAGAAGATCTTCCACAAATTATATCCTTTTCAATGCTTGAAAAGTGCTCACAGTCTTTCTATTACACATTAACAAGAAGACACTTTCATAACAAAGCTTCTCTCTGGTGTTATAATGGCTGTGAACCTTCGCATCTCTGCCATTCGAATACAAATTCTTACCTGATGTTGAACATTTTTTATTAGTTGGTTCTCAGATGTCACAGCTGTTTTCAGCTTTCAAATATTTTTTACTTCTGTTTTGGAGGAAATCTGTAGAGATAGGATTGAAGGATAACAAGACTGGCAATCTGAAGATTTCAGTTATACACAAGACATGCTTAAGCATCAACATACATGTAAGCAAGAAAGTCCAAAGTATAACAACCCTGTACAACACAGACAAGAAGTTTTCCCACAGTCAACTTTGTACAGACTTCCATGTCATCCAATACTACAACACCCCACAATTAAACAGTACACATTTTTTCACAGTTCATCTGCCAACTGCAGTGTTCGGAACTTGTCCAGACTGTAGAAGGCTCCCTTCACCAGCCGTCCACCAAAGTAACGGCCGTTAAGATCTACCACAGCTTTGATGGCTGCTTCTAATCTGTCAAACTCTACAAATATTCTGACTGCCTCGTCCTCTGGTCTTCCTGGCATCTGTAAAACACACCCAAAAAATCATGAGATGGAACAGCAACCTTACATGTACAGTATTCAACGCATGACGTGCTCATCATCTTTTGTAAGTAACAATAAAAATTTGTGTCAGGAAAATGCACATACAGTCAAAACTGCCAAAGGACTGACCACTCAGGACCGATAAAATCTGGTCTAAATCAGGTAGCCACTATAGACAGGATTATTCTTAATGTTTGTGTCAATAGAAAAGATCCACCAAAAAGTGGTGACATTGGCCAGGTGGTCCTTATGTATAACTTATACTATAAGTCATTACTTGTATAGGTTTGACTGTAACTGGACATTGGGCATGTACCACAACCTTGTGGGCAAGACTGGAAAATTTTGCAAAAATTTGGGAAATATGTCGACTACCACGATCCTTTTGGCCAGGTTACCTACCTCAAAGATGACGACCTTGTTGACTTTACCATATTTGGCACACTCTTCAGCTGTCTCAGGTTCAAGGTCCTCGTCAACCTCCCCGGGACCTACCATGTTCTGTGGGGGTGAAAGGGCAAGGTCAACCTTTTTGACCATCTCACCTGTACTTGGTAACTATCTACAGGTCTGGTTTCAGTGCTAGAATTTATTAATGAAATTAATTGTAATTTGTGTGTGTTAACAACATTGTTGTGTTTACATTGTTGTTGTTATTTTGTCATACTCAACTGAGGCGAAACATGACACTTTTTCAAGTAGCTTATTTACCGGTAGTGCAATGCAGCTTTGCTACAGCTCATATTTATAGCCAACCATCAGGTCACTCCTACTCTTCTCGTGTTGGATTCTTTTACGTGCAGAGGTTTGGTGCTTGAGGCTAATCATACACAGGATAACCAGCTTTACGTCACCATCACTGTTAAAAGCTGTACTTGACAGCTCACTGCATTAACACAATGTCACTAGCTAGTGAAATTAACCTTCCAATCCTACATTCTTCTAGGCGAACCTAACAAGCCTCACCCGTAACACAACCACTTTTGTTGGGTTCTTCATGATTTCTGTGATGGAGTCCAGCTCAGGCTTAACCACTGAAACAAATCAAACACAAGGGTGTGATGGTTTATTATTCTAGGAAGCAGGAGCAAAATATCTGAAGACATTGTAGTGATTGTACACTTGTTAGAACACAACAAAGGATATGAAAATTTGATTTGTAATTTCTCTACATTTTGCTCTCTGTACTTTCTGACATGAGATCGAGAGTTCACAAGTTCGATTCCTTGCTGTGTCTTTGGGAAAGGCACTTTACACGACTTTCCTCCTTCCACCCAAAATGGGTACCTGACCTTGGTTGGGAAGGTAAAAGGTGGAGGAAGGAGAAGGATGGGCTCTGCCTTCCAATACCGTGCCCTACGGCCTCAAAAAGGCCTCAATGGGACTACTGTGTTTTTTACTCTCTATAAGATACCCATTGACCAGCCCCTGCTTTAGTACATGTACTTACACAGCTGTGTGGATCAAGGGCTACAGAAACGGAGATGGGTGCTACAATATACACCACTTGAACTTTAACTTAACTTTGTGTAAATTTCCATAAGGTGTGAGACTCAAAAGCCAGGAAACAATGATTTCTTCTTGTACCTTTAGGCTCCAGAGTCCCTTGGATGATCTTTCCTCCCCTTTTGCTGGTTTTCTCCACCTGTAAAGCTGTACTGATGCCCTGTTCAGACTTGCCCAGCCCCTGGCCCTCCCGGTATCCATACTTCGCCATAATCCGGCTCGCTGCCAACCCACCGGAGCCACTACATTAAAAGAACATAACAGAAATTCCAATGAAACAAGATGCTCTAACATATCATGAGAAATGTTTTCCGTAAACTTCTGCTGGAACATTTGAACTGCTTTTATGGTTATTCCATGTTGAGGCATGACTAAAGCTACTTTGCTTACAGAGAATAAGTCAAGGTCAAACTTTGTGATTCACAGCCATATTTTGAACAACATGTCAGGTGTGGTCCAAGTCATGTAGGGCTGAACCTATGGGAAAGGAACTTGTCACCAGACATTGAGAGCTTTTGTCTAAGTCCATTTCTGTAAAGGTCTGCTTTTGTACAACCTGTTACTTAGGTTCTTTTACAATAACAGGATTCGAATTACCCCTTCATGTGCAAGGTTGGGGCACGTAAATTTGGTGCTATGCACATAATTTTTTACCGGTCTGCACCAGTGCAAGGTAGCTTTTTGTACAAGTAGTTTTTTCTCACAAAGCCTGGGTGCCAAATAGGATGGCACCCAGGCTATTTCTCACGTGCACCTGTGCACCTTTACCAAATAATGTAATTCAAGCCCTGAGTAATGTGTTTTATAGACTGCATTGTTTGACAATTTATTGCTCTAGTTTGAAAGGTAAATTTAAAGCTTGGAATGGCTACACAATTTTGTTTCAAAGGTTTATCTATTTCTTGTTTTTCCATTGCGATAGCACTTTCAGTGTCTAAGAATTGATGTTCAGAGAGGAGCGGGTAAGGACCGTACCCGATGGTCGCTGCGAAGCTGCTGCCAGGCGGTGGCGTCGTGGCTCTCTCGGGATCCCGTTCCTCCTCATCCCGCCGCTTGGACTGCATGGAGAGCTTGGCACGCCTGGCAAAGGCTTCCTCTCCAGAGATTCGCAGGTCCTCTTCTGAGACTACTCATCAGGAAAATACTCATGTTTCAAACACATGTAGTTTACAGTGTAATAAGTTAATGTAGTAAGATTCAATGTGTTTTGTTGCGTGTTATTTTGTATGTTATCAACCATGGACGATTCGCCCCTTGTGAGCTAAAGGGTATCTGAAGAAACATTAACAAAAAAATATAAAAAGCATTTAGCAACTTACTTTCAGGTGTGTCCAGGTTTGAAGGTGGGGCAATAGCAGCTCCTCCATAGTTACCTACAAATGTATATGAAAAGGGACAAATACATTCAATATTTGAATTTCGAATTTTGCTAATGATGCAGTGACGTGCCCTGCATATCTCGGCACATTCCCACAAAACTTTCATGTCCTTGTACTTACTTGATCGTGGTTTTCTCTCAAACGGTGGCTCGTCATCCTGAAGGCTGGGGGGAGGGGCGATGGCTGCACCACCGAACGGAGCTGGAAAAGGAAATGTTCTGTGAATTTTGAATTCTCTTCAGTCAAATTTCACACAATGAACCAATTCCATAAAGTGCATAAGTGATAGCTAAGGCAATGGGACGATAGCTATGGCAAGAATTTACTAAAATAAAGACTTGATTAACTGATTGACATTACTAGGAGGTACATGGTCATATAACAGCACTTGCTTCAACTTAAACTTAAACATTGGAAAATCACATCATATTCATCCGTACAGCACAGCTCTGCTTATTTCTAAACTTGCCCTCTGCAGGAAGGACAAATATCCAGACTCACTTGATCTGGGTTTTCTGCTATAGTCGCTGTCTTCATCCAGGTTGGGGGGAGGGGGGAAGCCTGATCCTGAGCGACCTTGGAGGGAAGCAAGACCATGAAATGTCATGACTAATGCTCGCTAATACTTTTTGTCAATGGGTTGCAGCCCCTAACAGATCATGGCATTGGATATTTTATCCTAGCAACAAGAACAAATTAACATTCTGCAAATGCCATGATCATGCTCGTATTGATGAAGGGCAATTCCAGGGGCTGGAGCATGATGGGAAACATTCTGTAACTGACACAATGAGATGGTCACTTGACATGACCATCTTTGGGTCTTTCAAGAGATGTTGCACGATGAGACTCAAATACATGTACCAGTACAGTAATGATTGTTTCAGAAGGTTCACTAACGTGATCTGGGTTTCCTCTCTTCAGGAGGGTCATCGCTGGATCCAGAGGCTGCTACAAAGCCGCCTGGTCATTGGTCAGACAACAGGTCATGTGATCCAGCACAACATAAGCCCCATAACATATTGTATCCTTAATCCCATTTTTGAAGAGTGTAAAAATGTTGGTCACAATTCTTTTAAAGCATTTTGCATTCCATGCGAGCAGTCAGGCATGCTTGGAAAGTTTGGCCCATTCAAGGAGGTTATACCATTTTACTGAAAAACTTTTAAACTCTTAAAAGAAGCTAAAAGTCAAGCACCGACAAGTTTGAACAAAATGAGCAAGAAAAAGAAAGAAGGAAAGAGACTAAGGATGGCACATTTCTTCATGGTATTTCCTGAATGGTACAAAATGACAAATATTTGTTAAAGAATGAAAAATAACAATCAGGCCATTTTCAGTGGACGTGAATGTCGTAATCAGTGTACTAATCACTGACAACACCTTTCTTCCAGGTCTCAAGGATCTCTGAAGGACATGTCTTATATTCCTGGTACCCAGTGCATCTGGAACATGTGAAATAGGTCCCAGCACATGCTGAACTGATAAACACTTATTCTTGCTGCATGCATGGAATTGAAATCAACCGAAAAAAACAACCACTCACCTCCACGACTCGGCTTCCTGCTGTAAACATCCTCGTCATCTAAACTGGGAGGGGGGGCGATGGCTGCACCTCCATATCCAGCTGTGGGAGTTACGCAGAACAGTGAATATACACACAGTCCACCCCGCCCTCGAGGTGTCGCCAAAATACAGGTGGTCTTGAGCAAGCAAAAAAGATTTGCAATAAAATCTGCAGTTTTCTGGTATGCCTAACGATACATCTTACACAGATCTTCAGAAAGCTTCTCATTTGCAACTGTTGGACATTCTAACACACATTGTTATTTTGTGCCAATCTGAGAGGTAACTTACTTCCTCTGGATTTTCTGTTGAAAGTCTTGGGCTCTTCCTCATCGTTTGGTGGTGGAGCAAACCCTGGTGGTGGAACCATGCCACCTTAAACAATGGCAGTACAAAAATACAATGTATTACCCATTCAACAAGGTGCTACTTTAAATGAGAACTGTCACTCATTTTTTGGCACAAAAACACTTCAGAAATGTCAGGATTCTCCCTATTTTTGAGAGGGGATAATGATAAGGAATATCTCAAACAGACAAAACCATGCATGCTGGCTATAAATGTATGTACAATTCTGCATCGTCATCTATATTTCAAAACGACAAGAGGGGTACCAATCCTCTTAGGTATTAATAAAACTCACAGATAACAATGGTTTTAAGAAATTCGGGAACATGAACTTACCGGGTCTTCGTCTGTCACGGTCATCATCATCATCACGGTCGCGGTAGCCCGGGAATCCACCGCGACGTCCGCGGTCCCGGTCAAAGTCTTCATCGCCATACCTGTCTCTTCTGTCCCGATCTCTGTCCCTGTCCCTGTCTCTGTCATGGTCCCGATCCCTCTCTCTATCCCTATTTCTGTCTCTCCGTCTCCTATGTAGGAAACATACCAGAATGTTTCGATTTTTTTCCTGTGTCATGTTCAGTTTCTATGTCATCTCTTCATTGGCAGGTTCTTTTATCTCCTGTTATATGCTCTGTACATCTATAGCAGACATAGCCATTTCGCTATCAATTATCAATTAGGTATGGGGTCAGGCAGTTGGGGGAGGTTATGAAGCTTAAGTTACGACACAATGGTTCTTTAGCTGTTATTGTGAAGCTTTCTTCAGAATTAGAGCTGTACTTGCTTCCATTTCTTTGAACCATGGATTTTCTCTGTGGTGGAAATTTGTTGCATTTGCATCTAGAATAATCTAAACCATGCAAATCTTAATACCCCTGGCCCCCATCTTAACCGGCAAGTTAGCAGAACGTACTGCACCTGCATGAAACCACAGTTTCTGTTGGATGCTTGGTCAACGTTGTATCAGAACTTTTTCCGTCCCATAAATCATCTTTTCCAACACAAGATTTAAAAACCACAGAGGTGAGACACGCAAACACCACCATAAACAATACGATTCTGACATTCTTAATACGTTAGCCTCACCTATCTCTCTCGTCTACATCCCTTTCTTGCTCCTGGTCTCTCTCCCGCGCCTGTTTCTCCCGGTACTCCTTAGCGACCTTCTCATAGTCGTTGGGGAAAAGCGGGTCGTACTCGTCAATCACGTTAATCAGCGCCTCCTCTCCGGGAATGGACGCCGGCATCTGACTGGGGTCCTGAATGATAGGCAGAAACAGGTTTTTGCTCTTTGGGAGAAACAAAACAAAAGAGCAGGAAGTTAATATGTGAGAAGACAAGAAAGCCAAGCTCCCTTTCAAAATGTGACAAGAAGTTTCCAGAGGAATAAATCAAAAATTCCTCTTTCTCACAAAGATCACAGCAAATTACTAAGTACATGAATACTCAATGTATATTTTGATCAAAGTCACACATGAAATCTGTAATCACTTTGCCTCAACTCTTCAATTGTACCTATTTTGATGTTGATATAATTGATACGATATTGATATAATTGATACACATACATGTACTTTTAGAATATACACAAAGCATGGAAGGCAACATAATAGTTCTTTTGTAAAATTTTGACACCCTTATTGCAATTTCATTTTTCAAGTACATGTAGTACTTACTGATAGAGGATTGAAGTAAATGTTGTACTATACTAACCACTCTGGGATGCTGTGCAGGTCTGTTGAAGGATAGGGTGGGAGGGGGTGGCATGTCTCGTACTATAGACTGTTTACCACTGCTGCTGCCAGCTGCCTCGGCTAGCTCCTCCTTCACTTTGGCACTGCCCAGGGCTACCACGGGGGCTACGGTAATAGTCCTAGCCTTTTGCTACACAAAAAGAGGCAAACATTAGAATCTAAATACATGTGTATTCAGAGATTACTGATGATAAATATAGTGACTTTCCCATAAACTCAGTCAGTATTACAGGTACATGTGTAATATATGACATATAAAGGCAAAGTATATAATTTTAGAAACTGAAACATATTGTGAGTAGGATATCATCAAATGAAAAAAAAATTAGTCAAACAGTGAGGTTCATGTAGTAGTATTGGTCTTTGCAATATTGCTTGCCTTTCAGTTGTTGTAAATTGAGTGATTCTTTTCTTCCACTTACATTTTGCTTGAAACATATATGATCATATGTTCATCTTTCAGTTTGAACCTTCTTCTGTAATAGCAGTCAAAATATTGTATCCTTATGTCAGTTTGTTGGTTACAAGTATTTCAACCTTTCTTGTGATACACTTACTTTATGATGAACTTAATATATAACTTATGTTCTAGTGTTGCCTACCCTCTGAGCCTGTGTGAGAGCAGCTTTCTTCAGGGCCAGTTGGGACTGAAGCAACTTGATTGATGATGACCAGCCAGCTGAAAAATGGACAGTGATGTTGATGTCTTAGTACTAGTAGGGCTGCGTACCGGTATTGTGCAGAAACACAAACACACACACACACACACAGACCAAAAACAATACATGTATCTCCATTTTTCATGGAGATAATTATTTTTAACTCCTAAAAGTCCTATACAACATTCTAGGATACAAGTTTCTTGGATGATTACACTTACAGACATCTGCACTTGCTTTCTTGCTATCATCCTTGGCTCCTGAGTCCAGACCCAGCCCGTCATACAGAGACATGGTGAAGTGCTGTGCTGGGCTGAAGAGGCTCTTCCTTGGGTATTAAACTAGATTGATGTAATATTATATTTAACATATTAATTGATAAAAATATCAATGAAGGTACTGCTAAATTATTTTTAATTTAATTAAATTGCAGCTGGTGATGTACATGTAACATAATTTTGGTTCATTTTGAACCTCCTGTACATACAGATTATGTAATGGATGGAGTCTCCTGGTCCATCCATTATCATGGAGTAAAGTTTTATTTATTATCTCCATGAAAAATGGAGATATTGTTTTGGGTCTGTCTGTCTGTGTGTGTGTCTGTGTGTGTGTCTGTGTGTGTGTCTGTGTGTGTGTGTGTGTTTCCGCCAACTACTAGTGAGCATAACTTAAGAACGCCGTTATGGATGGTGATGATATTTGGTATATAGGTACGTCTTAGGAAGACAAAGGTCAAGGTCAAATCTGGGCCTCCTGGTGGCTGACCTTGGTACTGCAGCAGAACTTCCGGTTTTTGTATCTTTTGTCCTGAACATGCTATGGTCTTGATTTTTTGGTGGCAGAAAGCTTTTCCTGTCAGGAATAAGTGGCTTGGGTTTTGTCCCCCTAGCAGCTTGTGCTGGAACTGCAGGGTGGGTTTTGGAGAAATCTTTAAGAGCAGATAAGTCCAGAAAGGAGCAACGTATTATCATGATTTTTGGTATGTAGGTGTCTTACACAGAGATGAACATAATTAGATGCAAATTATGCAAATGAGGACTTAATTTGCATAATTAATGAGAAATTCTGTAATTCCAGTGTTTTACATTATAGGACTTTCATACATGTAATGTGTATAATCTATCGCAGGTAGAATATCAACAGATATCAATTGTGCAAATATGGACCTCATTTGCATAATTAATATGAAAATTCTGTGATTCCTTAGTGGTAAATGATGGGAATTTCATACTTGTGACATGTGTAAGTTAGTTAAAAATTTACAACACCATGCATATATTATGTTAATGTACAGGTCATTTGCATAATTTATGATAACATGTTGAAATGAAACATTGCCAAAGGATTGGACTTTCACATCAAATATATGTTATTTGTGATGAGGAAACCATATTTCATGGAGATATGAGGTCTCCGAATTCTTGTTTTCTGCTGTCGTGATATGCCATGTTTACTCACTGCTATCAAGAACATATGCAGTCACATCATATCACATCATATCAAGTAGAATATGTCACATCATATCAAGTAGTATTATGCATGAGGTATTTTGTTAGTTAATCCGTAATCGTATACAGCTACGTTACGCCCTACAAAGATGAAAACAGGCGCATGCCTTCTCTTCAGTCGCTGATCAGTACTGTGTTGAAAATCACAATCGGAAGTCTAGGGATGGTGCCTATCTTACACACCTGCATTCATCGCTGTCTACTGGTCATCAAGTAGATTGTATACGTCATATATATGGTATCACTGGCGCCAAATAATGTTAACTGTCGGTATATGAAGTGTCTTACCTTCGATCTTGGCTTTTCTATGTGTAAAACTTTCTTTTTCGACTGAAAATAGTGAAATGCACCAAGAAAGACGCGAAGACTGCAGTCCAGGCCCCTTATCAATTTCGGGATTACCAGCGTTATTATCTTTCTGCCTGATATAAATATCGACATGTATACGATAAAAGTTAGCTTGTGACCAATGTAACATATCTATATTATCGTATACATATGTTATAAAATTATTTCTCCTCTTCTTTGTTTCTTAAAACAATTAATGAAAGCCGTAGACTTACCTGACCTCAGCTACTTTTATTCAGGCATTCATATCGCAATACAAGACACCCGGAAGAACCTTGCTGAGGCATGATGGGAGGAGCGAGGCCCACAGACGGAGAGTGGGGAGGGCGGATTTCTTCTGTCGCAAACAAAGACACCAAGACTTGTCTTATGATAGTTTCTGTCAGGAATTTTGAGGTTTGACAATGAAGAGGATCGTAAGCAAAGGAGACGCACCTTACTACTATTTGAAAGTGTTATTGTAAGCGCTGTTTGTTTTATTTTGTACTTGTCAGGACGAGCAGCTTATTTTTTTGACTTGAAAAAAATTACTCTAGGTCTGGGCTAGTTGAGTCTAAGAGTAAAACTCCTTGTTCTAGATCAAGGAAGAATACATGCAAAATACTGTTACATTATATCAGTTAGCTAGTGCTATTGTGATAGCTGAATTACATACAATTTCCTAATAAATAAGATGTCAAGGAGGTTATAGCCTATAACCCACAAAGAAGAAGAAGAACGTTGATAATTGTTTAGAATTTTTGCACATTTGATCTTTGGCAGAATTCACGACTTAGATACTGATCTGGTTGCTTGTTGTTTTTTCAGAGAGTTTGAAGACAAGACAATGGCTGTTGATGTCTTGACTTTTAGGACTGTCATCATGAAGGCCATGATGTCTATGTACGGAGAGGTAAGATGACATTGATTTGAAAACAACAAAACGATACATTTCATCCATACCGTGGTATGAGGTGAAATATAATTAAAAGTTGGTCAACTTGACATGCACGGAAATGGGCTACAGTATATGCATAATGTGTATCATACTAGTATTTTGGCACAAATGCAAAACAGCCAAACTAATAAAAGATAAATGACACTAGTCTGACAAAGGTTTGACAGTTTGTGCTCTTTTTAATTTGTTACAGGTGGGTGCTGCTGTTCAAATTGATATCCTGAAGTATGAGGATGAGACCATGTCAGCCATTTTAAGGGTAGCGGGCAGGTATGTTCATATTCAATGATATAGGATCATAAGCCCCATAGCTATTCTATTGATAACAATAATATTAATATCCATGTATAAGTATGAAGAACATCATGCTACAGCTTGTCCAAAACAATTGCAGTCCTTTGATTGAATTACACTTTCATGAATGATTATCAATATTATTATTGACATCTTATTTATTATTCACAGTAATATGGTGAAGCTATGGGGTGCCCTTACAATGCTGAGTTACTATGATGAGAAACCATGTGCCTTCAGAGTTCAACAGGTGAGATTACAAGGAACACTTTCACCAGGTTTTTTTATCTATATTAAACACAAAGTCCAATTAAAGTAAATCAACTTGCTTGAGGTCCCTCTCATCTTTTCTGTGGTGAAATACAAATGTTTTAGAAGTTGAAACAACCAATGTTATGATAACAAAGATGATGCCCTTTTCCATGCTGAAAAGTCCGAGCTTACATGTGTATTGTTCTTTTTTTTTCAGGTTTCTCCATTTCTTATGGCTTTTGCAGCATCTAGCAGACAACTACTAATGCACATAGAGTGATGAAGGACATAAACAAATATGTCTGTATGGATAAAGAGTTTATTTTTGTATTTATATGATAAAATGTATGTTACAGTAGATCTACTACAGGTCATGTGCGTTTTTTGTCTCTTTTCTTAGCTTCTATTTACAATATGTAGGAGGATGTAGTCAATGTTTATATAAACATCAACTAGTGATACTGGTATAAAAGAGAAGTCAATCTTCCATATCTGTACAAACATTATTACAATTGTATTTACAAATTCATCTTCTGTGCTATTTCTTTGTACTGTAACAAGAAAGAGAATGGAAATCCATAAAAAATGTGTCATTTCTTGTACCATCTTATTCAGCTTTACTTCTAGGGCTACAGTATACCAGTAACATGATGTTACATTCTGACAGACACGGTTGAAAATGTCAAATTGCACTCGGCAAAACATGACTCCGTAGTCATCTCAGAGCTAAGAAACCTGTAACGTAGAAGCATTGTTCCAAACTTTGCTGTCTTTATTCTGCTAGGTCTTGGTCACAACCTTTGCTCCAAGTCATAAACATCCATAATCTGCTCTATGATGTTCTTAATCTGTTCTTCAGTGATGTCTTCAGAGAATACCTGCAAGGCAGGAAGAAACTATTAGGTCTTTTTGAAGATGAGAAAAAGCATGGAAGGAAATTTTACACACAAAAATTGTAAATACGGATATGCTGTGCTCATTACCCACACAGTAAAAATTACATCCAATCCAATAACTGATACTGGGCAAAGCCCTCTTCACGCCCAGGTAAAAGTACATATATTTCGCTTTTAATTGATGTTTAATTGATAAGATGACTTTTATTAGCAAATAGCAGACGTACATCATTGAATGGTGTCTGATCAAGGAGGTTTGATTTTTTTAACCTCCTTGGTCTGATACACTTTGCTGATTTACATCAGATGCATACACTACATAGTTAAAACAACAGCTGTCCTTGTTGATTTACATTAAAAGCAATGAGAACAACAACATTAAACAACAGCTATCAATAAAAATTTAAGACATGAATCATAATGTTGAGACTTTCAAAATATGATGATTTTTGACCAATGGAGTTAGCTCTTATAATTACAAACCAAACCGACCTTCCACCATTTAGTCTCGGCCTGGTTGTTCAGAGGCACTTCAATCCCGTAGCACAGGAGGCTGAAGTACAGGACGGCCACAGCAAGATGCTGAGCCTTGTGCTGCAGACAGACCCTCCCGTGGTACAGGTCTCTCAGCATGGCCCAGGCCGTGTCTCTTATAGGGGTTCTCTCCCACACACGTGGGTCCATCCAGTCTGCAAGGGACTTCAGGTAGTGGAGAAGGTACTGTAGAATAAAGGATGTAGGTTTCTCAATGTTCATCAGCTCTTTTTGATACCACTAATAACAAGTAATACAATTATGCTATACCAAACTGATAGATGATATGTTTGTAGAGGACAGGTTTTGCATGATTTTGAAGATTGAAATTGCACACAGTTTACTGCTTGACATGAAATAAGTTATGTGGCCTAGGAGGCCAAAAGTGAAATCAATCAGTTTGCCATAGTGTTCAATCTGCATCTGAAAAGACATTATATATGTAAGCCTTTTTGTGTAAGTTTGAAATAGAACTGTTATGTAATGTGTTATTGTATATTCTTTTAAACTCCAGGAAGATTGGTACATGTAAGTTATGATGTAACTACATTGTACTTTTGTATGAAAGCTAACAGAGTCAATTAAGTATCCAAATGCCCTTTGAGGCTTCCACTGTTGATTTAGATGTCCTGATGTTTAAATCCACCACCAACCACACACTAACCTTATGTGGCAGTTCTTTGGTCACGTTGAAGCCCAGTGTTCTCATGATGAGGAGTTCACAGCTGGCCATGGCCTGTCTTAGGTCTGCCAGCTCTGTCTGCGACTCAAGGGGAGGCTTGTCCTTGTGACGAGTCCTGTCAATCATGATGACACACGGATGTCAAAAAGACAAGATTTGACATTATTACTGGAACTGAGTTCTGTATACTGTTGCCCTATACAGTACAGTATGTGGTTCACTCATTTTGCATTGTCTTGTTGTTCCCCTTGTTTTCCAGTAGAGTGGAACTTGTTGCAACCAAGTACAGTTGGGGCAATATCACTAGATAGCTTTAAACAAGATAGCTTACAGTTAGATGTGCAAAGGTTAGGTGTAACAGGTTGTTCAGTGTAATATAGCTAGCTGCCGCCATGCCACCTACCTGTAAAACTGATGTGTTACACCAAAGGGCGGTACTGGCTACGGTATACAGATACCATTATACAGAATGCTACACTTACCTCAAAAGAGTAAGACCTAACATACCTGTAACAAACATTGATGACATCTCTGATCTTCAGGTGTTCTTCTTCTACCTTGGAAGCCAAACTAATAGCTGTCATACCTATAAGCTGGAAATACAAAAAAAAGTTTAAAACATTTCACAGAAGTCTGAATTATCATAAACTTTGACACTTTTGCATGGATTATAATTGATGGATGAGATTCACTGAAACTGAAGTTACTCACATAAGGGTCATAGTCCTGTAGTCTGCAGACAGAGAAGAACCTATGGTAAATGATGGCCGCTGTTGCCATGGGAACAGATGTCATCCTCAGTTTGATTCCTGACAGAAATAAACACATGTCAAGTTATATCTGCTCTGTATTGTGACATTACAAAGAGTTATCAGAGAATATACCTCAACATAATCTCATGTATATTTTACCCACCCTGATAATCTTGAAGATAAAAGTCAATATCTTTGTACCCATGTACCTTCCTTTCTGACTGAATTCCTAAATTTAATGGCCAGTTGTGATGCCACAAATTGTGATGATAAACCCCTCTTACCAGATTCCATCATAAACCTGACTATTCTGAAGTGAACCAGCTCATCATCATCATCATCATGGTGACTCCTCCTACGTCTGCTTGGATCTTCTGTCCTTGTAGCCTTTGGCATCAACGTGTGATCCTTGCGTCTCTGTATTACATGGAATCAAATGGGAAATTTTTGCTATGTCTTTTGTTGTATGTTGGTTAAATCTGAAGCTGTATCATAAGAAATCAACGTCATTAGCATTTAGACAGAGAGATGCTATCTTCATAAACTTCTACGTTTCAACGAAAAAAATAAACGCCCCCCCCCCTCCTCAATCTATCAATTTAAACCTTTTAATCACATTATAAGACTATTCAGCAACATATAACAGTTAAAATCAATGGGTCCGTCGAAAAAGCGCATGCCCACAAACGCCCATAAATGCCCAGCCCAGACACAACCAACAACAAATCCAAGGTAGGTTATGTAATTCTGGAGATCACCCCTATATGTCCACCAAGTTTCAGATCTGTAAGTAGTCGTTAAGGTAACTTAATA
The DNA here is from genome assembly GCA_013266295.2 of Branchiostoma floridae x Branchiostoma japonicum. Taxonomy (NCBI): domain Eukaryota; kingdom Metazoa; phylum Chordata; class Leptocardii; order Amphioxiformes; family Branchiostomatidae; genus Branchiostoma; species Branchiostoma floridae x Branchiostoma japonicum. Next base: position 19,774,674 of record CM023825.1, read on the forward strand.
ATTTCCGAAAGTTTGTTAGCGTCGAAAAAGCGCACGCCCACCCAGAAAACGTCGAAAAAGCGCACGCCCACAAACGCCCACGATATCTCACTTTCTACCCAATGGATCTTGAATCTAAAATTGTATATGTGGTCCTTGGGGTCTCCTCTATATGTCTACAAAGTTTCAGGTCTGTAATCAGTTCCAAAGGGACGGAAACGGAGGGGAAAATTACCACAGGCACCCCAGGGCGGCAGGACGACCGCCATTTTGAAGTGCGTTCAAATTCAAAATGGCGGTCGTCCTGCCGCCCTGAGGTGCCTCCGGTAATTTGCCCTCCTTGTGAATGTCTGTCCTTTCGGAACTGATTACAGACCTGAAACTTTGTAGACATATAGAGGAGACCCCAAGGACCACATATACAATTTTAGATTCAAGATCCATTGGGTAGAAAGACTGTGAGATATCGTGGGCGTTTGTGGGCGTGCGCTTTTTCGACGTTTTCTGGGTGGGCATTCGCTTTTTCGACGCTAACAAACTTTCGGAAATTATTAAGTTACCTTAACGACTACTTACAGATCTGAAATTTGGTGGACATATAGGGGTGATCTCCAGGATTACATAACCTACCTTGGATTTGTTGTTGGTTGTGTCTGGGCTGGGCATTTATGGGCGTTTGTGGGCATGCGCTTTTTCGACCTACCGAAAATCAATGCACACAAATGATGAAACAACGTAGAAAGAGAAGTATGTCTGAGAAAATCATTATTCTTCCAAAATACTGATCAAAACAACAAAATCAAAATTTTCTGACCATGGGCGCCGCCATGTTTGAATCCAAAACGAGGCTACCAGACATGCGCAGTCAGTAGCATAACCGCCATTTTTGAAATCATTGTTTTGGAGGCGGTGTCGGTGTTTCGCAGTTTGGTGACTTTATTTTCTGGATTTTCTGCGTTTTACTCACACAAAGGGAACATTGGTGGCATCAATCATGACTTCAGTATTGGTAGGTCTCTTTTAAAGTTATCTTTGAGTCGATCGATGTGCAGCACTGCTGTGAGATTTACTTGTAAACTCTAGGGGGGGGGGGGCACTCTGACCTTACAGTGGCTAACACTGGCTAAGGTGAAGTACAACCAGCAACATGATACGGCCAAGGAAACAGCGAAAGAATTCCAGAATCGGATGAATCCCTTTTAAGTCCTGTCATATAGGGGATCGTAGGAAGTGATAATTGATGCAGCTTGCAGTGACAGCCAAGGTTAGATTTGTTGCCATTTTCATGATTTTGACTGTCCCTTCGAAAACACCAAATTATTTGGACAAGAGTCTTGTCCAAATAATTTGGTGTTTTCGATAAGTTTAAGCTGCTTCTATGTGACCTATTGTTAGTGCTAGGAAATGTCTCAGAATATCCCTATGGTGATCAAATGGTCAACCAGTTTAAGTAATATTATATGATTTCCTTTTCAGGAGGACCCCACCCTGGAGAGACACTTCAAGGGACACAGAGACACAGTCACCAGTCTGGACTTCAACCCCAACATGAAGCAGCTGGGTAAGGCTGGGCATGGAAGGCTTTTCTGTGTTCATACGAAGACTACAAAAACAACAAATGAAAATTGTGTACTAGTACATACATAATATAATGTATTCTTGTTTACACGTAAATCATTATTGTCTGTCTGCCCTCCCAAGATGGATGTGTTTTTACCCAAAGTTGACTTGTTGTTCCTCCCCAGCGTCAGGCTCTATGGACTCCTGTCTCATGGTCTGGAACTTCAAACCCCAGATGAGAGCCTACAGATTTGTTGGACACAAGGTTTCTCTTTGTTTTTCATTGATGTATACAATGTAAATCAAAATATTTGCTAGACACTTGCCCAAAAATATAACATTAAGAAACCTGAATATGATAAAGGTTTTCTTCCCATGAATTTTTTCGTCTTGGACAATTTGAACATGAAGCTTGGCAAGTAGTTGTAATGCCCCCATGATTTGTTGTGGTTTTTCTTGTTGTATATATTTTTTTCAATCATAATAAATCTGTTCACATGTCCTCCAGGATGCAGTGATGTCTGTGGTGTTCTCTCCCTCGGGACACCTGGTGGCCTCGGCCTCACGAGACAAGACAGTACGGCTGTGGATACCCAGTGTGTAAGTAGAGAACTCTTTCACCATGAAAACTTTCAATCCCCTTATTCTGATCTTTTCAAATACATTGTATTTGTATAATCCAAATTATTCATAGATATTGTAGGAACCTCTTGCATATTGGAAGAGACAGTTGTGATCACTCAAAATTCCTATTCCAAACTTTGAGGTAAATTTCTCTAAGAGCTGAGCTATAAAAGCTGTGATGGTTGACACTTGTTTGGTGCTACTTTTGTAGGAAAGGAGAGTCCACAGTGTTTAAAGCACACACTGCCACAGTACGGAGTGTGGACTTCTCTCCCGATGGACAGGCTCTACTCACAGCTTCAGATGACAAATCCATCAAGGTGGGTCAATTGTGTCTTCAATTTCGTATCATTTATGATGTATGTGTATGTGTAGGATGGTGTTTTAAAAGAGGGAAAAGTCTGTAGGTAGATTGTTAGAGTTGCATGTTTTAGTGAATTTTTTTTTTTTTTTACCAAGGTTTTGTTTTGCCAAGAATGTGAGGTTTATTTGTGAATGTTTTGTTTGATGTGAAGGTTGTATTTTCTGTTCCAGGTGTGGACCGTTCACAGGCAGAAGTTTCAGTTCTCTCTCAACCAACACATGAACTGGGTCAGGTGTGCCAGGTATGGTAATAATCAACACCTTATTTTTGTTATTTCTTAGTGTAAACCTTTTGTTATAGTTGTAGGATCTCATCACTAATAGAGCATTGCTAAAGAGAGTTTGTTTTCTAAATACATTGTACATGTACATGTATTTATATAAAAAATTGAATGAATCTGTCATGAGTAATAGTTTGGAGCATATACCAACAGTCAAAGAATTTTGAAGACCCTTGGACATAAAAGCTGAAAATACTTCTATTAGAATTGTCTTACTTTGTTATTTTCCTTTCCTGTTGCAGATTTTCTCCAGATGGACGAATGATTGTCTCAGGTAGTGATGACAAGACAGTCAAACTGTGGGACAGAAACACCAAGGAGTGTGTGCACACCTTCTTCGAACATGGAGGGTAAAGCAACACTTAACACTTCAATTTTATAATTGGCATAGTGTACATTGTTATACACTTTGGTTTGTGTCATGTAATTTAGAAAATCCTATCTCTAAGCAACCACAATACCAAAAGCAACATTGTTTCTGGTTTCTTTATTATTACTAGTATTTGATAATAGTACAATGTTCTCATCAATTTTTTGATATTCTTATGATAAGAATATATGAAATTGGTGAGACTACCTGATGAAGACCAAAGTGACATTAAAAATTTGTACAGTGAGTTGTCCCTTATCTTGAATTTAAGGTTAAAAATTTCAATCATACTACACTTCATGTTTGCATTGCATCTACAATCATTTTTTTCTCTCCAGCTTTGTGAACAGTGTAGCATTCCACCCCAGTGGCACCTGTATAGCAGCAGCTGGTACAGACTCCACAGTCAAGGTGTGGGACATCAGGACAAACAGACTACTGCAGCATTACCAAGGTGGGCATTTTGTCATGCTTAGGCAACACCAATTCTATTTGTTGCTTCTCGGATTTGTTCAGCAAAAATATGAAGCGACAGGGCAAAAAAACAAACAGGCCTGGGCATCCTATTATAGCCCCAAATACTAGAATAGGTTCCATGAAGTCAACTAAAAAGACTGGGTTAAAATTTAAACAACGAATTTTGAACTTTTAATCAAACCACTGCATTGGTAGATGCAACAACTGTAACAACTAGGAAGAAAAGGACTTTCTTCAACTGTTGGAGCCAAAATATGTGCATTTTTTAGTTGATTCAGAACCAGAATTTTTTTTTGCAAATCAGAAAAAAAATGAAGAGGCGAATCCGAGAAGCAACAAATTAAATTGGTGTGGCCTTACCTACCATTTTATGACAATTAAAAAAAATATTTGCCTTTTTTTTTCAAGAATAAAAGTTGTACTCAGGATAAAGCATTGACAAGTTTTAAAGACAGTGCCTATATGCTATTGGCGGTTTCACTATTTTGCATGGAAAAAGATTATGGTGCAAAATGACTACCCCTATGTTTAAGCTGCAGTACTCCTTTATGTTGATAGGTGTCCTTCCTGCATTGTCATGTTTTCTTTGTACATTCTAGAGCTACCCCACAGCAAAGAATAACCCGATTCCAGAGGGTGTTTCTTCTTGGAACAATACCTCAGCCTATGTTCTTTTTGAGTCTCAATCCACAGCAGTTTTGTATAATAATTAACATAGACTGTAATATGAGTCAGTGTCACTCCAATGTACATTTGAGTTCTACAAGTTGATACAGTGTAATTGAATTGTAGCCTCCTTCGCAGACTTGTGGGGCGGCGGCATTAATTTTTTGGGGGAGCGACGCGAGTTATGCCGCGGAGGGATGGTGAAATCCTCTCTCTTCGGCAAAACCGTCCCTCCGCATAAATCGCATGGCTCAGTGATATTATGGTGTGTAGTTAAAACAGATCTGAAATAACCAGAAACACCACTACACATGTACGTGAAGAATATAATTATTAATACTACTGACTTTCCGTCTCCCCCAGTCCACACTGCTGCAGTGAATGGCCTGTCCTTCCACTCATCTGGAAATTACCTCATCACAGCCTCCAACGATTCAACACTGAAAATCCTGGACCTTCTGGAGGGTCGACTGTTCTATACCTTACATGGCCATCAGGTAAAAGGACTTTCTATGTCTCATTTGAACTTCAAATTACTTCACTGAGGAAACTAGTAGCTAAGTTTGGTAGATATTCTACTCTACAATGTGGAGTTACACAGACCTAGTTCCTCATAATGAAGATTTAAAACCCTATAACTGTATACAAAGGAAAATAGCTTACCAACAAGCTTTTGGTCAGAGTTCTAGTTCCTCATATTTGCCTTATAACTAGGAGGCTTGCTTACATGCAGACTAGAATATTATACACATAATGGTTAACAATCTTTACTATGTTGATATTTCTGTCAAACTTGTATGAAGATGTAGTGGGGAAATATTTGCTATGTCCTTTCTCCAGGGTCCAGCCACCACTGTTGCCTTCTCCAGGGCAGGGGACTTCTTTGCTTCTGGAGGTTCAGATGAACAGGTAAGCTTGGACCTGCAATTTCAACTTTAACTGCTAGGTGGGGTACCTGCATTGGCTGCACCAGTGTTGGTGAAGACACCAGTTACAATGGTTGCCTCTTCTGCTATAGGGATATAGATATGATTGAAATAATTCTGCATTTTTATTTTAATCCTTTATTCAGGGATTTTCTTAAAGCCATATCAATTTTTACCATGTATAGGTGATGGTGTGGAAGACCAATTTTGACCAGGTAGACTACAGTGAGGTGCTCAAGTCTCACAAGGCCCGGACTGAACAGCCCCAGCCTCCTCCACACATCCACGACATTCCTCCTCGCTCCCCACACACAGTCAGACAGGTCCCCAGGCCTGCTGTACCACAGGTAAGTCTGCACAGCCCCAGTCTCCTCCACACATCCCTCCCCACACACAGTCAGGCAGGTCCCCAGGCCTGCTGTACCACAGGTAAGTCTGCACAGCCCCAGTCTCCTCCACACATCCCTCCCCACACACAGTCAGACAGGTCCCCAGGCCTGCTGTACCACAGGTAAGTCTGCACAGCCCCAGTCTCCTCCACACATCCCTCCCCACACACAGTCAGACAGTTATCTCTGACCCTTCCCTCTCTTAGTAAAAACATCATATTTTTCCTTTTTAAAAAATTCCTCTCACAATGTAGGTCTTTGTGCTGTTTGTCAACTAGCTTTGCCGTTGCCTTGCTAACAGTTGGACAGCTTTACATTCTTACCTCATACAGTATTTTGTCACTACATTTTGTAGTAGGTAGCATCTCGAAGAGCTATCAGGTATCTGCTTGTAGAGTTCTCAGGTTCCCAGAGGTGCAGTGCAGCTTGATTAAGATACTAGTATATAGGTTTTAGGGATTGTTCTGTAGTGGAATTGTGAGAGAAACCCAGTCTAAAGTGCCTGTGCTGTTATTCTGGCTGTGTGTTCCTTAGCTTGATGCGCGGAGTGAGCCCCGAAACCTGGAGGTCCCCAGTCCTGAGGTGGTGGATGTGGGGCCTGCCCTCTTCTCTAACCCACAAGTACGTCCACTTCCAAACATTTCAACTCTATTCCCTCCATGTCATACCAAACAACAGGGCTAACACAATGCAAAAAGTACAACTAGGTAATCAAATTTAAGGCTTAGTTTACAGTAAAATGGTATCAGTAAAAATGTCAGAAAGTTATATGAGAGACAAAAAGATCCATTAGTATTATGTTAGTCAGATTTTTAGAAAATTTTCTTGAATGAATACTGGAACAGGGCCTACAAATCTTGAGCTGCTTTTAGGAATAGAAATTCTGTCAGTGACACAGGCAAGTACCTTTATCAGTAATACAAATGGTTCTCTTACTGTTGTCCATGTGAGAAACATTTAGTTTTATGTAAAGTCTATTCTTTAGCTGTATACAATAACAAAGGTCAGTGCTAAGCAAATTACAAATACATTGGTTTTGAAAAGGGTACTAGTATGGCATGATCAAACATTGGCTGGTATTTCTCCAGTTTTGTGAACAGTGGTCTTTGTCAGGTAGTCTCACCAATTTCATATATTCTTAATAAGAAAAGGTGGCAAGTTGATAAACAGGTACAAACACAGAAAATTTGTCTGTAAATGTAGGCTTTTTATTGTCTGCTTTTTCTGCACACCTGGTTGACAGGTAAAGACAAACGGTGCCCTACAGGTGATAATTATTATCAATTATTTCAGCGGATGGGAAAATTAATTGGTTTGGATGACGCTATAACGATGATTTGTTGGTCTCCAATTATTTTGCCCCATTACACCTCCATACATTTTGTCATGAAGATTAATTGATATGTTGTCATGTCTGTGTCAGAGTTGCAGGCATCCGCCTCCGCATGCTTATTTACATACAGAAAAGGGCAATGTCGGAAAGAAAAAACTTGAAAAGATGTCACATGATATCATGTAACATTTTCCCATATATCTGTTGATCATTTGTTCTTTGTATGTCTGTTTTCATTATTCTGTTCTGTTATCATGTGTTTTGGCATTGACAGAATTTCCAGCCATTTATTTTTTGTATAGTGCATGGTCCTCTTTCCCTTCTTTCTCTAAATTTCTAGAGCAGTTTTACAGAATTAATTTACAACAGACTCACAGAATTATCTTAGAACAGTTTTGCTCACAGAAGAAACTTAGAAACACAATTTTTCAATACATGTACATCAAAACCAATAACCTCCTTGATCAAAACTTATTGTACCTTTGCCAGTGCATTGATGGTATACTACCAATTACCATGCAGCATAGCCTAAATTCTTGTTACTTAGTAAGAATTAAAATCCTGCCATCTTCATAATACTAATGAAAAGACTGGCACTGTGTGAGCACCCCAAGGTGACTAAAATGTGTCTCAGAAATGTTTCCATTCTAGAATCCAGCAAGCATTGATATAAGAAAAAAGCATGTTGATTTCTTTATACAAAACTGCTAAGCTTAATTTAATTCACTGCAATTTTTGTTGTTTTTTCATAAGCCTCTTGTAAGATGAAACATTGTTCTTTGTACATGTAGTAGTTAGTATACATGGTGTGGGTTTTATCGCTCCATGATATACCGTCCTAGATATTTTGTGAATATGTGAGTCCCGGTGACCTTCGTTTCACACTACACAATGCTGGAAAGTAGTATTTATCCCATCAGGTGTTGTGTAGAAAAGGTAGAAAGCCCATAATTACTGAGGCTGCTGTAACTACCGGTGACTTAATTAGCGACTGCTTCTCAAAGCACGGCTGTCTGTAACAAAAGTGTCCATTCACGGCGACCCTGCCGACCCGAGCCCAGGGCGATGGTTTATGGCAGGAAGTAGTTTTCCTTCAGTAACCATATCATTACGCACGACACCAGGTGCAAAAGGACACGGATTTAAGGACATAAAATATATGTAGAACAGGGTAGGTGTTGATGGGAACATTTCTTCAGAAAATGCAGAAAAATCTGAGCAAAGATTTGGTTAAGTTTTGTCTGTCTGTGTGTGAGACTGTTTGGGGGACTGCCTTGGGGGAGGGGGGCACTACTTCATGATGCTAATTATGTCATTTTTCTCTTGTCTTATGTCTGGTCCCCATTCTTTATACTCAATGTATTTCGACTCTCTGTTAGATTTACTAATTCTACAATGGAATGTTGGTAGATAGAAGTTGTATTTTTCCTGTTCTTGCAATAGAGTCTGTGAAACAGTGGGATTTCCAGTGTTGTTTTTTTATTATGAAGAAATGGACAGACGTCGTTTTTTTTACTCAGAAATGACCCTTGTATAACCTCTTGTCCATGGCCCTCTCCTGTTTAAGTACTACCATTTACACATTATTTCCTTCCCCACTCTGTATAAGTAAGACATTCCTCCCAGCCTGATTACAGTTGTTAGAGTTGTTGGCATAACATAGTAATGACAGGGGGCGCCACTGGGATGATACCCTCTCCTATTGTCCGTCTCCACAACATCCTGGCAAAGCCTGTTTTGTAAACATCCTTCAGACAACACGCCATGTGTTTGTGGTACCTGGAGTGTTTGCCGAACAAAGTTTAGCTGAACTTCAAGTATTTTCACTAAGAACTTCAAGTATTTTCACTAACAGTCACAGCTGATATGAATGTGACGTTGTCAGGGTTTTGCACCTAAATCGTTCTCAAAAGAAACCTGGTAATCAGGATTGATTAAACAATGATATCTGTATTCTGGTTTATAGATTATGCCTGTCAGTCAATTGCCTGAACAGTAAACAATGTTCATATGTTATGGATATAGCCCTTATCCTGTAATAATCAATCTGGATCAAAGTATAACTAGTTATGTCATAGCTGGACCACGATAACATTTCCAGGCTGGTGTGGTAACTAGCCATATCACACGCTTCAAACAGTTATCACACGGGCTTCCAAAAGTTCTATAGGATAATTCGAACGCATTTCACAAGCACCACTTTCAAAAATTAGACGGATTCGGACGTTTGAATTGATGTTGTTACAATTTATTGTTAAGGAACATCAAATTTTCTCAATGTCAGGCACATTTTGCATTGAAATGTGTGATTTCTATGACATAAATAGAATACTACACGGTGTATCTGCATCATCTTCAGCCATCAGGCGATCCAACCCATGGTTGGACTGGTACCTCAGGTGATACGGAATACACTGTGTAGTATTCTCTATATACCTTTCTATGTATAGATCTAGCTGGGAAAAACGCCTTTTTTCCTGATGTTGACAACTTTACCACCAAATCATTTTGAATATTGTTAAGGTTTTGGACAGTAGATTTGAATACTAGATGTATGTTTCAATGGGAGGAGGGGCACTCCTATGTCAATAGTGGGCAGTGCCAGGAAATTGCTATAATACCATACTAACCACATAATTAACTTTTATAGGACACTGATTTTAGGATAGATAGAAAAATTTGAAGATTTAATTGTAGAATGACAATAACTTGGGAGAAACAACCCCTATGTCAATAGTGGGCAGTGCCAGTAAATTGATATAATATCATACTTACCAACCACATTATTAACTTTTACAGGACATGTTTTAGATAGTAAAATTTGAACATGATGATGATTTAATAGCAGTAGGAGAAACCACTTCTATGTCAACAGTGGGCAGTGCCAGGAAATTGATAAGATATCATACTAACCAGATGTTGCTTTACCAAGAACAAATACAGTCACCCTATTGTGACTAACTATTTGGTAATTGCCTGTATTAGCTTTAAATCATAACATTTGTCGTCTAGCTGTCGCCACAGCCAGGGAGTGTCTTCTTTCATTGTTTTGAGAAGGAAAGACCAGAGATAGGCCCTTCCCTTGCCTTGGGCTCACAGACGTATGGTGAATCATATTATGATTAATCATCCATATAATACCTCAGTACTTCAGGAGTCAAAATGGCTAGTCAGTAAATTGAGATAAAACATACTATCTAAGACTAATCTGTGATATGCTGTATGTATGTGATATTTGTGTTTTTCAGTGTAATTTAGTATGGCGCAGTTCCCGCTATGCTGTGAATGTTTTAATGCCTGAGGGCATGAGGATATGTCTGTACTATGTATTTTGTGGTCAGCCAAACAAATATTGTCTTTGTCCCTTAGAGTTTCCCATGAGCTGTTCAGGCAAGTCAGTTCACAACTTTTGATGTTCATCAAAGTAGTTTGGGATAAAAACATGACTGTAGAACGTGTACACTAGGCTTGCTTAGCCCAGTTTTATTCCACAGTTGGGCCATTGCAGCAAACTTTCACGTGTGTCGTTCAAAAGATCTAAGATGGTACGTTTTAAGAGCTATATGTGTCAGAAAGAAGTGTCCTTGATGGCTATAATATCCCAGGACCAAGTTTTCTGGTCACCAAGTTTGACTCTTGTTGTCCCTGTCCTGATTTGACTCTGTGAACGGATACAGGCTGTACGTCATCGCTAAAGGTCATGGACATCCGTCACAAAGCAGACAGTCTTTACCATAATTATAGCACATTACAGTAACAATGGCCGTATTCACCACACCTCCAGCACAGGGCCCACCCTTCCTACCACAACCGGGCACGGCCTGACATTTACCACAGTTTCTCACCACCACTCAAACAATGTGGCAGACACGCCAGCTACAGCTCGGTATAGAGGACACCGGTAATAGTAGCTTTAGGGATTTCCCACTGACATTTGCACACCTCCGGGATTGATCAGATACTATTAGAAGAAGGGGAGTGACGACGTGTAACCTTTTGTATAAGTGGTCCTTCTGAGCTCAACGGATGTACTAGTACATATTGTGTACTTTTACTAGGGAGGCAACCAGTGTCCCTTGTCTACCTAAAGATATCCAAAAAGAAGCCAACACCACTCATTCATTTGGGCATTAGTAAAAGGGAAGTAGGCTTCAGAGGTGGCAGTAGTTAGTAATGTAGAGATATTAACTACTTTTATTCCTATTCACAAGGTCACAATAATACATGTTCAAAATGTGACAATACACTAGAATGCTAATTGAATTTAAGACAAAATGTTGTACAGTCAACAATGGGTTTACAGTTCTCCGAACTAAGAGTCTATTGTTCGAAACATGAATACTTGAGACATTTTAGAGATTTGAGGAAACTACCGGATAGATTTATTTCTTAACAATTTCGTTACCAAAATATGTTGGAAAAATAGTGGTTAACTGTGAGATTTAGAACACAGGTGACCTTGAAAGGTTATCATTGGACAATTAAAACCCAAGGGTTGTATGACTGGCTTTTTTTATTAATTCCTGTATTTTTTTGAACATATAGAAAGAAATGAGTAGTACTTCTGATGACTGAGACATAAATGTCTGTGTTTTTCAGACTGCTGCAGCAGGACAGAATGGTACGGTATCCCACAGCCTGGCTGACTTCTCTCTCACGTCCGCCGATGTGGCCATGAGGGAACCGGAGCACGCGCCGCCTGCGCCGTCTGTCGGAGCGACACAGCCCCTGGAGAGGCAGACCATCCCACCCCAGCTGGCCAACACGTTGGAACACATCGTGGGACAGCTAGACGTGATCACACAGGTAGGGAACAGCTAGGGAACACTGTACACCTCTTGGCACACCTTAGACCTGTAATCACACTCAACTGTATCTTACCTGTACCATTCATTTTCTTTGCCTTTCAATCCATCAAAAAACAATTTCAACATTTAAAAAATAATTACCTGCACTAAGCTGCATACACAGGTAGAATTTCAAGTCTGCTTCTATTAGTTGTCATCAGCTATTTGTTGGAATATGAACATCCTGGAATACTGAGTGTACCAATTATCAAAGGGTTATGTCTAGTTTAGCTACGTTATTGACTTCAAAGCAGATTTTATGTTAAAAACTACGCTTGTTTTACTTCTAGCCATTTCTATGTAAAATGCTGTCGACTTCTGATGGTATAATCATGGTGAGGGACATCTCGCAATTTTAGATTGTAAGGTACTTTGATGTGACAAGTTAGACATTCAAATAAACTCACACAAACCTCACACTTCTGAATGTTTTCAGACCGTGTCTATCCTGGAACAGAGACTGTCCATGACAGAGAACAAGCTGAGAGAAGCCCTCGACAACCAGCAGAAGATCACACTACAAGTCAGGCCCACCGACTAGAAACGTTTTAGACATGATCTTGATTCCTTTTGTACAGGCTAAGAGTGATGGTTGTTCCAAAAGCAATCCTAGTATTGTTAAAACACTTGATAGAAAAGGCAAGGGGTTTGCAGACACAGAGTCTTTACATGTAAGAATGAAACATTCCTGTAATAGGAAGGCTCTATCATTATTCCACTTGTTTTGTATTAACTATAGTGAACTGTGGTGGGATGTTATAAAATGTCTGGATACCAAGCTTGTTCAATTTAAACTATTTCTGACATTATTGTGGATTACAGATAGATGACAACTGGTAGCTAGAGTTTCATGTCAAGTGCCTTAAACCTCACAATGTTGTACATTTTTGGGTGGTCAGACTCATCTTCACATACTAGTGGTCATTTGTAAAAAAAAAAAAATAGCTGCACTTTCCTGTGCAGTGGACACAGGCCCACTGTCCTTATATTTGCCAGTAGCCATTCAAAATTACCAGCAAAAATTTAATCATACAGCCTTAAACTTTCAGAATGGTTTACTTGATAAGAGTATGAAGTGTTGTATTTCATGTTGTTGTAGCATTTCAAATGTGTACATACATAGTTTTGATGAACATGCTATAGATATACATACAAAAACCTGTGCCTTACATTTGTACCTTGAGAAAACGTAGAATAAGTAGACTCATAACACTAAGTTAGTTACTAGTAGTCTCTGTTTTGGTGTGTGACAGTTCTATTTATATGTAACATACATGTTGCTGTGTCATTTCTATTTCATTCATTCTTTTTACTTCCAAAAAAATGTTGTGTTCACATCCAACTGAGGGTGTAGTAACTTGTAGACAATGCAGTAAATTATAAACTGTAAAATTTGATTTGCAAAATTGGGAAAAGGGACCAAATACATGTAGTTCTCTTATTGTCAGAGATGAAAATTGTGCTATGTGTAGCAGATAGCAAAAGTAGCATATTTCACCTCTGATAACATAGGACAATTTAGCAATAGATAACTGTTAAATCTAAAACCAAGACAAAAGCAAAATGAAACATTAGGTGCAGAAAGCAATTCATGTAGTATGTGTAACACAAACCTCCCTCCACAAAGTTGATAGACAGTTCAGCTGCATGAGCAGTACTTCCTTGTCAGTGACTTCATCAGAACCGTTGCCATTAGGCGTTTCATGCTGCTCTTTTATGAAGTGCTTTCTCGGCAGTACTGAATGCAAAGTGCCTGCAGCTCAGGTCTGACTGCTGTCATGTTTTGTTTTGTGGATTCTAAAATTTCAACCCCCTACAATTTCTCAGGCCTAACAAACAGAGCCTTGTCATTAAATCTTGGAAAAAAAACTGCTGAAAGCATACCAAGTATTTGATGTTCTGTACTGAAAAAAAGGAAAAACAGAAATGTGCTTATATTTTCCCACCATACACTGATTGAACTTTTCTGCATCAAATAAAAGCATTGCAATCCTATTTAGTTTGAAGTTATGAAATTTTCGATTCTTATGATTGATGTAAATAAAGAAGATGGTACTTTACATAACGTAGACTCTTTTTGTAATGGTCTTTGTTCACAGCTGTACAGTATTCTCCTTCTGCTTCAACGGTTTTTGGACCTGCCCAAAGGGTTACAGAAACAGGTTAATTGGACGAACCTCTGGCGAGTTTTCCAGGCATGTAAGCATGCTAGCAATTCCCTGCCTAATGGCTTTACATAAGCTCTTACCTTACGGAAATACTCAAACAGACTAAGTGGTACGGATGTTCTCTTCTACTAATTGCTAAATGGAGGTGCCAAGATTTGGCTTAAGTGACCTGGTCTAGTTATGTAAGTGTCAGATGTTGTTCAGTAGCAGAAAGTTTAGCTCCACTGGTCACAGCTAGGTAATTATGTTGTATTGAACTACTTGGAAAGTACCACAGACCAGAACCTCCTCACATCAGCAGTTCTAGAATCCATATTGGTTGCTTGCTGTTGCAATAAAAGCAGGCAGACTCCATCCTCAAAAAGAGATTTCAAAAAGCAACAACTTTGTAAGTTCGTTTTCTTTGAAAGTGGGGCAAGTCAGAAGAAGGAAACACTCCTCCCATCCAACCTCTGCTTGGAGCAAATATCTACATGATATAGAAAAATTTAGTTTAGCTCGTAAAACAGTTATGTGACGTCAAACTTTATGGGTATACAGATTGCAATCGTAGTCGGGCAGCTCCATACGTAGTATATCTTAGAAAGACATACATGTTCCTATATAAATCACCATGCCCTGTGTGGTCTGATGTAGATGTATATGGTTTGCTGACAGGAACATGAGTACATGTATAGCACAGCGTGCACCCTGGGATAACCCCTCATGTATGGCAAGTATTCCATTGCGTGTTGGGCACTATGCCACAGTCTGGCCTTAACTGATTACTATGTGTGCCCTCTTCTGAGGTCAGGTCTGGTATTATATACCTCTCTTTGCCAATCCTTTTCGCAATTTCATCCCCCCTCCTTCCCCCCCCCCCCTGCATGAAGGAAGAATATGATGTAGGAAGTTTCATGGTCGTCGCTTCTGGAATGTCTGAAATGTTCCATCCTGTGAGTTTATACTACTTTGATCCACGTCTCACCAATCAAAATAAACCAGGAATGTGTTGAATGTTTTAATTACTCCCTCAATGACCTGATATATTTGCCTTGTGTGTTGGAAATGGACCAGGAGAAGATGCTGCAATTGCACATGAAATGTGCCAACATTTACATACTTAGAGACGTGAAATAATACAGAATATACGGCAAAACAACAAAGTTTAAAATACGATTTGATTATTAGGATAAAAGCTAAACACTTGCAAGTGAACATGGGCACTCAATTACATTGCTTGTAACACTTAAGGTCCGACACAGCCTCTCCAGCACAGGAATTCCCACCGTCATTCATACACTATGATTTATATCAATCATACCATGCTGATTCAGACATTGCCTCTGCTACTTATGGGTCCCCGCCCTGTGTGTTATGACCCTGTGGTGTATATAGGTGCTGGTTGGCCTGTAGGTCATGTTGCACCCCGCCGTGTGAGGGACCTCAGAGGAATGTCACATATTCTACTACACAACTGCGTCAGTGTCTAATCTCCAAGCAGATCCTACAGTGGCAAGACAGAGGCCAGAGGAGTGACCACCAGGGCTGATGGACACTCCTCAGGCCAATGGATACTGTCTTGCCACTGTAGGATCTGCTTGGAGATTATCAGTGTCACCCCTATGGGCAGCACTTCACTGTGACCTCACTTACTGCAAGGGTGTAGAGCAACTTAAGTGTCATTATCTCCATGAAAAATGGAGATATTGTTTTTGGCGTGTCTGTGTGTGTGTCTGTGTGTCTGTGTGTCTGTCTGTGTGTGTTTCCACAATTTTGTGATCAGCATAACTTAAGAACGCATTTATGGATGGTGATGATATTTGGTATGTAGGTAGGTGTTAGGAAGACAAAGGTCAAGGTCAAATCTGGGCCTCCTGGTGGCTGACCTTGGTACTGCAGCAGAACTTCCGTTTTTTGTATCTTTTGTCCTGAACATGTTATGGTTTTGATTTTTTGGTGGCAGATAGCTTTTCCTGTCAGGAATAAGTGGTGTGGGTTTGGTCCCCCTAGCAGCTTGTTCTGGAACTGCAGGGGGGGTGGCTGGCGAAATCTTTAAGAGCAGATAAGTCCAGAAAGGAGCAACGTATTATCATGATTTTTGGCATGTAGGTAGCTTACACAGAGATGTACATAATTAGATGCAAATTATGCAAATGAAGACTTAATTTGCATAATTAATGAGGAAATTCTGAAATTCCAGTGTTTTACATGATAGGACTTTCATACATGTAATGTGTATAATCTATCGCAGGTAGAATATCAACAGATACCAATTATGCAAATATGGACCTAATTTGCATAATTAATCTAAAAATTCTCATTCCTTAGTGCAATCATGGGAATTTCATACTTGTGACATGTGTAAGTTAGTTAATAGTTTACAACACCATGCATATATTATGTTAATGTAGAGGTCATTTGCATAATTTATGATAACATATTGAAATGAAACATTGCCAAAGGCTTTGCCGGCAAAGGATTGGACTTTCACATCAAATATGTTATTTGTCTTGAGGAAACCATATTTCATGGAGATATGAGGTCTCCGAATTCTTGTTCGGTCTGTAATAACTTTTGAACAATACAATGTAGCAAACATCACATGGACGTTTGCAAGTCCCCAGTGAGACTTTTACTGACACCCAAGTCCAAACTTAACTTCCACATTCAGTCACAATGTATCTGCGGTCCTGATGCTGGCCAGCCTCCATATTTGACCATCTCTGTTGGTCAGAAGTGTTGATGTGTGGGCACTTCTGCCGGATATCCCTGTATATCACTTTCAAAAATTGATACCATACCAGTACTTCCTGGGTGTCACTGTCAGCTCCTCGGCTTTGTGTGTGACACTGTGTGTGTGTATGGTGTTGCACTAAAATACGTGTATTTGTACTATGTGTTTGATTTTCATACAAAAAAGGCTCGTAGAGGGATGAATAAGCAATAACTGGCATAACATGTCCCCGACATTCCAACGTGCATCGCTACCAGACTATCCTACCTGTAATAATGTCCTCCACAAAGGGTTAATTTTGTAAGACTCACGGACACTGGTACTCACGTGGCTATTAAAAGTATGAATCAATATAACGTGATAGCCAACATCCTGTCATAATCTCCTGTTTCTAATAAAAGAAGACTCATTCCCATTAGACCTAGGCTGTCATCTCTATGTTATCTTCCGCGACAATGGCTGTCAATCAGGGTAGTAATTGCCGCTTGTGGTGCGGTGCGTACACGTGTCTCCTGAAGCATTCATTATGACTGTGCACTCTGCTGTAAACGTCTCCGGTCGGGCTTAGGTTATGCAACTGATAATAATTCCGTAGAATTCTCTAGAAGCGTACTCTTCAAACAGAGGTTGGGCGGGAAGATTGTAAAGATTGTGACCTTCTTCTGATTGTTGTTGGCCGTTTTCTGACAGCCGGAACACCTGTTGGCCATCCAGGGACCCAGCGGTCAGATCTTGGGGTCCAATTAGAAACCGTCACTGATTTTGCTCCTGATCGAAGATCTGCTTGCATGGAGATAGCCATACCCTCCCTTCATATTAAATCGTCGGAAACACATACAGAAGCAGCGATAGTTTGTAGCCGCTCTTTTTTTATCTTCCGCTTGTTTGCCAATATCACTTTGAAAACGCAATAAGTTCGTCACACTTGTTCATGACAAGTGGGAAGGAACAACTCATTTCCTATTTTCAATATCTTTCAAGATTTCTTGCCAGCCCTCTCTCCCTCACTTCCTGCCAGCAATTCAGCCCTAAGGGCTTATATCCTTTTTGTAGATCCTACTGGAAACACGTCCTTTACACTGTGAAGTGTTTCCTTCCTAGTTGGATGTAAATCTGGCTACATTTAGCCGCCTCGCAAACAGGTTTGTTTGCCTTCACAGCGCAGGACTTCCCTATCGACCCAAGTTTAGCGCACCCTCTCGTCTCCAGGATATTAACGGAGTTGTTTGAGATCTAGGCGGCAACCCTCTTACTGCCGGGCAAACACAACCGTTATATTTTTACCACGTGTTTTATTGGGGTTTATTTGTCAATCTTGACATTGATAAGAGCGATGTTGTTTTTTTAACACAGACAAGTCGGGATGAGGGCCAGTTGGTACATGATGGGAGGTTACAATCTGGAGAGGAATTGTCGTGGAAAAGGAAACGCCTATAGCTAGCTATGGGCCCGGGTATTGCTCCAACAAACATTTATATAACCAATCAAATCATACAGGGGAAAATACACGTGTGTAGTCATACTGTGAGAGAAGGGGACAAACCAGTTGACATGCTACATGTTCTTAAATCATTAGATATGCTGCAATTTCCCATGTGTCTTGTTTTGAGACTATGCGTTTGGTATGGTTCCTCAAGGTTTTTACGAGAAATTACATATTTCTTTATATCCATCGTTCTTTCTTTCGTGATTGATTGATCAATTAGCTAAATATCATTATGTTATAAGGTGGAAACATATGTCTTGTTATTTTGAAATGATTGTATGTGATGTAATTTTGTATTAGCTGTACGTCGATCTTTATTTACTTGTGTCTTCTACTGGAAGACTAGCTGTCACTTAGTCACCGGTAGACAGCTAAAGGAGAGGTTGAACTCCAATAAACCCCGTTTTGTGAAAGGCGCATGACTCAGGTACGCAGTGCCAGTGCGGTTGTTTGTCGGATTGCCCTTTCTTGTTACGTTGAAGTGTTTTTCACCGGATCGACTCAAGTATTGACTTTGGCTCACCTGTGAGCAAGATTTTTTCTGGATCATATCCAACTATGACGTTTTACATTGTACATACTCCACAGGCATACAAAACAGGACAAGGGTGTGCCAACATCACCTTTGTTCTCACTTCTTTGAATCAAAATGTTGGAGTGTTTATTTCGAACCTGAAGTGAACCATGCAAGACGGCAAATGTGTGTATGTTGATGTGATGGTTAGCAAGGAAGCCAGCAAAAAACTTGGGCCACATCAAATGAAAATAATGTTTCAAAATCAGTCACACTGACAGATAGCAAGGAGTTTCAAAATACTCTTTCTGAAATATTGAAAAAAAAAAGTTAATACAGCAGCCTATAACACCAATGTTCAGGAAGGCCATCTGTCCCCTCCTCTAAAAACCGTTGAAGATGTATGCGGACCAGTTTAGCTTGAAAAACAAAAATAGAGTGGCAGCGCTAACAAAGAAAGTTTCATGATAACATAATGGTCTGAATTATCATTATACAGTCAAACTGGCGACCTCTACATATATATATATAAAGAACACTTGGCCAATGAGACCATTTTTGTGGCCCTTTTGATATTTCCCCTTGACATTGAATCCTGTCTATAGTGACCACCTGTCCACATAGACCTGCTTTTAACGGTCCCTTGAGTGATATTCTTCGGCAGTTTTTGACACTGATCAATCAAGAAAGAAAGTACACCTGCTTTTAATCGGGAAAGAAAGTACACCTGCTGTACTGTGGGGATGGCGAGTCTGGTCAATTATAAGCAATGAAAAGTTTTCAAACGAGCCATTTTGGGTGGGTGGGTAGTCACGACGTCCACGCTTGTTTTCTGACCTTGTTCTTCGAGAACGCCCTCTGTTCTTCCAAAGTTCACCGACCTCTCGAACGCATATCTATAGGCTCCCTCCCAAATTTCACAGTCAACAAAGAATGGAGGACCACAACACGGTATGACACGGAGGAACATTGTTTTTCCTCATGACGTCGTGTGACCGCGGACCAAGGACGTACGATGTACAACTCAAATAATTACATTTCACGCTTCATTTAGCGAAGGAAACAAGCATGGCCGATCATGTGCGGTGGTGTGATCCAGGTCCATCGGTCGTTAAACTTTTACCTGTCAGGCGACCATTATCTGTTATCTTTTAAAAAATGTGTTTCAAGAAATCTACATATAAATTTAAATGAATGAACCGTCTATGTGGCTATAGACGCCTATGCGTGCATTCTGTACACACCTGTTTAATGTAATTGTATTGCACTGCACGAAATCCTATTTTTAAAGCACAACACCTTAACGTATGCGTGAAGGCACGGCGCGAGTGAAGAAAAGGGACCTTTACGTATGATTTGAGGTGTGAATAGATATTTGCAGTGGTGGATGTATAACAGTGGGTGTAGCGCGTCCTTAACATTTAATCTTTATTTACCCCAGTGTAAGCTTGTTTCCTTACATACTTCGCTAGCACGTAACAGTGACGGCCTGTATTTGCTGTAAGACACGACTCGGGTTTAGTATATTTACTTGCGGACTTAACATTTGCTTGTTAACAACACAAAGCGCATCCGTGGTGACTTCCGTCGTGGGGGGGGGGGGAGTGACCGGACTACGTGTACCCAACAACGTGTTGGGAAGGCAGTGTTGTCTTGTGGTATTGATGGAAAACATTCAACATCCGCTGGGGACATCTGCAGTTGCGAAGTGGTCCTAAATTTGTGTGGCTTTATTAACATGGAAAAGCAGCGTTGCTGTCATTATCTGAGTAAAATAGATGCGGACAAGGTACCGGTTGGTACAGGTTGCTTCCAGTTCCAGTTCCCTCCAGCCTGTCCTCCCACGTAATAATTCCGTCAGCACTACGCCGACTCCCCGCGTGGACGGACAGAAAACTTCATTTTGCCTTCAGCAATCTCCGGTAGATCTACGTGCGAACAGAAAAAAAAATGATTGAACCGCTTCTGTGGATGATGAAGAGCACTTTTGCCAATTTCCGCAACATCTTTCATCTCCTTTCATGTTTTATGATATCTACGCCTCCGCACAAACACAGAGACATCACAAACGCCCCCCTGTTCAACGGCGTCTTTGATAATGTTAGCATCCTGTTTTCGTCGAGGCGCCATGGCATCTGGCTCGGACTTCTAAGATCTTTTTAGTACCAAACGTTCGTCTGAAAATCACTTTCATCACAAAATGAAAACAGAGAATAACCTGTAGTAACCGCCATTCTGGTTTCTTTTACTTTACAATAGGGACGTTGCTTGTTTCATAGTATTCTGATTTTGGACCTGAATAATCTTCAATGTATTACAGTATTTCCATATATGATCCATAGTTGACAAGTCTCTCTCACTCACTCACTCACTCACTCACTCACTCACTCACTCACTCACTCACTCACTCACTCACTCACTCACTCACTCACTCACTCACTCACTCACTCACTCAATCAATCACTCAATCAACCAATTTATCAATCAATCACTACAGAAATACACATGAAAAAATGCAAGAGTGCCCGAACTTATGTCACTTCTTCCAGAGCACAAGGGCTATCTACCACCCAGAAAAATCGTGACCATAGCATGTCCAGAACAACAGATATATAAACCACAAGTTCTGCTGCAATACCAAAGAATGCCACCAGGGGGCCCAAAATCTTATAATTCTTCGATAGGTCGAGATCTAAAAACATACCAATGTCATAACAACCCATCCATAGTTTACGCTGTTCAAGCATAAACACAATACACCGTGACAATCATTACCAGAAGCAGATCATAATAAACTTTTCTCGGGAAGGTAAAACATCTGTAACAAAACACGCCGAGGCCTAACACAGCTGCGCAGAGATAATTTGACGTCTAGAATAACAATTTGCGCTGCAGTTCCATAACAAGCTCACAAGAGAGGCAATCAAACGGTACGAACGTCACTACAGATCTCTGTCGTATCCGGACCCAGGAAGCGCTTCGGCAACAACAATAACCTTTACAGCACCGGCTAATTTTTGTTGGTCGTTTTTCCTCTTTTCTTCTGAGTGCCTTTCAAGTGTTTTGAACTCCTCGCTTGACGCACAAACAAGCTAATCTTGGAGCAGATGTTAGATGGGAGATCGTTACTGTGCGCCTTTCTATAGCAGTGAGTGTATAGCCTCTACCGGGCTTCGGAAAGGGGCCCAAAAAGAGTAGAAATTGGCAAAATAGACGGATAACATGCCAGGGAAGTTGGTCCGCTAAAGAGTACAGTTTGCCACAGCTTCCCGAAGCCTGTTAGAGCTAGTGAGCGTAGTGGGAGGCGAAGAGGGAGTCATACTCAGCGCTAGTGCAAAATGCCACAAAACCACCTGTTAAACAGACCGCCCACATATCTGCTTGGAGGATATCAACATCCACTCCTTGTGGAAGGAAACGACTAGTTTTAATGCACATTGCGGACTCGAGAGTGCTCAGTTTCCACATCCGCCCCCACTCCCATCATCCGGCGTTAGGAGAATCAGGAATGAGCTAGATGAGTTAGATATGATCAGGCGGCGCTTCCTGCCGACCTTTAGGAGTCCGGATACTGCGGAAGTCCCTGCGGCTTCTTGTTAACAAGTTGATTACCCCGTAATACCCACCTGGTGCGCTTATACATCAGCAGCGCAAATTGCTATTTCTATTTTTATCTAATTTTATAAGGTGTTTTTTTTGTATACAATGAAGCAAGGAGGTTCATTTAAACCTCATTGAATGAAGCGACTGAAAGAATTCTAACGGATGAATGTGATGTTTACATTGTAACTGAATTGCCACAAGAATATGGATATGTACATACATGTACTGCATATGATGTAATATTTCTATAACAAACAGAAGCTATGTATGCAGTGATCTTAAAGTCGTAGGAAGAATGGTTCCTTCCGCTGTCACTCCAGCCTTTTGAACAGAGATTCAAACCTTCAAGAGCTCCATAGATTGATTGTCCTTGTACCATTACATGTCTTGCCATAGGCCCTGTGTGTAGTTGCATGGGAGGAGAGATTGGGCATGCCCACGAAATCAGAGTACGGTCTACTTCCCCACTGTGCATGGAAAATGGATGAACAGACGGGAGTGAGAGTGAGAGAAGAGGTGATGGAAGTGCGATAAAGTTCCATCTTCTCAGTTTGCAATTGGTACACGTTCATTTTCAGTTCGCCAAGCTCTTTCGAGAACGTTCTTTGACATGTATCTGTAGACAATCCATGATGAATGACGCTACACCGCCATCCCACGTGTCCCTTTTATCTTTAACCAACAAAATTTTGTCTAAATATTAATCATCAGCGACATCTTACAAGATGCATCTTCTGGTGTTCTTTGAAGGCATTTGTCGACAGAAATACAAACCTATGAGCTAGTCATTCAATTTTACAAAAAGGTTTTTGAAAAAGTCCAAGGAGTTTAGTACACTTGAGGTGGGTCTGAAGTTGTGCTGCATATACTTGCAACCAGATCCATTGAGAAGAGGTGTGTAGGGCATGCGTAGGTGATATTTGAACCTTGCATCAGGAGACTTGTTAAAACTCCAGAGAGTTTCCTCTGCTCTAAAAGCTTTGCCCGCACTCTGCAGCACTCGGGAGATGGTTCGCTTTTATCAAGGAGCTTCTACACGTAGAAGCTCCTTGCTTTTATGTAGTCTCCACATCAGGCTCCGCGGCCGAGACATTCATAGTGCCGCCGGCGCGCCTCCTAATCTCCAGGCAGATTTCTTCGGGGAAAGATACTATAGTTGGCCAGCCCAAGAGCCAAGTGTCTTGCCCAAGAAGAAATCTGCTTGAAGCTTAAGATTACCGTCTCCAGCTGAAGACGGGCTGTTCTCTCCGTTGCTTCCGACCAATATTTTAGAAGCCTGGTATTAAACCATTCTCCACAGGCCGGCCTAGGGGTGTTTTACATGGCACGGTCACATTTCCTAGCCGGGGCCCGGCCGGGCTGTTTGCGTGAACGAAAAATAAACAATTTTATACACAAATAGTACTCATGGTTAGTTTCCTAAAACTTTTTTTGTGTTTTTCTGTCTTATATTATAATTTTCGTTCCATAAGACTGCCCGGCCGGGCCCCGGGTTTGGAAATGTGACCGCGCCATAACATAAGCCTAGGGGCCTTTATTTCTGACAGCCTATCTTTCCAGTCGGCCTTTCTGATTACTTCTGGAAAAGTAACTGAAGTAAAATAACCCTGGCGTGCGCTAATGGGCCTGGACAGACAGGCAACAATCGCAGTACTGTTGAGATACCGGGGAGCCTACGATGGAATGGGTACCAGGCTAGCGCTAATATCTAAAAAAAATCGACCTATCGGAACACAGTAGCATTGAGAAATCAGAATGCAATCAGTCAAAAAAGTATGAGTATCAAAGTATTGGCGCAGAGCCTGCTATACAGGCTAGCTTTCAGGTTTGGAACGCGCGAAGTCATTTTGACGCAACTTTACGCTCGTAACATTTACGTATTACCATATTCCTGGAAAAACCGTGCCGTAATTTCCATTTTCCAGGAAAATGTAATGGCTACGGGTGACAAGTGAAAGTCAAATTCTGAAAGTGAAAGGGGCCGGCACGTGAGCTGTGTACTTAGAAGGAAATAATTGGCTTCATTGGCAACTGCGCCAGACGTGTGAGTGGGTCTTCTCACGAACGTTGTCACGTTTATGCCGTCAGGAGAATCTTTAGCTCTCTCTGTGGAACTGCCGACTAGGAAGCCATTGCACCATTGAATGGCTGCTTCCGCTACTCGGAGCTATAAAAGTACGCTCTTCACATTTCATGAAATTACCGCAGTGCTAATGTAGAAGGTTAACATGATGAACCTTTTTACCGGTTTCCGTCGAGAGCTACTTCAGTATCAGATCATAGCTTCCTGTGCGTACAACGTGCACTCAAGAAATGACTAGTACTGTACTTAATTTTAATTCTAAGTGGGAGCAACATCTTCTCAGCTTTTACATGCGACCGACAATACAAAATGACCCAAATGTGGACTTTGTAATGCCTTGGTAAGTCAATTTTCCACGTGGCCATACGTCGCCTTCTTCATTCGTTGACGCTTAACATTCGCTGCCAATTTTCACTTTTTTAAACAACTTGAAAGTTTACGTAGTGGCAACCTTTACAGCTATGGCTAGAATACTCCTCTCGCAAGTCATTTACCCTATCGGTCAATTATTTTCTAGTATTTGACGGCCACTAATGAAGCCCACTGGAGACAACCAAAAGTCATAATGAGTCTAGTTCTTGAAAAAAGCGCACATATTGCATGTGGTGAGAAAATCATCGTTTAATGACATTGATCATTCTTTGATTCGTGACAGGCGTACCTTTTAGTCTTTCCGCTACACACGGTGCCAATCAAGCTGAAAGTTCAAGAGGGTCATAAAAAAGGATAAAGAGTATTTTGGTCACAGTTTTATAACAGGCAACATAATCAACTCGTAATGAAGCATATATCTAGGTTTAAAGAGTTACAGTGCCGTCCTTACACATGTTCTCAACCAAGACATGATCAAAACGCCATTAACCCAATTTTCACACCGTAGGAGCATCTCGATTCGCTTTACATCCATCAAGTCATTATTGTACGATCCATGTCTGAAAAGCTGAGAAAATTGGTGCGTGAAGTTCTCGTTAGTTTTATTAGGTCAGGCAGGTAAGTAGCCCCACGAGATGATTTCATCGGCTCTAACTAGATATAAGAGTAGGGAGACTTCTGGAAGCTTCCTGTGTTTGTGTGTGTCCGTAGCAACCAAACATAAAAAGCGCGTCGGCGATTCAAGCATTCGTGTTACTAATTAGCCCTTCAAGATGTTGTGGCCATTATTTTTTCGTCAGATCTAGATCAAAGAGAAACACGCCCGGCTGTTTCGTTGCCACGGCGACCAAACTGGACCAAACCGGCACAGATGTTCTCAATGTGATACTCGCACGTTTCCATGTACTCCCCTGCAACGTGACTTGAAAAATCACATGTCGCAACCCTTAGCATCGCAGACGAAAAAACTAGAACTCAACTCAGCTGACAACACATCCTTGGTCGTACGACTATATTGAAGCATCAGATACAAATTACTCAACTAGAAAGCCAGGAAACATTTGCAAGGCAAATGCAATATGGGTGAATACCTGAAATAAAGACATTCATTCATTCATTCATTCAATATATTTACCTTCACATGGTCTAGTCCAACAAACTATTGCTCTGTTTATTCTTACTCAAACACATTCATATATATGGTGACCAGCCCCTCCAACTTGCAACATGATGTAATCCAACACCAAAGGGTGTTCACCAGTTACCATGTTGACAGTTGTCTGGTCCAGGTCATTGACCTCATTTGTTTTCAGAAGAAGAAAAAAATCAACATAACTACTACTAGTATTCTAATCACAATGTAGCTGGTATCTGTATGGATCAAACTATCACACATGAGCTGTGAGAAATCGTACTGCATGCGACGGCCAAGTCTCGATGGGATTGCCGGCCCCATGCTAAAAAGAAACTAAAATACTTGTGCGATAATGTCAGCAGAAATGTGGTACACTTTGATTCTGACTTCAAGACAATTCAGATTGTACACGTGATAGAACTGCACGTGTGTTATGTTGAAAGGTGTTCTCCGAATAACTCGTATCAAAGCAAACCATGTTTTTACATCACAACGTGCGAGAAATTACATCAGCATATTCATAGAGGAAGAAAGAGAGACGTTTCGTGACCAAAACAGTGTTGTTTTTGTCGGATGTGCACTGTGAGCAGTGTTGTGATGTGAAAATGCAAGCTTTGTATAGCTTTCAATGCAACTTCCCACCCCACTCTCGGCTCCAGAAAATTAGTCTTTGACATCTTTCATAGCCTTCGAAATTCATTCAGTTTTCAAAGCGCTTACCCGCCTATTCTATGATACTTGTTTTGGCAGGCCGGCAAAGGACAGAAATCTGTGGTGGGTGGGTGGTTGGGTGTATGAAAGAAGGCGCACGTTATACCACACATAAAAGGAGTTTCATAGGAAGAACCCCAACTGGGTTATTCCCTTCACGTTGGAAAAATAGTTCCGAGAAAATATAGAAGTGAACCACCACTTATCTGGCTTTTCTATACACCAAGTAAGGCGCTCGTCGGTCTACTTGTTGCATTATGATACACATATGCTGTCCTTGGTGCTGATCGGCTTTCTACGACTCCACCAATAATACACATCTCAGGGTAAGCCAATTTCGGGCATTCTTCTGCGCTCCTCATTGCTACAGATTATCTAAAGGTTTACTTTCTTCTGTTTGTTGATGTCTCGGTAGTAATGTTGGGTCTCTGGGGACAAATATAGCGACGGTTAAACACCCTCAAAGGTTTGAAATCCATTGTAACCAATGAAAACACGATCGTGCTGATCAGTGGAGATTGGTCCGAATCCAGACGGTGACGTGCTCAGTGACGTCAGTAGGAAGCGCATCAGTCGAAAACCCCGGCAACATCCTGTCAGTAATGACAGACTACAGCTAATCCAAATGATCGGCAGATTGTCGTCCGACAGGGCGAGCTATATGTATGCTTGTCTCTCCGCTGTATCATGAAGATGTTAGTTCATAACGTTGTCACAAGTCCCTCTAGCCTGGATGCCAGTCTTTTAAGCTTTAGTACGCTCTCTCGGCCGCATTGAGGCTTAAGTCCCTCCTAACTATCCACGATACCCATCTACTCCTTAACACACGGTAGCTAGCGACAAGAGAGAGCCGGCGGTAACTACGGAGAATGGCATCCAGGCCAACACAAGCCCTCTTCACATGCAAAAATGTTTATTGATACCAGTACATAAAAAATCCCCATAAAAACGCCTAAAATAACAGGTCAAAAATAAGCAGAAGCCTAAACCTCTGCTTGGAGAGTAGGTTCTAGGTTTTAGCTACTGTATGTATGTTTTATGACTCAGTTATCTTCTTCGTATGTTAGCATTATCCTCAACAAACCCATCTAGATAAACGGTGTTGTAGACCCTGGTGAAAGCTTGTGGGCGTATAAATGAAATTCAACGACACTACCGGAAGGCAGTAAGAAATACCGCGTGACCGGAGATTAACGAGACATATTTCATTTCTAGCTTCTTGAAATTCTCTACATTTAACGTCGTTGACGAAACACCGACGTCAATACATATTCAAAATAACTGCTCGAAAAGATGAGTCATAAACATCAAGGTACCTTAGACGAAACAACGTCTTGTTACCTCAAAGATGACATTTAGAACATACGTTGATTATCTACACAGACAGTACACCCAAAAAAGCTTCTTCGTTCAGAGTCTCTAAATTTCATCTTTCGCAAGCTTGACTTATTAGTAATAAGGGCGCCTGTGGTGGTAAGGGGCCGTCTTCGACAAAACATCTTTACGTGTGAGTTAGATGAGATTCAGGATGTTTGGAAGGAGTGTGTCTAGAGGCGATCCGGTGTAGCCTGGTTACCAAACCTATTTCAGCTCCCGAGTCTCTTTTGTCCTCTCCGTGCCTCTCCACAAATACTATTTGCGGACAGAACAAAAGAGACTCGGGAGCTAAAATAGGTTTCGATGGGTTTGTTGAGGATAATGCTAACATACGAAGAAGATAGGCTAGATCCGGTGTGAACCTTTCGATGTCTGAGTTGTGCACTTTTTTTGGTTCAAAGTGTTGAATAGCTCGTTTCAATGGGTCTTTCCAAGGTACTGAGCGGCTATCCATGATACCCAAACTCTCGTGATTACACTTGACCGTCGAATGTGTCTTTAAACGTCTGATTGGTCTTCCTTCAATCATTTTTGGTACAGTCTGGTTTAGGAGGCTCGAATAAAAAAAAAACTCCAAACTTTAACATTCTTGAATATAGATATCGAACATATCTATACAGCCTACGCATACAACGTGACCGGACGCAAGCTGCAATAACTAGCCCCTACAGTGACGTAACTATGACGTTTGCGGAAAGAGCCTGAGATGAAATGTTGACGTCACTTCTCAATGCTAACCCAATCAGACTAATCCCAGAGAAGGGACAGGCGTTCTTCTTTGCTCCTTTGCAAACATTGTTGATGATATTTTCGTCTTACTCTTGTCATACAACTCTTGTGTCTTTTGACTACTCCCACACGCAACCCCCACACGCCAAATAATAAAAAAACACTTTTTCTTTTCAGACATTGTTTTCATTGTACCGTCTGTAGGTGGAATCCCATGATGCCCCGGGTGAATGAAAAGCTAACGTAATCACCACCTGCCCCTTTCTTCCCAACGCATCAACAGAATTGTCCGGCGGTGTTCCTAGAACTCGCCCCCGCTTACAAATTAATTCCACGTCGCCGGAGATTGCAACATTTCATCGTCTACGTTCCCCATACCTTTTCCATTCGTAAGAGGCACTTTCGAACGATTCCGCCACGTACATGTACAGGTCGTTCGAAATACTATATGTCTGTGTAGGTGTCTAGTACTGTCTAGCTACACAGACATATGTTGTTCTTGTGAATAACATACAAAATCCCTACTTTAAACATGGGTGTCTTAGGTAATTATATGCACAAATGACACTCATCCCTCTCACTCTTGGTACTTGTTCATTCTTATAATACTTGTAAAATCTCGTATTTTCCAAGAACTATCGTAGAGAGGCACTCGCTGCCACCAATTTTCAAATACAGTTGGGGCATCATCACTAGATAACTTTAAACAACGCATGCAGTTAGATGTGCAAAGGTTGGGTGTAACAGGTCGTTCGGTGTAATATAGCTAGCTCGCACCGCGTTCCTGCGAAGCTAAACGCCCATTCTCCGTTAACGTGTGCAATTGGGGGTAGAAAATGGTGAAAAATTAAGTTCTTCCAAATACCTAACAGATGTGCTGAACTTGGTACCAGTATTGTCGACTATCTTTTGCCAATTTTGTACGGTGCTACCACCTATGCTTTTCGAGATATTAGGTTTTTTGTCTGTAGATATGGTAATCTCCGTAACAAAACACCAAAGACACCACCAAATAGCCAAAACAAGCTCACGTGCTACATCTGCTTGGAGATTAAAGCAGGGAGAGTAAATCTTCTGTACTATGATTTTCTAGCAAGACAAGGCCAACTACAGTATTGTTACAGTTGATAAAATGCTGTTAATCGAACTTTGCATCGTAACCTTTTCCTGTAAATTCGATAACACAGTGAAGAAAAAAATGATAACGTAGGTTAGACGATAACGTAGGTTAGAATTATGCTTATGATGATCAATACAATCCAAGCCGTCAGCCCTTACACTATAAAATTTACATGCTAATGTATATCTGATGACCCTCTTTCTGATGAATGGAAGTGTAAATATCTGTCTCTAATCTCAATGGAATAACCATGATAACGTAGGTTAGAATTGAAAATTGACAAACGGCCTGACGCTGTTTGTTGTTGTCATTTTTCCGATACTCGTGTTTTGTTCTCCCTGCCATGGATTTGTTTCGCAAAAAACACAGTCTAGCGGATAAGACAGTGTGAAAATTATTGTGAAATGTCTTTTCGTGGGCGAATTATACCCGTCTATCTTTCCATAACGTAGGTTAGACAAAACCTTGCGACAAAACTAAAACGGCATCAGATTTAGTATGGACGCCAGCTGGACAAGTTCATCCACCTGTGGCAAGACAGTTTGGTGGATAGGTGTAAATTATGACTGAAAATTAAGTCAACTCACACGTTTTCATTGTTTGAACCCGACGTTTTGTGCGTTACTAGTGGTTGCGACAGGTGATTTTAGCGTGTTTCTTAGCAAAATCTTCGCCTGGACGACCCGAAGGCAGCTGACAGTTGCGGTAAAACATAACTTAGTATATTACTATCATGTACTGATAACAGGAAAGCACAAGATACGCAGTTATTGCTTCTTTTAAAAACTTGGTGGCCCGCTACTATCATGCGACAGCAATTGCACACGTTAACGAAGAATGGGCGTAAAATGTGTTGTGCCGAAGAGCTGATACAGATACAGATACCTTCTGCGTCTACTTTGCTGGTGAGCCGTCTACGATGGAGTACAAAATGTAAAATGGAGTACAACCTTCAGTGACAGTAGGCTTAGTATTCAAAACACACACATATACAACACCAGAGTATCAGCATTCTCTAACTCTGCGATGCTCTAGCCTGGGTATCATCCGGATTATGGCTCCCCTACGCTCGAAAAAAATCGAGCGTAGGGGAGCCAAATTCCGGATGGTACCCAGGCTAGCGATACTCCTGTTAACAAACTTTATCTCCCAATCCAAAGTTTGAACGTCGTGGGCGCCATGATGTACTGGTTGAAATCACAAGCTTTTGTCACGTGACCGGAGATGACTGGGAGAAAAGTCCCCCTTTGACGTTCGCTTGACGTCAGAAGTGCGGACAACATTGCGGTGTCACTTTTTGTACCAGACTGCATCAAGCTAGTCAGGGAGAAACTAAGTCCCTTTAGTCTGGATGAATTGAAGCTGTGGTTGAAAAAAAAAATAGCATCCAGATTAAGATAATTTCTTTGAAAAGTTTATGTCCTAAAATTGGGTTTATCTCTGCGCAAAATTGAGCAACGGGGACGCCTTAGTGGCTGGCAAGTGGGTTAGCGCAAGAGTAAGGCTCAACAAAACTAGCATTTGTCGGCGTCTGGAGGTTTATTATCATGTACTACTAGTCTCTGAATACTCATAACATAAGTGTTATTCATGCAAGGTATTATGTATTGGGACAAGTGAAGCATTTCGGTCATTATGATTTCTCCATACTCTCTTTGTCCAGCCTCTGGGCGATCTTCAAACCCACGCACCATTAGAAACGTCTTTGGCTCGGAAAAACAACATTGAGGAATTTTTGTGAAACTTTTACTTAGTCCTGATTGTGTAACTCAGATATCAACCCGAGAATTGTAATAGGTTCTCACAGGACCAACCCAAAACATTTCAGCTTACGTTCTTGGAAAGAGCATCAAGATTAAAGAACGAAGTCTTAGATGCCGCGTACACTCAGGTATTTTTCATCAACGCGAGGGAATGATGTATGGTCCATGCCGCCAGTGTCCACCTACGATTTGCGTCATGTCTTTCCGGCTTCCGTGGTAGACCCGCATAGTTGAATATTGCGGGGTTTCGACTGCACAGGAAGAAGCTTATCGAAGCATTTGCTCCCCATACTCGTGCCGATATGAGGACTCTTCAAAAGATTTTCTGTCAGCGCGCGTATCAACTGAAGATCAGAAGAACGTCATTGCGATTTGAGCTGCAAATGTTAGTTTCCGAACTTTTCCCTCGGGTCTTTTCCTTCACAATCCCATGAAACTGGAGCTTTTGCTGACTGATAAACTTACTTACATACACACACACACGCACACACACACACACACACACACACACACACACACACACACACACACACACACACTCTCTCTCTCTCTCTCTCTCTTTCTCTCTCTCTCTCTCTCTCAAAAACACACCCACAGACACACACACACACTCACAAGTAGTGAAACTGAGTTTATTCTCGTTATCGTCCAAGCCACAGAAAGAGAAGAAATCTACTTGATACTCAAAAGATTAAATATGGTATTTGCGTCATCAGGAAGACTACATGTAGTCCCAAAGAAAGTAACCTTTCTTCTCTGTGCTCCACATTGCGAAGAAAACATCTGAACGGAATGTAGCTCAACCGACTACTGTACGATGACTAGATACAGCTATTCAGAAGTATTCTACTGGCCACACTGTATATTTGATTGACAGCTGGGTCGGTTACTACCTCAAGCTTTCAATCAGTAAGTCAGACCATGCTTCTTATGCTGTTGCTACGAGAACCAGCCAGTTTGAAACACTGAGGTCATGGTTACGGAACTCCAGGGGTGAAAGGTCCCGGCTGTTTGGCCCGGAGATGTAATAACGATAACGTAATGGTGGAAGTCGTTAGCCAAGTTTGTTCAGTAGAATGTAGCGAGGAGGCGGTAGGAGTAGGGACCGCTAATGGTGCAGTGGCGTCGACGCGTGTCTGAAAACTGCGGGCTATTGCAGGATGGCAGAAAGCCTGATCATACCACAGGAAAACTGACAAGTGCGTCAGGACAGAACCACGCCCACCATGGGAGAATGACTTGTGTATGTGGGTATGTGGAACTGTAAGGGAGTGAAAAGATTCACTGGTATGTCATCGCCTGCCCATAGTGGTGACTTTCTGAAAAAAAAAAGGATTTCCAGTGGGTCGTTGGATCGCAAATTCGGGCTTCATTTACATAATCTATATCTGCCAATGTTCCTGTCGTTCTCAATTACATATGTCACAAGTGTTTCATAGCCCCATTATCGAACACAGCGGATTTATACAAATTCCTCATTAATTATGAAAATTAGATACTGATTTGCATAATTGTCATCTAATTATGTCAAGCATCACTTAAGCTACCTACATACCAAAAATGACGACGATCCGTCAACCTGTTCTAGAGTTATCCTCTCTCGAAGATTTTTAAACAAACTGCAGGTCCAGAACAAGCTGCTAGGGGGCCCAAACTCACGTGACTTCTTCCCTACCTCAATAGCTACCTACCATCCAAAATTCATGTCCAGATCGTGAGATATCAAAACCGGAAGTTCTGCTGCAGTACCAACAAAAGCCGCCAGGAGACCCAAAATCTAATCATTTCTAGGTCTCATCAAGACCTACCAACCTACCAAGTTTCATGACAATCCATCAAAAGCTTCTTGAGTTATCCTGCTAAACCACATACATACATACATACATACATACACACACACATACATACAAACGCTATGGAAAACATAACCTTCTCGTCGAAGGTAATAAAATGAAGCCCGATAAAAACGCCTAAAAACACGTCAAAAACTAGAGTTCCACGACCTCATACCTTCGCCAAATGAGGTTACTCTTTATGACTGACAAATGATAGATTTCACCCCTAATTATGCAAATAAGATCCTCATTTGCATGAATTACATCAGTTGATCATATTCTCCTCCCAATGACAGTGTTATCTTAACAAGGAAGGTAATTCTAGCATTTCCTCATAAATTATGCAAATGAGGTACTGATTTTGATAAGTTATGTTGAATGATGTTCACCTCCAGTCAACTTCGAAATGCGCAAGTATGAAATTGCCAACATCAACCACTATGGAATTATAGTATTTTCTAATTATTTATGCAAATTAGGTCTTCATTTACATAATTAATATATGGCGGTGTTCCTCTCATTCTTAATTACACATGTTACAGGGTGTAATAGTCCTATCATGGAAGGTAGCTGAATTATAGAATTCCTTCATTAATTATGCAAATTAGATCATAATTTGCATAATTGCCCTCTAATTATGTCAAGCATCACTTAAGCTACCTACACACCAAATATCAAGACGATCCGTCGACCGGTTATTGAGTTATCCTACTTTAAACATTTTCATACAAATGGCCCTGCAGTTCCAGAGCAAGCCGCTAGGGGGCCCAAACTTACGTCACTTCTTCCCGAGCACAAGAGCTACCTACCATCAATAAATCATCACCCTAGCATGTCCAGATCACGAGATATCAAAACCGGAAGTTCCGCTGCAGTACCATAGCAAGCCGCCAGGGGGCCCAAAATCTAATCACTTCGAGGTCTCATCAAGACCTACCCACCTACCAAATATCAAGATAATTCATCTATGCCTTCTCAAGTTATGCTGTTGACACACAGACACACAGACACACACACACACGGCCACGAAAACATAACCTTCTTGGCGAAGGTAATAAGCCGAAGCCAAAACCTTTGCTTGGAGAGTACCCCTAGCCACTCGAAAACAACAATTCTTACTTTCTAAGTGGTTACTGAAGTAATGTTTGGCAACGAAAGTTCACCAACCGGTGATCTACCTCCGGCCGTAACAAGGACGACTTGATTAGAGTTTGTACTTTTCCCACAGAAGCAAAGCTTTGGCCCTTACGGACACAGTAGGCGTCGTCCTGGGTACTGAAAAGCTTTCAATTTGTTCCGAACATCAGAAAACGCTTTTTGTCGGAAGCAGCCAGTGAATACGTGCAAGCATTATTGTTCACTGGCCCGGACTTGGCCTTCGACTCCTTTCATCAAGGCGTCTACATGCCTGGAGTTTCCTAAAAGGTTTCTTGCTTCCCTGGCCAAAGCGCTAGACCTTATGAAGTTGCTTCAGGTGATGTCTGATGAAGGGAAAGTTTCCAGTAAAATCGTCGAACACGGTCGAATGTTTCGAAGCTTTGTACTTGATATTAGACTTTTGCCCAATAGAGTTTAAGTAAGATTATTGCATCAGACAAGTTTGTTTTTACATAAGAACAGTTGCGGAGGAGGGCGTTGGTCTCTTAGTGTTGACCAAACATACAAATTGAAATAGAGACAAACTTTACTGCAGGAGAACCGTTGACGGTTTTATGAAAAAAAAACTTATACCTCCCAATGACCTGATGCAGGGACCTGAAGTGTCACACACGTCATAGTTTGCCCTTCGGATTAATGTAGGTTACATTTTTTTAAATAACGCTTCAACACAACCGCTAAGTAAGCCAAGGGACGTCATAGCTAGTTTCGTAGTTTTGGCAAATAAAGCAAATTTGGTTCTCGGAATTGTTCCGTCGCCCGCCTGTCTGCTCTAAGCGCGTTTAACGTTTTCCCTGTGCAGTTCTCACCAGAAGGTGGCCTTTCCTAGACTGACCAGGGATTTCAATCTTGATCCATGCGAGTGCACAGTCATGTTCAAAGCTGTAATTGAATCCGGTGCGCGTCGACTAGAAGGGCTTTCTAACTATCCCTATTTTGAAACAACAGGAAGAATTTGATATGGTGACGTCAAAGACAAAATTCACGTTGAGATTTAGCGAGCGAGGTTTTTTCCATAGTGTAAAGCCTCTGCCACCTTCCCCCAACCACCAGCCAACCATGGCTGAATCTCCCGCCCACACCCGAATGTTTTTAAATGATTTTGAAACATTCGGCTGGCGCAGCCGAACAGTAGCCGACCTCGCCGAACATCAGCCAACCAAAGCCGACCTTGCTCCCGACCTACTCCTCACCATGGTTGGGGAAGTTCGGCAATGTTCGGTAGCCATATTCGGTTAAGTGTGGAGTAAGACCACTTTGCGGATCAATGCATCGTGTTCAGGACTGTGGATATTGAACCTCACCATTAATTCAACAGCGAGGTTCAATGTCCTCAGCCCTGCGTGGTTCTAGTTGAGGAGCAGCAGTGAAAAGAGTACAAAAGACCGCGTTATCCACCCACAAAATACAGGATCGTGACTGCATGTCTCTCTTGTAGTCCGCGGTTTTAGCCCTTCATCTTGGACTGTTTACTAGACAGACGTACAAAACGCCACAAAACAGGTATAAACACTGAGCCTACAAACAAGCCTACTTGTTTGAACATTGCTTTTTAATTCAGCTTATTAACCAATTAAGACATCTTATATAGATCTGCTTGGACCTACACGCGCCTACACGTGGGTCGACGGTCCGCAAAACGGCGGAGGCAAAAGTAGCTCAACATCTAGCCTGTGTGCTATCCTCCGTAGTTACCACCGGCTCCCTATTGTCGCTGGCTACCATGGAGACAATAGAATAGGGACTAACACAGGATGACACCTAGGCTAGTTCAACGTCCGCACAAACGTACGAAAGCGAACTGTCACCCTGGTCAGCTATCTTCCAAATCCCCGCGGTATCCATTTGACAAGCATCTCATCCTCATAAACGGTTTTCTGTGCCAGCGGGCACCTTCTTATTACATTTTGGACTGCGTCTATACGGCTGTCTGGAGGGAGATAACGCTGCTGCTCTCTAGATACATTACCGGGCCAGTGGGAAGTGAGACCACTTTGCGGATCAATGCATCGTGTTCAGGACTGCGGATATTGAACCTCACATTAATTCAACAGTGAGGTTCAATGTCCTCAGTTCTGCGTGGTTATAGTTGAGGGGCGTGGACACAGTCAGTGGCAGTGAAACTGTAGAGTGTAGATGACCGGGCATTATCCTCCCACAGAATACAGTTTCGTGACCAACTGGCCAAATAGTCTGTCAGATCAAGAAAATACCACATTTTATCCACCAAAGAATATTTTTGAAGGATCTTGAAGGAACCTGTGGGAAATTGAGACACTAAAAAACCAAGGAACATATTCAAAGAAATAAAGAAAGAATTAAAGAAAGAAACCAAACTTATATTTACACCAGCTACATGTAGCTATAAGTTCACAATGTCGAATGCTGGTAAATCAATATCTTTTATCTACCAATAAATGAGGTTTATAATCTTGAATGAGTGAAAAATTTATAAACGTTCCTAAGAATTTCATACATACATCTTCAAATGACACCCGGCAGCTAGCATATAAGCATACAGGTTCAATGTCCCCAAGGAGGCTTTATTAAGGGGCTCTTGACAAAACCTTCTTGATAAAACCTCCTTAATGTCCCGGATGAAACATGGCTCCGGTCCTATCCAGCCTGGTCATGCACCCTCCCCGTCGAATGAAAACTGCAACATTTCTGCTTTAATTTGGAGATGTTGAT
Source organism: Branchiostoma floridae x Branchiostoma japonicum (assembly GCA_013266295.2). Taxonomy (NCBI): domain Eukaryota; kingdom Metazoa; phylum Chordata; class Leptocardii; order Amphioxiformes; family Branchiostomatidae; genus Branchiostoma; species Branchiostoma floridae x Branchiostoma japonicum. The sequence continues at coordinate 19,811,950 of CM023825.1, forward strand.
ATTATTCAACGTCAACGATTTGCACCTTTGTGCTGAACTGTCAACTCACCCTAAACCCACCCTACCAGTTACCATCAGGTTCTGCTGAAAACAAATCAATCTATCTCATTCAGTTCTTTAATTGGCCTATCCATCCTTACATGTATACATCGATGACATATCTATTAGAGGTGAAATCCTTCATGTTACAAAATAAGACTTTGCTTTCATGTCTCCACCGAAGATGAATTCCCCGCGCTGGCGATGTCTACCCACGCGCGCCATTTTTCCGGAGCCAGCCATTGATTTTACGCCTGTTCCATTCATGCTATCAATGAGCGAGGTGTCCTCAACTGAAGGTCACCCCCCCCCCCCCCGGAAATGCGGCAACACGCCATTGATTTCCATTGATCATTACAGAATGATATTCCATAGACTAGGAAGATAGAACGCACGGTTTTCAGTGTGAATTATTGGCAGGATTAAAGGATTATAACAACTAAAGATGGGTTTGGTAAGGTACACGCAGAGATAACATGATGTATGTTATAGATTGAAGATACAATCCTGTCTATATAAACATATTCGTTAAAACGTCGCCATGACGTCAAAATGTTGAGTGTTGTCTGCAGTGAGGGAGGAAAAATCGAAATAAATCCCAGATTGACGCACAGTGGTGACTGAAAACTGTTGGTCGGCGTCGCAATTTTCCGTCAGTCGGCGTCCCTACCGTATGAATGGAAATACACTTACATCGTTATATGCGCGACATATTCTGGATAATGCATGCCTGTGTCTGTTAGTGTCTACCATAGTTGTAATTGTAAAGCTACCAACGGCTTAATTTTTTCCTACCCAATTTTGAAGCTTTTATGGCTATACGTTGGAAAAAGACAAGGCATATTACACGTATGTGTCAGTCATGATATTCAGTAGTACTAGTAGCTTGGCGCACTGCATGGCCATTTATACTGTCTTACATATTCCATTGATCATTCAGAATTCCATTTTGATAAATTTTTACAATGTGTGTGCCCCCCACCCCTCCCAACTGAAGCATGGTAATTATTCAGAGCAGCTTTGTGGTTGCATATATAGTAAAAAGCAGTGCTGATTTGAATAGCAGCTGATAATGTATTATGTAATGCAAGAGGAAGGATGGGAGTGCCGTATGGCGTCTCTTCCGGTCTACTGTCGTGCGATCGTCTTTCAGACGACATTTTGCGTCAGAATTTGTGATTTATTGTTGTCACCGTGCGGTGTGCAAATTGTACGTATTTGTGTTTACAGGATGCCACAAATATCTTGTAAACAAACAACATCTAAATCCACAAATCACATCCTGACCAGATGACGTGTGACTCATGAATTACCTGGGATCTCATGAATGGAAATGGCGGGAACAGAGGAAATGGCGGGAAAAGATCCTTATCAATGGCTCCACACCCTCCCCACATAATCACCTGGTCGCGTGCTTCGTGTGTTCAATGGGTTACGCACATCCTGCCAAACGTGAATAAAATTTAATTATCTTATTTTTATGACGAATATATATACTGTAATCCATACCACACGCGAATATTTGCACGTATACGTATACAACATTTTTATTTCAAACCCCAGCGCACTATACTATAGTGCCCAACACAAATCTCTGTTGAAGAATTGTTTAGGAAAATCATCTTGTTAATAGTGCAAATTTTCTGTTATTGAACTATACTTGATCCTGTCTATAGTGCAAAGCTTTCTGTTGACAGGATGATCCTGTCAATAGCCATTTCTTACTATCAGCACGTTTTACCAGTCCTTTGAGATATTGTATGTTACCTCTAGATGAAATATTCTTTTTCTTGTTCAAAGCCTGACGTCTGAAGGCTGACACAAGTTTGGGGTTTGAGAATTGAGACGATCTGAACTACATTCGCTTTCTTTCCATAACCCATACGAATGACAACATGACAGCCATTTTAATGTAATACACTGAAATGCAATAAAAACACCACCAATATTGGACACTGACATACTAATCTTTTTACAGGAAAATAGGATGTTAGTCGCTACACACGTGCCCATTATATCATTATCACCTAATGTAACCAAGGAGGTGTAACCTGCAGTTTCTGACTTTCGTGTTGTTACTAGATTTGACGCATCCTGTCCACAATCACCTGTCCATTGACATGCTAATCACGGACAGCCAGCGTGTGTGAAAAACGGATTTTTATGAATGAAAGGCGGAGGTAAACAGGAAGCAGCCGAGGTCCCATGTGGATTAGACACACGCACATAATGCCGTGCTAACTAATCACCCGGCTTTCTTCCTTCACGATTCAGAAGGACGTCTGCCCAAACAGTTTATTCTGTACTGTTTACTTGCGGAATATACGTGCCAGCCGACCTACTTAGAGACTGCCAGTTTTGTTTGTATCTCCGGATGAATACTGGAGTTGTTTTGCAGCCAGCAGTCCAGAAGAAGACAGAACTCGATGTGATCCTACAGCACATTCATAAATCATTAGCCAGGAACAACATATATAACTTGTTATAAATATATATTTCTTCCTTTCTGAAGTTCAACGGTTGAAACATCTTTCAAGATCATTCAACTGGCTCTAGTCAGCAGTCACTTTGATTGACTACGTACCCGGACTAGCAAAGACTTAAACCCCGACCAAAGCTCTGAACGTTAGCGTGCCCTTTCCAACTGTGCCCATGAACCATTTGAAATTGGCTTCCGGTATCCTGAGGGTAAATAAAAGGCCTCCTCAACACGACAACACGAGAATCCCGCCATTCCCTGGAGCCAAAGATAGGTTTATATAACTCTTCTGTAGCAATACAGGATATTGGCTGAGTATACAACGTTGTTTCAAGTGATTTTAGTGCCGGGAAAGGTTAAGCACCTGCATTTCCGCGCAGGAAAGCTGAGAAAATCCCCGAGACTGTGTCAGCTAGCGAGACATGCTTGTGTACAGCTCAGTGCACCCAGAGCGAATCTATTCCGCAGCAGGCAATCACATATACCGCCATTGGTATTTGTCGTGTTTTGTAGTAACTTTCAGGACACAAAATGTTCAAATATCTGTCACGAGGTATTTCTCATCCTTCCTTATTTCGTTTTGATTTCTCTCGCCTCGAAATAATTTGTTTTCATTTGCCGTTCAGTCAATCGTCCAGAGTAAACCACAGTAAACAAACATTCGTGGGGTACATCAACGGAAAATAAACAAAATATTCACCAAGAAATTTAAAACACTCTCTGTGCTTTGCTCTGTGCAAGGAGGTCATTGCTCTGTGCTTGTTAGGAGTGTAACGAAATATATATCTTTGAGCTCGTTTGATGTTCGTGCACGATTTTCTGTCCATTATCGTAAATGCGTGCAGGGTCCCAGACGTCTGTCCGTTCAGCCCGTTCAGCCCCCTGCTACCGTCCCGTCTCGGTGATTACAGTCCCGGTAATTCCATCCGGTCATCCCCGCTCTCCGACAACTGCTATCGACCCCGTTCGCTTCCGTACAACCAATTATCCCAGCTCCCAAGGGACGGGCTGGCCAATGGCGTGGCTCCTCCCCTAACCATTTGAGTGATTTGTATGCTCCATCTGATGTGTTTGTGTGTAAACCGCCACCGGAAATACCAGACCCCCGAGGCATTTGAAGAAAAACCACAGGGGCGACCTTTATACACATGCCTGTTTCGCGTAATGTTTGTGTACTTCTGCAGTAACACTTTTGTCCGCTAGGTGCAGTGTTGGTGCTGGCCGCCTAAAGTACTGGCAGTATTTGTGCACGGTGCGGGGTTTTTGGGCCTCTGTACAGTATTTTGGCGTGGGGAACTGGGCAGAATACAAATGCAATTTAGTTTCGGTATGTCCACTCCTAAAAATATTGCTAACGTTTTCTAAAAAAACGAACTATCAGTGTCTATCAACAAAAGCACCAAAATTGATAGATAACAAAGTCAGCATACTGTGGTTTCCTAGTAAGTAGTATATCATCAATCAGAGCTCTGAAAATAGTACATAATGACAATCAAAAACAATAACATCATCCTGGTATGTTGTTTGAACAGAAGTACATGCCATTTCCCATATATTTTCATGGTGATTATTGTTTGTTTATCCTCATTTATTGTTCATGCCCATCTTGTGAGTCAAAATAAATATTCTGACGTTTTTTTGCGCTGCACGCAATGCCCCCAAATATTCCAGGCTCAATTCTAGTCCAAGCATTTGCTTAGAGAGTTGATTATGATATCATTACTTCTCCTTTATTTCCCAAATATCGACGTTTTAATAAGAAAACGTTGTTGTTCTTCAAAACCATCAATGATAACAAAAAAATTCCCTCAGAATATTACTCTGAAAATAACACATTGATAAACTAATAACACGACATGCAAATGTGCCGTTTAACGTGTGCTCCATGCCAAGAATAAGTTGTCTTCCGATATTTTTGGAAGGCTAAATTATGGTGATGGCAACCAGACACTATTTTCTACTGGCCAAATCCGGAGGCGGGTCCCGTAAACGTCAATGGACACAATAGAAGATGAGGTTATTAGTCACCATGGTAACGGCGATGACGATAATGGAAAGCAGCGCGCTGATTGGCTGTCTAAAAGAAGGAGTATGTATTGTTTGTGCTGTATATGGAAGTGAGTGGGTTCGGTGAGAGAGTGTGTGCTAGCGCTTGTTGTCAGATGTGAGGCGGGCATTAGAGAAGCACAGGCCGCATTTCTCGACGATCTCCCGTCGTTGCTACCGGGTGAACCAGCCAATCCTTCACGGGAAGACCTAGCAGGAACCTCGGCAAGGAAGATCAAGTCACCACCGAGGATTTTAGCGACGAACCATCGGTGAATTTCGCCGGCTAAGCGAGGCAGTGCTACCGCCGATTCGCGTCTCAAGCAAGACATTCCATCACATTTTACCAGCAAGAGAAGGCACTCTCCGAACGGAGAGAGAAACCCGTCAAGATTCCAGTTCAAGAGGAGACAACACTTCGGACAGTAACAAAAATGACGGAACCGAATACGAAATCTGTGGACTGGTTGTACGATCATCTGACACAGGATATGGACGTGTTGCAGTTGGACTGCAGGGCTTGCGAAGACTACACCGCCTCGCACATCGAGGGCGCCATTAATGTTGTCATTCCCTCGCTCATGTTGAAGCGCCTCAAAAAGGGGAACTGTTCAATCAATACCCTGATCCTCAGCGATGTCGGCAAGGAGAGGTTCAACCGGAGGTGTAAGGAGGACTTTGTTATTTTGTACGACGAGGCATCGACGGATACAGGGTGTACGAGCCAGACCATAAACCTCCTGATGAAAAAGTTGCAGGAGGACGGCTGCAGAGCGTTCTACCTACAAGGTACGCCCCTTTATACCCGCTTCGGTTTTCTACCGGCTATTCGTCAACTGTTAAAACGCCTGGTGTGCTGTCATGTTTTCTATGTAACATAGTATGATTTTGTAGATTTTGTTCCAATTTTTCAGATGATTACGTGGACTGAATTTTTTTTAGGGAAGGTAGTGTTTATTGTGTTTTATGCCCACCAATCTCATAGTGAACGTTTCTCACCTGTTTGAAATTTGCAAGGTGTACAGAGGAATCCACAAATTATGGTGTCTCTCGACCAAAAATTACTGGTTGCAGATTTTGATGTATTTTGCATATTATGTGTTTACTACAGGAGGGTTTAACCAGTTTCACGCCGAGTACCCTGAGTTGTGCGAGTCCACGCTGGAGAGTTCGGCGGACAGCAGTCGGGGCGACTTGCCGCCGATCTTCGGGCTCGGGGGCCTGCGGATCAGCAGCGACTTGTGTAGCAGCAGCGACTCGTCCTCCAGTTCGGAGGGCTCAGACATCTGCAGCGACTCATCGGACAGCGACTCGCCTCCCCTGGACGCTTACCCCGTCCAGATCCTCCCCTACCTCTACCTCGGCACGGCGAAGGACGCAGCCAACTTGGACAGTCTGAGAAAGTACGGCATCACACATATCCTCAACGTCACCCCCAACTTGCCCAACAAATTCGAGGGATCCGAGACCTTCACGTACAAGCAGATCCCCATCTCAGACCACTGGAGCCAAAACCTCTCCCAGTTCTTTCCAGATGCCATATCCTTCATCGGTAAGTTGTCTTACAAAATTATCCCCATTTTTTATCGTTTCAACTTTCCCTTCCCCACAAGCTTGCCACAGAATTTACGGAAAATTTTATGATTGTGTAGTGTGTTTCACACGAATCTTCTTCAGTACAAATCTAGTTCATTTCAAAGAGGAAGTTTTGAGCCCGGAGCTTGGAAACGAAGTACACAGAAGATGTGTCATAATGATTTATTTACACACTCTGACAGGCCACATCTGCCCAGACCAGGTGTGTACAGGTGGCCCTGCAATATCCTACCGACTTACCTCTATTTACATGAGAAATATTTTCCTTTGAAACCTTAGAAAGTGCCCCTCCTCCCAACCCGTCAAGAGTTCATCAGCGAGTCTAAACACGTCCACATGGCTTTATAGTTCTGGCAGGGCTCCACAGATTTTCCTGCCAAAATCCTTTTCCTGGCTTGAAAGTCAGCCATTCCCCAGTCGTCTGGATTCCTGTATCCTGTAGGGATTCTTTCCCCATGGCTCCCTACTACAGACGGGCATGTATGTGTTTCGGGGTGCTTCTGGGTTCTCTAGTTTTCCCCAGTGTTTATCCTGTTGTTTTGACCGTGCCAGGCAGTGTTTCTTCCCGTGTGTTTGGTATGCATAGGGAGCCCCTGCTCCGGAGGTGCCCCGCGTCTAATTTCCGGCGGGCCTGAAGCCATCAGGCGCGCGGATGTGTGTAATAGGGGAAACCCGATAACTGCTCGCCCACCTTCCCCCTGCTAGCCTACACAGGTTCCAGATGTTGGTGTGAGCCCTTGTCCGTGACCCCAGGCTCCCCAAACTGCATCATTTCCGCACAAGCAGGCCCCAAACGGAGACAGATTTGGAGCAGGTTTTGTGGGGCAGGCGGGTTTTGGTATTCCTGGCACGCATTGGTGCGCTTTACTCAGCGGGGCCGGCCGACCCGGGCCGTGTGTGTAGAAACGATTTTCATATCAATGCGGGGGCCCCATTCACAACAAATCTTCTTCGCGCCCAATCTCCGGCCTCCCCATTGAATTTCTTGGCCTGTCCTATTTACGATGGGAGAGCAGGTTTAATGGAAAATATTTGATCCAGTTGTGAACACACAGAAAATGATGTGAATTTTGTACAATCACATTTCACATAAATATGGTATTTGGGTAATATATTTATACCAAGCTTGTGGCGAAGGGTGTATCATGAATAGAAATTAGTTGAAATCTTATAAAACGGAAATCTTTTACCCTTGTAGTAAGGATGTAAATATTTCATACTTAGCAATAGATCTATATCTTGTGTTGTCGACAGTTTTGTTAGCAATGGCTGTTGTAATAAATTGCTGCTGCGTAAGTAATACACATTTACGTCATGGTATTATTCTTCAATTAAGGAGATGGCAACCTCTTATTGAGAATGCGGTTCCATCAACAGTGAATGGTTTTAATGACTGAGACCCTTTTTTCTTAATGAAAAACTCACAGGCGATTACTCCATTACTAAAGACATGTCTTCCATTCATGTTTTACAGAGGAAGCACGCCAGAAGAAAACAGCGGTGCTCGTCCATTGCCTGGCCGGTGTCAGCCGCTCCGTAACGGTCACCGTGGCGTACCTCATGCAGAAACTGAACTTGTCGTTGAACGACGCGTACGACTACGTCAAGCAGAGAAAATCGAACATTTCTCCGAATTTCAACTTCATGGGCCAGTTGCTGGACTTTGAGCGTATGTTGGAGCACAGCCACCATTGTACAAATTGCCAGTGTGACAATGTGCCAAAAATGCAGTTCACAGCGACACCGACCATAACCCCCCTCCACAGCTAGGCTCACGGGAGCCGGACTCGAATCACATGTTTGTAGAGAAGACATGGACAGTGATGGAATCATCACTCTGTCTGCAGTCAGGACTCTAGATTGCTGCACTTAAAAACCCAACTATTTTATCTTAAATGTCCAGAATAGGACTCTACAGAAGTAGAAATGTTGGGACATGAAAGAATATATTATAGAAGAGAATGATTGTGAGATACTGTTGTCAGCAGCAGAAGGGTAGAGTTTATCAGTGGACCATATAAATGTAGGCCGATAATTGTCGTCAGCCATTTTAAAAATCATGTATATGTATATCGCTATTTTTCTTTTCCCCCCAAACAAAAGTGCCTTTCTATCTCAGGAGTGGGGACCCTTTCCCCCTATATATGACATCCTTGTCAACTTTTCCTCATAGTCATACTACATAATGGTGAGTTAAGGTGCTTCTTGTAAGAGGAGCAAAAAAAAATTCTGACCTCATCTTGGTTTTCCTGCCAAAACCATCTGGTATAAATGTGGCAATATTTTTCCAAGGGATCAAATTCTTTTTCCTCTGTATATTGTAAAATATGTACAATGTCACTGTGTATTATGAACAGGAAGGTCCCTAATGTAAATAAAGTTTTGTATGAAGAGAAATCTACTACATCCGGCTTCTGGTTGTTAATATCGTGTGTGAGAGGTTTTTAGGTGGTCTTTCCAGGCCACCTCCCACAAGACTTGTGTGTGGTTGGATGTAAGAGAGGTGTTGGCTTTCAAAATCAGCCTCTTTTGTTGCGACCTTGCCAAGTATGGGTCACCCGCAAAGTCCGTTCCCACAAAGATCGAAAGAATGGCGATGTTTTCCCTTCCATTCACCGCCCGCCCGGTGTTACACGGACTTTGTGAATGGAATTGTCGGATTGGTATTGTCACTGATCGGGCCTGACATCAGTGCCTTTCAGACGCCCACTGATCACAGGTGATCGGATCGCACAGATTGTTTTCCCGGCTTTGTTTGCCTTTGCCGCCATGACATGTTAAGTTTTCCGGCCCTATTATGCCCGGGCTCAGTGGGGGGCTCTTGACAGGTAAACACGCAGGGTGACATCACAATGCACAGGTCGTGGGGAGGTCGTGGGGTCACCTGTGGAGGCTTCTGATTGGTCAGTCCAGTCAACAAGGTGGATAAGTGACTAACCAGACTGAGTAATACTGCAAACCTAGGCATGAGCTCAGGACAGGATGTTATATTGTCAGGATTACTCCTATTCCAAAGTTACGTAATCCATGACTAAAAGATGACACCAAATTTCCTTAATCCCATGACTTCCCCAGAATCATGTAATTATGTCTCACGACTCCAGTTTAAGGTTGTACCAAGATGTTTAGTTATTTACAATACTCCGAACTGTGTGTGGGGAGGTTAAATATTAAACTATCCGTTAAGGTGCCAGAACATTCGGTTATTAATTGGCCTGTTTGGCTTTTAAACGGAAAACTAGAGCTTAGGTGAAAAAACAAAAGTCACCCAAGAATGCAGATAGGGGTCAAGGTAGTGAGGGTACTGTGAGGTTGAGGGAAGACTCACTCTATGATATAAAAACAGGTCACGGCATCTAAACTGTCAGAAGGATTGGAAAGAATCTTTGCTGTGTTCTGATATCTTGGATAAAGTTTGTAATAATCTATATATTGAATTAAGTAAAGAGAACAATTCACCTAGGTTTCCAGCATTTCCCCTGTACATTTTCTCTAGCACCAATAATATCTAAATATTAAAACACCACTTGAATAGAAGGAAGTAAAGCGTCAGTTCACATCATCAAACAAGCTATTTTTTAGAGTCCAACCTTTGAAATCTGATCCTGCTTCCAATACTGAACACAATCAGGTCCTACCACTTTGCATAACCCAAGAGGCACCTGTGGGAAGTTGTGCATGGGGGTTAGTAGGAGTGTAGGACTCTAAATTTTGCACAGATTTCTGTCAGTGTTTGTGGATGTATAATCAATCATTGACATGAAACTGTTTTCTTGTTACTAGGAAGTTTTCAGGGAAGATACTTGCTGACTTTTTGTGAACAGGTTTGACGAATTTCCTGAAGACAAGGGATGTCTGTAGACCCCTTTCATGCCCTTTAACAGGTTAATGTCCAAAATCTAGGTCTAATTAATCTGATGAACTGATATCAGTAGATGCAGCGATAGTATTTGCTATTTGTTTTTCCACTCTGACTGTAGCAATGTAAACATGTCCATTTTTTGGCTGTTTAACTACGGAGATTGGTCATAATGCAAACAATGACATCATTCTGCCCCTGTGCGTTGCGTAGCATAGCATTAGACACACACCATGCAATGTTGGTCAGTCAGTAGGTGGCTTGTGTGTGAAAAGAGAGCAACAAAATGTTAATAATGTATTCATCAAGTACACCAAACTACCAGTAACCTTGAAGATGGTAAGGCCAAAACTAAATGTTTCTATTCCCCCTCCCCTGTATTTGATTCGAGAACGTTCTTTTTCAAAAACTTATCTTTTTTCTGTTTTGAGTAAGTAGCTCTCTCCTACCGTACATCCAATAAATGCTACTCACATTTAATTTCACCTAGAGCATGATGGGCCCTCTCTCTGACACTTGGAGAGAAGAGCCCTGAGTGATGGCTCTCTGAACCACATCCGCCCACACATTGACGTCTTACAGGAGCACATGACAAGCACTGGGCTAAAAATAGCCCCCAGACATTTACCTGACTTTCGCCTTGCCCCCTCTGTATTGATCACTCCCAGCAACCATTGAGACATCTCATTTTTTATGGACTGGTCCAAGTGACTTGGCCAGAAGGGGGAAGATCTTCTGCGATGAAAGAGTGAAGTACAGTAGGACTTATAAAGTGGTTGTGTAAGCAGGTGTATTGATGGTATCACTGGTACTAAGACCACAGAATATGGTGAACAATATCTGGTATTGTTTGTGCCAATTTTGGTATCACAGTTTCTCAAACAATACAGTAGATTATTGGGGAAAAAAAAACGTTTATTATCTCATAGATTCTTATAGATGGTTTGATGAAGAAGAGTGGACTTATCATTGTGGTCACATTTGAAAGTAGGATTCTGATACTTATGGATCAAAAGGACTCGTATCTTGGAATCTGTAAGCTGTTAAAATAGTCAGTCTAATGTAAGGTTGTGAAAATGTCATCATTTATTTTCTGTATACTAATAGTTATGTTACTATGACACTGTGTACATTGCAGGTATCACCCAATGGGTGCCCCTTACAACAGGAACAGCAACTCAGCAATGTTCAGTAGATTGGATGCCTGCTTTACCAGTACACCTACACATATATATGACTGACAGACGACCCCATTCACTCCCCATTAACCCCAATAGCTGGTGGTCCATTCAGCACATTCAGTATGAATGGAATCAATGAATGGGGAGCTAACTGTCCCCATCCACAAAGGTGTTAGGGAGGACTGCTAGATGAGCAAATCTATGGAATTTAGGCAAGCTGCTACACACAGCTTATGCAGCCCTTCATAATTATAATAATTCTCTTAGGTTCAATTTGTGCCTGATACTGTACCAGAAAATTGTATTTTCCTGTAATATTAATTATTATCATAATCTTTTATTATGGCCAAATAATGTCCTCTGTATTGTCTCATATGGTTTTGAAACGTAATAATTTCTATTGTCTTTTTTCAGACACACAAGCCATGAATGAGTCACCTTCTCCATTTACCAATACAAATGTACCTCACGTTGTCACAACATTTAATACCTCACACCAAGGACATTATATTATGTTCTTGCTTACACCAAGGTGTAGTTGAAAGGTGGAATGAATATCTTCTATTTTAGGCATGGTATCAACACTTACTGCTGACGTCTTCTATTTTAGGGTTGCATTTGAAAAATGTGCTCTATTCTAAGCTTACACATTCTATACTTGAAGGATGCTTTTATATATTTTCTATTTTAGGATTACAATGGAAAAAGTATATATCTTCTATTTTCAGCTGAAAGGCATATAAATATGTATATATGTACATGTACATGTATATACATGTATGTATATGTATATAAATATATACATACATATATATATATATAGAGAGAGAGAGAGAGAAAGGAAGAAAGAAAGAAAAGAGAGGGATAGACATAGTTATAACAATCTTCTAATCTACACTTAGATACTTTTACTTAATCTGCCTTAACTGAAGAAAGTGTCTGTCTTCTACTAATACTTTGTTCCATGACAAAATCATATTCTTATTTTTCCCATCAGTAACATAGATCTACAGCTAGGAGCCAAGGTAAGCGGTATTTTAGGAAGGATACTGTCTGTTGGCCAAAGACGCCACTGGGAGATCAAAGGAAATGGAAGGAAGTGAGTTATGAGATAACTAAGGCCTCCCCAGCTTCCTGTGTTATTTTGGGCTGTGGGAACCACAAAATCCTGGCTTGGCTCCAGTCATCACATTTTCCTGTTCTAGTTCTATGGACAAACCAGTGTGAGAAAACAATAAGAAAACATGATACGGGGTATTGATGTTAAAAGTATCATCTCTAATACGAATTCAGGAGAACTGATGTATGTATATATAGCTGCTTGCTTGAGGTAAATACCACCTTGGCCCCTCCAAATTTAATGGTCACGATTCCTCAAGGTTTTGTGTGGGCAGATGCAAATCCTTCCTGCTCCAGAGTCATCTTTCAGAGGTAATGACTAAAGAATCAATACATCTCCATGGAGCTCCTGGCAACCAATGTCCCTAAGGGTGCTCTGAGGAGGGGAATGTATGGAAACTGCTGTTCTTGAACTTGGAAATGGTAGCTGGTGTTAACATTATCTTTTTATCTCCAACCAGTGAAGATCCCTCTCCTTTTCCGAAGGGTCCTCCTTGCCCATCTCATCATGATACATTTAGGGAGGGACCATTGTTACATTTGTGTTGGAGGCCATGCAGAGCAGAATGGGATGGTCCACAAATCAAGTTTGTGGGTAGAAATCTAGCAGTCTTTCACTCAATGGTTAATGATTAGACATTTTTAACATTGAATTACATAAATTTCACAATCAATATAGTATAATAATTCCTGATTTTTTTCACAGTACTTTTATTTTCAAGATTTTCGGGGTGACTTCTGTACCACAAACTTATCATTACCATTAACAAATATTTTGCCGACTTTCTTTTTTCTGCACCTGCTGCAATTTAAGTTCCGTGAACACCTCCATTTTTCTTAGACTGTGAACTTTTGCTACCGTGCACATAAAGTGAATTACAGTAATACAGTGGTCATGAAAAGTGACGAGTCAGCAACATTTGTATTCTGGGGGAAATTTATCTTACGCATAGTACTGTACCATGCCACTAGACTTACCATGCTTCTAATTTGTTCAAGAAGAATTTTTATCAGTACTTTCACCCCCCTCCCTCTGACATGTGTCTGTAACTACAAACAGCTGGTCATGTTTATGGCATGTGGAAGTGAGAAGGCAACCTATAAATTCACTTGTATACTCAAGAAAAGTTAATTACTTTATTTTCATAACTCTTAATTGAAAATTGATAAAACTTAGAGTGACTTGGAAAACAAGGCATGGAATCTATTACTTGATACCACATTAGAACCACTTTTAATATAAAGTATGCCAGATAGGTATTTGGAAATAAGTGCTTCAATTGATGAAGCATTCAGATAGTGTTCCCATGTCAAAATTGGCGATTTTTTCTCAATGAAGGGAAGTTGTTTGGCTGAGATACAAGAAAAACACCACTATTCCTGCAGATAAAATATTAGTTTTCTTAAAAGTCGAAAAATATTGACTGTCCTTCATTTATTTGCCCTATCACTGTGGTGAGAGGATACCTGAGAAATATGCCATTGATTCTGTACACCTGGTTCAATAGCAGTGGTGCATATGTGGCCTCGCTGTGCGATATGAAATGTGGTCAAGGTTTAATCATTCTCAGCTAATCTCACTTGCTGGAAATGCATTGTTAAATGAGATTGATGATGACACGATAGAAATTGTTTTTTCAATGCCAACATTCTTTTACAGGTGCACATGCCGAGCAAGCCATCCGTCTTGCAATTGCCAATTCCTTCCCTTGTTTACAAGCAATTTGAAAAATGTTCAACTACAACCAAAAACAGTCAGGATAGAAGAGAGCAATAATATAGTGTCACATTTTATGTTTCTGTGTCAATCTACTGATGAACTACGGCTATGACCAGGGTTTCCATATACGTATACTGTATTTTACATGTCAACACCATTCATTCAGCCCAGTCAGATGTGAGAAATCAATTTAAGCATGTTTCCTCTCAGAACAGAATCACTGCGCAGGTATGTCAAATGGATGTTTTGAAACTTTACATGCGGTGTTTTGAATCAAAATCGACTGGGTACCTGGCAACAAGAGAGGGCGATGCTGACCTCTAGTCGACCAGGCCCCATCACGCCTGCCATATCTTATCGCAGCCTCAAGTCAACATCAGCTTCCTCCGTAGGTTGGCACTTGTTCAAAGTTTGCCATGTGTAATCTGTGTTTTGTCTGGTGTTAGCCTGTTTACTTTGGTGAGAGGGGAACCTCTATAAATGACACAGCCCCACTTGCTCAAACTTACTTCTGATAAATCTGACAGGTACGTGACATTTCCCCTTCAGGAACAATTGGGGAAAAGTCTTTCAACTTATCAATTGTTTGCTAATTTGGTAGGGCCAATCACATTGTTCCAAGTTCAAGGGGGGGTCTGTGACAGCAGCACATACAATAGGGAAGGAAGAGGAAATGGATGAAGAGTTGCCTGGAGAACTCAACAATGATTTCCCCCATTTCTTTGAACTGTTTCCAGATGTCTTGTTATAAATCAGCATAATACTTTCCTTCAATCATGGAGTTAAAATATTTTAACTCCATGCTTCAATCAAATCTGCTCTAGATGCAGTGAAAGCAAATAGGAAAAACCTCATCAGCACAGTTAGGAAATCATTAATCATTGTTTAGCCAAGGACACAGAATACCACAAGTGTCCATATGAACAGCACTGAGTCATACAGTATATAACTTATATAAGTTATATACATTTACATTTGTATATGTAATATGTATAGTCATCACCCTTGACACACATTAAAATTACCTTTGTCCCTTAGTGCATATATGATAATACTGTGACTTCATAAAGAGGAAAAAAATTAATGATGCAGGTTGAATGATGCTTTAATGAAAAACCCTTGGAAAACCTGACTTGGGAAGGATGCCCTGTATTGCTTGTACAGCGATGGCTATTACATGTACTGATGATAGCAAGCAAAGGATTCTAAATGTTTCTCAGAAAACCACTTGAAAGCTCCTCCCCTGTGGCAGTCAGACCACTGCCCCTCCCTCCCAACCTGCCCTAAGTACACAGATCATCTATCATAGGCTGGAGACCTCCTGTCAGCTGTAAATCAGCTCCAGTCACAGTAAGTGGGTACAGCTGGGCTGACTCACCTGCTGACAGAGTTCCTATAAAAAAATGTCCAGGTCATTCCTTCTAGTTCATTCTAAGGACACTTTCAATCTACCAAGGAGGTTCTATTCATCTACTTACTAAATGAATTATCTTCATACTTTGGAGGTAGCAGATTCAAATGTTGGTTTAAAGCCTAATATCAATGACTTAAACTTGCCATAGGTAAAACTAGGGCAAAGTTGTCCGTCCTTTAGAGCAAACTGAATGTTTGACAGCCAGTCATTGCATACTTCCGTTTCCTTTTTTAGCTATATTTACTGAAACGGGTCAGCTACAACTTACAAGGGCATAAAAAGGAAGGCAAGGCCCAACATTGCCATGCTGGTTTGATTCTATGTATAGTTCCTGTACCTTTAACACTAACCCAAATGTTATTGTTCCCAAAACAAAGTCTAGGTAAAACATTTTTACTGTTGGTTGATATTTTCAAAACTATTAGCCTTTCCAAAAATGCTGTGATTATTAAGTGTAGAAGTTACTAGAACAATTTTCTGAATAACAATAATCACCTAATTTTGACAGGTGTCAGAAGTGTTTTTATGTTTCGAACTAACGCTCTCATCAACCTGGAAACCAAAAATGATTTAGGAAAGCCTAAGGTGCACAGATGTATATTAAAGAGAATAGAGGGCCTAAATGATGAGTGAGCTGATATGCATGTACCTGTACTAATACCCTGTCTTCAAATCAAACATAGTCATACAACACAGCAAGACTCTACTTGTTTTACAGACAGGCAACATAGGACTTTGTAGTACATGTGTATGTTAAAACACAACTTAGAAGAGGGCAAAAAGCCTGTCGCAACCTGTTTTATTCAAATACATCCTAACACCATTAATGATGATGTTTAAAAAAAAACACAAATTATGAAATTCTATACTCTTCACCTCTTCAATTATGGGAAAGGAAACATTAAAAAACACAGTTACTCTCTTACTGTATTGTTGGAAGTAAACTATTCAGAAGTATAGTAAGGGCTTCTTTGGCTGTATCCTTACAATATATTGGAAAACCTGGTTCTAATTTTCTTTATACGCTCTGGGCAAAATCCTGTAACGTTATAGAAAGGATTACAAATGAAATGGATATCTTCTGATGTAATGCTGGTAATGCTCTGGGCAAAAATGCATGCGGCTTTTTCTTTGATTTTCATGGCAGCATAATGAGAGATTAGTAAGTTATCCTAGCATCTAATGAATGCTACATTTAATACATGATCCTCTTTAATTTGGGGATTATTCCTTTCCATCCCTCAATGCTGTTTCCTCAAAGATTTTTCAGACTATCCCAGCCAAAGATCCATTGTTAAATGTCAGCATACACATGTACAGCCAAATCTGTACTAGTGACTACCTCTACATGAGGTAATCCTCAAGCAGATCTTTTGATGGCTGCGAAAGATCTGCCATGGTGAAAAAAAGATACCAGAACGAAAAAGAAATCCCAATAAAAACATCTAAAAACCAGTCAAAAATAAGCTGATTAGCCTAAACCTCTGCTTGGAAAGTATATAGAAGATTCCTTAGATATCATTCTCCCATTGACATAGGTATTAAGAATCCTGTCCATGGTGACCACCTGTCCACATAGACCAGACTTTATCAGTCCCATGAGTGGTCTCCTTGGGCAGTTTTAACCATACTAAAGGTTTTGGCCAACAAACAAATGATCACATCTCTATGGCCTGTGCTATCTGAAACATTAGGACCCAGACCTGGTTGTCTGTTTCACACATAAATCATACTTTTTGTCACAACTCCATACATATTTCATAGCTGTCTGCTACCCAAACTGATTATGGCCAGACCAACTGTATAGTGGTTTTGAGATCTTCAACCACAAACATTGTGTCAGATGATATAAAGGAGTTCTCTTGCTTATAACTACCTGACGAGTATATATATTATTTTTAAATATAGAAATAACAAAACTTGGTTTATGAATTAGGAGTAACAATGGTACATCGGATAGATTACCTAAAATCAGAAAATTGAATGTTGTAATCCTCCTATAGTATGGATTAAAAAACATAGATTCTTGCTTTGTTTCAGCCTTTATAGTTATGCAAAAAGCTGTCTGACTCATCTTGAATCTTTACTGTCTATATTTTTGCATAATCTAACTGAGGCATGAATTAAAGGGCTGTACATTACTTCGCCCACTTGTAAGTAAAGTAAAGTAATGGCAGATTATCATGATTCTAGACAATTACAATGTATACTCAATTATGGTCAGACAGATACCATCCCTGTCTAGTACAATATCATAATGTGATATTCATCAATATGGGGTGTAGAAGGGAACCTTGAGGCCCAATATGTAAAAGCTGATTTGTTTTAAATTATACTCAATTTACCTTTCAAGATTCTGCGTTACCACATTAGGTGTTTTAATTAACCTGTCTGAACTAGATTATTTGCTTCCTTTTTTATCTGCTCACAGCTACAATTATTTTTCTATCTGATGCAGGAAAAGGCATAAACGGGTCAGGAGGAAAAAAGAAATAACGTTATAGACAAAAAATAGATGAAAGAAAGACTTCAAAAAGAAAACCATTATGCAGTTATTTTGTCTCTGACTTAACTCTTCATCCATCAACATCTTCTAATGTCTCAAAAACATCTGTTAACCTTGTAATACAATTCCCATGGGCCTGGCATTGAGCAGCTGAATCATTCATCAAAACTGGCCATGACATCAGTGATGCTGCTTCAGGTGAAGGTCACACCCATCATGACCTTGACATTGAAATGAACTTGGTGATCCTGTGCCTTCATTCTTATGTTGCTCACATCGAATCAATCTTTTTCTACAACAACTCCTAGTACCAAACTTTCTGTCTTTTATTCTAACCAGACTTTTTGAATGTAAATGGCTTACTGCCCAGGCTCCAGACTTTCTCTTGCTAAGTTACCCTTTTCTTACACAGTGTCTGCAGCACAGGTAGGCATATGTAATGGTCTATACACGAGCCAAAGACCAGAAAGCCAATAAAAATGACATCATATCTGAAGCACTCATGTGGTTTTCTTCCTGTGGTTTCCATAGTAACCTATGAAAATAATGAACAAGTTCAACGCTAGGTCACTATTAGCAGCAAGCAACATTCCTTTAAAATGTTACATTTCCTATATATAAAAGAACATCATCTGTGTTAAATTGGACAAACTTGTACTGGTTACATCAGCTGACAGCAGGGAGGATTGGTAATGATGGTTGAGAACGTTTTTTTTTATTGCAGACAGACATAAAATAAAAGCATTTTGATTACAACGCTGTGTGTAAAGTAAAAATTGTTATATCTCTGTTATATGGGAAGCATGTTTATGACATCTGTTACTTTTGAATACAATGTAACTCACAGTTCCCATATTACCATACTTAATTGTAGCAGAAGTAGTAGGAAGATTTAAATGAAGACCAATGTAATTGTCCACTACAAAAAATTATAAATATCAGCTAAATATTTCTCCTCTATCCTAACATAAGAGTGTTTGTCCAAGAACTAACAAGATGGTGTTTTATATTGATATTGGAATCATGCAAACCCACAATGGTGACACAAAAAGAACACTTACAAGCCTAATTAAGCACCAGTAACAATGACTCACCACTAACAATGGCACAGAAAACCACAGACACACAGCAATCTACAACAAGAGATCATGTATTTTTGATGAGACGAAATTATCATTCTGGAATGGTTTTCCCCACAACAATCGATCATCAAAGCGTACGCGTTAAGTGCATCACTATAATATGACAGTTGATTACATTTGTGGAGGAAATGGAGCAGAAGGAATTGCACAGAACAAAAGATACAGAGATAACCTATCATCACAGTTTCTAAGGGTTAGCCATACTTCGCACGCAACATAACAGGCAAGCAGTGAAAGATGAAATGTTGGCATTATCTAAAAGTAGCTACTATTTTTTTCTGTCAGCATTGTGGGTATGCTAGGGCAGAAAGTTTGTGTGTTTTAGAATTGGTGCTATGACAATTCATTCTTACATTTTACTTTGAATTTACACATTGAACTTGCTTGTGATATCACACAGCTTTAAATTTCCTTCTACAAAAATCGCTGTTCAGTAAAGGGAAAACCTGGTAACAAATTCTACAGTACAAAAGCGAAAATATAATATGTGAACCCCACTAACTTCAACAAACACTTCTACTGCCGCTAAATAAAGTTCAGTTTGAGAAATTACCCGAATGGTCTGTGTATCTAATCTCTCAGTAAACTTTCTCTTCTCATACTTCAGCAACACTTGAAAGAAACTGATGTAGCGTGCGAAGTCTAGACCATGCCTCTGGAATAATAGGTTGGGAGTTCGAATCCCGGCTGTTGTCGCTCACCCCACATGCACGCTAATGTGAAGGGTCACAGTCCTATAGGACGGAAAGTTAAGTTGTGGTCCACTGTTCATTGAGCTAGGGGAATTTCCCCGATACAATGAATGAACCTGTAAATACTGTACATAGCGTCTTCTTCTCTGTTAGATTAGGTCTTCAGTGAGCTAAAACTGGATCGAGATCACTTTCCTTTCCTTTCTAATGTCTCAATACTTGTCTCTTTCTACCCGAAGGACACTGGGGAAAACCTTCATTATCCTATAGACAATATACGTGTATTTTGCACAGTCACTCATGCAGTCATTCATCCCTTTCCCCATCACCCGAGGTGTGCAGCTATTGTTTACCGGGATCCTGCCTTCCGGACACGTGTTCCACCTGGCTGGGAGAACACAAGAGACAGACGACACACCTGAGCGGCGCCATGGGTGTTTGGTGAGCCCCAGGCGCGGGGAGACCACAGGACAGGACGCATGGATAGCGATCTCCGACCCGGCAAAGTCACGCATTCCCGGCGGTGACTCACCGTTTAGGTTGGCTAAGGACGCGAAATGAAAGATAAGAAAACATAACATGGCGAAGGGAGAAAGAAGGCACCACCTGACACGCGAATGACACAGCGGAAATAAACGGACAGGCAGAAAAAAAGTTGAAGCGACGCAACTGCTTGAAGATTACGTAATACGCCGATGAAGGTTTAACATCTAGGTACTAGTATGTACACAATACATTATACTGTCATACAAACCTTATTCAGTTGTTTGTCTTCTTGTTCTTGTTTTCTTTTGTATAATGCTTGAAGATGAGTACATATGCAGGACAGCATTGAAGGGAAAATAAAACAACAGAAGTTGACGCGACAACTTTTCCGAAGGAAGTGAACGAAAAACATCCTTGGTGACATCATTGGAAAACGAGTGTCCAAACGTTGTCCAAGTTGTTGTTGAAATCTAGAATCCTACAAACTCTTGGAATATTAAATGCAAATTAAATCACTTTTTAAAACTTCACTCAGACCGAATACGGTCGACAATTCGGTGAGGCATGTGTTATCTTGGACAAAGGTGTCCTCAATGTATAATGTCTGAGTATAGTGTGTCCTATCGGTTACTTTTAGCATTCAGTGGGGCTGGGCTGGCGCTTTCAAACAATACTGTTATAATACTTCATCTGTTTTTCTATTATGTGTAAATTCATTTTTTGTTGTTTATGTTAGTGGTGGGGTTAATATTAGCCTGACTAAATCGCGTTCCTGGCGGCCGCCCGCCCCGAAGGTTGTCGCCCCCCAAAATTTGGGGCGGGGGGTCATTAACTCCCGACCGAGAGCTTGTCAGCCTTGTGTAACACAGGCTAGGGTTAATATAAGTTCTTGAACTTGAATGCGCCACCACTTTGTTTGTACTCGTTCCATCTTTGTCTTATGTGAATAAAACAAAAGGTAGGTGTACTAGTATTCACGTCTATATTTCTTTTTAATACGTTTATTGCACGTTTCACACATAATAGTAATAAAAGTAAATAAAGACAATGTACGTTACATACGTCTATATTTCATAACTTTAAAATCGGTTGAGCTTGAAAATCTTAAACTTACGACGAAAAGTGCTGTCCCAGAGTGGGAGGAAACGAAAGTTAAGACGATCAAGAGAAACTGATTTTATTATCTTACTGATTTTATTACATTGGATTTTATTATTTCATCAATAAAGGGTTCACAAAATATGAACAACATACGGTTTTTACAGTGCTTTCTATGAGTGGTCTACCTACATACACATAAAAACTCTACATCCTCTAGTGGATAATGAAATTCTTCACAGAAATGCAAATAGCAAATAGTATGCGCGACAGTCGGAATGGACCTTTCCTGACTGTCCATACAATTATCAGTTCAACCAATGATGACATGACAATTAGCGGTTTGACCAATGAGAGATCTAGAGTGGATGCATGTTTTGACTGAGGTAGGCGGGACTATAGGATACATAGTACCTCCGACCAATATACTATACTCCGACCAATATACTCATAGTCTTTGTTCCGACATGTCTTCCTTTATAGCTCCACTGGATCAACTCTACGGAAGTCACTAAGATAGCATATCAGAAGATACAAATGCAACATACGTCAGAGGAACGATAAGAACACTAGCAGGGCCGATATAACAAGAGCGGAGTACAGCAAATCCCGCTTCAGTGATTTCCACAGAAGCGATAAAGTCATTCCGTTGCCGCAAGATAAGCGCGCTAACTCTGTGCACGCCACGATCAGATATATGATATCGGACGACATAAAAGCGAGGTCTCTGAGCACTTGATGACGTTCCCCTCGCCCAAAGATCACGTTGAGAACAAATTGGTCAATTCCTCCGGCTAGGATGTGTAAGAGGGCTATGTCAGCGATGAGGAGGATCAGTCGAGGGGACATGGGAGTGGCTTCATCCAACTGCCACAGGACTAAGGCCGTGGACATCAGCTCCGTTATGGTAAAGAACATCTGATGAGGCCACTGCGCGTAGAAATCGTCGTTGTAGTACCCACACAACACCCACCACGAGTAGTAGTGAGAGTGGATGACAGAGAATAGCAGCAGGAGCATGGACATCCTGAGCTTGCTGGTCAGGAAGATGCGGATGATATAGCAGATGCATTCATGTACCATCAGAATGGTGACAACAGTCAGGGTCCACATCTTTAACGCTTGAGGGGTGATGTTGAAGTACATGTGTTTGTAGCCGCTGATTCCCATCTGGTAGGACCCCTTGAAGATGGTGTCCCAACACGGACAGGTACAGCTCTCCCTGTCCACGGGGGGTTTCTGCGGAGACCACGTCTTCAGGATGACCCCGAAGTGAAGGTAGTTCACAACAACGAGGAAGAATGCGGAAGACGCAAACCCCAAAACTTTGGGACTTGTGATCCAACTCCTCCATCGAAGGGGCTGTGGTGCGGCACTTTCCAACAAATCGCCTCGCATATTTGCAAGAACAAAACAACCTGTAAAGAGAGGGATTGCATTGTTAGAGAAAGGGAGTATATCTAAACAAAAATGAAAGGGTTATACAGAAAATGTAATATGTACTTACTAGAACCTACACTGTTGCAGGCGTATAGGTTTTGTACACGAGGAAATCATTTGCCTTTGGGTTTTGAATATCTGTTTACTGTAGAATCTAAGTGACCGTACGAAGGTTTTATGCTTTTGTCACGATGATAAAGTTTCTTCTTTTGGTATACATGTATGCAGAGGATATTGGCGGAAGGCGGAAGTAAATCTGGGCTGTGATCGGAAACGCATTTACTAAGAAAATGAAGTCAAACTTAGTACAAACAACCTCCTTGGTACGAAGAAGCTTGCTTCAAATTCTAGAAAATGTTGCCCTCTCCCAAAAAAAAAAGACATGATGGAATTTATAAAGAATATCGGTGGCTGTGCGCATGCGCTGTGTCTCTCTAAAAATGGCGTAGCTCGTAGCAGTACATAGAGTGCCTTGGTAATTTGAGAAGTCCATTGTGTACATTTTGGGGGAGGGTGGTCTTGCGATCACAAAAATTCAGTATCCATTGCATTGGATTCCCTTGGGAACTCTTGGCTCCTTGCAACGTTGCTTCTTTGGCAATGACCAAGTTGGGCTGTACACTGTTTTTGTGTCTCATGCATAATTTATGCTAGGAGTTCAATCTCCTTGATTTATGTACTCGAATTTATCTTTCTCTTGTGTGTTTTATAGGTTGATATCAGAAACCCACCGGTCGGACAGGTTTGTCTGCCAACCGCGACATTGGGACGGTGACCCCTGTTGCATACATGTAATCATACCATCTATAGCACGGCGTCCATCTAATATTTGTTTCATTAATATTCTGTTTCTAACGACCTCATTATGGGTCACACCAAGGACATTTCTGCCCATTTTAACATATTGCGTATAAAACGCAGTGTCGACGTTGTACTTATAACGCAAATACTTGGTTTTCGAGCTAGCAAACAAGCGATGCATACTATAGTAATTTGTTTTCAAGTGCAGACAAAATACAGAATGGAAGTACATGTAATTACGTACAAAGATTGCACGCACACGTGATAATGAATATAACCAGCAAGCTAGGTTGGTTAGAAAATATTGATAAGGAACCTGACCTTATCACAATTTCTACACCATTGGTATCATGTAAAATGTCAATGCTCAATTTGCAAGAAGAAAGATTAGACTTATAACTCACCTGTAGAGTTGGAAATGAGCAAAACAAGTTCCGGGTACCTGCGACTTGAATCCACCTGTAACCTCAGCCGTAAATGACGGGTTGACCCCTGACCTCAGTCCATATACAACAATCTATAAAAAGCCCTGTGTAATTTGATTTTAAAGTTACCAGGAAGACATCAGCAAACTCTGGATACACAAGGTCGCTGAGTAAAATGTCGGTTGTGCTTGATTTCTGGCAAAAATGGGGCCAGAAAAAATAGAATCAGTCCCCCGCGACCCCGGCAGGTAGAGTGTATTGTCTTCTGTAAACAAAATTATTCACTGTAAACGATACCGCCCGAAAGGTCGTTCGACAAGTCCTTTTAGTAGAGAAGGGGTGACTGTAGCAGTTCACACCAAAACATTTGTCCTCAGGTAAATCAACAGTTCTGAAGATATAACTCAAATCATGAGCACCAAATGATACTAACCGTGAGATATCTATCAAAGAGTTCGATGAACTTAGAGTTGCTTCGAAAAACCTAGAGCGCGTGCGTTTTCCCCTGAAATCTCAAACACTAGAGCAAGCTCGCTCGACCGGTTTGGTAGTCCATTGTGTGTTGTTCTCACCTGAACTTTAGCCGAGCTACAGAAACTACCTAATATGTTTTTTTTTCAACTCAAGAAGAATATTTTATGGTGAAACCAAATGAAGGCGCGTTTTCAGTCTTTATCCATGACGGACTGTAGCTGATTACGAAGTACCCTTGTATAAATAACGCTTGTGTCTGTCTACGCATGCAGAGCACACGACAACACCGACACGACAGACTACCAAACGTCTTACGACTATCCAGTGCTGACAGAGCAACTGACCGAGGCTGAAGGTGGCTCTGACAACAGTTCGGTTTTGAAACAAGTTCTCCTCAGGAAAAGGCGTTTCTCGCTTACTAGTGTGTATTTTCAATATATTTAAAAGAATACAATACTAGTAGTCAATACAACAAGAACTACGCTTTTGAGTTCCACCTGAAAAACAAAGTTTGAGTTGTCTTTCTGAGGGTTGTAGTTAATTAAAATATATACTAATTAGCCGTGGACAACTTGGTTGACATTGGCGATGATTGGTCAGTGGGAGGGAGGAAGGTTTTCACTGGGGAAAATAACCCGAATTCTATTTTTCTCACCATGACGATATTTGGTGCCACAAAGTGTTATCTTGTAGGTTGCTATTGCTGACGCTCAGTTACTCGAGTAGTATAGTCACGATCACAGTTTCTTCTTTGCGAATATCAAAGGTAAAAGCATGGAGGTCTCTTCTACCCCCATGGTAAAAGTGTGTGTGGTGCCAGTTGAAATCTACGTTGAAAAACCCGCCCTGAGACGAGATCGAGGTCACCGGCGTCGATTTACGTGGTACATCATTAGTAGTATAGTATCCTAAAATTGTTAAGTAATAGAAGTAGCTGTGTCTCTTGTCTTATACACTTATCGTGCAATGAAGTTATCATTTTTGAATAGTCTGGCAAACGTATACTGGTCATGATTTTTCATCAATTTTCTAGACTTTGAGCGTCTCATAGGTGTTTCTTTTTCAAAGGGTCTTTTTCGTACATTTTCTCGGAGTGGAGAGAGAATCACACGTCACGTGTCATAAATGTATGTATCCGAAAATATAGAGTTTACCAAAAATAGTTAAATTCTACTATCCAAGCAGAGGTTTAGGCTTCGGCTTATTTTTGACGTGCATTTATCGGCCTTTCGTTTTTATACTGATATCTTTTTTCTTTACGCCAGCCAAACTTTGAGTGGCAAATGGATACTGCCCTGTCCATTTGCTACTGACTTGCCAATTTGATACTTTCTTGCAAAGATCTGCTTGGAGATAAGTTAAATTCACCCATATTTACTAGTAGAGTTTGGAGGTTTACATAACAAACAGCCTTGAGAAAACTCGTCTCACATTGTTCCTAATGAACTGGGAGTATTTTGGGACACCTTGCTATTACATTAACTAACGGAAATTTACCACATAAATGAATAACAACCACCCGCTGAAAGATCTATCTACGGACTAATAACTCACACACGAATCTGTCAAAAATAATGCGGCAAGTTAGAACACCGCCCCGCTAATTGCGACAGAAGTACGTCATTGCCTGGGGCCTTGCATCATGGAGCGCCCGTGTGCGTCTTCATGGTCTTGCCTGGAGCTAGGGACTAGCCAGGCACACGCCTCTCCTGCCAAGGACGGCGCACTCAACCGTACCGGCACATGGTCCACAAATATCAGGAGTTTTTGCTAACCTCCTTTGTCGAAAATTGTACATAGTTTAGTAATTTGAGGATTGAATGGCGTACGGGCTGCAAGTTTTAAAATTTTGCTGTGCAATGTATTATCATTTCTTAGTAATTGAAATTAGTGCTTGAAATTAGTGTTTTAACTTGTTTGTTGTCGACCTTTGGGAATACTATGCAGCTAAGTTGATACATTGCTCGTTTCGCCAAAGTTATAGTTCTGTGATCTTTTCCATCACACAGGGTCACTTCACTTTGAGGGGGACGTCACTTTTTCTCACTGTGAAAGAAATCACGGACATCTTTCAATATGAAATATCTCGTACGGGATGGTGATTTTCAACAGTTTGATTGGTTCACATACATGAATGGATTAAGCAATATATAAAGTGTCCTTCAGTCAATATTGACCATGGTAAAATCCTAATTAATGTCAGCCCTACAGCTTCGGCTATGCCTGAACAGTCCTATACGAGAATGTCAGTCTCTGCCACATAGGGCACATTTGTAAGCTGACTCATGAGGTCTGTTTGGAAGTTCTTTTCTCCGGATCCGCTTCTCTTCTGTGTAGTGCATCAGTCTGGCTTCTCCTGATCACCCGCCAAAAAGATGTATCCACAGAATTGTGTTGTACAAATACAATGTACATATCATCATTTCGACTTAGTTGTACAATGTATTATCATTTTCTTAGCAATAAAAAGTCTGGTTTTTGCAGTGCCATGGTTTTCTGGTAAGAGGTCACAATGAAAATGGCGAAAATCATTGCAAAAAATGTCCATATTTCCAGTACTATCATTAGTGATAGTGTGGGACCAAGTTGTTTTTCTCATTTGTGACTTCATTTGTTTCCCACCTCCGCATCTCTTTTATTACGAGCGTGTGCTCGTGCAGTAATTAGGTATCAGTTCTGAGACAAGTACTTGCACCTTTTGGTTGTCAATGACTAATAGCTCACAAAGGGAGTACTTCATGCTTTTCATCAAATTCTCCAGAAAGTGAAAAACAAACCTCTCAAAGATAATTATAGTCATATTGCAGCTTCTAGCTTCATGTTACCACTGCAGTCATACAAAATATAAATGCATCTACAAGTCTTCATATTCTCCAATTTTCTTCAGTTATCCCTAGGAGAAAAAACAATGTTTCTCGTTACCCCATTAAATACCTGAAGTAGGTTTACCTGAAACATGAATAAGCATCTATAACAGTTCAAAAGAACGATCAGACACAGTGTCTGCAAAACTGGTCATGGCTTCTAGATCTAATCTCCAAGCAGATCCTAAGGTGGCAAGACAGTATCCATTGGCCAGAGGAGTGTCCATCACCTTGGTGGCTAATGGTTATAGGGTGGCTGATGGACACTCCCCTGGCCAATGGATACTGTCTTGCCACCGTAGGATCTGCTTTTAGATTATCTAGCTCTACATAAAGCATTGGTGTATGCAGACACCATATGCAGTCTGCAAAAAGTCAAATTCTTTAGGAAATGCACACAGGAAATTGTAACAATATTTCCAACACATTGAAACAATACATGTACATAAAAGGCTTTGCCTCCGAGGCATTGCCAAAAAATGTTGGCAAAAGCAACCAATTAGTGTCCGGTTCAGAGTTGTTGACATTCTGACCGCACCTACTTGAAACTCCTGTCACATCTTCACTCAGGTTCGTTATCACAAATTGCTCCTCGAGAGTTCATTAAATTCAAAACTACAGAGCTGTGTTATGTTTTGAAAAGATCTGCTTCTTTCGCACGTGTAAGTCGTGTATGAAGAAGAATAGGCAGCATCATTTAGATTACAAAATGTTTTTCTCATTAGTACCTCATTAGGGATGTTTTTTTTACGCAATTTTTTTTAACATCAACTCTGAAATGCTCATATTTTGGCCCCAACAGTTGAAGCAAGTCCTTGTCTTCCTAGTTGTTACAGTTTTTCCATCTATCAATGCAGTGGTTTGATCAAAAGTTCAAAATTCATTGTTTAGATTTTAAACCAGCCTGGTATGTTGACTTCATGGCTCCTACCATTATAGCATTTTGGGCTATAATACTAGTAGGATGCCTAGGCCTTTTTTTTCCCCGTCGCTTCATATTTTTTTCTGAAAAAATCCGAGAACCAATTAAATTGGTGTGGCCTTAGGTTACCAAGAAATGTTCAAGAACCATGAGAATAGATTGTTGTGGCCTAAGTGAACTTTGGCTGACTCTCCCCTGCAGTGACCTATGATTTCATGCTATTGTGTATAAGTGGTGTGTTACCTGTGCCAGATACACCTCTCGTGCCAAGGGCCAATTTCACAGGTCTGTGAGTCAGACCCCACCTGAAATCACCTGATTTGGTCCACTGTAACTCCAGAAAACTTCCTCGCAAATTCATTTGAAACATGTAAGTCAGCACTTTATGGTTCTTGGCATTCAGTCGTATAACCACATATATTATACTGTATGTAATCACGGAAAGCTTGCATGGTTTTTATGAGTAGGTTGCCAATTTGGGCTTCAAATTTTGGCAAAAAGTTTTCATGTTTGCGGTAGGTTTACCTGTAGGGCTTTGTACAAGAGGAAGTAAATGCCTTTACCCACAACAAAAGAACACAGACAACTATTTCCATATGACAGTCATTTAACGTTGCTCAAACAGTCAAGTATGGTATCTGATGTTGACATAATAAAAACTGTGGGTTGAGATACACTGTTAATGATCTTTGAGTCTTCTTTGTTATTTTGACTAAAAGTTGTAAAAAAAAAGCCTTTTTCAGGTTGATTGACATAAGTAGCTGATTATAAGTTTGATTTAATTGTTTGATGGACATCAGTCCTATCCTTCCTTTGTGAGTTTGGTATTGTTCATTGATTGATTGGTTGATTGAAAAAAGAATAAGGGAAAGGTTATCTATCATCTATTTTCAACACACATATATGTATCAGTAACGTTCTGTATATAATCATTGTGTAAACCTAAGGTAAAGTCAATATATATATAAAGCAGCAAAATCTCAGTTGTGTAACAAGTCTTTTATTGTGCCCTTCTTTTTTTTAATACTGGTTGAAAATCTAATTTCCTGACAAATTTTGCCATTAGTCATTATGAACAGCTATGCTGCTACTGCTGTAGGCACTTCAAGAATGGACTCGGAGGAAATGGAGTCTCCTTCCTGTGGAAAAGTCGAGGTGTGAGTTCCTGAGGAAGTGAATTAAGTCTGCCAGGGCTGACATTACACCTTGATTAAAAGATGTCTAAATCTGGAACAATAGAGGGAAAGAAAGGATGTGACTACAATAAGTAATTCTATTGGTGAATAGTTTCATCAGACTGGTAGATCATAGGCTGTATATTAGGAGAAATTTCTTCACGTTTTTCTTCCCTGTCAACATTTTGGTGGTGGGTCCGAAGGTAGCAGACTACCTGTCAGTGAGCATTCAAAAGAACTCCAATATCATGGTATTCTATCACAGTCTACTTTTGTGCTACATGTATAACTACAATGTACTTTATTTCATTTTTGTCTCAAATTTCAGTCCCCTCTGTTTTACCAGGGAAAATTCTGAAAGGAAATTGAGTTTGTAGTAGTTTATTGCTGATTTTGAATGTATGGACTGAAACCAGTATAAAGAATCATGTCTGTATTTGCTCCTATGTTGAGCCACCCTATATGACCTACAGGTTGCTTGCCTTTGGGCAATAAACTATGTAACATGACCCATCCCAAATACCTGGTCTTCTTTGTTTCCTTGTGTCGCAACCACAGTGCCACTCCTAGTGACATTGTCTTCAGGGTCACCTGTACAGGTAATAGAAGTAATTGTTCCTAGAAACAATCATGGTGAGTCATACATGTAACCTGCTACTTCCTGCCAGGTGTGCTCATAGATTATCCATGGGGTATGACAGAACCACAGGTGACACTGACAGGAGTGCTGCTGGAGGGTCTGCATGGGGGGATCCTGGCAATGCAATGCTTAACGGTAAATTTAGGAGGGACAACAGCGCTTAATGGTAAATTCAGGCAGACCAGCAACGCTTAATGGTAACTTAAGTTGTCCTTGTGTATTAAAGACTTTGGGAACGACTTCATTTGAATGTTTTTTTGGATTCATGGGGTGACTGCCAAAACTACTATACAGACCTTGGAGTTATGATTTTTGGGCATGGCATTTGAGTATGCGATATGAAGAATTTTTCAAAGACGCTTAACTCTGAATTCAGGATAACAAATAACATGCTATGTGGCATTAAAGTGACCACGATTAACATCGATTTAAGTGGCCCGCTACACTACAATTAACGGTGAATTTAAATGGCTCAGTGGCTACACCTCACAGAAAAAGGCATCCAGACCCTCTGACAGCACTGATACTACAACAACAGGAAGGAGTGGGAAGGATAGTTCCTGTACACGTGTATGATGTTACTCATCATCTCAGGTGTTCAGTACAGGTGTGAGAGACAGCGGGAAGAAACGCCTTTTACACAAATTTCCTGGAAGGTGTCATCTTTTTTACCACAAAGTCTATTATGTCATTTGTAACAATAGTGATGTTCAGTACAAAAGGAAGTGATCATGATGTCTGATATGTCATTTTTCTCCCCTGAGGACAAATAATGGTACATGTACATATGAAACCTTACACTTAGGCCACACCAATTTAATCAATTGGTTCTCGGATTTGCCCGCTTCATTCTTTCTGATTTGCAAAAAAAAAAAAAAAAAATCAGGTTCTGAATCAACTCATATTTTGGCCCCAACAGTTGAAGAAAGTCCTTGTCTTCCCATTTCTTACGTTTTTTTAAATCTATAAATGCAGTAGTTTGATTGAAAGTTCAAAATCCATTGTTTGAATGATAAACCAACCTGGCATGTTGACTTCATGGCTCCTATCATAGATTTGGGGCTACAAATGTATCATATAATGCCTTGGCCTGGGTTTTTTTGTTGTTGCTCAATCACTTCATATTTTTTCTAAAAAAATCTAAGAACCAACAAATTAAATTGGTGTGAGAAATGGGAAATACACGTAAGACAATCAGTCTGTTGCAAAACAAAGTACACATAGCACCTGAGTGTTGTTTTTTTTTCAACCTGGTCATAAAAGTCTACAGTTGAAGATTTATTGTAACTACTGTAAGATTTTCAGTAAGAAAAGAACAAATTTGTACTGTACAAAATCATTTTTTTTCATGACCCATAGAATGGGATTAAAAATTTCACACTGAACTGGTCAGATATCATTTAAAAAAAGTCTTGGCAGTTTGTCAACAAATTCCTCCTGGAGGCTGCAACAATGATACCTGTTATGTCGTGTCATATAGACACATGCATCAATTTTTGAAATCAAAAAATGTCCAAACTGCAAACAGTGATGTTTAAGGCCACACCTGTTGAGCATGTGGAATGTCACATGTTCATCAGTCTGACAGGTGACCTAGTTAGCTACAGCTACAGGTCACTGACCTCACACCACTGGTCAAGGACTTAATATATGTGTGACCTCACCCCCAGACTATTTGCTGGACACTGTTTTTATTTACATCCATTGTTATTTGTTGACAACAGTGACGTTTTTGTTACATGGTGTTTGTGTTATAATATTGTTTTTCACTGAGCAGTGAATAATTTTATATCAAGGGCTGTGAATGTGATGAAATGAATTACCACTAGATCTAAACAAAATCTAATTATCAAAAGGTGAATTGACACCTCCCACTCTCCTCAAATTAAATTACATTTAACCAACTTATGTTGCAGCTTGAAAGGTTTCCACCCAACAACTTGACAAGGATATCTTTTGATTTGAAATTTGATTTATTTGCTAGAAGTTGAAGTAGAACATTGTGGAGTGCTATTTCTGTAGGCAACCGGCAGCAGAATTTTTAAAACAGATTTTTCTTCTTTTCAGAGTGTACTAAACACCTTGGTGGAGAGTACAGTTTGTTGGAGTGACATTAGCCTGAATTTTTTCATCTTGATTATTTCTAATGCATCTAATGGGAGACTTCAGCACATTGTAGGCCATGTGTCATTTATCCACTTACCCTACAAATCAGCGTGACAGGAGGTTATCTCTGCTGCCCTGCTGCAGTTGTTAACAGGCTCACACAACATGCTGCACTTGCAGTGGTGGAAGAATTAAAGGGAGCTTAGGCAATCATAGGCTGATAGATTCCATGAAAGAGTGGGAGTCAAATCATTACTGTACAGTATACCAGTAGGTGCCTGCAGGGCTAAATTATACTGTGCGGCTTTGGGCTTGATCACATACGTCGTTTGTGGGATAATCGTGCATGTGTTGTACAAATTAATTCAGCTGTCTTGTTAACGAAAAGGCTGTCTTAGAGTCTCCATGTTGGCAGTTGCTTGAAAATCCTACAACATCAAAATCATACAACAATTTGCGATGAAATTGTGACCACACCTTTTAGATAAATGAACACAATGTCATACACAGGTACACACCAGGGCTCTAGCCAGCTCCAAATTTTTTTGTCAGCTCAGGTTCATGATCGGACCTGAAGAGAGTGCAAATTTAGGATTTTTAAGCCATAAAAAATGCAATTTTCCACATTTTGAGAGGCAAATCATGGAGTTGAGAGTGGTTGTTGGTGGTCCTTTGGATGTTTTTATATTTTAACCCAAGATTTTCCTCAATCACACACATACAAACACACACACACGCACACAATTGGGTTCAATAACCTCATTGCAGTGATGCACCTGTCATCTTGTTGCTGAGTGGAGACAAACATCCCAATCAATACAGATTCTTGTGCAAAGCTGTGACCTTTTCCCTGATCTTATATCAAAGGACAGAAGCCTAGAATTAGACTATTGATTCTTGTATTTTGATTGCCTGATTAGAGAAATATGAAAGGTTCTAAATATGGTTCTTGTATACCAGGGTGGATTGTCCAGTAAGGTACATGGTATCCAAGGAGATTGAAGGGATATCTGTTATTTTTAGCAGCTGTGTTTCTCCATCTATTTCTTACATTTGTTAACTAAAGGTGGGTATGTAAGTACCAGCTTCTGATATTTGTGGAAAATACCAGTAGTTTGGGTAAGGTAGGAGTGGCATACCCTGGTGGCCAAACTCGTAAAGCGGCATGGGCAAGTGATAGCCCGTCCTCGATTCCACCGTGCCGATTCACGCCCTCCACACTATGCACAAACCCTCTAGGCCCGCGCTGTGCAACAAGATACAGGCCCCCTAGGTACGCCGCTTCGAATCGGCACGGTGGAATCGGGGACGGGCTAACACTCGCCCGCGTGGGCTTAAACTCTCCACACGCCGCTTTACAAGTTTGGCCACCAGGGTAGGAGTGGCAGAAAGGGCAGGTACACATGATACTTCCAATATCATCTCTAGTTTGCATTTATTACAGTACTGTTTTTGCCAAATATGTAGTTTTCTGATTGCAGAGATTCTGTGATAACTCTAGCTAGACTGATGTGGTAGCCTGGAGTCCAGACTTGTTAGCTTTAGTCCAAGAACAACTACTCAGCCAAGCCAACAAGGCTGGACTGGAGGCTACTGCTGTGGAGGCTACCATTTTTTATACACCATTATTTATTTGTACAGTCCAGACATATTTGTCAGAAAGGATAATATATGTATGAATGTTTGCAGAAGCATCTGTACGTTATAAGTTGTTACAATCAGAAGCCCATCTCTCTGAATGTCAAGTGCGAGTTGTACATGGCTATGAGCCAACATTGTGAGGAAATCCCCCTTTGATTGTCATTCGTTGATTCTAGGATTTCCTGTGTACCTTTTGTCCTCCATCTGTCTCTAAGCTGCTAAATGTCACTGGCAGGCTACAAGATGTTTCACATTTGCTGCAGGCCATTGACTTTTTTTTGATAGTTGTTTATCTGAGGTAAGAATAGAGGAGACATGGTCAAATGAAAGGGTATTAAAAAGGAAGCAGTATAACATAGTCATTGGTTCTGCTATCAACTATAAATCTGGACCTTACCTCTTCCCTCATGACCTCAATGAAAAGCGGCTTGCAAGCCAATTTGAGCATCACATGGATTAAAAGAATGGTTCAAACAAACAAACTTTATACTAGCCAACAATATAAAAGGTGTACATGTACATGTATATCTATCTAATTTTTCTTCCCAAGAATACTGACTTGCAACTTTGCAAAAAAACTAATTGGGTTGTGTTTCAGAAGAATTGGCAAGGCTCTAAATATATACATTCAATTTACAAAATGTCTATATTTGGCATAACAGGTGTGTTTCCAAAAGGTCAAGTGATTTTCGCTGTTGTGACTTTCATTAACTCTCTTTCAATCTAATACATACCAAGGGGCCAAATCACAGCTGGGAAAAGATACAGACAATTACTACCTAATGAGCTGGGCACTTTCAGCAGGCCTTCTACCATTGACGTAAAAGCAAAAGGTTGGGCTGTGAACAGTTCCTTCCTTTCGAAAGACCACAGCCATGGCAACCAACACTGTATCCATAACAAGGGTCAACATCAATACTGTGTGGGGGTTCAGGTATGCTTATGGTACAGAGCCAACTCAGAAAAGTTTGTAACTTCTGACAATTACAAATCAGGTTGGGACAGATACAAGAGTGGAAAAAAAGGGGTAAAAGAAATTTTCAGGTTTTTCAATCAGGCCCCGAAAACCTCATAACGTTTGCCATCTGATTTGTTACTAGAAGTATGTGTAGCATATCCTCAACCAAGGTCCACCAGAAATTAAAGATCTCCCATTCTCTAACATGGAAAATTTTGTATTGGATTTTAACTCAATACGGTAGAAAGAAAGAAAATAGAACAGTAGAAGGGTCCTCAAGTATAGCATGTACCAACAGCGAGATACAACTTCTTTCCTTTCCTACCATAGGAAGGTAAATGTTTTGGGATGACAGTACTTTTTACAAGCGGTAAAGGAGAAGAGTTGTTTGGGGTACAACACTGTGTACAATACAGTGAGAGTGAAGAGCACAATGGGTACAGGGTTTCTTGGATGTCCAGGTGGAAAACCCGAATACCTGTACTGTTTACTTTTCTTAACCACCAAAACATTATTCAACAGACCGACAAAACACTCCCATTTCTCTCATGGTCAAAGACACTCCGCTGTTCATCACACAAGGCTCCGTTTAAACTTCAGTCAATTAAATTACCACTTATTTCAACACCATTGTATCAATTACCCTACATGTAAATGTGGCTATCATAGCGAAACAACTGAACATTATTTCCTACACTGTAATCTTTATGTCAGTTATAGAAGTACTTTGTTATCATCTCTTTCCAATATAGTAGAGCTACAGCATCTCAATGACAGTACCTTATGTTCTTTACTGCTACGAGGATCCACGTTACTCTCACATTCACAAAACTGTAATATCTTCGACATAGTTCAAACCTTTATTCACGGTACTGGTAGATTCTCGTAATTGATAGATCACCAACTTGTCTTGTTTGTACTCATTCTACTTGACCCACTTTGTAATTATGTATGTATTTTGTTATTATGTTTTACTCTTGTTTTTATATTTGTGCTTTTGAGTAGAAGGCGTCATATAAGCAACTGTGCTTTCTGCCCAATACTCATTAAACATATGTGAATAAATAAAAAAAACCACCAAAAGAAAGATAAGAAAAGATCTGTCACAGGTGAAAAACACTCAGCTTTCAGTTTCAATGAAACTGTTGTTAGTCAAATGATCCAAAAATGAAAGGTTTCTAATCCCCAGTATTGATACCCAAAATTTTAAGCAGCGTCATGATACAACAGGACATTCTTTCCTTCTTCTATGCCACAGGGTAAAGAACTTCATCGTCTGAATTACTTTGTGGTAGTTTTATTTCACAGTAGGAGGGAAAAGGAGATTTTTGCAGTGTTTGAAGTTTGCAGTTAAAATAATTCTGTTGTACAGTAGAACTATAAAACAGATATTCACAGTGTTATGATTTTACGGTAAGAGGTCACGGTGAAAACTGCGAAAGTAAAACCAACAGCGAAAAGTTTGTGCATTTACAGTATGAAGTGCACAGGACAGAATGGGTGCATGTTATTGGCAGAACTCCACATCTTGGCTTTATTGGGGACTGGACGAAGCTGTCTTGCGTACTATGATGGTGCCAGGCACGGACAACGCACCGAGGGATGAGGCATGACAGAAGAACGGAAATCCCGCCACTGTTCTGTGCCACAAAACGTGACACTTCAAACAGACATGGGCGCTGGTTACCTGAAAGGCAGCATTGAACCTATCATGTTAGCAACATACTAATAATAGACATCTTGGCCACTTAAAAGCAATTCATGGCATTAGTTTGGACTCGAGCCTGAATGGGGATCCTTGAGGAAATCAAAATTGACCAGTGCAGACAGCAATTATTGGGCATTGGTTACCTGAAAGACAGCACTGAACCCATAATGTTTACAAGGTACATGTAGATGTACTGTACTAATAATACACATTTGGGCCACTTTAAAGCAATTATTGGAATTAGTTTAGACTTGAGCATGAATAGGAGTCAGGAAATCTAACTTGACAAATGGCAGGAATTACTTGTAAGGCTTTATTTTTAGATATTAGATATGAATGGATGCAGGTACATTGTAAGAGATGGAACCACAGAATTCAGTGACAAGCTTTTATAAGTTATATAACAGCGGGATGATCTTGAACTGACAGTTATATAACGTTAAACCGTGTGGACTCCCGGCGCCATCTGAGCCACTTTGCAGTACAATGGCTCGTGACGATATGACAGCTTGTATATCGGGACAGAAGAATGTTAATGCAGTAATTCCAAACAGAGCAAATCCTACATGAAAAGCACGGAAAAGGGACATCATGGATTTAGCACGACAGAGTAAGATGCTAAGGCACGGAAAGCTGTGCTCTTTACGTTAAACCCTTTGAAGAGTTGATGTACATGTAATGGGGCTGGCAAATTGGTGCATCAAAAAAAGGCACTGAATTCTTGCCTTTTATAATAAATGAGTGAAGTGTGTACCATAAATATGAGAGGATATCTTCTCAAAGGGCTTGCTGTCTTTTGATCCTGTAGCTAGTTTGACATTTTAACAACCTAGATGTGTACATCAAAAGACAATATTCTGCTCTTTACTGTACATGTATCTTTTGTTTTAT
Source organism: Branchiostoma floridae x Branchiostoma japonicum (assembly GCA_013266295.2). Classification (NCBI taxonomy): domain Eukaryota; kingdom Metazoa; phylum Chordata; class Leptocardii; order Amphioxiformes; family Branchiostomatidae; genus Branchiostoma; species Branchiostoma floridae x Branchiostoma japonicum. Next base: position 19,849,372 of record CM023825.1, read on the forward strand.
TTTTCCCTCATTGGATTCATTTTTGTTTAGCTGTGAAGAACAAAATCCAACAATTTGTGGATCATCAAATCAGTAGCCGCAAATAGAAGTCAGTGATGTGGTCTGGCAATGTTGCGCAAATTCAGAGCGCTGCCTTCTGCAACATGAAAACCACAGCAACACCCTACATGATGATGGTGTCTTTGGTTCGAAAACCAATGTCTTTCTGACATGTGCCCTTACTGTGTACTTTGTGGACAAGCCTGTGTACCATGGAACATTCCTGCCATGCTACGTGGCTGACAACCCTGACAGAACACACCTACATTCCCTCCTCAGGCCACAACAACTTCAAGGCTGCCTGGCTACAGAAGAACTTTCTGTTGTTGGTAAAAAAAGTTGGTATAACCTTAATTTCACTTTGGAAAGAAGAAAACACTCATGATGTACATTTGTAATAGAGGTATCCAACTTCAACAGGGTCCTTATAATGGAACTGACTTATTAACAATATTTATTAAATCTATAAAAATCAAATACTTCTTGCTTAAAGTTGTCTAGGAAATCATGGTCACTTTTCATTGGTTATGTGTATGGTACTTGTGCAACCCACATCCTGACCACAAGCCCACAGTCAGCTGTAATGTCCATTCCAACCTGTCTTGGAAAGGGGAGAGAAGCAGCTTTGGGTACTGTAAATCTATGTACTTTCGTGGTGGTTTTATTTCTGTGCGAGAGGGAGGTTTTCGTGGTGTTTTCATTTTGTGGATGAGACAATTCAGTATAGCACAGTAGTCATACATACTCGCTTTCTTAGGAATTCCAGTAAAGAGGTCACTGCTAAAATAAAACCAACCGTGAAAGTTTCAAGATCTACTGTAACAGTACTAGTACTTACTGGACAGACTCCCTTATACTCCCTTAGTGACATCATCTTTTTCAGCCAATCATGTGTTGTACTTGAGTAAGACTTAGGCTTAGAACCCAGGCTTGCCATCATTTCCTGTACCTTCAAGCTCAGCAAAGAGACACACTTTAATTGCCAGTAACACAGAAGTCAAGGCTTTAGCTACTAATGGTGTAACTCCTGCTAAAGCCGGTGGTAAGATAGCTAGTGAAGACTACAAAAGGACTACACATTCCAGCTCAACTCAAGGGGCACAAGTCAAGCTTTTGGGCAGACACACGTCTGCTGAGGATGTAATGGGCTTCATACATGGGAAACATAAAATGCCGACAATATTTTTGGTGAGCATGGAAACTTTCAGCATTTTACACATTTCCTTTGGAGTTATAAAGTTGGAAAATAGAAATAGATAACATTTGAATACAACAAAATGTTATATAAATCAATAATATACTAAAAGGTTCAGGTAAGTATGGGTTCTCATCTTTTTGGAGGCTTCTATAGAGATTGTTGTAGACACCTAACAGCTTTTGAGCACTCTTTTGCAATGAAAATTTTGGATATGACCTGCAACACTTATTATGACTTCTAAATAAAAGCACCATCACTGGTACTCATGTAAGTGGTTTATGTAGGTTGAGACCTGCATTCAAGAGGATTTGAGACCTGTAATTAAGAGACAAACTTAAACATCCATCTATAATTATCCAGATAGTCACCATTACACTTAATCCAATTACTCATACTTGATCTAATCAAAATGCCAAAAGCGTGAAAAGGGAACACACAGAACTTCAGCAGGGGAACTTAAAGAATGTGAGTCAACAAGCTGGAATGCCTGAACTTTTGACACGTTCCCCAGGGGAGATGTGGTAAGTAAAGCGGAGACACCTGCCAGCCTGCACTTCACCCACATCTTCTTCTGACAACTTTAAGCTTCCTTAGTTACATGGAATGCTGCCAGTAAACATTGGACAGCACCAGGCACTTCCTTGTATAACTTCTTTGGGCATTCCCAAAGTCAACAACATGTGCCACATTCACATCAGGATAGTAATTCTCGACAGTTAGGATGCTACAATATCCAGTTCTACTTAGCAACATTGTACCATCTTTGCATTCAATCACTCATCCTTCCTTTAATTTTTCTCAAGGCTTGACTGTCTCGTCTTCCTGGTATCCATGTCTGTATATTCCCGAGGAAGGAAAGTCGGACCAAATAACCAAACCCAGTGTTGAACTGTCACACACTACGGCTTCCTGCCCTCTTCTGCTTGAGTGACAAGTTTCTCTCCTCAGCATTTTCCCCAAGCAACTCAGGATGTCACTGGAGGAAGCATTTAAATATAACACAAGGGTGGGATGTTTATACATGGAGCTTAGTGCTGCCATGGCAACAATGGATAAGCTATCTGCATCTGATCTTACTTCACAGTCTCTTGTAACTCTGCCACTTTCAACAATATACACATTCTTTTTGTTCCTACTCACATGTTCCAACATGTGATGTACATCTATGATTAAGAAAAGATCAGACGCAGATGCTCTATTGGCTGTTGCCATGGTAACAGACAGCAGGGAAGGCACTGTGCCCTTGTCCTCAGTGAAGTTAGCATCCTGTTGCGTCACCACTGACTCAGATATACATGTATGCTACTTTGTGTAGGGTGTTGACAAGGTTTTCCTGCATTCCTCAGGATTCCATGCATACATGTCATACTGAAAGTAAAACTTCTGAAGAGGTCAACTGATGAGCAGTCTGGAAACATTAAATTTTAAAATCGTCAGACCAAAAGATCAGCAAGGCCTGGCTTTATAGCATCATGGCTTTAGTGAGTATTATTTACATTTAGTAAAGTTTTCCCCTTACCAGTTCAGTCTTACCTGTACTGTATCTTCCATCATTTTATTACCCTTTGGGTATTCAAGCATCAAAAGAAAGTAGTCTTAGAGTGCAAAGTCTTATGATAAGTGTATGTGATATGTTAGCAACTCTATTATACCATCAGACCCTGCCCCTGTTGAGCCAGAAGCCTGGTCTATTCCTGGCAAGGTCCCAGTGAGACAGCATGGTGCACTGATGCCATCTCTCTGTTTATGAGAAGATGATCCAGAGGTCGGACTTGGTGGCAGGGGAAGATGGCACCGCTGGGGGATTGCTTGCCAGTTTGGCAGGACATTAAAGGGAAAGTTGGCATTGTTCGCCATTACGTAGGGAAGTGCATGCAGAACCTGGTTCTAATATCTGCCTACTGGGGGATTGGATGGCAGTTACAAGATCAAGGCTTGGTTAACGGGGGATTTCAGTAAGAACCTCTCTGCCTTTTGCTCCAGCTCTGAAGGAAAATGGCAAGGAAGGTCATTATGCTGTCAGAAGCACCAGTGGGGTAAGAACTTCTTTAAGATGGTGTGAAGAATAATGCACGGACCGTTCTGCAGGTACTTTTCCATCAAAGGTTGTTGCTCCCTTGCTTGGAGGATGCTTCCTGATGCACCAGTGCAAAACCCTGTGTGCAATAAAACTTTATCTGTACTGCTGGTACAACCAAGGAGGCTAATCTCCTTGGTATAAATGCCCTTCAGCAAATGGATGAGCAGCCTCAACTGGAAGAGATCTTCCTACCTGGCCAAAGAGATCTACTCTACTCTATTCTACACTAACACACCAGTTGGTGTAACCACCCTTCAGCCTAACACAGAAGTTGGTGCTATAAGGCTTCTACAGCAAAAAGGTTCAAACTACATGTAGCTATAGCTACTTATACTTCTACTCCCTTCAACAGCAGATATATATATATCTTGTCTCTCATTAAAAAAAAAGTACAGTAACAGACATTGCTTACCATCTTGTACTTATATGTTGTACACATTATTAAGAGGAAAGGGCTAAATCAAGTTTGCAACTTTTGGCAGTACTGCAACGGAAACAAGGCTGGCCCAATCACATTCCCACACGTGTTGGGCGCACAGCCTTGTTCATGCGACCTTGACCAAGGGCGGGCCTGTAAAATCTGGGTTACCATAACTCAGCAAGAATGGGCGTGTACAAATGGGGAGCTATGTCCAGCCTGGCTGCAGAACCTTTTTTCCAGGCCATGTTGTTCCATATGCGGTCTGTCATTCTGGCTGACTTCCCATCCGACATTCCAACCTGCATCATACCAGTAAACCTAAACCACCCACCATACAGGGTTGAGCTGTACCAGCAGTCAGTCATGATGTGCACTGTTATGATTTGTTGCCATAGACCCTAGTCCCACACCACATTTGGGGCAAACAAAAAAAGGCATGCAACTTACTATATTCACATTGGTATCTGTATCTCTGCATAATGCACTGTCACATTTTCAGTACATATAATGTTAAATGATGGCAGAGAAAAGGAGGGCATGTTAGGAGGAGAAATAAAAATGAAACTGTAAACTAAATGTAATACTCTATACCACGCTTAAGCTGTAAACAGTTATACAATGTTGAACCACACATTCTGTACATCCATCCACACCTGGATTTGTGCATCACCAAGACTATGCATCTCTCACCACTTTCACAGTCTCCTGACACTGACTAAGGCAACAACAACAGACAAGACAGCAAGTCAATATTGAAAGGAAGTACAGCACACAGTTGATCGGATGTGACATCTTTACTTTTTCCTTTCCCTTGGCTGTTGACCGAGGGAAAAGATCACAAGAAGGTGTGACACCACAGAAAGTGTCCCTGTATTGATACAGTCCACGTCCATCCAGATGTTACAATCACGGTCAATGGGGTTCAGACGAGAAGGTGGGACATTCGTCTTACGGATAGATGCCGCCAGCAAGCTTACTCCTTGGGCTTTGGGTGTCTCTTGTTGTGCTTCTTGGCAAACCGCATGTTCCTCAAGAACTTGGGGTCGACCTGCAAGGGCAGAGCAAGATAAGAAAGACATACATTCAGAATTGAGAGGAATCCTCTTGGCATGTCTTGAGCACTCCAAGCAGATAACAAACATTGGAACAGTATAGACCCCTGAAACTCAAAGGTCAGTTAGCTTGAAAAAGTACATACATACAAAATGTTTCAAAACCCAGAAACCACTTGTGAATCTAAGTTTGTACTGAAAACCTTTCTTTGTAGCACTTGAGCTGTATTTGTAAGAGTCGATTGGCACTCATGCCTGACAGTACAGCCTTTCAGGTTTGTGTAACATTTCACTGTGAAGAAAACAAAAGTGCTCTCATGTAGCATACGTATATGTTCCATTAGTTTGTTGAGTGTTTAATCTAAAGGACGTCGGATGAAAGCTGGCAGAGGATTTTATGTCAAGCACTCGCAATCCATAAAAGAAAGTGCCCCTTCCAATTTTATCAGTGTATTAGTGTACTTAACATAGTTTTGTGCTACATCAAACAAAAGACACTTTATATGAGCTATGATTTCTGCGTTACTTGCCACTTATTGTCTATTTCTGTAGACAATGACAAAGTCACAACATGATGATGAAAATGGCAGTATCTCTGTAAATTGAGAATGCACTTCCTTTATTTTGTGTAGTTTGTAACACCAAGCCCCACATTCTATGCCTTCCAAATGCTGCCATTTTTGGTCAACATATATTCTGAGAACTACCAAGGGAGAACAAATTGGTTGGAGATAAAGAGGGAAGATATCTAATAAGTAATTAATGCTAAATGAAATATGTACATCTGTAATCAAATATGTACATCTTTTCAACAACAGCACATCCTTATGAGTTATAGAAGTGTGTTTCAGATCTACTGTGATGGACAACAAGTGTACAGTCTGTTCCCCATCACTACTCCTCAACAGCTGCCACATCCGCTCTCCCACCGAAATAAACAAGAGGATGTAGGAAATCACACAGACCTTGAACCTCATTGGCTGCCACCATGGCAACAGCAGGAAGGAATGTCCCACAGATAACTCAGAGGAAGTGGTGATAACATACTTCCACAAGCAAGCAAATTCCCTAGTAACTTAAGCTGGGGATATCGTGGAGGAAGTTCACTAACAGTTTAAGGCAAGGTTCACTCTAGATCCTGAAGGGACAAGTCTGAAAAATGACATGCTTCTGTACAGGCCTTTTTTTGGGATAAAATTTGAAAGCATCCATGATATCATCTTAATGGAGCAACATTTATGTTGATATTAGTGGAGTAGTTGCTGTTGTTCTTACTGCTCTGAAACACATGGCAGCCATCGTGATAAATGTACATCATAGGGGGATATCATCATAATGTGTGTCTGTCATCATCGCTTGACTTGGCATTCTTGTAATCAAGGTTGCTTTGTCAATCTTGAACGTGAGCCAACTGGTAGCTCAGTCTTACCACAGGCAAGATAAGTGTAAACCACAATGATGGCAAATTAGTTTCACCCCCTGCACCCTGTACTGATAGGTCAGGAAGTACATGTACTCCCAGCCGCAATCTTAGAGCCAATGACTTAGATAAGACAGCAATACCTTTGACAATGACGTATATACTTTGGCATAATTAACTGTCATTAAGCCTACATTAAACTAACACTTGAGAAGGGTCTCCAGGGTTAATTGGGAGAAGGGTGTGTCCACTAAGAGCTCATGTATGTTCGAACATGAAGAGGACTACGGTACGGTAAAGGTTAATATTACCACAAACTTTGTAGGGTACCGATACATATCGTTTGTTTATTTATTTGCACAACAAGAAAGTACATAACACAATAAACAATAGATAAAATAGGTGCAGGAGGAGGGTAAAAGCATAAATAGCTTTTACCAGACCCTCCTCCTCTATACTAATGAAAATTGATCAAAATTAAGTAAAATAATACATAGAATATCATAACGATACAATATGAATAATCAAATAATTAATGGTGTAATTAAGATAAGAACTGAACATAAAGAGTCTACTACAGGGGGCTAGGATGCTTTTAAATGTCAGAAAAGAGGATATTGTTTGTATATTTGTCTGTACATCTATCTATCAATAACCCAGTTGGTACAAAATCTTCTATTTCCACATGTCTGAAAGCGGGGATCTATGGCTCTATAACTTGAATGTAAAGTACGCCAGCGATACTCCAGGGCCCCACTTGTGCATTCACCCCTGAAACCCGAGAGCAGTCCGTGCTGTAATATCCGGTCTGCACACCCGAGAGGGTGTAATCTCCGCTGCACTAACGTACGCCATAAATATTTCACAAGGTCGTCTCGCATTGAAATATGTGAGATCTAATTTCTGGTATCACCTTTACTGCTGGGTGATGGAAGGCAATATGTATACAGGGGTTGTAATAAGCTTGTTACCTGTAAATCTATTTTGGAGCAGAAAGCTTTAGATTAGATTAGACGGAAGTCATTAATAAAGTATGGCAAACACTCATTCAAGGTCTGTGGGTCTTTCACTACAAATTTGTACTGAAAACTGCTTGGGATTTTTCTTTATTTCCTGTATCAAGCTAATCCAGGCATTATTTGATCAGATTAGCTTAATAATACAGGAAATGGTGAAATATTCTGAACAGTTTTCAGCAGAAAGCTACTTTCATTATTGCGTGTGCATAAAATCCTGTTTGGCCATGCAGGCATATTACAAAGTGTAGTATTCGGAGTATGTTACATTGTTGACATATCATTAAAGATGTATCTACAGCATCTACTGTAGTTGTATTTAGCTAAGGATTTTGCCTTGTGTCACACTGGACTCTACGGTTAGCTTCGAAAGTCATTCAAAACAATTTACTGGAGAATTTCAATTGAACACTACCTCCTCTTACTTGTACTAGCTGGATCACTTTCAAAGTCATTGATGGCCATTACAGAATACACATGTAAAGAGTAGACTGTTAATTTTGTTTCAGCTGCAAACTTGTGTCAAGTTGCACTGGTACCCAAGCATCCATTGATTCTATTTGATTCTGTACACTGACCAAAAAGCTTCCATTGATGGTATCTTATGTAAGGTGTAATAACACGTTTCCACAACTCCCAAGGTTGTACCTGGTAATGGCTTTTCCACGAGTTAGCCTGCCTTTTCAGAGCGCTGACCACATTTAATAGCACTTACTACCTCCCAAAAGACGCACTTCCCCTTCTGTAATGAAATCTCACATGCTAGCGGAAATCACATCCCAGACCGTTCCCATGGGTTCCCCCTGGCGGTTATTAAATTTCAGCTACAGGAAGCAATGGTTTATTCATGGTGCCTCCAGTCAGCTTGGTGGGAGCCATACATGTTTCCTCTACAACCTCAAGTGTTAGTATTGGAGGGCAGTCAATCTACCTTAGTTAGATGTAATCTCAAATGAACTTGATTTGGGGACAAGCAGATTTCATAACTGAAGTACACATCATAGCTTCCTCGCCCTCTACAAGGGTCTTCACACCATTGTTTGATACACAGTACACATATTGTAGACATATATTTAGCATGTGCATTAGGTCAAATTATTACCTCCGTCAAGAAAGTTATGTTTTCGTGGCTGTGTGTCTGTCAACAGCATAACTGGAGAAGGCTTAGATGGATTATCTAGATATTTGGTAGGTTGGAAAGTCTTGATGAGAGCTTGAAATGATTAGATTTTGGGCCCCCTGGCGGCTTGTTATGGTACTGCAGTGAAACTTCTGCTTTTGATGTCTTGTGATCTGGACATGCTAGTTTTGGGTAGTGTGATGAGGGGGAGGGGGGCATGACGGAATCTCCTATTATGGAGAAGGCATTTTGCTAAAACTGCACACTTGTAAGTGTATCTAAAAATTGTGTTTCGTATGGAAGTCTCAGTTTATTCCATACTAAATAATTTATGGGCATGTGAGAATTAATTATTGTATATCTGTTGGGAATGGTTTGGCAGACCGGTTGACAACATTTATTGAGGTACATTGCTGGTGTCTCTTTGTGTTAGTCATATTGAAGCCCAGCAACTGAGTAAGATGTCCTTTGCTGAAACACACACTCTACCTTCAGCTCACGTTCACGTTTGCCTTCAAGTTCAACTCACGTTCAAGTGCCGTGTCTAGACAGTGTTCAAGACCTCCGAGGCAAGAGATAGCACAGGTGCTTATCCCAAGGCGACCGAGTCTTAACGAGCTAGGAGTGAGCTAAAAGCCTGCTGTAAGCCCGCTTCTCCAAGGAGTCGACAAGTCTTACATCCTCGCTTTGTTGGGTAACATCACTTACACAAAACCACTTACACTTGGCATGGACTTGGCAGGTCAGAAGAGATTTGAGAACGGAGCATACATGTAAAAGGATTGCTTATCCTCAACTATATGGAAGGAAAATTCTGCTGCAGAGTTTCTGAAACTCCATCTAGCTAAGCCATGCCAGCCCTTCTGAAAAATGATAAAGGGCAGGGACACAGAATAGTTGCATGTTGCCTGAAGTTATGCCATTTTGTAGATTTTCAACGATGAAACGAGTGTGAAAAGGATACCACATATTCCACTGCTAAATTTTGGTATTTCTTAAGTTGGAGTGTATACTACTAAGTAGTCTAAAAAGGAAAGGGCTCTACAAAGTCATGTTCAGAGTTCCTTTTTAGCAAAATAAGCTTGCTTGCAAGTGGTGAAAATGGTAGCTACATGTCTACAGCCATGTGTTACATAGGACGGGTGGAGTGCTGCTGCCTTGCAGTGTTCGCCAGCATTTCATGGGGACCAGCAAGTTCAGTTTATTAAGTCTATATAAAAATGTACCATAAAATAAATAATGCCTATTCGTATCTTTTGGTTTCCTAATTATGCGTCCATACTGCTAAAAAACTCTTGAGTGAGACCTCAAAAACACCGCAGCAGACCGTACGTCAGTCCGTACGGTGGCTTTGAAGAGTTGGTCACATGGCATGACGTCCATTCTACCGCCAGCCACTCTGTGGCCAACTCAAGAGGAAGGACTACATGTACTTCCACCACAAGTGGCTCCAGCCCCATCAGGCTTAGAGTCTGAGAGCACCACACTTCAGGAGTAAAAGGGTGAACTATTAGACTGGAGAACTGCCCAAACTTGTCCCTACAGATCCTTACACTGCACCAAATCTCCCTCGTGTGACCAAATATCCTTGACTTTTCCCAGATCAAGGACACTTTCAATGCCACAAGTGGCTTTTTCCCCCCACGCAAGTCCTGACAAGTGGTTGCTGCATTAGCAGTGGACGTAAGGCTGACGTAGATTTGCGTAAAATCGTTGCGCAACTTGGTCCTGGATTTGGCTCACAGCTACGTAATTCTGAAGTTCTTCTTTCAATCTTTGCACAGACTGACCTCGTCCTTTCGTTCTTTGTAGCGACACGTTATTTCATTGGCATTTCTTGTGAAGTAATTCCTTTCTAGCTCTATTCAAGAGGCCCAAAAGAGCTAAGAACTTAAGCTTGCTTTGCTTTCTGTACTTTTTGTCCCTGACGTTGACTTTGGTAAGGATTAAGTTGGGGGTTTTAAGCTAAGAACGCCAAACCTTTTTGTAGTCTTTAGAGTTGTACAAGCAGCCATTACTTATACATACATACTGTCAAAGTGTGTAGTTACTACAATGTACTTTAAACCCTTCCCACATAACACATGGTAGAAAAAAAAAGAACCAAACCATTTATGTTTTATACAATTCTGGAATTCTTGACCATACTGTACTTTGCTGTACAAGGGTGACTATCCATAGTACCAGACATAATATGATAGTCAACTCAAATACTATATTCATCTAAAGACAGACACACTTGAACTTGAAACCTGATGTTTTGAATTTATAGAGCACAGAGCACCTGAGAACAGTTCATTATTCTCCATGTTATTTCCAAACTTCCCTCTTGACTTATGCTATAAAACACATTGTATGAAAGACATAGTCTTGGAGAGCCTGTGCTCTTCAGACTCAGGATGTTACTAACAGCTGTGCCTCCTACACTACAACATCAATACATCTGCCCACCCCCTCACAAAACAGATCCATACATCTAACTCAACTTTCAAAACACCGCCTGACGCATCGTTTCTTCAGTTTGCGTCATTGCTACGAGGCTTATTAGTGCATATTGTCTTGTCTCCTGGTGACAAGACAAACGACTATAATTCAAGTCTACCGCATGCGTCATGTGGACACAAACAAGTTTATGTTATATAATGTCTAGTTGCCATGGCAGTTAGAAATGTCAATCCATTATCAAATCTACACTCGTATATTAAAAATTGCTTGCAAAAAATTACTTCAACATATGTATGATATGGTGACTGTAATGTGCAAATGTGAATTTTTATATTTCTATATATATGTTTACAGAAAACTGAAGGAGGATCTGTATGTGAGCAACATGTATGCTACGTAATGTTCCAGTGTTACGTTACACTTCTGTTGTATAGGTTGCTTCTTACTCTTGTATTTTCTTAGCCAAAGCTTCCATATGACATACATAAATTCTCCTCAAAAGAGCAGAAATGAACGCTGACAAACCTTTTCATTAAATCTATGGGAAGAAAATTGAAACAGCGCAGAATGTAATCCATGTGGCAATGCCCTGGAGCTTGGTAACGGATACCTCAAAAGACTTCTGTGAAATCTCATTTCTTTCAGACATCAGTCAGATAGCTGAGGGCTTTCAGGAACGGGTTCTACATATTCAATTTCCTCTGTGACATTTCGCTTAATGCTGTCGGCAATTGAATCTCCCACCTAGAAAAAGTTTCACATGTCTCCGAGGGATGACCTTTGCTGATATTAAATTCTCTTGCTAAGCCTACGCGCAATTAAAACATATCAAAGACTTACAAATCTAAAAAAACGTGTGGGATGCGGAAAGTCTACATTGTGGTGGGCTAGGATAACAAGCATGGTCTGGTTTCACATGCGTAGATACTGGTCATTAGTTTTCATAGCCTTTGGATGGCAGGAGGGTTCTGGAAGGATTGTCACATGTATCATTCTGCACATCAGAGAGAATAGCTGCAGTGTAGAGCTAAAATCCAATCCAGTTTTTGTAGACATATGTGAACAAAGGACAGCTATGTTGTATGGACACATATTCAAGTTAATAAATCTTATAAAACTATTACTGGAGCATTGGTAGCTTATGGGGTTCTAGAACTGAAAAAAAATTGCAACATGTACCATAGTGATAACCCTGGATGTCTACCATCACATAACTACCAAATCTTCCAGGATAAATGGATACAGTTTCTTCCAAACACTACAGTTGCATCTGCTCCTAATTTATTCTGAAAATTTAAACAGGGATAGCTGCAGTTTTGCTTCATTCTGATAGGTGATGCTTGTGAGTGGACAATATACTAGAGATTGCAGCACTTACAATTAGGCCACACCAAGTAATATATATGGATGACGTCCGCGCGCGCATTGATTTTGGCCTGTTCCCAGAAAAAAAACAAGAAATTCCGCTTCCTGTAACTATGACCAAAGAGTCACGAAAGTGCTGCAAATCGCAAGATAAAGGGAAGATGGGATGAAAGGAAAGAAACAGAACAGGACGACAACTGCTGTTCCACTAATCTATTGCTATTTTCATGACAAATAAAAGACGTGTTGGTTGTTACACTGTGTTCTCTCATTCAATTTGTGTCCTAACATTTGTCGTCCCTTATAATATTTCAAATCTAGGCATCTTGTTTTTTTGGCCCTTCTTGTTTTTTCCCCGCGCTCTCGCATTAGATTTAGGGTCTCCAGAGGACGTCATCCATAAATATTACTTGGTGTGGCCTTACACTCACAACTGTTGTTTGGTACATACTGTATACAACTTTGTATGTATCTGACAACAACTTACCCCCTTCAGAGACTCGTAGCGGTTGCGACGTGGTTTCTTGATCCCATTTCTGTGGGCCTTCTTGTCTGTAATATAATGAACACGGTGTAAGATTACTTTCTGCACTTACAGAACCAAATCATTGTTTTCATATGGTAAAAGTTTTAAAACAGCTAACGTTATATATTGAACTAAACGTACAGTACTACTGGTATCAAAAGTAGAAGTGCTTTTTGGTATTCAACTGAATTCAAGAGACTTCTCTCAACTGAACAAATATCTAACTACAGCCTGGGAGTGCTATGTGAATTTTTTTTAGTCTGAAACTCATAAATACGACTTATATTAAGAACTGCTGAAATACAGTATGTATGGCTGTTAATACTACACAGCTTTAGTACTCACTCTGGTTATGGTTGGTGTGGTTCTTGGACTTCGCCATGTTGATCCACCTGGTGGATACAGGATCTCGTACAAGCTAATGTAGATAGAGAATGTACAAACTGTCTTTCACTACTGTTCTTTTAACTCAATCAGTGATTTTGAGCAGCCGGATATGTGTATACAGACATACGTATATGTAAGATTAGCACATTCAACTAACTTTGAGCCGTCTGAATTGAAATCATGAAAACCAAAGTAAACATCTACTTTGATTTCAATTTGAATAGAGTAAAGGGAGACACTACTTTTGTCTACTTACATAGACACCCACACTGATACAGATGAAACTACGTATTCTCATCTAGTCTATTATATCAAGGATTAATCAGTTTGGTAACTTGACATAAACATAAAAGTTTGGTAACATACAGAACATAGTCGACATGTGGGAGAAAGCAAAATCTCACGTAAGCCATGTTATAAACTTTGATGATAGTTACTGATAATTTGTACATATCAATTGTTACCTATGTCAGACAAAATATATTTGGGTCGAATAAATTATAATTCTTATGAAACATTGTGGAAGATGCTTGGAAACCATAACTTTACTTCTCCCTGATCTCATCAATCATCAGACATCTGTTATCTATGCTTTCTCTATGACACATATAACTTGTTAGTCTTTTTCGTTGGCTAGTGTGTATAATTTTGAAGTGTTTATTCGCCTATCTAGTAGCCTTTTACCAAGGATATGGTGGATTCTTTATGGGGAGGGGGGCAGATGCAATGCACGGGTCAAATTATTTTGCCTTTTTGGTTCCATGTTTTGACAGCTCACTCACTTAATGAAACGAAACGTTTTGTCATTGTGACTTTGACGTTAACAATTCAACATATCAGAATCAGATCAATTCAACAAGACTAGAGCAAGTGAGAGAAAGTTTTGAATGAAGGGACATATGACCGATGGTAAACACTCTGTTTTGACAACATTTTCGGGAACTGTAATCTCAGTACACTATTAAAAAATCACCAGGGAGCTAAAAAATACGTCAGGTATTTCATGTTTCGTGCAATGAGGTCGGATGACTTCGCAGAAGGTGAGATTATGTCGGATTTCAGGGGTATAATGTGTTCACGTACCTCTAACAAATATGGCGTCCGGAGAAGAGGACGATTTACGGTGGATTGTGGGTAATATGGGTTGACTTTTTTGCGGTACAAAAGCGCCGCCTAGCAGCTAAGAGAAAAACTGGAAAAAAAACAGCAGTGTGTTTGTACAATACTACATTCGCATAAGTTAAACAATTTATGATCAGCTGAACAAGTAGGTAGTGTTATATGAATGAAATGCACTTTGGGCTATGCATGCCTCGAGGAAGATAGATGTACACACATATCCAAATGAGGGTTCATAGGCTGTTGTTGTACTTGTAACAGAATGGTTGTTATGTGTTAAACACAAGATCATGTTAATCATTTCTTGTCCCACTTCAAGTCTAGTTTATAACTAAATAAATAAATGAAAGACTGCATGGAAAACCTGTTATGTAATGTAATGTAATGTAATGTAATGTTTGTGATGTGCGTGTGCGTGTAGGCGTGCGTGTGTACACGCGCGCGCGTGTGTGTAGGGTGTGTGTGTGTGTGTGTGTATGTGTGTGTGTGTGTGTGTGTGTGTGTGTGTGTGTGTGTGAGTGTGTGTGTGTGTGTGCGCGCGTGTGTGTAGGGTGTGTGTGTGTGTGTGTGTGTGTGTGTGTGTGTGTGTGTGTGCGCGCGCGTGTGTGTGTGTGTGTGTGTGTGTGTGTGTAGGGTGTGTGTGTGTGTGTGTGTGTGTGAGTGTGTGTGTGTGTGTGTGTGTGTGTGTAGGGTGTGTGTGTGTGTGTGTGTGTGTGCGTGTGTGTATGTTTAAAACCAAGCGTCACGAAGGATAGCCCAGTCAAGAGCGCCCTCTAGCAGATGATGATGAAGCACAGGACTGTCTGTTCGACTTCTGAAGACTCTGACTCGCTAGAACCTAACTGCCGTACACACGCCTGACCTCAAATCATTTTATCCTCATGAATTTTCAGAGGTCCCTCTGACATTTAAAAAGCAATCTGTCATTTCTGATAATGGTTTATACGATTCACTCGGGGCGTCGGCTGGATATTGCTCTAGACAGATCGGTTTCATCTCAATTTCTTCAGAGGACAGGGAAAGGTCAGATGATGATACAATTATGTAAGCCGCTCCCGAGTGTCTACCTCATGACGTGGGGCTCGTAGTGGGCCTGCACACTTACAAACAAATAACAGTAGTTCATCTGGTTAGCACGCTCACGGTTTAGGTTCTGAATATTGCACCGTTTATACGTGAAAACCTTACCTATTGTTGTGTCATTTATTCTACTGTTGTCCAATTTTTTGAAGCCATTGTTTCTAAGGCAGGGCAACATCTGGAAATAAACACTTCTTTTTCTTTCCTTTGAGTTTGATGCCCACGATCTTGCTGAAGATCATTATGGAATATTGCGGGGGGATGTAATTTACAGACATGTTTCTAATCATAACCCGTACTCGTAGTCCATAGTCCGTTGACAAGTCCGTTGACAAGTCCGTTGACAAGTCCGTTGACAAGTCCGTTACCGTAGGCGCCATCGGGTATCAGAATACTGTCACTGTTCTCTGTCTCCACATTTGCATGCCTTTTGATGTGACGGTGGTAACATGGTAGACGGATAGCCTGCGTTCCAACACGACAAAGAAAGCTCCCCGAACGTTCGACTGTTTCTGTTACAAACATTTACAGCACGTACCAAACTTCAGAGCAAGACTCCCGAGGAATGACTAGGCTCCTTAGAGCCCTGATAAGCGATGCCCAGGCCAGTTTACCATCGATCTCAGGTAGAAAAATCAATGACTTACTCCACCTTGCGGGACGTGGGCGAATTTAGACCGAGTCGGGTCAGGGACGTTGATACCCTTGACATATTGGAATCAAAAGTTTCCCACCTTCTGATATAAAGGTATTGATTTTCTGAGGGACTAACAAGAGGAAATATGAGCTGATTAAAGATGTGGCTACGTGGCAAATCTTAGTCGGCACTAAAAGGCTCTACAAACAGTGTTGAGCGTTCATTATGGCTTGTCAGGATGCACTCATTATGTGGTAATGTTAGTTCTACCGGTCAGCACAAAGAGTCGGAACGTTGATCTATTTCACAGCGACAACAGAACATTCAGCTGACACACTGCGCGTCTTGTATTCCCGTTTGGACTATAACTAATCCATAAAACCCCTTCATAAAGTTGGCGCCAAAAAGAAAAGACCGTTAAGTAGGGAGGTGCTTCATGTACCGGTCGTTACGCACGTAAGGCTGATTGGAGAAAACCCGAGAGACAGCAGGTGAATGTGAAATGTATCTATACCGAGTTTCACCGTGCTGGGTGCTGTCCTTGGTTCTGAAGAGAAGGTGAAGTCACGCATTTACTCTTGCTGAACGCTATTTCTGTTTCATTCAATTCAATCTTTATTGAAACAAGTCGCAGACATTCTGAGTCTGAATTGCGTGGTTCTGACAATATGGTCGGTAAGCGCTTCAACTAATCCACTTATCCATTATCCACTTTAAAACATTACAAATAATCTAGAATCTATGCTAGACACCATTGAAACAATTACACATCTATCATACTACAAATACAATCACACTACATAATATATTCAATATAAAATAAAAAGAGACGTCGGTGCCGTTAGGTCATACTTTGTACAATATACAGTAGACGTAACTGATAAGTGAATCTGAGAACATGTAATGTATTGATTAATTAGTGTTCAACATAACGTTAACGTTACATTCAAATGTCACATCCTCTACAAATCCACAAGATCGAAGCTGTTGATTGGAGCAGGGTATTCTTGACTATCCTTTACCGACTCAGGTCATGAGTACATGTACTGTATTCTCTTTGTGTTTTACGCCTCCTGTCTTAAAGAGTGAGCCATACCGTATAATTGTGTAACGGTTAAACCTCCATTCTCGAAGTACTTACCGTGGTACGGTTTTTGTTTGATTTGTTTGAACCATTGTTTATTCATGAGAAGTTCAAATCTGCCGCTTTTCATCGAGGTCATGAGGAAAGAGTTAAGGATCAGATATAATATATACAGTTTACAACAGTTAAAGGCATCCAATGCAATTTCAGGGCGGCAAACGAAAAAAAATATTCTGGATGAGGAAATCTGTCTGATATTGACATTCATTCTCATTTCTTAGCACATTTTTGGCATCATTTCACACTTAAAGTGATAGCCCCAAAACAACCTACGTGAGACGTCTCTTTAATTTTTGGGTACCGCCCATACATGTAAGTAGCTAGAACCAGCCTACGATACAAAAGTTCAAAACAAGCAACCGTTTTCCGTCAGCGACATTGCATTTTTGCCTCACAGATATCAGTATGCTATGGGATAGGATTGATTCAACTTGCTACATTACAAGAATGACCAGAAAATTGACTTTGAAAATCCAGTTTTGCTGCCCTGAAATTGCATTAGATGCCTTTAAAGTCCTAATAAGTCCTTTTATTGCTACCATTTCTGTTAGTAGCCGGAATCCTTTACCGCCGCACGCTAACAATGCTTCATTCTGGTCAGGTGTGCCACGGGAAAGTCTCCTGAGGTCGTTCTGCACATGTACACACTCCTCATCATGCGGGTCGATGGAACAGAACGTTCCTGTGATGACGGCTTATCAATAATGCATCCTGTAAACCCAGCCAGACGGTGATACACAGGCTATGATACGCCTTAGAAGAAGAACAAGCTTTCTAATTGCATACATTCATCGTAATTAAGCCAGCTTGTCAGTCTCAATGGACTCCTCAGTATTATTAGCCAGATGCAAATGTAATCAAGCGAAACACATTTTACTGCAGCTTTAGTTTAACAGGTATTATCCGTCGGGCGTCTGGTGTAAAGGAAATTTGTTTATTTTTGTTTGTTGAATATTGTATCTATATAAAGTTTATACTACAATTACTTCTAAAAGCACACAACAGATCTTTAGTTCCGATTGTGTACGAGAAATGTTTCAGCTCTGTCTAAATTTCTGTCCTGTTGTAGGTTGCACTGATCAAAAGAAAAAGAACATAAAAAAGTAATGACATCTGCACGCTGTGCTTCGTTAGCGTTGAGCTGTTAATACTCCATTTCCGACTTCTTTCTTGTAAAGCGAATCTCTCCACTTAATTGCATATACTGACACGGAGACAATAGTTCAATGTCAGGGTCAAACTGTCACATTTGTTTCACGGTAGGTTTGATAAATATCCGCATCTCTTTCATTGCGATATATGTTTGTCATTTCTTCGGGAATCCTCTTTTATTAGTTCCCGATCGTCTGTGCAATAAAACAATGTAATAGTTCCTCCCGGGATTAGGAATAGAGTAATGTATGTCGCGGTTTCTTTCCAGGAAAACGTTTATTGTTTGAAAAAAACAGACCTGTATTTAGTATTCTTATCTCATCAGACTATCAACAGATGCAGGTAAAACTAGAACTCTCTTCTGGAGGCTCAGATGGGGAGTTTGTGATAACGTCAACAGAATTCCAAAATACGTACCACCAACAAACCCTTCATAGTCCCCCCAAGTCGTAAACACCTGATCCCTCTGTCGTCATGTCTTCCCCTGCTGACGTGTCGGCTGAAGAAGCCGGGCTTCAGTGTCAAGTTGAGACTGTATGTTTGACGCATGGCAGCCATCTTATTCTCCAAGGGAAGCCCTTGCACTGCCCTCAGCTCTGTCTACAGCACACTGCATATTTGGCTAATGGTGTTTCAAAGGTCTCTCCCTGTATGTTACAAATAGCCCTTTTCTTGCACCATGATAGACAACCCAGGCATACAGAGTAACCTATACCTCCTACAGGTAGGCTGGCTTGTGACCACTGATAATACATATCCCTACAGTCTCATGCACCTGTTCATATTCCCTACACAATAAGAAAGGATCAAATTGCTCTTCCTTAGAAAACGGTGCATAGGGACTACGGCCTGGCCGTTTTCGTAAATGCCTTTGGAGTTGAGGTACTGTAATATCCTCAGTCTTTAGTATCCTCAGCAATATGCAGAGTCTTTTCGCTCTATGGCGTGGCCGTGAGTAAAAAAAAGGAATCTCCCCTGATCTTCTTGAATGCATTCAAAGCACAGCCCTGCCATCTTACCCTACCTAAACTGCAATTGTCGCATTTACTGCCTCGCTCAGCCTGCTGAAAATCCTTTAAAAGGGAAGTGGTTTGGGAGCCGTTAAGACCCCTCCGTCCATTTCCAAACCGTTAAAGCGATGTTGAAGACCTATCGCCTTCGCTAGCGGCGGGAATTAGGCGCGATCGCACACAAAATTGCGAACTGTCGGGGGAAGTGTTATGATATACGGGAGACAAGGGCTTCACGGGCGCAGGCGGAATGTGTAAGACTGAGCTACACCGCTGTTCATATTGGAGATAAGTCGCTGGCGGCTGCTACATTTGGCAGTTTCAGCACTTCAATTTGCTTCCAATCGGACCTTTGACAACCTTTTTGTCCGCTCGGCTACAATTGGCATTGAGTCGTGCGACCAATGGTAACCATCATCACTCGCGTGCTGGAGTTCAGGGAAGGACAGTAACACTGCATTTGGATTTACCAATGGTGGTAAATGCCAGTAAAGTCGGGTAATGTTTACAGTTTGTAAACAGTACGGGACTTAACAATGGTATTTAATGAAAGTTAAGTCCGGTAATTTCATTTACTACCATTGTTAAGTATGAAATTACCGGACTTGACTTTTACTTTCCTACCATTGGCATTGTAAAGTCAGGTACTGTAACAAAGTAAACATTACACGACTTTACTGACATTTACTACCATTGGTAACCCCACCTTTTCGTGCAGTGTAACACACTCTCTTTCAGATACTAATTTCTTATGAGAATCTAAAGTTGTCAGTTGCCTCTGATTTTAAGTAGATGATCAATGGCCTTGAGGTCATTGACAAGCGACTTTTTTTGTTTCTGGGCTGTAAAAGTAATATAACACAACTTTGCAACTATTTCAGCTCTATCCTTCACTGATATAACGTGTACATTGACTGATATTTTTCTGACAACTGCACTTTGGCGAATTGATACTGGTAAATGTACATGTACGTCAAAAAGCTTGATACGACTCCTTACAACGTAAACACCACCAAATGACTTGTTCAGGTTAAATTTATATCGAAAATAGAGAAAAGGCGCTTTTTTTGTCATCTCTGCTTCCCATTTTTGTTTTAGGGCAGGGTGAAACTGTAACTAACGATTCAGGTCAGCTAGCTATAGTCTCATACTATTCGACCCCAGCGCCCTCCACACCGCGTACTCTATCTTGTCTAACTAAGTGGATCGGATAGCTCATTTCAGTCCAGGTCTGTAAGTGAAACCACATAAAAACCAATTCATGGACAAACGTGGACAGAATCTATGTCAGGTACAAGCAAATGTGATGCTCAAGTTCGTAAAGCTTCATCTCAATCAGTAGAATCATCAAGTTTTATATTAGAAATCAATCAGGGGTTATGAAAGCTGTCTATAGAGCTTTGAAATCTGAATGATAAGTTGTTCTAATTATCTTAGGTTATTTTCAACAAATTACGTTTTTTTTAGCAAAGAAACAACTTGGCCTTAAGAACTATGATTGAAGTGTTCAAAAGTTGAAACTTTATATGATTGATTATTTCATTCATAATTTGGTGATCGCTAAAAGTCATCACTGACTGACCATGTACATTTGGTCGTCTGCAAGCGTGACACGTTGATTATATAATCTGCCTACAGGCTCCGTATATACTGCCCCTTTAATCACGTCAAGCATGCCAGGTCATGATGGACGATGAGTTGATAGTGATATGATTGAAGTAAAGATTAGATTATTGATACAAATGGGGTCAGATTTAGTTTTAGTTATAATCAGAGTTTTCTAAATGTCTGTAAGTCGAGGGATAGATAAAATAACACCAACATATACCGAAATGTTTGTCCCATCGTTAACAATCTTGGTTCCAGTCAATGCCCCCTCCTGAAATAGTTAAATCTTTCTCACAGGCGACAGAAAGTACTACAAAAAACGACAACGACATCAGAAGCATGGTGATCAGGACGTCTTGTTGCATAATTATACTCAGTAACATTGCTAGGTAGCCCTCATATAAGACATATTGGACACGTACGTTGTACATACAGATCTGCTATGTTTATATAGATATATAAGAATTTGTAGACTTCGGAGTGAAAAATATAGTCCTATGACATAGCAAACGCGTACTTGCATCTTGTAATGGGCGACCATAGATCCACTGGTCGCACCACGACGTCTAATGGAATGGTGCGTCTTTTATCTATACACAGTGAAGCAGTGACGTCAGTACTTCTTAAAGCCAGCGGGAAGGTTCCTGGAAGGAATCTTAAGATGCCTCGTCGTCTTCAAGGCGAGTACAAAATTCCCAAGCGCTCTACGGAGTGTGTCAGAGTCTCCAGAGTCATTTCGGCTGTCAGCGATTTCAAGTTCTGCAAAGCCGAACATGCTGGCATCACTGCTGGCATCTAAACTAGTATCAAAGTCTAAGCACGGTGCACTCACCATGTTCAATACTAGATTCACAGTCTAATGTCGCCCACCGTTTAATTAATTGCTTTGGAGATAGAGGCTCATGCGCCATCATAAACGCTCTAAGCCTTTTTGCGGTGTTTCGGACATAACGAACGGGGTGGTGACCAAATGACACAACAACGCCTGATACTGTATCACAAAACGCTCTGCATGGCACCTATATCTGGTTGACAGCCAACTACCAATTAAAACTAGGGGTATCCCGTGCAGTAATTAAAGTTACAGCGCTGTCATCTACAATTACCGACGTGTGTAGAATACGAGGCGGGGACGGGCGGGTGTTGAAACCGGTCTCCAAATTAGGTTTTCACCCTTCGGTACGTAAGAATAAAACATGTCTCCCGCGAGGTTTAGGCGATCTCTGACTATGTCAAAGACGAATACTTAGCTTAACCTGTACTCCTGGGCACACTCTAACCCTGCCCACATACTTAACGTATCACAATTCCTGGCAGCATTAGTACCCATTACGGAGATTGAGCCCCTCCATCTACTTGGCATGTTTTGTATCCCCTGTTCCTTCAGACCTGATGTACATGCAGACAGTCGGATCCACAATTCTGAGGTGTTGAAAATGCAATTATCTCATGCCGACTGCATGCAGTACGACTACTGAATGAGGTTGTGGAGTTGGTAACTTGAAAAGTGCTCGAAAATCATCTTATGACTTTACGAACACACAGTTGTCCGAAGAAGGAAATAAATTAGAAGGCAGGGATTAAGATGGGTGGAACTTTCATGGAAAACAACGAAACAAACAAACAAACAAACAAACAAACAAACAAACAAACAAACAGAGCAAAATCTTTCAGCAAATCTACAATTTGAACTATCGAGATCACATACTATCTTACCCTGTTATCGACTCTTTAACCGCCCTAGTCAGACATTACTGTCCCTTGGTGAGTGCACCACTACTTCTGGACATCGCGGAAGCTCCTGCATATGCACGGTACTACTGCCCGAGCCCTGAATCTCCTGGACATCCGAAACACCGCCGTCTGATAATCCACTATCTCCCTGTCCATTTGCTCTGTCTCTGTTGATGTATTTGGTCCTGCTCTCTTGTTCTGGGGATTTGGTGTTTTGAAGGTTTTTTCCGGTGGTATGGTGTCTGCTGGCGTCCATGGAGTACAGCATACTCAGTACGTCCATCACGTCGTAGTGTGGCGTGGTGCCTACCAGTAACGGTTTACCGGGGAGACGTGACGCGGGGTCCCGCCGTACGTTCCCGAGGAATTCCCTGCTATCCCCCGAGGCATCTCTCCGAGGTGAGACCGGGCTCTCTATCGGGTTAGGAATAATGAGGTTGGTGTGGTTGACAATGTATTGACAGCTCTTACTGACGGCGGTGCTCAGGATGAAGACGCCTATGAATATACCGCACATCACCAGAGCCGTCGGCGGCCACCCTTCCTCCGTGTCCGGTACCCACACATCTTCCGCTGTCGGCTCCGTAGTGATGTTTCCCGGTCCCGCTGTTGTCATGTTCACCACCCCTGCAATCCACAACGGAGAGATACCGTTAGAACGGTAATCTTGCACTCAGAACTGAAAAAAAAACTCACGATGAAGGAAGACCACTAAACTGCACCACATGCAACCCATAAACCATCACAAATGCATGCGCATTATACGCCTTTTGTAACATTTCACTTCATACATATAGAAAGGTTTTTGCAGTGGTAGATATCTCTAATGGCTCGTAAGTAACGCTTTGGATACCGCGCTGTACGGTGCGAATATAGATTACGGGTATCCTCGGTCCGATAGTGGAAGGCGGAGAGGGGTTTGATTGCATATCTTCGGAGAGAATGACGCGCACAAGAGGAGAATGAGCGATGACGAGCCGGTGCAGGGGGCGGGGTAAGTAACCTTGCGGTACACCTGCAATCGCTCCCCGCTGCCGGAGACAGATCAGGGCGGAACTGGGTCAATCATCCGTAGCGGCGGTTGACAGATCATTCATTGCAAGAGAATGACGCATCTTTTTCGTACAACCTCTTGGAGTCATGAAGTTATCAAATCGTATATCCACTTCGTCTCGTCAGTTTGAAGAACGACCGCCGACTAGGAGTCAGACAACTTTATGCAATACCGCAGATTTGCATGCGGCAGTTTCAAGGGCTCACTGCACCTTTCCCGATGGAGCTATAACATCTAACAGTGATTATTGTATATGACTGTCCTTATACCTTTGTGACAATAGGCTCGCTACTTTTTAATGCAGTTTGCGTATTGGGAATTCCCAATGGCCATCTTGTCTGAAATTCTGTCATTTTGTCATGAAAAGATTTTGTGAGATGATAGATATTTTAGAAGCTTCATACAAAGTGCAACCGGGATTTAAGTAGTCACTAATGCTTTCAAAACTGCACATCAGTGATTCCCTGGGTCTGACATACGGTCAGCGGCGTTTGAAATAAATTTAAAGGACTTGAAACTTGTATCCAGAATGTTTTATAACGCCTTGTGGAGTACGCCAAGTCAGGTGTAAAATTGCAAGTCTATACATATTGGAACGAACGCGAGCAGAAAATTACTTTCGCGAAGGTAAATCGATGTTAAAGCGTTAGAAATCAGCCGCCCACACGGAAAGACGTAAAAATTTACACACCTGTCTCTGAAGACGTGAAACAACGTAAAGTTTTCTCAGAAATGAAGCTTTCATTGATATAGCTGGCGATCGTGTAACCTACAGCCGCTGGATTGTAGTTAACAGAAACACTTGTCCTATTCTCTGGAAGGTTTGAAAGATCATTTGAACAGTGCAACGACAGAGGCTTCATCAAAAGGTGTACAGCCAATCAGCGGAAACTAAGAGAGTGCACCGATCTATACAAAGGGCACCTGCCGCGGAGAGGCACTCTATCACTTTTCAATTACTGCCACAAGGCTTTCTTAAAGGACTTCAGCGAAACGTAATTTGGTTCCTGAGGTTATTGCCCCCATTCGACCGGCAGGTAGCCGAGACCTAGTTTCGCTTGGGCAGCTGACCTTTTTAAAGTGGATTGAATTTGGTCTGACGGTGCGTGAAATAACGGATTTAAAGCATAGACAGTCATGAACTAAAAGTTGCTGAGGGCAACTTTACGATGCACTAGACAAACTCCATTGATTGATTGATATGTAGAATAAGGAATACATCTCGACTGTGGAGTAAGACATAGTCACATGGATTGTGAATTGTCAAATTTGCAGTGGGTATTTGACAGCCTACTGACGTCGCTTGTTTGCAAAACAGAGAAACAGGCAAACTAACTAACAAACAGGCAAATAAACAAAAAGGAAGCAAGAGTCTCGAAAGTAAAATACACAGGACGACCGAGGAGAAATATCAACGAACGCAAGGTGGCAAGGTGGTCTTGTACAATTGTGGTAAGGGTTGTTGATCGACCCAGAATCTGAAGGTTCTGGGTTCGAATCCCTGTAGCTGGCCCCATTGTTGTGTCATTGGGAAAGGCACTTTTCACCTATTTCTTCATTCGAATGAGGTGAAAATGAGTACCTACCTTCAGTGCTTACGTACTCTCAGATGGGACGTAAAGCCGGAGGTCCCGTGTTTGACGAGAGCCACACCTCGAGCACGTTTAAGATCCCACCACACGTATAAAAAAGGGTAGGGGTCCTTCCCGGTGTGAGTTATTAAAACCTTACAGGTGTGTTAAGTCTAAAGGCGGTTTACTGGTTATGTGAAGCAAACAAACAAACAAACAAACAAACAAACAAACAAACAAACAAACAAACAAACAAAAACATTTGAATATTCCACATCTCCCATTTGCTACCTTTCCTACTACATCATTGATTTAGCATCAGGATATACTTTTGATAAAGTAGATAAGTAACCACTTTATTTGCTCATCTATTGAAACATTTCCCAAGTCGCTATTAACCCAAATTCTACTTGAAAGGATTATTTGTCACATAATGATGCGTTTCACACAATAACTGTTCTGAGGAAATGGCGGAGGCACGTGAGGTAAATGTTTAGCGCCGGTTTTACAACAGACAGACCGTGACAAATGGGCTTCGGACATGGCTGCTTCCAAACGTAATGAGAAGG
The DNA here is from genome assembly GCA_013266295.2 of Branchiostoma floridae x Branchiostoma japonicum. NCBI lineage: Eukaryota > Metazoa > Chordata > Leptocardii > Amphioxiformes > Branchiostomatidae > Branchiostoma > Branchiostoma floridae x Branchiostoma japonicum. The sequence goes on from CM023825.1 coordinate 19,875,119, forward strand.
GGTCGTTCCGCTGTGTTAAAGGATCACTATAAATCGTTATATTTAAAGACTGTTGGCAAGGAATTAGGCTAACTGATTCTGCTTTGATGATACTACTCATGAAGAACATCTAATTGTATGTTTAATTTTGTTTCCATGTAGAATTACCGCCCATCAACTGTTAGTTTCCAATTAGTTTCAACACCATGTGATCTAATTAGATGAAAGAAAGCACGTTTCAGTCGTGCATGGTGCGCTGTGTGCACACGAGGTAATAAAGCGAGGTAAACAAGGCAGGATATACGTTATTGCTCCCATAGTGTTCATAAAGCGCCTCCTTTTTTGGTTTACTAAACTAATCTAGAAGGCACAATGAAATCTGTATTGGCTGCCTTCACAGTACAGAATTCCCCAAGAGATAGAGCAAGCTGAATTAGTTTATTACAGACAATGTGAGCAAACAAAGCTACAGAAGGTTACCATTCCAGCTTTCTCTAAGAGTCACATAACCGTACAGAGCAGCAGCGACTCCTGGCGGTAAATCGGCGATTTGCATCAAATAAAAAAGTCAATCTTCAGTAACAAATCAGGAAATCTCGCGATTGGCATGCTCTTGTTTGACGTTCTGTACCAAATAACGCACATGACATGTTTTTGTTTATACCTCGGAGCTTCTGAAGTCTACAGATGAAAGGAGCTCCCGTAGTTTGAAAGACAGATCGTTAATAACGAACAACCATCTGTTCCGCTTATCGCCAAAGGCACAGACTCTCTGACGTGGGTTCCTCCACGGTTCTTTTGATATGCAAAAAATGACAAATGTTAGACTTGTAATTGTGTGCGCGTTTCGGGATATACGCACTTTACCCAGGGTATTAACAGATTTATAATTCTGTTCGAAGGCGAAGATCTGGGTCAATCAAGGTGATACGTTCTCTTGTCACTAAACCCGAGAGCGACGTTGGTAATAACAAGGAGGTTTGATTTTAAACCTCCTTACTAATAACTAACACTACACCAAACGTTGGATTTACCAATGGTAGTAAACACCAGCCGACAATGGTAGTAAATAAAAGTAAAGTCCGGTAAATTTGGACTTAACAATGGTTGTAAATCAAATCACTTGACTTTTATTTACTACCATTGTCAAGTCCGGTACTGTTTACAAAGTAAGCATTACCCAACTTTGCTGGCACTTGCTATTGGTTAATCCAACGTTCGTGCAGTGTAAACCTGAATACACAATACATAAACGCAACACACACGAAACTGTATTGCTATTAAGGTGTGGTACCATCAGTAGCACCATCTACAACAATGATACCGATTCTCGTTGAAACCAACTTCATCATCCTCAAGCCCCGTTCACACATATAGAACCTTCCCCCGAACACCAGCCGACCAAGGCTGGCTGAAGTTCGGGAGCAGTCTGGCCAGATTTAGGCCACGCCCACTTTTCTGTTTGAATCGAATCGAATTTGAGTTAAATTTGAGTCAAATTTTACTGCCAACCACGCCCCGACCTACTTCTGACCACCAGCCAGCCATGGCTGATTCTGCCGCCAACACCCGAATGTTTGAAACATGTTGAAACATTCGGCTGGCGTGACCGAACAGTAGCCAACCTGGCCAAACATCAGCCGACCTTGCTCCCGACCTACTCCTAAACATGGTTGGGTGAGTTCGGCGAGTGTTCAAGAGGTCACATTCGGCTATTTGTGACAGGGGCTTCAAGTTCAGATACATCTCCTAGGAAAAAAACTAATGGCACATAAATGTGCAAATGATGTGGCAATGGTTTATTAATCCACTGTATACGTACGAACGAGGGCTATGGGACACCAAACGACGTAAGTGGGGCCGTAACGTTATTCAATTTGGTCCTATATGGCGGGTTTGGCGACAGTCTGGATCATCTGCATATTCCCCCGTGTCAGTGTCGTGGCAACGTTTCAAAGGTCAAGTTTGGAAAACAGAAGGACGACGGGTCCAGATTACAATTATAGTATACTCTGTGCATGGTGCTATCTGTGAAGGTACCCTCTACAATAGCAGTAGAATATAAAATATCCACCGAGACCGAGAGCTAATATATAAAAAAGGGGTTCCCCAAGGCACCATACTAGGCTCTTTTCTATCACTTCTATGTTGACTGTTATCATTAGGTGATGAAATGAATAACATGTACATATAATTGTTGGCCACATAATGGATTTTGCTTTAGCGATAGATTAAAAGCTTTCTTGATGTGGCTGCCAATGTTATGAAACAGGTGCGTGGGTGACCTACATCGTGTCCCAATATCTACATTTCCTCATCACCCAAAACAAAACACTCATCCTACCGCCTTCAGCTTCCTTCCAATCTGAAACATTTCTTTACCTCTTAATCTTCTAAAGTACAAACTCATCGATTGGTCAAGGCTTCTAATGCAATTAGTTTGTTGGGTAGCTACGTGCGGGATCCTGTACGAGATTGACAAGTGGACCTCCCCAGAGCGTATTGCCGACCACCTTACCTAGGCGGAAACAATATCGATTGTGGTGCCAATACGATGATCAGGGATGCGGCCTTCCCAAATTGTTTCGACCTGTACCAGACTGTACCATGTCTCCAATCATATGTTGAACTAAAGACAGTGATGAAAGTTTGTACGATGTATCAACGTCAAGATTGCAGAATCGCCCTAATCTACATAAATCAATAAAAAGGGCATCCTTAGTGCGATGGGTTCAAGATATGGCACTCAAAAAATTCTTTGAATCCCCAGCGCCTTGCACAGGTGGACTTAATATGTCTGTGTACAAACGCACATGATTAAAAAGCTTCATAGTTATGATAAGAGACGGTCGAGTGCTATACTACAGAATATATTCATTTAAACAAATATCAAACATACAAATATCAGTGTTTTTGCAAATGACCTAAAATGATTAAAAAAAGACTAGATAGTCAAACAGGTTGTCTAAAGACTAAGGGGCACAAGTTCTTTGAATGCTAATAAAATATCAGTGACTAGTAACTGTCCTCCCTCAAAAGAAACAATAATGGAATTTCTACAGCGGTTATAAGAAACGCAGTTTTTAAACACTAATAAGATGCTACAGTAGAGGTTGTGTCCCTAAGTTCACTGACCTAAAATTTTCTCCTCCGCGGAGATTGAAGTAATCTGGTGGCGATGTGAGGGTCACCTGTCCTTGCCCACAAGAAAATGAACCCTAAGACGCAGCTGCATCCTTGGCATTAGTACGGTGACTTATTTGGGACATTCTTCAACTGTTAGAATATCCGCCGGGCCCTTATTATAGTTTTCTCAGACAAAAGATGTTTACAAGGGCGTGAAGACAACGTGAAGAATATTTTCGTAACAACCAAAACAACAACAAAGTAGCGAGTGGCTCTGGATAATCATTTTCATTCGTTACTTCACAAATGTAAGAAATACATGGGTTTACTCGGATTGGTCAGACCAAAGGCATTGTAAGACATATTTTTCCAAACGTAGGACTTGTTTAAGACAAATGCTGTGCCTGTACACAATATTGAAGTTCATCTGTTTGTTGGTTTGTTGGTCTGTTTTGTTTGTTTGTTTGTTTGTTTTATCAGCATCACATTAGTGTAAATTTCACACTATTCTTCCTGGAGTCCGTAGTGAATCACCGATTTTCAGATAGACGTATTTGGACCATCGCACACCGGGGCATGCCCCTACTCTTTTCCGAAAGGTGTGGTGGGTTCTTTAACGTGCGTGGGGTGTAGCTCTCCCCAAACACAGGACCTCCATTTAACGCCCTATCCAAGGGACGTCCCTAACCAAAGCTAGGTACTCATTCTCACCTGAGTGAAGTGAGGAAAGCAGTGGTTCTTCCCTGTACACCACGTACTGCGCTGAATACAAATTTGGCACCGGCCTAACTTTCCAACATTCTAACAGATCTCGCCATGAATTTGATCATCTATTATTCAGTCCGCACGTCTTTGCAAAACAAAACCCAGAGGAATTTGATTAAAGACTTGAACTTGGCGTGAAGTACAAATCAGAGACGTCAATGCACGATATTTATCAAGTTCACCAAAGTCGATCCAGACGTGAAGTCACCTGACTTACCCCTCTCTCATTTTTTACCAACACCAAAAGGTTGCAGACGCATACTTGACACACAAACATTCTCACATAGTCATATACATAGCTGCCCATGCTTCCTATGTAATATTACTGTATAAAAGAGTTTATTTTAGATATCTCATTGTCCCAGACAGTTACGTAACACAGCCGACGTCGACTATATAAAACCTAACAATATTCCAATTTTATGTTCGTATGGATTAGGATTTAGCTACATGGCAAACTACAATAAAGGTTACCCTCTAATATATTTTCCTTCTGTATAACATAGGAAATTGATATGAAAGTACATCATTCTATACCCATAACTTACATGTAATATGCAATTTATATGAGTAACGTGTTGTATATATTAAATTTCTAGCTTTAGTTATCAAAAGGTATCGTTGTGTAGTATATAACCGCATTTTAAGTGTCGCTCCACGATGTAATCAAGTTATACTTCACCTAATTCAATTTTGTCTCGAAACGTTGTAACTTTATTGTTACATAAGATGTGATTTGATTCATTTCTGTTTGGTGAGAATAGTTTCCAAGTTGTGGGCAAGAGGAGGGAAAAGTTTCTGACAGATAATTTGGTAAAGGCCAATCCTGAGTTTAAAAAAACGCTTCTTACGTTTGCAGCAGATCTTCCTGTTGTTTGTGAAACATACAATAGAATAATCACACTGTATGTTAAAGAGTAGTTACGTTTCGACGATCCGAAGATACCTGGTTGTTTTGTGAAGATGTGGTTTAAGACATCCTTTGTCATTCAAAGCAGACGCGAAGGGTTACAGTTATCAATGTATTACACTTGTTAGCAACTCAGAAATTTCATTACCTTGCCGCCATTTCCAGTACCAGTCATCCTTTCACAAGTTATATTATAACAGCGAGCCTGTTAGTTGTAGATAGATGCTAAAACGGCGGGAGGGAAATACATCTGGATAATGAAAACTCATAGTAATCCTACCTGAGAGGCACTATGTTGTAGGTTTCCAGTTATATGCAGTTTGCTCACGTAATACTACGGAAATTAACCGATTAGGTAGAGGACACAGAAATATAGTATATCGCACTGCAGGTTTAATTGAAAAAGAAGAAAAATAGCCAAAAGGACTTGGGATAAATAAGAATTTATGGTGTTTTCAAGCAAAGGATAAGATGCTACGAATCTGTATGAATCGGACTCGGCTTATGAACTTTAACAAAACAGAAAATTGAAATATCTTGCGTACAAGTATAAAGTGGGCGGAACTGATATAAATGAGTTCACCAGACGGATCGATGAGGACCATTTAGTAGCAAAGTCACCCATGTATTTTTTCCAAACTTCAGGGCCTCTTGGTTCAATATCTAATTTGGTCTGTGGCAGCCAGCTCGCTCGCATCGATGTGATATGTGCACACTAATTGCGCCGAGTCGCCATACCTCTTATCACAGTGTTAGCAGCCGTTCAATAACCATGAAATTGTTTAATTGGCCTTGTCCGTTCCACCTGAAACGTGCCTGGCTGGCGCTATTAGTAGGAACGCTTTACACTGGTGTGTTACGTAAAAGCTGGGGTGGAAATTGGCCTGAAATTATTTCTAATGGGAAGCTGAACAGCTTCGCTTTTTAAAGATGTCGGTGTCTCTCCCTGGTGCTGAAATGTAGGTAGCTGTGGTTGTTGGATTCCAAAACGTGTTCCATTCCAAAACATGGTTTGGAATACTACAAAGTGGCATGCATCTGTATTCCAAAACGTGGAATGTCTGTTGTATTCCAAAACGTGATGTATTCCAAAACATAAGCTTGGTAATCGCATGTTTTTGTTCTAATCTAAACCTTAATCTAAACACATACATATACAGACTGACAGACAGACAGATCGTGGTCCAGCTGTGCATGATTTGGAATGCAACGGAATTCCTGCTTTATTCCAAAACGTGGTCCATTCCAAAACATAACACGTTTTGGAGTGCAACAGTGGTCTCTATAAACGATGGGCATGTTTAAAAGTGTGCATATGTCTTTGGAGACCCTCTTACCGTGATTAGGTCAGCCATAATTCAAAATAACTGCAAAATTTGTACCTAACACGATGATAGGTTGGAATTCTTAAATATCTATCTCAAACAACTTTGCAATGATCTACAATACTGTACATGTACTACTGAATGGTACTCTGCGAGTGGAATAGTAGCATCTGTCCTTTTCAATTTTAAGCTACTTTTTGGGGCACCAAATCACCACCTACTGCATCGAGCTAATCATACAGACGCGCAAGTGAAAATTACCTGTCCACCAGTTTGCCCGAGGGTCAACCTGAGATCACAGGCGCGTCAAACTTGCCATTTTCAGAAAGGTTAATACCCTGATAGTCACCTAGAGAATACGTGAACAGACCAGTCCAAGTGTCGACAGAGGTTTGAAACTCAGGCTGAGTATAGGAAAGTAAGAACTGAGCATTTGCTTACCGACTGTAGTTCGTCCGGGAGCTGAATATCCGCCTGCACGAATCCTCCAGTTGAATTGTGTTAAAAGATATGTCCAGACTTGTCCAGACGGTACACAGAGATCCACTCTCCATAATGAATGCCACAGCCTTAAAGACTTAACAACGAAGAGGCCCTGATGTTATAAAACGGATCCTTGGGCACAGAGACAAAGAACACAAAACATGTGCAACCGTTACAAAACAAATGGATATTGTTCTCGTATTTCCTCTCCAATGGGCACCTTATGTGATTACGTACTGTCTTGAACGTTTTAAGGCTTTTGCGGGAAGATCGTTTTCAGCTGGTCGACAAATTTTACGGCGCCTTGACCAGTAGGATAGGAATATCCCAGCCTGTTGACTTTTTGGACGTTTTCTCTATTCTTTTTAGTTCATTATTGTTGACTTTGGCGTCTCTTGTATCTTTTATAGGAGCTGTATCAGCTTGGTCTTTACTGGTAGATGGATTTTCCGCAGGGATGGAGACAATTATATGTTTATCACTGATATCTTTCGGAGGATCCCTCGTTCTATGGCTGTATTTGTGTGAGTGTTGAAGCCTCTGTTTGCGAAGATATTGTTGCCTCCTTTGTCTCTGAAGCTTTTGGCGTTGCTTCTGTCTTTTGTGTCGGTTTGAACAATGGTTGCAGAGACATGCCGGGACGGACTGACCAGGACTGCCTGGCGGAATCATCACGTTGTCAGGAATGGGCAACGTCTCCAGTACGAGCGAGGGTTGGCTCGTGCCATCACTTGAAACAGTAAGAACACTATCCATGTCTTCAGTTTCTGAAAACCCACTATCCATTCCGTGCACGGCAAAATTTCTTCTCTTGTCGTCAAGAGAGTACGGCAGTTTTCCACCTGCGTTGTTTACTCGTATCTGGTAGGTGACCATCTCGACGATTTCTTCAATGGAAAACGGGGTCTCTTTCTCAGGGGTTAATGTTATACCGGACATGTGGTCGGTTCCGTTCGCCACAGGAGTGCCGTACGACTCCGCATCCGATGGAAACTCGTCCAGCTGGCGACTTGGGACCAGAAGGTTGGTGTGGTTGACTAAGTACTGACACGTCTGGCTCACCATGATACTAACCAGGAAGATGCCTGTTGTAATCAGCACCCATATAAGAGCCACGGAGGGTATAGAACGCTGCTCCACAGGCTCATCATCGATGGTGTCAACAACCGTCGGTTCCGTTGCGTTTACAGTGTAATTCAGTTCCGTGATTTCAGTATATGTTTCATAAGTGTATATTTCATACACACTTGTCGTAGTCATGGCTACGAAGATGATGATGTCTTGTGTCGAATGGCTCAGGACATTACCGGATGATTTGGACGAGTTGAACGACTGGTAGGTTGTAACGCCACAAGTCTAGATCATTTCACCCACGGAGAAACATTGCGCGTTAGAACCGCTGTAAATGGTTGTAGCCTCCAGCGCCCGGTGATAAAGCGGTAGATGCCCGATTTGTCACATTGGAAATGTCCGTTGTAGTTATCCTGGCGGCAAGATCTTCACTGCAACTGGATTCTCAACCTGCTCATGTTCAAGTTCAGCTACACTGCGGCAGGACGGTGCTCCAGAAGCGCAGGATTCACTGCTGAACGCTCCTCACCTACAAGTGGGGAAAACATAGATGAATCACCTCAGCAAAATCATCTTAAGAATAAGTGCAATGGCATCCGGGTCTACATTTCTTGACTAGACGGTTGCTGCAGACATAGCCTCGGAGTAAACCGCGCAATCGGGAGACACACAGGGTGACGTAAGGACCCCCTCCCGCTGTGAAGCAGATCCGGATCAATAACTATCAGAGGTATTAGCTGTAGCGAGGATGAATGGTGAACTTGAAGGTAACACAACTGCCCTCATCTCTTTAAGGTGGCCCGCAGAAACGGAGACGGCTTAATAAAAGAGATGGGGTTGCACCAACCAGCGCGCGATTCGCAAGCAGACGGGGTTTTAGATTTCACTGCAGCAAAGAATTAATGGTGGAATACGAAATCAAGGTGGACAGAGGGTACGGGAATTCTCAAAATATCGTACTGCACTGATGGACCGCAACACCCTAAGTGCTTTTAGTGCAAACTGATACACTGTCTATTATGGTCATCCAAGGAGAGTGAAATACAATACACAGTCCATGCCATATCGTAGCAGAAATAGTTTCCTTTTACCATAACTAGATGATACAGCAAGGGTGCTATCTGTAGTCTGAACGTGGCCTAAGTAAAGCACTGGAGAAGTGTTCAAGATTAGCCATACACATATATGATGATCATGTAGAGGGGCCGGCTTTGAGCAGCGAATTAGAACTCTAATCATGTAGTGAAATATCATTCATACTCTGTAGTGTGTTATCTCAAATTATCATACTGGTATATTCGCATCTTTCTACCCCTGTATCCTGTTAGAAAAGTAAGATGGTTTGGAACACAGTTGCCATTAATCCTGTAGCAACCAGGAAAACAACAACATGGCGTTGACCGTTGACCTATGTAGAGTGCCCGGATGTAATATGCTACTTTACCGCTAAATGGGTCGCCAGGATCTTTCATTGTCAAGCCTGTCAATAGCACGTAACAGTGATGTTTGTTTTCACTGTTCGATACCTGACCCTCATCAGAGTAAAAGCTTTACTATGTCCAGATGGAAAGCTGAGAGAAAGAACACACAAGTTATAAGATAGTCAGTAGACATCTCCTTCTGGGACATTTAGCGATGTGTTAGCGTCTGTGTGGGTAGGGGGGCACGCTGGATTCATTTTAGATGTAATGGGTTTAGGGGTTTTTTAAAAGTGTTGTGTGAGCAATGACAACGCAAAACGTATTTAAAGAGTACAAATGGACAATCAGAAATCAAGCAATACTTTTAGAATATACTCTTTGAGTGAAGCAGAAAAAGACCTGTACCGTATGTCTTTCTTTTTATGGTATCGCAGATCATAGCGACATGCCAGTTTTGTACAAAATACGTTGTTGTGAGAATTACAAAGGAGTTTGCCAAGTGAGAAGTGAAACTAGACCTGAAAGAGCCTTGCTCTGAACAAATGTAGCAAACAAAAGCCATTCGGAGTCTTTTCTCACGAAGCAACACATTGAGTACTAACTTCACATCTATATAGTATTCACATCACACACTCATCTCAGTCGAAATGAAAAGAGACGATTAGGCATGGGTCTATAGAGAACTCAAAACAAACTTCGTTACCTCATTATATGTAATCCTGTTATGTTCAGCGTTCAAATTCTCGTGTAGTTTGCTTGCGTCTGCAACTTTGTCAACTGTATTGCATTGTTGGCAATCCAATTTTTCTGCAAGGCTCTATTTGATGTTATCTCTCCAATTCTTCATACCTTCACTGTCTTCTCAAGGGAGTTGTGTGATTGGCTTCTCTTCCCACGATTCACAAATGGAGCATAGCACCGGAGGCAGGTATCTAATCCATGGCACTGTGTCCAAACTATAAGTACTTTCTGCTGATTCATATACAGGGACACTGGCACACATATAAATGGGCTCCAGGAAATAAAAGATATTAACGTTACCAATAAACCTGGCGAAACATACAAAAGGCGTGGTGTTTTCATATCAAAGATGATGTATCTGAGTACAGTGGCTTTGAATAATTTGAAGGGTATACCTGGGTTGAACAACAGTCGTTGTGCCCGAAGTTGGATTGAATGCAAATGAGGACGCTCCGAGTCTTCAGACGCATCTGGAGATGCTGGACATTCGAGAATACATGGCGATTTGAGGTCGGTAGGATTTTTTAGACACACGAAAAAGTTGCCCTGCCTCGGAACGACATGTTCATCATCTTTGTCTCTTTTGTTTCTTCCCAAGACTTTAATTGCAGCATGCTGCTTAATACGGTCGTTACGTACGGATTATGATGATCATTAAGTATGCATAAAAGAAATGAACCACCCAGCTGTGGTGTTCCCGTCTCATGAATATGTAATGTAGCAGAAAATAAATACGGATACATAAAGGCAGTCTGAGAATAAGCATTTGGGCATCATTTGGTTAAGTCTGAAATTAATAAACAGCGACAATTGGGAATCCTTGCCTATGTTCACTATATGATGTTGTATGCAATGTGGGACGACATTTAACACCACACGTGACAATTGTTGTTAGTACAACAAATATTGAAGAAAGAAGGTATATATTCCAGGAAATAATGTATATTTTCCAGGAAAATGACACGATCAGCAGACGACACTACTGGCAATGCAAACATTTCAGGCTAAACCATCAGAGTAGATACCCCATAGGAGTAATGTACTGCGTGCTTAACAAGATGCCCCGCGGTGTAGTTTAAAACGCCAACGCTCAAGCGCCTCAACTGTCGTCAGTCTACAGACACGGCTCTTCTTTTATGTCGTATGGGTGAAACTGTAATATTAGTTTTATCTACATTGACAACTAAAGGACATATCAAACAAAATCAAAACGAAATATATTTTTCCACAAAACAAAACTTTGCGTATGTAAGAATGACTTCAGATTTCTAAAACGCGACCTTGCAAATTTAAAGTTGTTTACGTTACATTTAACTATTGGACAAACAGTTATCATTACCATTATAGCTTGTGCCATTATAAATAAACTTTCCAGCAATTTATGAATATATCTTACAAACAAGATTCTATGTAAATTCTTTTAACAACCCGAATATATTCTGACTTATATATCGATCGTTTTATTAACTCTTGTAAGTACTGTCATTGCCAAAATCAACGGTAGGCAAAAACGGAAGTGAGCCATGGATAGGTCTGTTTCCTCTTCACCTGCCATAAAAGGGCCTAACGAAGAGGAACATTTTGTCTGCGTGCAAAGCACTGGCCGGAGAGAATCGTTAACAATGGTTCCGATTTGACGTTCATATCTCAGCTGCACAGGCCTGCAAATGCTGGAAAAGTCGCTTGCAGGCAAAACTTCATTATCTGCAGTTGCAGGCGTGTATTGTATGCATGAAGATAAAAGGACTAGCTTCGTATGAAAGAGGGCAGAGTGGGTAAAAATCAAAAAGCTCACAGAGTAAAACTCACACAATAGAGAACGTCTACTTCAGACTTGGTGATGTATCGCGTCAGACTAATCTACCAACCTGCTTGGGGTTTGGGAAGTATTAACGTCTTTTGCAGTACCTAATCTGAGGCGTACAGAAATGTCAAAAGCAGAGTTCTTCTGAGTACGAGCTTTAGAACCGAGAGATTTCGGAAGCTGTCCACTTGTGCAACAAAGCGAGCGAGGAAGGAATGGGGGAAGGACGAAATGAAGTCTTCGATCAACCACTGAACGTACCGACCGAACAGCCACTACCAACAGTCGATCCGCCACAAATTGCTAACGACGACCATGGAAGTGAATGATACTTAATATTTATCCGGAATCCCCTGTGGCAAAAAAAATTACCTCAGAATAAGGTCCTCCCGGAACGTCCTCACAAGGAGAATTGTTAGGAACTTCAAGATAGGTCCTGGTGGACTCCACTGTCACGGATAACCTCCAAAACCTGGTCATATTAGTGTAACACTTTCGATGCAAAGACAGTGCCAGACTCCACCGAGAACCATTGATCCTTTACGCTCTTTGCAAATTCCGCGCTGCCATTTGCAAATTCCGAGATGCGCATTTCACATAAAGATTCAATTTCCTGCAAGTACGAAGTGCGCGGTAGGCTGAATCATTGCAGCATCACCGAACGAGCAGATTTCAGGTGCCGCGTATAATTCTGGGCTGACATTTAAAACGAACAGAAAGGTTAAGTACACTACCGGTCGCTCCCCTCCGTATTCGCATAATAAGGACGACAACCCACACCCCTACTACAAGGTCAGTATGTGTTACACACAACAGTCTCTTACCTTTCATAGCACTCCCAACCACCTTTCAGCGCCGTGACTTTGAGTATGTTGCCAGCGCGCAGTCTGCAGGTATAATCGTTGTTCTCTGGGGACAATTACTAGACATCGGAGTGGCACGCGTGACGCATGGGCAGAGCTACGGCACGGTCATGATTAGAGGAGGAAGCTGATAATTGGGAAATTCAAACACCCGGATGATGGTGGTAAGATCGGTGGGTGGGTGAGAATTGCACTGTTGCAGTAAATGAAGTAAAGTAAAAGGTACAGGCCCCAAACTAAATAGAAGCGAGACGACAGCTAGTAGCGCAATGCGGCCTTGCCACGCCGGCTCACCTTCTCAGCCCAGCACACTGGGTCACCCTGATCCCCTCTCGATAAGTTTCAAAGCCAAGCCGCTATCATTTCTACCGCTAATTCAATAACGTTAAGCATTAATAATTCAGCCTTGAAAACCTAATAACTCGTAGCAAAACCCCTTCTTCGATCGAAAAGATGCTTCAAAGCACGTTGATGGACCTGCGCTCGAAAATTGCAGTTTCTGCCCCATTGCGGTTGATGACGTCGGTTATTAGGAAGACTGCTCGTCGTCATATAGGGTGATAATCCAGGTTTTCTTTATAGACATAATGTGTCAGGGGGACGATATCAATGCACACATAATGATGATTTTGAATCAGACGCGCCGTTATAGGGTATTTGGGGAGATGGCGGTTTTGCTCACTGCGTATGAGAGCGCTGGACTGACGCAAATCCACGATGTTGCAGACAACTACAGAAGATTGCACATTGTTCCAGACCAATAAAACAAAATAATGCCCGCTTTTCTAGCGACGTTGCTTCTAACGCGTTCTCAGAGAAAATTTTACGGTAGGTGGCGATGGGGCATCTACTCTGAGGGCTGAATAAAGAAGGGTGTGTGTCGTCTACAGAATTGTATAGGGAAGAACGTCCAAACGGTTGCATCATGTAGAGGTAAATGTAGTCCCATAGCCAAAAAACAGTTACTCAAATGCAAGCAACTGGATATGATTTTGGAAACGGTCAGTTGCTTGAGTAACTGTTTTTGGCGTATCTTATCACCTGGATGTCTAACCTTCACCGACGTAGTCCCATAGCCTTTGTTGGGCCATAGGTGCAGTGGGTTGTTAATCCACAGTGTCAACGGCACAGTATTGGCGGAGCCCAACACTCTCCTTCTACCACCTTTTACCTCCCCAACCTAAGTCAGGTAACCATTTCTGCACCTGAGTGGAGTGGAGTGAGGGAGTGAGGGAAGTCGTGCATAGTGTCTTTCCCAGGACACAAGGTCGGTGACATGACAGGATTCGAACCGAGGACCTCTGGGTTCTGGGCCGAACACTCTGCCGTTACACCACACGACTCCACAACACTCACAATTATAGTTGGTAACTGGACACATTTCCTTTGAAAGAAGCGATCATGTAACGACATAATGATTCATATAGGTGTGAATTAAGTTCTTTCTACAAAACAAGTTATCAGCTGCCAAATACATATATATATAAACTTTTTGATTCGCAGATTCTTTATTCTATCTAATTACGTACTTCTAACTTTCTCTTGCGAGCTTATATTAGAAGTTAAATGATTAATGTTTGGTCCCTCTGGAGGTGTGACCATAATTACATTGGGGACACAAATCATCTTGGCAGATGGCGTCATGCATATTCATAACTGAGCTAATACGAATAGGGGGAGCAGAAAGAAAGAAGTCTCACGGACACATATATTTTTAATGCACATGTGCAAAAAGATGTAGATGTCTGTCAGAATAAGAAGATTTCTAATTCCTCAAAAGTTTGAAGTGGATTTGCGAAGGAGGCCACGCGCTGCAATATCGACATGGGAAGCTACGATGATTGTATAGTACTTGCAGAAGGAAATTTCAATTAAATAAAGAAAGGTAGTCCCATAGCCTTTTTGAGGCCGTGGGGGCAATGGGTTGTTAATCCACTGTGTCTGGGGCACGGTATTGGAACACGGAGCCCAACCATCTCTTTTCACTGCCTTCACCCCCCCCCCCCCCCCGACCGAAGTCAGGTACCCATTTTACACGTGGGTAGAGTGAGGAAAGTCGTGTTAAGTGTCTTTCCCAAGGATACAACGTCCAGCCAGGAATGCAAGGAATCGAACCCCTGACCTCTCGATCTCGCCTAGCCAGTCGGCTATTCCACGCCACTAAATAAACGTAAATAAACTCGTACTAAAACGGAACAGTCCTGATAGAACGCCTTGTCGAGATGCTGAGTAAGAAAAAAATTGTGTTACCAGGAAGAAAGCAGCAGAAATTGATTTCTACAAAATGACAACAGCAAACACACAAACTGGCATTAGAGAAGTCGGTGGATGAACAGAATCTCGCTTTTACCCTCTGCAACGAGTTGCAGTTTCAGTGTTTATAAACTACGCACCTCCTACTGTAAGTTCATCCACTGGACTACCCATCTGTTAGCTGAACTATGAAGTGCGGATTTTTTCTGGCACAACTTCAAACGTACCTGCGATGATCTCAACGTTTGTGACCCAACTAAGGCAAAACTTCAAAGCAGAATTGATTCTCAACATAAAAGTTTCATGGCGTCATTATGGTGTAACACACGGTCTATGCATCACTCAAGTTGTAGCAGGGTGCCCCCTTCTCACGGACGGGCGGGGACCAATATAGACAGGCTTGCACTTGTACATGTAAGAAGATACAAACTTTTGGTCATCCTCCAGGCCTATTGTTGCAAACATTCCCATACGTTTGACATCGTTGATACTTGCTCGTGTATTTAAAAAGAAGGGACAACATATAGTCATCAAAAGTATGTTCTATGGTGTAAACTCGGTACAGGTGTATGCCAAATAATGTTGATAGGTTTTGGGTGTAATATCTTTTTAACGGCATATCGTTATTTCACTTGGCTGTGAAAACACATAAAAATCTGGGGTTATTTAGGGCGGACCAGACAAAAAGCGCAGACCTGCTCTCTCAGGGCGACATTGCCTGCCCTTGAGGGCTGACCCACGGCGGTAGGATCAATCAATCATCACGTGACAGGGTCCGATGACGTACACACGGTCGCCATTTTATCTTTCAGCAGCTCTGATTGAAAGATTTCAGGATTCCAAGAATAGCAGCGGGAAAATGAACACGGTGTTAAAATTAATAGGTAGATTATGTGAGAAAATGAGTATCATCGTCATTACACTGTTCTAGGAGTAGGGCAGGAGGATGTCAACCGGGCAAAGTCTCGACATTCGTAAAATTACCAATATATACTGTTGACTTCTTTTCAACGAGTTTTGCTAGCATTAGGCCATAGCAAGTAAATTTTATGGATGACATCCTCCGGAGACTCCAAAATTAATGCGAGAGGGCGAAAAAAAAACAAGGCAGGCCAAAAAAAACAAGATTCCTACATTTTCAGATTTTGAGATCGTAAACCTCGTTGAACAAGAATTTAGGCGGTAAAACATGATATCATACCCAACAGGTCTTCTGTTGCTGTATTCAACAGTATTACCTGTCCTTGCAGATGTGTCTTTATTAAATAGAACAAGAAAAAGAGCTTGCTGTACCATCTTCAAGGTAGATACTACACTGGGTATTCATTTGTAATGGAACACCCTGGACTGTCAACACTTGCCATCAAACACGAGGAATTGCGCCTCAAGTTTGCTGGATCCCTGGTGGTCTCTGAGTTTAGAGACTGGCTACCAGGCAGAACACAGGGCTCAATCACTGACAGAGTGACTCATAAACCGAACTGTCTGGAAGCGATACTCTACCTATATTGTGCCAACTGTTACAACACCGATTTGTCTCTGAAACAACTTTGAAAAAAGAAGTGACTAAATAAAATTTTCAATTATTGTACAAATGGTTTTGATTCAGTGGCAACATCACATATAAAATGAATAAAGTACAACATTGTATCAAAGTAAAAATAAAAGAATAAATCAGAGCCTTGTCTTGCAGATGGACGTTCATGACATATTTGCCTTTTTTTGACATGTTGACCACCGTCGCAAATTTCTTGTTTTTTTTTCTGAAATCAGGCGAAAATTAATGAGCGCGAGGATGTCATCCATAAAATTTACTTGCTGTGGCCTTATGACCGTTTTAGGTGTTCTATAATCTAGTCAAAACGTCAAATGATTAAGATATAGCCTTATGTTTCTTGCTTAAGAGGAAAGGTTGCACGATTGTGTAGAACTACAGTTGCCTATTCAGCTCGTCCGCTTGTTGTTTTACCAAATTATTCCATTATCAAAAGTTATCTGTATCCGTAAATTTAAAATTCCATCCATCAGTCACTTGTCAGTTCAAAAACTCATTATCCTGCAATTTCAATGCCATATAAATTGCAGGGCAATTAGTTTTGCTTCAACTACAGCTAGAAGCATAGGCTGGACCCAACCTGTATGTTCGCTGCTTTCACTATTGTCAATTGTTCAAATCACAAGATAGATTTACTGGAAAACTTCAACACAATATGTAGATTTTAGCGCGCGTTACACAATCTCTCGTTAATTGGTCCCCACCGATCCTATTTAGAGGCGGTCAATGGGGAGGGTCGCTAAGAGCTCGATTTAGTCAGGCTAATATAGACCTCACTTTAGCAATATTAACGGACTAAACGGTAGTACTGCCATTGACGTCAGTACCTGGCACAGCCACTAAACACGTGTCGTCATTTTGACTTTCAAAGTTCAAAGTTATTGAGCAACAAAAGGGACCTCCCGTCACCATAATAGACTGAATGACGTCCTCTCTATCCACTAAAAGCATGTAGAACGCACTTTTCTCAGCACAAATAGCGTTAAAACATTAACTTTACCACCATATGGCGGTGACCATACAAAGCCTTCCCAGTGCCTTTTACTGTTTTAGTGACCTTGTCCATCGTAAGTATTATTTTTACTGACCTTGGGGGAAGCTTCTGGCCAACCTTTATAGATCTTTGATGCTAAGACCAAGATTGCTATCATAGAATGATGAGGTCAAACTTTAGATGGGGAACCTGAACATTTTCGAGCAATTACCTTTCAACGTCTGGTCTAGATTTGTTGGAAAGATAGCGGAAATGGCAGGGAGCTTCAATGTGACCCTTGAGCCTCACACACAGACACTAGTCCCGGGCGTGTGCAAACCTAGAGTTACGTGATTTTACTTTCAAAGATACTAATCCGTTCATATTTCAATGCTCGCGGGAGAGATGTGTTTTAACTATCGCTGTCATACCACGTTTATGTTGGTTTAAACTGTGCATTTCTCTCGTTTATTACTGCGCGCGTTATAGCGTTTGGCTTTATTTCTCTTGACGCGACCTTATAACTTCGCAGGGTGGTCCATAAAACGGCGACTACTGTTTCTAATGAATACGTGTGGACCTGTTAAAAGCGTGGGGCCATTCTTGTTTGAGATAACGAATTGAGTAGGCATTTTCCTCCCAGTGTAGGTGATACTGTAAATCACTTTATGTTTGCGGTAGCAAAAGTTCGCGGTCCGAGAAAATGGACATGTTCGCGGAACTATACGTTCGCGGTGGCGTCAGGTGCAGCAAAAAAGAAAGTCGGTGAATTATTTGTTCATGGTAATGATAAGTTTGCGGTACAGAAGTGACCACGAAAACTGCGATTAATATAAAAGTACCGCGAAAAAAAATCCCGATTTACAGTACTTACTAACATGCCAGGCGACTATTAAAATATGTCAGATGCATTATGTTGTCAACAACATGGGAGGTACATGTACTTCATCAAGGTTAAAAGAAGTACAGATGATTTTTGATGTCCCCTTTGAATATTGGACTCAATCTTTGAATCTAGAGTAAGTGATATGTGTTGGCCTGAACACAAGAAACAGATTGCCTTGTTAGCATTTGGTACAGTAAAAATCCCCATCTTGTAAAGATGGTAAAGAAAAGAAGAAAACTATCCATGGTTTGGTACTCGCTCTACTGCTCCAGATGTTGTAAATTATTGTGCGTCACCTAGTAACGATTTCCCTGCGTGAAAAACGTCCTTGCAGTGCCTGGATGTATGTTATTACCTTCAGCACACCGTGCAATTATTGTCGGAGCAGAGGACCGTTTACGATGCCGTCTGCAGCAGTGATTAGATCTGAAGTCTAATCTCAGCTCCTGACGTCCCTGATGGACGACCTGATGGATGATGACCTTACACCATGCACCGACTGCCTAATAAGGTCATTGTCTACCAGTGACCCCTGCCCATAACTGCAGTCATATCGGGACTGATCTATGTTGAAAAATGGGGGTTGTCTAAATATTGTAATCTTAGTAGGAAACAATAAATATCAGATATCCAGCCTATAATTCTGTGTGACCATTTTCCGAGAGTTCGCCACTTTCATGCCACAGTTCCTAGCTCACCTATCCGACTAGAATACCATAGGACAGCACTCCAATGCGCTGCAGTCCCCTACATGTATTACTAAGTTATCTGAATACACTCTTAATGTATTCTGAATACAAAATGCCATAGTTTTCCATACGAGTAGTCGTGTATGTTTGAATTTGTAACAAGAGTGTCATCATGGTAAATTAAAGTAACAATAAGCTGGACATAACTTGACCAAACAGACGAAAACGAGGCTGTGACGTAACAGGTTAACGCAAGGTCATTGACCAACAGGCAAATCAACCTGACAGAGACGAACAGCGTAGACTGTGTAGGGCAAAGGGCAGGGACCTGCGCAAGCGCAGTGAGCCAACTTTTAGAGATTACCTTCTGAAACCAAATGTAAAGAAATCTTTTTCTTGGGACATTTTTGTTTTGGAGCTGGATGTTATAGGTAAGTGTTTTAGTCTTTTTATTTTGTTGAAAAAAAAAAGACTTTCAGCCATGTTTGGGTTGTCCGGTTCGCTTAATAAGATATAAGTTTGCATGTGGTCCTGAGGGGTCAGAGGTCACTTGTGTATACTAGGGTCATATCCTTGATAGTTTCTGCCGTATACAATGTTCTAGTTATGCACTAAATGGACACTTTAGAGGTTGGAGTACCCTGCCAATGTGTATTTTTTATGGTCTAAAACTCAGGTAGATGGCTTTTGGCAACTTTTTTCTGACATAATTCCCATTATTATGATAGCAAGCCCGCTACTATCCTTTGCTCCGTATGCACGTATTTACATGGGTTTTGGAGTGAACAGTCGAGTCAGAGACAAGTAGACCTCTTTGGGCAAGCTCAGAGAAGCAGGTAACTCAGTAGAGGTGAGAGATCGTAGTATTACAGTTTATAACGCTAGCGTTACATGTAATCGACGCTGAGTCAAAAGCGCGGGAAAGGGGGGGGGGCACAGAGTTCTGTCAGCATGGCAGATGAACCCTGAATTGTGTAGGAAAGATAGGCCCACAGGAAGATCACAGAAGTCACCGGCAGTTACCTTGGCATGACTCAACACGAACCTGCTGGGGCAGAAGCGAGCAAGGGAGACCTACGGGAGGACGTTGTAATGAACGGACCGGCTCGGACAACCCCGTAGGTGTTGCGTTTGGGACCGCATGCGCGACTGCATCCTTTTCGTATCTAAATGCATTTATTGCAAAAGGACATACACTTGTTGTTGCAAATGCTCCTGCTTTTGTAATTTTCCATGCATTTCAATGCAGTAAAAGTGAGATTTAACAAAAGTGCTGAATGTAGTAAGTCTTGTATTAGTTGCATAAATCAACCATTCGGATTAATGCCAAGTTAATTTGGTATTGGTTGTATAAATCAACCTCTAATGTCCGGTAAGTCCGGTATTGGTTGCCCAAATTAAATCTAGGGTAGTCCGGTATTGGTTGCCTAAAGCAACCATTCAAGTTAATGCCAGGTAAGTCTGGTATAGATTGCCTAATTAGCTAAGTCAACCTTTAGTTTGCCATTATTACTTGGATTTTAGAACTGTTGGTAAATCCCTCGTTTCGAGAAATGTTTGTCTTTCAGAAATGCAAAACTATGATATATGATAAAGATAAAGATTGTGTCTATGGCAACGTTTTGCAATCTTTATCATCTAACAGCATGAAGATATAAAGGTATGTTGTGCCTTTATTATACCATACTGTCCGTCCCTTAATGTATAATTTGTGAAAAATATCTAAGCCTCATTCAACAATAAATCTAGACTGCATCAAACATTCCGTTTGGGGGGTTGTAATATATGACCTTGGTATCCTAATCACCCCTCCCAGTCCATCCTTGTGGGATGTTCCAATGACGTACGAACAACACAGCCATCCATTACATGGGTATGAGGTTGTCAGTACCGCTACACTCCCCTCAAAGAACGCTGTGATTTGGGCGTGAAATTCTATGCACTTTAAGCCAGTGCTAAAGCATACAACAACGTACTCAGAAAAAAGTAGCTAACACCTCTGAGGCCCTGACGTACATACATGTATTTGTTACGCATATCTATCATCACTGTCTTATTAAGTGAATCTCTTGCAATATCATGGAACCAAATTGAATATAAAGTAAAAGGCGTTGTTGTTGGACCATGGAATATAGAAATTATGGAAATAGCAAAGATACGCACCTACCATTCTAAAGGTACCCCAAAAGTGTTGGAGCTTCGCAGGACGGACGCTCGTCCTCAGAGACTAGTCATCATCTGGTAATGGTCGCCGCATTCCAAGTACACTGTATAGAACTCTTGATGATGGGTCTCCCTAGAGGGGTCCATAGAGGGGTCGTCCTCTATAGGGTAGGTAGAAGTACGGAAGTGAACATGGATATAGTTTTATGGGGGGAAACGAGCTGAACCACAATTTCTCAATGATGAAGGCAAAATTCCATCTGCATGAAAGTTGGGCATCAAAGAGTATGCGAAGCATCGAACACACTAGCCTACTAGGGTTCTGAACGGTACCAAATGAATGATTTGGAGACAAGCGTTAACTCAGATTTTGGACACCCAGTCTAGTTCATCGAGTACATGAATACAGTATTCAAACAGTTATACTTTAAGGCATGCAGAATCGTGCGTGAACGTTCGATACATACAAACAAGGTTTTAGACCGGGATATTCATAAACTGTTATGACTGGAGAACATAAGTTTGACATTTCAGGATTGGCCCCCTCCCCGTACATGTAATTAACAGACGACGAGATGTTATTTAGTTGTACCTTACCTTTGGTGCGCTCTTTACAGGGATGGCCTGCTTCCAGGAGCGGAGCGGACTGTCTGAAGTGAATTCAGTGCTCTCCAACAATTGCTTTCTTTACCAAGATTTAGAGGAAGATAGCGATTGCAGGAAGCAGCCTATTTCGTCAGACGTGAACGAATTCCATTTCCTGCATCTGGAGCACTTGATGGTACGATAAGCGTCGGGATCATTCAGACGCTCTTCATCCCCGCCAGCTTCCAATTAATCTGACTTCCCGTCGTCGGGATGTTTTTTTCACTCGCTCCCTCGCGTGGCTGCTATCGCCGTGATGTGCTGACGTTTTCGGGCGCTGTATGCCGCGGAACTTACGTATTACATGTACTCTCCCACACGTTTACCAGAAGTTGGGGGCATTTTCTGTGGATTAATTAAAGCAGTTAGGGTGGGTTTAACAGGATCATCGGTAGGTCCCACCCGGATTTTTTTGTTGCGGGTACCCGATTGTTAGTGCTTGAGGTCGATTGTTCGTTGTTATTCCGCTTCCTAGAAAATCCCTTTTGTTGCTTTGTGGGGTCAGTGTCCTCATCGAGTGGCGCGATCCTTGTTGATTTTTTACCTTCCCTGGTCCATCGGGATTTTCCAGGGACTTTTCCCTGTCGACGGACGTTATTGTCCGATGCCGACTGCCAAGAAGGGCCGGGATCGCGCGGGTCTCCGTCCACGGGACCGTCCCTGCCCATGCGTGGGTTGGCGGCAGAAGTACCGTCCCCGACCACGAAAATGTCGTGACAGACGTCAGAATGCCCGTCGTTTGCAACTCCCTGAGCAGCACACGTCCGTGTGGCTTCTCCCACGCTCCCTTCATCATCATGCATGAGCGGGTCTCCCTCTGGCGCGGCCGGTACAATCAGGTTTGTGTGGTTCACCAGGTACTGGAACGTCTTGCTGACGCCGACACTCACGAAGAACAAAGCCACCAGCACGCCGCAAACAACCAGAATCGTCGGCGGCCAACCCGCGCCGTCCTGCCGGGGAGATGCCAAGGTAGGGTCGGTCAAGTTAGCCGGCACGTCCGTCATGCCAGCGGGATACAGCGCAAAGCGGATGTCTACCCTTGTACTGTGAGGCCCTAGCACTAGTAGCACCTCATCCAGAAATATCATTAGTGCAGTGTGCCTGCATGAACAGGCTTCAGACCATCCAACTCCCTGGCTGACTCATGAGATAGAAAATAGTAATCTACTACTCCATGGGGAGCTCAGGAGTCAGATAGTGCTGCTATCTTACGCGTACCGGAGCCAATCCAAGACAAACGTATTGGAGGGGGAGGGGCGTACGGGATACTGCCGACGAAGATCTAGGTGAAGATGCGTGAAATTGAAAAACAGAAATTTTCCTATCGGCAAATGCCTGCAGACCTTCCCTCCCACGACGTTCCTTACTGATCACTGCCAATACAGTTGGTCCTTTGACACTGCTGGCCCTTTTGTCATCATTTTGTTCTCCTTTCTAACCCCATCAGTCAAAACAAATGGCCGCTGTTAGCATGTCAGGACTGTTATGATAGCTGCTGAGAAAGTACTACTGGGGAATGATATGGCTTGGAAATGAGCTCTAGTTGATTGGCCAATGTTGATTTTTTAGACGGACGACAGATTTTAGTATGTGGGGTGCAGGAAAGAACGTACATCGGCTATTTCCCTTTGAAAAATGTTGAGTAAGTAACAAAACACGTAACATAACTACTCTTAAATTATTCCGAAGTCAAGAACTGTTTCCCCGTGGTTGTCATTATTCTCTGTTCACACAATGTATAACTCCAATTAAAGAAAATGCAAGTTTTAAGCATGTAGTTGATATAGTTTAGAAGAACCACGAATTGCATGCTTTCCATATTGCCTTTGTACAGGTTCATTTTGATACACGTATAGCACAAAATACTTTTCAAACACTTTCTTCAAATAAACCACAACATTGAAAACAAGGCTTACAGATATACGAAATATACACTGACAAGATATCAATAGTTATACGAACAATCAACAATTAATACAATGATGTGAAATACTTTTTTCTCTCAAGTTCTTAGTTAAACTCTCTGCCTATGGGTATAGCTATGCAGGTATTGTGTGGTCCTACTAGTACTAGTTACTCTTATAATCTTTAGCATTATTAACTGTATTTCGTAGGTTTAGGGAGAATAGTTGCTAATCTTGCAACAAAGTACCAAATAATACAAGGGGAAAGTAGCGTCCAGTGTGCATGCTATAATATGTGCATGTGACTTTTTCTTGCAGCAGGTGAACAATGGAGAGACAACTGAATGCTTGAGTACAAAAATGATATCCCCGAAGGGTAAAAAGGTGATTATATATCATGGATAACAGGG
This sequence comes from Branchiostoma floridae x Branchiostoma japonicum, assembly GCA_013266295.2. NCBI lineage: Eukaryota > Metazoa > Chordata > Leptocardii > Amphioxiformes > Branchiostomatidae > Branchiostoma > Branchiostoma floridae x Branchiostoma japonicum. The sequence continues at coordinate 19,899,088 of CM023825.1, forward strand.
ACGACCTACTGGTTTAATCAACTTATCATTTGATATGCAAATAGGAAAATGAATGATGGTTTAATAATGTAAATCATTGGATTAACCTAAGCAAGATGAATTAAAGACATGTTCGAAGAAATTTTCAAAATGTCTAAGATTAGAAAACTGCGGTGGAAAAATAATTGTTTTCATCAAATAAAAGAAGGAAGTTCTGCTTCAATACCAGTTTCAAAGAGGCCCACAAATGTATCTTTGGGCCCGGGGCAGCAACATGTATTATTAACCAAATATCATCATAATTCCAAACTATGTCAAACCCTTGTCCACACACAAAAATACACACAGTGACTGAAAACAATACCTCCTCCACGGAGGTAACAATGCCATTCTAGCATGTTGTAGACGCGGGAAAATGAACGCAAGCATACCCTATATACAATCTGATATTTCGTAGAATACTACTAGAAGGTCAGGGGTTATCCATGGGGACTCTGGCCGCTGGGAAATTAGTTCCCCTTCCAGTGTGACCTTCAAGCGGTGGGAACTTAACTCACGACTGATGAATAACTGTCATGGCGGTCCATTTGGGTTAAGCACCGGGTAGGTCTGGCACCTCTGACCTTCCGACTGGGTTATAGTTTCCAAGAATAACCCGCGTTCTTTTAGAATGATAAGCTCTTCCATTTCAGCACATGAAAATATATTTTGCATAATTTTCAAGGAGACATAAATGGGATAAAAGCAATGTAGTATCATAGATTATTGTCGACTAGAGTTATAATTATTATCAAAAATAATGTTGAGTAAACGGATAATCTCTCTCTCTATATATATATGCATTGTACAGTACTGAAGGTTGTAAGGTAATGTAAGATGAGTAATGTTGTTCTCATTGAGCACCTAGTAAGAAGAACATTTGTTCTATATATCTGTGTCATGCGGTTGGGATATGTTTCACTGAGGTATTAAAGATTTGTGAGTCTGGCTAGTCAAGGAAATGTGTCTCTTGTTTCTTTATGCAATACTAAACTGTTATACGTTACGAACTTTCAAACTCTTTGGCATAACTCAAGATAATAATACAAGAACAAGAGCTATGCTATCATAAAATACACGAAATATGAGAGTTTTACTACGAAACAAATCTTGTTATATTTCTGTCTTTACCACAGGATAATATAAGATAGCTGTATTACCTTTTATGTTCTTGTTACATAAGATTGCCTCCGTCACACGTATGGAATACAAAACACATGCAGAGTAGGTTTGTATGGCAACGACAAGACAGCGCTCACGAACGAATACTTAATTGAAGTCCCGGAAAATGAGGTTATACATCCTTGCAGATCTGTATGCTGCAATACATATGACACTATCAGATACTATATATATATACATCGGCCCGCGTACATACTTTTAGACAACGTAATAGCAATTCAACAGACCTTTTCTTTCCTGATGAGGAATGTGCATGAAACAATAACCTCATTATGTAGTATGCCGAGTACCTACTCATTCTTTTACAGTGCAGGATATTGAGGATAAACATGATTCAGTACAATCCCATACAACCAACCGTGAAGGCGCATAGGACTGCTTGATCAAATAACATGTCCCGCCGACAATAAAATACTCGGAGAAGGAATTTCAAGATGAAATGTTGGGTTACAGCGTCAAACTAGATTAAGGAATTCACTGTAAAGTGGATTTCACGACTTGGCAAGATGGCGTTTACGTATGTAACTCAAAAGTGGTTGTGGGAATGACGGGTGTTGAAGGTTTCATATTTTGGGAATGTTCTGGTAACGCGTCTATTGTATTTTATTGTAGACTGTCCTTTGTATGTTAGCGATAGAAACATTCTTTTCCAATATGTGTTAAGTAAATTTCCCCACTTTAGATACTTAAATAGTAAAGATAAATTTATTTTTCTTATAGCCTTTGACAAACCAATTCTTATTAATCATACAGCCTCCTATATTTCTACTATTTTTAAGAAGCGAGAGGAAGTCGAAAGTGTATATTAGGTGTTTATATATTTACATGTTTATGTATATGTATATCATTGTTCACATGTGACCTGTATTTAGCCCAGTGGGGCAAAAATGTACAATAAAGGTCTTCATTCATTCATTCATTCATTCATTGATATCCACCATGTCTATGCTAGAGTAAATTCAGGTCACCATTGTATGGTGGAGTTTCTCTCAGATGTTTCTGATTGTACATAACATAGCAATCCTCAACTTATCTAAATGGTAATACATGTAAATGCATGAGGGTACTATGGTGCACAGACATGACAACGACATGGATCTGGTTATCAATAACCAAAAAAGTATAAAACACCGGTTTTCTATATTACTTAACATGCAGGAAATATTTTGATTTTAGAAAAAATATGATAATCAAATATGCACGGAGGTTTAAAAACTGGATATGCATGAGAAATGTTGGGTCTATAAGTATTCCAGACTGAGCACTAGACTAATTTATTTAGTCTAATTTATGTACATATAATCGCTGCTGTCGTGGCTCCGTGTGCTCTTAGACTTCTTAAATATGTAATCCTTTTCTCATCAGTATTATTGATCAGTATTAGTTTAAACATCCCATTCCACGAGCATACACGTTAAACTATATTTACCGTCTGAATCGAGTATATATTCATCGACCGTTTACGACAGTCATCCATCCAATATACAGTTAGAGACGCAGACCTGGAATATATGCCTTGGGGCCACCCCGCGTTTCTAGCCGTTGACAACACATTGACTGATCTGGTGTCCCAGACCTTTGCTGGGAGAAGGGAGGGAGGTTGATATCGCACAACGCTTACGTCTATCTGCCTACACAGATAACACCGCTGCTGAAGCATAGTCAGTACAAGCGGCAGTACAAGTGTGTGGGTGTATATGTGTGTGTCAGAGGAGGCGATGTGATCTATGTGGAGTTACTTGTAGTTGTGAACATTAGAAGCCTGGTGACTAAAGTTTCCGGTAACAGCAACTCTAGAGTTGCAATAGCGTGATGCTTACGTCATACTCGTGTGAGTGAAGACGTACTCAGTGTGAGGAGGGTGACCAACAGGCTTATGTCTACTTCCACCTAGGATTCTTCAAGGCTTCAATGCGAGTGTTTTAGCACTCACGTGAGTATGGCGTAAGTATCATCCACCATCCTGGGCGATTAAACTTTCATTCATTTCATTTAATCTATTTATCTTACAAGTAGATCACACTCAGGTACGTGACCCGTTTTTCAGGCGTCCTTGGTCACAAGAAATAAGAGAATAAACCTGAAGGATGTCAGGTAAATATGAATTTATAACAAAGTCACGTAATTAGGACATTAGCAAACATCGTAATGTTACTGTTCTGTTTAACACATTAGGGGTAATGCACCCATCCTTCAGCACCAAGGACAGGTCAAGTTTTTTTTTTCTTGTCAAAGACACGGATAGTTCGTGATAAACTAACTGTTGTTTCGTCAGTGGAAAATCGTTGTTTACGGTCGGATGGGTACATATTGACTAGACAACGATGGAGCACGCTGGTATTACTGTGAGACAGGGCCCTCCTGTCCCATGTGCGTAGTAGACCGTTGCTAAGAAGTACTAAGGAGAATAGGCGAGGTTTAGGGATGAACATTGAGTTTGTTGTACAGGTAATGTGCCGGACTAATATACAGAGCTGATGCTGGCTCAAAGAAGTGTCAAAGAAATTCTAGTTTACAAAGATTTGTTGGCTAAACTTTTACTAATTTTAGGGAAATTGAACTGTCATATTATTGTGCAACTTACAGCTGGTGCTTGTCTCGGCCTCGGGAAAGGGTCGCTTTTTTGAAAAAAAAAATTTTTGTTACAAAACAAAGATTATCAACCCTTTACAGTAGAAGATTGAAGATTTTTTACTATATCAATACATTGTTTTATATGAACCCACTACGATGCTTTTTTCAACTTTCCCTCCTTGCAAGAACTATTGGAACATCCGTAATGTAACACCAACATATTGCATGCGAATCGACGCCAGATGCTTAGATTGACCATTATACGAATAACCCAGCTGTTAGGTCTACACTTGATTAAGTTTCATAAATATCCGTTAAACATAACGAATACGAACGAGCTCAAATCGGCAGGTGCTTTCTACAATTTTTTAAATAACTTAAAGGTTTAAAGCTCTGACACAGAAATGATGAATAAGTTTCTTCATGAGATTTGGTTGCCAACTTCAAGTAAAACTTCCTCCTGTTTTTTTCATTCTGCTCATGACATAAAAGTCCTCGTTTCAACCCCATCCCATCTTGATGTTAGGCCACGTTGATTTGATTATATGGATGACATCCTCTGGGAACCCCAAATCTGATGCGTGCGTGCTAATAAAAAAGTTTGGTATAAGATAGTTGCCTTCATTATGAAATTTACGTGGTCGTGAAGATTGAACAAATGACTAAACACACAGTAATGGTATGTATAATTATACTCGTCATTTTTCTTTCTTCACATTTTCTTCTTTTCCTCTGGAATTGATTTTGGCATTCTACGACATCATAGTATCGTTTTTTCAATATTTTTTTGCAATTTACGCCATATATTTGTTCATTTTGCAGCTGCTTTGTACGATTTACAGTATGGTCGAAACTTTTTTTTTGAAACGGACGAAAATTCATGCGCGCGCGGATGTCATCCATATAATCAAATCAACATGGCCTAAACGTGGTTGGTTTTGTGCTGCGCGAACTGTCTTATCAATAAATGGACGGGCGACACGGTGCGGGATTATTGCACGGATTAGACTCTGACGTAGCCGCGAGCTGTACTTCCATTTGCAGGTTCCCTAACCTCTGCCCTTAGTTACGGCGCCAGAAGCAAACATAAAATGAACAGTGATAGCGATAAGAGGTATGAATATCTCGGTAGAGATGTGGCCCAGCATGTTGAGCTGTGTCTCTAGACCTAGATTGTAACAAGGTTTGTAAACGTGGGTCCTTGCAATCTCTAAGCATATATATTGGGAGCCAAAATAACGTCTTTCTAGCTTCCCATTTTTTTTCAACCCCTGTCACACATTCGGGACCTTTCCCAGAACACCAGCCAACCAAGGCTGGCTGAAGTTCGGGAGCAGTCTGACCAGAATTAGGCCACGCCTACCTTTCGATACGAATCGAATCAAATTTGAGTTAAGTTTGAGTCAAATTTGACTGCTAATCACACCCCGACCACTGCTGACCTACTCCCAAACACCAGCCGAACCTCCCGTCCATACCCGAATGTTGAAACATTCCGCTGGCGCAGCTGCACAGTAGACGACTGCGCCAAACACCAACCAACCACATCCGACCTACTCCTAACCATGCTTGGGGGGAGTTCGGCAGTGTTCGGAAGGCCATATTCAGCTATGTGTGCCAGGGGCTTAAAGGTCACGGTAGTTTGCAACAAAAACGGCTTCCAACATCTGCTTGGAGATTGGGCCCCATGTGTTATCCATATCCAATTCACGCAGCTTCGCCGGCAGTTTTATGACATTCCTTACTTTTACGACTCAAGAGCTCGGTTTCCTGAAAGGTAATATGGCCATGCCAATCTAGGCCATAGAAGTAATGGAACAAGGTGCCTTAAATTAAGCATCAGGAGTAATCCTCGTTCTACTGATTTTAGTGAGGGTACGGTCTAACGCGCGGGTAGTCTCATATATCATGGTAGACGAGAAAGACTATTATCTATAGGTAACATACCATATGGGGTATGGAGCAGCATCGCAAGGCTAATGTAAAAGTAAATGAGGAAGGCGCTGGTGGGGAAGGAAGCTGGCGATGGCGGGGAAAGCAAAAAAGCATGCCGACCCTTCGCCGTACTGTTACTTGGTTGTTAGCTTTGTACCAAGATGTGCTCTCCTGTCATATGCAGTTTGAAATAGATCTGCTAGGGGATTGGGGAAAACACGCTGAATAACTCATTAGATCTTTTTTCTAATAACACTCTTGGAAAAGAGAACATTTTCACATTTGCTGACAAATATAGCAAACATATTATTTCAGGTAATTCTAAAGTAGAAAGCTGTATTTTTAGTCGGACCCAAAAGTCGGATGTATTTTGTCCGGTTAGAAAAATCCGTATATTTTTCTTTAGTCATTTTTTAATTCACCACTATCCTTCCATCCCTTCCGGAATGTGCACACGTCTCGCACGTACTCCAGGTGATCTCACCAGAAGACAAAATTCGTCTCTAAGCCACTTCAAAAGAGATTATTTATCGAGTGCGTCGCCGCCAAGTTCTTACTTATCTGGGGGGCAATTACAGCACACATAACTCACGCTGGCGGAAGGAGATTCTAATGAGACCGCTGCCGCTTTTCCGTTTTTCACAGGTGCATCTGCTGATTGCTTAGCTGTTAAGAACTGAGAAGAGTTTTCACCTCAAATCATATAACGTTTTAAGTATAAAGTAGAGTTGATTCATCCCTCAAGCTAACCGGCATCTTTCACACTGCAGTCGTCCCTCAGTAAGACATCTGGAGCTGCAAAGTTCCCGTTTAGAACTTTTATTCAACCTGTCATGCCCGGTTTGGCCCTGTCAGCTTCTTCAAGTGTACAGAGGCTAAAATGTAACGTTCTAAGATTACGAGACAGTGCTGAGATTTTCCTACGCCTTATGACACAGTTTGGGATTGATGGATAATGACATCAATCTAATCAGTATAGTATAGAATATGCATTTATTATGCAGTCAAGTTAAATATGCATGAATAAACATGGTGGTTATGCATAGGAGTAACATGCACTAAAAGTTTATCTGCTAGAATACATTGCACCTGTCGCTACATGCTTATTCAATGGAAAAGAAGAACACGTACAGATGAATAGGAATATGAGCGTTCACACTACGAAGAAGCTGATCGGATTTATCAATAAGGATGTATGTATAAAGTCCTTAAAGCAGAGTGAGGTCACACCTCGGCAGCGTGTGTGGTGAAGATAAGCGAACATCTGTAATGTGGTTATCTAACGTCTGCAAATGAAAGTCTGAGTGCATTATAACAGCCTTTCATGGATATAGATTGTGCGCCTACTGTATAACCTCTGAATGACTTTGAGAAGTGCCAAGGTGGGACCAAAGTGGAAACACCGAAGGGTTTTCAAGAAGATACGTCTATCTTCGTACTGTCAGTATGATCGACTTAGACAGATTAAATCGGAACCTCACATGTTTCCAGAATACATAATGTAGTTAGAGCGAACCTCCAACCAAACAGGATATGTGGAGAAATGTGATCTGTTGAGATGCGTAAATGGCGCCGCCTGACGATACATAAAAGTACTGCAAAGCAATACTGGGACGTGCCTTGCCCTTTCTCGCCACTAGGTGTACGGCATCAAAGTTCTACATTGATACAGAAATTATTAGCATTGTTTTAGAGCACCAAGCTGTGAGAGATCCGCTAGGGGGTGCAATTAATTTAAGCTAGTCAAACACGACTGTCGGGACAAGATAGAGGGTGCCGACAACCTCAAAGTCACTGTCTGGGTGTTTTTTTGTAGATGCGTGAAAGCAAGGCATTGATGACAGCAATAAAATAAAGCACAGTCTTGTCACACTTCTACCATGAATAAGTAACAGATAATCTAACAAATGATGGAATGCGTCAAGGACAATCATTGACCCTCTGTCGAGTCCAAAAGGAGTACGAATTGCCATACGGTAAATCTAATCAATATTCTATAAGCAAGGAGGCCCAAGATCTGATATTCATCGGAGAGGTAGTAGGGTAAAGGTACGTGTATAGATCGGTGCCAGGGGAACCAATTAAACACGTATTGAACCCCAAACTTGACAATCTCTGATCCCTTATATGTTGTTACTGACCTTAACATTACATTGATTCTTTGTAGAGGCTTCATCTTGAGCCTTTCTTCCACTGCGATTCAATATACCATCCCTGGTAACTCAATTGTATCCCCACAGTTGTCTCTATGTCGTCCAGCGATGAATGTAGCTGCTGCACCCTTTTGTCGTAAATGTCGCCATTACCTCCATGAAAAATGGAGGTATTGTTTTTAGTATGTCTGTGTGTGTGTGTGTCCTTGTGTGTGTGTCTGTGTTTCCGCATGGCCCTTTTAAGTTCAGGTCAGGTTGTAATGGATATGGTTGGGTTCAGTCTGTCCCAGAGGGAGAAAGTCATTAATCACGTCTACCTCTGGTAGCGCTCGCTGTTTTTACGGGTGTCTAATTAACGAATTACATGATATACTTGACAGCTGAAGGCTGGTGTTGTTTCCCTTGCAAAATAAAGAAAAACTTGTAGACACCATGGTGAATGAGAAGAGGACACAGTCACCATCACACAAGATCTAAATATTTGATGGAGGTCTGAGGTCTCTGAATTCTTGTTAATCATATATAGTTTCTGAAAGTGCCCAGTGGTCTTTAGACACTTCATACAGCTCACCAATTCTTGCCAGTTACATAGAAAAGGGTTATTTCTAATGTGCGTTCGATAAATGAGTCCTATTCGATATAGCATTGCATAATGGGATCGATACCCAAGTGATTTACACTGTTTGCTTGTAGCAGGCTTTTATAGTCAGTGCCTTGATTTGTTTCTCGATTAATGCTAAATGTTGTACGCAGATAGAGAACGTCGTTAAAGTCTAGAAAACTAAACGTGGTAACACACAGAGAAACAAAATTATTACACCCGCACAGTTTCTACAATCTTGCTGAGTATACGCGGGGGGAATAACCTATTATATAGGCTATTCACCCGACACCCTCCGTTCTTTTCTACGAAATTGCACCGTCGCGTGAAAAACCGTTTTACCGCTGGACTAAACACATTAAAACCCGCTGAGAACGGCAGAAGTAACACAGCGGACCGGTAGATTACACCCACCCATGGGGAGCTGACGAAATTAAGGTTTATTTCACCGGATCAATGTGCCCGTGGTAAACGAAATGGGTTTAATTGCAGGGTACTGATAGGAGTGCACACAGGCAATATCGGTTAGATTCCCACCCGAACAAAACAGTGCAGCATATGGCTTATCGTGTCCAGAACAGTGCCTTTCTAGTTCTATGTCTGAATGGGTCAGAATCAGGGTCAGGCACGGTTCTGGATAGTCTCCGCGTATCCAAAAACGTAGATTTGCCCCATGCACGGTTCTGGATACTATCCAGAACCGTACCTAAGCATGGTTCTGGATTAGGCACGGTTCTGACTGGCCTCCTCCTCTAGGCAAACTGAATTTGGTTAAATTGGGTCAAGGCAAGCCTGCGAATCTAGAATTCTGAGTTGACGTTCAATATTCGCTTAATGGATGTTCTATACCGGGAACCTCAAGGCCCGATTGCCCATTATTGCCATCTGCAAGGTAGATCAATTCTGGGGCTCTGAGCATCTGGAACCAGACAACAGAAAACTAGACTTGATTTTCTGCTGAATGGGTGATGAGTCTGCGGATTGTGTTACAAGTTTTCTATGGGCCTCCTATGACAGTGTCTCAATCTCCAAGCAGATGTACCAGTTGGATTCGTTCTGTGGGTCCTTTGTAACTTTTCTGCAAATTCAAAGTCTCCTTCGAGTGGTCCATGTTGTTTTCTGTTCACTGTTCAAAAGCGGGAGGTGAATAGAGGAAAATGCAGACCACTAGCGGGACGTAGAAATACGGAAAAGGTCACAAACAACCCATAAACCAAACCCCAATACATCTGTTTCGAGGTTACTATTTCATGTAGTACATTGTATTATCTCAGACCTTCACCAGATCTGATAGCATATGGTATTTTAATGCCATATGCTATCACCAGATCGGATATAGCACATGGTATTTTGATACCATATGCTATCAGATCTGGTGACTTATGCCTGGTTGCCTATCCAGGTCACCAAAAAACCTTTGCCCAAGTGATTTACACTTTGCTTGAATTGGAGTTAGATTTTAGTTTTAGTTCTAGTTATAGATCTGTATTTATTTCTAAAATATTCCTTTTCTGCATGAATGCAGCCCTTAGGCAGGAGTTTACAATAAACAGTGTACGGCAATCGAAGACTATACTAGTAACCTACTCCTCTTGGAAGGGACGTTGAAGCATGTAGGTAAAAGGTAGTGTCATGGCCTTTTTCAGGCCGTAGGGGCATGTTAATCCACTGTATCTAGGGCACGGTTTGGAAGGCGGAGTCCATCCCTCTCCTTCTATCGCCTTTTACCTTCCCACCCGAAGTCAGGTACCCATTTTACACCTGGGTGTGGGGTATGGAAAGCCGTGTGCCTTTACCAAGGACACAACGTTAACGTCTTGCCAGGAATGCTAGGAATAGAACCCGCGACCTATTGGTCTAGTGTCCGATTGCCTAGCTACTCGGCCATCCGACGCCACTTCAAAGTTGAAGCATATACGCCCAAGGAAGACGGCGCTTGGAGGAGGTAATGTTTAATCAACTCGGCCCACTGGTGTGAACTGATTGTAGGTCAGGAGGGTAATGGTGAAGGATGGGGAGTCAGTGGCAGGGTCACTTGGTGGTTTTTGATCAATGTCCACAATGTCATTAGATGTCTGGGTACAGCGCTGTTGCCAAACTACATGTACGGACATGGTACATCAATCTCACAACCGTACAGGGGACAGGAAGCAGCCAAAAATCGAGTACGGCAAGGTACGGTCCATTGCCCTGAATCTTACAAGCAACAGTGCATTCACTTACTTACCCCAAGGCCAGAACTGAACTGTTGAAACAGTCCTTCTTGCATTCTGCAATTAGATTTTACATCAAGTCAATTTCATAGTGTCTGTACTGTGAGCCCCAGAGCTCGGTTCCCTGTACTGTATTGTATTTTGAGAGTCGTTTTAACATTTGCAATCTTTATGTCCATAGACATGTGGAACACAACTGTTGTAACACACGCAATTCAGGGAAGGCACACCTGTGTCTGTATGTTTGAATGTGTAAGAAACAATAAACAAGATTTATGTTTCAAACGAAACAAGACTACTAAGTAAGTCTCAGGATTCGAGATTCGTGTAGTCAAGGATTCGATCTTAGTACGTATGATAATGTACAGGTAACAATGATGACGACATCAGGTATAAAACCGTGATGATCATTGATATTTTTAAACAGAATACCATTAAATGCTGTTTAGAATGGTATGCCGTTTTTATTACAGAAGAATATGCCTGTATCTTTATATCATGTAATATTGTTAAAAATGAAGCATTTTGTACATATACGTGTCCGATAAGGTAACCATGATTAAATATCTTTATTAACTATATCTCTATTAATACGTTAAGTTAGTTCGTTTGCTATTGACTACGGACATGTGCATATTCTTCATAAGTGGAATGTCTGTAGACACCGTAACAGGTCTGTGGCTTGTAGAAAGAAAAGATCATGTACTCAGTAACTACAAATTCTCTGGAATGTATATAACATCTATACCGGGTCCCCTCAGGCAGTCGAATCCAACATGTATAAGTCTTTTCTGCATCTAGTAACACCTAATACCAGAGACAGGCTTCGCTAAGATGGCCACACAACATTCCGAGTTCGATATAACGGTCGAATAAAGCTTCCCATCAGCAGTAAAACTCACCAGTGCCTTAGACTGTCTTCCAGTTAACCCAGCATGTGCAGTTATGCAATTGAAACTTTATGTGCCAGAACCTATTCTGTACGTACGGAATGGCCAAGCGTGGCCATTTACAGAGCTAGGAAGCAGCTTTAGCCGTTGACTGAGGATTATTTCAATGTCCGGTTGTTAAAACAACTCTTGGCTAGTGTCATAGCTATTCTGTAGCAACCTACTACATCTTATCTGGTCATTAACACTCTATTATCGTTTTCTTAGGAGTCACACTCCTCGCTCTACAAAAATAGAGCGAGACATTGATACCATTTACCCAAATGTAATGATTCTAATAAAGCGAAGTCGAAAGGCTAACCCTTCAAACACTGAATAAGTATTGCATCTCAGGATAATGTTCATTGAATTTTAAATTTTGTCTGGTAATAAATCTTACTAGTATCGAGTCCGAATATTATAAATGCCGAGAATTGTTGATTAATGAGATTTGTATAAGAAAGGTCAGCCATCTTGATCCCATGACACATCGTCAAGAAATCGCTTCCGCTGCCATAGATTAAATTGGAGCTGTTAAAAAACCCGTCGATGTTGGTATTCCGTGATCGTACGTCATCAGACGTAATGGAGCGAGAACAGGCATCACCATCAATCTGAGTGAATGAGGGCAGAGTTTGAAATATGCACTGCGATTTCCGGACTGTTACGTTGTTTATGATGTCCAGACGTGTCCTGCATACCTTTGAGAGAAAAAAAGTTGGGACAGATCGCTACCAGAGCGTGAATTCATGAAAGAATATCGATCCTCATCGTCCCGTTCCGAGGAAACTTCCAAAAACCCGACGCAAAAAAATATTATTCAACCTGAGTTCACACAGGTTCTCTGGTCATCTGTGTAGACTGCAGCCAGGGGGCCAGATGGCAGTATTCCATAAGGTCAACTGTCAACGGCAACGCCTCGTTTCCAGAGAATGAGATAACCTTCGGGTCAAATATATGGAATAGCTTAACGGCGTTACACCGATCAGCCAGAAACTGATAGTCCTTGAAGTGATGACTATCTTTTCCGTACGAATGGCGAAGCCTGTTGGAACCAGTTCAACGAGTTCTGCCGAGCCGGCAATGGCACGGAAGACGGTGCATTACAAGTTCTCTCAGTGATCGAGTGAAGCTATGGCATAGAATTTTTTTATTACGCTGCGAAATTAAATAAAAAGTATCCTCGGTGGCCTACCCTTTGTCCTTAGTACTGCAATCAGAATTTGTAGATGAAACATCCCGAAATTAATGTCATCAGTCAGTACATTCATATGGTATTCAGGCAGGCGTGGGAGCTAAACTTGAACTACACTTGCATCGAATAAATGAATTACTGCTGGTGCCAGATCTATCGAACGGGAAATGGCCTTATTAACTTACATGACCTCTTCGTGGCAATAAACGGATTCCCCATGTCACGTTCCCGTTATAAAGAGACGGGGAATTTCCCACAGTGCCGTGGATATATACACAGTATGATGCATTATTCCTTTTGATCAATCATCTATTGAGACATGGAGTCAACCTCAAATGGGAAATCAAAATCTCCTTGGCGAATGTACATGCAGAAAGGTACCCGTGTTCAAAGGAACATCCCATTTATAGGATCACCATAAGTTCCCAATCCAATGTGAATTGCTTTTTCGTGGCTCGATTGACAATCCTTATCCTCGGATGAGAGAGGGTAACCCGCCGGGAAGATCGACGTTGCGTAGTCCAAATTCAAACTACCACTTCTCGAGGGCCCCAGGCCTCTTTGCGATTGCTGCCATCTTGCATATAGAATGGGTGCATAGTCTGGACTTCGGTGGCGGCTCCGTTAGGAACTGCACATCCGGATGTGTGTGAATTGTCATCGTTTGTGTCAGTACAATGACAAGTGTCTGCGGTGTTAAAGGTATTACGCCTCGTATCAGACGAATTTCGGCGTACGGGCGTATCGGGAGTGATTTGAATACCAACTCTGTTGTTCGTGGCCAAGAAGGAGTTGAGCATCCTCCATGGCCTGATCCCGGCGTTCCTTTCGGCGGGGTCATCGCGCACGCGCTGTTCGTCTTCCATGTCAGGAGGAAGGAAGACGTCATAGTGGTTGACCAGGTACTGCACGGCTCTGCTGATCCCTATGCTCAGGATGCAGATCCCCAGCACGACAAGACACAGTATCAAGATGGCAGGTGGCACGGATGTTCTGTGCTGCTCTGATGACGTAGGCGGTGCCTCGGTACTGCTGTTCACGCTGGTGACGCTCATTCACATGTGGGCGGTGCCATGCCATGTCAATCACGATCAAAATGGCGGCGGACATAGAAAGCAGTCCTCTCGTTTGGCGGTTGCTAGTTAATCCCCTTATATGAAGTGTCTACGATCCTGTGGAAAATTTAAAAAAAACACGTCGTGTCAGAGACATAAAATAACATTTACTGCAGGAATAAAAGTATACGATCAAATATTCCTAATGATATATGACAGTCTTATTGCGTCCTTCTCTGCCTTCAATGTATGGAAGCAGGTCTTGAATAAACTATGATATGGTAGCGGGATGAAAACATGTATTTGTTATTCGGAGGTGAAAAACATGCAACCATTTATCCGTGAGTAATTTCATCAGATTGGTGAATGATTGAATAGCAAAGTTCTTTATTCACAACCACTTGTTTAACAAGGAGCTCTTGTTAAACAAGTGGTTGTGAATAAAGAACTTTGCTATTCATGTAACCTTTTAGCAACTTATTTGGCATGCAATACCCAGGAGACATCTACTATATGATAAGAGAACAATTGAATACTTTTTGTTTTGCCGAATCATTCAACTAGCAAATGCTTATTCGGGTATGTCATTACAGGCATCCTCTTCGGATTTTCCGGAGATCTGCTTGATATATGAACTGTATCGTGGTTTCTGCGGCGCTGCAGTGGCCTTAACGTAAATGCTCTTTCAGGCACATCTGCCTCTAAAGGTATCTAATGCAATTTCAGGGCGACAAAACCGGATTTTCACAAATTTTCTGGCCATTCTTTTAATGTAGTCAAATGAATCAATCCTATCTCATAGCATACTGCTGATATCTGTGAGGAAAAAATGCGATATCGCTGACGGAAAACGGTTGCCTGTTTTGTATTGTAGGCTGGTTCTATATATTTATAGGGTGGTGCCCAAAAAAATAAAGAGACGCCTCACGTAGCTTGTTTATGGGCTATTTCAAACGCTTTATGCATGAAACGATGACGAAAATATGCTAACAAATGGCAGTAAATGTCAATATCAGACAGATTTTCTCATCCAGAATACTTTTTTGTTGAAATTGCATTGGATGCCTTTAAAATACATAACATGTCTTGGAAACAATCTATTAAGATCCAATGCAAAACCACAGCTGCGTTGTGGCGTTAAGACTCTTTCCTTACCTGCATTTATCTCTATATGTATTCAGGTGCACGTCCTGCCCAGTTACCCCTTCAATCACTTAAAAGCTGTTACCTTATCAGGCAATTCCCATCCCCACTATTACGCTTTAGATATCAATCTAACCGCTTTCATATACGAAAAGTATCGATTTAAATCTGACGTCACCCAATGCTGCAATTTGGGCAGTAAAGATCCTTTGTTATACCGGGAGCATTAGATCGATTAGTGCAGGCAGTGCGTATGTTGTAGTGGGGTGGGTGGTTCTAAAGCACATTTAGCTGGTAGCCTGTAGTTAGTTATATGCCAACCGTGTCCACGGGAGTATTGACTGAGTAATTGACTGCTGACTTAGTGTAAAATGATCTCCTGGATCTACCGATGGCTACTGAACGATTTCGTAATCCAATTATGACGAGTAATGGTAAAGCATTATGTGCGTGTGAGTGTGCCAACTCATACTTTACCGAACTAAGGAAAATGAACTGGAACAATACAACATCGCTCATACTTCAATAAGCTAAAAGATCAGCACGAAACATAAAACAGCATAAAAGAACAAACCAAGAGTTCCAGATGACATTCACAATGGCCCCCGATGCCATGTTATTTAATCACTGACACGGGAGTTCTAATAACCACAAACAAGAACTTTGCTTGATATTGAATGTTATCAAGAATGTCTCACGTTTATATAATTAGACTTGCTTAAGGGTCCCGCTATTACCAGGAATCGGCTGCAAAGTCGATACAGCTGAATTCCAATTTCTGTGCCCGATAGAATTGCCGTACAAGAAGATCCGTTATCATTTCAGTGGTCACGTAAAATATAGATCAACCAAAAACCATAAAAATCAGTATCAAACCTCCACCCAGATCTCAGCGCCTTCTCTCCATTTGGTTGAAGATGATCTATCTGAATTGTAGGAATGCAATGTAATTTTCCACTTACGCACTTAATCGTACTTTTATCTCATGTGAGGAGATGGCACTGTGCCTTAGCTTTAGCAAAACGTCGTCAAAGCAACGCTGATAGAATAGACAATGAGAAGATGTTAGTTTAGCTCCATCGGCAATACAACTCGGGAGTACACTTAGAGGTTTCTGGCATGGAGGTTACAAACTTCGTATTGAAGACGTTAATACTATTTGAACGCTTATATGCACAACGTATCTGAAGAGAAAAATAAGCAAATCTTTATAGATTGGAGACCAGATGGCCTTTAGTATGAACAGTTTCCCCAGCAAACTGCATTACGTTAATGGTCTCTATAACTATAATCTAAAAAGAAAGCGATTAAAACAAATGTGGCAGATCTAATGGGTGATGTAGACCGGGGGAAGCCTCCTGACGGTTTGCTAACATCTATGGATATTTGGGGACATTGAGGGGCGACTGCAGTGTAAAAGATGTCAGTTAGCTTAAGGAGTATGAATCCACTCTACATACTGCATACTCCTCAATACATTGAGGGACGGCTGCGGTGTGAAAGATGTCGGTTAGCTTGAGGAATGAATCCACTCTACTTTTTACTTTGGTTTACTAACATCTATGGATAGTTAGAACAAACGCAGCATCATTAGAGAACAAAACTGTTTTCGTTAAACCTATAGTTGTTAACGTTTACCCGTGCATTCCAAATTACTGGTAGTATTGAAATTTCAACTGCGGTTGTCACGTTGAGGACAAGGAAATCGTTATGACATTTCCGAATATTTTGAGTCAACATTTTGAAGTCAGCTTTGCAAAATTCAAGTTCCTTCGCTATACTGTTTTACAACTTCTTTTACCGATTGAGTTTTTTACGACGCACCATGTCGAGCACGGCATTTTCTATCAATGGTATTTTTGAACCTTTAACAATTTAAGACTATTAATGAGCCAAGTTGAGAAATGTGTATGAATAGATAGTACACGGCGACCTATACATGCCACAGACAATATTCACATGTCAAACTCTGATAAAGGTATCATTGAAAGTCACAGAAGGTAGAATCCCTTACGTAGCCAAATGGAAAAATCCCATCTACTGCCCGAGACCGCTGTGCACACGACATGACTAAATGCCAGGGTATCACCAAGAGGATTACAATAAAAGGTCGACATTCTGTTCTCCCGACCGGGGTTACCGTATTTATTGGCGCTGACAGAGAACAGCCAAAATCTGTCTTTCTCCCGAGACCGTGAGGTCGCGTTCTATATTCTATCGGATGACCTTCACGTTGCTCATTCCATGTCAAAAGCCTACTTTGCAAACATCATTGCAATGTCTAATACGTGGATCGCCGGCCGATTGAATTAACTTGAAAAGGCTATGCTGCTATCTAATTAGACTGCATCGTGAGAAAACTGATGAAACACGATTTTGCTTCTTACCTTAATGGAACTGCTTGGGACTGAAGGAAATGGTGATGGTTGGTCTTAGAGTGCGGTTTCGCGAGAGAGATCTCCTCAAGACATCTGGGAAGGTGTTGCCGTTTGAAGTCTGCTCCTTGCTGACCCGGAGGCTGGGACCTTCGCGGTACCCCGGGTACACCCCGCGTACTACCATTCGATCATCCACCTAAATATAGAGCCGTAAATTTGTTCCCCTTACCAATAAGGCGGGCACCGTTCAGATGTTAATGGCAGTAGCCGGATTCCCGAAATCAATAGCTTCGCACAAGGCTCTGCAATTCTCCGTCATTACATCCGCTCCCGGAGAGTGGCTGAATTTCCCATGGCAACGGAGAGAGAGAGAGGCAGAGTGTGGGAAAGTTAACGCAGCGAGGACGGCCAGGTTTTCACACGGCTGCGATGGTCATCAATTTTGCAGATGGACGGAATCTGGAGGTTTCGATTGGGAGGCGTGGCGGCGGGGACGGTCGCTCGTACCCTCGTACATCACCGCAGTTAGCTCAACGGTCGATCCTACACCTGATAGAGACAGACGAGATAATTCCCCACAAACAGGCTCCGCACGCCGCGGGAAAACTGATCAATACCGCCCCGACACGTCATACATGCAAAACAATTATTTCATCGTCTTGTCATCCTCAACTACGGGGAGCTTAAACCCAGAACCCAATTGACATCGAGCCAGATATAATCTAAAGACAGATTTCCTCTGCTGCGGGTCAGATGTAACCGAGCCGTGGGGGTAAGACTCAGGCGTAATGTGTTTATTGGATCTTAACCAGTATCATTCGCTAGGGTCCTCAGAGATATGCTATCACATACATCTTATCATGATTGACGAAGTGGAACCGTATAAGGCGCATTTCCCGGACCAATTGCTCTGACATTTTGCATGGCATTTGAAGATGCATTAGGTACATTTGACGAGTCTGTAAAACAGAAGTTGCACTTGTCCTAACTACGGCTCTCAAATAGTTATGTTGATAGATGTATCTTTTTATGATTTTCTACCCAAACTTAAATATGACTGAGCAAAACTAAACTTTGTTCCAACGTCACGACGGCACCTATTGATACGATTACAAGACTGTGTGTACCAGTCGTTAAGTGGAATCGATATCCGTTATTCAATGACGGCTGTTTCTATCGATTCCAGATTGTTGTCAGATACCATCGGGAGGCGGGCTTTGAACTGTCCATGTAAGCAATTGTTGAGCTTCAGAAAGGTAATCTATACATCCTGATGGGATCCCCTCTTTCTCTTTCTTACTTCAAATATTAGAGCAACTGACCTCCATTCAGCAGGTGACATCAAGGAAATATTGCGTTGTTTTCCTGTAACGTCTAAAGATACAATGTCTGCTCATGTATTATCAGAAGTACGAACGTCACTGTCACTGTTGTTTGTCTGACTTTGATCCCATCAGCGCCAGTACTTGCGTCAACAGAAAAGCTCTATTGGCGACCCTTTTGGCCTTGGCCTTTTTACATGATGTGAATCCAGCCTGCATAATTTGCCTACACATGTACTAAAATAACCAAAGGTGATATAGCTTTCTCTTAGGGTGTGTAACCATGAGTTTCATGGCTGATTTACGTTCTTCTTCGATGGTCAAAGGCGGGAGGAGTTCACCCATGCACGGTATGTGCTGACGGCGCGATGATGCCGGCATTGGTAATGAAAGACCTTGTGATCTTCGTAGAGAAAACGTGAAATCATCTGTAAAACCTATCCGTACATGTAGCCACTGTCTGTGCCCCGCACGTCTCACTGGGTGTTTTATGCATAAATCAATTGTTCTAAGGTGTCAGCGGCAACAATCCATTTTGTGTGGACGCGTAAAGTGTTAGTAATGATCGAGAATTAGCAGACCATGATTGCAATCGTTGCAGTCAGCCCTACTCTATTGATAAAAAATGTATCGCTACCTCGAGTTGAATGACCTGTTGATAAATTGATCAATCCCTGTGGCTATGTCCTATGCTTTTGGCATGAATAAAAAGAGAGAGACCATTTGTGTCATGACAGTTCATCTTCATTAACAATAATAGTCTATGCGTCAACAGAAGGGGAAATGAACACCCATTTACAGTGTGTAGTGTAATACATGTAGGATTTAGTCAATCACGGCATGTCCCACTCACCCCTGCCGCCTGTGGGCCCCTTCTCCCCCAAGCTCACCGTCAACTCACCCTTTTCTTACATCCATATTCAACCTCATTGCCCCACGATTAAAATTCATAGCCCATTTTTGGAGTCGTCTAGTCGGTCAGGTCGATAAATATAAATCTTCTATAAATCTTGTAGTCAACGCACATTTTAAAGTGGCGTCTTTGCTCTATCCCATCGTAATTGTCGCAACTTTTACAGCCCACCGTGCAAATCTTTCCTTAAAGAATGAAAGCTTCGCACATCCTTCAGGGGAACGTTATCAGTAAACCTGCAAATTACAGTTCCAAAATAGCCGCCATTAAGAACGGTTTCCTGGGAGAAGCCTGGCCGTGGAGTGTGTTTGATGATGGTACCGTACCGCGCGCTGTAAGGATCGATTCTTGGACCTCCTCCAAAAATTCACATCATGAAAGTGTAACTTATAGTAATCGTGTGATTGTCTCAGATTGGAGCTGGTCAAATTGATAAGGTATGGAATTCTAGATAGCTGTAGTCACACATGTGGCTAAGATAGGAAACACTCGCAGGAGGGTGATAAACTTTCCGCTAAGCAGGTTGAAAGAGTGAGAATGTCTGCAGGCGGAAAGGCTCATCAGTGAAAGATAATGAAGTCTGAAAACTGGAACCCTTGCAGACGTCGATATGAAATACATTTTGACGCAAACTCTGTCAGCTTGGTCAAGTTTGTATAATGTATGTCATGGTCGATATAGTCGATGTTGAACTGTTCTAGCATCTCGACATCTTAGGACTTTAACATTTACGCCTATGCTATTCTTCAGGACTAAAAGGAAGGCCAACCTGTTTTAAATTAAAGTCATTTCTACTCTTTTACATTCATGTTGGCAAAGAAAACGTTCTCAACCAATGCAGAAAGGCAGATTGTCTTAGACATAAAATGACGTAGAAACAGCCTCAGCCCCTTAAAAACCGAAAACAAGATCCACAATCCGTTTGTAATATGCGAAATGATGAAGAGTTATCATCTTCATATGAAATCCATAATTTGACGCATCTTTCATAAACTCGTAAAACCTCGCGCTGGGAGACTAACCCCCACATCTACGTCAAGACTAGATATTTTTTATTGCTGTTCGTCAGTAGACAAAAACGACAAATCGACATTTGGATGAATCCCACGCAGTACCCGTAATCACAACATGACGCTTCTTGTGTGACAGTGTAGTGTAATATAATGGATTACGGTCTTAAATTCTTTTCGTGTAACTGTCAGAGTAAATCACGTATAGACAGCACTTTGTTCGAGTATTTGATATCCCAAAGATACTACATAGTCACATTGTCATATAACTGTATCAGCTGACTTTAATGAGTTACTATATTGCCACACTGATTGATATTTGTTCCTTAGGCATTATTAGACTTGGGTCCTCCTGTGCCTACAGGCAATGGAAGTGGGAGACAACACCACTACTGAACATCAGTGTGCACAACAACCAACCGAAACAAAATAGCCTGTGTCATTCTGTCCTCACCTCAACTCCTGCCAGCTGCGTAACCCCGATAATGCCCTGTCTGACCCTTCTGCACAGAGAACATCTACGTTACAGAAAAAGGTTCAATAATCACCCACAGGAAAGACAGCCCTTTAATTGAGTAGGAGCCTATGATTAATATATACTTCGATATTTGAATTATGATTTATGGTTGTTCCGATGTTTGCATTTATACATATCCAATGTTCAATCTAGCGCCGCCTGAGGGGAACAGCTCTCCGATTCTTGGTGCATTACACTGTTATCTTGCTGGGATTCGTGTATGGATAAGGAAATAATATCGCTCTCCGTATCTTTCATTTTGTATTGTGTGAGTAGATACATTTCATACATAACAGTACAAAATGATATTAAACGTATATCTCCACGTATCTGTGTTAAATTTCTTAAAGTTGTGGGAAGGGTGTGCGATTTGTAGTAGGTTCACATGTAAACCATACACAGATAAAGATTAATTTCCTTTCTAATTGTTCAGATGAGAGCTCACATAATCCAATACGCTTCAGTCGCAGACTCGTTAGTTCTTATTCACTCACTCATTCGTTTTCACACTTAGTACCTCGTAACTCACTTATGTGCTAATCTCCGGTAAAGCTATAGTCATAGATTTTCATTTATTTCCTGAATTTTCTACATGGTAGATACATATAGTGCAATCAAACAACAAGGCCGTTGATTGCAGTTGCTCAACTAATAATCCTCTTAGGGAATTCAAGAAATTCTGAAAGTTGTGCATTTGCCAACTTTGGTCAAATAATAATCGTCTTAGGAATTTTAAAAGGAAATTCTGAAGAAGTTGTGCGTTTGCCAACTTGTCAGTCGATAATGGCAACATTTGTATAGATAGCGTTTTCAGAAATAGACAAATGCACTTTTCTTTGCATTTAGAATACATGTATATTATTCGAACACTTCTTTATCGCATGACAGCCAGATCTGTGTATTTGGATGCATGAAACACGATCGCGAAACCAAACGTTATACAAAATCGTGCGCTGTGGTTTATCATTGGTTTAATTTCCAATCAAGAGACTGGTTTATTACGTTATCATCAAAAGTGTGATGTATTCTTCGTTACGAAATTACCAGTGCCTATTAAGCAAGGTAACGAAACATAATTTAAAGTAAGAAAATCAGACATATCTTACAGCTGTCATTTATGTCTGCATTTGGATTGTAGCTTATTTATATTTATAGGGTGAGATGAGAAAATAGCTGCGTGTTTATACAAGAGGTCTCCTGTGCCAGTACTGTTGACTCAAACGTGAGTGATATCATCAGTGAATTGTGTATCTCTCCACTGCACTTGTCACGTATGTCGCACGGAGGAGCAATTTCCTAACGTTGGAACAGGCTTGGTATGGAATAGTTGTTTGAATTAACCCTAAACAGTACACCTGGGGTCCGCGCGGACCCCAGCACTATATATTCTGTAATAGTTTTTTTGTTTCTAAAGATTTTTTTCTGAAATTTCAGGTAATTGTCACCCACAAAGTTGTGCCTCAACACAGTGCAGAAAATTCTGTTTCCCCCATTTTTAAAAAATTTTGTACCTGATTTTCTTTTGGGGTCCGCGCGGACCCCAGCCGGCTCTCGATCGTAATAGATACACTGGCGTTCTTATACTTTACTTTTTTTCTTATACTTTACTTTATTTTCAGGCTTTTATGATAAGTGACACATGCCTTCTAACATTAATAACATTTTATGTAATTTAATGTGATTTTTATCAATAATTTATGCTCATTTGATGACGTCATTGGTCAAAACCAAGATCCAAGATGGCGGATAATTAAATATGTATGACATCATTGTATGACGTCACTGGTGTTGCTAAGGGCAACATAAGCTTTAGCAGATCTTATCATTTTATCATAAACACTTTTTGTTAAAGTTGCGTTGTATACCATTAAGTTTCAAGAGAATAACCTATTTATAACGGTTTTAGCCATTGAAATAATATGAACGACGTCATAATGACGTCATACTACGTCATAACGACATCAAAATTGTTGTATTGATTAATTTTCACTAGTACACCATCTTCTGAAAATTTGGTGGCCATACGATATACCGTTCTCGAGTTCTGAGGGGGGCAATAAACCCCCTCCCCCAGTCCCACGAACCTCAAAAACTTTAAAAAACGGGTATTTCTTGATTCCTTCTTTTCTTCACCAAAAAATTGGAAAAGGTAAAAATGTATGACTTTTGTACGTAATGTGGACTCAGAGGTTCACACATCGATTCAGCAAAACAATTGAGCTGGTAGCATACTAATAATTTCTAAAAATTAGCAAAAAACTGTTTTGGGGTCCGTGCGGACCCCAGGTGGACAGATTAATCAGTCCGGGAAGGTGTACTGTTGAGGGTTAAACACGGATAAGAATCTATCATCGGTATGGATTTTGACGAAAAGAATAGGTGACAATATATGCTCCATCGAAATCTATGTAATTGGTCTCAATGAGGCCGCTGCCACACATTCAGAACCTTCCCCCAAACACCAGCCGACCAAGGTTGGCTGAAATTCGGGAGCAGTCTGACCAGATTTAGGCCACCTTTCTATACGAATCAAATAGAATTTTGGTTGACTGCCGGCATGCCAACCACACCCCGACCTACTCCTAACGCCAGACAAACACCAGCTGACCATGGTCACACCTCCCGTCCACACCCGAATGTTTTAAACATTTTGAAACATCCAGCTTGCGCAGCCGAACATGTAGCCGACCTGGCCGAACACCAGCCTTGCTCCCGTCCCACTCCTTACCATAGTTGGAGGGAGTTCGGCAGTGTTCGGGAGGCCATATTCGGCTAGGTGTGACAGGGGCTTGACTTAGCATTTATTATTTGTATGAAAACTTTCTTCTTTTAATGACCGTGCTCATATACCATACATTTCCATTTAAACAAACGATATTTCCTTGATCTTAAGCAAAATCTCCTTTCCGCAATCATCCCAAATAGACCGCCGGAGATGTCAACATTTGAAGAGGTGTAAGTGTGAGACGTTAACACCGACGCTGGCAGACGGCCAATGTTGCTCACCCAAAAATCAATACATGATCCCAGACCTGGCAAACTAACGTGTCCTTCACGGTTGTTGTGAACGAATTATACATGAACCACAATAGGAACTCACATTAGATTCAAGGACTCCAAGAGTTTTAACTTGAGAGAAAAAAAGTTAAGTTGAAAAAATAAGTTGAAAAAACTTGAGTGTGGCGTCACCATGTCGTGTCTTGAAATGTTGAAATGTTTGAATAAAAAAAAAGTACTGAATGCATCCAAATGTTGCCGTAGCGTTTTCACTTTAGGTGTTGATGCGAACATGGCATTCCTCCCGACACTAGCACGTCGGCAGAACGTACTGCGCCTGCGTTGTATTGTGCATAGCACTTCGACAGTACACCCTGTTTAAGGTCGCATTTGCGTATTTAAGGACCACATCCCGTCTACAGTTTTCAAATGTTGTATCTGAAAAGACATCGTCTGCAACGGGCAAATTATGATGCAACGTTTACCAAACATGCAAACTACCAGTTCTTCGTGGTAGTTTGTCCTGTTCATATGATATTAACTGTAAAATTATGCTAGCCACACAAAACTATATAACAGAAACAAAAAGTTTTTAGCTGTATAGGTCCTGCTTTACTTTGTTTTTTTTTTTTCTTCTGGGAGGGGAGGTTTGACTCACGCTGTCTTTTATGTATCTATATTTATTCAATGTCTTGTAAAATACTTTTTTTTCATTGTAAAAGTGGCTGCGAGAATATAAGTTGCTCCTAACTTGAGTTCGCAGCCACTTAGTCCGTGTCCTTTCATTTGTATTTATTTTAGTGTTAATGAATAAATAGAAAAAAATAAAAAAAATAAAAACATCCAACGAAAATCCGGGGTTCGCGCAGGCGTAGTGTGGTTCTGCCGACGTGCTCCCGACAACCCAAGTGCCTGATGCAGAACACAGGGATCCCGCACCATGTGTTGAAATTAAAAACTAACGTCCCAAGCAATCAATCATTCCCGACACATGGGGTTATAAAACAAGAACGTATGGAGCACTCCATTCAAGTTACGTAAAAGCTACATAAAAGGACTGTGCGTGGGCTGTAGAGTGGCGTAGAGAGAGCACAGTGCGCTGTATGTTGACATGCATTCATTCCCCCATGGCGAGACATCCCTTATATAAATCTCATGACGGAGGCTATACGTCAAGCTCTTGTAGCGCCGGAAACTGGGCTGCATCATACGGGAGTTTCTAGCTGTGCGGACATACAGAGTACAGAGCTCGGCCGGGTGAGAATCACAAAGAGAAGCCGCATCCTCTTCTCGTGTTGTGTGTGGATCGTCGAGCCAAGAATTTCAACAACAATTCAAAACGCTAAGGTTAGTAGTTATCTTTTCTTAATTGCGCCATAATTTTTATTACCTTAAAGGCACCCAAAGCGATTTCAAGGAAGTCAAACTGGATTTTCGAAGTCAATTTTCTGGCATTTTAATGTATATGTAGTAAGTTGAATCAACCCTTAGTTCTATAGCATACTGATATCTGTGAAGCAAAAATGCGATGTCGCTGACGGAAAACTGTTGCTTGTTTAATTTCGTATCGTAGGCTGGTTCTAGTAGCTATTTATTGGTGGTACCAAAAAGGACTCCTCACACAGCTTGTTTTGGGGCTATTTCAAACGCCCCAAGTATGAAATGATGACGAAAATGTGCTAAGAAATAGCAGGAAATGTCAATATCAGACAGATTTCCTCATCAAGAATATTCTTTGTTTTGCCGCCCTGAAATTGCGTTGAATGCCTTTATGAGAATGCACGAAGTGTGATCTTGGAATAGATTCGCATTTGAACTACTTTGACAGCCATTTTAGATTTCAACACTATTATTCACTAGAAAATCTACAGCAGTCATTCACCTTCCGTTTGAGAATGTGTTTTTCCTTTACTCATTACCTGTGAATAGCGCCACAATAACGAACCATGCATCTTGTGTGTGTAACAGTAGTAGTTGATATTGTACTCTGCAGCAGGTAGTAATGATCACGGCTGGACGGGTATTTCTTAAGGGTTTCCCTTAAGGGTTTCCCGGGTTGAACTGAGAACCTGTGGCGCCCCTACAGCGTCTTGATACTAGCATAATGCTTGATGAATGAGTTGGAATGTAACGGCAGTACTTTGTACCCGCGTTAGAAACCCTTATCGGCGTGATGCATGCTATACTATAGGAACGACTTGTGTGAAAGCGTAATACGTCTAGCAGTTGTTGACTCCGCCGGACGTTTTTCTTCAACTACACGCAGTTTTTCTGACAGCTACCCGGTTTTGATTGCTTGCCAAGATTTGATGACCATTCTAAAGTCCCACAGCAGCAATGAGAAATCAGGACACGGTATACAATCGGAACTCTGTATACAGTTAATGAAAAGAAACGATCTCTGGGATCTGCTACGGAAGCGAAATATGTCTATTTTTTGTGAGGGTCATACTGATCAAAGTAACGATGTCGCCAACATGTCAACGGCGGCCCGTTATCAAGCAACATTTCTCGCTGCAGCGCTACGGCATAGTCTCCTGTGCAGACCTCCGAGCGGATGCGCGTTTTAATACTGCGTTTTGTAGAATTGTTTACGGAGTAGTTCTTTTCCCGCCCAATGCTGTAACCAACCGGCCATTACATAACGTTGGTTACAGGATGGGCGGCAAAAGAACGCCGTAAACATTTCTACAAAACGCAGTATTAAAACGCGCATCCGCTCGGAAGGCTGCACAGGAGGCAACCTTGAGGAGAAACATGTACAAAACAGAGGATAAGCTTGGTCGGTGACAAAACGAAAGGAATATTCATGAGGGAGTAGTTAGAAAACACAACACTTCACAGGTGTCTTGGAGAATTAGGTGAAGGTAGAACCATCGTAGTCATTATGTATAATAGAAGGAGCACAGCACGAATGCATGTATAAGACTAGTACAAAAATGGGTTCACATGCTTATTTCGCCACTGTTCATGACAGTATTTCACCAGTTGAGAGAACACAACCTATATAAATCTACTTTTGTCTACCCTCTCAATGCACACTGTTCAGACAAAGTACTGTACTCATCATAGATAACCAAGCTAGAAATTCTGCCCTACAGACGACAGAAACATGGCTAAATTTTATGGTCAGTTGCAAAGTAAGTTGAATCAATTCCATTGAAAATAAGTGCCGTTCAGGAAGTGAATGTGCCAAAATATGACGCCTTACGAATGTGTTTAAAAGTTGGAAACACAGCTGTCAGCCATGTTTGTTTACATTCTGGTATTTTGTGGTGGTAGTGATACCACAAACTGAGTGCACTTCGTGTGGGCTGTTAGCGACAACAATAACTGTCAGAAATGTGAGATAATTCCCAAATATGTTGAAAAGTGGAAGTAAAATAGTTTTTTTTTTCAAATATTTCAATTTTTGATGTAAAAAAAAAAGTTATATAATGCCCCTTTAACGTCTCGCAAACTTATGACGCAGCAAAGTTACACGTCGCTCTGGAATGCCTTTGCAAGCTCAGTTCTACTAATGAAAGTAATGATAAATGGCGCGTTCCAGGCATCTACATGGTAATCCATAGATCTCAGCACGCCTTGTAACGTATCATCACGAAATCCCCAGGATCACATCGACCACCACTAGACGGCAAAACGATAAAATCTTGGCGGCGTTTTCAAGCGCGTGCCCTGCTCTTGTTTTATTACATTTGCGTGCGTGCGGATCTAGTAGGGTTCGAGGGTTTGGATGACGAGTTCCATACACTCTCCCTCTCATTTCAGTAAAGTAGGGTAATCTATCATATGCTGTAATATACCCTTTACTTTGAAGCATTGATTTGTTATTTCTCTTATATAACGTGTAATTTAGTACCACAGTCACATCATGCCGTCCTTCATACCAGACGTTGAAAGCCGCCAGACTACTGCACACGAAGATATGTAAGACCTTGAGTACGTTAAAGAATGCCTCATACTTCTCACGAAAACAGAAGGCATAAGCCCTGGTGAGCAATGACTTATACACGATAATTCTCCACTGAATTTATTCCTAACTCCCTGTGGGGTAAGAGAACTAGACTGCTTTACCATGTGGTGGTTTAATAACGGTTCAATAATAGTTTAATAGTGGTTTGATAATGGTTTAGTAATCGTAACGGCATTCAGATACGGATTCAGAAACACAAGCCCTGCTTTACGTAACGTAAAAGCACATTAAATAATATACCATCTTGGATTATTATTTCTGATAGCTACTTTCATTTGGTCATCTTATAACTTCCATTAAGTCGTCTTGTAGCTTCCATTTAGTCATCTTGTAGCCTCTCTTTAATCATCTTATAACTTCCACACATGACAGAACCAATCGCGCCCCAGGTTATAATTACAATCGGCGGCGCCATGATGATTTCTTATTCCTTTAGTAATGCTAACTTCAGCACAAAGATGCCTTCCAGGCCTCGACAAGTATTTACGTATGAGTCAATGTATTTTTCGAACAATCCATGTATATATCGTGCATGTGACTGTGCATGCATATGTATATGTATTAGACTGTATTTATAAACGAAATATATCAGCACCATATTTTCCCGAATCTTGAAAACTAAAGAATCTCTCTTGAAAACTAAACAGCCTGGGTTCCAATTGACATGACCTGTGTCCTACTTTTTAAAAATTCTCATCCCGTATTTCCTCATAACGTCGATGCGTTACACAGCCACGATATCAGCAAGCACAATTATATTAGCATCACTTTTTCGCCAAGCCTGAAAAGTACAGAATCTCTCGAATCAACCTGGGTTCCAATTCAGATGACCTGTGTCCTACTTTTAAAAAATTCCCATCCCGTATTTCTCCATAATGATGATACGAGGACTCTATACATTAGTGTAATTATAATTAGGAAGTTTTCACCGGCTGTATCCTAGTATCATTAAGATTAAGCGGAAGCCACGAAAAGGCCACTTGTAATCATTTGATTGAAGCCTTTTGACTGCAGTGGGCATAGTTTCAACTCAGAAACCACTTGATGAGTTTCCCGAGCGAAAGATTGTTGCTAGGGCTACGGTAACGTAAGACCAGACACAAGTAGAATGAACGGTAGAAATTTGAATATTGTTTCTCGTATGGGAGAATTGCTATTGTTTGATAAAGGCGTTATTTTCTCATATTTTTCATTATGAAAACAGCGTGAACGCGCATGCTTCTTTTCCAGTCGTCTTTTCTTACAATGTAATGACCGAGGATTCGTAACGAAATCTGGGGAGCCTTGTTTTGTCCAGAACCGTGTCTGGGGCAAACCTACGTTACTGGGGGCTGTCCAGAACCGTGCCTGGTCCTAACCCTAATCTACTTAGGTATAGAACTAGATATAGGCACGGTTTGGGGTACAATAAGCCTTTTTTCTTAGTATGGTACAGGTGTGACTACCGGTAAATTTCTGTTTTTGACTATATTCGGTTAGACGGACTTTCCCTGAGTAGCTTATTTACTCTGTATGTCTGTGTCGGTACTGGAAACTGCAAATTACAAGTGAACTAGTTCTAAGAAAGTGAAGGCCGACTGCAGTTCACTAGACCGGAGAATGAATATTTAAGCCATTGCTTTCAATCATGTCACCTCGAGTTTCCGCTCCACGGTTAGTATGATTCATGCCTCCAATGCAGCGCACCCATCGTTCCGCCCTCGCATACTTCCTGTGCCCTATCGTCTTCTCCTAAATAAGGTCCTGTGGGATGGATTATTTGTGACGGACTGTTCCACTGGAATGAATCAATCCAGTCAGATAACAAGACGCCTGGCTGACAGGTCTGGCTGACGAACCATGAGTTTCAGTGCGATAAATATAGCTTAGAGTAGAAGGAACTTTCGGTAACATTGACGTCACAGAAGCGGTGGATTGACTTCTTATTCATTGACAAAAACTGGTGTTGTACAGTCAAAAATGTGGGTAAATCCAACTTTTCTTGTGTTGGAAATTGTTTGTGGGGTGGAGGTCAAACTGTTTTCTTTTTGGGAATCCGAGTGTCACAGTTTTTATAGTCCTACAGAAAATACTAACACCGCAGCTCCACTGCGTACTACTGGTGCACCTTGTGTTCAAATGGAATATACATTGTGGAGCACGAAGGGCGAGAACAGAAATAGCCGAGACTTACAAGGAATTAGACCCAGATCTACCGGCTTCTACGGGCCAGTGCCTTTCCATTAACCCCTGTTCTTCTTGTAGTGAAATGGCGAGATGTACGTTGCGTCTTTAACGTTGAGCCTGGTCGAAATGGAATTTAGATACTCTTTAAGTATGCCGTCTTAAATGTTTGACCATTCTCGTGGAATTACAAACGGGAAGACGAGAGAAGATCCTGGTCATTATGCGCAAGGGTCATGGTCAGATGCCGCCCAACGGCTATCCGGTGTGGTGCAGATCACATCAAACTTCAAAGTTGGACTTAGCCTTAAACTTTGCCTGCAGAGCCGTCTCTGATTGCATACGATCTACGAAAGTGAAGGACTTGTACCTGCTGTGTGGTATCACTTCCCACACATCAGAAGAGTAGGGTCAGCACGAAGTCGAGAGAAAGCAATAGAACGACCCTCACCACCAAATCTCCCGGCCCAGCCCAGAAGAGACTCAAATCAAGACACAGCCTCCCACACTCCGTCCATAATGTGTTCGCTTGCATTTTACATAAAGTTTTCTTGGTGCAAGAGATTGGAGTACTATATATATATTGCCAGTATTTAAACTTCCCCATGGACACTAGATGCGCACGTCACTGTCTATGAATCGCACATTTAAAGACCTAACGGTATACATATTTCCAAGCCCACAAATATCAAACTTCCTTTTCATGTTCATCTTTATGTACATCTCCCCGGCGACTTCGAGGGCTAGGGAGAGGACGCCACTTAGACATAATGTGTTTAAGCATCACACGTCCTATAACAATCATGATTTAGATAGCATCGAGAAGCAAGCTCCTGCGCATTCACTCCTGTGTGCAGGCTATATATCTTCTTCTTCTCGAGTCACCAGCTGCTTCACTTTGCCGCACCAGTAGAGCGCACATCATCTTTCTTAAGTTGTAAATGCCGAAAGGTCTTCTTGGGTACAAGGTTCCTTCAGGAGAAAACAGGCGTATAGATGTATGTTGTTTTTCCGTCCTCTTCTGTTTCTTCTTCTTCTTCTCCAAACAAATAAGGTCAATGACCTGGATCAGACGGCTACCATCATGGTAACTGGTGCTGTAGCAGACACCCTGTGGCGTTGGGTTACATTATGTAGCAAGTGTCAGGACAGAGTTGGAGGGACTAGTCACAATATGTGTGTTTGAGTACCAATAAACAGACTAGTATTTGCTAGGCTATACCATTTTGCATTTGTTTTGCAGATGTTACTTTTCTAGTTCATATATCCCTTTCGTCGTCCTGTCCCCGTTCCGATGCGACTACGGCATGAATTGGCAGTTTTGTAAAATATAGCAGCCAGAGCAGCTATCCTAAATCAAAGCCTGGAGCCCGGTATGTGGATAATGACTCCTCCTGACCAATAATACATCCCTTGTCGTGATCTGAGGAAATTGGGACAGATGTGACCAGAGCCGGCAGCAAGCAACCTACTTTCACATCTACATCTGCAGACTGGGAAATGGAGCCTTACTGCAAAGATATTATTCCTGTTTCTCAGGATTATGGATCTGTTCAACCTACACTACTTGAGAAGAGACGCATAACCTAAAAAGAGATGCATAAAAATTGAAAACTAGCTACATTTGAGCAAATTCATCCATATATTTTGCACGGTTTACAGTTGTCTAAAAGTACTCTTGAGTCACGCAGTATTGCTCATAAGTTTGTCAAGAGCCACACTAAAGTTCTCTCTCTCTCTCTCTCTCTCTCTCTCTCTCTTTCTCTCTCTCTCAACTTCCACCTGTTTTCCCTCATGATAACGCCTTAGCTGTGAATTATTCTCCTATGATTCATGATCATTCTACTGGAAAACAGACAATGACACTCAGATGTCATCTGAACATGTAATGTTGAAATCTAGTCACATAGCGGAGCAATGCACAATGCATTAGGAGTCGGGGAGGTAACAGCACAGATGGGGAGATATTACAACTGGCGCCATGGAATTTCCACCCTCACAGGAGCGCTTACATGTCGGCAGCAGAGCAAAGTGGGCACGATCCGTGCAGATGTGTGATAGGTTAGGTTTCTAAGGTTTAGGATACAAGCAGCGTTTGTCCGTTATTAGCTTCGGCGTAATCAAAAGTAACTCAACCTCAACTGTCTGTCCTGGCCAAACCGCCGTCTACCAAACATCTTCATTCAGGTGAGTCACAGGTGGAGATTACAGACTACAGGTATGTGTTTATGGCCCCTGTCACACATCGGGAGCAAGGTCGGCTGTGATTGACTCGTGTTTAGCGAGGTCGGCTACTATTCGGCTGCGCCAGCCGAAACGTTTACAACATTCGGGTGTGGACGGGAGGTTCGGCAATTGTTGCCTAGTAGATGGCTGTTGTTCGAGAGTACTAAGAAGTGTTCGAGGCGCAATTATTTGGGTGTCCGATTTGACTCAAATTTAACTCAAATTCGATTCGTATAGAACGGTAGGCGTGGCCTAAATCTGGTCAGACTGGTCCCGAATTTCAGCCAACTTTGGTAGGCTGGTGTTCGGGGAAAGGTTCTAAATGGCAGGGGCTTCTTCTGCACATATTCTTCCATCGCGAATAGGGGCTATAGCTATAGATTAGGTTGCAAAACTAGGTCAGATTGTCCTGCTTTCTTCGATTGAGAGAGAGGTATGCTCCCTATTGACGTCATACGCCTGCAGATATTACCATCATATCTCCATTAGTCGCATATTTAGTCCCGCGAGCGTCAGCACGTGAAAACTGCGTGAACAGAAATTTGACACATGTATTTCGCAGACGATAGGTTGGAGACATAAAGGGGTCAATTATCTCTGACCAAGAAAGCGCCAATTTGTAGTACTCGTCCCACGTGTGGGTCCCATGGCTAATTTCCTTCGTGTTACTGCTTGGCAAGATCTTAAAATGATGGCAGCACGCAAAGATATCACTCTAGATCCAGGGCGCCTACTGCCGCTATCTCTATACAACAGGGAACCCTTCTCCACACGCCATGCATACGTCTTTCAGTTAATGAGCCTTCGCACAGACGACCTCTTTAGATACAGAGATTTTGCCAATTTCGACTAATGACAGTATGCACAGATACCCCGCTACACCTCCGGCTTCACACGCTGCTATCGGCCCGCCACACCGCGGGATCCCTAATACCCGGCGTCTGCACCGTTTCTAAGCCTGCGACCTTTTCAAACTGTGACTTGTTCACGGTTTCAGACTAACGATAGCATGAGGAGATTTCAAGCTAGATCTCCCACTTCCCCTGGCATTATCTATCTTCCTCCCTAATCCTCATGCATACCACTGCGCTGTAGATAAGCTCTAGTGTCGATGAACGTTCTAGACATGTCTTTACATGTTCACAGTTTCAGAGGAATGACAGCATACATACTCGACCTCTGACCTCCCCTGTTGTTATCTGTTCGTCACACGAGGATTCCTCCCTAAGCCCCTGTCACACATACAGAACCTTCCCCCGAAAACCAGCCGACCAAGGTTGGCAGAAGTTCGGGAGCAGCCTGGCTAGATTTAGGCCACACCTACCTTTCTATACGAATCGAATCGAATTGTTCCAGTTAAATTTGAATCAAATTTGACTGCCAACCACGCCCCAAACACTGCTGATCTACCCCCGAACACCAGCCAACCATGGCCGAACCTCCCGAACCCGAGGGTTTTAAACATTTTGAAACATTCGGCTGGCGCAGCACAACAGTAGCCGACCTCGCCGAACACCAACCAACCACAGCCGACTCTGCTCCCGACCTACTCCTAACCATGGTTGGGGGAGTTCGGCCATGTGTGATAGGGGCTTAAGCCGCGTGTCCGCATCAGCATTCTTCAAATGCTTTACTTTTACATATAGAGATAGTAATAAAACCTACAGTGTATGGAGGTTGCTACAAATGAGGTAGTATCACCAACGGTTGTTTTTTCTACCTGGGAATTTGTTCATGTATCTGATCACATGCACCAAATAGCCTGGGGTTTGTTTGTTCAACAGTTGGGTGTTCACTTAACTGCGTGTAAAGTCTCTAACTCTTCAACTTGCTTTAAATTTGAAACGCTTTCTACAAGTTCATAATGATGTGGTAATCTGTTAACTGCTTGTGTATTTCACTTATTTTGTTATGTTTGTTTCTAGCGAAAGTCTAAACGTTTGTGTAAGGGTTTGATGCTTAGTAGTAACTTTTGCAACTAGAAGTTTCTTATTGTAGCCAGCAAGATCTACACATACTGCTTTGCCTAGTTTTTTAATGTATTTATTAATCCGTCAACTCAGTTTATACATACTCTGTGTGCCATCAAACGGTACAGAACTGCTGTCTTGGGTACACTTACTCCTCCCCTGAAGTTGCACTTGCGAACACATCGTCCTTCACCTTTAAACCAGTCTGCCGGCTACTCTTAGGGAGTCCCCTCAAATAGGAGTAAATTTCCGGTAGGTAAAGAATATTGAGAAGACGATGAGAGTAGCCGGAAGAGTGTCACATTTGTCTAGATGTCAGAATTATGATATGATTAAGGTATAACACAATAAGTCTGGGGTTTTTATGCTCGCTCCCATATGCCGAGTCATCCCTTAGGCGGCAGTGGTTTCCACTGCACAAAATTCATTCTTTGAGCACACCTTAAAGCGTGCGTAAAGGCCCGGTTCCTTCCCTCGCGTGTACCTTTACGCATGTTTTAAGATGTGCTTAAAGATGTTGTCGTTCGTCCGTCGTTCTCGACGATGACCATTGACATCACATCAGGTTTTGTGAGTCCGGCTGTGGCTAACCAGTCCTATACGGGCTTTTCCTTAAAGATAGAATTTCGTGCAATGTGTAAACACCCTCAGAGTGGCACACAAGGACTGTTTCTGCCGACATTACTTGAATCTAAGTTGCCAATTTTCAATTTCATCTTAAAGCTACGTTTCCTTTCCGAGGCTTGACCACATGTATACACCTCCTCTATAACCACTCAAGGAAAAGCTCCATGAGCTACCTTTCGACTGACTTGGCAGCAAGCCAAAACAGCGAATCCCTGACCACATTCGGCATCAAATCTGTTGTAAGAGGTGTATTTGTTTGAGCAAGAGTCAACGTTTCCTGTCAAAATTTGCAGGGAAATCTTTCATATTGATTCTTTGAAAGCCTGAGTATGAAGCAGCAAAAAGTGCGTTTCGTTTTCTACGATCTAGATTTCCACGAAAGCACAAATTCACCACCTCTACTTCCAACAAAAATAGACCTCGATCTCTTGTCACCCTAGAGACATTTTCTCACTTATCAAACATGTTGAGGAGTCTCAGAAGGTCTAGAGTGCGTCATCCCCTTTTCTTTATTTTCCTGAAAGATAGAACCGCGATCCATCAAGAGAGCAGCATCGTTCCTATTGGGAGCACCGCTGTGTTTGATAATAGCTAGTTTGTATTGTTGTCAGCTGCAGAGGAGGATGTCAAATACTTCAAAACGTACAAGCATTGCAAATACAGTTTGCTATGAAGTCACGACATATCAAAACCGGAGGTTCCGCTGCAGTACCATAACAAGGTGCCAGGGGGACCAAAATTTAACCATTTCTAGGTCGCCCAAGACCTACCCACCTACCAAGTTTCATGACGAACCATCCATAGCTTCTTGAGTTATCGTGCTAAACCACATACATACATTCACACATACCCACACACAAAAGCTACAAGGAACATAACCTTCTTGTTTAATGTAATAACTAACTGGCTCCAAGAGCTCTAAACATGATAGAAGAAGAGTTAGCGACGGTAGCTGCAAATACCTGTTGCATTATTTGAACACTGACATCAAATCTACACATAAAGTTTACAAAATGTTATACAAAGGCAATGAAGTGAGCCAACGTAGCATTACATTACGTAACATAACGTTACGCAACTAATAAAGCAGATTTGTACTCGATCTATCCTGCAAAATGTATTCCTTTGTGAATATCTGACATGGCATGTGACGACAATGAGCTTGGACGTCCTTCGTATTCATAATGGTTGCCCCAATTTTCCCCGGAGCGTATAAAACTAAACCTCAAACGGTGTATAGTGCTGCCGTTATTACCATAATTTTACCTTCGTCATAAATGCGTCATAGGGATTATCATCCGTCTGACCTTGTAACCACTCATGCACTTGCAAATGTACGGTTGTCAAAACGGGCCAAGGGTCAGATCGGTTTTAGAGAAAAATGCTTTTAAAATGTATGTATATTTGCCAGACTCCATGGCGAGAAAGAATCGTGACATTGTACAAACTCGTGTGGGATAGTTGTTTTGAATAGTTTGATAGAATGTTGGAAATCTAAGAAATGGTACACAAGTAGTACGCTTGGTTGTATTTCATAGGCAAATAGTAATATGTAGACATAATAGTTTTCTGCGACCGCTATGATATATAGCACAATTCAATAATCACGGAAGGTCATTTTTCGAATTCACAGAGAAGGCAGTGGCTCGAAGAGTGACATTATACTTTATTAGCATAGCTCGTTGATAGAGTAGAACGTAATGCCAGTGAAACAATCAGAGCACTCCCCAGTAGAATGCCATTAAGAAGAACTCACTGATAATATCGTTAAAGAGGTCAACTATCCCGTACGCAAATGGTCTTGCGGTCACTCGTTTGCACATAAATGGGGGCTGGGCAATAGAAAAAGAATACGTGAACAGATTACGCATATCTAAAACTATAAGCATGATTTGTGCCTTGTTTGACCCGAAGGTGTATGTGCCTGTCCTTGGTACTGATTTAGGGTTACTGGTTGTTGTAAGGTTATGGAGATCAAATACTCAGACTAAACAGGACACGCTCCATACTTAGTCTGATTCTTCGCCCTCTGCAGCCTAGTCGGAGGGGGATATGTTAACTTTCCCGCGGACTGACTGTCGTGGTCAATTGTTCCTTTTTTGCCGAATTCTACAATCCGTACCCCCGTGGGAAAGCCTGGTGGAGGCTACCCCATACTGAGGGTAGGTATAAAATTTCTTCTGATGTGAAACTTATAGTTGTAGCTCCACCATTTCAAAATGGGCCTTGAACGAGTGAGCCAGATTGGAGGAGTTTCTTTTGATGTATTGTTTGTTTTCATACGTGTGAGTTTTCAAAATGGCGGGTGTTCAGCAGTACGACCGTTGACTGCTTCAGAGTAAAGGAACAGTTCATCAAAAACCAATCACTTAAGTCTATTGAGGTCCGTACTAACAGGCTAATCCTCTATCTGTCTCCTGAGAAATTTTCTAATATCTTTCGTCACTTTATTTTGTATGTTATTCCATAACTCCCCAAAGGCCGTGGCCTCTGTAGTCAGTGTATTGAACCTAGGGGATAATGGTGATGTAGTGTGTAAAATATTAAACTTTATTGCACAACAATTCGTAAAAGCTAAAAAGTATGTCATCTACTGGTATATAACTACAGTTCCATAATGATAATCTACATTCGTACCTAATACAAGAGTGTGTAGTATGGGATGAGAATAGGCTTTTACAATCATTTGAGGAATTTCTAGACATTCTTTAATATATTTTCCTATGCATACCATGCAGGGATTGTCACATGTCATTATGTACTTAAATGTGCTGTTCAAGTCCATTGAGATAAATCCTGGTATAGAAGATGATAGTGAATTACGCATATCAAAATATTTGGGACAGCCAATCAAGCGTGATATTCGTCTTTAATTAGCTTTGGACAAAAATATATTCCCACAGAATGCGAATGATTGCGACAATGTGGAAACGAATTACAACATACGTAGACCTGAATCTGTTCCTCGTTCCTGTTCTATCCACTGTGCGTACTTTCTTTGCTGCCATAAACCTTCACCTATAGCTGTCTAGGATGAAGAACTGTTGAACGCAGACGTCGTACCAATTTTTTTCAATGGTTTTCGACAAGTGAAAGCGTTTCAAAATCCCTAAGCATCAATAGTATTCGTAAGCCTTTTGTTGTTGTGAGCGTTTAAAGGTGGACGATGTATAACACAGGAGGCACACTAAGCACATTTTGGACATAACGCCACTTCAACATTCAAAGCATGAAAGATACATGAAAAATATTTGTTGTGCCCCTCCTATCGCTATCACTGACTCATCGTAAAACCTGGCCAGACGTCCAATGGTTCTGTCAGTAGTGGCCTGACTCAGCACACTGTGAGTTGAGAATGTCCTCCGGTCATCGATATAACTGGTCGACCTATTGACCTCTATCCCCTTTCATTTCTCTGATTCACAATTTGATTCTCTGATTCATATATCTTTCCATAGATCAATACGTTCAGCGTTCCCGGTACATCTGTGACCTGTACATTATTTTTGTTCCCTCACTACAACAAGCATTGTAAGAGCGCTGTCTTGAAATCTACTTGCAACCAGCTGCAGGATAGAAATATTATGATTGATATTTCCTGAACACCGTACTGACATGTGTTCTAACTACGTACTCTGGAGGTAAAGTTTGATTGCAGAGAGGTCAAGAGAGTTGTGAGTATTATAAGATTAGACTTGGACTGAGGGATGAAAAGGCACGGCTGTACCATTAGATAAACATTAACAACCAACTTTTAATTAAAAAAATGGTAATAAAAGGGCAGAAAGCACCATCGCAGTGTGATTTGCTTCCGTGGATTTATCTACAGGACATCTTATGTTACATAACCATGGTATGTGATAGAACCGTGTCCTTTACTGTAAGTAAAACTAGCTTTCATGTCGCAATTATGATTTAGCTGTTACAGTAAACAACTGTTTCCCTATTATTATAGTTTCAGAAATGTTTTATGATTATAGTAGCAAAGGATTTTTGTTGTCCATGATATACAAGCGATCGCTGTTTTTAAAGCATATACATACAAGTTATTTGAAGGCATAGACTATGCAAATTATCGGTAGGCAAGTCACCCGGTTTTTGTCCACCACTCGCTGGCCGTGACGTCATGGCGATCGCTCGTATCAAATGTACATCCTTGTTAGCATATTACACAGCTAAGTCACTACCAAAATCAGGGCAGACTTTGACCTTTTCCATCGCTTTTTCACCGGAGTATTATTTAAACATAGATATTAATGTAGCCATCTAAGGTGAGCCGAATTTCACCCATGATGTATTGTAATAAATATATTTTCCAACAACCCCCAAACAATGACGCAGCGATGGACGCATTGCCTTTAACAGGGAGATATACGAGCCTTGCGCTACAATGACCTTCAGACTCCAAAGGTCTCCTCTAGGAAAGATAAACTTGGTATTGGTTGGCGGTATCTTCAGAAACATCTGGCCGTTATAACATTGATAACGTTTGTAAGCGAGGCGATATGGCTGATGACACAAAAGATTGTGACTTGATATTAAACATGGAAAGCGAGGTTGGATCTAAAAGGAATTCAGTGCACGGAATCAGGTAAGTCTTTATAAAA
Source organism: Branchiostoma floridae x Branchiostoma japonicum (assembly GCA_013266295.2). Classification (NCBI taxonomy): domain Eukaryota; kingdom Metazoa; phylum Chordata; class Leptocardii; order Amphioxiformes; family Branchiostomatidae; genus Branchiostoma; species Branchiostoma floridae x Branchiostoma japonicum. The sequence continues at coordinate 19,938,792 of CM023825.1, forward strand.
GAGGGCTTACATATGATCGATGGGTGGGAGGTCACCCTGTGACTTTCTGTGGCATCAATAAACGTCAGAAGGACCTTAATGTACAGGTATACGATGCGATCTATTCGTGGGCTATTCTTCACAATGCAATTTAAGCTATAATTGTGATGTTTAAGTATGCAGTGCAGGACCCCATTGAATAAGTATGATGTCCTCATGGGCTCAGTAATGCTTACACAAAAAGCTGCTTACAGAGAAAACTGTTTCCTTCTAAACGGTATGTAGTTCAATATGAAATGTTTATCAGGCCTAATCGTAGAAATCCATATATTTACCAAGCAAGGCTGGGTTTATGTTTTAGATTACAGCTGATTCCAGTGGTTTATAATGGGTAGATGTGAACGTATTCCTCTGCAAATGTAAGAGTTCAAAAAGAATTAGAGCTATGATAGACACAGCTCTGTTCGTTGGTAGAACTCAGAATAAGTCGTTCTCCTACAGTTCCACAATACATGCAGTTAAGAATGTAAGATACGTTATTGAATCATGCATGAACATCAAGTAAAATACACTTTAAGCGCACGCTAAGCTTGTGACAGGCTTTAAAAACACGTCTCCTTGGTAGGTATAAAACCTTATCTTGGCAGCCAGGCAGACCAGGGTGGAGTAAGTCAAGTTTAAGTAACGCCTGTTCTTTCGCGATGACATCGCTGTTTGTTATGACTGTCAGCTATTAGCATTGCATCCACGTGTAGAAACACAGATAAGAAAGTCTTAAATACACATCTTAACCAAATATACAGTTGAACGGAGTTCTCTTTATTCAATATTGGCTAAGAATTCTCAACATGTCGGTTTAGATATATTGTAGTATCCGCATCCTAGGGAAACAAAATAATGACAAACAGACGATATTATACAGAAACATAATACTTTAGCCAACGTGAAATATGGTTAAGATCGTTGTTGAAATGTTATATCAAAAAACCCCTCAGTCTCCATTTAACTCATTATATCAAAACGTCACAAGAATGCCTAGCAAGATACTTTTCATGCACCCGATATATCTAATGCTTACATATTTTATTTCGATGTTACCAAAGATTGATAGTAGACCAGATGTAGTGAGGAAGCATTTTACCTTGTTTAGGATCCTCCGCATGGAATGCCATACATGGTGGTGCTTTACACCCATAACATCTGTAGTTAATGGTTTATTTCATGTAATGAGAGGAAAGCGTCTGTTAAAGGGGCATTGTGTAACATTTTTGCACCAAAATCGAAATATTTTAATTTAAAAAATCTCCGTGTGATTGTAATTTACTTCCACTTTTCAACACATTTAACGTTATGCAATTATCTCACATTTCTTACATTTATGGTTGGCGCTAAAACAGACCACACGAGGCGCACTCAGTTTGTGACACCACCACAAACTTTTCAGATTTTAAACACACCCGTAAGGCGTCATATCTTGGCACCTCCACTTCCTGAGTGGCACGTATTTGCAAGGGAATAGGGTTGATTCAACTTACGTTGTAAATAAATGACCAGAAATTTACTTTTTTGTATCGTCCTAATGTTACGTAATGCAGCTTTAAGTGAATAGGCGGCTTTCCAGCGTGTTGAGCTTCGCTAGCTAGGAGCAATACAGAAGGGGGAAAGGATCTGCATAAATTAGCTCCTTCATTTCACATAGATAAATGTTAAATGAATTGCTGTTCCACAGAGTGTGCTGAAATGAATTCGATGCTCTCCTTTATATTACGTATTCGTACATTTACCACATCCCTGTGGATGGGTTTTCTGAGCTAAATAATTGCTTTTCACTCCTAATGGAGTCTTGATCCCTTTCCAATTGCAGGAAAATAACTCTTAAAAGAGCGATGCCACACACAATTAGCAAATAGATCAGCGGTGAATAATTAAAAAGAATCCCCTAGCCAACGCCTTTAATTTGGAATGAGCATTGAATTGCTTATCTATGTTTCTACACTAGAACGTAGAGATGGTGATACAGCTATTTTGTGAAGCTTCTTGAGGACATCCCTTGTGGACACTCGATCGACAGGAGGACCATCTCAGAATTCAATGTTTCCTTCCAGAGCCTTTAAGATCCATTATTACAATGTCTATCAACTGGAAGGCAGGACAGTTGAAGCAAATACACTGCTGCTAGATGCCCTGATATTGTTTACTTATTTGTTTATTTATTTATTTATTTATTGAGATTCACAGAATGAGATCTGAACGGTGATGGCAACAGGATCTGATTATCCTTTACAAGGCCGACCCCCAAGAGTACAGTTAAAGACAAATTATAAAAAGTATGCTAATAGTAACTAATAACATAATATATTATAAGAAATAAATAAGAAATGACAATAATACACCATTAACATAGATGACATCTGTACGTATTGTATTTAGATCTCTAGAAATAAACGTGATAAAGCTATCAGTGTTCCGACTCTGTCACGTTTCAGCTTGATTCCTACCTACTTCCGACCAGGCCCGATGTATTATGGTTGCCCTGGGCGGTTCTTTCTTGCAAATGCGAAAATAATGAGCAATGTATAATTATCCCTACAGGCGTCAGACTGATTAACACTCTTGCTGACACAGCGGATATTAGGCGGCAATCTAAATTGTGTCGCCTGTCAGAAGGAGGCTTCAAGTAGTAAATGTTTTTGTTGTTACAAGGCAATAATTCCTAATAACGTTATATATACTGTGCGATATGCGTCTTTATAGCTTTCTCGAGAGGGGTGTTTTTTGATTGGTGCACCCATGGATCATCTATTTACGGTGTTGATGAATACTGGAGTCAGTCAATCAATCAACCTAATTTCAAACCACCCCATCATTCCACTGGCCCTGCTAGCAGAAGTGCCATCATTCCACTGGTCCGACTAACAGAGCTGCCACACCGCTGTTTCTGCGCCACATTACTCCCGCCAAGTGTTGCACCTCCGGGTAGCGGGATATCGCTAAGTGCTGTGAAAAGTGCGACGTTTTTTGGTGATAAGAGTGGGGAGAGACGACGCCACTGCGTCGTTCGTGCTCCCCTCGGGAGTTGAGAGTTAAGGTTGTCGTATTCACGATAGGGGAAGGTTTCTGCCTCAGGTAGAAGCAACATCTGGCTGGCTCACAAAGCACCGGTGATCGGGCGGGTAATGCAGAACATAGCTGGAGGCGGTACTCATTATCCGCTACCTTAGAAAGAACTCCGACATCAGCTGGACGATCATTGTGGGCGATGCCCGAACCCGGGAAGCGATAAGCCGTTACAGGTATAGTCCTGACATTTTGTGGTGTTTTCTACAACTGCTTGACAATAAGACTGATAGGTTTTGAAAAGAAACTACCATCGGCTACCTGTACGAATTGTAGCCTTGTGGACAGATATGTTTAAGGTGTGGACAAATGTCTACACTTTGCATTAATCTTGTTTTGCCGTTGACTACTGAAGATTAACAGATACAGATGCTGTTAAGTATTAGCAAAAAGTATATTCTGTCCATCTTTGGTTTATTTCAAATATCTCCATGTGTAGTTTTTGATATTCTTATCGAGGACGATCAAGACAGACCGGTGAAAATGTTATTGACAAATATACGTATTCTGGCAGACAATTTGCCTACATTTCTAAGTCTACAGATATTTCATTTTTTAAATCGAATACAGTGTGAACCTGATGGTTCCATTGTACAATCGATGAAGCTCGGCTCAATCAACTACGTCACACCAATCAAATCACCTCAAAGTTAATTTGATTACACATTGTCATCCTCATTAACATTATCTCAATGGGCACAATACATACATGTATAATATATATAGATACAGTGCACAGTACAATCTTGAGAAATATACTTAGTCCTATGTCCTTAGTCATTTTTTTGTTTTTTTTCTCTATTTCAGTGATACATAGAAATATTTACGAGACATGAAAAAAAGACCTGCGTTTAATTTACTGTATGACTCAAGTAATCATGGAGGAAACCATAGTTTGTAGAAATGTATAGAATGACAGTTAGACCCTCAAAGGACCTCGTTAGTGTTGCTTGGAATGTGAAAAATTTATAGAAATTCGTAACGCTGAAGCAGAAGCGATCCTAATGGAGGTAAGCTATTTCGTTTCCCCCTGTAGCAGTCCATCATTTCCGTCTAACTCTCTCAGCGGCGGCCATTTTCTATAGATATCTTAATCCCCAGTAGTAAATCACACGGTGCACAAAAACACGCCTAAGATGATTCTCTCTTTTCTTTTCTTTCTTCTACAATCCACAAAGCTTTGAAAACAAATATCCACCGCCGTCTTCTGCATAGTCATATAACTGTCGTACCTATCTAGCTCAGTGCCTAGAAGTGGTCAATAAATGGCTTTCCACTGAGCAACACCGTTAAAAAAGTATGGTTACTGTTACTGTTACCCTTTCCTAACCAGTTACATGTATCTAGGGGGAGCTAGTGTCGAATAGACGAAAGGGACATTTGACTGGAGTGAGGGTTCCTTTTCTTGCTTGGGCAATAGTTCAATACGTGCCATGAGTGAGTGATATGGAGAAAGGTTTCTGAGAACGGAGATTAGATTGAAAAACGTCGGGGTTTCTTCTCTTCTATGACTACAGTTTGTTGATGATAATACAGGTAGATTCTTCATTCTGCATTCTAAGGTTGAATTATCACGATACCTCAATATACTGAACTACCAACATGCGAGAAAGTAGAAAACAACGCTGTGGATAAGGATAGGTAAGGATGTAAAATACAACGAGGCCGATCACTGCGTTGTTTCAGATCATACGTTTGGTGCAGATCGTAACATCTCAGTAACAGCGTCTTATATTTTTCTTCCATTTTGGTACATCCATTTGGCGGTCTCCCTCGTTCCTCTAAGTGGTCGTTACCTCGGGCAACGTCATGAACTTCGTGACCTTTGTGACTGAGCTTTTATCGAAAGAATTGTAACGTTGGAGGTGCATTATACACCATCAAATCGGTCCGTAGTGTCAGCAGAAGATTGTGTGTGCAAATGTGCCTGATTCTTTGCATCATATAGAAGGTTGTAACAAGCAATCAGTCGCTCTTTAAGAAACGCACAATCTCACATTGCAGTTTTCCATAAAAGCTCGTAGACACCAAAACAGGTAATAGGTTGTGTCAGAGAGGATCCCTTGGGGCCAGTTTTGCATGCAGTTGAAAACATTCCGCCCTCAGAAAGTGGCACTTTACCAGATCTGTGACTTACAGCGCAGCAGAAGTAAATGGGTACCAAAAACGCTGAATGTTTTTTTAAGCTCGAGCCTGTAAACTTGAATTGCTTGAAGTTCCGTACCTGTTTGTGCCAACGTATCGGCAATGCTCATCGAAAGTGGCAGTTAGCTGGGGGCATTTCTCATGAAACTTTGACCAAGCTCATTCAACCGCGGTGAGGTCAAAAGCTTCCGCAGGGCTGTCATCGTAAACGGTTATCAGCCTTGGCAATCACCTCCCACGCGGTCCACTAAAAATGGAGAGCCACTAGTGTGGTGGCAGTTTTCTCTTTTACCTGCACGTTCCAGTGCCTGATGGACTGTTTCTACCTCGAGGAAGAGTGATATATTTTCAACAGGTACGGTATCACTCTTGTCAATCTTGCTCGAACGGTACCGGTTGTGCTTTCAGTCGTTGGAGCATGCTATGACTAATATACCAGAATATTGTAGGGGACAATTCAGTGAGCACAATCAAATGGCAGATGTTAGGTTAAATTGTGCATGATAATCAAGAAAATGGTCGGGAAGCAGTCTGTAATTTGAATACTGGTTTTGCATGAAAACATGTCTAATCTCAGGAAGAGTCCCTGTAGAGAGCCTATTCAAGTGTCTGTACAAAAACTTATTGTGAACATAAGCGCTTGTCCAAAACAAGATTATGGTATCCCTACTTCTAGCTATGGACCCTCGACAATGGCAAGATGATTCCTAACTTGAAATCAACAGAAGTTTTGTACGTGAAGTATAGTGCCCCATTTATCGCACCCATAGGCAGATTAGATATAATGTCCGTCCGCATGACGATGTTTTACGATTATTGTTTCTCCATGGATGCGAAAACCGTAGCCACAGGAAAGGAATGGTGTACAATGGTCTCTATACCTTCCATGCTAATGCCCACTGTTTGTCAAGTGCTCTCACTGAACAATACACTGCCGGGCTGTCCGCTTTTCTTTATTCCAAAGATACCCTATCGTGCAAGTTATTACACAGCGTTATTGCTTTCTAAAAAGCCATCTCAACCTTCTTTCAATTTTTTATGTTGACACACGTTTTTCTTGCTAGGGTCAGTCAAGTCGGTCTAATACACATTTTCACATAAAACCTTTGTTCTTGAAAAGGTCGTATCATTTCCAGTAGCTTATGGGAGAAATGTCAAGACACGATGTCCGAAATATCTTGTCTACAGTGTTGAATCAGTACGAAGAGACCATATATAAGTTATGTGTTTAATTGATAGCAATCCTTTAGGTTTTGTTTAAGGAAATGGCGTGACTAATCAATGCAAGTACCCATTCAAACAGCCATAATCCGGTAATGGTGCAGTTTCAGGCCTGGGGAAGATATACAGCCATGTTTGATGTATGGAGTCTATGCCTTTGCCAGTCCTTCAATGTTAAAAGCCTTTACAGAGACCTAGCTGTCCCACATGATCGTATGGCGTGGCCACGAGGTAGGGTTGCGCAGCTACATTAGCGAGTTTGCTCTGTTGCACCATTCCAAGCCTGTTGAATCAGTCTTAGGGTAGACGAGATTTGGCCACTGGTCTTGGTCCGTCACCGGGAACTGAAGCCGCACCGATGTCGCTGAGTCCGTCAGGTCAGACAGCTCGGTGCCGTGGAGGCTGTTGTAGAGATCTTGTACTGAACATGACGGATCTGACAAAGTTGCAGGTACGTGATTGTATGGAGTGAAGAAAAATGCACTGTCAAAACGCAACGCTGTTAGATGTTGAGATAGTCATGCCTGCCATTTAGTACTTTCTAGTGCTTCGCATGCATGGAGGATGACAATACTCTCTCTCTCGCTACCTTTTGAATTTTGCATTGCAGGGTACGTGCTCATTGCAGTGATTCATTCTGCAGTTGCCCGCCCTATGCCATTTATGTATTTACATAGCCAGGTGCAGGTGTAAAGGAGATATTGGTACATTCCTGTGACATTTGACAGACAGCACCTTTGGACTAATGTTCCACCAATTAAGTCATAAGTGCGCTTTAAATGTATCGGCAAATCGATCAAGAGATCGTGTGTTTTCTCGAAGGGCTTCCTGAGAGAGCATTTGGCTTTGTCAAAAGTACGTGAGTTGTAGGGAAATGGTTCTCTGTGCTTTCATGTTATTCCTATAGGCACTGGGCAATCGATGAACCAAGTCCGACCTTTGGTTGAGTAGCACTCGCAGAAGGGAAACTTAGATTGGACTTGTGCAGTCTCCTGTTACAGACTGATAAGGAAATATGGCTTCATGTACAGCACGAGCGTCTTGTTAGAGTAGGATTGATGTTCAGGGGAGCAAAGTATTCGAGACGTATATATCAATAAATGATTTACAGGTATTCCGTCAAGTTTGGAGAAAAATCTGATGTCGTGTTGGGTTTAAAAGAAAACTATACACATATTCACCACAATATAAAGCTAATTTGGAGACCTAAATGTAGCTATTCTTCAAATCGATTTTGTGTTTTGCCGTTTGGGAACGCAATCTATACTACCTCAACGGAGTTCATTATGAACAGTCCCATATTTCACAGAAAATTTCGTGCTCTTGTATAAGCCTAGGAAACCCAACCAGTTACCTGAGTGTGTAAATAGCCAAGGTTCACAATTCCCTTCGTGAATATGAAAAGCTCGCCTGTTGAATAGAGCTCCCGACTGTGCTTTCATCAGGCCTTCACAAACATGACACTGTGATTTTTCACTGTTACGGCTCCCTGTTTTCGTGTGCTTTCTGCTCCATCTTTCTTTACTGCCTTAGTGCGCGCGTCACACTCTCAGCATGCATGTGGTGAAGTTGACGGGGTGGTACAAAGACACTGTGCCTATGGTATCACTCAAGATGAATACTTTGGATTTAACGTTGACACCTGCGTGCAGGGGTACAAAACTCCTGCAAGGTGTGTACATTAATCAACTCTTTAGAGGTGATCTTTAAAGGATGTCAGTACAAGCAACTCTTTCATACTTCGCATTTTAAGTAGTCTTCACAGGCACAGACTTTACTCCGAATGAATATGAATATATGACTATAGATTCAGTTGAGCACTACCATAATCCTGGTTTCTATCATCAATTGTACACTCGCATGGAAGCAATTTCGATCTCAAAATGTAAAGAAATGTGTACACTGCTATAACAAAGAGCATCTTAAAAAAGACATTTATAATTGGAATGTCTTACATAACCTTAGACCCTTATTTTCCTATGTGTGACCTGAAAACGTCAGTTAAGATGGCGTTCAGTGATGTTGAAGTCACCCGGGTTCACTGTGCCTATCTCCTGCCGTCAGCCTGTTTTCTCTGTAAAGGAAGTACAAAGAGGCAAGCCCCGCACAGTAACGTGTCTATTAGGAACGCTTCTGTCTGAAATCCGTTTGGCGTCCCAGGCACTTACAGGTGTTCCTTAGAGAAGACTGTTAGCTTGCGATAAGACGTCAATGGTTTCATTCTTGTTGTGGAATGTGACTCTACTGAATAAAGAACCCATTCAAGCAATAGAAGACAATGTGAACAGGTACGCAATATGTTACAAAACTATGTGAAACATAGCGCTGAAAAATGTCTGTAGCGCCAGCATCTGGGTATTTATGATTCTCTGGGCTCCTTTACATTACGCTATCATTTTGCTAATCTACCGGTAAGTTCCTTCAACCATTTCAGGAAACCTGACTTCCCTATGTTTATATGCATGGCGACCTGGTCTAAGAACTACTCTGGCCGTTGAAAATATGAGTCCTGGAACTTGTTTGATTCTTCTCCATATGCATGAGGTGTTCTGTATGCATGGTGTTCAGAAGAACACCCAGGGGATATAGCACCATTGCAGGGTTCCATTTTCAGTCCCTTAGAGGAAAGGCTCGGGGCATTTAGAGGTACAGAGCCCATAACGTTACCGTGTGCTTTCGTTTTTCAGACATGAGGAACGAGACGGTGAACTGTACCGAGCCGCCGCCGGAGGAGGTTTACGAGGGGAGCGGTTGGAACTTGCCGCCGATCGCCGTCATCATCTCCGCGGTGCTGTTCGTCTGCTTCTTGCTGAGTGTCTTGATAAGTAAGGGGTTTCAGTACCTGGTGAACAACACGAACCTCATCGTTCCCGTGGTGGAGGACAGGCTACAGCCGCCAGGGGGACGGCGCATCCGCGCCAGCAGGATCAGTCTCAGTTCTCTCGCGAGACGATCGAGAAGGCGAAATGACGCGAGAAGTCGGCTGGCTGCCGTAAACGGACATGCCGGAGTCCTCAACGGAAACGGAAACACCGTCATGGCGTCGACCGTAGACGATGCCAGCGCAAGAGAACGGAAACACTCCTCTGATGCCGGGCTGCGCCCTCCCCACACCGTCTCCATGCCGGATATCACCGACGTCCGGAACGGAATGGTGGACGTCCGGACTAGACCCGACGAATTCGGGAATTCTAGTAGATCATCACTGAGGATGGACCGACTCAGCAGCCCCCGTTTGCCCTGGACGAAGAAACGGAGCAGAAGCTGCAGGACTAAATCAGACAGAACGAAGTGGGTGGACATCCCGGTGGTCATTGTCCATCCGCCCTAACCTTGCCATCAGCGAGGAGCAGAGACTATGTACTGTCACGTCGCGTATTGACTATGTCACGTGGCTCAAGTTGCAATGGCGTGTTTTATCATCATCGTCAATGTTTGTGTTCGTGGACGAGAAAAAACAAGAACACAAGATTTGACTAAACACAAAGTCATGATTGTTCTAGCTTACACAAGACTCAAGAGGATATCAGTTAATGAGGTACATCTAGTACATGTTTTGTTAGTGTTTCTTCCCATATCCAAAAAAATACGTCCATCATACTACGAAAAAAAAATACACCAGCTTTCTCACAAAGACATCTCTTCAAAGCTGTTGGTATCATCCCAAAACGAGCAACATCTGGGGCAGGCAAGGAAGGAATGCCGACAAGAAGAGTACCAAAATCCCAAACATCATAGATGTTTCCCTGTAGCCATCTAATCAGGAGCTGTGCTGTTATACAGCATGACGTGGTCCTTTGCACGTAACACGGGTCCAAGTTCCCATACAAGGTAAGGTATGAATATAGTTTGTTTTGAATGCACGTATGTTGATCAGATTCCACATTTTATTATTTCTACTATTAGTACTAGTATGCTGACAAAAAGCCCCACAGATTTAATCTCCAAGCAGATCTTTTGGTGACTGCAAAGACAGTATCAAGTTGGCCAGGCAGCATCCATTTGCCAGGCAGTTACCATTTGCCACCCGAGTGGCGTAAAAAAAATACCAGTACAGAAAAGAAAGTCCGATGAAAACTCCTAGAACACATAAAAAATAAGCCGAATCCTAAACTTCTGCTTGGAGAGTACCACAGATATTCTTTTCTTATTTTAATGTTTACTAATGAAACCATCTTACCAATAGTTTGGCCATCTCTGTCAGCAACGATTAGGGAGAATACATAGAATCCAACCCCAGAATGCACGTTTCTATCAAAATCCAAGCAGATTGGCGCCCTGAGGAATAGTATTGGAGAAGCACTCCAAGCATGATAGACGATCTAAAACACGTCATACCCTGGGACCGGCTCCCAGGATTCATGTATTGAAATGACCCGGGGAAATCTGTTACAGCCGTTTTCTCACAATTTCAGGTCGGTGTTACCTCTCATCAATGACATGACCAAAACGCCATCTACCGACAATGTATACTAGTGCACCACTTTTGAAGGCAGGACCTTGGACACAGAAGCCAAATGAAACGACGGCTCACACTGGAAGAAGGTTCTCGGTACAGTGTTGTGTCAAGACTTTTCAGTTGTTGGAAATCTGAATGATGCTGAGGAAAACTTTATGTCTACTTCAGCACTTTGTAATTTCTCTTATTTGACAGGATACTGAAATGGGTATGGAAAATTGAGAACTACTTTATTCTGTTTCCACCTTCTTTTCAGACAACATACATGTGTACACATTCCCACATACCTCGGAACCATTATATCATTGAAATCATTCACATGTCAGGCGATGTTGGTAAAATATGGAAAGCATATAAAACTGATCACTGCACAGAATCCATTCTTTAAGCACAACTTAAATCATGCGTAAACGTTCTTTTTTTTTCACTCGCATGTATCTTTACGCATGCATTAAGACGTTCTTAAAGACACGATTTTGTGCAGTACATCTTCTGACTTTTAATTGCTAAGCCTTTTAATCACTGGAGAATCCATACTGAAAGCTAGGTTCTGCAGGGACCCGGTAGATAATCATATATAATACAATATAGACAGTGCATGCTGGGCCAAAAATGAAGGAAACGTGCCGCAGGGAAAATCCGACATGTTCTCCCTCCATGTTACAAATGATCAGTCACTCCTTGTGACAGTTACGTGCAGAACTCGTTAGTTCAGTCCCTTGCCTAGGAAAAAAAACAGAACGTTTTGTTTGTATGGATGACGAGGTCGTCTCTATGGTAAGAGAAAACTCAATAATCTGGGAACAAAGGGCGCCTTCGTGCGGGGATCACGTCTGATTAAATCGGTGTGGTTTTTGCGGGTCCGCACGTACATGTACACCAATTCCTACGTCTGCCTGGCAAGACTGTTGTCTGAAAATTGAGGGACACAAAAATCATCTTTTCACCCTCAAGCCGTGACGGAAGGACACAGAAGACGGAGTGTTTGGTTTGCGCAGCGTCGGGAGTCAATAGGCGGGGATTTTCAAGCCAAAATACCGTGAAGTGTACTCAAAGGTTGGCCGCGGGTAATTTGACGGAGACAGCACGTGAAAATTAACCAGCCAGCTTAGTGAACTACTATGTCAACACAGAAAGGAGGGACCGGTGGGAAAAGTGACAATTAGTACAAGTGTTCCATTCCTGAAGAACACAGAAGAGCTATTGCTTCATGCACATGAGCAAGGCTATGAAGAGACTGAGGGCCTGACAGCTTAACGCATGTGTAACAGTGTTTGTTTTCTAGGGCGATAGGTTGGTGTGTGTTCTAGTGTTTGTTCTGGCTGTTTTGTTGGATCAACATCGGTAACCAGGGGTCAAAAGTTGTTCGACTGCCACAGACAATCACGCAGGAAGATCCTACCACCAGTTTAGACCGTTCTGTCCGTTCAGAAAGAGATCGGTAACCAAGTGAGAGAAAATTCCGACACAGCACCAGGACTAAACCGGCGCCTGGTAGCGGAAAGAAGACAACGTTTCCGTCTTGCAAGGTAAGCCACCATGCCCGACTGCCCCGCCATGTTTTTCTATGGGTTCTGGTATTTGCCGAATCCCCTTTGTGGACTGGTACGAAGTAACTGTCTCTTAAAACGGAACCAATGTATTTTGATTGCCAGTGACCAAAAAGGTTGACCATAACTTTCTTTTTTAGGCACAATTTTAATGTTAATACAGCTGTCTCGTTGCCGAGTCGGATACGATAGAGCCACGTTACCATGTCTGTCTACAAATAGAGTGATTATATCTAATTAGCTTTCCCACAGTTTAAAACAATTATCTTCTTTCACTCTGTGTGCTATTGAATGACTGAAACTATCCACCGTGTACATTGTGTTCTTTCACTCTGTCTCGGGCCCTGTAAATGTGCCTAGACATTGTTTCTTCCCTAATGTGTTTTTCATAAGGTCCACACCTTGTTACCTCTTAGATAAGGTACTCTGAGTTACCGGGTAGGTTATTAACTTGTCGGTGGGACAGAGCAGCTCGCATACCTGACATTTCCCTCAGTCGCACCAGTCAACATGACTTGGTTACACTAACATTCTTTAACCCAGTTCTCCCTAGGCAAACGGAATAATCACAATCATGGTTCGTTTGTGAAGCCATTTTTGTTGAGGTCAGTAGGTAAACACTATGTAATGGACAAAATTAAACAAGCTTTTCCCAGTTATCAGTTAAGTCAGAATTTGTGTATCAAAATTGAATATCATTGTACGAAATTCATAATGAACTAACTATAAACATACATTCTCAATGAAGCATTGGAAGCATAACAAATGTTAGGCAAACATATTCCAAATATTGATTTTGCTGCATTCTTTCAGAAATTAGCGTTGAAAGGCCGTTTACATGCACGGTCTTATCTACTGATGACAGGTTTTTGTAAGCACGTAATGTATAATACATGAACCCGCATGGTGTGTGATCGATTGGTGCCAAATCTGTGATCTGTGATGTCTCACAATCAACGGTCAGAAACAACAAAAGACAGCGGTTGATATGTGGGCTATTATGCAACGCAACATGGTTTAACCATGAATGACGTTGATTGATAATCTACTAATCTTCAAATTTAGTATACCTCAGTTTTTATCAAGGTTTTATGTGGAAATGGTATATTTAGCGTAGAGTGCAAGTGTGAAAGGTTGAATGCGTCGGCTACTGGAAAGGCAAGTTGAAACATCGTCCTCTGACTTGTTTTGTGTCCTCTTTGTACCTATCTCAGATGCTCCTTGCTGTGATACCATTCGAAGACCAAGGAAGTTCCCAACCGACTCCACAACAAAACAGCGTTACTACGTCATTACTTCGTTCCTTCAACGTCACTTCCATATTCGTGATGTCATCCACACCTTCCGCCGACGTCACATCACAAACTGATGACGCCACCAATTCGACGTTTTCTAACGTTGTTAATACAACGCAATCGCCGGGGCCGCCTGCGCCCGAGCCCTTACAGGAATTTCCCGTTGTACTAGCCTTCGTTATTATTATGATCGCCATTATCATATTGAGCGTTGTGATCAGCTACTGCTGTAACAAACTTGCAACGTGCATCCACGAGCGCGAAGTAATCCGCAAGGTGGCGCCCGTGCTCAAACCCTCCATAGTCAACGGTATGCTGCCAGCGAAACCAAAGACTCGGGCAGGGCTGAACTGGAGAAAGGGGGTCAACAGAACAAAGATAGAAATACAGCCAGCTGAGAACTCACACAGTCACGAAGAAACTCCGGAATCAAGCAAAAGTAATAGGAGAAAAGACAGTTTAGACTACATGAAGCCTCCAGCAGATGATATTCCCCACCCAGGGCGTATTAGGCTCCCTCCTATACAAGCAGATAAAGAAGATGCTCCAAAAGAGACTATCCCAAATATGGGAGAAAATAGATACAAGGATCTCATATTGCACAACGGAGCGTCTTGTACGTACCCGGCGCAAGTCTACAGAGAAAGATTCGAATGTAAGCGGACGGAACTAATTTGATCATGAGGGAGTTCAATACGTTCTGTTTTTTTTTCAAGCTTTTCTTGAAAAGCCATAGCATAGAGTGAATGTTCAACGTGACGATTATCAGTTGTAAAGAAAGCTCTTGTGATGTAGTTATCAATCAATCGTCGAAAATATTTTCACGGAAAATATTGCTGCTGAAAACTTGAAATTGATGTATGTGATAAAATTGCTGGTTGTTGCATATTAAAATCAAACTGATATTTTCAATGGCATGAATGAGGCTATTTATTGTGTTTCCAGCTTTTTTTTATCAAAGATATTTAAGAAACTATGCTTAGTGCCTTATATGTCATGTCCATGCGTATTGTCTGAACACACTATCATTGCATTGGTACTTCAAACAAAATGACAAAGGCTGACAGATTATGGCTTGTTTTATTTCATTAATTTATCTCCTTTAACATTTCTTAAACTTCGACGAAAGAGCACTATTGCAACGTCAAAGGATTGCCTTCGTACCCTTCTCTCTAGTGAACGTATGCAGTCAGTTCGTAGTACAAAAAGTTATTGTTAATCTCATATTCTGCTTTCTACGTACATGTACACCCCTACGAAGGACTTCAGTGTTATTTCTTGATCATCGAAACGAGCTACCTTTTAAGTTATTTTTTTAACGTTTTAAGAAAGAAAGGTAGATCTTCAATCCATGGTAGAATTGTGACCGTACAGAACGTTAATAGGATGTTTCTGGTACGTGCTGTTTAGTGTAGTTAGAACTTGGTATTCACTAAATGATCTAATATTCCTCGTCCAGGTCTTCCTCTCCCTCCCCGTCCACGGAGTCTGTTGCCACCTCCTCGTAGTCCTTCTCCAGAGCTGCCAGGTCCTCCCGAGCCTCGGAGAACTCTCCCTCCTCCATACCCTCCCCCACGTACCTGGGGAGTAGAAATGAACCGTCCCGATCAGAAAATATTGTCTCTTAAAATCCACATATTGTACTATCAAAATGTGTTGTCTTTATCTGTATTTATTTGTCACACACAAAACTACAAGAAATTAGGAGATATTATAATTACTTGAACTTGTTTTTATCAGAATATTTTAGTTCGTCATGGTAAAATGATCTGAATCATTATTGCTTGTTTGATAATCCATTTGCTTAGTTTTAGTCAATTTCAATAATATTTTTCATCATTGTAAATACCATTACTAGGAAGGGCAAATGTCACGTAAAATGAATAACTAATGCAGGTAGAGGAACACGTGAAAACGAATGGTTGTACTTACCAGTGAACGAAGGCGCGCTTGGCATACATCAGGTCAAACTTGTGGTCTAGCCTGGCCCAGGCCTCGGCGATGGCGGTGGTGTTACTCAGCATACAGACGGCCCGGGGCACCTTGGCCAGGTCACCGCCGGGCACGGCTGTGGGAGGCTGGTAGTTGATGCCGACCTTGAAGCCAGTCGGACACCAGTCTACAAACTGTGGGGTCGAGAAGAAATACTTCTGTCTCATGGAATGTACAAGTTTGCCTTAGTTATATTGTCCTGTTGTCCTCTTCTGCACTCCACATGTTTGTTATACCATAGAGGTTTGACGTACTGTAGCACAATGTATACCGCTAATATCGGAGTCAAACGCATCACAACATGGATCTTGAGTTTAGCGCTTCCTAGAAAGGCTGCAGTACCTGGATGGTCCGCTTGGTCTTGATGGTGGCGATGGCAGCGTTGACGTCCTTGGGCACCACGTCACCACGGTACAGCATACAGCACGCCATGTACTTCCCATGACGGGGGTCACATTTCACCTGGGGGAGGAAAGAGATCGCTGATCAGGTAGGATGATAATGTGGAGGTATGATAAATGTCTGATAAATGTGTTAAAGGCATTCAATGCAATTTCAGGGCGGCAAAACTGGATTTTTAAACTCAATTTTTTGGTCATTCTTTTAATGTAGTAAGTTGAATCGACCCTATTCCATAGCATACTGATATCTTTGAGGCAAAAATGCGATGTCTCTGACGGAAAATAGTTGCTTGTTTGGTATAGTAGGTGGCTAGCTTTTTATGGGCCCTACCCAAAAAACAAACAGACAAGAGACGCCTTACGTAGCTTGTTTTGGAGCTATTTCAAACGTATGAAATAATGACGAAAATGTGCTAAGGAATGGCAGTAAATGCCAATATCAAACAGATTTCCTCATCCAGAATATTTTTTTTCATTTTGCCATCCTAAAATTGCATTGGGTGCCTTTAAATTAACAAAGGAACTGCCAAGGACAGTAGACATGTTGCTATAGACCTCTTCCATTTTCAGAAGCTTCGTTTTTATCAGTTAACCCTCAAACCACCGTAGATTTTTTGCGACGAATCTTACCGTATGGGGTCAAAATTGACCCCATAATGTTTTGCACGAATACGGTTTTTTAGTGTGACTTTTTTTGCGATTTGTATGTATGCACAGTTTCATTAATCTATGAGGGATAGTTTGACATCATTAGGTGTGAATAATTTCTGCTCATTATCATAATTTAATCAAATTTCACTAAAGGTCCACAGGCTGCAATGTTGATGACCTTTGACCCCAATTCCATAGGCAACTTAGTCAAGAGTCACAGCTATTGAGTTTTCTGATTCAATATTGCGTTCATTCAAAGTATGAGGTCATGACAGCATAAAGCTCAAGCAAACATATCATCTGGAAGAAATTTCGGGGACAAAAAAGACGTAAATAACATTTTTCTGGGGTCAATTTTGACCCCAGTGGACAAGGCATAAACTTTATAGGATAACTCAATCAACAATGAGCCAATCTCAGTAAAAACGTATGAGAAGTTACAAGACATATATACAAACAAACTCATAGGAGGAATTTTGTTTTCGACAAGAAATGTAAAAATGGCGCATATTTATATACGTCTGGGGTCAGTTTTGACCCCATACGGTGGTTTGAGGGTTAAAAGTTATGGTTACTTCCAAGAGTGACTCCTAAATATCCTTACCATCTGGTTGGTGGGCTCGAAGCAGGCATTGGTTATATCGGACACACTGAGCGTCTCGTGGTACGCCTTCTCCGCGGAGATGATGGGAGCGTACGTCACCAGCGGGAAGTGAATCCGCGGATACGGCACCAAGTTGGTCTGGAACTCCGTCAGGTCCACGTTCAGTGCGCCGTCGAACCGCAAGGAGGCGGTGATGGACGACACGATCTGACCGATCAGACGGTTCAGGTTGACGTACGTCGGCCGCTCGATGTCGAGATTCCGGCGACAGATGTCGTAGATAGCCTCGTTGTCGACCATGAAGGCACAGTCGGAGTGCTCCAGGGTGGTGTGAGTGGTCAGGATGGAGTTGTAGGGTTCTACCACAGCGGTGGACACCTGGGAGGGGGGGGGGGGCGTTAGATGTAAAATGTTTTTCCCAATTTTCTCAATTAAAGTAGGATAGTGAGTACATATATCCCTCTAACATATGTTGTACTTTCAATGCGGATACATGCCTATGAACCAGAAACATTAGCATACGAGAATGATACACCTAGTGTGATGCATTGGCCAGGTTGGCCCCTCCCCCCTATAAAATTCTTGATTAAATGGTATCAACATGGTATTCATGACTGTTTGGATTTCAGGAAAACATTTTTCACCACTTTTGTTGGTCACTTTAATTCGCAATTTTTGGTGGTCACTTTAATTCGCAATTTTCGGAGGTCACTTTAATTCGCAATTTTTGGAGGTCATTTTAATTCGCAATTTTTGGAGGTCACTTCAATTCGCAATTTTTGAAGGTCACTTTAATTCGCAATTTTTGGAGGTCACTTTAATTCGCATTTTTTGGAGGTTACTTTAATTTGCAATTTCTGGAGGTCAGTTCAATTCGCAATTTTTGGCACCTACCTGGGGTGCGGGATAGACGGCGAACTCCAGTTTGGACTTCTTGCCGTAGTCCACGGACAGACGCTCCATCAGGAGCGAGGTGAACCCTGACCCAGTCCCTCCGCCGAAGCTGTGGAACACCAGGAAACCCTGCAGGCCTGTGCACTGGTCCGCCTGGAGAGGAGGTCAAAATAATCGTTATATAGATGTCGATCAGGAGCCCACTACTTTACCACGACACTTTTTCTGTAGGTCAACTAGTCTACGTCACGACAAAAGTTCTGTCCTTAGAGGATAAAGGGAATAGATGACATCTACATCATTCCTTACAGAATTAGCCTCTACCAGGCTTAGGGAAGCGGCTGAAAAGATGACAGTTTGCCGCTTTAGCGGAACAACTCCCCTGTATGTCTATTTGGCCAATTTCTACTCTTTCCATCCACTTCCCGAAGCCTGGTAGGGGCTATACAGCATAGTTTTCGTCACAGCTAAGTCTCATTTCACTGCACATTACAGTATTGCCCTTGGTTGCATTATCGTCAACTTGGGGAGGACAGTTAGCTTTGGGAGAAAAGTTCGCTTCACATTTCTCTCACCAGTTTACGAATCCGCTCCACCACCACATCCACGATCTCCTTGCCGATGGTGTAGTGGCCCCGCGCGTAGTTGTTCGCCGCGTCCTCCTTACCGGAGATGAGCTGCTCGGGGTGGAAGAGTGCACGGTACTGCCCTGTCCTCGTCTCGTCTGGGAAAGAAGGAAAAAGAAAAAAGGCCTCGCTAATTTCATCCTACTGTATCTTCTCTTTTTTCATTACTTTTGTATTGAATTTTTGGTCAATTATACTTCTTCTGTTACCAAGCTTTTTTACTGAGTTGATTTCTGTGTTTATTTGAATTAATTGTTTCTGATTTTGTATGAAACAGATGTTTTAATGTTTTATGATTTTGTCGGGATGGTGGCTTTGAAAAGGCGGTCCTGAACACCTTTCTACCATACATGTACCATCCGCTGCGTGCTTAATTGTTATAGATAAATAAAAATAAAGAAAGAAATACAGGATGAATGAATAAATGAATGAATGAGGAAAGGAGGAAAATAGGGAGGGAATGAAGCAGAGAGTATGATATTGTAAACCTCGGAAATTTGGATTAAAGTGCAGGAAGTAAAATCTGTGAGTGTATTATGTTCAACTTTTGTTGTGTTTCTCACCTATAACCGTGGGTTCGAGATCAACGAAGACCGCCCTGGGTACGTGCTTGCCGGAGTCGGTCTCGCTGAAGAAGGTACTGAAGGAGTCGTCTCCGCTGAAGTTGGGCGTCTTATGGTCTGCCTCAAAGGTCCCGTCCTTCAGGATACCATGTTCCAGACAGTACAGCTCCCAGCATGCATTGCCGATCTGCACACCAGCCTGCCCCACGTGGATGGAGATACACTCACGCTGTGGGATGGGGAAACAAGATGGCGGCAACTCAGTTGGGTGAAAATACATAAAAATGAATTGTCTTTCCCTATTATCCCAATACAATTCTCCTTACTAGTATCTTTTTTTTTATGTGTAATTGTGCTTTATTCAACAATTCATTGTACATTTGTAACTTGGAGCACTTAAGTATCTGTATCTGTATCTGTATAGCCGGTATAACCGCCCTTCGGCGTAACACACCAGCTTCGCTTAACTAAGTAACTTAAGTGCATCACAATAATAGTACTTAGGACTTGAATACAATTCTTAGTCATGTCAATAGCTTAAACATTGTAACAAAACTGTACATACAGATGTATAATGAAAGAATAATCCAATAAATTGGTTTAAATATCATGGGAGCCAAAAATGTAAATTTTTTGTCTGAAAATAGCAAAAAAAGTCCCATTTTACACAATTTTAAAATGGTGTATGCCAAACCTTTGAACAATTTTCTGTGGTTCCCCCATAGCAAATTCCAAGTTATTTGGCTTTAATATCAGGGCACAGGAGCCAAAAATGTACATTTTTTGACCGAAAATAGCAAAAACGCCCTATTTTACACAATTTTAAAGTGGTGTATGTCAAAAGCATGAATGATGTTCTGTGGACATATGTCCAAGGTATCCGTATACCATATTTCTGGTCATTCAGATTTAATACCAGGGCACAGGAGCCAAAAATATACATTTTTTATCTGAAAACAGCAAAAAAAGTCCCATTTTACACAATTTTAAGTGGTACATGCCAACAGTGTGAATAACATTCTTTGGGCATGTGTCCAATGATCCCCCATACCAAATTCCAGGTCATTTGGATTTACTTTCAGGACACAGGAGCCAAAAATTTACATTTTTTTGTCTGAAAATAGCAAAAAAAGTCCAATTTTTACGTTACAAGTAGCATATGATAAAAGTGTGATTCATGGTCTGTGTGCATGTGCCCAAGGCACCTCCAAACCAAATTTCAGATCATTTGGTTTTAATATTTGGGCACAGGAGCCAAAAATGTATTTAAAAAAATTCTGAAAATTGCAAAAAAAGCCCTATTTTACACCATTCTAAAGTGGTGTATGTCAAAATCGTGAATGACTTTCTGTGGGCATGTGTCCAAAGTATCCCTATACCAAATTTGGGGTCATTCGGATTTAATATCAGGGCTCCAGATCCCAAAATGTACATTTATTGACCCCAAAAAACAAATAAAACATTTTTCACAGCCTATATCAATAAAATGAAAAACTACCGTCTCGCTCGGGGTATTTGGTCACTATAACCCCATGCCAAATTTCAAGTCATTTGGTTGAAAAATGACAGAGTTGAATCCATTTAAAGAAATGGCAGGAGGAGGAGAAGAAGAAACATGAGAGAACACAATATATTTCATCCATACATATGGTATGGCTGAAATATAATTAGGGGCTGCAGGGATGACGAAACAACATGGCGGCGGTGCACCCCGTGGAACACGAGTATGTGTGTATTATCACACTTTCATCTTACCACCGATTATCGATATTTTGGACGTGACGTTTTTACAAAATAAAGGGTTTTAGCTGCACACACAAAACCCCAAGCTATGGTGAAGCATACTAATACAACCCCGGATACTTGAAGCTACTGCATGTAATCATTCTGTATCTTCTCCTTTCTCCATACATGGTGAGGCGTTTATCAAGTACACATAGACATAACGTCTAGCCGGCCGACCCAAGGACACTGTCTGATCTTGAGATTATGGTCCTTAATATCCGGATTTCTTCATCTAAATCACAACAGTAAAGTCACAGCAAGAAATCTGGCCACATTATTTACAGAAAAAAAATGTCGACTTTTCTTGAATAAAACTAAAATAAGTCAATGGTCCTTCAGACATGGTTCAACCCAATACCGTGATAGAATATCGCTTCCAGCAGCGTAAGGTTACATCTAAAACCTTCAGCCAAATAGATACAATCTAAATCCTCGTGACCACGCCCCCTTTGGACGAGTGACACATCCGTAAACAAATGCCATGATTGGAAAATACCTGCGAAGCCGGTCCGATTTTCCCTCTGGCTCTGCTCATGTTGATGCCCTATGCTGGCTATTATAGCATCACATGTAATCCTGGAAGTGGTTCAAGTCGTGCTGTCCCGCCCCTATTAAACCCCGGATCAGATGTCCTAACTGGCATGTGCTTGTGCCGTCCCTATTTAAGGAAGCCAGGCTGCGCATATTTGTCTATCATCCATCGGGAGGGTACCGAGTCACGCCGGTTCTTCATACTGCTGCCTCTACCAGGCTCCGGGAAGCGGCTGGAAAGAGTAGAAATTGGCCAAATAGACAGATAACAGGCCAAGGGAGTTGGTCCGCTATAGAGTACAGTTTGCTCTGGCACGTTATCTGTCTATTTGACCAATTTCTATTCTTTCCTGCCGCTTCCCGGAGCCTGGTAGAGGCTAGGTCCTTCATACCATGACACCAAACTTACCGTGAACAACACACGTACTACTAGGACAGGCGTTTTCTCAGATATATTCCCTACCGACTTGACTATTACTGAAGTATGGAGTTGTACGGTACATACAAGCGCCACGTTACAACGAATTTTATTGACATTGGAAATGCGCGTCTGTTTATAAAATATCAAAGACGGCCCCCCCCTCCCCCTTCGGTGCGTTTCTCGTTCGAGAAGACCCTCTGTTGGTTCAGTGCGTGGCCTTTTATACCGATCAGTTAATGGGACCCGGGCAGGGTAAACTCAATAGGGAGGTGTGGAATTCACAACCTGGGGCTGAACCCAAAAGTGAAAGTAGACCGTATACAACGGATGGAATGACTGTCCGTCTGTCAGTTCTAATAAAATTCTCCATAAGACACATGCGCTGATAGTCACAAATACGCCAGCGGTATTTGTGAAACTAATATCACCTTTCAGAAATGTAATCTAAATGTGATGCCATGAGTAACCGGTCAATCTCTGACCAGTATATGGTGAAGTGTTCATCGATGACTTCTAAAACCCCCTCCCTGCCTCTCCCATAGTCTGCTATGTTATACGTATTTTTGATATAACTATACCTATCTACGTTTAATTATATGTACAGTATATCACAATTGCATGGTGGACATCTTAATGATAACTGTGGCTAGATGGATGAACAGTCCATACCGCAATGCGGTAGAAAAACCGCGCGTCCCGCGAGACACACCCGCGAACAACCTCCGAATTTTGATAAGTCGCCCGGGGCTATGACACGTCTATCATGTTACCGACTAAAACGTAACATATTTACCTACACACATCTCAATAATCTCAACCATTCCCTCACATCTACTTACCATTTTCGTAGTGGGTTTTGGCACTTAGATTCGTGTAGACAGACGAAGTGGAACGGACGTGTCTTCTGGAGATGTCCGACGTATCTCTTGAAGCACTGCAAATGGATATGTCGCAAACAGCCGGCTCCTATTTATAGAGAGGCCCCTGCCGGCCGGCAGCGATGGCGTAACGCGCGCTATTTTGAGGCGGCTGATGGTAGGGGAGGGGGAGGGTTGGCTTCTGTAGCGAGCCGGTCGATGACAGATGTGACGAGCCCTCAAGGTAGGACGATCGGCTGTGTGACGATCGGGAGCCGAATGGAACCCGAACCCTACAGTAAACTCCCCGTGACCGGCCGCACGTCCAGCGCGAATCGATCCTCCTAAACCCATGGAAACGGTCCAGCGCAGCTGCTGCAGTAAAACTAACACAAACATAATCTCCAAGCAGATCTTTTGGTGGCAGCAAGACAATATCAAATTAGCTAGACAGTAGCAGTCTAAAAAAAGATAACAGTACAAAAATGAAAGCCCTATAAAAACGTCTAAAACACGTCAAAAATAAGCCGAAGCCTAAACCTCTGCTTGGAGAGTAGCACAAACACACATTGACCGTTTCTCGACACTCTACATCAGTAAGACTGGTACAGACACAGCAAGGCAAGTTACAGTCTGATAAAGAGACCGGAAGAATTTTATCAAGATGTCTGCTTCTTGTAAGGACAGCACATTGAAAGCGATTAGTAAATGTATCTTATAATATGACAGTTTGATAGTAATCTAGAAAACGTAGAGCTTGCATTCTAAACATACCTTACCTCCCAAAGTTCCGGAAACATTTCAACCACACATATCTGGGGTTTAATCTGGATTAAACACTTAAAATGATAATTAGGAATGTCAACAACAAGTTTCATACAGTTCTACTATTTCCTATTCCATTTTCTGTTACCGTGAAATTTGCAACATAGTAGACTTTTGCAATGCAGCATAGAATCATGAATTACATTTGGTAGCTATTGTTATATCTGGAAACACATTAACGATTAAAATGGTTTAAATGCATGAACAGAAACGTCTTTTTAAGAATGCTGTGACCGACATAGCTCTCTAAATTCAAAATCAACATTCTTGACATCGGCCATGTAAAGAAATGTGAGCTATTTTCTGGATGTGAAACAAGCGACAGCTGTCATGACAGCTACATGTATACGATGAGTTATCGACTTTTGTGACTATCGCTGCTCAACAATCGACCGTGTCCGGGGAAATAACGCCGAAGTTGTGTAGTCCTCTAAAACCAATAAAAATCTTTGGATACAATCAATGCATCTTCTATCATCTTTGGAAATGTCGAAAAAAAATGTAATTAATAGAAACATCAACTTAAGAAAAATGAAAAGCCCAAAGTAAAGCAAGAAAAAGGTAGTAACAGCAATATAAGTTGATAAATGTGTCTACGTTTCATGACAGTTTGATTTTGACTGTTATTTTCTGTGTTATTCTGTCCTTTTCTCTGTGGACACAAAACTGACAACTCGTGAGGCTTCAAGCAGACGTCAGGGTGGGTACAAAAGTCGATGACCAACTGTACACGCCGACTAGCGGTTTTAAATAGAAGTGTACAGAAATTTTGCTTCAGTGTTCATGTGCAAGGAGCAACTGGTCATGCTGTCGTGTCATAATCAAACACAAGTGTCATATTGGAATAAGAATTTATAGCAGATATTTGGACATCACCACTGATCAAACTTCAGTTGTGCCCATCCTCTTTTATTTGCACAATGCCAGATATTGCATGTAGCAATGTACGGTTTCATTTCATTTGCCGATACAGTATTAATTTCTTGGCAACAATAACTAAGAAATGGCAGTATAGAATGTCAAATAAAAGTACTCTCAAAATTTGTATGAGCTAGTAAAACATCCCCATCGCCTTAAGTGTGAAAATTCAGGGTTAGAAATGGCCACTCTCGCACTCTTGCCGCGCAAGTCATGGTTTCTGTGGGAGACTTATTGGAGACACCAATCACGGCCTGTCACCTGTCACGGCCAGCATGTGAGCGATACCTTTACAGGCTTATGGCCTGCCTTCTATAATAAACAGCCGGCAACCTGAAATATTGATGGGCAACCTAGCTTTTGGCTTAAGTTGCCTAGTGGGCAACCTGAATAAAAGGATTTTGAACCTTGCAATCAATGTGACGGAGCGTTTAGTGTGCCTAGTGCAATATTTGAGTCCCACTAACGAGGCGCTGCGAGCAAGAATCAGGGCATTAGTCATGACCATGTCCCTCTGCGTTCCGTCACATCTAACATTGAACGATGAGGATGTCACGCTGAATCGGATTTCTCTGACCCCATCGGCATAGCCGCCAGTCTAGAAGCTCCAGCCGTAGACACATACTACATATAGTACAAATGTGATGTGTCAAAAACTCAGATCAATAGTTATGACGTCCATACACAAGAAACAACATTTCAAAAACAGGATCCGAGATTTAGTTTTTTTTCTTCATTTTTCGGAATTTTTTTTTCATTTTGAACTAGTCTTTAGTACTGTCAGATAAGGATACTAACTAATAAGATGGTGTTCTTAGTGCAATACATATGTGGCAAATACGTGAAGAGATCTCTCGGCTACAGTGTATCCTAATACTGACATATAGCATGATGTATGATGTAATATAGTGCTATTAGCTCGACCTGCGGTGCACAGCGTGCGTTTTCCGCCCAAGGCAGCCGCGAACGCATCTCAGCAATGTGTCTGTAAACTGTATGTGACATCTGGGAAATAATTCGTAAGTCAGCCTTCAATGAATCTTAATCAACCCTGACTTCAATGTTGATAAAGAAAATCAGTTCCGAATTCCACCTACACTGGTGGTTATGCGATTTTGTAAACCAAGTAACAGTCATATGACACAAGAGACAATAGAGTGTTCTTTCTATATAACATGGTACAAACCACTTATAGTAGTAGCTAGAACACTGCTTTAAGATAAAGATTAAGCACACAGGAAAAAGAGCAACAACACCAAATCTCTGAACCACTTACTAGAAACTATATATAATCTCACATTAATATACATACTAAAATACTAGGCACAATAATCTTAAGACACATGTTAACTCTTACGTCATGCAAATACATGGTCCGAAATCGTAAGAACATATGTGCTGGGACGTGCAATAACGTATTTGGCTTTCCGATGTACATATGAACGTTTATCGATCTCTTGCAAGTAAATGTTATTAAGACGTAGCTACACGTACACTGGAGGGTACGTCTGCATTATCAAATACCATATGATATCCCCTATTGACACAGTAAAAGTGCAAAGAGAGTCGACAGGTTTGTGTTATCTCTGATGTTAACGCCGGCAGCTGTCAGCTGATGTGGTGTATGCTGACAATGGTCTTTACAGCAAGCATGCGGTTAGTTATCATATTTTCTCTCTATGTGGCTGTCTTTAATTTCTGATCGTCCCATGTGCTAAAACATATATATATATAGGGGCACTTTAAAACCCTAATGGCATTTCAAGTCGGGGATTTTGAGTCATAAGTATCAACGTTTAACAAAGTATTCTTATGTAATAAAGACAGACATTCAACGTTGCAACACCAGCAGGCACACGTGTCTAGTCTTGTATCCTTCCATATTGCTCTTCTGTTTCGGCTCTTGCAGTTTCAGGGCTTTAGTCAGGAATCATCATGTCGGTGTACGCGCTGGGTGAATCAAGCACCAGATGCGCGTTAACAACGTCAGTCTTTTAACTAAAAGAAGCTCCAAAACAGTTTGAAAAGGACATCAGTCATGTCCGCATGGCTATGGGAAAGCAAAATCTGTATCTGTATCTGTAAACTTTAAAGCCGGTATAACCACCCTTCAGCGTAACACACCAGCTTCACGGGCACGCGGCGCGGCGGCAGCTAGCTGGCTACATTACACCGAACGACTTGTTATTCCCATCTTTTGCACATCTAACTGTAAGTGTAACTGTTGTTCAAAGCTATCTAGTGATGATGCCCCTACTGTATTTGGAGGCAGTGAGTTCCACTCTACGATAGTTGTAGAAAAAAGTTTTTGAACACCTCAATACTTATAGTAGATAACTCTGGTACTTGAAGGTATAAAAATAAGCACACTCCTCCATTGGTGCGTTTTGGGAACATAAAAGAAACGTCACTGTCTCACACCAGGAGAGTTTCAACAGGCGGTAGAATGAAGTAATATATCTGGATTGACGTTAGTCCGTGGCAACACCTTGGCGCTACCGTACACAGAGTTTCCACAGGACGACCCGGGGGAAGACAAAGGCACCACGTCTATCACTGTCTGTTTCTTCCCGTTAGTCGGAGACGACCTCGTCACGATATAGACGTTATCATTCTTGTACATGTCCATATCCGACGGCATGTCTTCCTCCTCCAGGTCCCTCCTGTCCACGGCCCCTTCCCCGGAGTCAAAGTAAGAGTCTTCGGTTTCTTGAGGCAAGATCCTAGACCGCCTTTTCCTGTCATCCAAGTGACGTGCGAGTTTGTTACAGGCACTGCTGACTCCCACACTGGCCATCACGATCACAAACATCAAGATAAAGAACAGCAAGACAACTTCGATCTCAGTCTGACCATGCCCGCTACTTTTCGAGGTTATGTTCCTGGCGAAGTCATCAATTATGGTAAACGTCATGTTTGCGTCCTCGTCAGAGGACATGACGTCAGATGTGCTACGCTTGGCTATTGGTTGATGGGCGTGGTCAATCAATTTGATGTCTGCTCCAAATGCCTTGAACACACAGAGAAAGGACATTGCATGAGTACGTAGATAACAAAGACATAAGCCGCTTAATAGTCAAATCTTACTCATAGAA
The DNA here is from genome assembly GCA_013266295.2 of Branchiostoma floridae x Branchiostoma japonicum. Lineage (NCBI taxonomy): Eukaryota > Metazoa > Chordata > Leptocardii > Amphioxiformes > Branchiostomatidae > Branchiostoma > Branchiostoma floridae x Branchiostoma japonicum. Next base: position 19,966,721 of record CM023825.1, read on the forward strand.
GATACGGGGCGCTATTTCAAATCCACCGATTTTTAGATACACTGATGCAACCCCACGAGTTATTCCCTCCAGAAGGATAAAGCACAAACATAATATTCAATTTAACATAACATTTAAACATACACATTTTGCTCTGTTACTTACACCCCCGTTCCACTAGGACGGCGCTCTCTCTACGATCTAAGATTTTTACAGAGCGCTCAACGAATTTCATAGATTAAGAAACGAATCTTTTTACGCTTTGTGTGTTTTGTTGTTTTTTCAGTCATACTTTTACACTTTGCATGATATCCCAATTATGAAATAAAGGGCTACGCAAATTCAATTCAAGTCGCAGCGAGAGCGCCGTCCTAGTGGAACAGGGGGGTTAGACTGATAGATTCACAAGAACACCCCTAAGACTAGGGGAATAGTGGTGACGAATGGCCTGCCATGTAAAATGTTATCCTGGAGCTTTATCTCAAGTTTAAGTTTCCCTTCGTCAAGGTAAATCCTTGCGTGGCAACAGGGATTCTGCTACTTCAAGATGGCGGCGGGTTATCGAAAATATGTTAGCCAGCCAATCTATAATTTCCCCAGTCGTTTGATCAAATTTTACCCTCCCTGTCCATTACATGGAATTGCTGTATAAGAATGTGTTTTTGAGTGAATAGATGTCGTCCAACTCTGAAAAATCGTTATTTCACAGACAGTTGCGGAAAAATAAAATCTTATGATACAATCCAAGACAAACTGTTGACTGGACGGCATACATCTTTCTTGTATACCTCGTTGTCCTGAGGTTCATGACACGAGAGCGTCTGAACCTTAGCTTTCATCGATTTTTGTTTTCGATTCCATGCATGTTATCTATCATCGACAGGCAGACAGAAACGGACATTATTATAGATTACATTCTACTATCCCATGATATAGCCTCAAGTCCTTAGGCAATGTCTGGAACAAACTGAGGCCAACTGCAATCCATGAGATGAATAGAAACTTCTTAATCATGCAAGGTCCATCGACCGGCGCTTTAAGTCTTGTGCATTCATCAGACAAGTTAGCAGTTTGGTTGGAAGCGATATCACTTTATATACGACACGGTGTAAGACGTTTTGCTGGAGTCAATTTCCTGTTCTTAAACCCAGGAAGGTTTTTTACTATCATTCCCATTCACAACTTCAAAGGCGGCTAACGAATGGAGCAATCACTGCGGACTATCCTCTTCGTACCACGGACCATTTGTTATAATAGCCAACGGAATGGCCGACTGCGGGTTCTAACACTTATCACTGGAACTGTAAGCTGCCATGACATCAGTCAGACAGATGGTGGCATTGTGGTGACCTTCACTGCAATGACCTTGTTTATACATGACACCAGGACATTGCACGTCACTACAGAACGTACCGCGCCTGCGCGAAAGCCGGCTTTTTAACGGTTTTCGTTGGATGTTTGGTCAAAGTTGCATCAGAATTTTGCCTGATAATATCTTTTCCAATACAAAATTTTAAAACTGTAGACGGGATATCATTCTTAAATACGCCAATACGACTTTAAACGAGACATTCTGCCGAAGTGCTATGCACAATACATTATGGGTGTCGCACAGACGAAGTACGTTCTGCCGACGTGCTTTATTTGGATCCACAATTAGCTTCATAGTTAGCAAAAGGTGACAAAATCAAAGTTTTCTTAAGTCTACTAATAAAATGGTGTTAAATACTTCTTTCTAAACTCCTTTTTTGTTGGTAGTTTGTATTCCGTTTGTAACCTCTGTGATGTATAGAATATTGATGTAGAGAGATTGCTCACACCTTACCAATTAAAATCACATTACAGTTTGGATAAAATTCTCTTATTAATGGTTTATATGGACTGTAATATTGCTTTCGATCTTATGATTTTATCGATTTCAGAAGAATGTAGTGGGTGTATAAGTCTATTGCAGAACTAAATGGTTGCCTAGATTTAGCAAATTGTAATGCTATGGAGTTGTTGGAATTACATTGGAATTAAGTTCAGGCTAAACTACATCTGTATCGATATCTCAGAGAATTCAGCCCGTTGCTTGACTTATTTTGCAATACGTATTGACGGTACCATTAGATTACATCATGTTATCTCTTTTAGTGTAAAATGCATCGCCATATTGGATCTGTCTCTATCACAACCTTTCCATAATCTGTTCTAACGTATCCTCACCTTTGCAAGATCTTCAATATTTCCCTCCACGGTACCCAATAAAATCCATTAGATTTCCTTTTATCTACCCAACGTGATGTAACACCGTTAGGGAAACACACAGGGGCCGCCTGAACTTTGTAAAGGGCATTATGGAAACATACAGACCCTCGGGTGCACCATGTATCATATTGGACCAGGGGATAGGAGACTTTACTCCGAAATAGCAACTGTCTGGAGGGCACTGCTGGAGTCATAACCGTGAAATGTCGCTTGGATCAGGGTGGAAATACTCAGATTTGTCTGTCTCTATGTAACTTATCTATTTGAAATAACTTTGATAAGAAGAACACTTGAAAAGTTGCTATAATATATATCAAAACTGCATCTGTGCACTCATACTGAAGACGTATAGGAGGATTTTAGTACAGCTGTATTTAAACGTCAAGATGTTTTTCTATTTTTACAAATATTTGGAGGGCAGTTCCCGTTTTGTGTTGAACTTTTTTTAAATCGTCTGTAAGCTAATGCTAAATTAAAGTGGTGTTTCCCGTTGGGGGGAAATCAGATGAAATCGGCTCAGGTAATTTGGCGTAATGTTGATCTAACAGATTTCAATATCGTCCCTTTTACCAATGGTAGTAAATGCCAGTAAAGTTGGGTAATGTTTACTTTGTAAACAGTACCGGACTTGACAATGGTAGTAAATAAAAGTCAAGTCCGGTGATTTCATATACAGCCATTGTTAAGTATTACCGCACTTGACTTTTATTTACTACCATTGTCAAGTCCAATATTGTTTACAAAGTAAACATTACCCGACTTTACTGGCATTTACTACCATTGGTAATTCCAAGTTTTCGTGCAGCGCAATATATTTCTAAAGTAATTCTTATGAGGCTATAAAATACAGACCAAACGGTTAGTTTCCTGTGTACTTATATGTTGACGTTGCAGTCTGTAATTGATTAAGGACTGGATATATGATAGAATTACGTAAGATAACGCTCGTACGAAGCACTCAAATCTTGCTCGCAGTGGACATATTGATCAAGCACCCCCCTTCATCAGGACCTTAAGAGCATCTCAAAGTTTCCCACTGGACGAATTGAACTTTCTAAACGACATACGATTACTTACTTCCTCCGGTAACTACTTCATCACACCATCCCTCAGGGAAAAAATCCATTTACCGGATAAAGATCACCAAAGGTTGCTCTATGTGTTATTACTTCTGAATGCCATATGGACTTTGGCCATGTACGCAAGGTATCCATCTACATGTACTTCCCATACCTGGAGGCTTGAAGGAATGGAGTTTTTTTATGAGCTTTGAAGATAGCATTTTCTTTTTTTCTGTGTGGTATATGACATGGTCTTGTGGAAAGTATTTTTTTAAGAATACGCTGCTCCTTATACCTGTATTTTTAATACAATAATCATAGTTATAATCAAGAAAATATATGTAATGTTCGGTTAAGTACATGAAATCATGAAATTCAATTTAATTTTAATTAAAATTAAATGAAATGGAAGGATCGAAAGACACCCCAGGGACAAACACGTGACTCAAGTAATCTCAGTAGAAAATGGGTTGAGATTATAAATCGCGAGAGGAAAAGGAAGTCGGGGGATTGGTTATGTATATCCACTAGTCCCACTGCACGAAATGTTGGATTTACCAGTGGTAGTAAATGCCAGTAAAGCCGGGTGATTTTTACTTTGTAAGCAGTGCCGGACTTGACAATGGTAGTAAATGAAATTACCGGACTTGACTTTTATCTACTACCATTGTCAGGTCCGGTACTGTTTACAAAGTAAACATTACCCTACTTAATTGACATTTACTACCATTGGCAAATCCAACTTATCGTACAGTGTCCCAGTAAGCAAGTAACAAGGTATCCACAAAGACGGAAGAAAGATCAATTTGTAATTTTCTTGGGAAGGAGTATCTAATATTTCGTTTTTGATTGAATGTTTCTGGATATAGAACCCGAGTACCCGGGGGCTTTCACTACATGTACCTTCATTATAACCATCTTTGAGTCAGCGTCGTAAAACTAGGTTATGTAACTTGATGATGGCGGTCGATTTTTATCGTTTGAAATCTCCCTAACACTCTATCTTGTCGTCCTCTTTCTGCCAAAATGGTAGGATGGTGGTGTAAATAACTAGATATGATTTCAAAGGATCAAATGCATCAATTTTATGAGTTATCGATAATGTGTCGGTGGGTTGAAGTGTAAAATTCAGTCAAAAATGGAGGAGGGAGGGACCCTCCTTTTCCCGTCATCCTTTGCGTTGAGAGGACAGGTGTCAAAATGCCCCCCTCCCCACATCGGAATAGCTCAAAACTTTATCCTGCCCCTTCTTCATGCAGTATTAATTACACTGGCACTCCTGATACTGTGCCCATCATAACCTCTATTATTGCTCACTTCGATTCCAAATCACACGGGTCAGTCTCAACTTGACGACCTATTTGGCAGGTGTCCAATCAATTTGTAACCTGTTGACAAGGCTAGGAGCCCTCTAAAGTTTCTACACGTGTGATTTTTTTTTTTTAAATCGTGCCCAACGTCTTGCCAAATCACTCCAGAATGCATAAATCTATCCTCAAATCTTGACCTAAAATCCTAAAGGTACATGTACATTAACCAGGCATAATGATTCCTTAAGATAAAGGGTCGATATATATGAATATATGTACCTAATAATGTGTGCACATCAACAACACACTAGAAATAATATTGACTTTTCGTACTAGCAAGATGTATGACAACTCAGCCTCCTACGTAAGTGGCAACTTTTCAGGTACAAATAGATTGCCATTGAGTATGCCAGTTCAGTCCAATGACTTACGGTCAAGCTACTACTATTTCCATTTATTATCGCGCTGTAAAAAGCTGCTATCTTTGTGCAGTCATACTGTACATTCTGAGTAAGTGACACTAGTGTAAAGCTAGGGCTGTTGCTGTTAATCATAAGAAACGGTCAAAGCTCGTGCGATTATACGTTGCAATAGATTGTATGGTAACAACAACGATAATGATATTCCTTCGAATTCAGAAAGATGTCAGTTCATTAATTACGTCTCCCGCATTTCTTAAAGCTGCTGTAACATTAGGACGATGCAAAAAGTAAATTTTCCGGTCATTTTTTTTCAGTTGAATCAACCCTATTCCATTAGTTCCAAATAAGTGCCATTCAGGAAGTGTAGGTGCCAAAATATGGCGTCTTACGAGTGTGTTTAATTAGCTTGTCAGCCATGTCTGTTTATATTCTGGTAGTTTATGGTGGTACCATAAACTGAGTGCGCCTCGTGTGGGCTGTTTTAGTACCAACCATGAATGTCAGAAACGTTAAATAATTGCACAAATATGTTGAAAAGTGGAAGTAAATAGCCATCACATGAAGATGTTTTTTTCAATTAAAATATTTCAATTTTTGGAGCAAAAATGTTACATAATGCCCCTTTAATGGAGGAAAACAGTTGGACTATTGAGACTATTTCCAGTTATATGTATTTGCCATCAACACATTTAAATCATAAAGAATTAACGCCTCTTTTGAAGACTAACGTTAGACATTGTATTGAATTTGCGCTAGCTTGACTTCATGATCCAGGCGTATCCGGGGAAATCGATTGGCGGGAAGCGCAGTGCGTGTTCCATCATGAGACCTCCAACACTTTCAATACAACCCAGCAAATTACTCATGCACGAGGAGATAACATTTTCCAACTGGGAACAGATGATTACCAGAGATTTCGAGCTCCAGCTCGTTAGAAATATATCACAGCGTCGGTAATACTCGCAAGCCTTTTATTTCCCTGTGGGGGCACTGCCTTATAGTCTCTACTGACTGTATAATGGCTAAAAAATCCCAGATAACGAAGTGTAAAGCATGCCAGAGGGATATGATGACGGGGTCCCACCAAGCCCACTAGACCCTGATGAGTGATCATTAGCCTACATTTCTGGCCATCGAGTATGGTGTTTGACACCCTAAACACCTTGGAACTAATTCCGAACTTCTCCACATAACAAGACCGAAGAGTCGCGAAAGTCAGACTAGAATAGACGCTGTGGGCAGTTGTTTATAGTCGTAGACATAGAGGATAAGGGAAAAGCAACGTGGGGGAGGATAGGGATTAGTTGTGCGTTGGAGATATCGATAGAACACTGTTGTTGTGGGAAATGTCATAAAAGAGTGCTTGCGATTGAAAAAAAATCGAAATCGCGCGGCTGCTGATGAGCACAATTGTTGGTTGATAAGAAACGCTACTCGTAACTTGGGAACTAGACTGTTTTCCAATGATCTGATGACCTAGAAGTTACGGCGCGTTCCTTCAGAAAAACGGTTGGGTACAATATCATCATAGCACCCCCTCCCTCCATCACCACCACCAATAAAAAAGAAATAAGAACGAATCAACACAACTGTAGCGTGTTGGCAACTGTGGATACCAACATTAACAATCATACACCATGATGTCTCTATACATACACAGAAACAACTGACGGAATTCCGGCTCACCTGTGTAGAGACCGCTTGGAGCTGACAGCTCTTGGTGATTGCCGCGAGTGCCTGGTGACAAACTCTCCACTCATGGATCCGGTCACGTCCTTCTTGATTGATTTACTGCATATCATTGATATATATCTCTTCAGTCTGTCTTCTGCAGATCTACGGTGGATAGCACTACTTCTATAGGCCTATAGAAAACAGCTACGACTGGCTACGTATACAGCGGTATCTCCCGGACCTACGTGAGCTCGATCATATGCCGTTATCTTGGGTACGCCGGGATTTGGCGCGATCGACGGTCTCCAGGCAACGTCAGACTACCCACCGTAGTAATAACCATGGCTCTTTCCTTATCTCTGTTTGCGGCTCATTACAGCTGAAAAAGCAATGTTGGAGCACGGCACTGACGTAACCATCGGATTTACCGCCGTCGGTCCTTCGGCAATTATTTCACGGCGCGATTTCCGATGCCAACTCCGTGCTCTCCGACAGAAGATCCTATCACATGGCAAACATTCCCGCCAAAAGCAGAAAGCTGTCTCAACGCCTGACGCAGCCTTCATCAACTGATAAACCCTTCAGACCCATCCTCCCAGCTTGACACGTACCAAATACTGCCAGTTAAACGGGAACTCATTTCTACACTATAACAGCACGCACCGCCCCCAAGAGAACTCACGCCATACGTCAATCAACCTGCCCGACGAGAAATTTGTCTCAGCGACGGTTATTGGACAAATGGCCATGGCGTAATGTTTTTTCCATAGACATAAATAGCCAATGACGATTACGTCTAGCTAAGGAGAAACGAGTTTCAAAGGCCCTGAAGACTAAATCGGTCATATCTTTGCATGGCTTCTCCACTAAATGAGTACCAGGGCTTTGCACAGTGCACTAACGACTCTCAGAAGCTTTCCGTGGTGACAGCGCTAAAAGCTGTCCTGTGGCAAGGGGACTGTTCTCGTCCATTTGAAGATGAGGTCATAGTTAGGCCGGCGATAAGGGATCAAGAAAACTACCAGGGCCTGATGGGATGATCATAAACTGGAATATATCCTAAAGACGGTCGGCAGACTACATATGCTAGTCGATCGTTCTTTGTAGTCGTGCTCAGGGTCTTCAAGGCCAAGATGTGCATAAAGCCAATGTACAGGAATTCGTAGTATTCATGTATAAGGATTTCCTGATCTAGAGCTGCAATGGCTATTGAGTAACTTAAAACCGAGCTCTTTCGAATTTTCTTGGGTCATACAAAAGGACAAATGCGTTTAGACATATGTCCAACATGAACGTTGACTGTGTTTCTGTTGGTAACGATTTGTTTATAAGATATTGGTTGGGCAAAAGCCAGTACTGTGTGCAGTTTCAACTTTCATTATGAACCTGTTGAGACGCTTGACTCCGGAAGTCACGCGCCAGCAAATAGTCTTACATTATTACGTTATACTAATGTGATTTTGATGGAGTGGAGCGACTATAACTATATTGGACAGACTGAACTGGTATTTGTCTGAGAAAAAGCGAAACTAAATGCATCATCTCTTAAAAATCAGTCATATAGCAAGGAAAATTATGAATCACAACATACCCCATTCCCTCAAAGACACATATTAAAAGAGATATCTATCTCCGGGGATGACTAACATATAAAAACAATCTTATCATAAAGACCAGACATGTTTTTATATGAAGACACATCCGCCCCTGAGACTTGAGATTAAAAGATGCATTGATTATCCTATCTCCGATATGTTGATGTTAATTACTCTCCAAGCAGAGGTTTAGGCTTCGGCTTATTTTTGGCGTGTTTTAGGCGTTTTAATTTATTTATTGGGCTCTCTTTTTTGTACTGTTATGTTTTTTTCCGCCATCCTGTCTTGCAAATGGATACAGCCTGGCCAATTTGATACTGTCTTGCAGCCACCGAAAGATCTGCATGAAGATTAGATGTTAATAAAAAAAATCACGATGAAGACACAAATTGGTTATTATAGGTTTAAGTTAGGGCCTATTCGTTATAAAGCACACCCCACCCCCTAAAGTCCTCGACATTACACACGTACATACAGATATGGTGCTACTGCTTGTACGTGATATATCATATCTTATTACACCGTGTGGGACACCTGTCGCCGCTGTTTTGCTCGCCCCGGCGGGCCGGTTACCGCTCCACGTCTCACCGCCCATTACCGTACATATCACCGGCGGCACCCGGTGTGTCCCCCGCATCACTGTCCCGTCATGTTCCCGCTACCATCCATCTCACCAGCGCTCCAGGTGGGAACATCAAGGTGAACACCTGGCGAAAAGGACGCAAATTAAGAAAATTGGCTAAGAAAATCATTCGCATGCTGGAAAGGAAGAGGGAAGCGCACTGCGCAACCAAACAGCTTAGAAAATTGGTATCCCGCAGTGTTTCCGTATCGTGTTTATTTAATGAAGCATGAAGGTCATGTACTGAAAACTACATATAGAAAAAAACAACTTTGTCAAAGATCTCATGCTGTGTACCAGAGACTGTACTGACACGCGTCGCTAACATTGGACAGGCGGTTGAGATTCGCCAGTATTTATGCAATGATAACGCGACAGTGCGTAAAGAAACACGTAAACGTCTTTTCTATGCTGAAAACTAAAAGACAAGGCAGGGTGATACACAACATGGCTTCCGTTTTATTCTACACATCCAACCCATCAATCGACCTGTCAAAACATTAGAGAATTTCCCTGGCGTATTCCAAGTAATGGTAAAATATTGGACCTCTTTCCAAGATAACAAGGGCGAACTGAAATCCATGTGTAATGTTTTGGTTGAGCAAATATAACATCGATATCATAACGAAGACGCCGTCTTTCATTTCTCCCAAGCATGGCTGATCCGTATATTGAGAAAAGATCCCTTTAGATGGACCGTGCCTTCGTGCAATATAGCAGCCCAGCCAGTCGGAACTAAACCATTTTCTTATCTTCAAACTTGCTGTGGAAACTAATTTGAGCGGGAGACGTTGCCTGAGGCCGTTTGATATCACGGTTAGTTGGGTGAATGCATCTTGAATGATAAGGTAGGATATTTTCTGGAGATTGGGGAGGTGAGCAAAATTTGGAGCGTAAATCATGATACATACAGTAGAGTCTCATCGTGATCCCTGTAGAGATAGCTGTACAGATAGGTGTATCGGCAGGACTAATTCTTGCACGCAAGAGGGCGGAAGCGGAAAGCTTTAGGTTCCTTTGAGATAAGGCGTGACACAACTGCCTCCATCTCCTCCTGCCCATGTATATCTTGTAGCTGTGAGATCTTCCTGTTAGCCTGGAATCCAGTCTTCTCTAAAGCTCTATCGTATCGCTTCCCTCCACATAAGCTATCGGAGGAGGGGACTTTAGCGAAGGATGGATTCCATGCTATGCTTTTCCCTGACGAAAAACAGCGTTTCTATTCCAATTGGCCTAAAGAACTAAGGTAAAGACTACGGTTCAGCTAAGTTACCTTTATCATAATATCTGTCACCACATATCCATTTCTGTGTGAATCTACCTTTGTTCAGTAATTGTTAACCTTCTCCGTGTCCGTGCTGCATAAAAATTAACCCCGTATCCAATGGAGAAATGGTAGCCAAACGGCTACTTCAGTGTGCCAAAGGTTATTTCATAGTCCAGTATTGGAAAAAATAATCTATTATTTGACCTTATGCTTTTTCTTTGTCCATTTGATTTTACTATTTACAGCGTTACGTACTCCTACATTGTACTTTATGGGTACTAAAACTGAGGGTATACACAGAAGTGCTACATTATCACCCATACCTGTAATTTGCCGAGATTACTTATAACCATTAGACGTTTGGAGGAAGTAAATAGGTACTTATACTAGCTTTACTAAACGCAGTTACAAGCCAATATCGCACAGGGTAAGCGTTCTAAGTATAGATGAAGGAGAATGCAGTGGGCAGGTCTGGCCGTTAGGTACATTTGAAGTAGTGCCAACTCACACATGGTGTCAGAAAACAAATACGTCCCGGCGTTGTTTCCAATAATTCTTACATTGCTAGGGAGAGCCTTTTTAAATGGCATCAGCCAAATGAATGCTCTGCTCTAAGCCGATACTGTACTGTTCTAGGCGCTGTTTTGGTCTCTGTAGAAATGCGCAGTTATATCTTGTGATCTTGTTTATTACCTTCGCCAAGAAGGTTATGTTTTCGTCAGCGTTCGTATGTGTGTATGTATGTATGTATGTATGTATGTATGTGTGTATGTGGTTGAGCACGATAACTCAAAAAGCTATGGATGTATTGTCATGAAACTTGGTTGGATAAGTAGTCATCAAGGTGGATAAGCCTTGATGATGAGACCTAGAAATGATTAGATTTTTGGCCCAGAGCAGCTTGTTCTTTCTGTGTGGTTTCCTCAAATAGGTTCTGAAGTAGTCGAAAATCAATGCCACAGCCTTGTTGAGTGTGCACGCAATGCTTGGCTTAATGGAGTACAGCTTGAGAGGACCGTAGCTACGTACTGTACATGTAGAGTACTGCACTTAGCAAGTCTTGGCTTATGGCACGACTGCAAATTTAACCTTAGTTAGTCCCGCTGCGACGTTTGCGACCACGTTCCATTAGCTCATTTCATAGTAAAAACGAGTAGAATCTCTCTTGGGGTTTTGTCTTCCTCTAAGAAAGTATAGTGGATAACATTCATAGTAGCAGACGCTTAAGCATTGATACTGTTCTTTTGTTGGTAATCAGTATACCGCTTCGCCGGTACCTTTATCTTTACCTTTATCTATACACTGCACGAAACATTGGATTTACCAATGGTAGTAAATGCAGTAAAGTTGGGTGATGTATTCTTTGTAAACAGTATAGGACTTGACAATGGTAGAAAATAAAAGTCAAGATAATTCCACTGCAAAGATATTTCCGCTTAAACTTGAATCACTATTTATTGCAGTATTTTCATAGGGTTTCTCTCTCCATTTACTTGTATTTTATAGTGATTCTCCGTAAGATACGCGTGACTCAAATTTCAACACGAGCAATGTTTGCTCATTCTGTAACTGTCGTTGTGCGCAGTATCAAAACGACTCGTTCTAGAGTGCCTGTTTCTGAATTGCAAGGCCAATGAACTCTGTACAGTCTTTTTCCTTAATTTTTACATAATCCTCCTCGTGGGTTTTTGAATGTGTACTTAATGGCATTTCATGCTATATTTCATTTAAGCATGGAAATTTGGGTAGCTTATTCTGGCACAGCTTAGTATATTCCAATCCAAACCGATAAGTACGCAATGTCAGTGATGAGGATTTGCCTTTATAGGACATGACAATCCAAAAACCAAACAGCTGGAAGCAATACAAATGTAACATCAATTCATAAGCCAAATTATATTTTCAGTGCATAAACCCAAGACAATTAATAGAACTGAAATGGAAAAAGCGCTTAAAGATCCAAGTCTGATTCCTATCTAAATACAACAGGCACAAACAATCGGTCTATGTCGAAACAGTAAGCGCATAAGCTACCCAACCACCGCTGATATTCAGTTTGATAAGCAATGAATATGTTCTGGAAGGCATGCGAGTAAAGTAGATTAACTACGCAAGCCTGTGCTGTTTTGGTGGCATGTCTTAATGGCAGTGTTACATCCCCCCGTGTCACATCCTTTTGATGAAATATAGGATTAGAAAACCCTACAGGGTTCAATTAGAGAGTTTGAGTGATTCTAACGATCGGTTGGAAACGTCAGGAGGTTTGACTTCACTTGAACGGTATGATCGGCTGCAAAAGACGTCATTTAAAAGTTTTTTAGAGTGTAGAAGCAGTGGCGATGGCTCAAGGAGTTTTCTATACTGCGCACCCAAGACATAAAATGTAGCAGAAAACATATATTTACGGAATAATTATGAACCAGCCAGAATTGCCCTGAGGAAGGTGACAGACGGTCACCGAAACGTCCGCTGAATAAAACACTTGGTTGTGTAAAAAGAGTCTCTTTATTCAGTGACTTGCGAGCATGATGAAACTATTCACGGAACACATTTATAGTTACGTTTTACAGCGGGTTTCCACGAATGCATTAACAATTTGCGGAAATTGCATGTTTTGGAACTAGCAAATCGAAATGATTACGTTTTCAGCACCTTGGACAGAACTGATTTTGATTCAAGGCGTGACCTTTCCTGACTGTCCATCACAATTATCAGTTCAACCAATGATAACATGACAATCAGCGGTTCGGCCAATGAGAGAGTGGCTGCATGTCGGTCAAATATTTGCATTTTGATGTTTTGACCGAGGTAGGCGGGACTATAGGAAAGGTCCATTGTAATAGGTTTATAGGTGTTATGAGTTGATCCCTCTTTCATTAGCATTCAAACCACAGTATATAGGAAAGTAAAATATCTTGGTATGACATGTCACTCACATTTCATTACACATACAATCTGTTACGCAGAAACGTAATTTATCTTAATCATTTTCACCTCTTTGTGTGAAGTAAAGTTCTACCGAAATCAAACAAAATGGGTAAATACTAATCTGTAGTGACGTACCCAAGACGCCCAATCCATCTATGCCAATACAGTAGTTGGTATTATATGTATCTTATAAACTGAAAGAACGTCCAACCCGGTATAAAAATATCAAATGATTTAGATAGGGGTATTGCCACTCAGAAACAACACAGCGTCAAATAAAACAAAAGGTCGACAACTTAACTGTCTTGTCTAGTTTGCACATCTACTTAGTTATGTCCCAGAAAGAATGAACAGTCGAGGTAAGGCAGCATTGCACATTTTGTATGCTTTTTTATGTAGTACCTTCGCAGACGGAAAATATATACATATTGTTTTTGCTCAGTTTCTTCTTCTTCCTCTTCTTCTTCTCCAAGCAAATAAAGTCAATGACCTGGACCAGACGCCTGTCACCATGGTAACTGGTGCTGTAGCAGACACCCTGTGGTGTTGAGTTATATTTTGTAGCAGGACAGAGCTGGAGGGGCTGCTCACCAAATATTATATATGAATTTGTTTGAGTAACAATAAACCAAGCAGTAGTTTGTTAGGCTAGCTAGACCATGTGAAGGTAAACATTGTGTATTTGCTTTACAAATGTTACCTTTCTAATTTTTTGGCTTTCATTTCTATTCATCTAATTTTATTCTCATTTCCAGACAAAATAGAAAGCAACCTCCACCAAACGCCATTCCTCTTGGTTGATCCCTTTAACAGCGTTCTCATCTTTTGCGCAACCCTGCGTACCTAATACACAGTGTCAGACATGCCTATCAGACTGTTAATGACACAGCTATTACTCTGAATAATCAGATTTCAGTATCTGCATGTTAGAATCGCGGCGTCACACGCGCGCGTGTTTACCACAGATAACGCAGCATCTCTAATGTACGTTGATTGACACTTTATCTTAATTTGACAGCGTAAATTACATTTCTAGATCTGTCGTCACTTCTAAGAATAGATTAGCGGTTTCTGCTGGGCATACCTGCTGTCCTATGATTGGTAGTCGCGAGAATCACGTGTTTTCCCGTGATCCTTTGCGAAAGATAAGGTTATCCCAAAAGATCTATCGATGTACCATAGACAAATGATGTATATATTCTAATAATTGTATTTTTGTTCATAGCTGATATTATGTTACCAATCGAAGCAGTAGTGATACTATGTGTGATATCCCCGAATGTCCAGTAAAAGTAAGCAATTATCAATAACTAGTATTAACTATCAATAACTACTATACTATAAACCGTACATCACCTAAAGTAAGAATGTATGTATTGGTACAACTTATATCGTACTTGTACTACATATGGTGAAATACTATCTAAATGCAGTTTGCTGTTGAAACAACAGGTATTTAGCCGGTTAGCCAATGAACGTGCGATAAAATAAAACAGCAATATACAGTCAAACCTGTACTAGTGTCCACCTCTACATAAGGACCACCTGGCCAATGTGACAACTTTTTGGTGGTCCCTTAGATAATTTTTCCCATTGACACAAGCATAGACCAGGTTTTATCGGTCCCCTTAGTGGTCTTCTTGGGCAGGTTTGACTGTATGTACCCTCACGAACATGCCAATCAAATGCACTGATAATACTGATAAACATCATATTCATAAACCCAACGAAAACAACGTGTGCCAGAAAAACACACATACTAAAGTACACATACATGCCCTGCGCCATGACGCCACCCAAACGGCGTATTTGATTACTTGGCGAATATTTCCATAAGTGGGCAGACTAATAAATACGAGACACGACACCACGATGCATGTTTCCGTAATGGGGCGAATCACTGGCATTTCATCAATCAAACACATTGGCATAACAAAACTATTTGTACCGTATACATCTACATTTGATGATCATATGTAAGATAACAAGGATGCTAAACAAAGAAAAGAAAAACTGTAAACATGTTGAGCTTATATACAGCGCTGTATTTAGTAGAGTGGATTCATTCCTCAAGCTAACCGACATCTAGCACACTGCAGTCGCATAGTTCCCGTTCTTATATACACTGAATATATGGAGAAAAAACACTTAAGCTAAAGTTGACCAGTTTGAAGTATATGGCCTTCCTGCATTTATTCCACAAGGCCGAGGGGTACTCTAGAAGCAGAACATTCGATACTTCACGGTCTCTATAACGTCAAACCCATCCGTTTCTATAAGCTAGCTAATAGAGTGGTGGAGATCACACGTGGCCGCACTTCAACCGGCCACTCACGCACGCGCGGCGGACTCTTCCACGGGAAGGCGATCCGGTCAAACATTAACTCGTCTGACGGGAAGGCACCATTAGATTTCATAGGGATTGTGTCAGAACTCAGGATGCCGCTTACAGACGAAACTAGTTTGGCTGTGGCTGACCTTCGTAGTGGAGGCTGTCGTAGAACAACGCAGAAAGCGTTTGAGAGATTACGTAGCCTAGGGAACTTGCACTGTTGCGTTGTTGTTTATCCTTAGGCGTTGTAGCTGCAGATTGCTCATCAATGATGTTGACTTATTGCTTATTTAAACAAAATTATCGTTATATATTTACCTTTTAATCCATGTAATATCTGGAGGGACAGAAACACACACCAAACGATAATGTGTAAGACTGACAGGTGCTTATCAAGTAGCTTTTGAAACGTAATTGTTCAAAGTAAGCAACGTCGCATGAAACACTATCAATCTTATATTCCACAAGGTTCACTGCACAAGACGTTATTCTTTACGAAAACATTTCACTTAGAAAGATATAATGAGGAATCTGAGACGTGCCCGTCCGTTCATTCATCTGAGCAAAATTGCCGTTACAATTGTCGGTGTTTATTTTTGATTGCTGCGCCAGTAACCCGCTGTACGACGCACTGGACTAACCTGCGTTTGTGTGCGAATCCGGGTCGGTAGTAAATCCTGCTGGACGTTAGATAGGTGCAGAGATAAAAAATGTACGGAACTACAGATCTGTGCGATCAGAATCAGGAAGACATGTTTGGTGGAAGGCGTTTGAAACCTTCCACGTCCGCTCCTTTGAGGAAGAGGCGGGTGTCCATGCCAGCCTATCTTCCTGTTTACAAATCTGCAGTAGCCTCGAGGGAAGACAAGCTTCAGTCCATAGGAGAAGGCGTCGAGTTCAACCCCGAGGAACAACAAGAGGTCGACCCCTCGCTTCCCAGGTTTCGGAGATTCTCCATTATTGTTCCGCCCAGCACCAGCAGCAGAGCGGAGCCCCCGAAAAGCCGTCGGTCGTCAGTCTCGGAAAACAGCCGCCTGCTGAGGGGCTCCGCAAAGGACACAGAGCGGGCTTCTGCGTTGCAGCCGATTCTGTTCGTGGTTGTACTCATCGTCGCCGTGGTCCTCGTCTCGACGGCCTGTTCGAGACTAATTCGCCGACTTTATTAGTGTGAGTTTCTCTAGAATTTTGCAGCTCCAATATTATGATGCCGCTGATCATGACAACGCCTCTAATTTGTTGTGACTAGCCTTACTGCCGGCGATAAATGTATATATGAAAATGAATAGATCTTGAGCTCCATAACTGGAGTATGCGAGCAAATAACAATATTAATTTTTCTCTGACAGTCCGTCAGCTCAGGTATTATTAATACCACACACAAGTAGATTATTAACGCATTGATTTTGCGTCGTTGGAGTTGCCTAACAGCATTCCATATAACTGGAGGATTTAGATAATTTGAAACAAATGAGAAGCCCCCTTTGTTTGAAACATTGAGGAGATTACCAACTCCTTATCAATGATCTGCAGAAAAGAATGAGCGCACTGATCGCTCATAAATGGATAAATCACGCATGCACTACTGTTGCAGGTCCGGCATATGTGTTTGTGATATTACAGATAACTTATTGTAGATTTTATACCATCTATCTGAAGCTTTAGAGTGCATGATATGGTTTTAATGTTATTCTTTTACTTTGAATTATGAATGTAGGGACGCGCAGCTAATCAAATTAGGACAAAATCTAATCGCTGTGTAAAGTAATATGAGTGCCAAGTGTTGGAGAAATCAAGGTAAAGCTGAGGGGGGAAATCGGCAATGCCCAGCGATAACCTTAAAACCCCTGTCACACAGAGCCGAATATGGCCTCCCGAACACTGCCAAACTCCCCCAAACCATGGTTAGGAGTAGGTCGGGAGCAAGGTCGGCTGTGGTTGGCTGGTGTTCGGCCAGGACGGCTACTGTCCGGCTACGCCAGCCGATAGGTTAAACATGTTTAAACATTCGGGTGTTGACGGGAGGTTCGGCATGATTGGCTGGTGGTTTTGGCTGGTGTTCGGAAGTAGGTCGGGGCGTGCTTGGCAGTGAAATTTGACTCAAATTTAACTCAAATTTGATTCAATTCGTGTAGAAAGTTAGGCGTGGTCAGATCAGGCCAGACTGCTTCCGAACTTCAGTCAACCTTGGTTGGCTGGTGTTCGGGGGAAGGTTCTGAATGTGTGACAGGGGCTTAAAATAAGCGTTCCCTTCCAGGCGCCAGTCTGTTATGTTTGTGTAACATCTCTATTCTGTGGCCTTCACATTTATCTATGCCTTTCTCTGTCCCCTTGTGTCCTGTTAGACGTTCTCCAAACATTTGAAGACGATCCTTATCGACGGTTGGAGACGTCTTTACATGGGGATCACGAAGCCACGCCCACCCGCTCTCCCACAGAATATCTACAACTATTAGTCTAGGAGCTGGCTCCATCTGTACCCTTCAGAGATGCTGGCATCAACGTTGAATACGCCGGGAAGACAGAGACTCAATCCAGATACAGACCTCTTTCCGTGCTACCAAATACATGTAATACATGTAAAAGATGACAGTATATTGAAACCATAATGTGGCCCTTATAGCCTATAGTATGTTATGATTTATTTAAAATATGATGTGAGTACACAAATGTATATGTAGACTGTTTCTTGTTGCCTTGTGAAGACGCCTTAAAATGTCTGTAAACTAGCCCATCCTTGTATTTTGAAAGAATATTATGACAGGACGAAAGCTGGAGGTAAATAATAGAATTCTATTCGTCTTTTCCTGATGACGGAAATGTAAATGATGCTATAAATGAGATTACTGCGATAATATTAAACAAAGGAAGAGCAGGATGTAAGTCACCTTTGGCAATATTTAGGCAACTAAAACTATTGTCCATGTACTATGATACGATACAGACTTAGTTTCGCGTGACACACGGAATAACACAGCGTACGTGTGTTCGGGTCGGATACCACAGTGTGTATAATAGTGTTCTTATGTAAATAATGATGGGGAAATCTTGTGTGTTATACCATCATCTTTAACGTTATAATATAACAGGAACTGTAGTTTTTATTTCTCTTCTATATCCATAGAGCAATTTTCACCTGTATATATATATGTGTTGACAGCCACTCTCAGAGTATGGCGAGTCTACATTTTAGCCAGTCAACTGTGGGGTATTTTACCGGCTTCAGCCCTGCTAAGCTTTGGCCTTTTCCTGATATCCGATCTTTCAGCAAGGTAACTGAATTCCAGCCCGTAAAAATTCCCCGGAGTGCGCGTATTGACCTGGGCGGGTGGACAGCACACCCATTACCGAGGAGATCCCTATAAGCTCACGATGGTGCCAGGCTTACGTGTATGATATCCACAAGAGAATTTATGATCAGCCCCTTCTTCTCTATAGCCTGGTTACCGAACCTATTTTAGCTGCCGATTCTCCTTCGTCCTCTCCGCAAATATTTACGGAGAGGACGAAAGAGACTCGGCAGCTAAAATAGGTTTGGTAGCGAGGCTATCTTCTCTAATGTACACATTTAATCAATTCTTTCTGGGCTAATTGCTCGCGATAGAATGAGGTTACTTTCCTCATTAGCAATCCGTCTGCTAATACCCCAACTAAACAACGCCAACATGAAAACACCACTAGGTCGACCTCTCTTGTCTTAAACACTTAAGTCACTTAGAAACCCCGCAACTCTACGTAGTCATGGTCCTGTCGCGTGGGGCAGAAGGCCCACTCTTAATGGTCGTCATACAACTGAATGCGCTCTTCTAAAAGGACTGACTGCACAGGAAATAAAGTCGACGGTTTGACGTACAACATTGTGTGGACAGACTTAATGGAATGGCACGGCAAATAAAAGTTCTATAAGTGTGTATTTGTACAAGTTCAAGAGAGCGGTATATGTTTATTTCTTGGGCCATGTTGTTTTCGTCAACGGTCACAAGCAAGGTTATGTTTCCTCGCGTAAGGTAAAGTGCAAATAATAAACCTTGATGTGTCGTGACTGTATATGAAAGGACTATATGTCGGAACAACATTCTGGCGTGTTGCGTTTGGCCCAAAACGATGCCAGACGCAAGATTTGCTGTATGGCAGTTGCTTGCAATGATACTTCAGAGTGACATTTTTGTTTCTATGCTAATCAGAAACCTACACACTGTAGACGCA
Source organism: Branchiostoma floridae x Branchiostoma japonicum (assembly GCA_013266295.2). Taxonomy (NCBI): domain Eukaryota; kingdom Metazoa; phylum Chordata; class Leptocardii; order Amphioxiformes; family Branchiostomatidae; genus Branchiostoma; species Branchiostoma floridae x Branchiostoma japonicum. The sequence continues at coordinate 19,986,364 of CM023825.1, forward strand.
ATTGTCTCTGACATGGGTGTTTGAATGTATAAATGAAATGTAATCAGTACCCCATAGCCATACGTTTGGAATACGTGACAAAAGGCAGGGAGCCTGTCAGTACAGGTATGAAAAATGGGGGCTGATGGCATCACATGTTATATGTGGTAAACTCAATGTTTCATGCTTCACCATGACAACTTGTGTGACAAAGGAAAGTCAATGTTGTAGTAGTCGTAGTCGACGGCGGTCCCTGACACAGGGGTGGGCATCAGTTGGCTAGTCTTCACACCAATGGCCTTGGACAAAACTGTGTGAAGACTTTAGTGATCCGCTTGTCCTGACATCCTGGGACACACCTGTGAAAGTCCTATTTATGCAAATGAGTAAATGTACACGTTTATGTACATGTCATTCTAAACAGCGACATGTGCAAAAAAAACAAGTAGCCTGTCAGTGTATGTATAATAAATGGGAGCTAATTACAGCGCATGTGAGTCACATGATATCCTCAATATTTCATCCTTCATTGGTCCAACATTTGTGACACAGTGAAATTTGTGACACAGTGAAATTCATGTCCCTTGACAGACCTACTCGACTCAGGGTGCAGCAAACGTCAGCTGCAAAATGATAAATGAAGATGTCACACAGATAATATATGTCCCAAGCTTGCCACAGAGATGGAAAACACAAAAATTCTGAGGAGTCGATGCTATGCTAACTGAAGGATTTTCAGATCAAAAAATAATTGGTGCCTGGTGCTACACTCCCGGGAGCAAGCAAGGATGATCGAGTGAGGCAACTATAAAGGGTTGCACACCAATGAATGCAAGTCCACGTGGTCTTCTTTTGGGTCTGAAGGGTTGATAGATCTACATGTACAATGTATTTGTGGAATAAAATGCATGTGTTGAAAATATAGTGTGATGCTAATACATGTGTATTAGAAGCCAGGGAAAAATATCCCATTGGTAAGTGCACTCCTAGTTAAGTCTGTCATTAAAATCACTTTGTAAATTGTAGACTCTGTACAATAACTTGACTCCTTTTGTTTCAAATGCATGTACATGTATACAGTATACTCATTGTTTAGTTGTAATGAGAAAAACAAATGAAAAGAAATAGGCACAAGGTATGTCACATAGCTGGCAGAAAAAACTGGTAAGCACATTTGATACTTTCTCTATGTACAACAATATACTGTACATGTAACGTTACAGGTGTAACTACATTGGTCAAGCAACATGCTGGAATACATGCATTTTCTCTATATACATGTACTGGTAACAGGGGACAGATAATATTAAAGCAAACACACTAATATAAACATTCCTTCAAACTTTGCATAATTACTGTACAATGACAAGACTTGTATTTTACAGTACCAGGGGTAAGTCTGATGTTTGTTCATTGAGACATTGATATGTATTAAAGGAATTTCAGTCAATGTAGTCGAAGTCCTCTGGTATGCCAAACTGCTTGTCCAGCACACTCTCCTCAAACCCAAACTTCCTCTTACACCAGGACTTGATGGAGAACACGTTGTCTGTCCATCTGTTGGCTGCATCTTTTGCAACCTGTTTGGGCAAAAATATGTGAATGTCATCTTGATTGTAGATATAAAGCAATCTTTGTACACTATAATGGTTCAAAAATATAACCATCATGGTGTCTAAGATATACAGAGAGTAGTCTCTACCTAACTGCGCGGGCTATAATAGGGAGATATTTGCCAGGGGAGTTTGGCCGCCTTGTGGTTTGACTGGCCGCGCTATTTAAGGGGGGAAACTAACCCTCCCGCGGACCGACTCTACTGGCCAGCTATTCCCTTTTGGCAGTTTTGCCGAATTGTACGATCCGTACCCCGGTAGGAAGGCCTGGTGGAGGCTATACAGAGAGATTCATCAGGCTACTTTTTCAAAACAAGTATCCTTATTAGATAGTTGTTTTAGTAAAATACACACAATGGTTAATACACATGTACTAGTAGTCTAAGAAAATCTGATGCTTAACATTAAATTTTCCTTCATTTTCTAAAAAAAGACCAGTATCAAAAGTCATGCCATCATGACACACATGTAATAAAGGGAGGTCACCATACTATATACTTTCTAGTCTATACATTACCTGCACCACAAAACGATTTTAATATCATCAGATGTTAATATCCTGTTCTGTACTTAAAGCTTGTCACACTATGTACAGCATGCCTAAAACTACATGTATAGCCGACAAGTGACCTGTGTTTCCTGACGTTTGGCCTCCAGTACTTCTGGGTCACACTCCTTGTAGTGTTCTATCTGTACTGCCAGCTTCTCACACTGGGTCTTCTTCTCCTTCAGCTCCTTTAAGATCTTCTCTCTTGACTCTGAGTCCTCTCTATGACAACAACATGGAGCATTGAATATTTATCCCTGCCATAATTTGCATCACCTTAGTGACAACTATAAGGAGTCTAAGGACGTTTACAATCCACGACTGCGCATGCCCTGTGTCAAAGGTGAAGGGCACTGAAGGCCCCTGAAATGTAAACAAAACCCGCCAGACCATGCTTTATACATGTACATGTCTACACTTCTACTGTCTTTGTTTACATTTCAGAGGCCTTCAACTTTGACATTACCCACAATGCACCACACTGCGCATGAGCAGTCTTAATTGTGAACCTCTTTTGCTGTAAAACTAAAAGGACCTAAAAGGTATTTAGAAACCTGACTGCTACTCTGACAAATACATACGTATTGCAATATGTCTGAATGTTCATATTTATTGATATATGAGCCAGGAAATTACATAATTTAGTGGATACGAGTCATACGACTTATAATTTTACGAACCTGCCCACTTGCACCTTGCTGATACTTTCGTCCGTTGCCTTCCTCTTCTTCTCGGTTTCCCCCAGCTGTTTCTCCAGGTCGTCAATCTTCCGTTTCCTGGTGTGGACGGCTTTACTCGGGAAGGCCCAGAAGTAGTTGGACGTCCCGATCCTCTCAGTGTCCACCAAACTATCGTCCACCAAACCCTGGATCACGTCCTTGATGACCATAGCGTTGATTCCCTTCTCTTTGGACCCGATTTTTTCCAGTTCCTTGAGTTGGAAGAACTCTTTTCTGTCGTAGAATACCGACAGCATCCTCTGCCTCTTCTCCTCTAGCGATATACCCTTTCTTTTCGACATTTTCTGTCAATCGAGAAGGTGGGTGCACTGTCAGAAATTGAAAATGGCGCCAAAAGGGAAATCACGAGGTCGTCCATCCGGGACCTTTGTAACAGAATGGACGTAAAAGGTATTGTGATTGGCTAATCATTCTACGTCTTGAGACAGTCAACCAATCACGAAACAGTTGATAATGTAACTCCCGGGGTCACGACAGACCATTTGTTGACGAAATTTTTGCGACGTAGTGTTCCAGTTTTCTGTATTTCACGCAGGTTTTGTGGTGAAACACTCCACCAGACGGGCCTTAAACAGGTGTAAGCCGTCTCAAACCAACCATGGACATCCTCAAAGCGGAGATGGCGCGAAAACGCAAGCAGCTGGAGGACTCCAAGCTTGTGGATGTAAGTGTGGGGAGGGGGGCAGTTGACTTCCGGAAACTTCCACACATAGCCATTTTCTTTATTTCTAAAAACAATAGCAGTATCATTTGCTCTTATCGTCATCATAGTAATAAAATATAAGTGAATACAGAAAAATTAAGATTTATCGCACGAGTAATCGTCTGTCTTAATAATAGAAATACAAACTAGAAAGGCCGACATTTGCTCCGGAGCAAATACAGCATATTTCAGCCATTTCCTTCCCATGTTTAAGTCCCATTGTACACAATTTGAAAGCTGTGTATGCCAGCAAGGTGAATAGCATGTTTGCATGTGTGCAAGGATCCCCCGTACCAAATATCAGGTTATTTGGTTTTAATACCAGGTCATAGGAGCCAAAAATGTACATTTTTTGGCTGAAAATAGCAAAAACGCCCTATTTTATACAATTTTCAAGTGGTGTATGTCAAAAGTTTGATTGATGTTCTGTGGGCATATGTCCAAGGTATCCGTATACCAAATTTCTGGTCATTCGGATTTAATACCAGGGCACAGGAGCCGAAAGTATACATTTTTTGTCTGAAAATAGCAAAAAAGTCCCATTTTACACAATTTTAAGTGGTGCATGCCAACAGTGTGAAGAATGTTCTTTGGGCGTGTGCCCAATGATCCCCCATACCAAATTCCAGGTCATTTGGTTTTACTATCAGGACACAGGAGCCAAAAATGTACATTTTTTGTCAAAAAATAGCAAAAAATTCCAACTTTTATAATTTTAAAGTAGCATATGATAAAAGTGTGATTTATGGTCTGTGTGCATGTGCCCAAGGCACCTCCATACCAAATTTTAGATCATTTGGTTTTATTATTCGGACACAGGAGCCAAAAATGTACATTTTTTGTCAAAAAATAGTCAAAAAGCCCTATTTTACATAATTTCAAAGTAGTGTATGTCAAAAGCATGAATGACGTTCTGTGGGCATATGTCCAAGGATCCCCCATGCCAAATTCCAAGTCATTTGGTTTTAATATTAGGGCACAGGAGCCAAAAATGTATATTTTTTGTCCAAAAATAGCGAAAAAGCCCTATTTTACACAATTTCAAAGTGGTGTATGTCAAAAGCGTGAATGTCGTTCTGTGGGCATGTGTCCAAGGATCCCCCATGCCAAATTCCAAGTCATTTGGTTTTAATATTAGGGCACAGGAGCCAAAAATGTACATTTTTTGTCCAAAAATAGCGAAAAAGCCCTATTTTACACAATTTCAAAGTGGTGTATGTCAAAAGCGTGAATGTCATTCTGTGGACATGTGTCCAAGGTATGCCCATACCAAAGTTCGTGTCATTCGGATGTAGTAGCAGGGCTCCAGATCCCAAAATGTACATTTATTGCCTGAAAATGACCAAAAAACCCAAATAAAACATTTTTCAAAGGCAGTATCAGAAAAATGAAAAAAACGTCTGGGGGTATTTGGTCACTCTACCTCCATGCCAAATTTCAGGTTATTTGGCTGAAAAATGACCGAGTTGAATCCATTTAAAGAAATGACAGGAGGAGAAGAAGAAGAAGGAGAAACATGAGAGAATACAATACATTTCATCCATACCTATGGTATGGCTGAAATATAAATATCAAAAAAATTTATATGTTTGAGAGCGCAGTATGTATGGAAAGCTTAGAAAACAGTAAAAGTCGACTGTGAACCATTGGTGAAACGTATGTCAATATACTTACAGGAAAACAAGAAGTTCTTCAAAAGAGGTGAAATGCAAGCTAAACAAGAGGAAGAGTACTACAGACGGATGAACATGGTGAGGGGCTATTTGCTATATTTCTTGTCATTTCTCCCCAGGAACATAAGAAACATGAATATGGGTGACCAATTGCAAGGACATTACACATGTCCTTGGGGTGACCAAGACAGTCTACACCAATTGCAATGTATCACCCTCGTACAGGCTCCAACAAACTGCATTTATTCTAGTTTACAAATGTTAACAACCATTAACTACGATGTGTGTTCTGTCTCTTTCAGTACGAGAAAGACAAGCAAGATCAAGAGGTGCGTTGTTTATTCTGACATTTCATTTGTTAAGACCACCTATACAGTATGGCCCCGTTCAGCGTTGAGCTTGATTCGGGCAAACCACATTCCTCACATCTGGTCCACGTGCCACACGTTCCTTCTAAACTGTGCCCGAGAACGATTCGCCTAAACCACATTCATTGTTGTTTGATGAAAACACACAAGGTGGCGTCTTGCCAATGTTAGAGGTTAGGGGTGAAAGTGCATCATGCCCTAGAAGTTGTCGTGTTTTTTTAATTGATAATCGCTTGCAACCGGCTCAGAGGAGTACGAAGGAGACGCAGGCTACGGGTGGCCCTTGTAAGAATTCGTTGCCGCCGCCACCACTTGTTATTTGCGGACCCCGAGGTCAATGACCGGGTTGATATGCAAAGTAAACCTGATGAATGCGCATCGGCGCGTTCAGATGCAATTCGCGATCCAGTCAAGGCGGTTTGAATCCGCCTCCAGATGTGGATTGGGATCGATGCACATTCAATGCGATTCGGAGCGTTCAGATGGAGCCACATGAATCCAGAATCCGGCCAAACCACATCGAATGCGCCTTCCGCGCATTCGTATGAACGGGGCCTAAATATGTATACTATGTATGTATGTATGTATGTATAGTTACATATATATATATATATATTGTTTTGATTTAAATATAATAGCTGTTCTGTAGTTTGGGCATTATTTACACCAAATACTTACCAATCACTTATCAATACACCAACTAGTTATAACTTCAGCTCAAAGTAAATGCTTTCATCTAGTCTCTTTATCTCTGGAAAGTCTTTAACATGGAAATAAACCTTCTTTTTTTTTCAAATCAGGAGAAAAACACAGAACCCACACCTGGAACATCCAAGACTTCCCCTGAACAGGAGAAGGAAAAGAAGATGCTTCCCAGAGAGGAGGTAAGTGTAGATGTAATAGACATGTATAGTGTTTTCTTTATATGTCCTTTTTTCTCTCTTTAAACTCTAACAATGGCGTATATTTTTGAGCACTGTCTGTACTCTATACTGAAGTTAGTGTAACACAGATATGCTGTTGTTATATACAGGTGATATACAGACTGAGGGAGAGAGAAGAGCCAGTCAGGCTGTTTGGTGAGACAGACTATGATGCGTACCAGAGGTTAAGGTATGGAACATGTACAATTTCTATAGAAAGTTTTGTATGAGCTAAATGCCATTTTGTAAAACCAAGCATGGCCAGTTTTGTATTACTTAGTATGATAGACAGAAGTTTGATAAGACTGTCAAGACTTTGTTAAAGATGTTTTCAGAAATTACTAAATATCATGATATAAGTAACATTAGTAAGTCTACAACAATTAGTACTCATGAGTAGAAATGGTAATCTGGTCTCTGTTCCTTATTTGTACTTAAACATCTTTGCTTATTTGTTTTTTATTTCAGACGAATTGAGATCCTAGAGCCTGAAGTGAACAAGGTAAGCATTTAGCCAACACATAACTGTTGGATAACCCTTAGCGCACTGAATTAGGCTAATAATTCTCTATTGGTTGTGGCGTTGGAAGGGAGAAGGTTAATATTGAAATAGCAGAACAACAACTTGATATTTATTCATGAACTTTAACATTCAAAATTGCAACTGCATACTCTTAATGATTTTGTGAACATGAACGTTTTGTGCCATTTTGGGGCAAATGTAGAGTACCAGTAGTTGCCTAGAGAGGCCATAGTCTGTTTCTTTACCAAAGTCTGTTCCATCACACCAGGGCTTCAGGAACGACCTGAAGGCTGCGATGGACAAGGTGGACGAGCAGTACCTGAAGGAGATGGTGGAGTCACGCAGCGAGGGCGAGGACGGACCGACCCGCGGGAAGTACGACCTTCGGGTCACTGACGACGGTACAACACTGGACGACATCAAGGTTTGTTACAGACACCAGAAAAAACAGTGTTCAGCACCTGCCATGCATATTTCTACTATGGCATTGTAATAATTAAAGCTAAAACTGTGAAGCAGATACATGTATACTAGTATTTGGTTTGACAGTTGGTGCTGAGACTTTTGCCCTTGATAGAGCTGGCTGGAGAAACCAGACGTAGGGGAGCAAGGGGCCAGTACCTGGCCTGTGCACATAGGCAGGTAGGCAGGCTGAGTTGACCTCACTACAACTTGATTGCCAAGGCACACCCACAGTGTCTGGAAGGCTCAAGTGTTGATGTGGTCCTTATGTACCAGAGATTGCTTTACTGTAATAGATGGACATTAACCTATCTTGGATAAATGTATATGAAGATTTGAAAGGTAGCGGCATGTTTTACAGGAAATGGCGGCAACTGTGAGCAAAATTTCAGATGACAAGGAGAGACGTGGTAATGAGTCCTCGATGATTCTCAAGTTTTTGAAGGTGAGGAAAAATAGTTATTGCAGTTTGATTTTTGGCTTCCTGTTTTTTCCTGTTTTTACCTTAGCAGTTGACTTCGGGCTGTGATTGTTGTTTTATTGACTTGTTCATGATTATTATTTTGTTGACTTCTGGTTGAGATTGTAGTTCTGTTGGCTTCTGGTCATGATTGTTGTTTTGTGCTCCACCAGTTCCTGATGAACCAGTGGGCAAAGGAGCTGAACGCTCGTCCCGAGGAGGTGAAACGAAGCGTTCAGGGGAAACTTATGACGGCCACACATGCACAGACTGGGGAGTACCTCCGCCCACTCTTCAACAAGCTCAAGAAGAAGGTGTGTGATTGAAGATGTTTGCAACCTTAGACTTAATACATGTAGTACCATTTCTTAGCTTTTACCACTGCACTATGCAACAACTTCAACTTTGTTTAACCTTATAACAAGCATTGTAAGGCTTCCTTTTTTTATCAAACTCCCTGTAAGTACATGTATATCATTATAAAGGTTTGGAAAAACAGATTATGTCCCATCTAATCTACCCCAAATAAAGAGCATTCATTCAGGGTTCAGCTGGGGTGTACAATTTGTCCACAAAATGAAAATTTTAGGAAACTTATCTGTATTATGACGTATGTAAGTTTTTACATTAAATGATGTATTTTTATTGTGTTTCAGTCAGTACCATCTGATATCCAGTTCGCCCTGCTAGAGATAGTCTCAAACCTGTTGGAAAGAGAGTATGTGAGGGTAGGTAACATCTCTTTTTATGTTAAAAAACAACCAAATTGTAACTTACTTTGAGAATGTCCAAGAATTTCATGTTAGGAATTAGTACAGAGTACAGTTTAGATTTGGATTTGTTGGACAAGAAATGCAACATGAATGTGCAATAGTGGAATGGAGGTGCAGGAGTATTTCTGTCAACATTGGCAATAGCCAATGGCCCAATTCCAGCCATTTTTTGCAGTGTTTGAAGAAAGCAGTTCTGACTGAATGTAATATACATCTGTGTATGTGTTGTTACAGGCTAATGATGCCTATCTCAGAATGGCGATAGGAAACGCGCCCTGGCCCATCGGTGTGACCATGGTCGGTATTCACGCACGTACCGGAAGAGAGAAGATCTTTGCACAGAACGTTGCCCGTATCCTTTACAGCAGATCTTGTGTGAAGCCCAAGTGGTTCAAGTGCAGTGTTTTGAAAGCCTCCAAAAATAGAAATTCCTGAAAAATAATTTTTGCAGTACATAAGGCCACACTGATTTAATTTTATGGATGACATCCTCTGGGGACCACAAAACTAATGCGAGAGGGCGAAAAAAAAAAATCCAGCAAAAAAAAAATGCTGCTTAACCACAGGAATACAAAGCCGGTATTGCGAATTGAAGCACAGGACACAGTAACTGCATCAAACAAACAAGTTTTTATTTGCAGGAGGTAGATGTAGATAGTCTTGTTCAGGTCTCATCCTCCTTCACAGCTTCCTCCTTCGCAGGTTTCTCCTTAGCAGTTTTCTCGCCCTTTTGCGCCCTTTAGTCGGCAGTCTGTACTGAGTTCCAGCCGAGTTCCGGAGTTCCGTGAAGCCTTGAAAGACATGATTTTTTTTTTTTTTTTTGGAGAACAGGCAAAAATCAATGTGCGCGCGGATGTCATCCATAAAATTAAGTCGGTGTGGCCTAATTGCTCTATAAAAAATGGTTTAAAAATGTTAGTTCTCAGCAATAAGAGCTACGTAAAGACTTTTTCCATGTAACATGGCCAATTGTTTTTTGATAGAAATTCTTTGTAAAGCTATTCTGAAATGTAGGTTAGATATCTACAGAGTCACATCATAGGTCCCCAGTTGTTGCTTCCTTGACTGCACTGCAGATGTTCTTAATGATGAGACACAGAGAAAGTACATCCAGGTAAGAGTCTTTACACCCCTTCCCTCCACAATTTGTAATATGTACATACAGTCAAACATGTCTATTGTGACCGATCAAGGGAGTATGTAAGAATACCGGTAGCACCTACAGTTTTAAAGTAACATTTCCTGGGTTAGCAAGAAATGCAAAAAAAAGAAGAAATTCTGCAGTATTACGGAAATCTGCCAGGGGACTAAAAATCTAATCACATACCAAATATCATAACAATCCATTAGGGATGCGTACCTAAACAAAAGTTTAGGTTCAGGTCCGGACTTGAATCCAGAGGTTTAGGTTCAGGTCCGGACCTAATGAGTCCGGACCTAAACCCATGGCATATTTGAAGGCTGTTATAACAGCATAACGCGGGCAATTTGGCTAAATTAAGTTGAAGACTCTTTAACGAAGACTTCTATCGAAGACTAAAAGGGTGAAAAAACTCAAACTCGTCTGGTTTATTCCCTGTGACACACCAGTGCAAGTGATCCCGGCACTGTATTTGCAAGGTATACTAGTCTTTGTACTGGTCTAGAACGAAAATAATTTTGTGAGTGCTAGATTTTTTATTACGAGTCCGGACTTGAATCACTGGGTTTAGGTTTTTTTGGACCTGTACCTAAACGTTTTTACAAGTCCGGTTTAGGTACGGCATTTAGGTACGCATCCCTACAATCCATCCATAACTTCTGAAGGTACGCCATTCAACCATAAAGCCAGAAATGCTACCATAAACATAACCTTCATGGTAAAGGTTACTGTATGTTTGTTGTTTTTGTGTAGGCCCTGAAGCGACTGATGACCCTGTGCCAGCAGCACTTCCCAGCCGACCCCTCCAAGTGTGTAGAGTACAACTCCAGACCTACACTCCTGGTGGGACAGTGAACAGGGCCACACCACCATCATATGCTCAACATGGGCTTCCCTGCTAGCCCCTTGTATCAACTGGGAAAAAGCACTCTTGGGTGTTACATGATAATCTGCTGTACATATAATGCTGTACAAAATAGCATCACACTTATTATACTGAAGGAACAGTAAAGTGGTCCAGTCACGAGGAAGCGGACGAGTCAAAATGTACATTACAAATGTAGCAGGGTGTCAAACTTTGATAGTCTGGTGAAGGTGACTGGAAATAAACACAAAAACTAAATTTATTTTTCCCCTGTTATCTACTAACCTACACTACCACTCTTGCATTGGTTACTGTCTGTACTTAGACAGTCAAGACATCCCATCATTTGGATAGCACAAACCCACAGGTGACATTCCGTATTTATGGATTAAAAGGTCAGGTGCATCCTATACTTAAAAGACTGTGTCATAGCAGGAAGCATGGTACATGTACAACCTGACTTGCTGTTGTGTAAAATCTGCTGGATCTACATGTAGGTTCTTTTATTACCTGTGAACTTACACAGAAATACCTAGGCATCTCATGATTGAAATGATAGTTGCACCAGAAATTTTTACCTGTGGCCACATTTTTAATGGTTGCAAAAACAATGTCTGGTGGGAGAGCTTATTAATGTGCTGTTAATAGTCACCAACTAATATCATAGAGGAACACATAATACATGGCAACTAATGCCATGATTGTATATACTAGTTGATGCAATACTGGAAATGTCGAAATATCTGTGATGGGTTCATGTTTATGGATTTGCAGTGACCTCAAGCCACCACAAACTTGGTTCACTGCAAACATACGCCTTGCAGTGCGTTACTATGTTTGTTTTCACTGTGAACTTACATGTAAAACATGAACAGTGCAAAGGCCTTCTGCAAAATTAAGTCCTACAAATGTAAATGAATCCACAGTAATATGACACACCCTGGAACTTTCAACACTACGTTGGAGATAGACATGTTGATACAGAGAAGCTCACACAACATCATCACATTTCCAATATATTTTCTTCCATTTAGCCAGACAGTACATGTAGGTCAATTATTTCTTTGATACATCATGTTTACATTGCTATGTACGTATTGTAAAACATAATGTCACATTTACACAAATTACAGTTCATGACTACATGTATATATTTCAACTATTATTTTTTGTGATATACAAGAATAGAAATATTTGTGGTAAAAGTTTCTGATTTATTTTGTGAGTATGGTCACGTCAGCAGCGTTTAGGTTTTAGAATTTTAACACCAGAAAAAACTGGAGATCATAAAATAAACTCATCAAACAAGTCTAGTGTGTATGTCCATGATGACTGTTTTCTGAGTGACATACATATACATTTGTATTATCACAAACCACTGGTACTGCATGCTAACATAAATCATAAATGACTAGCAGTGCTATGAAATGAATGATAATCATATAACATTAGAAGTACAGTGTACATCAACATAGAATATTACACAAATGCCAAGTCTTTGGGCTTAATTTTGTGATATTATATAGAGTTGCTGCAACTTTGTTGATAGCAAGATACAGTATGTATACAAACTGTCAAATCAGTTCAACCATTAAAATAATTAGTGTCCTAGCCATATAGACGAACCCCATACATATATTGGTTCATTGGCACAAGTGACATTGGAACAAATCATATTAAGAAAGACAATTGATCTTCAGCAACATAGACATCAATTCCCTTCCAGACCGATACTACTTTGAGGGTGCCACATTAAAACTAACCTTGTTTTCTGTTGGTCAATGGCTAATTAATCAATATTTGTAGCATCTGTTTTACATAAAGTTTTATCCCATGTAGAAAGTCCTGAAATCTTGGATGAATGTGATTGGACCTGCCTTCTCATCATCCTTACAAGTTGATACTAAAATAGTCATTTTGTACTGATAAGGCACTGTGGTGATACTGGCTACAAGAAAGTACAGGAGACTTGTATTTGAGGCTTGAACCTTGTATGTAGCCTTGAGGTAATTACAGCCAGTTTTAGAGTACAACAAATTTTAAGATTTACTTTGAAGAAAATGACTTCATCTTATTTTTAAATTTTGCAAAATGACCAACTGTTGATACCTCTATTTGGCCCAAACACTTATTTTCTAATTTTTTGCATCTAAAAATCAAATTCATTTCACTCTATTTCCAAGAAATCAATTACAGCAGCTAGCCTTCTCTCCTACGGGCACTCTGCTTGATGATGATGGTGCATCTAAGTCCACGGTACTAGCACTCCTCTTTGGTATTTTGGGTGCTTTGTCCAGGGGTAGACAAATACCAAACATGGCGTGGAAGAGTTCCTCTACATTGTGGCCAGACTTGGCACTGGTTTCAAAAGACAGCTTTCTCTCAGCTACAGTTCTGTCCTTCTCGATCCTCTGTCTATTCAGTTCCTGGGCGAGGCTTTCCGCCTCTTCCGGTTTGACCTGCCGCGTCTCGTCCGTCACGAGATCGAGTTTCGTCCCCACGACCGAGATGAGGCAGTCGTCCTCCGCTCCCTCCAGGATGGGGAGGAATCGTTCCTGCAGGATATCGAAAGTCCGTCGGTCGCTGATGTCGTACGCCAGGATGGCGGCAGAAGCACCTCTGACGTAAAATGTAGTAAGGCCTGAGTACCTCTCATTGCCAGCTGTATCCTGCAGGATGAACAAGAGATCAAAGATTTTTAAAAGACTTCCAGAAAGTATTTTGGGTTTTTGTGACTTCAGAGGTCACCCCATTTCCTGTGTCTGACCTTTTGACCTGTCATTCTGCCTGTCATGTTGTCAACCTACTCTGTACAGACAGACAGACACACAAAACCACAGCTCAGCCACCCAAGACAATACATTTCTTATATTGTATACACAGAAGTAAAAAGGAAAACAACAATTACTTCAACCTATGTAACTGTCCTTTGCAATGCTAAAATACTTGGTGGATACAATATAGTTCATCTACTAATTCCACTGTATTATATCTTTGGATCATACAAATTGATGACCTTCATCAAAATTCTGTACCTCATTTGTTGCACTATTACTGAAGTAGCACCACAGCCCTGCATCTGTACCAGTGATTAAAGCAGTTTAGATAACCTCTAGAAAGTTAACACAATCCTCCTCAAATCTGTAAAAGGTAGTTAACCTGTGAAGCTTACCCATATGGCAATGTTGTATGGTCCCCATTGCTTCAGCATGAAGGAGGCACCTATGGTCTGCAAGGGAAGATGAGAAATGATAGACAAAGCACTGATTTTTACTTCCTTCCATGTGACCTTCCTTTACATTGTCTTTGGTGAATCAGCCAGCAGCAATTAAGAATATGAGGAAATTTGTCCGTTTGTTAAAACAATTTCAGAAGGATCCTGAATGGAAACGGTTTTCCCTAGTCTCCAGGAAGATGTGGGGTCTGGCTCAGTGTTTTAGGAAGCTAGATTTTTGTGGATTTTTAGTTGAAGGTCACAACTAGAAAAACGTACAAAACCCCGCAGACACACGACTAAAGCACTGACTGAGACGGACCCTACATCTGCTTGGAGATAGGCTTTTTTTACACCCTTTTTTTTTGTAACCAAGGAGGTTGTGGTATGTTACACAGTACACTCACACTTGTAGTGTCCTGGAAGGCACCGCTGATGTACCTCTGGAGCAGGGCTGTTTTCCCGATGGCGAAGTCTCCCATGATCACCACCTTCATGTCCCTGTGTCAGCAGCAAAGTTCATCAACAACCCTGTCAACTTTTCGGATCTATCAAACGTGTGTCCTTGTTCAAACCATTTATTTAACCCTTTCCCCGTCGTGGGATGCGTTTACACGTCAACTTCATAATGATAAACTCATAAGTCAGCAGGAAGAGGATTAACTGTGCCTATGTGTCTCTGAAATTATGATGTTATTATGTTATATGATAGTACCTCCCACTTTTCCGAAACACTTTAACTTAATGGTAAGGTGACCCAGGCCAGGGAGGAGCACCAAATTATGATATGCCACTCAAAAACTGGAAATCGCCTGCGAAGAAAAGTACCAAACTTACGCCTTTTTCTTGCCACCGGTGTTGGCGGCCATGATGTTTAGGCCACTGGAGGGTTGAGGGACAAAAGAGCTGGTACAAAACTGAGTAAACGGGCAATAAAACAACTCACAAAGAACTGAAAAGTCTGGACTGCAAACCCGGAAGTCACTGCAGCCTCGTTTTCAAGTCTTTGGGGGTCAAAGGTTGTTGCACAAAACCTGTATTGCAAAATAACGTCGCTGTATTTTAGTGTTTTCTACTTTGGCAAATAGTTTATGTCGTGTTTGATTAGATGGATCAATCATTTACTAAACTACAGACGTTCTCTTTCTTAGGATCACTAAATATTGCAACCCTAACGGAGCTGAGCGACCACATTTAACCATCTCCTTGCTAAATTCCACAACCGCCTATCTTAAGCGGATAATTGTTACACACCAAGTTAAAGCTCATGAGTGAGTAACGACAAATTCCTCTCAAGAAGCACATCGCCTATTGATTAGAAACATTTGGCAAGTATGTGACGTTAATGAGGCAGAAGCCTTGTATTGACAATCGTGTCGTAAAGGACACTTATGAAAATAAACTCGCTAGGTGGCGCTTCAGACGGTGTAGTCCCCTGTGCGTGTGTTGTTGGTAATCTCAAGGACATTGGTAATCTCTAATCGGTGGCTGCAAGACAGTATATCAAATTGGCAAGGCAGTATCCATGTGCTCCCCGAAGTTGGCTGGCGTAAAAAAAAGATACCAGGACAGAAAAGAAAGCCCGATAAAAACGCCTGAAAACACGTCAAAAATCATACCAGAAGACCAAACCTCTGCTTGGAGAATATGTTCTTGCCTTCTATGTGTGTGATTACCACAGTGTGGGTGTGAGAACAACAGTGTTCTTGCCTCCGGCTTATTCAAACTATGTGGGTTTAATTAAGATAAGAAATGCTCGCTCCTGATTGCTTTTTTGGCTATACGCTAGGGAAGGATGTCTCATGATGTCCTAAAAAAAATAGAGCAGTGCTGAGGGTAGTCTGTATAACGCAAACTCTGCCGTCCGGGACTTTAGTGGCTGGATACTGGGTGGCCGGCCAACCGTAAAAGCGATTTAATCAGGCTATGCTGAGGGTAAATTTGATCTATCCGCCGGTGTGATTGGAGCGCATTGTTAGAACAAGGAGGTTAAATTTTAACCTCCTTGATTAGAAGGATCTTCTACCGGTCTTCACCATGTCTGTACTGCGGCGGATTCGGGACGAGTTTCGTCTGGATCGGTTCTTCCCTCGTTATCACGATCCCACGCGCTTCTACACAACTCCGGTAAGATGTGAAGAATCACGTAACGGCCATTCTTTCCAAGACCTCAATAAGGCGAAGACACTGCAGCACGCTTTGACTACATGATGTCCTCATAGTGCGTTACGGGTTGCAATCCACAACCATGCTGTTCACCCTTTTATGGATATTAGTATTGATTTATGCATGAGATATAAGGGTAAGCATCAGGGTTGTCGTATATCGTTTGACAACAAGATAATTCAAAGGAAATTGAGTCATGTTGCCGCATGTTCTTCAAAACAAGTTTCATAACTATGGTACACTGTGTAAACGACGCCTCTTAAGGGGGCCCGCATGGGGGGGTCCCGACAACGCTCTACGCTAAATTTTGAGAGCCGGCTACGTATTACGCTGAATTCAGGAAATCTCTCGATTACGTTATACGGTAAATTCTGGGGCACTACAACGCATTTCGTAGAATTAAACGGCAAATTACGCTCTACGGAAAATGCGCCGATTACGCTCTACGTTGAATTAGAGTGGTCCGTCTACGCTCTACGTAAAATTAAAACGGCCGATTACGCTCTACGGAAAAGGGCATGCGGGGCCCCTCTTAAGTCTTATCTTGTTGACAGACCTATAATACGGGGTACTGACTTTTTTTGATTTGTTTGTTTCAGTGGTTGACGAACCAGAAGCCATTCCTGGTCTACCGGCTACTCCTCTGCGTTTACAACCTGACAGTCCTGGTGTTGTACCCCGCGGGAAGTTACTGGGCCTGGAATCCGAAAGTCCTGATAACGTTAAGCTACCAGACCTACATACTGTGGACGATTTACTCAATCTGGAGCGCGGTTGTTTGCTTTGTTTTGTACTTTGCCTCCCCAAACAACCCAGTGGATCGTCAGACAGAATCCTACAGCCTGACATCTTCGGTTGGCTTCAGCCAAGAAGTTCAGGAATCATCTGACAACGCCGCATACCGGAGACGGAGAGAAGATACGAGCCGTGCAAAGGAACCGTGCGATACAGCGACACCTGCCGAGAACACTGTAAACGACAGTGACTCGAGGTTCGGAACGACATTAGATGCGGCCGCACTGTTACAGGGTTATCTTCGGGATGACAGCAACAACACAACAACCGATACCGTAACCTCTCCGCCGGAACCCCGCCTTCCCTGGTACCTAGCCTGGCAGTGGGTACTCTACACCGCGCCGGCAGTCGCTGCCCTTCCGATAACTGTCATATTCTGGTTTCTCATAATGCCGACTTCCACAGCCGTAGACATGGCAGGAGATATTCTCATCCACACTATGAACTCTGTTACTGTTTTCCTGGAACTATTCCTCACTGGAGTTCCCATAAGGCTTCTCCACGTGGTATATGCTATTTTCTATTTACTGATGTACAGTGTATTCAACGTTATATATGTATACGCTGGCGGCACTGACCGAGAGGGGAATCCCTACATATACAAGGTATTCGATTTCAAAGGGAATCTTTCACTTGCCTTTGGATTCACCGTTGCAGTGGCTGGTTTGTTTTTGGTATCTCACGTAATTGTCTTCTTCCTGTCCCTCCTGAGAGACAAAATACATTCATTGGTAGCAAGTAGGCAGGTCAGGTACTAGTCAGTAGAATGGTAACGTCTCAGTGAGTCACACATGAGCACAATTGTTCACGGGAATATGTTTACCTTCAGTGTGTGAAGAGAGACTAACATGTGTATGAACTTTATTAGAGAAAATCTCCTTTTAAGCCACTTTTCGCATTGATACAACTAATTCTGCCATCTCGTTGCTTTACTAGCTTGACATTATCTAGCATTTAGAAAAATGGACATACAAAATATGTTAGTAAATGTCCTCGAGTAATACACTCAACCAAGGAGGTTAAATATATATATTTTAACCTCCTTGACTTAACTAAATACTAACGACAGAATGTGTAAACGACCAAAATATGAGTGATCATTATGTATGCATGTAACGTTACTTACTATAAGTTCAACAGACTTTTCCGATATACAGTCTAGGCGCTAGGCGTAAAAATATATTTTAGAAACTCTCAAGAATATAGTTGCAGTTAGCGAATAATGTTGACATTTTGCCAGTCTGCATTGTATAATTCGTGAACCGTCAATAGTACACAGAAGGCCACAGAGTTAACACCCTGGTTAACACTGAAAACGTGCAACATTACGTCTCTATAGTATCTGTCTGATCATATATAGAGATAGTACATACCATTTTACACAGCAAATAAAGACAAAGGTATCTCACCGCCCCTAGACACAGCACAATAATAAACATGTATCTTTGAAATCGGCATATTGCGTAAGAAGACCATTTATCATGTGTCTCTTTTTTATTTGTTTTTGTCGTTCTCAGTGCTTGCTTTTTTTTCTTCCGGGAGGGGAGAGGACTCTGTCAGCCTCGTCTCGGGGAAGGAGGGTCTCCGTCCGGACGGAGGTTCGAATTCTGTTTTGAGTATGTGTGTTCCGGTACTCCGGGCCCCACAAACACTGACACGATCCCGAAAGTTTGGACGCCGACTGATTTCGGGGGGTTCTACCCAGAGAGGGGTATGGAGATGGGTTGGGGTGTAGAGAGATCTCAGCGTTCCACAGACCCGTGTGGTGGATCCGGGGTACTGAGGTACGTTGTAGCCACGGCAACTGTTGTTAGGGCTAATGTAAAAGACTGCAAGCAAGAGAAGCCCTACAACAGTCGCCGCGGCTAATGTAGTTGGGACATGAACTGTTCAACGGTTGATTCGGAGTCGGAGGACGGGACCGGACGTCACTTGCGGGCCTGTGGGCTTCAGATGGTGAAGTGAGTGCGCGTCAGGGCATGGATTCGTCAGGTATTAGGATGGGTGCAACAGCATATACTAATTTAGTTAACATATAGTGTCTTGTCTTCTCCTTATCATCCCATCATCTTTATGGAACGTGACCGACAGCATGCAAATGATTTTCCTCCTTCGTTTTTCCTCGTTTGAACAGCCGAAAAACGCCATCTGATTTGCTACAGGATCCTTACACTCGCTGGCCGAAAATTTCCTAGTGTGAAGAGGCTATAGCAAATCGGATGGCACCCTGGCTAGTGAACAAGTACCTGAACCGCTCATTTTCTAAAACATAATCTGATTGATACGTTTGCGAGTATAGAAAATATGCAGTTCCAATTTTAGTAGATTTGATATACATGTATGATATAGATGTCGCAGATATATATGTTAATTCTGATACACATGGTTTTAAGGTCTAGATAGTGTTTAGTCTAGATAGTCTAGATAGTCTAGATAGATAGTGTTTAGTCTAGATAGTCTAGATAGATTCAATTATATATCAGATACCCCTGGAACAGACTGAAGCCAGTGTTCCTCCTCAAGTTGGAAAATCGTTAGCATATATTTTCTCGTCTTGTCTTCTCCTTATCATCCCATATCATCTTTATGGAACGTGACCGACAGCATGCAAATGATTTTCCTCCTACGTTTTTCCTCGTTTGAACAGCCGAAAAACGGAACAGTATTTGTATTCTGGTCTATTCGCGCGCTCTGCGAATGACGTCAGAGGATGCGTCCAATTAGATTGTCTGTGTGCCTAATTGAGTTTTGTTTAAGCGAGCTAACAATCTAACATATCACCATATTAGATTACTAGAAATATGTTTGAAGTTATTATACCATTTTTACGCTAGCAAGGGGGTTTCAGCCTTGTATTCAATCTAATATATAAAAGAATCGCCGCGGTTAAAAGATAGCTAGAGATGTTAACGCCCCTATAAAAAATTCGAATCGCCCGCCTTGCTTCCGGTCGCCATTTTGCTGTGTCTGGAATAAACTAGTCCGTCTTGGTGTAGGGACAAAAAACTGTCAGCCATGGAGAACGGGGACTCCTTCCTACATGCACTAGAAGGTAAAACACTTCGTCAGGTTACAGTCTTGATACGGGAGGTGTCCGTAAGGGAATGTTAAGTAGAAGTTAGGAGGATTTCAGGGTCTTTTGTCACGATCTGCGCACCCTAAACTGAGCGCCGAAAAAATCTGAAGTCACTGACCGATTCAGGGGAGGGTGGAGCTCTCCCGTTGTCTTGATAAAGATTTTATATTTGCGGGTATATTTGGAATATGCATAAGTTTTAGCTGTTTTAGAAAATGGCTATCTTTCCTTTATAATTTCATTGATATCAGAGGTACCGAACTGGAAGGTTTAGGTCATTGTTGGCACGGTGCCAGCATTTTACTTGTGAAAGAATTCATAAATCATCCTTATATAATTTTATAATCATTGTTTATACAGTTTCCTCAGCAGATTTGTAAAAAAAAATGAAAGTTAACGTACTTTAGCCAAACGAGTTGGAAAATCTGATTATGATTTGAGCATTTTAAGAAAATTATGATATCAGTTACTGCTTCATACTTTAAGTGATTACTTTGTAATTTGTATTTGTTCCAGTCATTTCTTTCATGCCCATTTGGATGATTTTTTTCCCACAGACTTTGAGAAACGGAAGGAACTGACCCCAGAACTGGAACAGTATCTGCGACACATAGCAAAGACAGGAGAAACAATGTAAGTAATTGTAATGATTTTCTACATGATAATTAAGTCTTATGATAAAATGCATTGTCTAGCCAAATGCATGGGTTGTGGTGGTGTAGGAATAAGGTTATCAAAATTGTGTCAAATTCTGATCTGAAATAATAGTCTATCAGACTACAGTAGAACTCATTCGAAATTTGAATCAGACAATATTTTAATCGTACTACCGGTAATGTCTACTTGTCTATTCATTATCACAATTATTCACATTGTCCTTTTCACCTATACTGGGGCTAATAATGGTCCTATTTAGTTTAACTTTGAGGGTGTTGATATGATACTTGTGTGCAAACATGCTGTTTCTCAGTATGCTGCCTTTTGATTATTTGAAGATTGTTGCTGGAAGCAAGCACACGAGTTTTGCAGAAATTTTACTTGCAAGTTGGATACATTTTCAGCAAATGCAGAAGCCATAGTTCCTGGCCTAACCAAAACCAAAACTTTAGTGCACTGTTAATTTATTAGCTTAATCATGATTCATAAAACCAAGCCTAAACTTTGTTACTTTGCAAGTTTGTAAATTCATAGTCGTAATGCATGCAGTCTAGAAAAATATTCTGCACAAATTGCAAGTTGGGATGGGCATTTCCAGCCCTGTTTTAGCAACATTTTTTAGTTTACATATGACATGTGTGCCATGTACAACTTGTTGAAGTCAAGCCTAAATTTAGTTCCAAGAACCCTCACTTTCAAAACAATCAGGAACTTGAAGTTGGCCTGAAGCCACCAGAGTTTGAAACTGTGCCACTCTGGGCCCAATATTGCACACTGAAACCAATACCAGAAACTGTGTGTAACTAATCCTCAACAAACATTATTTGATACCATATTTTGATCCTCTTGCTGATAGCCTTTATAATGCAGGGCTTGAAATACTTCTTTCTGCACTGGTGCTGGTACCAAATTTACCCTACGCTACACTATGCACTACACTTACAGTACTCTACAGTAGTGAACATGTAGCCGTGGCGACTCTAGCAGGGCCTCTTTTGCTTGTTTTGTATTATACAATGGCCCTACAGAGTCGTGGATGCCCCCATTGGGAAAAACCAACTTTAGCCGACTGTATCATTAGGACTTTGAAATAACTTTACTAAAATGCCCATCAAGTCACTCAATAATAAAACGTGAAAAGTTTTGAAAGAAAAGTAGCGTCATTTTCGTCCAGCGATTCGAAAAGGCGACAAGATGGCGGCCCGGAGTGAGCTTAGCATTTGGTATTGATCGGAAATCGTCTCCGCGCGGGTTCTGACTTGAGTTTAGGAGCCCGCCAACCCCCCGTCCTAGTGAGTTAGAGTGTTGGGAAGCTAGCGACACCCAGAAAGCTGGGCGTAAAGGTACCGTCCTAATACAGTCGGCTAAAGTTGGTTTTTCCCAATGGGAGCATCCACGACTCTGTAGGGCCATTGTAAAAGGCAACAAGCAAAAAAGGCCCTGCTAGAGTCGCCACGGCTAGTGAACATGTAGCCTGGGTGCCATCTGATTTGCTACAGGATCCTTACACTCGCTGGCCGAAAATTTCCTAGTGTGAAGACTGAAGAGGCAGATGGCACCCAGGCTAGTGAACAAGTATCTGAACTGCTCCTTTTCTAAAACATAATCTGATTGATACGTTTGCGAGTATAGAAAATATGCAGTTCCAATTTTAGTAGATTTGATATACATGTATGACATAGATGTCGCAGATATATATGTTAATTCTGATACACATGGTTTTAAGGTCTAGTGTTTTCTCTATATTATATATCAGATACCCCTGGAACAGACTGAAGCCAGTGTTCCTCCTCAAGTTGGAGAAAGTGATGCAAGAGTTCAACGAAGAGGCGCCGAAAGTCGACGGACCGCCGACGCCCAACGTGGAAAATCTCTCGTACGAGGAGATGAGGGAGAGAGTTGTCAGTATCATCGAAAGTTTCACTGGGTATGTAGAAGTATTTACTTGTAAAATTCCTCTGGTTCGTGTCAGTATGGATCGTCTAGTTTCCTTATATTTGATTTTATACATTGTGCAATCACTAGCAAATTTTGTTGGCCTTCTGCGAGTTTTAGTGACAATGTACATGTAGCTCTTGGTTACTGGAATTCACTTTATGTTCACGGTAGCAAATTTTCATGATCTGAGAAAAATGGAGGTGTTCACAGAACTATATGTTCATGATGGTGACAGGTGCAGAAAACAGAAAGTCTGTGAATTATTTGAATTATTTGTTAACGGTAATGATAAGACAGTTCACGGTACAGAAGTGACCGCAAAAACCAGGACCATAAAAGTACCGTGAAAAAATCAGAAACTACAGTAATTTCCTGTAAACCACATTGATAGCAAAATTTGTACTTGTTTCACATGTACTGTTTCAACTTTCAAGTATTGTCGTAAAAATAAAATGTGTTAAAATATTGTCGTAGGGAAAAGAAAAATGGTTCAACCACAGCATATATATATATATATATATATATATATATATATATATATATGTTAAGGTTACTTAAAGCTCCAATGAAATTGGCTGCCTTTTGTTCATAAGAGTTGGAATGTTGGTAGACAAAAGGCTTTATGTAACTGTTGGTGTCCCTGGCATGACTTGGCATTGTAGTTGGGCATGGTTACCAGGGACAACCAGATCTTAATCAGAAAGGTTTGAGGTTACTGACCCACAAAAGGCAACCACAAATTCCTGGACAAATATTCAATGAGAAATATTGTAATCTTGACATTAAAACTTTGTCTATGTCTATATGCATATGTAATGGTTAATATTCAGCTACAGTATGTCAGATTGACTCAGAAATATTTTTAAAATCCAATATTTTTAAGCATATATGGACATGATACATTTGATAAAACAAGGTGATTTGATAGTGTTAGATCATGAGTGTAAAATGGTGCATTTGTTCCATACAGTCCACCCTTCACCATGCAGAGATTGTGTGAGCTTGTCACAGACCCCAAGAAACATTACAAGAGAAGTGACAAGTTTCTGAGAGGTGTTGAAAAGGTATGGTTTCTCATATATTACACAGCTTGTTCAACCCTGTTTTTTGGTGACACCATTCATGTCCCCCATAAAGATTCCGTCACACGTACACCTTTAATTTTCAAACATTGATGTCTTCTGATATTGCATTTTCTATGGAAGTCTTACTTAAATACAGTTTCCTAATACCTTACAAGAGACCATGTACAATTATCAAAAACACCTGCAGCTACAGCATTTTTCTTTGATTAGTTATTACTTGCCAGTTTGTGTGTTATAAATCATCAGCATCATGGTTTCAGGTATGAGATACCTGTGTCATATATTATTGCTTGAAACTTGCTTTGGTAGATATAATTTGTAAGCAAATTGATTCAGTACATTTTGTAGCCAGAATTTACATAATAAACTCACAAATGGTTCAACAAATTTTATATATACTGTAGGGCCCTACTAAGTTGAAATATTTTATGATATTTTGAAAATATTGTAAATGCATGACCTTCTAATGAGAAGGCCCCCAGAAATATATATATCATAATTCATATATGATAATACCATTACTAATCCCAACAAATTTTCAAGCGACAGATTTTTGACAACGTAATATTATTATGACGGACCATACCCTTTGAATTATGCTGTCTGTCCATTGTGCCATTTTCCGTTATTGTTGAGTAGTCATGTAGAAAGCGACAGGATCCAGTTCTCAGGACATGACCTACTTACACTGCAGGGGCCTCACCCTTCGTGCAGGGTCGTTGACCTTTGCACGGTATAACATATGATCTACGTTGATAGATAATAAATATATGTCCGGAATAGATCGTTGAGACAATCTGAGGTATGATAAGCAGGTTTAGATGGGATAGAAAGATGGAAATGATATTCATGTGCTTGTCTGGTGTACATGCATAATGTGGTTACTGAGAATGTGTAGTGCCAGAGGGCAGACAATACCTGTGGTCTTTGTTTCCACTGTGTACCAAGTCACAAGTCACTAATGGCCTGACCTTTTGATTTGCATTGGTCCTGTCTATTCCACGTGCAAAGTAAAAAAGGGTACAATTATTGGAAAATTACCCTTATTTTCAAGGTCATTACATTGCATTTATTGACCTTGACAGGCTTGAAAGGCATTCATATTGGTGATTAAGAATGAGAAACAAGTATCCAGTTAGATTTTTTATGTTGTATGAACAGTATGATTAGTATGGCATGACATCATTGTGTGTTTCATGGGTAAATAAATATCCAGTTATCGAATAAATCATGTTATTGTTATGTCTCTTGTGAGAAGATCTGCATAGCAAAAAAAAAGAATCTACCCAAACTACAGACTCTCCATTGCTGTTTATCCATGCAATGTGTCCCATGTTCTTCTTGTCACAATCCAGAACGTCTTGGTTGTCAGTACAGTCCATGGAGGTGCAAGGTAAATATTTTTTTCTCATCTACTCTTCAGGCCTTGAGAAATTGCTTGGTATTTCTTTAGGAAGAGAGAGAAGAAAATATCTAGATTTATGTTTAAGTGGGTTATAGTGCTGTTTTTGGCTTCTTTCCTCTGTGAAATGGGACGAAGCTTGTATGGGACTAAGCCAAATTATTACTTAAGAATGTCCTCTAACGTTTGTATTAAGTTGTGCTTGTTGTACCTTGTATGTCTGTCATTTTACTGTGGATGGGTTATGAAGAAACCTGTCTCAAGTGATCACTGTAATCAAAAACAGGTTACACTACCTTAGACTGTAAGAGACAAAAATGTTGTTGACATGTGGTACATGATTGCAGTTTGGAGGTGTTGTGTACTTTATTGACAAGTTCTGTTTACTCCCCTACAGCAGACGTCTGTCAGCTGGCGGCGACAAACTGGTGAACGGGATCGCCTCTCAGGAGGGGGGAGCAGACAGCCTGTAAGAATTTAAACTCTGAAAGTCAACGACTATGTCTTGTTACCAAAGACTGTAATTTATAAACTAACATAAAGATAATAAACCCTACAGTACTAGCACAGGTTTTATCACATTGGGGTAGATTTTCTGTCATACATACTAAGAATATGAAATATACAGACAAATAAGGACCTATAAGTACATAAACAGATTGTTTTGTTTTCCAGATCTGTTGCCATGCCGCCCCCAGCATGCCCCGCCCCTCATCTCCCTCCAATCGCTGTCGGTGCCTCTCCCCTTCCTCCCTTCCCACCTCCTGACCACGATCACTTAGAAACGCCGAGTCTCGGGGCCTCTCCTTCCATCTGTAACGACATCTCCGACACGACAAGTCCGTCGAGTCCCGTCACAACAGACCACACAGGGACGAACGGAGGAGACTCGCACAACCAATCAGGGGAAACAACAGTAGGTAAAGAGGACGAGAGTTTACAGAACAGCACATACACAGAACAGTTAGAAGACAGAAGTAGGATAGCGGACGATATGGGCGGGGAGGACAGTGCACCGTCAGACAGTTCCACTTCAGAAGATTCCTCGGAGAGCTCCCTGTCCGACGACACACCTACCTCAGCAGCGGAAGGCAATCCTACAGACACAGGAACAGCGTTCTCCACAGAGCAGTCCACAGAACCAACATCCAGCTCCGTGGAGACCATGTTTCCTGTCGAACCCACGGAAGCGGCGCCGACTGCGGAGTCAGCGGAACCCAGGGACACCACGGAATCATCAGAAGTCTCGTCAGACATGAGCGCTGGCCCCGAGGACAAGGGGAGTGAGAACACAAGGCCAACTAGAGCATGTACAAGGTCAGCTGACGTTCTAGAAGAGGATCCAGATGATTCAGGTAAGCTGACTGTTTTTATTTGATCAGTGTTCTAGCCAGCGTCCGTCTTTCCGTCATTTCACAGAATTTTGCTGCTCGTAATGGACCAAAAATACAGGGAAAAAATGTTTCAGAGGGTCAAGATTTCAAAATTTCCTCGGGGTACATGCCCCCTGAACCCGCCTATTGTCGCATTCGGCGCTCGCCATGTTATTACATCAAATGAAATTGAGATGACGGAAAAAAATTTCAGGATAGCTATAACCCTGGATTTGATAGCTGAGTGATGCAGCAAAAGTCAAGTGTCCATTTTCCAGATTTTAACTGCTTGAGTAGTCTCACATATTTATAGCTGTCACATTAACCATTCTCATAATTTGATAACACTTTCAGGATCCCCTCGTAAAATCAGAAGGATAGAAGAACCACAACCAAGCGACCAATCAGAGCAGACCACTGCATCACATGACCAAGTGGCCACTAACCAACCAGAGCCCAGTAGTGAACATGAAACCCCTGCCAGCCAATCAGAGGAGAGTTCAGAAGAGCAAAAGGCAGAGGATGTGGAGGAGCCAATGGAACAGGACTGAGGTTGCCATGACGATGTGGAAAGCTCTTGAGGTCACTGTAGGTAGTTTGTGGAGTTGACATTGTGTTGATGGGCTGGTCTGAAGATAATGTCATTAAAGGGACTGTCCAATGGACGTAGAGTACCAGCTGGCCATAATGTTGTCATGGCAAATGTATCAAATTTCATGTCAGAAATATGATAGCTGTAGATTTCGTATTTGAAGGGGACTTGGGTTACAGCTGTGAGTAGTGTGGCTTTGGCAACTTCACTTCCAGCCTTATAATAATGCAATTGTATTGGATACGCCTTGTGAAAGAAAAAAACACAAGTCAAGTGTATATATAGACAAGTTATGTTGTAACTTAAGTGGTCAGCAGTTACAAACTAAGCAAGACCTCTGTGTGTGTATCTATCTTAGAAATGTGGTCACTTGTGGTACATGCCCCCCCCCCCCCATTTGCCATTGTTGGTTTTTAGGAATTAGATGCATTGAAACTAGAGCTATGCAGCAACTGCCACTCATTTAATTAAGCAGTGTCCAACTGTGCTCTATTACCACTGTTAGCATAGGTATCAATACCTTAAGACTGTGTACTTCTGTGGCCATAAAAACACAACGATGTTTAACATGTCTAAATGCTGTTCATTCTTCCCAAAGGGCTGTGCAAATGTTTGCTTAGCATGAAGGCCATTGCAATCCCTGTCGAAGACTTCCAAAATTCACCAGAAAAAACGTAGTATGGACCTAGTATGACAAGAAATGTCAATCAAGGCTTCTGAATACTGTGATCAATGAAGGCCTCTGAATACTATGTTTGTCCCAAAGGCCAGTGTATTTAAATCTTCCTATCGTGTTTTCTTGAGTCCGGTGCTGAAGACTACTCCTGTTTAGGAAGTGTAAATGTGTCCAAAGTACATGGCATGTACATGGAAACAATTTTGCTTCCCTTGCCCAACCATCATACTATGTTAGGATTTTCTTATGCACAACCAGGGATTGTCTCACCTTGCTTACATTTCGATGTCTATCAGACACCTTCATCAGAGCTTCTGACTGGAGTGCTGCTCCTCTCCACTATATGTAGCCGATGTAGATGGCGCTTTTGCGGTCACATTTAGGATTGTGTTCTTGCCACAAAAGCACCACCTTCGTCAGCTACATATAGCGGTGAGAAGCAGCACTCCAGTCAGAAGCTCTGAGGAAGGGGTCTGATATACATCGAAATGTAAGCAAGGTAAGACAATCCCTGGTTGTGCATAAGAAAATCCCAATATCTTATGTTCTGCCACCCTGATGAAATTATTTTCACAAGCATCATACTGTCCTGCTATGTTGCTGAGATAGTTTAAACCACACTATTTTGGCAGTGCCTCAGGGGTGGAGCCATTCTGATGTTTTTCCTTTCTGTTTAACAGGTGATAATAAAGATTGGTAGTGCAGACAAAATTATAACTGCCATTAGAAGAAGGTATTTATACTCACCACAATAGCCACATTTGACCTCTCTTGGTTTCATTGATCAAAAACCAAAGACTATTAAAATGATACAGTCTGAATAGTGTATGATCGGAGAGTACTAGTCTTAAGTATGTGCAGAAATGTTGACTGGATGGTCAAGTCAAGTGACTTCCAGAGCCGTGCTTTGTTGCTTCAGACAGAGTTGTGCAAAATCATGCCGTATCTGTACATGTATGTAATACATTCCCTTGGTGTGGGATACATGTAAATGACCCTGACAACTGTTGTATGTTACTGTCAGTTCATGTTCTTCAGAAAGTGTATGGTTCTCATCATAGTGGGGGCTCAACATGTTCCAAAACAATCAGTTCATACAAAATCGGTGCTTAGGGGTGTAACATTAGTATACATTCTACTACTTATCTGGATATTTCATTACTAAACTACAAAGATTGTTTTGTGAGAGTTGCTTTGAGTGTTGGCAGTGGAAGGGGGGAAAGCAGCTTATTTGATGCCTAAATATTGACATGCACTTTTCTATCATATCCATAGCCACTGGGTTTTAGTTATCTTTTTTGTAGGGTTGGGGTTGTGTACACAGGATTTTAGAACTGCCTAGAGTTTTTTCACACATCCTCTTTTTGTAATAATGTTGGTGTTTGATACATACTATTGTCCTAACTATTTTCAAGACAACAAAAAAAGTATTGGACAAATAAGTCATAAACTTAGAGAAAAGCTGCCACATCTGCCCCCCTCCCCAAACTTAACAAGAAACTAACACACTTGCCTCTCTAGTGGGTAAGTAGTACTCTGTCATCAACAGAGAAAAATTTCTTGAAAAAGGAACAAGCTTCCCCAGAAATGTGTCTGCAACAAAAGTAGTGTTGGGATGAGAATCGAGAACTTTTGTTTCTATGAAAATGTGTCATCTGTAACTGTAAATAATATTTCATCCAATCTTGATGTGGAATCATCCCACAGTGCAAACAATGTATTTTGTAGCTAAGAAAGTTATTAATTAGTGTTGCATTCCAATGTATCGTAACAAATATGAATTCTGAATTAGGAAATCATTACGTGGACATACAGAATGATTTAAATAAGTGTCCATTGTTAGAGGTTTTGTTGTTTTTGCTTCTCTTTATTTTCTAGGCTTACCATGATACATGTGTAACATAGTCATCCACTTTTGATGTCAATTTTATGCTTCCATTGTTATCCCAGAAGAGACTAAACAACTTGTCGAGCTGATAGGTTAGATTATTTTAGCTTTTGTTTTTTTAGGAACCGCAGAAGTTGCCATGTTTATTGCAATGCCCAGTTCATGTTTTCAGGACAGAGTCCTTCTTGGACTTAAGGTTTCAAGTTGTATTATCTGAGATGTCTTGCTTAAGATGTATCATCACAATGTTGCAGGTGAATTCCCTTCAAAATTGGCAGTTTCACTCTTGTACATTGCATGCTTTTTGGCCAGTATCACTGGGCTGTACATCAGCTTGGAGCGCCCCCTAGCACATTATCCTGGTTATGCACTTGTCTATATACATGGTGTATGATTAAAGGCACGTAAGTATTGCCCCCATGCTTAACCATATGTTGTTTTGGATCACAAATCCTGCCATGACCCATGAAAGTTGTACTGCCCTTGGGCAGCTGGATTTCCCATTCTGTGACTGTGAAAGATCAAAATTATTTTATGTTCAGTCTTTGTAGTGGAGAGTTGTCAAATAAAGGATTTGTTTTTAAGTCATAACATCATTGTGTGAGTCTTCTTAACTTTGATGAGTCAAAAGGTTTCCTAGAAGTGTTATAATGTTTTTAGTGTCAAAGCCTAAACATGGAAAGTGTAACTTTAGATGAAACTAGTTCCCAGGCCAGATCTTTAGCATTGTAGAAAATGGGATAGTATCCGTGAATAATTTCATCAGGTTGGTGGATGATTGAATAGCAAAGTTCTTTATTCACAACCACTTGTTTAACAAGAGCTAATGTGATGTTTCTATGACTGTCATCTTCATCAGTCAGATGCCCTGATGAAAATGACATGTCGGTCATCGAAACATCAGGACCTGGTCTTAAAAAAGTGGTTGTGAATAAAGAACTTTGCTTTTCAATCATTCACCAAGCTGATATTGCTTGAACCTGAACTTTGCTATTCATAGGATAGTATCATAGTCAAAGAATCGTCAGAAGGATGACGGCTGAGACTCAACATCGACTAGTTTCAACTTTTATTCAAAAGTCTTCACCAGAATGACAAGAGTTGTACTGCACTGCCTTTTATACTTTTCTATCACAGTCAGGTCAGGGCACCCTGCCTGTTACTTAGCTTGGGGCAGGGCGCTCTTTAGAGATCAACCAATGAGCTTACAGGATCTCATTGTGCACTGCTAAGATTAGCCAATCACCGGCTAGAGAAAGTGATGACTCAGCGGATACGCTGTTTAGATCGGGGCGCCCTGCCTGTTACGTAGCTTAGGGCAGGGCGCTCTGACCGTGACCGGCACTCCGAAGAACATAGGATAGTATCATGTAACATTCATTTCAATATGAAGACTTGGAACTTTGCAATGTCAAAGATTATTGCACTACTCTGATGTGAATCATAATCAAGGGCCTATACAACAGCTCAATGTTAACATTGGTTTAGCATACTGCATTTTGATAAGAGACAGAGTTACATGTACAGCATGAGTTTGAAGGAGAAAATTGGGTCAGGACAAAAATGTCATGTTCTTATTCATTTTACTGCACTGTTGTAAAGCATAGATCTAGCTATGTACATCTGTATATACATTATGGTAGTTGCATTGTTTGATACATAATTTTGGTTTCTGTGTTGTAGAGTCCTATAAAACACCATTTCTGAAACACTATTGCCAACATTGAAAAATTGTTAAACCTTACTAATTTTACATGCACAGAAACTAGTACCAAGAAGATTGCATTTTATTGTGCTTAAGATTGATCTTCCACTGTGCCACTCCCATGTCTGAACTAAATTTTGTCCATGTAAAAAAGGTGACATTCTTCTTTTTGCCATCCTTAACTGGGGTGAAGCATGATGCTTTATTATGTAGTTTGTAGTGCACTGCGGCTTTGCTGTACAGCTTGTTTTTTAGCCAAGCACACTAGGTCACCCCTACTCTATTCGATAAGTGTGTTGGGTTCCTTTACATGCAGAGGTTTGATGCCTGAGGCTCCCTCATGTAGGGGCCGCCGGCTTTGCGTCACCATCCGAAATGACGAATGCAATACAACATGCTAAGATCACATGATCTTGCCTATTAGAGTATATGACTCATTATGAGCATGAAGATAAATGGGCAAAACATGGTGACAAATGGCATCATTTGTAGCCTCAGTTTTTATGTAGTCTTTGCTTCTTACAATGAAAATGAGATTTTGGCGACGCCTCTGAGGCAGAGACACGTTCAAAAGCTGTAAGCCTTACACAGTTGGCCTCAAATGGCATGAAAGGATACCTAAATGCCCACGGCATTACTCAACTGGTGTTTGAATGTCCCAGAGGTACTGAAGATATGATTAACTCATCATGCAGAGCTGTCAGTCACAGAGATGCCCAGTGCATTGAACTCGTCCATTCTGAAATATTAGGCAATGATACAACTCTTAGTGGGAAGTTTACATGTATCTCCTCTACATCTCAACTAGACGCCATCCTATCCAAAAATACACGCAAAAACGTTTGTTTACACAACGAGTGTCACAAGAGTGTTACAACTCTCACAAGTAAAACAGAAGTGACTTACGCGCCGTACAGAGGATTCTCCACCTCAACATTCTCCACCTCAGCACTCGGATCGTCTCTAAAACATGAAAAATACAGCATACTCTTACACTACAACTCATCAAATGGTGTTGCACAACACGTAGATCTTTATATGTATTTGCAACTAAGTGTAGCGTTTCCTTGTATGATTGCAACTTGCGGGATCTGTAATGCATTTTTTTCTGACAAGCTGGCAAGCTAGTGACGTAATATAATTGAAGCAAAAATGAAACGATTTTCCCAAAAGTGACTTACGTGTTGTGGCTGTTGCTCGCATCTAGTCGTTGCATCGGTACATTACAAGCCTCGGAATTCCTGTGATATCATACATACAGCACTATAAGATGTAGTAGCTCGATGAAAAAAATCAAGGAAATGTTCATTGTTTCTGTATTTCGAATTAGGTGTAAGGAGATACGTATGTTTATATATCATTCTAATGTAGCAGAAAATCTATAGAAAGCATGGTTAGATGATTGACAGGCTTTAATAGTTACCTTAAATTACGTCTCCTGCATATGAAGACAGTGACGCCCACTCCGACCAGGACTGCTACTCCTCCTGCGGCGCCTGCAGCAGCGAACACCGCGGTGTTACCTCCCCCTCCACTGTCACTGCCGCCTGACTGTTCCGCCTTGTCACCATCTTTAGCTACCGTAGTGTACTTGGAAGGATTTTCGGTTGTCTTGATTAGCTCGGGTTTTGTAGTTTTCGCAAGAAGTGGTGTGTTGGTCTTCTTTGATGTTGAAGCCTCCCTTGTCGTTGTATGGGCAGTCGTTGTGGCAGTGGTTTTTGCTACAGGAGGCAACGTTGTCATTTTTGTTGTAGCTGCCGTTTCTAGTTTGGGTGTCGTTGATGTTGTTGCCACTGGTGTAGTTGTTGTAGGTGCTACTGTTGTTGTCGTTGATATTGAATTTGTTGTAACTGTGGAATGTGTGGATGATGTTGAGGTAATTGGAGAAACTAACATCGTAGTTGTCGTCAAACCTGTTGTAGTCTGGCTGAGAGTGGTTGGTGGCATTCCAGTTGTTCTAGGTTGTGTAGGAGGGGGGAGAGTTGGTTGTGTTGTAGCAGATGTTGTAGCAGATGTTGTCGCAACTGTAGGCTGTGTCGTTGACCTGCCAGGTGTTGACAGAGCAGATGTAGTTTGAGAAACTGTTGTGCTTAGCTGGGACGTGGGGAGGGCAGTTGTAGTCTGGCTGAGAGTGGTCGCTGACATTTCAGCAGTTCTAGATTGTGTAGAGGGAGGGAGAGTTGGTTGTGTTGTTGTAGCAGATGTTGTAGCAACTGTAGGCTGTGTTGTTGACCTGCCAGGGGTTGAAACTGTCGTGATTGGCTGTGACGTGAGTAGGTCAGTTGTAGTCTGGCTGAGAGTGGTCGCTGACATTTCAGTAGTTGTAGACTGTGTAGATGGAGGGAGAGTTGTTTGTATTGTCGGCGATGTTGTCGCAGCTGTAGGCTGTGTGGTTGTCCCAGAGCCATCAGTTGTTGACAGAACAGATGTAGTTTGAGAAACTGTTGTTATTTCCTGGGGTGTGATTAGGGCAGTTGTAGTACTCGGTGCAGTAGTTCCTGGTCTTATTGGTGCTGAAGGTACAACGTCTGTGACGTTGCAAAAGAGGACAATGGTATTTCATTTTTTCGAATGACACTGATGTAGAAAAACGTCACTTCAAATCATTCTAGTAGCTTGGCTTTATCCACCTACACTGTTACCACCACGGCCAAACACGGAAAGGACAGGTCCCTTACCTTCACATCCCAGCAGCTCCATTCGAAGACGTATCAAAGTCCCCTTAAAGTCTTGTGGGTTCACTCGCACGATGGACGCGATGAGCGGCACACCAAGGTCATTGGTAACCACTGCCGTACCGTCGGAATTCGCATCAAACACCTTGAGAGTGTGATGGAAGAATCATCAAAATGATGTCCATGTCATGTTCTGAAAAATTATCTATTCTTAAGACCTGTAACATGACACGAAAACAAAATTCCGCAAATAAATCAGCAAACATCCTTGATATAGAAAGCTACAAGTCAGTGATACCTTGCTACTGTTGGACCCGGTTTCTTTGTACAGGGATAGGTTGTCTTCTGTGTCTCCGTATAGAAGCCTGTAACTCTTGACATGCCCTCCCCACAAACCCTGTGTCTGGATCCCGGTGATGATGGTTCTGTTGTTAAAGTTGACCTGTAACCACTGGTTAGTGTCGGAAACGTTGGCTTCCCAGGCGCGTGGGCCGTTCAGTCGGCCTTTGTAGGCCTCGTACCCAGTCACCTCCGAGGACGCCGAGATCTGGCTGTCCTCAATGTCACCGTTTTCCATTCCCAGTGGCAGCAAACATGAAGACCTAAGTACTAAATGAGAAGAAAGATCTGGTTCCAGTGATTTGAATAGTTGGCCATAGCTATGTCAGAAGATGACCATATCTATACCAGAAGACTTTTGACATACATGTACATTATGCTAGGGAAGTTACCTTGGCATCGTGTTCCGACGTACTCCGGCAGGCACAGACACTGGTAACCGTAAGGCACATTCACACAAGTCCCTCCGTTGGCACAGGGCGACGAGGCACAATGGTCGGTGTCTTATGAAAAAAAAGACAGATATCATTGTACGAAACATAGGTATACATGCGATTCAGTGGTGTCCACACCATCCTTGTCACAGAGGCAAATGCATACATACAGCTCCGAAATATAACACCCTTTGTGGAGGTAAAACCTTGACCTTGACTCTGGCTATATGGCGTCTCACCTTCACATCCCAGCAGCTCCATTCTCAGACGTATCAAGTTATTCGTGAAGTCTTGAGGATTCACTCGTACGATGGACGCGACGATCGGTACGTCAAGGTCATGACTGACCACTGTTGCCCCGTCGGAATTTGCATCAAAGACCTGGAGGGAAATATGAAAAACGACAAAAAAATTCCCAGAGTAAGGTACTAGCTGCTACAATCATAGGTTTCTACATGCTATTTGTTTTTTACAGTATGACAATGAGGGGCAATATTGTGCATATGGCGCATTAGATATCAACATTACCTTGCTACTGTTGGCTCCAGTCTCTTCGTACATAGCCAGTCCGTCCTCTGTATCTCCGTAGAGAAGCCTGTAACTCTTGACATGCCCTCCCCACAAACCCTGTGTCTGGATCCCGGTGATGATGGTTCTGTTGTTAAACTTGACCTGTAACCACTGGTTAGTGTTCACGACGTCTGGTTGCCAGGCGCGAGGACCGTTCAGTCGGCCTTTGTAAGACTCGTATCCGGGCTTCTCCGAGGATGCTGAGATCTGGTTGTCTTCAATGTCACCATTTGCCATTCCAAGAGGCAGCAAGCATGATGATTTCGTTACTGAGTCAGAAAAACGACATGATTGTAATAACGGTGATTTCTATCGTAGGAACAGACGAATATACCTAAAGTATGTCAGATATCAGAATACACTTGACATACATTATGATATGAAGATTACCTTGACATCGGGTCCCGACGTACTCTGACGTACACAGACACTGGAAACTGTCAGGTACATTCATACATGTCCCTCCGTTTGCACAAGGAGACGAGGCACAATGGTCGACGTCTGTTGAGAAAAAAAGACAGATATCATTGCATGAAACATCGGCATACAAGTGTACATGCTATTAATTGGTGTCATAATTTCTGTTCACAGAGACAAATGCATACAAACTGCACCGAAAACACAATCTCCTTAATAGAGGTAAAAGCTTGACCGTTTAGCCTCTATCTCTAGCAGTGTGGATTCTCACCTTCACATCCCAGCAGCTCCATTCTCAGACGAATCAAGTTATTTGTGAAGTCTTGAGGGTTTACTCGTACGATGGACGCGATGACTGGTGCGTCAAGGTCATGACTGACCACTGTCGGACCATCGGAATTTCCATCAAAGACCTGGAGGTAAAGACGGAAAGTGACAAAATTCCAGAGTTAATTGCTTGCTGCTACAATATCAATCATATGTTGCGTAGCCATTGTTTCCAAATGCTATTCAGTAGGAGGGGAATTTTGTGCATATGGTGCTTAATATATTAACATTACCTTGCTACTGTTTGATGCAGTGTCTTGGTACATAGACAGTCCGTCCTCTGTATCTCCGTAGAGAAGCCTGTAACTCTTGACATGCCCTCCCCACAAACCCTGTGTCTGGATCCCGGTGATGATGGTTCTGTTGTTAAACTTGACCTGTAACCACTGGTTAGTGTTGACGACGGTTGGTTGCCAGGCACGAGGACCGTTCAGTCGGCCTTTGTAAGACTCGTATCCGGGCTTCTCCGAGGATGCTGAGATCTGGTTGTCTTCAATGTCACCGTTTTCCATCCCCAGTGGCAGAAAACATGAGGATTGTGACACTAAATGGCAACAGCATGAACAAAAGACTTACAATATTAATTGGGAAGAGGCAGCTACTCTGCCGATGTTGCTACGATACTACAAATCGTCATTTTGTCGTATTCAACCCTTTGATTAGGCGTAAGCTAAGGTTCCTAATGACAAAAGTACGTAAGATTGATTATGATCATTCTATTCTTAATTTGATGAACACCAAAAAAGATGGACACACCAACTGATGAAGGCAAATCGTTTACATACGCTTGCAATTCTAACTTAATAACATTTACTACATATACTCAATTATATGTATAACGTCTCTGAAATGAATCTCTGCCTTGAAAGTAAATTACCTTGACATAGCGTGCCGACATACTCCGGTGGGCATAGGCACTGGAAACTGTCCCGTCCATTCACACAGGTTCCCACATTAGTACAAGGCGAGGAGGCACAGTGGTCGACCGCGGCGTCTGGGCCGGGATAAAAGAAATCATTTATATTGCACAAAATGATCTATGATTCCAGTTAGAAACTGTCACATTCAAACCTACAAGGGCGATTTTAAAGAAAAAATTTCCCCTTTTATTTCGAATTCTTAAATATATTTATCAAGTGCTATAGATCTATACTAGGAATAAAGACATAAGGACAAATTATGGCAGTAGATCCAATGAGTGTGTTACTACAGCTTGAAATCATAATCAGTGAATCAAAGCATGATTAATGAAACCAAACTTTACTGGGAAAGAAACGTAGCAACAAAGCCTTCTGGTACAATATATTGGTCATTCTGGTGATAAACTTGGTGAAAAGGTATCACAGTGCCTTGGAAACATTACCTTGACATTGAGTCCCAACATAGCCAGGCGCACACAGGCACTGGAAACCGTCACTCCTGTCCATACATGTCCCTCCGTTAGTACAAGGAGACGATGCACAATGGTCGACGTCGTCTGTTGGGAAAAAATAAAAATCACTGCGGGAATCTTTGGCATGCATGCTGCATTGTTACAGAAGCGTCTCAAATGATTTACAATACAAGCAAGAGCAATCATTTCTAGAGCTATAGCTATATATAAAGAGAGATCATGCATTTATCCTCTTTTCAAGCCGTCGCCTGTAGGCAATGCCCCGTGAAGCAAAAGCAGGAAGCGAATCACAGCTTATTACTTGTGACATGCAGCTTTAAAGCATAATCAGTGAATCAAACCATGATGAATGAAACCAAACTTTACCTGGGAAAGAAAACTTAGCAACAAAGCCTTCTCCAGCTATTCCTGATCCACCGTAACTTCCCGAGTAGTAATGAACCAAGAGAGACCCTGATGAAGACATGATCACATTT
Source organism: Branchiostoma floridae x Branchiostoma japonicum (assembly GCA_013266295.2). Lineage (NCBI taxonomy): Eukaryota > Metazoa > Chordata > Leptocardii > Amphioxiformes > Branchiostomatidae > Branchiostoma > Branchiostoma floridae x Branchiostoma japonicum. The sequence continues at coordinate 20,024,332 of CM023825.1, forward strand.
GGTGGGGCAAAGTCTCCATTCTCATCCCCACAGTACTCTCCTAGTGACGGGACTGATGTAGATGAACCGTCATATATTGACACCAATGGTTCAGTCAAAGAACACCAATGAACGACCGGGAAGAAGCTGAATTCTTCAAACTGCAGTTGAACTTGTCCCATGGGCGCTTCGATGATCCACTCACATGTGGTATCTGCTTGGATCGCGTTTGGGTAGTTAGGAGATGTGAAGTTCCTTGTTGGGCTGTCTTTGTTTAGTGTTCCTCCACAGGTCTGTCCCATTGAACCTAGACACATAAAAAAATATGTAACTTATGTATCACCATGGTGTGAGCATTTAAAAACGTTGTCAGACCATATCAAAATTCACATATAGCTATTGCAAAAGTACTTTATTTATTTATTTATTTATTTATTCATTTATTTCTTTAGCCAGTGTGGCCAATCTCAGTGACATAGCGAGCACTGCTTTACAGTGGGGTTGGTTGGTTGGTTGGTTGGTTGGTTGGTTGTTTGGTTGGTTGGTTGGTTGGTTGGTTGGTTGGTTGGTTGGTTGGCTGGTTGGTTGGTTGGTTGGTTGGTTGGTTGGTTGGTTGGTTGGTTGGTTGGTTGGTTGGTTGGTTGGTTGGTTGGTTGGTTGGTTGGTTGGTTGGTTGGTAAGGATCTCCATTAGTGTGTCAATTTACACTATTCTTCCTGGAGTCCTGGTGATGATGTAAATCACCATGTGGCTTATACGAGACGGGGTCGCCAGGCCACCATCCGGGTGATTTGAAGTGAATCACCAACTCCCAGCAGTATTTGGATCATCGCACACCGGGGCATGCCCCTACTCTTTTTCGAAAGGTGTGGGGAACTGGACAATAGGTCTTCATATGTCTTAAAGATTAAAAAAAAACTTTCATTCTGGTCAGAAAGTTCCAGGATAATTATCAGTATCTCTGATTATGAGCGTATTGATGACTTGTGTTTTTAGAGTTGATAAATGGCTTGTGCAATATCCCAGTTGACCAACGCCGTCAAACTGTCGCTGAACGGAGAACTTATCGCAATGGCAGTGAGGTCCATATTCTCTGTCGTCTGAGTAGTAGAATGGTTTTTTTTATTATGACATGACGCCATCTATATCACAACAGTGGCAGCCCGCAGGCTGAATTGATGGTGTGATATTACACAAATTGACTGCAAAAGAGCATTATATACATAAGCTAAAATCGAGAATCATTACATACACAACGATCGATTAAGTTATAAAATCGGTATACTTTAAAATTGGATAAAAAATACATGTTATTAATCATATAGGGCAATATTAACAATTACTTGTTTAGTAAACGAACCATGTGTGGTACAGCACTCTTTCTATATCGTTCGGTTCGACACTTCGGAATGTCCAGATTACAAGCAGAACGAGTCTGACGAGAAGTAATGTTCGTTCTTGTAGGCGGTAGTAGGTGGCGATATTGTTCAGACACTAGGAGAGATTTGGCAAACTTTAAAGTCAAGTTGGAACGTCTGGAATGAAGAGATGACAAGCCGAGGTGTGAGCATGCTTCGGAGTAGCAGGTGTAGTCATGTCCCATGATGATGCGGACCGCCCTGCGCTGGATTTTCTCAATCTTATTGTTCAGCAGTGTTGTTAATCCCGGGTGCCAGACAGGGGCTGCGTACTCGGTAATGGGTCTTATGTAAGAAATGTACACAGTGACAAGGTCTTCCTTTGCAATGTTGAAGTGCTTCAGTCTACGTAAAAGGAAAAGTCGCTGGCTAGCTTTGTTGTAGACGAAGTTGACATGGGTGTCCCATTTAAGGTCCGACTGCAAGTAGAGTCCAAGTATCCTCATGACGTGCACTTGTTCCAGGACAATGTCATTGATCTTAAGCGGGGGAGGAGGGTGCATAGTCCTGCTGAACTGGACATGGAGGACTTAACATTTGCGTGGGTGGAGAACCATGTGGCTCTCTTGGGACCATGTGTTCATATCTTACTGTCAGATAGCGTTGTCACGTAACTTTTTAACATCGGTCCAGATTGGGAAGACATTGCCCAAGTCCGCGCTACCTGGCGGAACAGGCTCCATCAAGGGACTAAAAGCTTTAAAAAGCGACCTTCAAACCAAGGAGTCGGACAGACGACGTAGGAGACACGAACAGTGCCAGACAACGGCTTTTTGATGTGGAGTATGTGGCAAGCACTGCAGCAGCAGTGCTGGACTAGCAGCACACCGCCGCACCCATCGTATACGTGAGCGATCGTCCGCCAGGATGTGAAGGACCAAGAGAGAGTGTTGTCAGGGGAAAACCAAGTATTTTGTTTGCTATGAAGAAGCAATAGGTGACAAGTTAATAAATGGGACTGACTTAGGCCGCTTGGTTGTAAAACCGTGATAGTCTGACGCCTTAATTGTCATATCTTTTGATATTAGTTTCTGTGTGTCTAAATTATCTATTGACATGTGCCGTGGTACATGGATATCTTTAAGCAACTTTGCAAAGTAGGTTTTAAACTGTACCCTGAGTCCAAGCTGCTGGCCACTGTTTGGTGAGCAAATTCTGCCTGTGGAATCGACATGCCAACTGACAGTACATCAATATATTGATTGGTTAGCCATCATGTTTATCCAGTGAATGGGCACACATGTATGACCTATTTGAAGGTCAACATTGGTGCCTTACGAAAGATAAAGTTTTTTTTAAAATTCAAATCGAGAAGCTTAAGAAATAGCAATCTACACGGGTATTCAGTTATTACCTTAAAGTTAGATATATATGCCCCTGGGTAACACTTTAAATGCCATGTCCGCAAAATGCTTGAAGCAGAGCAGAGAATTGGTACAGAAAATAGGAAGAAACTTGATCAGTATTTGTTCAAATATCAGAGGTGATCAATGTTTTACCCTTTGTACAGCACAATGTCACCATTGAGAGTTGACGAGCGCACAAATCTATTTTCCGAAACTACAGAAATATTCTGTACCTACATAGAGCATGGTCACGTTAAAGGCTAACAAGTCAGCAAAAGCAGCATATTCGGAAAATGACAAGACATTGATGGAATATATCACCCATTTTTATAGTCCCTGATCTTTGTACCAATGAACCTAACTGTTTCAAATTTTACTTTCTCTGTTTCATACAGTCATTAACACTATTCTTTTTTTGCATCAGAGATATCGTGTCACACAACATTCTACATTCCAACATGTGCAACGACTACAAGATAAATGGTTTCCTCCAATGATTTTCCGAATTATTTAACATAGATCAGCACAATTCTTATACGTAGGTGATAGCTTATTTTCATTAAAAACACTACATCAAAGGGAACATAAAAGATACGAATATCATTTTTCTGCCATCATCTATGTGTGCATATATATATATGATTGTATAGAACGGTCACCAGAGGAAGGATGATAACAAATTAAATCTGTTCATCAAAACTATATTTTGTAGTGTCTAGTTCAAGTGTTGGGAAAAATATATCAAGCTTCAGGGAACACACTCACCTGGTACTGCTAGATTCATCAGCATCAGCGCTAGCACCCCTATTAAAACGTACTTGCGATATGAGACCATTTCGTCGCTTGTCTCTCTCTAAAAAATCCGCGATGATTCAACTGAACAACTATCTGACACAACAGTCAAAACCCTTAACTTCTGAACCTTCAATTTGTGTTACGAAACCCCTGTCCCAAAATCCTTTGCGCCAAACAAATCTATTCTCGTCCAATGATATGATACCGTTCGCGGTGAGTGACAGCGGATTGTTCTCTGTAGCTCGGTTATCTTGTGCAAACGGTAGGTGTTTGTACTGACCAATACAAATTGATATGCCCAACCTATGTCCTGACTCCCTCGAGAAAAGTACTGTAGTTACCCCAAAGACCAGCGTATAGAAATGCATTTATTTTTCATAAACCCGAGTGTGCCTCTCCTACGCTAAAAGTATAAACGTCTATTAATCATATTAAGTTTCCTTGATTGCTTTTTTATGGAAATCATGCACGCGAAGTTTCGTTGTCGTGCTACCGTGCTATTTGTACACAGATCTATAAATCTATAGATAAAGATTTGCTTTTATTTACCTTTTTTTTTTACCATGCTCTGCATCATAAATTCTGCACCACTTTACATTGGCCGAAGGTATTACACACTGAAATGTGCACCATGATTATAAAAAGGTCTGGACTAACACGTTTTATGATATTTTATTCACTTTATTGCACTTAGATGAAGCATGGCTATATACAGTTTTTTTTATACAATGACAAAGAATTACGTCGGGAATATGACAGTAGTTGCAATATGCAGATGGCTTTCTTGCGTATATATTTCTTAAGTGTCAATCTTAAGAGTAAATCTTTGTATCATTTCTAAAGGCACTGAGATTTCAACGGTAAAGATTCTTGTTTTAATTTTGATGATTTCACATAACTTTATACAAAATTGATAAATTGCGTCACAGGGATTGCCCTTAGCACCTTTCATTGTGATACAATAAATCATATACATCTTCAGTTACTTTCTGTATGAAAGACGTGTTTTACACATACAAAGGTAGCATAATGTCAAACAGAAGAGAGTTCATGTTGTGCATGAAAATAGCAGCATAGAAAAGGAAAATATTTGCAATAATGAGTTTTTTTTAAGCATTGAAGACGTTGTACGGTGTTGGGCGAAGCGTGATGTTTCGACGGCCTCAAGGTCATCGCCCCTGATGATAATGTCGTCATGCACAGCTGTCATTAACGGCAATGCCCAGTTTATCGGGCTCGTCCATTCTGAAATATACAATACAATACAATACAATGTGTATAGAATGCAACATCTACTATCTACTATGTAATGTGACCCACGAATATATACATGTTGAAGGTTTTTTGGCGACGTCTCAGGGAGGAGCCTAATTGTACAGTATTGTGTGCAATTCGCAAGAATTCTAGGAATTGTACAGGCATTTTGTCCACAGTAATGGCATGTCCACAGGCATGTGACCCACATCTATGCCCACATTCCTAGAAACCTTTGGGACCTGCTTTGGGAATACCTCTGCCCCGGATGCCCTACTTTCTGTGACCCTGGGGCAGGTTCACTATACATTCAGGGGGGGTGCACTGTATCTGTATAGGTACCAAGTCTTCCTCAAAATCATGAAATGATGGCAGGGCCACAGTGCCATGCAAACACTAACCCTAACAGCAACCACCGTCGCCATGGCAATGTATGTTTTCATTGCCAGTCTTGTTGCACTTGTGATAGACATTTCTCGTCTATATTAGGCAACTATAGCTGTAAAGTAAGGTTTATGTAATGTTAAAGTGATAAGGCGTCAAAAATTATTCATGTTAGCTACCAATCCATGTAAATTCCCCATTTTAAATGTCCAAAAGGCTCCCACACTGGTAATGATTAACAGTATTTCTGATTATGTAATAGGCGTGTAATGAGCAAAAATATAATGACAATGACAATGAACTTTATTGCATATTCACGCCCTACATGGGCCAAATGCACTGAGTTAGATAACTTGGGTATAGGTAAAGAAGGAACACATATATATATAAGTGACTTACGCTCCATAGAGGGGGTTTCCTATCGCCACCTCAGCGCCTGTATTATCCCTGTAAACATGGACAAACACAATAAACCTTTACACAGCACATTCGGTGTGATAGAGAACGTTACAATTAATGTGGTTCTTCGGATAGGTGTAATTAGGAGGTCTTAAAGGCATCCATTGCAATTTCAGGGCAGCAAAACTGGATTTTCAAAGTTAATTTTCTGGTCATTCTTTTACTGTTGTAAGTTGAATCAACCCTATCCCATAGCACGGATCTGTGAGGCAAAAACGTGATGTCGATGAAGGAAAACGGTTGCTTGTTTTGTATCGTAGTCTGGTTGCTATTTATTGGTGGTACCCAAAAAATAAAGGCACTCCTCACGTAGCTTGTTTTTGTGCTATTTCAAACTCCTCAAGTATGAAATCGAAATGATGACGTAAATGTGCAGAGAAATGGCAGTAAATGTCAATATCAGTCAGATTTCCTCATTCAGAATATTTTTTGTTTTGTTTTGCCACCCTGAAATTGCATTGGATGCCTTTCATCTTTGCTCAAGACAAGATGACAAGGACATACTGGATAGCCTCGCAACAGTCAGCTCTACAGGAATGTTTGCTCGCAGCACTTGTGCAATCACATTAAATAACACCAGGCGAGAGGCACATGTAAATGTTTATATTGGATCTTTACATTTACTTCTGTGATTAAACAGTCCCCTGGCAGGCAATGACAGTTGTGATTCGTTACGTACGTAAAGAGACTCACGTTTTAGGATCCATGTTGCTCTCTCCGAGACGTTCCATTGGTACTCCACAAGCCTCGGAATTCCTGTAACATCATACATCATAGTTCATCTTGAGATGATAAAAAATGCAACAAATGTTTATCAACTCTGTTTCAACGATACTAAGAAGAAGCATATGATAGAGTTTCAAACATGGTCTTTAACGGCCATTCCTGATGCTTGATCAGTAATGTAAAATTACTATGCTTCCTTCAACTCATTCAGTAGAGTGTGACAGCATACCTATTTGGCTCAGACAGATAAACAGTATTATGAGGGGACTCTGATCGATAGACAAAATGCTGGTGTCTTTACCTTCCGCGTCTCCTGCATATGAAGACTGTGACGCCCACTCCGACCAGGACCGCTACTCCCCCTGCGGCGCCTGCAGCAGCAAACACCGCGGTGTTACCTCCCCCTCCACTGTCACTAGACTGTTCCGCCTTGTCACCATCTTTAACCGCTGTAGTGTACGTTAAGAGACTTTCCGTCGTCTTCTTCGTTTCGGGTTTGGTGGTTTCAACTGGAAGCGGTGTGTTGGTCTTCATCTCTGTTGTCGTTGTGTAGAGAGACGTTTTTACAGTCGTTACTTTTGCCGAAGTTTCCACCATTGGTGTTTGCGTTGCTGATATAGTTACTACAGGTGTAGGTGTTGTTGTTTTTGCTGACTCTGTCGTTTCTACCATAGGCGTCGTTGATGCAACTGTAGTTGCAGCAGTTGTTGGAGTTGGTACCGCTGTTGTCCCTGACGTTTCAACCATAGGAGTTATTGTTGATGTTGCTGTAGTTGCAGCAGGTGTTAGGCTTGGTACCGTTGTTGTCCCTGGCGTTTCAACCATAGGCGTTGTTTCTGATGTTGTTGTTGTAGTTGCAGCAGGTGTTGGGCTTGGTACCGTTGTTGTCCCTGACGTTTCTACCATAGGCGTTGTTGCTGATGTTGTTGTAGTTGCAGCAGTTGTTGGACTTGGTACCGTTGTTGTCCCTGACGTTTCTACCATAGGCGTCGTTGATGCAACTGTAGTTGCAGCAGGTGTTGGACTTGGTACCGCTGTTGTCCCTGACGTTTCAACCATAGGCGTTGTTGACGTTAATGTTGTCGGCACTGTAGATATCTCTAACGTCGTCAATTCTGGCGTCCCTGATGTTTCACCTGGAGTTGTTATTGTTGTTGATGACATAGAGAGAGGAGTTGATGGCATGGCTGTCGTCAAATCGGTTGTAGTCTGTCTAAGACTGGTTGTAGGCATTTCCGTTGTTGTAGATTGTGTAGATGAGAGGAGTATTGTTTGTACTGTCGTCGACGTTGTTGCAACTATAGGCTGTGTGGTTGACCTATGGGTTGTTGTTGGAGCGGGTGTAGTTTGAGGAACAGTTGACACGTCTTCAGTTGTTAGTGCATGGGTTGTAGGGATGGCTGTTGATTGGGCGGTTGTAATACCGGGTGTAGTGGTTGCTGGCTGGGTTGGCACTGGAGGAGCTGGTTCTGAATAGGAAAGAAGATGAAGGTATAGTAGTTTGATGATTAAAATAATACTGGTGAATAAAAAGCTTGCCTGTACCCGACTACAGTGGCAAAATCTTACCTTCACATCCCAGCAGCTCTATTCGGAGACGTATCAAGTTATTTGTGAAGTCTTGAGGGTTCACTCGTACGATGGATGCAACGATCGGTACGTCAAGATCATTACTGACCACTGTTGTCCCGTCGGAATTTGCATCAAAGACCTGGAGACAGACAACGACAGTGAAATACTTGTGCACAATATAAGATACCCATGATCTGGAAATCCTAGTAGTTATTCTTATCATGTTGGATATGATGACAAGAAAAATGAAATTGGCAGGTTCATATACAACAAATATTTCTCACATAACAAATTTCATATCACTGATACCTTGCTACCGTCCAATCCAGCCTCGTTGTACACTGACAATATGTCTTCTGTATCTCCGTATAGAAGCCTGTAACTCTTGACATGCCCTCCCCACAAACCCTGTGTCTGGATCCCGGTGATGATGGTTCTGTTGTTAAAGTTAACCTGTAGCCACTGGTTAGTGTTCACGACGTTCGGTTGCCAGGCACGAGGACCGTTCAACCGACCCTTGTAAGCCTCGTATCCAGTCTTCTCAGTTGATGCTGAGATCTGGCTGTCTGCAATGTCACCGTTTGCCATCCCCAGTGGCAGCAAACATGACGATTTCGCCACTAAAGAAAAGCAAAACAGAGAATTCAAAAGTGATAAATCATGGTAACTGGAATGGTGAGAGGTGGTAACGGTTGACCATTATCAACATCCCTTTATTTCAACCATGATCGTTTTAACCATGCACAGGTTCTTTCGATCACAGACACTGTTGATTTGGACTCTTACGTACATGTATTTTTCTGTTCCCCAGATCACTGTATGTTGTCACTGTCTATTAGATTATGTAATGAAGACCAAGGTAAAAGCCACCGTGAGCAGAGTAACATCGGTACAGATGTAGGATAAAAAGTGTCAACGGTACAGATGTAGGACAAAAAACAATACTCTGCCTCGCACAATCTTACCTTGACATTGTGTTCCAACATACTGCGGTGTACACAGGCACTGGAAACCGTCACTCCTGTCCATACATGTCCCTCCGTTAGTACAAGGAGACGATGCACAATGGTCGACGTCGTCTGTTTGAAAAAAAAGTAAAAAGCCCCGCGTGAAACATTATTATAGCAGGTATGCTGCATTGTTACAGGAACACCTCAATGATTCACAACACAAGCAGGAGCAATCTTTTCTAGAGCTTTTCCTATATATATAGAGAGAGGCATTTATCTCTTTTTCAAGCCGTCACCTGTAAACAATGCTCCGAAAAGCAAATGCAGAAAGCGAGTCAATGTTAAACTTTACAGAGCTTATTTCTTTATTGATACGGAACGTTAGGCAACAGTTACGGTAATTAAAACGCAGAAGCCACCTGTTTCACATTGCAAGCCAGTGAAGCCAACAGCACAAGAGCAGCTGTACCCAGTCGGTGTGTCTGTGCACGTGCCTCCGTTTTGGCACATTACGTCAGCGCATTCAGCATGATCTTAATTAGAGATGTTTGAAGACCATGTTGAAAACACAATTAATAACATAGGTATTACCTATAAATCATTATCTGCATTGTCTGGACAAAATACTGAGGTGAGAATTTTATGATTATCGTCTACTGCACAAAATATCTATAACTAACCTGAACAATGCGTAGGGAAATTTGTGACAAATACTCTCTCTCACTGAACATATATCAACGAACGTTGTTCATCTACTATCATCACCAATGCCGACAAGTAATCAAAGTTAAGCGGATGTCATCAGCTAGTTACTCGTAGCATATGGTGAATGTAGTTATGTGTGTAGCATGTATGGGGTTATAAACAAACTCACCTGGGAAAGAAAACGTGGTAACGAATCCTTGTCCAGCCAAGAGTCCACCGAAGTCTCCCGAGTAGAAGTGGACCAACAGAGAACCCGAAGACGACATTATGACGTCCGGTGGCGCGTAAATACCGTTCTCATCTCCACAGTACCGTCCTAATGATGGGTCTGATGTTGATGAACCATCATATATCGACACAAATGCACCTGAGTCAGCACACCCAAAAAATGCTGTCAGGAAATTAAAGAACTCAAACTGCAGTTGAACCTGTCCCGTGGGTGCTTCGATAATCCACTCACACGTGACCCTATTGTCGAGTCGGTCCGGGTAGTTAGGAGATGTGATGTTTCTTGTCGGGCTGTCTTTGTTCAGAGTTCCTCCACAGGTCTGTCCAAGTGACCCTAAGAACGTTGAAAAACAAATCTTAGAATATGCTGTATATGAACTATTGAGAGCTGTTCATAATCGTCGTGCCTGTGTATCTGTACATTTGTGCATTCGCGATTTATGTATTGAGAGATGACAAAATATTTGAGGAACATAAAAATTCTAGAGATAAGCAGTTGACCAACACCGTAAAGGTGTTGTTGGACAGATACTAGTAGTCTATCACGATGACCTTTAGGCTCATATTCCCTGCCGTCTGAGTCATATTGTACCGACGACAGGACAACATCCCAGTCAAGAGATAACCAAGTATTATGACTGAGCTATCGCTATCAGGCTGTAAGCAATGGATGACAAGTTAGAAATGATAATGACAACGTAGTCTGCTTGGTGACTAGTGGTCAGAACGTATAAAATCAGATCAAATCTAGATGACATCTTTACATATTAGTCATACGGCACACCCTCCTATGTATGAATAATGTTAATCATATTTGTAAAGTAGCTGAAAAATTACACTACGAGCCAAAAGTGCGGAAGATAAGTGACTGCCCGTTGCTTGATGAGCAAAGTTCAGCTTGTTGATATGACCGTGATTAACCATTCAAATCTGCTATAAATCACTGTGACATATCAAGAACACTATTTTGAAGCCGCACTGCTGGATCCAGATCAAGATAACGGAAGATTTTAACAAACAATAGGTCCATTTAACATCCAGACAAGTTGCAATGGTCAGCAACGTTCCAACATCACTAAAGCACAAGTACCATAGTTCACGAGCGCACCGATTTTTTTACACGACGTAGGCATGCTATGGCTATGTAGCCTGGGGTCCACCCTATTCTAGCCCCGGTTTGCTCCTCAGATTGCTCCCCTTGTCAAGTAATGCTATCTTTCAAAGCGCATGATGTATACAACGAAGACATGACGTCGAACATGAAAATACCTTGTAGGTAAATCTACATGTTATTTGAATGCTACATGTATATAATCTTTCAATACATTGCGCTATTATCACTGTTGCACAGTTGAACAGTTCCCACGTGAACTTGCATAATTGACAACTATTGACATACTTACAAACTACCCAACATGATGCAACACCTGTATAACGTAGGTGGTGCACGTGAGTGACACAGTCATAATAAGGCATTACACTGAAAGAGATGCTAATCACAATCACAGTTTCTGTCAGTACTTATAGATCTGTTTAATTGTACAGGACGAGCACCGAAAGAATGAATCAGACAGTAACGAATTTAAATGTGATCTAGTTATCTAAGAGGTAAAGATTTTTAACACTCACCTAACGGTCCAAATATCACAAGAATCAGCACTCCATACGAGATCATGTTGTCCGTTAGCGTTACAGAATACTGAGGTAAAGAAATCCAACAAACACCTATCTCTGACAGCACGAGTTCTGAAGATATCGTCTGTTTTACAACAACCCTATCCCAAGAGTCTTTGCGTCCAACATATCTGTTCCAATGAGGGCGTGTTAAGCGGTGACTGGCAGCGGGGTTTTTGGCCCTTGCAACTTTTTTATCTTGGGTAAACGGAAGGGTGTGTTAATGTTTGTAATGACTGATACGCGCTGCTGTAGAGCTGAAGCATCCGTGATTTCATTGGCTTATTCGAGAGACGTTCGATATGCTGTAATTATGATAATCTAACCGTGTCGGGCAACGGACAAGTATTGAAACTTAGAAGGATTTACATAACACTTCAAGTTGTCGATTAAGACGAGCATACTTCTGAAGAAATATTGACTCGAAACAGTTAAACAGCTTCAAGTTGGGTTTGGTCTCCATGCTATAGAGTATAGTACACATAGACACGATTCAACATTCAAGTAGTTGTGTACTAAGGTGACTCACAAAGATCATATTGGTGATAAACAACAAGGGAACCGTATCTCTAGTTCTTCAAAGCTGCTGTTTTCTTCCGTTTCTCCTTATTCCATCTATTCATACTGTCTTTCTGTGACTTCTTTTCGGTCCCGTTTCAAAACAGATTCACACTTTCAATTCGTTTTGGTTTCTGACCTTACTGTGATATTTTAGCCCTCAGATTTTTCCATCTTCTCGTTCCTAGATGTCTCACCAAATTTTCTGTGTGCATGTTTTAATCTGGTCAAAACCCTCTACCTGTCCATTTAGGTCCAGGTTAAAACTGAACTGATGATGACAAGGACCCTGCTGCATGTATTCAGCCACCCCAACACGTCCTTGTTTTTATATTACTAACACACTAAACACACTTGTCTTGTCTTTACTTACACAAAATCAGTTATCTATATTTCTTCCAAATTATCATTTTTATCATTTTTCCCTCCGTGTACCGTTCACTCGTTACTAACACGTCTTATGCACACTGTTAATGAACCCAGAAATGGGGCTTAGTAGTAAGAAAGAAGAAGAGGTCTAATTTTTCAGTGGTGGCTGAAGAATGTACATGTGTTAGGTAATTATGCCGATCCCAAGGACGTTGATCACCCCACTCTGCTGGCAAACAACCTTTAGTCCTCTCACGACTGACCTCCGGGGTCCCCATTAGGGAGGGGGGAGTTAATTATTTCAGGAAAACAAAGGTTACATAACCTACACTGTTTGATGTTTGTTGTACACATTTTGAGCTTTGGCAGGGGGATGACACACTTAACCCCTGTGTCGTATGGAAAAGTTACACTCGGGTGCATATGGATCTATAATACAAAATGCGTAGTAAAACATGGGATTTGTTTTTAGCTGCTGGCTACTGAACGATATACACATCATACAAACTTCCGAGGTGACCACAAAGACAGAATTTCTGTTGACGGAAATCGACATATCGGTGAAGGACTGACGAACGATTTATCCATCTAAATCAAGGTTTCTGTCAGACGATATGTCTCTCAAGGGTTGCTCCACGTGTACGTGTATAGTCGTAACGGCCATAGACTACACAGTACCTCACAAGAAACCTATCGGACGCTCGTCATCATCTTTTCATTTCAGCCTCAATGGCCCACGATAAACATGTCATAATGCACAGTAATTAAGCTTACCGTTTGGTCTCAAATCTATTTTCGTTGATAACATAGTTTGTTAGAAAGACATACGCACATTGGCGATTTATTTAGCGATCTCTGTTGTTACATTGCACAAAGTACCGGTCCGTTTAATTCATTGAGATCATGTGCATCGTCATCTTTATTGACAACCTCCATTGAGTATCTTTTATCATTAGAACTACAAAAAGCATAACTCACATATTGGTTTCCCTCAGAACGTGTACAAAGTGTCTGTGTCAGGGGTCAGCAGCTGAGGGAAACGTGTTGGATTTTCATATCTCCACATGTCAACCGTAATTGGGATTAATGTAGCGGTTTGGACGTTTGTTTACTATCCGCCTGCCTGTAACCTCGCTCCGCAGGCGTGAGTGCAAGTCCTGTTCGAAGAGTTTGACTTGCCAACAGTGTGAAACCGTGTCCGTCGACAAGACCTTCACCCATCTGGGAAACGAGATTAGGATGAAGCTAGCCTATAGTATATAGTGAGGTACATACGCCTGCAATTTAGCACTGTATTCCGGCACACTTAGACCCGCATACAGCAGGACGTTTCCGTCTGGAATTGCCACGCCGCTCCCATTATGGAGTTTTCCACCATAAGATGGTTCACACTTTTCTGTCTGCTGGTGTTTAGTCATGGTTAGTTTGCTAAGTTTTCTCTGCTTACACAAGTCATTTTGTGACGCAATGATCTGTTACTACCTTCTAAAATACACCAGGCAATTTTCTACTACATATCCACCCTCAAGATGTTATGCCAAGTAACGCGTTGTAAATTTTGCTTAGCTACCTGTTTTGCTTACCTGTGTCCTGTGATAATGCCTGTGGTGCAGGGATTATACATGTAACGTTATATAGTTACGTTAGTAGCTAGCAGTAGCTAGCCAACAGGTCATGTTTCGCATAGCCACGAAGTAATCAATTTTGTTGATGCACCTACCGACATTGAGACAAAACAAAATACATGCATATGTATTAGTCTACGGACTTTCTGGGCTTTTGAGACAGAACAAAATATTAGTCACAGACTTTCTGGGCTTTCAACTATCAGCGAAGCCGCTTCTCAAAACACAATACTAGTACTAATGCTCGCCACAAAACTATTCACAGTCGATTACGAATGTTACATCAACCCATAACCAATTTTACCAAGTTTAGTTCTTACTTCCAGGGTCACTGGGACAGACCTGTGGAGGAACTCTGAACAAAGACAGCCCGACAAGAAACTTCACATCTCCTAACTACCCGGACCGACTCGATAATAGGGTCACGTGTGAGTGGATTATCGAAGCACCCATGGGACAAGTTCAACTGCAGTTTGAGGACTTTAATTTCCTGACAGCATTTTTTGGGTGTACTGACTCGGGTGCATTTGTGTCGATATATGATGGTTCATCAACATCAGACCCATCATTAGGACGGTACTGTGGAGATGAGAACGGTATTTACAGGCCGCCAGACACAATAACGTCATCTTCAGGATCTCTGTTGGTCCACTTCTACTCGGGAGACTTTGGCGGACTGATAGCTGGACACGGATTCGTTACGACATTTTCTTTCCCAGGTAGATTTTGCATTTATCATATACCCTGGACCTAGTTTGCAAGTTCTATTCTATACGAGTAACTAGCTGATAACGCTTATAACTTGTAATGATAACTTTCCAAATGCAGTGATTCTGTGTGGCTAATGATTGTGTATGTATTTGTCACATATTGTATTTGTCAAAAAAATTCTTTTTGGTTGTTGAGGTTAGTTATAGTTGACAATAGCCATGACATGTTAACTACTTTTAACATTATATTCAAACTCTTTAATCAAGATTATGCTGAATGCGCTGACGTACTGTGCCAAAACGGAGGAACGTGCACAGACACACCGACTGGGTACAGCTGCTCTTGTGCTGCTGGCTTCACTGGCTTGCAATGTGAAACAGGTGGCTTCAGCGTTGCTTAACGTTTACCAAAAAAAAGAAATAAGCTCAGAAAAGTTTAACGTTGACTCGCTTTCTGCAGTTGCTTCTCGGGGCATTGTTTACAGGCGACGGTCTGAAAAGAACATAAATGCATGATGTGTCTAGATTGCATTTGCCTGTGTTGTGAATCATTTGAGATGTTCCTGTAACAATGCAGCATACATGCCAATGTTTCACGCAGTGTATTGTTTACAGGCGACGGCTTGAAAATAAAATAAATGCATGCCCTCTGTCTCTCTTTATATGTAGCCTATTGTAAGCTCTAGAAAAGATTGCTCTTGCTTGCGTTATGAATCATTTGAGATGTTCCTGTAGCAATGCAACATGCATGCTAATGTTTCACGCGGGACTTTTTTTTCCAAACAGACGACGTCGACCATTGTGCATCGTCTCCTTGTACTAACGGAGGGACATGTATAGACAGGAGTGACGGTTTCCAGTGCCTGTGTATGCCGGAGTATGTCGGGACTCAATGTCAAGGTAATTTTGTGCGAGGCAGGGTATCGATTTTATCTGACTTTGGGACCATTGACAGTGCAATGTGTCCATCGTAAAAATTACTCTGATTACGTGGATTTACCTTGGTCGTCATTAAATAATCTACCTGGTCAACGTTCGGTGACCTAGAAAAGAAATCCACTATACATGTACATGTACATGTACATGTACATGTACATGTACATGTACATGTACATGTGCATAACAATCCAGCTGCAGAACTTCTGTGACCGTGAAAGCCTGTGCATGGGTAGAAGATTTGCTGCAATAAAAAAGATGATGATCTTGCTAATGGTCTATAGCAACCGTTACCACCTCTCACCTTTCCAGTTATCATCATTTCTACTTTCTTTGTTTTTTTAGTGGCCAAATCCTCATGTTTGCTGCCACTGGGGATGGCTAACGGTGACATTGCAGACAGCCAGATCTCGGCGTCCTCGGAGAAGCACGGATACGAGGCTTACAACGGCCGACTGAACGGTCCTCGTGCCTGGCAACCAGACGTCGTCAACACTAACCAGTGGTTACAGGTCAACTTTAACAACAGAACCATCATCACCGGGATCCAGACACAGGGTTTGTGGGGAGGGCATGTCAAGAGTTACAGGCTTCTTTACGGAGATACAGAGGACAAACTTTCGATATACAAGGATACCGGATCTGACAGTGGCAAGGTATCAGTCAGATATAATCCAGCATATTCGTTGAGTTTGTGAAGTTGGCACGTTTTCTTCTTCTACTATGCAGATTAAGCCAGAGGATTAACTATGTACATGTATATTTGATATTGTGGCAGTCATTACTACTAAACGTTTCTGTCATTTTTCATTACTTGCCTCCAGGTCTTTGATGGAAATTCCGATGGCTCTACAGTTGTCAGTCATGACCTTGACGTACCGATCGTCGCGTCCATCGTACGAGTGAACCCTCAAGACTTCACGGATAACTTGATACGTCTGAGAATGGAGGTGTTGGGATGTGAAGGTGAGTAACTTTGTAAAGGCATTTTGTAGGTCTGGCATTTGTAGTGTTGCCAATGTAATCAATACACTGTAATCGATAAATCAATGTTATCTATCAAACAGATATAACCGTTGTTTCTGTTTTGTTTTTTTTTGTCCACAATACTACAGAGCCTTTAGTATCGACCCAGCCTGGAACTACAACACCTATTGCTACAACAGCACTTTCCACATCCAAGGCAATCACAACAGAAGATGTGCCAACGCCACAAGCTACATCTGCCCTATCAACACCTGACAGGTCAACAACACAGCCTGCAGTTGCTACAACATCTGCAACAACAGCACAGCCAACTCTCCCTCCATCTACACAATCTAGAACTGCTGAAATGTCAGCGACCACTCTCAGCCAGACTACAACTGCCCTCCCCACGTCCCAGCTAAGCACAAAAGTTTCTCAAACTACATCTGCTCTGTCAACACCTGGCAGGTCAACTACAAAGCCTGCAACAACATCTGAAACAACAACACAACCAACTCTCCTTCCGTCTACGCAATCCAAGACAGCCGGCGTTTCAGCGACCTCTCTCATCCAGACTGCGAGTGGTTTGACCACAACGGTGACACCGACTCCCCCGACTATTGTAACAACAGAGTCTTTTGGAACGACAGACACACCACCACAATCATCATCGATGATGACTATCGTAGAAACTATAGAGACAACAACAGTGGCACCTCAGACAACTTCAGCTACGACAGCACCGTCAACGACACCTGTACTTGCAACAACAGCCGCTGTGACAACGACTATCCAAACAACGACAGCGGAGGCTTCATCAGCAATGGAGGCCAACACAGCTTCCACAACACCAGGTATGTGATGCCAAGCAAACACATGTGATTTTGCACACTCAAACATGTATGCGTGGACAGCGTTCAAACATATAAACACCTGGAGTATTCTGAAAGATAATGATAACACCCCCGTTCCACTAGGACGGCGCTCTCTCTACGAGCTAAGATTTTTACAGAGCGCTCAACGAATTTCATAGATTAACAAACGAATCTTTTTACGGTTTGTGTGTTTTGTTGTTTTTTCAGTCATACTTTTACACTTTACATAATATTCAAATTATGAAATGAAGGGCTACGCAAATTCAATTCAAGTCGCAGCGAGAGCGCCGTCCTAGTGGAACAGGGGGGTAAGGTAGAACCACATGTATTTTCCTGTATTTATTTCACTATTTCCAGTCCATTTCGTAATCTATTTGGACCCTCAGGTCCTGTTGACGTCACGCACGTTCCTCAATCGTACATTTCCTGTTTAACTACTGTCTCTTCTTTATCTGTCAAACTTCTAGCTGTTTTTGTCATTCTGGCAGTTCTGTTGACTTTTCACATGTCGGCGGCAAGGCGCGCGCCCTGCTTAGATTATGGACGCGTAGCAGTTCACAGGTTAACTGCAGGTTCAAGTCAGATCACGCGACTCAGGCGTAGCAATCTTTAGCGCAAATTCTGTTGTTTGTTTAGTCTTAACATTGTCGGTGACGGTTCTTTCTGGCGGAGAAGTATCCACAGAAAAGGTAGGCCCTTTTGTCTTACATAGCATTGTACCTATTGTTTTTGTCATTGCCAATAGGTAGTGTATCTAATGTACTCTTTTCCTACTGTATTCTGTATTCTTGTGTGTTCTCAGTATCTACTCAGGCGTCGAAAATTGAGTAGCCAGAAAGCGACCAAAAACTCTCATTTATACTTCAAGCGAATTTCATTGATAAAAAAAGTGTATTTTGTGAGTTTTGCGTGTTCTGTGGACATTTTGTTGGCTGACATATTTAAGTGTAAAATTGAAAACTCTGCTTTGGCATGTATGACAAGAAGTTTGACAGATTGATGTCAAATACGTGGCGGCGAGTTCCCGTCTTCCCAGAAGAAAGTTATTCACGTACGTCAAGTTGGCATGCGCAAAAGAAGTTTTAAATAGCGTAGGTTTGCAATTTTACACAGACATGACAGAACAAGACAAAGTACATCGTGCCCCCCATGTTTACAATTCAAACAATTCCAAGAAGACAGGATGCGGAAACTGCGCTTTTGTAAACATAGAGGCACGATTTCCCTGTTCGAGGAAGCCGACACTACCTTTAATAAACATGGAGGCTCGACGTATAAAGTCAGATCAAATCTAAGTTATTCACGTACGTCAAGTTGGCATGCGCAGAAGAAGTTTTAAATAGCGTAGGTTTGCAATTTTACACAGACAAGGTACATCGTGCCCCCCATGTTTACTATTCAAACAAGTTGTTCCAAGAAGACAGGATGCGGAAACTGCGCTTTTGTAAACATGGAGGCTCGCCACTTCCCTGTATCGAGGATGTCGACACTACCTTTAGTAAACATGGAGGCACGATTTCCCTGTATCGAGGATGCCGACACTACCTTGTGTAAACATTGAGGCACAGTTTCCCTGTATCGAGGAAGCCGACACTACCTTTAGTAAACATGGAGGCACGACGTACCTGTAGTGGTATGACTTCGAAGCTATAAAAGCAGGGCAACTTTAACACTGCCGACAGACGACCATTCGTGGCTTCAGATCAAGACGCCGTTCTCTGGACGCCACTGCTGACAGACACTTCAGAGACAAAGTCTTCATCTTGACTAACCAACTATACTGTGAGGTATGCAAACCGTCATGTTGTATATTACATTTTAGTTGTAATTTGTAAAAATGCTCTCAACAGTCATCCAGTATAGCCCTGTTTTTTTTTATTTTAAAAAAGGTTTTTCAAGTCTAAAATGTGAATTACATGCACTGGCTATATATAGGTCAAAACTATATCGTGTATGTAGTCAACGCTTTGCTTGTATTGTAATGTCATGGAAATACTTCTAACTGCGGGGTCTAGATTAGCTATACTCCTTACAGCGCCCCTTAGTAATTGTGACCAAGGCATGGCTGACGCATTAGAATCTTTGGCCATGTAGGCCATGGCTACGATCAGGTGACAAACATAATGACAGCAAACATTTGGTAGGCAGACTCTCCTCCTGATACAATATATATACGTATAGTATCAGGTCTTGAATTAGAGTCATTAAGCAAGACTCAAAAATTCAAATGTTTGTTGTTATTACACCACATTTACCAGAATCACTAACCGACATTTAAAATCAGAATCGCCTGCACGGAAACTAAGACTTTATGGATAATGATATAAGGCTTTATAGCATACGCTTAAAAAGAGTAACGTTACACCCTTTATTTCCGGGTGGGGCCGATAACTGTTTGATTTATCAGTGTATAAGCTGCTACTGGACGAGACTATAAATATCACGAGTCTCGCCACCTAGAGCACAGTCTGCCTGGAGAGGCAAGGAAGGTATTAGGTGGGCTCTCCAGATTAACGACAGACGAATGAGATTCTCTACACTTCCTTCCCTGTAGGTTAGGACTTCCATCTTACATTTTGACTGCTGCATATTTTCGGGGCATTTCTGTCTCTGTATCTGTATAGCCGACGTAAGCGTCCTTTAGCGTAACCACACCAGCTTTTGTGCAGCAAAAAGAACACCATGCGTTCGACGCTATCAATATAGGTTTACGAAGTTTTACAGTGGAGGGAGGTCTGACCGTCACGGAAGTTGACTGCGCCCCGCCGATTTTTTATCCGTCGTAAGAAAACCCCGGAAGTACAGTACAACAGAATGTTCGATGCTTGGCCCTTCGCCTACACAGGACGGTCAACGGTCACCAGTGTAAAGCGGGAAAAGGGTCATACGACGGTTTTTTCTACGAATCGCCATGCGCCACTTCCGCCCACGTCACGCGGCGACCCTTCAACGTGGGGCACGTGGGGGTTCTCGCCTTTATGTGCCTTAATGCTTCAGTGCACGGACGGTACTTCCAAAGTGTGCGTGGATTCTGACGACTAGTGTCGAAATTTTTGCATTTTTGCTATTTTAAAAAGGGTATTGGGGCTTCGTATTGGTGGACGATTAGTAGTTTGCCGATGCAGATACTTTCTTGTGCTCCACAGAACATTGGAAAGGGTCCAGTGTCGCACTCTTATATATTGTCCCCTACAGTAATGATTCACAGAAGTCAAGACGTACCATATTTGTTCAAGGCGGGACAAAAGTCGTGTTTTTGTTTAATACATGAGTCAGACCAGAAACATTCAAGTGTATGGCCTAAGCCTGACAGAACAAACTTTGCTGTCCGTGAAAAAAATGGACTATTGTACTCGACATAAGGATTATAGTGCGTATAAAAACACTTACTTTGATCTAGCAGCTGATAGTGCTTGTAAACGTCGTTTTAATCTATCGATTCAAGGTGCCTGAAAAATATTTTAGTCCTTTTGAATTATTCCATGCCCTGAAGTTAGATAGCTAAGGTCACGGAATCATGGAGGCGCTTGAGTTAGAGCTGGGAAAATTACACAGGTGTAGTTCAGGCTAACATATATACCAGATAATATCTAATTACACAAGAACTTGAATTCAACTTGTACCCGTTTTTAATTGGGGTATAACAAAATCAAAAAAGAGGGAAAACTAGACAAGAGAGACAGGAGGTTTCTTAACTATTTTCTATTTTCTTCCATTTTTTTGTAACTTCTTTTTTTTAAAAACTTTTCCAACAGTGTAGACTTAGACAGAAGGAAAGAGACAGAAAAAGGATGTGCCAAGCTACCCACGACAGGTTATTGTCCATGTGCTCCCACCAACCCACTCCTGCCAACTTGTACCCGCTTTGAAATATTGTATGGAAATTGCCTCTAATATCTTTTTTTTATCAGGTGCGTAGATATCTGAGATGGCATTCAAACTGCTTCTGGCCGTGGGACTGGTGTTCCTGGTGGGACTTACAGCGGCAACTGCAGGTGCGTCAAGTGGTTATCTCATACACAAGTGAGATCAAAAGCCATTTCAGGGCGGTAATACTGACTTTTCAAAGTCAATTTTCAGGTCATTTTTTTTACGTATTAAGTTGAATCAACCCTATACCGTAGCATACTTAACGCTACATCTGTAAGGTAAAATGCGATGTCGCTGACGGTAAGCGGTTGCTTGTTTCGTATCGTAGCTGTAGGCTGGTTCTAGCTATTTATTGGTGGCACCAAAAAAGGGACTCCTCATGTAGTTTGTAGTGGGCTCATTCAATAAGTATGAAATGGTGACGAAAATGTGCTAAGAAATGCTAGGAAATGTCAATATCAGACAGATATCCTCATCCAGAATATTTCTTGTTTTACCGCCCTGAAATTGCTTTGGGTGCAACTATAGGTTCTGTTTCCTAGAGTACCACATCAAAAATGAAAATGCTGTTGCTCTAATATCCCCGTCCCTGTTTTTCAGACGACACCCTGCCGCCAGCAGATCTCAAGGTGCCTCCGCAAGCACGGAACAGCATCGGGGATGAGGCCAATAAAGTGCAACACCTGGTGGAGACACTCAAAAGTACTGCCGCTCTTTCAACATCCAATATTTACCATGTTTTCTGTCCTAACTTCGGAAGTGATTCCCCAAAGGCAATGCACGGGCTCCCATATCAGAAGTTCAATTGATGGCAATATAACTAATGCATAGCATATAGAGATACAGAGTAGCAACACCAAAAAGATTTTGTCTCGCTTAACATTACCCCATGCAAGAAAATATTAAGCCGATCGTCTTGGGAAAACATACGTACCCAAAAAAATCCCACCTACAAGTTCACAGGGTATACTAAGAAGAGCCCAAGTTTTTGCTGCTGGCGTCCAAAACTAATCATCTTGTACTTGTCTCTTTTATTTTTTCAATGTCAGATCTGATCGAGAAAGAGGACGGACCTGCAGAAGTTGGAGGGGGTGCTTCAATGAATGGACTCGGTTAGTTGGAAGTATACACATGTAGTGCCAAATAAAGTAGGGTAAAACAAGGGGTCAGATCAAAACATTGCCAACAGTTTTACCGCAGAAACACGGCAATTGCTGGCATTGACATTGAGTGTGGATTTCATTGACTATTTGGTTGTACATATCATATACATTAAAGCTAAAAGTACGTTTTTCTTTTTGGGAGAGGACTTGTTTTTCTTTATGTCAGCTACTTGAAAATTTAATGGACGAAAGTTGGACTGTCAAAAGTACTTTAGATTTATGAACAATTTTTGGGTCAACTACAAAAATTCTACTGCATCTGTATCTACTTCCGAATTACTAAAGAATAATAGTTTTTTTAGATCATGTGACATGTATCCATTTTGCATAGATTACCTATTGTATAGCTATACAGAATCATTGCAAATCTAAAAAATAAATAAGAAATGGTGAAGGCAATTGGCCTGAGCTAAGAAATGGTGCTTTCCCTCCACAGATGCCGACCCTCCCGTAGAGGTGATGGAGGAATACGAGACTGAGGAAGAGGAGCGAGGGATAGATGGTACGTCATACCTACACTCTACTAATGTGGACGGAAAGTCCTAAAAGTCTCATGATGCACATGTATGTAGAGACACGTTTATATTGAATGGCGGTGTCCTGTGGTACGTACATTCTTTAGTCCTGTGATTGTCCATGACGTTCTTTTTGGGCCTGTATGGGGCTCTAAGCCCGCGCAATGCAACTCAAATTGTGTTGTGTTGTACTGTAACTGTACTGAGTGTAGTTATATTGTAACAACAAAGGGCAACATTTGCAAGGGTCGCTAGGTGTCTCTTCTGTCTGGTGAAACATATCCCACCTTACGCATACCCATTGTTACAGAGAGTGTAAATGTATACAAATGAATCATCTCATTTCTTCTGCTGTATATTTTTTTCCTCCTTAGGTCTGACTGAAGAAGAAGAAGAAGAAAGAGAAATGTCTGAAGAGCTTGGAGGGGAGACTTCGATTGCTGGACTTGGTAAGTTTTTAAGTATCTACTTTTTTCACAGCATGGCATGCTGGGATACTGGTTTGTGAACTGTGTAAAAATCAGCAACGGAACTTCCAATCCTGTTCACTTTATTAACTCAATTGTCCCTTTATGGATGGCCCGAGGCAGAGGAGACAAAACACATGTCAAAATGGCAGATATGTGAACAGAATCGATGGATCTGTAATGTCCTCGGTCTCAAATCCATGTTGCATGTTTCCGTAAAATATTCAAAAAGGTTGGGTTGGCTATCTAAAGGATGATGACATCATAAAGCCAGATACTGCTACCCAATCGACTGCTACAGGTTTATCTAACTGAATTTTAGTGCTCATCCACTTAATGCAAGAAGACAAAAAGGGGTCCGTCAGGTGCAAGCAGGTACAGGTACCAACATCAGGCAGAGCATTAGCTTTGCTTCTGGTTATTCACTACTGCAGTAATTTTTTGACCTGATGATGAAACTGTCTGACTATAGTACAGTACAGATATAGAATCTGGTGTTGAGTGCCATAGATAGGAAAACAATATCCTGTTAGTGATAATTCAAGTCTACATTGTTTCTATACCTTCCAGCTGAAGAAGCATTGCAGAAAGTACGGCATGTTGCTGGTGGTGAGTGGCACATTTGAATTACCATATATATTAGGAGTGATGATGTCTATACACATAATACATGTAGATAACAAGTGTACACTCAATTCCACTATTGCAGCTGTAACATATCTATTATATGTTTATGAGGGTTAGCCTCCTGCCCAGACTTTTCTAGTGGCCTGTGCTTTTTTCAATGAGTTTGGCATGGGGGAGGGCTGTTTTGGGGGAAGGGCTGTGCCTGCTTTCCCCATACAGCTATTCCAGCGCTTATTGAAAGAAATGTAGGCTGCTAGAAAAGTCTGCACAGGTCTAAAGAGGCTTTATCAGGTCATCATACAGACAGATATTGACTGAAGAGCAGTAGATCTAGAAATAGAGGGTGTTTGTCCATCTCCCTCAATGATGTTGATGTATAGGTTCATTCAGCAAAGAGAGGGGGAAACTGCTCATTATAACTTCAATACTTATCCTCTTTGTCTGAGACATAAGGCCAGGACTTTTTCCTTCCATGTGGGCCATACCATACTCTAAATCCAACCTTCATGGCTACTCAAAAGGGGATGTCATTCAGGGTCACATATGCCTACAATACCTTTAACCCACCATGAGTTCTTATACATCATTTATTATTTATTTATTTATTTATTTATCAAATTGCACCGATGTACCATGCAGGTTCAGTAAGACATTTGTTGACCTGGGTTATTCGTTGTTGTAGGAGGTCCACAGTTGGTCCGAGTCTGTGAACGCCAGACATTGACCATTAGTTGTCCTGCGGGACGACAGATCCACATCGTATCCGCCCTGTACGGCCGGACTTCCCGGGAGTTTTGCCCCCACAGCTCAATCCGGACCACCAGCTGCCAAAGCGCCAACAGCCTGGCTCGGGTGAGGACCAGCTGTCAGGGGAAGTCCAGCTGCTCTGTGAGAGCCTCCAACAGCGTCTTCGGGGATCCTTGTGTCCACACCTTCAAGTACCTGGAAGTCAGGTACACCTGCACTGGTAAGTACAATTTTTCTTACCTGCACTGGCCCATTTTCTAGTAGGCCTGTCATGCTACACTAAACAATACTGTTTTACACTAACAGGAGACATATTTTGTAAAACGTCTGGGTTATCTGCTGCCTTGAAATTTCCTTTCATAGTCATGTGTATCTCTGTATCTGTAAACTTTTCTTTTGTCGTGGCCAGATTGTGACATTCTCAACAGTCCTACAAATGTTCTACCACCACAGGTCCTTTCAGCAACTGTTGCGGGTTAATTGTAGAACAATACACATTACCAGTAATTCAGTTTATTAAATGAATACATGTATAATTCCCATTTCAGGACAACCAACAACTGACTGTTCCGGTTGGACCCGCTGGTATGACCGTGACAACCCGTCTGCCACAGGAGACTGGGAGTTGCTCTCCAACCTCCGCCAGGAGAACCCCGGGCAGATCTGTGCCGCGCCCTCGGGCATCCAGGCCCGCGTCAAAGGAGCCAACACCCCCGCCTCACAAACTGGGCGGCAGTTCTACCGCTTCGAACCACAAGTTGGGTTCGTGTGCAGGAACAACGACCAGAATGGCAGCAACCGCTGCCTGGACTATGAAGTGCGCTTCTGGTGCCCGTAGTGAGCAAATACTCCACCACTTTGGAGCCTTGCTATTAGGAACAAACACAGCATCCTTTGTTCAATAGAAATGGTGCAGTCGGGGAGTTTAGAAGTGTGTAGTTCTTTCCCCATATCAAGTGCATAGGCTTTTTCTGTTATGTTTGTACCATTGTATAATGATGATAAAAATGGATCTTTTGCTGATAACAAAGATGATGTTGGTAAATACAAATGTATTCAGACTCATACAATGTAGGTGTAATTGTTCTAACATAGGCTGATAGGAAGGAAATCCAGATAAGTTGAATCTTAGTACACAGCTCATGTAAATCATTAAATGTAACATAACCTACTCCACACAACCTGCAACAATTTCAATATTAATGCCAGGGCCACACAGCTAACTCACAACATAATTAAATACAGACCAACCCAACCCCAAACTTGCACTGTGAAATAAATACTTTTCATGCAGACAGTATGCTTAATGCACAGATTTTTTTTCTCTATCGAATATAAGGTATGTGGTAAGAAGTACAGACGCAGAAGACATACACACAAGAGGCTGTATTGTTAATCCAAAGCTACCATATAGTGCATGTACATGTACCATAACAGAACTGTTCCTTTTGGGCTATTCCACTTAGGGAGGGGTGGACCAAAGGCAAATGGTATCAAATGGTGTCAAATAAAGGAAACACATAAAATAATACCAGTGAAGAGTAGGTATGGAGAGGAGGGTTTATTTATATCATGGGCAGCAATAAACAAAAACAGGGTTGGGATATGGAACAAACTAAAAGGACTAAGGGATACAGGATTTTTAACACCACCCCCCAAACTATTTTATCATGGCTCTCAGTGCCACTTACCTTCCTTACAATATGCCACTCTGACACACAAGCACAGAGGCACTTCTGAACAGTCGTCATGGACTACTGTGCAGACAGGTTCATCTGCTGTGCAGAACTTTAACAACCATCTGTACAACATTGAAGTAAATTGTACATGAAATAGTATATATATTTGTCCACTACACAAAGGCCTTGTCAGCTACAATACATGTTTCCCCTACCATTGTGACTTTGGTATAGTGGCACCACCATGACAAGAAGGCTCATCACTATGCCAGAGACATGGGATATTTACATAGAAACTTACTATCTATCCCAGACTGACAGAAGTCCTCGCAATATAGGGTATCTTTCAATTGACTGAATACCACCATACCACCAAAAATGTAGGGGAAAACAGTGACCGGTCAACATACTACAACAGACTGAAACAAACCATAGAGCACTTCCAAATGTGCTGCAAAAACATGTGCAGCCATAGTAAACATAGATCGCTGTAAGTAAAACCTAGTTTTGCCAACTGTAATTAGTTTGTAGTTAGTTTATTGTAGCATGATCTCCACACATGATGACACTGTATACATCAAGGCTTGAGACAACTACTGGTAACCTACAAAACGTGTCATTTGTTGTTGTCTATGTCCTTGTATAACTAGAGCCAGTAGCACTGTATAAACACTTTATTTTATATACCTATCCTGCAAATACACTGTATAGCAAATTAGAAGAAAAACATCAACTTTGCCCCTAGCAACTCAAACAACGTTTTTTATACCATGTATGGTTACCGTAGTACACACATATTTCCCCTTTTGGTTTCCCCATGCACACTTCAAATATGTACATTAAATATCACATGATTAAGCCATGAAGTAAAATGGGGCCAAAAATGTGTATTTGCTGGCTCTGCATGTCAAATAACCCGTGCTATTATTGTTTGGATCCACTTCATTTGCTACAAGTTCTGGGATTGGTTGTACTACGATGCAAAGGATAGGCTTCTCCAATCAGGCTGTAGATTTTACATAACAACTGGTCTTCAGCTGCTCCAACCGTACCAATTCTAATATACCTAAGAATTGTCAATTTCTTCTTGACTTGTCATCTTCCCACAAAAATTGTCAAAATACAAAAGTTTGGTCTACTAATGTGATCACCACAAAAATGTAGTTTTGCCTAGTATAAGCATTGAATGCCTTTATATTGTTTTTTTTTTTCATTCTTGAGTTTTTTCCATCTGTATTGTGGCTGTTTTAAATAGAGGAATGAATTTTGATCCAGACACCATTTTTTCCAAACTAAATCCATCCTTATGAAAGCTACAGTTCATTGTCTACATGTCTCTTCCTCGTGCCACCACTGTCACCGTCTATCGGCCGCCACTCTTCGAATGTTGAATTAGCCACTGCAATGTGATGTCTGAAAGGCAAGATTGACAGGTCAACAGCAGAACATACAAATGTAAGGGCTGGGTTGATCTCACAGAACTGTAGGAATCCTCCCATTGGAAAGTCTACTTAGAACTACACTCTGATTGGCTAGGATACTGATAGGGTTAAAACTTAAAATATCAAAAGAAATCTCTGACTACCTCCAATACATCTCAATGCAGCCTTTTTTAAAAGGCACATAAAATCAGCAACAAGGCTGTTGCTCTTGCATCTAAATGCATTACATGTACCATGATCTACAGTCAGATAAGAACATCCCTGTGTTGGTTCTACAATCTACCCTTTATATACAGGGCTCGAAACACCACCTGCACATGCAGGTTAGTGCAGGTAAAATTGGAGCTGTGCAAGTATTTCTGATGTCTACCTGCACCTAACCTGCACCAGTCCATGTACTGGGTTTATGTACAAATGTAGGTGTATGTGGATTTTTATTTGCTGCATTGACTGTTACCACGTATGAAGTATAAAAGAAACAATGGCAATGGTTTATGAACGTTTTTTAGTGTGATACATACATGTACAGTATTTCCTAAATTCTGAGTGGTGCAGGTAAAACCTGTACAAGTGCATGTATGCTAGTCTGTGTAACGCAAACTCTGCCGTCCGGGGCTTTAGTGGCCCCTCCCCGCGGGGGCCGGCTGGATACTGGGTGGCCGGCCAACCGTAAAAGCGATTTAATCAGGCTACATGTATGCAGAAAAGAAGTATTTTGAGCCCTGATATATAATCCATGTTGCTGGTGATTATGCAGCATCAATGCTAGTAGATAACAGCGAGGTGGCAGCAGAAATTGGATCATGTGAAGTCATCCTACGACAATCACCAGAATTGTGTCACAATGACACAGATCCATAGCTATGAGATAATTTGCTAGAAACACTGAGGATTATAACTATGTCTATATGTAATGACAGGTGCTGTTTGGCTGCACACGATATCAATCCAACTCTGCCTGGCAATCTTCATTTAGTCAGCCATGTAGTTGCATGCTCTATACATTTTGTTACAGCTCTGACAAACCACATGTACTGTATATACAACATCATAGAAAACTAAATAGAAAACCACAAGAAAGTGCATCCTCCACACATCTAAAACACAGCCTGTTTAAAATTCAAAACAATAGTGAAGGGTGCATGTATCTAACAATGTTTCCTCATGTGGCTGCATACTCACCTATGTTGTCTTTCTCCTTACAGGAGATGGAGTAACAACAGATTTCTCTATCCTGGATGGCAGACAGGTTCCTAGAACACAGGATACATGTCTTAAGACACACACAATTCCACAGGATAGGCCCTTGGTGTACTGGTACAAGTATGTTACTTCAATATTAAACACAAACTGTATTCACCACTTTACAACTATATAGGTTACCTGCATATACCAAACCAAGGTCTCATTGTCTTCACATGGTTAAGACTACTCCTTTGGGGAGTTTTTTGTCTTCCTATGTCTATCACTATTATTTATATCTTTATCTAACAAGTTGTGTATCCTGCTCAACCTTCCAAACCTCAGAAGCAATTTTCCCCACTGATGATTTGGTGTCCGTTGGATACAGTATTGATCTGGAGAAGAGTGGTTCTCCTTGAGAGGCACTCTTAATTACAAAGAGCCAGCAGCAAAGTGACGTGCCTTTTATCTTTTTTACCCTGGGAGCTCTCCAGTACATTGTAGGACATGTGAATTCAAAAACCTGCACTGTGCTAACCCATCCAGCACTCCGAAAATAATGGCTCTAAAAATGTCAAACAACATAGGTGTACCCTGAATTTATTCTAGTTTTTATTTGGTAGGCTAGGATGTGAAATGTTCAGTCATCAATGAATTTTCCCTTCATAACATTTCTATCAATATTGAATATAAGATGCAGTTTTAACTGCAACATGAAACATTCAATATTGACAGAAATGTCATGAGGTGAAAATTCTAAGAAGGCTATATTAGAAATCACTGCCCTGGTATTTAAATATCAATTAATTTAAAAATACCTAGGCAATGGTTTCTAATATAGCCTTCTTTCAGTCTGTATACAACGTAAGCCTATGCTTACACTAAGTTACATTTTCAAGTATTGTGATACCAGATATCAATGGAGGTTGTTGGTCGGACTTACAATCTTTCAATCAGCTCCTTCTCATCTAGAGCATTTGGCAGATCCTTCTTGTTCCCCAGAACTAGAACCTGGGTGACAAATACACAGAAAGAGCATTAACCATTTGCCCATATTTTTACTGAAACAATCAACAGTGAGCCAAACAAAGAACTATTGCAACATAATAACAAAACTACAATTGTTACCATAGTCGTGTATCTCTTAAACTGTTTCCCAACATCATGTATCTTTTAAAATGTTTCTAAACATCAACAGCCATAAAGCCCCAAGTAGAGCCCTAAAACAGGGCATGCTAGATTACACCAGCGCGGGAACATTTCGTACCGGGATGCCGTGCAGCTGTGGCTTGTCCAGGAGGTTGTGTAGCTCGTTCCGTGCTGCCTCCAGTTTCTCATGATCTGCGGCATCAACCATGTATCTACAGGGGGAGATCAAACATGCTGATCTTAGAGAAGGTTACTCACCCATCATTGTGAAGCCTAGCTTTTGTATGATATAGCCTGGGTGCCATCCAATTTGTAAAGGGGCTCCTTGCACACACTTCCGGCGAGCGCGTACAAATCAGATGGCACCCAGGCTATGTACAACAAAACCAACACAAGAAATTCTACTCAACACTCATCAGCTAATGGAATTTTACAGAGTACTTCTGTAACATCTACATGTAGATTCCCCAGACCCTCCTGCTACAAATCTCATCAAGTTTACGATATCATTAAATGGCAGCATTATATGCATGGCCATGAAAAGATGCATTCCACTTTGCCCTAGTGCACAACGAATTGAATATGAAACAGAGCATATTTCTCAGCAGAAGATGTGGAGGGCAGTGGCAAAGGCATAGCATTTAGGGCACTGTTGAAATACACTATATATGATGAAAAAATTAAACATACATACATCAATCATGATCTTAGGGAAGAACTTCCACTGTGAACGGTATCAGGCATACCTTCCCCTGTATCACCAGTGTTTCAAATAAATCTCTACTTACACGATGCAGTTGACACCCCTGCAGTAGCGCTCCCACATGCTTCTGAACCTGGGCTGCCCACCAATGTCCCACAGCTATGTAAACAAAAACAAAAATATCAACACAACATTACTTTAATTTCACATTTCTTCCTTGTGTATAATATAATATAAGGTAGGTGAATCTTTGAAATACACTTGTACATGTACTTGACAAGAATTACAGTATCAGAACATAATTTTGCCCACACTACCTTTTTATTCTAAAAACAATCCTATGATCCTTGCAATAGCAATGTAATCTGTCACTATTTGTTAAATCATACTGTGTATACAATACATTTTAGCCGATTGTTTTCTTTGACAGAACAGATTTTATCATATTTATATTATGGTCTCTCCAAATGCCAGTTCAGCTTACCTCATCAGAAATACAAAGGAAAAAAACTTGATTAAGCTCCACAAGGACAAAACATCGATATTTGTACAGTGAACATCACAATGAATCCGTGACTGAATATGACAAATGACTTAATTTGCATTGGAGACATGTAAATGTGTACAGATAAAATGACTGCCTTGGCATGACAATAATAAAGTAGTATTTTAAGTACAGTATTGATATGACTAGAAAATGTACGAAAAGATACACAGAAGACCGCAGCCATAACATCTTTACAACTGCTCTTAAGGGGACTCTGGCCATTCTTACCAATTGACCTGAGCTAGCTAATCAATAGCCTGTTA
The DNA here is from genome assembly GCA_013266295.2 of Branchiostoma floridae x Branchiostoma japonicum. Taxonomy (NCBI): domain Eukaryota; kingdom Metazoa; phylum Chordata; class Leptocardii; order Amphioxiformes; family Branchiostomatidae; genus Branchiostoma; species Branchiostoma floridae x Branchiostoma japonicum. The sequence continues at coordinate 20,056,215 of CM023825.1, forward strand.
GGGGGCATACATCTGAGGCTTATTGTTATGACTTTCTGCATACAGTTGTTGGCAGTGAATGCTTGTTATATACACCTGAGCAGAATACCGAGAGTCAGTAAATACAGAATGGTAAGATATTCCTATCGAAGGCTTGCTGGCCTTGTAGTGCAAGTAAAGCTTTTTGGATATTACATTTTTAATAGAAGAAATCTGTATGCAACTCAGTCAACATATGTGAGCAATAGATAAAGATCAAAACATCTACACATTATAAAAAAAATCATCTTTTAACTCAGAATCTTAATTTCTATGGTTTGGGTTACATTTGAATGATAAGAAAAAAATCAATAGACCTGAAAACATATAAAACACTAGTATGTCATATATTATAAGTCAGCCATCAGTTCAAGGAAAATACAATGTATTGTTCATCCTTGTTTGCTTGTCCCCATCCATAGTCTACTAGTATCTCTGGGGAGATTCCTGTATCAGCTTTTAACCCTGCACCAATGATAGTTCACCTCCACAACTACAGTCATAAACGAGGGCCTGCATGGGGGGGTAGTGATTACGAATTACGCAAAATTTTCGCCGCCGATTACGAATTACGTAAAATTGTCAGAGCTGATTACGCCTTTACGCTTTGCGGCTAATGTACTGATTACGAATTACGTTGATTTTGGGGCGTCTGCCTACGGATTACGGAGACTAAAAAGGCCTGATTACGCCTTACGAAAAAGGGCATGCAGGCCCCCATAAACATTGTCCCCAGTGGAGTCTAGTCACACGGCAGTCGGATATTTTATGGTCCCAGAAGAGCAGGTGTTGCTGCACTGCTTTTAGCAATTCTCCATAGAGTGGGATGAAGTATAAGACATAAACAAGAATCTGTCATATATACATGTACAGTATACACCAGTGGCTCTGCGACTTAAAATGCTGCAAGGAGCCATTTTGGTTTTGTGAATAACACAGGCAGTATCAGAATGGTTCAGTTATCAACCTTCTGTATTGTGTAACACCAGTAGCACTGCCACAAAGCCAGCTGTGGCATTTTACTCTTCAAGTTCAAAAGATCAATTTGTCCCCATGGTTCCCACAATAGGCATTACACACTGTTTTATGGAGACCTGTAGGAATGCAAGCATTTCCATCAATATGATAGCCTAGTGTTGTGTATTAACGTTATAGCAAAGTGTTTCATTTACGGAAACAATTTTAGTCCTAAAATTCATAATCTGTCCTAAAATTCAGATACTGTCATAATTTGACAGAACATGTATATGTATCAATTTGTCAGTTGACGTAGACTAACTGGGTTGTTAGTGGATAAAAACCTACAGAAAAGTATGAGGTGATATTTTTACTGATGTACAAGAATGTCTTGTAACAAAATAAGTGAGTCAGAGTCATGATGGTGGCTGGAAAATCCATACAACTGTGGGAGGGGGGTGGAGAGCTGATGACACACGTTAGGTCATATGACACACATCCTGGATATGGTCACCATATCAGACACAGGATGGAAAGGGTGGTGTAGTAGATACTGTAACTATACCGACATTCAAATGTGGGGAGGGGGTTAGACCTTCCCATGGCCTCACAAAGGTAAGGCCAAATTACTAGTTGCACAGTAACGTTAGGTAGAGAAAAAAAACAGCCATAGCTGCAAAATATATATGCTAGATGATACAAACATCCCCCTGAAAAACTACTTTGATAGGGTCTATCTCCAGCTGTCTATAAGTCATTGACCCTATGAATATCATTAAACAGTAATATTTCACACACACACACCCTTCAAAAAAAAAAAAACACGTCTACCAAACACATTTGCATAAGATCACAGATCACATCAGTGATCTCACCTTGATTGTAACATTCCCCTTTGACACTTTCCTCATGTTGAATCCGACCGTCGGGATCATGTCTTCGCTGAACTGCCCCGACTGGAAAGGAAGGAAGAAACAATAAAGTTCTGACTGGAAAATTTTATAACGCAGCATCACGCAAACAACGTATGAGATCAGATGCAACAAGCATGTAGAGGAAGAAGGGTGTTCGCTGGCGCCGCGCCTTCTTACCGCTATAACATTCACGAACGTCGTCTTTCCCGAGTACTGTAGACCCACGAGCGTCAGTTCCATTTCCTCCTTCCAGAATAAGGACTTAAACCACTCCAGTATCCTCCCTATGAAGGCCAACATCTTGGAGATTTTTTAGGAAATACACTGCGGAAGAATCACCACTTTCCCCGAGCGACACACAGACATGGGGATCATGTGACAGTCATGACGTCATCCACAAGGCATCATGGGATACAGCTCTCCGAGAAATTTGGTCACCTGTCTCGTATCGACCGGGAGCGGTACTGCAGATTAGGCTCTAATAAGAAATATGTATACCGACCCTACAAGTAATGAAAATAAGAAAGATATTAGGCTTAAATTAGGCGAAATCTTTCTCACACAGGCCCAGACGTCTTCACGTACATTTAACATTAGGCACCTTTAAAACTGTCATGGACACCATGGCCAAGATCTAGAAGGTTTTAGGGAGAAAAAGATTTTTTAGGTGTCGCCCGGCTTGGAGCCTATGAAGTAAACGCATGGACCCGTTTGTTCGGATGGATTTTTCCTTTTTTTAAGTTCATTTTTGGGAAATGCCTTGCGAGCAGTCGTAGTGACAAAACGATTAAAACCATTACCTCTGCCAGTTATATGAGTATGTCAGCTCCAATGGATTGACCCGCTCACAACGGGGTTCGTGGCATTCTATCAATATCCTAGTATGTGGATGTATGAGTCAAAAGTTGTTCTGCAGTTCAAAGACAATCCGCTAGATGTAGCTATTGATGCATTCTTCTTTTAAAACTAAACTTTGAGTGGGTCTGACGAGGTACTGCAGTTTGGTTCCTCATAAAGAACTGCAAAGACTTCTGAACTTGACATATGTTAGAAACATACATTCATAAACAGTGTAAAATTACGATTCTTAACCTTTAGCACCCTGAAGTAGCCATTTGGATACTCTCATTCGTTAGGGCCGGTTAAGGTAGCATGGAGGATGTTAATCATGTCTATATTTACCTTATTGAAGACCGTATGATAAACAAGACTACCAGACACAGTAATAAACGCATTTATTTTGCATTTTTCACTTTTGCAACATCCCGTGAGACCTGGAACCATGGCTTACGAAGTGAGCAGCACCACAATCAAAATTCCCAAGAGTTTTCGGTCAGTTCTTCTGAAAGAATAACAAAATTAAAAAACAAAAACGTCCACTGCAGTTCCAAACAAGCTGCTAGATGTCCAAAAGTCACACCATTTACTCCCATCCCCACAAACTTTCTACTTCTTGCTTGGATAGCTGCGTATCTTAGAGCTCTGCTCTCTTCGGGGTATTTTTCGCTCAATATCAGTTTCTTTCTGCGTTTATTCCGACTTTTCCGTCACGGAATACTTTGGCATAGACCCTGAGACCCTGTAGCGTGCACAACCTTTTCTACCTTCCTTTGCTGACCTTTGTTTCTGACCAGTACATCGAGACGACTACAACCCCCCTCCCCACCAACGGCCATGAGTTACTAGTATGTGTCAGCAGTCCGGAATGGCAAGGCCATAGACACCGCGCCGACGGCCCCTAACGCACCGCCAGCATCCTCCTGCAAACCAGTATTCTTTCTGGAGAGAGATGTTCACGCTGTTAGTCCTTCCGAGACGTTCTTTACGAATGTCGAAGTCTACAAAGCCGTGGCGCGCCGTGTCCAAGCATCAAACATCGCTGGAATTCAACAGGTACGCGGGCTATGGCGTCTCTACTTACGTGATCCAGAGGAACGGGCCTCTGTCCTCGCGTCTGGGATTAGCCTTCGCGATAAGTATGTTGAACTCAGCGACAACCACCCTTTCCAACAGCAAAACGGAGTTAGAATCACTGTCCGAGATGTCCCCCTCTCCGTCGACGACGGAGTCATAGCGTCTGGTCTGAAAAGCTATGGGGTTAAACTCCTCGGACCTCTGAAGCGTGAAATGCTAAGAGTCGACGGTAAGCTGACCAACTGTGAAACCGGAGACCGATTCGCATTTATGTCTATTCCTGCCAACCCTACCGAGCATATTCCAAGATTTGTGGAGCTTGGGGGCCGCTGGAGGGCCAGAGTGTTCTACCGAGACCAGCCTAAAGACCCTCCACCTGAGTCCATACCTCGATCGCAGCCTGCTCGCGAGGACAGCACTCGTGTGGCTTCCACCCCCACCCCACATCTCAATGTCGACACCACTGCTAAAGATGGATCTCGCAAAGAAAAGAACAATCAGGTCAGCACAGCTTTTGTGCAGCTTGTCCCAAGCTCACCTGAACAAGAACACAATGACAAGACTGTGAAAAATCAGAAATGCGGAAAACAGAGTCAGATTACTGACTTCACTGCGCCAAAACCACGAAGAAACAGGAGGAAAACAACACGGCACGGTTCCAGCGTACCAACCGTGGCAACGAGAAGTGCAAGTGCAGCTATTAGGAAGAACCCATCGTCGACTGCGGCCAGCAGCACTGGTACCGGCGACCGAGCCCTGAGTCAACGCATCGACGACCTCATCACGACAAGTCGCAACGCTACCTGTGGAGAAGACACGGACAGTCCCGGCGACCTCTCCAGTGTCAGCTCTGGCGACTGAAACATGGACTGTTACCGATAGACTGTACTTGGGACTCTTGCTGCTGTAAGTCACACTCACCCCCATGATCTCAGACCTCAGTTTACTTTCTTTAAACGTTCGTGGCTTACGCAATAGACGTAAACGGGCTACCGTTTACCTATGGCTAAGCCAACAAAAAGCAGACATTTTCCTCCTCCAGGAGACATATTTTACTCCTGATATTGAATCTGAGCTTGAGCTAGACTGGAATGGTCTTCAATTCCATGACTTTGGTAGCAACCACAGTAGAGGAGTCTCAATACTCTTTAGAAAAGGACTTGATGTTGAAGTTAACGATGTATTAAAAGGTAACGATGGAAGAAAAATGATTATTATACTGCAGGATGTCTGTCTACTTAATGTTTATGCTCCAAATGATCGCACTGAAAGAGGTAAATTCTTCAGCGATCTCTGCGACTGGGTAAATGACAATCAGGTCACTAACCTGATAGCAGGTGGAGATTTCAATGACTTAAATGATAATGAGCTAGATAGACAATCAAAACATACTCTGAAAACATCCACAGGTGAGAATTTCTTGAATAATTTAAAACAAAACTTATTTCTTGTCGACATCTGGCGGGAATTCCATCCCCAGTGTAAACAATTTACATGGAGAAGGAAGAATCCTAACCCAGTGTCCACTAGAATTGACTTTTGGCTCATTCAAAAATCTCTGATTGACCATGTTTTACAGTGCAGCATCAAACCATCCATTAAATCCGATCACAAAGCCATTTTCTTAAAAATACAACTAAATGAACAAAAGCGCGGACCAGGACTCTGGCGCTTAAATACATCATACCTTACTGATCCGGATTATATGGATGGTATCGAAAATTCTATTTTAGATGTAACGATAGAATACAAAAATACAAATATTTCTAAACAACTCCTATGGGAACTTATTAAAAGACGAATCAAGGAATTCTCAATTGGCTTCTGTAAACAGAAAGCCAAATTAGTGAAAGCAGATATTATTTACTTAGAAAAAAGATTATTGGAACTAGATAAGAAAATAGATGAAAACTTGAACGAGATAACTTTAAATGAATATACTACCGTTAAAACAGAACTTGAAAAAATCTACCAATCAAAAGCTAAAGGTGCTCAAATTAGAGCACGAGCAGAGTGGATTGAAAAAGGAGAAAAATCTCTTTCGTACTTTCTTAACCTTGAAAAATGGCAAGCTGCAAATAATAATATTACAAAATTAACTGATGGTGACTTAAATGTAACGGACCAGACGAAAATTTTACAGTTGGAAAAAACCTTCTATGAGCGTCTGTATACTAGAGATGATTCTATTTCCAACAGTAAAATTGACACGTTCCTAGATTCCATTCAGCTAGAATCCAACCTTTCTGAACATCAACATCTGCTCCTGGAGAAACCCTTAACAAAAGAGGAATATTTTGAGGCCTTGAAAGCCATGAAAACAAACAGATCTCCAGGTACAGACGGTTTACCCGCCGAATTTTACCTTAAATTCTGGAACAGCATCGGAGACTTTGTTTTTGATGCTCTTAAAGAATCCTTGGAAAAAGGACATATGTCCCTTTCTCAAAAAAGAGCGGTCCTTAAACTTATTTTTAAAAAAGGAGACAGACAAGATCTCTCCAATTGGAGACCCATTAGTCTACTCAATACTGACTATAAACTGTTGGCAGCTGCTCTGGCGAGAAGACTCCAAGTCGTCCTCCCAACCCTTATTTCACATGATCAAACTGCTTATTTAAAAACAAGATTCATTGGGCAGAACGTGCGTGTAATTCATGATGTCATTTTCTATTGTAACTACCATAATTTTCCTGGTGCCGTCATTTGCCTTGATTTCCAAAAGGCTTTCGACACAGTTAACTGGAACTTCATGTTGAAAGCCCTCGAGAAATTTGGCTTTGGCCCCTACTTCATTTCGTTGGTTAAAATGATGTATACGGATATAGAGTGTTGCATAGTTAACTTTGGCTGGAAGACAGCCTTTTTTCAACTTCAGCGTGGCATCCGGCAGGGATGTCCACTCTCTGCCCTTCTGTTCAATTTAGTTGTGGAATTACTGGCACAAAAAATTCGACAAACCAATTTAATCAAAGGGATCAAGGTCAAAATTCATGATATTGAGTATGAGATAAAGATCAGTCAAGTCGCTGACGACACTACACTTACTTTGTCAGACGACTCTTCAATACGCACTGCACTTAATATTGTAGACACGTTTAGTAAAGTTGCGGGACCAAGATTAAATTTAGGTAAATGTGAAGCGATATGGATAGGATCTTTTCAGAAACGTAATGACAAACCCTTTGGAATTTCATGGCCAGAGAAACCTATTAAGTCTCTAGGCCTACATTTCAGCCTTACAGATAAGATATGCGAGTCACTTAATTGGGACAAACGTATAAATAAAATTGAAAATCTTTTTCGTATGTGGCAAAAACGCAATTTGACCTTATATGGAAAATGTTATGTCATAAAAACTTTAGTCTTGTCACAAGTTATCTATAACATGTCTATGATCTCAACCCCAGATTGGGTACTTAAGAAAATCCAAAACTTAACCTTTTCGTTCCTTTGGAACAACAAACCTGATAAAATAAAACGTAAGACATTATACCCCAGTTATAAAGAGGGGGGAATTCAAATGACAGATATCTATTCCAAGTGCAAAAGCTTACAAGCTGCATGGGTGAGAAGGTTGATACCGACAGATGAAAAAAAACATACAACGATGGCAAGTAATACCCCTACATTTTATTACTAACTTTGGAAAACATTTTAATATCTTTAGATCAAGCTTTGATGTTAAAAGAAATGCCCCACTCCTGACTAAACTTCCTCCTTTTTATAGAGACGAAGTCCTGGCCTGGCAAGAACTTGGAGGGGGTAAAGGGGATACTGTGAAAATATATAATGATAGAATTTGGTCGAACAAAAATTTTCAAATAAAAATTTGCAAGGAAAACCACTTGATTTGGATCAACCTACATAAAATACCTATAGCAAAACTCAACAGTAAATATTTGTATTCTATATGCATTTCCAAAAATCTTACAACACCTACTTCTCAAATTTATTGGGATAATCTATTTCCCAACTTAAATTGGGGAAAAATATGGAAAGCACAAACTTTAAACTTAAAAGAGAACAGACTGAAAGAATTCAACTTTAAATTACTACATAGAATTTTACCTTGCAGATTTTTACTTCATAAGTGGAAAATACTAGATATTTTTGGGACAATATATAGTCCCAAATGTGTTATTTGTACCCAAGATGAAAATTACACACACATGTTTCTTGAATGCATACGGTTGAAGGATTATTGGCAAAAAATTAAAAACCTTCTCCTTGAAGTTAACATCAACATAGATATTACTGTAACCTCCGTACTCTTTGGGGAGAACTTGTATGTAACCCTGGCAAAATATGCCATTTATCTATCATGGCTCAGATATAAAGATAATCCAGAATTACTTAAAAAACACAATGTTTTACATTTATTTACCACCCTAAAGCAAGGTATACAAAACTAGTATGTAGTCTTATATATCTTTTGCTACGTCAGCTGTATGTTCATTTCCAACATGACTGACTGTAAGATATTGTACAATTAGTTCCCAGCATGACGTGATCTCTTTGTCTATATCCTTACCTGTAAAACTAATGATCAGAATGTACCGTTAGACATTGAATCATACAAAAGAGTGCCACTACCTGTATTATTGCACTGTAAAATGCCAAATGTGATAATTTCTTTTACCTTATAATTATAACTACAATATGGATAACAAATAAGAGTCAACACCGATATTGTAAGATGGATGGCAATATGTGAATTGCAGCTGTATTCAACATACTTGTGATAATAAAGGTGTTTAAAAAAAAAAAAAAAAACTTTCTACTTCTCAAAAAATTTTTGACCTGCATGACACTTGTGTAAAATTTTGCCTCCAATTTCAACGTTAAACTGCAATATCTAAAATAGCTGGTAGAACGCCCATTATCGAACTTGACCTTCATTTTAAATGACACTAAACGCCCACTGAATATCATTAACAACCATGCGCGATTTCCAAAGTTAGCGTGCGAACAAACAAAAACGCAAAAATTCACGACTCCCTGCAGCATCGCAGAAACGTGAACGAAAACCCATTTTCGATCTTGAACTTTGTTCTCGTAACCGCTAAACAACTACCGAATTTCATGAGGATACATTCACAAATTTTCGAGTTATCCTCCAAAAACACAATCGACAAATCCACAAAAACTCCGATAAAAAACGTTTAAAAAAACCCAGATGCATCATTTTTTTAACTTGAGCTACATTTTCACAACAGCCACCCACGTGCCAAAAATGAAAAAAATCCGCCCACTAATAATCGAGTTATGACGTTGACCCTAATACGGGGACACGCCACAGCTGCTCGACCAAAATCGACCGATTCCATACCTTTCTTGACGAAAGCAATGAAGAGTTTAAAGACTTTTGTAGAATCTCTTGGCTTCACTGTGCTGTATGGTAAATATAGCTTCCACCTTACCAAAGAGGTTAAAATATACATTGTAGCTGCACTTTCATACCTTACCAATAGGTGTCTCTTTTGCATACCGTCCACAAACGCATGTGGTGCAAGAGAAAACTCTGTATCTTGGTTGATAAATAGACGAAATACAAAGCATTGTCTTTTTGGTGATATGGGTGTTAGATGTACGCGAGGTGTTTTTTTCTTAAACATCGTACATTCACAGTAGTTCTTTGGTATCTTTCGTCACATCTCTGTGCTTAGAACTCATCATTTAGACTGCAATATGCTAGATATTTGTGAAACATGTCCAAAAGCTATGCCACAAACGATAATGATTTCAGCAATGATAATATACACCTATATATATGTACAAACAACAACGAGAAGACAGTAAAATATAGCCTCCTCTACGGTAAAACGTCTACAATTCAATTCAGTTTAATTATAATATATCCATATCATATCTATATTTGTGTTAAGAGTCACTGCATTTATCTGTTTTTAAGTGTAGTATTCCTTTTTTGTGTAGTTCGATGAGGTTGACGTATTCGTCGTTCATTTTGTGCCACTTATTAAGTCGACCCCGCTGTCCTTTTGAGTAGTAGTGATAAGGCAGAACGTTTCCCTCGGTGTCCACTGGGAAGGGCCAAAAACCGTACAGATAGACTTCTTCACAAAATTGGAGTGCCGCACTCGTCAGAAACATACCTGAAGAAACATACGAAATAAACAGACAAATAAGTAAAAACTAGAGTACCCAAAATTGACCTTAACCTTCGTTGCCCCAACCCCAACCTACCTACCAAATATCATAAAGATATATGCACCACACCCCGAGTTATAACTGATTAAAAAATCAGCAACCCTGTATATGGTGTTACCGTGCGTGTACCTAAAGTTAAACACATAACCTTCTGCCGAAGGTAATAAATAAACAAATAAAAACAAATGAAAGGCGGCGGCCGGGATGCCATGCGAAGGAGGATAGGGCTGATAAGCCACAATAAACGATGTACACGGGCACCGCTGCCACCAATGTAGTGTACAATGAAAGGTACGATGGAATACGTATGTATACACTCTCTCGTGGCCTGCTGCAACTGAGCTTACAGACACTGTTGTCTGTCTGCTTAATTCGGATGTAATCGGTTACAGCTGCGGTGGCTGTTGTGCTCTAAAACACATTCACTGCACTAAAAGTTGGATTTACCAATGCTAATAAATGCCAGTAAAGTCGGGTAATGTTTACTTTGTAAGCAGTACGGGACTTTACAATGGTATCAAATGAAACTAAAGTCCGGTAATTTCGGACTTAACAACGGTAGTAAATGAAATTACCGGACTTGAATTTTATTTACTACCATTGTGAAGTCCGGTACTGTTTACAAGGTAAACATTACCCGACTTTATGATGGTAAACATTACCCGACTTGACTTTTATTTACTACCATTGTAAAGTCCGGTACTGTTTACAAGGTAAACATTACCCGACTTTATGAACGACTGCAGACTTTTTTGCACGAGGTGTTAAAGAGGCCATCTACATCAGGGCTTTACAACCATCTCTCAACAGAGACGGGGGGCGCCACAGACTTTCTGCAACTTACGATCCACTGCTCACGGAGTCACGTGTGTCATCTGCATAACGTGACGTCACGGAAGCGGTGGATTTCTCATTCCTTGACAAAGACTGGAGTTGTACAGTCGAAAATTTGGTTAAGTCCAATTCCTTGTGTTGGAAATTACAGTTCAAACTCGTTCATGATGACTTCTACCAACACAGATGAACTTTCAAGAGAACCAGACTTTACTGACATTTACTACCATTTGTAAATCTAACTTTTCGTGCGATGATTGCTACACTGACATCTTCTTTCGAGATGCAATACTACTACTACTATGTGCCTACTACATGTACTATAATGAAACCCACCGGTGGATAATCTCGGCGCCCTGGTGAACCCCCTCTCTCTCCAGTACGTGTTGGTACAGTCCATGTAGCCCGGGTTAGCGAACACCACGGCTTGGGGAGCCTTGGCCTTCTTCAGCACCTGGTAGGTCCTGAGCACGTACGCCGTGTGGATCTCACTGGTGAAGGGCACGGACCACAGAAGGGTGTTCTGGTTGTACTGGCGCACGTACGTGGTGAACATGGTACGGCTGATGTTCGTCTCCAACTTGTCGTATCTACAATGGGAAAACAAGAAATAGCTACGTCGGTGAAGGTTAGACATCCAGGTAATAAGATACGCCAAAAAACAGTAGTTACTCAAGCAACTGGATATGATTTTGGAAACGGTCAGACATTTCAGGTAGCATCCACTACCTTTTGCCAGTGACACTGAAGAATTCCTAGGAACCGCAGGTTTATAACCTAAGAAATAGCTAGATTTTCAGACTTCCGGTGTTGTATTGGGTATCCGTGAATGTTTTGGAACTGTACTGTATGACTAGAGGGAAATATCTGATTGAATTAAATCATGCAATGGATTACAACTCATAAATTGAATGACGCAACTTCCTACGACGATTACACCATCAGTCACATTTTCGACCTTACATATTTTTCCCCACCACAAACCAAATCTTAGCCCTAAGAGAACACCAAGTTCACGGCTCCATCACTCCAGTGAGACCCAATCTCAAATGAATGAATTCCCCAGGTCCCAGTGCAGACTCAACACAAACACACAACCCCCCCCCCCCCCTGTTAGGGCGACCGAAAACAATACTTCCGTCCCGGAATTAATAATAGCCTGAGATCCAGCTATATTAGGATCCACGTAGTTCGTGGCAACAAGTGGTTAGCGGCGATTTGAACGGGTAGAAACCGGACAAGACTTGATCCTAGGCTAGCTAGAAATGATGGGCTAGCCTCGAAAATTACGCCACATTTAGAATTAGGTCATCTTTTCGGTTAGGTATTTAACTTGGCAGACATAATAAAGTGCTGACGGTCCATGTTTAAGAATATCTTCAAAGTAGCTGCTGGACTTTCTTCATAGATTTACTCTGGAACATCCTAACACTTGAAACATGGCAAAAAGGAAAGAACGGAGAGAAAGTATGCTGTTAGAATTGTTTTCCTGCAGTAGCTATGTCTATGAAGCGTTAAGAAAAATAAGCGCACAGGTAGACGCAGTAGTTCACTCTTTGTGGCGCAACGAAGTGCCGGGTCCTTTATGCTATGACTGAAAACAACAACAGCTCAGGGCTAGGGAGGTACACACTCACAATACACGCCTCAGATCACAGGGTGGGCTACAACTGCCAAAAGCCCAACTACAATACAAAAAAAAATCCCTGTCTTGTACTGGTGCTACTCTATGGAACTCACTCCCACCCCAGGTAAAAAGTGCAGTTTCTGTTAATTCATTTAAGCGCCTTTACAACCAGGAATGTCTTGCATGCATGCCACATCATAACAGACAAGTCTACCTTGTTATCAAATAGCATTGATATGCAAATTCCTTCTGTTATTCCTTTTGTTATTTTCCTGATTAGTTTTGCATTATTGCCATTATGAGTTGTGATTATTTTGTTTTATGACTACCTTACTGAGTTGTGGCATTATATATACTTTTACTTTAATTTGTACCTAAGTTGACTTACCATTTTGTTATATTTTGTTATTTTCTTGTATTATTTGTTTATGTATGCCTGCAGGGCACATTGAAAAACGCCTTAGTGGCGATATGTACCCCCTGGATAAATAAATAAACAAAATAAACAAACAAACAGAGGCGTTTCCTCAGAAAACCAGGTGTGACAATGAAAAGTGGAAACCTGACCCAAGCAAACACAGCCCCGTATACAAATAGAGCGGAACGGGCCCCCACAGGGCACGGTGTTTTGGGATGTTCTATTATTTACAGACCTTCAGGCTATCTTGTTGTTCTTCATCGTGTCTACGATAGAGCAAATATATCTAAAACAACTCCCTTATTCCTGTGTAGACAGAAGTGCCAGATAGATAGACCCTTAATAAGGCGAAGGACGAACAAAAATGAAGGCATGACATGACTAATATTTGACAACTGTCATGACTGAAGGGATTTCGGAGACTGAATGAATGAATGAATGAATGAATGAATGAATGAATGAATGAATGAATGAATTAATTAATTAATTAATTAATTAATTAATTAATACTCAAAACTGCTGGACAGTAAAACAAAAGATGGACGATATCCTTACTTTGACAAATATTTGACAACTGTCATGACTGAAGGGATTTCGGAGACTGAATGAATGAATGAATGAATGAATGAATGAATGAATGAATGAATGAATGAATGAATTAATTAATTAATTAATTAATTAATACTCAAAACTGCTGGACAGTAAAACAAAAGATGGACGATATCCTTACTTTTATTATGTGTGGGAAAGAAAATATCCTCTTATATTGTGTAATGTAATGTAATGTAATGTATTGTAATGTAATGTATTGTGATGTAGACAGAACCCTTCATTCTGCTCCTCCAAACTCTGCCTTATGGAGTCTCTCAATGAAGACAGGTTTACATGGCGGCATGCTGTTAGCGTCAGGCTGACGTTTACCCGGGCAAGCACTGGTAAAAATAAGAATCTACCATCTTTAGATAACGAATTGTAACATAAGAAATTCAACTCTTTCTCGTTCATATGGAAAACACTTTTTTTTAACATTGATACATGATGTAATAGCTCTTACACAGAAAATACATCGTATGAATGTGCAATCGTAAATACAGTGTAGAGAGAAGAAACTGGTAGAGAGGCTTTTAATCCAAAACCTGTAGTTACATTTGGTACAGTGTTGTGAATCATTAACTTTACATGTTGTCAATACAGGGCAAGGCATAGATAGAACTGTTTCTTGTACTTGCCTTGGGGACTAGAAGAAGTCTTGGCATCAATCGGAGTGGTACCAGAAGTAGTATCTACAAAGATACTGATTTGTTGCGCAGTATGTCACCGCTCTTTTAACTCATTACCTTCGCCAAGAAGGTTATGTTTTTGTGGCTGTGTGTGTGTGTGTCTGTGTGTGTGTGTGTCAACAGCATAACTTGAGAAGGCTTGGATGGATTATCTTGATACTTGGTAGGTGGGTAGGTCTTGATGAGACCTCGAAATGATTAGATTTTGGGCCCCCTGGCGGCTTGTTATGGTACTGCAGCGGAACTTCCAGTTTTGATATCTCATGATCTGGACATGCTAGGGTGATGATTTTTAGATGGTAGGTAGCTCTTGTGCTCGGGAAGAAGTGACGTAAGTTTGGGCCCCCTAGCGGCTTGCTCTGGAACTGCAGAAGCATTTGTATGAAAATGTTTAAAGTAGGATAACTCAATAACCGTTCGACGGATCGTCTTGATATTAGGTATGTAGGTAACTTAAGTGATACTTGACATAATTAAATGACAATTATGCAAATTAGGATCTAATTTGCATAATTAATAAGGAAATTCTATAATTCAGCTACCTTCCATGATAGGACTATTATACCTTGTGACATGTGTAATTAAGAATGAGAGGAACATTGCCATATATTAATTATGTAAATGAAGACCTAATTTGCATAATTAATGAGAAAATACTGTGATTCCATAGTGGTTGATGTTGGCAATTTCATACTTGTGCATTTCGAAGTTGACTGGAGATGAACATCAATCAACATAACTTATTCAAATCAGCACCTCATTTGCATAATTTATGAGGAAATGCTAGCATTACCTTCTTTGTTAAGATAACACTGTCATTGGGAGGAGAATATGATCAACTGATGTAATTCATGCAAAACGAACTTATTTGCATAATTAGGGGGAAAATCTATAATTTGCCAGTCATAAAGGGTAATCTCATTTGGCGAAGGTACGAGGTCGCGGAACTCTAGTTATCGAATGTTATGCTTATGCTAATCACTTAGTGATTTATGACAGCAAACGAAACAAGGGGACTGAGGGTTAAATGTGGAATACTGCTTTTCAAACTGGGAGTATTTCTATTTGTCAGTGTAATGTAATGTAATCTATTGTAATGTACAGTATTGCGATGTTATGTAATGTTATTTTACCATGTACTTTATGGCTCTCCTAAAATTGGAGGAATAAAGAAAGAAAAGGAAAGGAAAAGGAATGAATGAATAAATTTTATTAACGTGTCATGCGACGTTTGTCGCCCAGCCCATATGGGCTTATAAGACACCAAAACAGAAATTATAAAGTTGTAACATAAATAGAAAGTAAACATAAATCCAAATCAAATGAAAGGTCATGCTGGAGGCATCAAATAAATAGCTAAATACAACATTAAAGTGGTGCACAACGTCCAATCGAAAATACACAAAGTCAACTCAAAAGGTACATAAAGGCAACTCAAAATTACACAAATTCAACACAAAAGTACATAAAGTCAACTCAAAAGTACACAAAGTCATCTCAAAAATTTCAACTCAAAGGCACATAACGCCAACTCAAAAGTACAAAATCATAGGAGAAGCAAAGGAAAAACAAAACCCACTTATTGTATCTATCGTTTTTCTTTTATGAATAAATGTATTGTTTACGTTTTTTCCAAGCTTGTTGTATGTATAAAGCAATTTCAAATACACCCTCATTAAACAGCCAGTTGAGTTTTGTTTCATCTCTTTCCCAGATAATATTAGGGACAGTCTTTGATGTACGATTAAGAGTGTTTACCGTGATCTGATGGCATCTCCGTTCACTGTGACGATGTCGACCTTTGACCCCACGTCAGCTCGAAAACGCCCTCCCACGGGCGCCATGTTGAATCTGAACAAACACAAGACATTATTAGACAAGTAAAGATTTTTGCCAGAGACAAGTTGCCACAAATATAAACCCATTCTCCGTTAACGTGTGCAATTGGGGTAGAAAATGGTGAAAAATAAAGTTCTTCCAAATACCTAACAAATGTGCTGAACTTGTTACCAGTATTGTCGACTATCTTTTGTCAATTTTGTACGGTGCTACCACCTATACTTTTCGAGATATTAAGTTTTTTGTTTGTAGAAATGGTAATCTCCGGTACAAACCACCAAAGACACTACCAAATAGCCAAAACAAGCTCACGTGCTACATCTGCTTGGAGATTAAAGCAGGGATAGTAAACCTTCTGTACTATAACTTTTAGCAAGACAAGGCCAACTACAGTATTGTTACAGTTGATAAAATGCTGTTAATCGAACTTTGCATCGTTTCCTTTTCCTGTAAATTCGATAACACAGTGAAGAAAAAAATGGTAACGTAAGTTAGACGGTAACGTAAGTTAGAATTATGCTTATGATGATCAATACAATCTAAGCCGTCAGCCCTTACACTATAAAATTTACATGCAAATGTATATCTGATGACCCTCTTTCTGATGAATGGAAGTGCAAGTATCTGTCTCTAATCTCAATGGAATAACCATGGTAACGTGAGTTAGAATTAAAAATTGACAAACGGCCTGACCGTGTTTTTTGTTGTCATTTTTCCGATACTCGTGTTTTGTTCTCCCTGCCATGCATTTGTTTTGCAAAAACACAGTCTAGTGGATAAGACAGGGTGAAAATTATTGTGAAATGTCTTTTCGTGGGCGAATTATACCCGTCTATCTTTCGGTAACGTAAGTTAGACAAAACCTTGCGACAAAAATAAAACGGCATCAGATTTAGTATGGACGCCAGCTGGACAAGTTCATCCACCTGTGGCAAGACGGTTTGGTGGATAGGTGTAAATTATGACTGAAAATAAAGTCAACTCACACGTTTTCATTGTTTGAACCCGACGTTTTGTGCGTTACTAGTGGTTGCGACAGGTGATTTTAGCGTGTTTCTTAGCAAAATCTTCGCCTGGACGACCCGAAGGCAGCTGACATGTCCAAGGATCCCCCATGCCAAATTCGAAGTCATTTGGTTTTAATATTAGGGCACAGGAGCCAAAAATGTACATTTTTTGTCCAAAAATAGCGAAAAAGCCCTATTTTACACAATTTCAAAGTGGTGTATGTCAAAAGCGTGAATGACATTCTGTGGACATGTGTCCAAGGTGTGCCCATACCAAATTTCGCGTCATTCGGATGTAGTACCAGGGCTCCAGATCCCAAAATGTACATTTATTGCCTGAAAATGACCAAAAAAACCAAATAAAACATTTTTCAAAGGCAGTATCAGAAAAATGAAAAAAACGTCTGGGGGTATTTGGTCACTCTACCTCCATGCCAAATTTCAGGTTATTTGGCTGAAAAATGACCGAGTTGAATCCATTTAAAGAAATGACAGGAGGAGAAGGAGAAGGAGAAGAAGAAGAAGAAGAAACACGAGGGAATACAATACATTTCATCCATACCTATGGTATGGCTGAAATATAACAACAAGGAAATCTGAGATTTTATACCTCCGGGTTTTTTTATGGTATTTTTTATATGTTGTTTGTTATGTATACATCATATCAAACCCTGTAACACTGGTAACACCGACATCTACACAAAATTTAGACAAGCCGGTGGGCACGTCATAAGGACGTCATCTGGCTGACAACACCGTGTCCTGAAACTAGTGTATAATCCACAGTGCCGTTAGCTTGTGTCGTCAGCATGTGCCGTCAGCCTGTCACACGATGTCGCCAGCCTGTGCCGTCATCCGGCAGGCGCCGTCAGCCGATCGTTAGCCAGCCTGATAACACCTGATATTCCCATACGGAACAACAATGATGCCATCGCAACTACATGTACCGTCTGCAACTTAAAACATGTACCCACAAACTTATGAAATCCTATTCAATCTGCCACAAGGAGCTCGTAATGAAACACAAAATGACAACCAGAACAGTTAACTGAGACGTTAAAAATAACGTATAAAATACAGTAGTTAACCACTGCCGTCCCCTGTGCCCGGTTGCATCTGATCCCTTACATATCTGGAACAACTAATCTCCGACCCCGTCCCGCGCCTACGATCTGACTAAAACCTAATTTTTTATCGGAACCACACACCCCTCTGTCAGACGCCTGATCTGACTAAAACCTAATTTCTTTTTATCGGAACCACACACCCCTCTGTCAGACGCCTGATAAAAATGGACCCACCCGGCTATACCTTAACAACAGCCAAGTAATTACCGCATGACCATTTTTAGGCAAAATGGGGTGTCCAGGGGCCTCCAAAAGATTTCATTTCCACGCCCGAAAACACATATACAACGAAAAAAAGGAACGTGCCACATCTGCAGCCTAACAGCAAAACGTATACCGAGTTCCACAAAAATCCGCCCACCCCACCGCGAGATATAGCTGCGAACATGAAAATCACCACCATTCACTCTACCTTTCCGCGGAAGGATACCTCCTTCCCCGGAGGTAATAAACTAAGATCTAAGGTAAGGTAATCTACTTTAAAATTCATACATAACAGTGAAGAGGTGTTATCAAGTATTATCATATAGCCAGAAGACACCGACCAATCAGAAGGCTCCATTTCCCCCATAACCCAGGTCATTAATATCCGATACACTACCCACTTTTCAAATGACCACCGGTGACCCAGGACTCACAGCCAGGGTTATGTGAAATGGTCCAATGGGGTCGACCGATTCACATGACCCTTGGTATACGAGATGAGGTGAGCCGCCATCTTTGTGTTCGATCTATCATGGTCGTTCATTCGGAGGTCATAGGAACCGACTATGAATTATGACGCCGTATACACCTCAGGGCGGGGCATTAACCCTATATTGACTTACCTGATGACAAAATCAGAGGAGTCGATTTCTTTTCCACACCGGCTGTTCATGAGGATCCCGCTGCTGCCGACTACTGCGCAACGCGGGAACATCTTGTCAGCGAACGGGATGGCCTACAACACAAAAACAGACGATTTGCATGTCATGAGACAAACACGACTTTTGTCAATTTTTTTCTGTCAAATAACGCACCTCGCTTGTAAATATAAATAATGTAAATAATTATATAAATATAAATAATTGTAAATTTAAACAAGACGCCATAGGCGACAATTCTCCGTGAAATTTTATAATTTGCAGATTGAGAGGTGGTATTGGCACTGGCATGCCTGCAGACGACGTATAAAATTGCATGCCGATTGAACAAAGGGGACCGTGGGTTTTAGCTGCAAACACGGAAAAACGGGTACCGCTCAAGTCAACGTTAACTCCAGGACTGTCTACAGGGAACACTCGCATATTAGCGCGACTGGCCATACACCGCGACTGGCCAAGCCCAGACCCTGCAATTAGTAACAGTTGCACATCAATCCGGCCGAAAGCATTGCGTAACACAGGCTACTTCTTCCTATATTCAGCGCCGTGTTTCGAGAGAATAATACCGGGAAACGATTACTTTTCTTGTTTTGAACGCATAAACATAGATGTACGCTAATCTAGTATACCTGCCATGGCCAGATTATCTAAAGATGTGTGTATTCTGTGTACAATCTACAGAAATGTACATCAGGTCCAATCATCCGATTTTCACGTTTCAGTTTTTTGGACTCGGTCATCGGTATTAACATTAAATTTTTCCTAATGTTGACCTCTGACCACCCCACATATCCGTCCCCATCAGCCCCGCCCCGACTTACTACCGGTGACATAAACGGACGACAACATTTCAACGACATGGGGATGTTTCGAAAATAACCATTGACTCCAATATCAAAACAGCTACGGTAAAAATAAAAAGACGTGCATCATCCCGGACATAATGCAACACCACATGCGAAATTACACAGAAATGCGACGTACGGAAGAATGCGTTTTGGCTGCGAACATCTTCCAAAAAACTTGGCATCTCTTAACCATGGGCAAAAACATCTGGAACCACTTATAAAAACCACCCCGTATCTGCATGAAGTTCCACCCCCCCCCCCCCTCCCACTGCTATTCCAAACAACGCGTTTTTCTGGACCATTCCAATTCGCCTCGTAATTGTAGGGGTGCGTTTGCAATATTACATTGACCGCGAAAGCAGCAACGGCAAAAATACACATTCGTGCATCAACACGGGCATGCCCGCAGACGGCGTATAAAATTGCGTGCCGATTACACAAAGAGAACCCAGTGTTTTGACTGCGAACATGAAAAATCAGCCGATTACAACACTCCGTCCGGAGGTCCTGACCTCCTTCACGGAGTAACAAACTGGCCGACTGCTACTTCTAGGCAATAACCTATTAACGTTATTGCACAGCACGAAAACTGATATTTAAGCCAACTTTACAAACTACGTTAAGAGACATTAAAGGCGTCGAAATATTTCATCGACCTTAACGGTACCGGAAAGGCAACAGAAAGGCAAATATGGCCTTTCCGTAACCTTTCCACGTGTGTAAATGTCACGTAAATATAACGTGTTTCTTTCCGTGAGCTTTACAAGTACTTAAACATACTGTAAAGAAAGCATTGCGATAAGAAGCTAAATAGTGGCATCCCAAATCACATACGATATTTTACAATATTTTTGATTAGTGTAAATAAGGTATTTCACAACCTCCCACAGTCGCACAACTAACACAGCATCCTTATATACTTTTTCATCTTTGGTTTTACCTGAACTCATAGATATTTTCTATAATTTCTAACTAGATGGCGGCGAAATCCAGCATTATTATGCTTAGTCCTATGTTTATGTCTGGCTTTCTAAAACATAGTTAGGTCCTTTCCTTCTTCTATAAACAAGCTTTCCGCGTACGGGTGGAGATCTCCCCCCTAGCTTTACAGTTTAGGCGTCGTTTAGCTACAGGAAATGTTGCGTTTCTTTGTCTGTTTTTACAGTCGCAAAGTTTTCCCTACAAATGCCGAATATTCTTTCTTTTTTCAAGGGCCGTGTTTTTCACACACATTTGAGCGTGGTCAAATATAACAACACCATGCCTAGTCCTTTCTATGTGTTTATATCTGGCTTTCCAAAATCACACGGGCCCTTTCCTTTTTCTATAAACACGCTTTCCGTCTATGGGGTGAGGTCTCACCCCTATGCAGTAAAGACGCCGTTTAACTACGGGAAATGTTGCGTTTCTTTGTCTGTTTTTACAGTCGCAAAGTTTTCCCTACAAATGCCGAATATTCTTTCTTTTTTCAAGGGCCGTGTTTTTCACACTTATTTGAGCGTAGCCAGATACAACAACACCATGCCTAGTCCTTTCTATGTGTTTATATCTGGCTTTCCAAAATCATACGGGCCCTTTCCTTCTTCTATAAACACGCTTTCCGTCTATGGGGTGAGGTCTCCCCCCTATGCAGTAAAGACGCCGTTTAACTACGGGAAATGTTGCGTTTCTTTGTCTGTTTTTACAGTCGCAAAGTTTTCCCTACAAATGCCGAATATTCTTTCTTTTTTCAAGGGCCGTGTTTTCACACTTATTTGAGCGTGGCCAAATATAACAACACCATGCCTAGTCCTTTCTATGTGTTTATATCTGGCTTTCCAAAATCATACGGGCCCTTTCCTTCTTCTATAAACAAGCTTTCCGCGTACGGGTGGAGATCTCCCCCCTTTACAGTAAAGGCGCCGTTTAACTACGGGAAATGTTGCGTTTCTTTGTCTGTTTTTACAGTCGCAAAGTTTTCCCTACAAATGCCGAATATTCTTTCTTTTTTCAAGGGCCGTGTTTTTCACACACATTTGAGCGTGGTCAAATATAACAACACCATGCCTAGTCCTTTCTATGTGTTTATATCTGGCTTTCGAAAATCACACGGGCCCTTTCCTTCTTCTATAAACACGCTTTCCGTCTATGGGGTGATGTCTCACCCCTATGCAGTAAAGGCGCCGTTTAACTACGGGAAATGTTGCGTTTCTTTGTCTGTTTTTACAGTCGCAAAGTTTTCCCTACAAATGCCGAATATTCTTTCTTTTTTCAAGGGCCGTGTTTTTCACACACATTTGAGCGTGGCCAAATATAACAACACCATGCCTAGTCCTTTCTATGTGTTTATATCTGGCTTTCCAAAATCATACGGGCCCTTTCCTTCTTCTATAAACACGCTTTCCGTCTATGGGGTGAGGTCTCACCCCTATGCAGTAAAGGCGCCGTTTAACTACGGGAAATGTTGCGTTTCTTTGTCTGTTTTTACAGTCGCAAAGTTTTCCCTACAAATGCCGAATATTCTTTCTTTGTAGCAAGATACGCGTTTTTCACACTTATTTGAGCGTGGCCAGATACAACAACACCATGCCTAGTCCTTTCTATGTGCTTATATCTGGCTTTCCAAAATCATACGGGTCCTTTCCTTCTTCTATAAACACGCTTTCCGCCTATAGGTTGAGATCTCTCTCCAATGCAGTATAGGCGCCGTTTATCTACGGGAAATGTTGCGTTTATTTCTCTTTTTTTACCGTCGCAAAGTTTTCCCTGTAAATGCCGAATTTTCTTTCTTTGTAGCAAGATACGCGTGTTTATTTTATTTCTAGTGTTGTTAGCGTATTTATTGTATTCAGAAAGGAGTTCCATAGTTCAGGTCAAAGCGCGGAGATGTTTTTCACATGTAAATTTATTCATCGCTAAGCTGTGAACAAACCAAGATAATGATGAATACCGACTGGGGTGTTTACGCCCTGTCTGTCAGATGGAGGTCATGTGACAGGGTATTACCCAATAATAGACAAGAGTGGGTTTTTCAAATCTACCGAATATACCAACGGCAGTCCACTCGGGCGTCTGTTCGAAGGAAGTGCAACTGTTTCTCCAGGCTAGCAAGTTTAATATGGCAGAGACTTTGATTCTACCAGCCGGACTAACCCCGATAGAGCAAAGTCAAAGCTACCATTCTGTACAAATCTGTGGAACGGCGTGGGTTGGAGCTATTGAACAGGATACGGCACCGAAGGGGAAGACTACAACTGTATTTTATCGTCCTGACCGGCTGACCCGTACCAGCACATGAAGATTACAAGATGAACAGAGCGCGATCTGGCCATCACGGATACTAGTATCTCAGTGGATTATTCTTCCTGTTGTGACCAAATGGAAAAGTGTGATCTTCTATCTGCAGCTGGCTTGTCGCTACACTGGAATAATTGCGTGCTTGGATACAGCAAAGAAAAGCCTGCAAGGTAGCTGGACTGGATCGGGCGTCATCCGATTCCCTTCGGCGGTCCAAGGCAGTATGGCCGCCGATCTACGAGGAAAGTTGCACCCCTAGGGAAGTTGGCCGCTCGGGCTTCATGCCCAACTCCCAGACGACGGACCGATCCAGTCTGTCTACCAAGATAAGACACAGAAAGTCTGCTTAAAGAAGCAGAAGTGTTACAATTTACCCAGTCTAAACTGTTTATGAACGCAAAATAAACGTCAATTTTACACAAACTTTTAGGATATTTTACCACATCATTTACGACACCTTTAAGCATCTAAAAGTCGCGGAAAGGCACCGTGAAAGTGGGAAAATAAATGCCCTTTTCGCGTATATATGGTAGCCAAAAGACTACGGAAAGGCAAAATAAACGCATGCTTTCCGTGCAGGATTCTTTGTAAAGGACACGGAAATTTAGTACTTAACTGCGCCTTTAAGCATCTAAAAGTCGCGGAAAGGCACCGTGAAAGTGGGAAAATAAATGCCCTTTCCGCGTATATATGGTAGCCAAAAGACCACGGAAAGGCAAAATAAACGCATGCTTTCCGTGCAGGATTCTTTGTAAAGGACACGGAAAGTTAGTACTTAACTGCGCCTTTAAGCATCTAAAAGTCGCGGAAAGGCACCGTGAAAGTGGGAAAATAAATGCCCTTTCCGAACTTCCGGAAAGTCCACGTTAAGGCAATCTTTACGGCCACGTTTAGGGGTCGTAAAGTTGCGGAAAGGAGGAAGAAACGCCGCCTTTACGATGAGTTTAAGCGTGCTTAAATACCAGTTTTCGTGCCGTGTTGAATACGAGGTATTGCCTTTTAGCAACTGTAAGATCTTCAATCTTGTTACTAAAACAAAGAGATTATTTTGTTTAATTGATTCACTGATTTATTGTATTGTTTGACTTACTTATTCTATCATTTTTTGTTATTATTATTTGATTAGATAAATATGTAGCGATGTAAGAATATGATGTTAGTTTACATAGGGGGAGATCTCAAACAAGCCTTTATGGCTTCTTCTCTACCTCTGCATGTTTATTTTTCCAGTGTATTATGTTTTGCCTTTACTATATATGTGCAAATGAATAAAATAGAATAAAAAAATGAAAAATAAAGAGTTTGTAAATTTTCCTGAAATAACAAATTATGCAGTGATGTTCAAAATGCAATTTCAAAATTTTCTTTTGAATGTTATCAAATTTAAAAAAAACATGAATAGTATTGATTATCGAATCTACACGGGTATCTACGTATGCTATCATGTGTCTATGTATGCGTTTAATAAGTGACTGAGAAGTAAATGGTATTTACTTCTTCAAATATCCACTGACACTGACTGATGTATTGTGTTTTTATAGCACAAGCTTTAGGTGCTTTAGCTAGCATACAAGTACAAACAGACCAGTATGTAGCTAGTCTGCCTGGAGTTAAACATACATCATACAAACTACATCACAATTAAAACATTATTACTCCGTGAAGGAGGTCAGGACCTCCGGACGGAGTGTTGTAATCGGCTGATTTTTCATGTTCGCAGTCAAAACACTGGGTTCTCTTTGTGTAATCGGCACGCAATTTTATACGCCGTCTGCGGGCATGCCCGTGTTGATGCACGAATGTGTATTTTTGCCGTTGCTGCTTTCGCGGTCAATGTAATATTGCAAACGCACCCCTACAATTACGAGGCGAATTGGAATGGTCCAGAAAAACGCGTTGTTTGGAATAGCAGTGGGAGGGGGGGGGGGGGGGGGGTGGAACTTCATGCAGATACGGGGTGGTTTTTATAAGTGGTTCCAGATGTTTTTGCCCATGGTTAAGAGATGCCAAGTTTTTTGGAAGATGTTCGCAGCCAAAACGCATTCTTCCGTACGTCGCATTTCTGTGTAATTTCGCATGTGGTGTTGCATTATGTCCGGGATGATGCACGTCTTTTTATTTTTACCGTAGCTGTTTTGATATTGGAGTAAATGGTTATTTTCGAAACATCCCCATGTCGTTGAAATGTTGTCGTCCGTTTATGTCACCGGTAGTAAGTCGGGGCGGGGCTGATGGGGACGGATATGTGGGGTGGTCAGAGGTCAACATTAGGAAAAATTTAATGTTAATACCGATGACCGAGTCCAAAAAACTGAAACGTGAAAATCGGATGATTGGACCTGATGTACATTTCTGTAGATTGTACACAGAATACACACATCTTTAGATAATCTGGCCATGGCAGGTATACTAGATTAGCGTACATCTATGTTTATGCGTTCAAAACAAGAAAAGTAATCGTTTCCCGGTATTATTCTCTCGAAACACGGCGCTGAATATAGGAAGAAGTAGCCTGTGTTACGCAATGCTTTCGGTCGGATTGATGTGCAACTGTTACTAATTGCAGGGTCTGGGCTTGGCCAGTCGCGGTGTATGGCCAGCCGCGCTAATATGCGAGTGTTCCCTGTAGACAGTCCTGGAGCTAGTTAACGTTGACTTGAGCGGTACCCGTTTTTCCGTGTTTGCAGCTAAAACCCACGGTCCCCTTTGTTCAATCGGCATGCAATTTTATACGTCGTCTGCAGGCATGCCAGTGCCAATACCACCTCTCAATCTGCAAATTATAAAATTTCACGGAGAATTGTCGCCTATGGCGTCTTGTTTCCAATTAAAAATACACCAGCCAACTGCAGCACGATAATTAGGGAAGTGCGAGAAAGACCCAAATCGAGAAATGGGCCAGCTGGAGGTCGAGAACGTGACAGACGCTCTCAGATCAATACTTCATTACAGTATTTCATGGGTCAACTATAACAGACGGGCTGCCTGCACAAAGACAGTACTTTGCTGATGAGTCAGACACTTTTCTCATTACAGAAAGATATGGTGTGCAAAACCCGGTCGCACTCATGTATGGTATTCATAGGCAACTGGTCTGTATGAATTTGAAACAATCAAGACCCAAACATCATCACAATCCATTCCATAGGTCCTTTTAAAGGCACTCAAAACGATTTCAGGGGAGTGAAACTGGATTTTCAAAGTCAATTTTATGGTCATTTTTAATGTAGTAAGTTGAATCAGCCTTATCCCATAGCATACTGATATCTGTGAGGCAAAAATGCGATGTCGCTGACAGTTGCTTGAGGGTCTGCATGGGGGGTCCTGATTACGCTTTACGCTAAATTCATCGAGGCCCGCAACGCTTTACGTAAAATTTAAGAAGGCCGGCAACGTTTTACGCTAAATTCTGGCGCTTCGCTTCGAATTCAGGCAGAGTTGACTGGTCTATTTTGTATGTCAACTGATTTACATCAGTGACTTCGCTGTTTTAAACACTGTCACGACTCCAAATTGCACTGATACTGGGTCAGAATGGACCCAGAATGTGATAAAATGCAGACCATCACGGGCGTTATGTGGTCGAGCCATCGTGCACCACACCTGGACCCAGATGGGAGAAGGAAAGCAGAGACGGCAGCAAAGCGACTCTACTTCTATGGGAGGGGGCAAAATAATATTTTACTGCAGCGCCGAAGGCGTGACTCATCGCATACATTTTAGGGGGGTCCGGGGGCATGCTTCCCCGGTAAAATTTTGAAATCTTGACCCTCTGAAACGGTATATTCTGCAACTTTTTACGTGCAAATCCTGCGTACAAGGATGACCCAACAGGTCAACCGCAAGTTCATCCACTACGGCCTACGAAAAATTGGGAGTCTGAACTACGATTTACGGGGAATTTTTTGGCTCGATTACGCTTTACGTGAAATGCACTGGCTACGCTTTACGCAAAATTTTCACCTCCTCACTACGAATTACGCTGAATAAAATAACTTCCCTACGAATTACGGGAAATTTAAAAGGCCCGCCTACGCCTTACGGAAAAGAGCATGCAGACCCTCTTGCTTGTTTCGTATCGTAGACTGGTTCTAGCTATTTATTGGTGGTACCAAAGACTGGTACATTTGTACCAGGGACTCCACACGTAGCTTGTTTTGGAGCTATTTTTGGTGACGTCTCAGGGAGGAGCCAAATGGTACAGTATTGTGTGCAATTCGCAAGAATTCTAGGAATCGTACAGGCATTTTGTCCACAGGAATGGAATGTCCACAGGCATGTCTCAGGCATGTCTCTGACCCACATCTATACCCGCATTCCTGGACACCTTTGGGAAGACCTCTCAGAGCTGCCCCAGCCGGATGCCCTACTTTGATAAAAGATAAGATAAGATAAAATAAAATAAAATAATTAAAATAAAATAAAATAAAATGAAGCTTATTCCTTACCGTAGGGAACGTTTCAAACAGCGTGCTGTTGACCTTGACCGACGTGTTAGTGACGTCATATGTTAAGTTGGAGCCAAGGGGGATGTTTTTCTTCGTGACGAAGAAGTGGTTGCTGGCGTTACACGTTCTCTCCAGGTCAAATCTGTAGTGCGAAGATCACACGGCAATGTCAGACTGTTACAGGGGGAACTCGTTCTTTGGCTTTGCTCCAATTACCAAAAATGGGGACACTGATAAACTGCCTTCAAAGAACAAGTCAAACCCCATAACATGACAGCAAACGTAGTAGTAGTATAAGTTGATCAGGCAGTAGTTGTACGTCCTTTATTTCTTGGCTTTTCTTTGACACTGTAGATGCAATTAGCCTTCGGGCATGAGTTTGCAAATAAAGATATATAGACAAACCGTTTCATCCATTATTGCACATTTGTTGGATTCATTCATACCTCCGATTCTACACAATCTCAACACTTGATATTGCAATCAGAAGATTCCTTCTATTCCAGATCGTTTTTGTGTAACGTTGCTTTTCATCTTAATTTCTAGATTCTATTGGGAACATTCATGGATAGCCCGTTAAAACACTGTGGACAAAAGAGGCAATGTCAGGGGACCTTGGTTGCTTCACAAGTTCACAAACTACTATAAACGTCAATGGACATTCAATAACTTCAGAACAACAATGGACATTCAATAGCGTGAAATGAAGCGTGTGGAACATTGCCTGCGCATGTTACATCGATGATGGGCTACTCATGCAGCCACGACACCATATCACCTCTAATTACCAAGCAAAAGCTCAACGTATGTCTCAGAGTGTCATTCAACTACCATAGAGCAAATCCTACCATGTGGTAAACAAGAGAGTAGCATATAATCAATCAAGGTTTTGAACAGCTAGGCATGTTCTGTTTTAAATAACGGTTTATATGGTTCTATACGAACAACTGTTCCTCTACACTGCACGAAAAGTTGGATTTACCTATGGTAGTAAATGCCAGTAAAGTCGGGTAATGTTTGCTTTGTAAATAGTACCGGACTTGGCAATGGTAGCAAATAAAATTGCCGGTTATTTACTACCATTGTCAAGTCCGGTGCTGTTTACAAAGTAAACATTACCCGACTTTACTGGCATTTACTACCATTGGTAAATCTAACGTTTCGTTGTGACGTACCTCTTTTGTGCCAGGGCCTTGTAGTCGAACCTCCAACTGGATCTATTTCCGGTTACAAACTTTAGAACGTCCGGTAGAATGTACTTTACCGCCAGGTCTTTTTTGGTCATCCGTTTATGAGCACGTTTATGAGAACGTTTATGAGAAGTTCTGTTCACAGACCCAACCTCCATTTCCTCTTCAATCTTAGCGACGTCCTTCTCGAATCTCGTGAATCGTCTCTTGTTGTTGTTACAGCGGTTGTCTATCTTAAAGTCGATCTGATCCTGGATCTGCTCCTGGTCGTACTGCTCGTACTCAGGCAGGTTGTTCTTGTCGCTTCCGTTGTTTATTTCCTCCCATACTCTCTTTGGTTTCAACCGTTTTCTGGTGATCTTCTTGATCATTCTGATGGTCTTGTTTCCTTTTTTGGCGTAAGTGACGATCTTAGTGACATCTCGTTCGTAGTCTTCGTCTTTTGGTTTGCAAGGGTCCTCAGCCCCCCCCCCCCCTCTTCGTTTTCGTCTGCATCTCTGTTGTCATTGCCCTCGTTGCCTGTTGCACTTTGCCCGTTCGGTACGTTCCCTTCGGCGTTCGGTCGTAGCTCCTCATTGGTTTTCTTTAGCTCTTCTTCTGTCGTTTTATCACCAGTATTTATCGTTTGGCCTGCTCTTTCTCCTATCTTCGTATTGCTGTAGAATAAAGAGATAGTGTTAGTCAGTGTCCATAAGCTGAGGATACAATGAGACAGGTTATTCGTGTATGTTTAGGTTGAACATTTAAAAATATCGTCCACCAATGTTGTGTCTTTATCATGATTCTACTGTACATTTTACGTACAGATTGTTGTTTTTTTTTGGTGGTACACTCAAGTTAAGAACTTATTTTGATACCACCACTACATAAATAACATACAAAAAGAAAATAGACAAACACTTGAAAGTATGTACAAATAAAGGTTTTCGAAAGCGCAAGTCCGGTTTCCCACCCGGGCTAACAAAGATAGGACACTATTACAATTATCAAAGGGAAAAACTACCTTTAGAAACGTTCTGATGAGGTAATAGAGTTCTGGGTAAGTGATAGTATGTTGGAGTTGACAACTGATGAGTACATAGGACTACCACGGAGGAAAAGGAATGTTTTAGCGTTGTCTGCAAGAGTTGTAAAGCCTATGGTGTGTCCTAGATGCCTGGATAGTTTACCAAGGAGGGTTGAGCGTTGGGTATTGTACATGGGGCAGTGGAGTAAGAAATGTGACACGGTTTTACATCGGCACCCGCAGGTACAAACCGGGCTGTTTAGTAATCCACGAGTAAAGAGACTGTAGTTCAGACTGCAAGTGCCGATGCGAAGGCGTGCCATGAGGGCACCGGGAAAACGAGGACCGTGACTGTAATATTTGATTTGAGGAGAAATGTGCGGAATTCAGAATAGTTTAAGGAACGGCCAGGATTATTCCAGTGGAATGTAGAATATTGTACGAAGGAGTTAGCAAGACGATTTGTTGTATGACTGAGGGTTCTTAGGTCCATACAGTTGCGTAAATCGTAATGACATGCTGAAGAGATAGATGGGGGTACTATTTCAGACAAGAAGCTGCGACTTAAACCATTAACTATTTTATCACATGATGTACATCTGGCGAGATTTAAAAACTGAGTTGACCGATACAATTTAGCTCCAACAGGTGAAGTAGTGTCGCGGTGCCACCACTGGTCGTGTTTAGATTGTTTGTTCAAGTTGGTATAGAGTGAAAACTCCTTACTGTGGAAAACTGTAGCAAACTTCACAAATGTATGAAGCAAGAAATGAGTAAAATTTTAAAAGTGATCGATGATATTCTTCTGTGAACTAGTTGTTGAAAGGAATTTTTGAATAGTCTGTGAAAATCGGAGGCATTAAACATGTGTAACAAGAATTTGGAGACCTTATACCTGCATAAAATATTTAGAGCTTTTGTAAATGTGTTTTTTATTTGTCTCATTGATAATTCAGTAAGGTTAGAAATATCATAATATACTTTATGGTTTTCTGAACTCAAATCACATATATTTTATGTGTGAAAGTCTTACCCTTTGGTAAGGTTTCATTTTAACATTTCATCATTGATTATGCAAATGACCTTTACATTAACATAATATATGCATAGTGATGTTAGCCTTTAACTAACTTACACATGTCATAAGTATGAAATTTCCATCATTTACCGATAATAAATCATATCATTTTTACATTAATCATGTGCTACGAAACGTACTTGGCTTCTTCCCCAGTCCCCTGCCGTATGTTGTTTTTCGGGAAGACCTTGGGATCTGTCGGGAGCACGGCTGCCGGCGTGGTGACCGCCCGGTCTTCTGTCTTCTCCCGCAGGAGATTCCTCTCAACATCAGTTCTGGGAGCCACTGTCGTGCCGTTATTATTGGCTTGGCTATTTAATCTGAAACAAAGAACGAAAATATGTTAAGTGCAACCATTGTCACATTATCATATATACAAAGCTGTTCAAGAATTTTCAGGGCATCATTGATGAATAAGAAAATAAAGTATAAGTATCAGTATGAACTCTCTCTCTCTCCCAAATCCGCCCACCAATAATCGAGTTATGACGTTGACCCTAATACGGGGACACGCCACAGCTGCTCGACCAAAATCGACCGATTCCATACCTTTCTTGACGAAAGCAATAATTACAAAGTGGGTCAAGTAGAATGAGTACAAACAAGACAAGTTGGTGATCTATCAATTACGAGAATCTACCTGACTGTACAGTGAATAAAGGTTTGAACTATGTCGAAGATATTACAGTTTTGTGAATGTGAGAGTAACGTGGATCCTCGTAGCAGTAAAGAACATAAGGTACTGTCATTGAGATGCTGTAGCTCTACTATATTGGTAAGAGATGATAACAAAGTACTTCTATAACTGGCATAAAGATTACAGTGTAGGAAATAATGTTCGGTTGTTTCGCTATGATAGTCACATTTACATGTAGGGTAATCGATACAATAGTGTTGAAATAAGTGGTAATTTAATTGACTGAAGTTTAAACGGAGCCTTGTGTGATGAACAGCGGAGTGTCTTTGACCATGAGAGAAATGGGAGTGTTTTGTCGGTCTGTTGAATAATAAAGATTTTTAAAGATATTAATCGTAAGAGAGGCTTTGACATTAGGGGGCAGGTCATTCCACAAGTAAATAGTTGACGGTAGGAATGATTTTTTGTACTTTTCTGTTTTACAAGCAATGGAGGTGAAATTCTGGTTGGCACGAAGGTTATATGAAACAGAATCACAAATACGTGATGGAATAAGGTCTTGTAAGTACTGTGGTGCAAGACCATTCATTATTTTCCAAAGTTGGGTCAATTTATGTTTTTGCCTTCTGCCAGCCAGAGTATCCCATCCAACCTCAGCTAAGACGCACTCGTGTATACTTTGTACACTTTGTATACCACTTTGTATACTTTGTACACTTTGTACCACTTTATAATTTTCATAGGTCATATAATCTTTAGAAAACACCCCTATTTTGATGGACTTGTGGAGCGGGCCATTAATTTCGTCGGCCTTTCTGGATGTGCGGTGATAAAGGTTTTCCAAGCAGATATTGGGTGATTTGTGCCAGCTGTGCTAGCTTGAAATCGATGGAATAAAAGCTATTGCAGATAGATTATAATCATACAACTACGTGAAATACACGAAGAATTGCCATTTTCTACCCAGACAAGTTGGGAAAATCTTGAGTTCTGACTCAAGTAGAATTTTCGAAACTCTGCATAGACTGACACACCCTTTGGGGATTTAGTTGGCTGGTGCAATATATGTACATTTAGATGGAGGGGCATATTTGTGGACGGCGGTAGAGATGATCGATTTAAAGGGACGTGGAACTGTGAACAGATCGATTAGTGGCACATGGCTGAACCGCACGAAGGTGAACTTGCCTCCCCGCCTCATTTACAATATCTGTCACGTGCAGAACTTACTCACTCATAGGAGCGGGCTGGTGCTACTTAACAGTTGGGCAAGAGATTTTTCTCTATACAGTTTAGAAATACTGTTACGTATAAAGAAATGGGAGGGGGGATAGATACAGGATATGACCTCACTTTGCCATATGCAAGACAGCAGTTGCTGGGAGTTGCAGTTGCTGGGAGAATCGCTTTTCTATGTAATCCCTGACAACGCATTCTAACTCATGATCACTCCGCGTCATTGGAGCAGGCTGGAGCTAAATAGTATTGGGCAAGAGACTTTTCTTTATGCATTTTAGAAGCGGGGGGGGGTAAATTCATCGTTTACAATGTTTTAGAGGCATACGGAGTGGAAGGGTTGCTAGCCCTTCATGTGTAATGTCCGCTTGATTTTTTTTAAAATTTACATATAGCAGACTAGGCCGGACTCCTACTCTATATTGACAATACAGTATACGGGCTCACTTTGTCATAGGATGGACAGCACTTTTTATACATTTTGCCATATCGAAGAGGGAGAAAACGGAACTTAAGCGAAAGCAGACTATACTTGGTTCAAGAGGCAGAGGTGTATGTTGCATTCGTACCTGTAGCTAGGGGACTTACGTACCTGTAATCCCTGACAACGTACGAGTGCCAACCAACTCCGCATTACTGTCCAAGCAGAGGTTTGGGTTTTGGCTTATTTTTTGGCGTGTTTTTAGGCTTTTCTATTGCGCTTTCTTTTTTAGCACTAGTATCTTTTGTCGGCGTAAAAAAAGATACCAGTGCAAAAAAAGAAAGCCCGATAAAAAAGCCTAAAAACACGCCCAAAATAAGCCAAAACCCAAACCTCTGCTTAGAGAGTAACTCCGCATGGCTTCCGTTGTCATAACTGTTGGCACCGCGGGGAGCCGGTTCATAGATCGTTCATGTGGGGATTATGTGTTTTGTGAAAATTAACTACATCGGGGCTTACCATTTCATCAATTTTCCAGCGATTAAAAGACATTTATTTTCAGACATTTCTATCCGAAATTCACAATGATAACACTTGAAAGCTGTGAATGCAAAGAACAAATTACGTCTATACAGATTAATAAAACATTCCTATAACGAAGAAAAATATCTCAACTTAGCGAACATACGCCACAGGTCCTCCATTACAAAACTAAGAATCAGTTGTCACAAATTACGAATCGAATCAGGAAGACATAACCGCACTCCTCTAGAACAAAGAACCTGTCAATTCTGTAGTTTAGGCCAAATAGAAGATGAAATACATTTCACCATAGATTGCCCCTTGTATAGTAGAGACAGACTCATATTTTTTAGCCATGTATTAAGTATATTTCCCCACTTCAGATATCTGACTAGCAAAGAGAAATTTGTATTCCTTTTAACTTTTGATAAACCTACTTTAAGTAACCTCACGGCCACATATATCCATACAATCACTACTAAGCGAGATGAAGCCGAAAAGAATAGTAATTAGTCATTTATTTACTCTTTTATATGCTCATATGTATGTAATGTATATGTTTATGTTCATGTTCTGTACCCATGCGACCTGTACTTAGTTCTGTAGAACACAAATGTACAATAAAGGTCTTCATTCATTCATTCATTCATTCTTAAAGTCTATCAGCGTGTGGAGATCGTCAAAAGGAGAGGCGCATTCGCTCTATCCGTGCAATCATCCGTGTAAACCAAGAGGCTTATTCACTGGCGAACACTTGGTAAAAAATTGAAGTCCTTGCCGGGGCCACACAGCTATGCAAGAAAGACATTACAGCTATGCAAGACAGACACTGCCATACCTCGTTAATTTAAACTTTTGAATAGTAGATGATCCTTAGACCCTTACACGCATATTTCAAAATCACACCTATCTTTATAATCCTGTGGAATAGGCCGTAGGTTAAGTAGTTGTGTGGTAGGCGAGGTTCTATAAGCAGATATTAGGTGGTTATTGTGTATATTCGTTTGTGAGTATCTGTTGGGATTGTGACTTATGTTTTGCACCTACTACGATACCCTATCAAATAATATGCACTATACTGTTCCCAATCTGCAAAATATAAAAATTCACGGAGGATTGTCGCCTATGGACACTTGTTGTGGTTTGTCTTTACACAAAAAGGACTTTTGTCCAAGAGTTTGGACCTCAACACGAAGCCTCTAGAAGAAACGTACAAACAGGCCAGACCCAGAAAGGATAAAATGAATCTTTTCAGAACGAATTCTATATCTATCTTTCTGAAAAGCATCTCACTGATATATGAATGAATGACGACCTTTTTTTACACATTTTTTACACACTGGGCAAAGTACAGGTCACAAAAAACAACGGTTGAACAGATACAATTATCAGATACAAAATAAAACTAACTATAAATAGACAAATTCAACTTCTCTTCGCTTTTCAGTTATAGTAGAAGTAAAAGAACAGATACGTTTTTCAATGCAAGATTTGTCTAGTTGCATTAGGAACATCGCGAGGGCGGAACCACCTCTGGAACTAGGCTTTCTCATCAGAGAACCGCCTCCTCCCACCTGGTCCCGCCCCAGAGGGAGACCGAGGCGCACCTGGACTGACCTGCTGTCTACCGACCTTCAAGCTGCAGGCCTGGACATCACCACCGCCTGGGTGGCAGCCAGAGATAGGCAGACCTGGAGGACCACATGCAGAGGCGCTACGCCCCCTTGCGGGGCATGCGGAGCTGAGTGAGTGAGTGAGTGAGCATTAGGAATATGAACTTTTTTCTACAGTGCTTAAGTGTATGAAGTAGGAAATAGGTTTTGTGCAAACCTATACAGTTAGTTCATTTCTCTCTTTGCTATATGATGTGCATTCTATTACAAAATGGAATTCATCCTCTATTCTATTCGATACAGTGATAAATCGTGCGTTTTTTAGCAGTGACAATTGTGTTCTTGCTGGAAGCTATGAAACTGTTCTTTCTGGACTCTATGAAACAACTAAATCCGAATGCAGTGCTTTCATCAGAATTTCAGCCCTTTTATGTATGTGTCAATAACAAAGGCAGTAGTCACAGACAATTAACAGCATGGTCAATGAACTCCTATCAACCACTCTTACATAAAACCCCCGAGGGAAACTTTGGAGTGGTCTGGAAAGTGTATTGCTCAATGTTTTGCGACAAATACGTTCCAAGAGTCTCGGTGGTGCATGTCATGATATCCCATGTAGAGAATATAATATTGAAACGTGTTTTCTTGACATGATTGGTTATATTGTGTAGGTTTAAGTGTGTCATTAATATATAACTGTGTATCGAAAGAAAGGCCGATCGCCATCAATGGATATTACGTGGACATGGGAAGTACATATACTTTATTTCCCCCTTCAGTGCCAAATGATGTTATGTGATATAGAAGATATTTAAAAGATCTATTCTTCTGCAGTGTTCAAGTGATCATGAATATGCCTGTTCTATGTATGTGTATTTATATTTCACTCCGTACATAGTACGTAAACAATCTATTTTAGTTGGGGTCAAATTGGGAGGGCTCCATTTCAGACTGGGCAGAAGTTATGCTTTTTTGAAATGTTTTTCCTTTTCACAGGTTTTCACAGCCCTTTTTTATGGGAGGGAGATGGAGCGAAATATGCTGTATTTGATCGCGAGCAAATGTCGGCCTTTCTAGTGTTTTAGATAGAATAGCCCTCTAAATCTGCTTGTCTTTGAAATACTTGATCCAAATCAAATATGTGATTTAAAGACTAGACTGTGAAATTAAACAACATTGGTGAGGGTAGTGTGAGCGTGTTTTGAGTAAGCTCAGATGCATAGGTTTGAAAAACAAAAACAAGAAAACAAACAAAAATTGACGATGGGGTGATCAGAAACTGGTCGAATCTATTTACTAGTAAGGTCCACTTTAGACTGGGAACGGTTAAACAGTTTTGGGTTGGAAAAAACGTTTCGGATCGGTTAACCGTTACCGGTCTAAAGAGGAACCTTTACCAGTGGCGAAGTGTTTCGGAACGGTAGACCGTTCCCAGTCTAAAGTGGGCCTAAGGCCTAATATGATCGATCAGGACCCGTTTTACTGACCTGTGTATTGTTGCAGACGATACTAGTAGTTCCCTCAGCAGACTCGTCTCGTGTTGTCCCACCAGAACCCACACGCCCATAAGCACACAGGCACACAGGACCACTGACGTGATGACCCGGATAGGGTACAGGCGGGGCATTCTGGCCACTGGACAAACACAGAGAGGAAAAAATAATCAGATTTCATTTCAGTATTTAACACCCAAGCAGATATTTCGCTGGCTGCAATACAATATCGTATCGGATACCGATACGACAAGACAAAAAATTGATTATTTCCCCTAGAAACGAAAAGACACCGTACAAATTACTGGAAATAAGCTGTATCCACGCAAGTAATACAAATTAAGCCATAAGAAAGCGATGGTATAAAGGATCATTACATTGGGCACAAATGAAATATTAGAAAACGAAGCCTAGCGACAAAACCATAAACTACAGCAAAAACCAAAATGTCAACGTACGAACGAACATACGAAGTATGTTTGGTAGTTTGTCATCTATTCATTAAGTGTATAATTTTCCAATTTGTAATGAATGTCTACCATTTCATAATGATCCATACTTTGATATTTCAGTAAAACCAATAACGCACAAAAAGAAAAATGGCGGGAAGTTGTACCGTGGCTGGTCTCCACCTGCAGGTGTTTAACACCTTGTAGCAGAGTAACTGTATAATTTTTTACTTTATAATCACTTTCTACCATTTCCTAAATATCCATACTTTGAGATATCAGCAAAAGAAACAACGCACGCGACGTCGTTTAGACGTTATGATGTCATAAATTGAAGAAAACATGGAGGAAAATTGTACCGTGGCTGGTCTCAACCCGCAGGTGTTTAACACCTTGTAGCAGAGTAACTGTATACTCTTCCAATTTGCAATGAATTTCTACCATTTCTTAATGATCCATACTTTAATATTTCAGCAAAATAAGTGACGCACATGACGTCGTTTAGACGTCATATCGTTATAAATTGAAGAAAAGATGGCGGAAAATTGTACAGTGGCTGGTCTCAACCCGTATGTGTTTAACACCTTGTAGCAGAGTAACTGTATAATTTTTTACTTTACAATAACTTTCTGACATTTACTAGTGATCAATAATTTGATATTTCAGTAAAATCAATAACGCACACGACGTCTTTTTGACGTTATGACGTCATAAATTGAAAAAAAGATGGAGGGAAATTGTACAGGGGCTGGCCACCCGCAGGTGTTTAACACATTGTAGCAGAGTAACTGTATACTTTTCAACTTTTTAATACCTTTCTAACATTTCATAATGATCCATAATTCGATACTTCAGTAAAATTAACAACGCACACGACGTCGTTTAGACGTCATGACGTCATAATCTGAAGAAAATATGGCGGGAAATGGTACCGTAGCTGGTCTCCACTCGCAGGTGTTTAACACCTTGTAGCAGAGTAACTGAATAATTTTCCAATTTGTAATGACTTTCTACCATTTCATAATGATCCATACTTTGATATTTTAGCAAATTGAAAAACACACATGACGTCGTTTAGACGTCATTACGTCATAAATTGAAGAAAAGATGGCGGATTATTGTACCGTGGCTGGTGGAATTTCTCCCGCAGGTGTTTAACGGATCGTATGTTTCCGCGTAATGGATCGTATGTATTCCATAAAATTCGTATGTTTCCCGTACTGGATCGTATGTACATGTGTTCTGTAAAATTCGTATGAATTCCGTAAAATTCGTGTGAATTCCATAAATTTAAACTTCGTATGAGTTCTTTGGCACCCCTGTTAGGCCCAATAGATCGTTCCCGATCGAACAACACGAGCCCCACCCTCTGTTCTAGGGTGGGTCGGTGCACCTAGAACACCTCCGTCAAAATCAGCTCGGGAAGGGCTGCGGCCGCCAGAACGTCGGTTTTGCCACTTTACAACTCTTTGCTCACTCGACTCGGTAAAAAGTAGTGCCTAGCTTCGGTTAGAGATGTCCTCTTGAATGAGACGTAAAGCTGGAGGCCCCGTGTTTGAGGAGAACCACACCTCGCGCACGTTAAAGAAAATGATGGCTGGGAAACGTGAAGTTGTCCAGAAGGGCTACCATTCGTGAGCGGCTTCTGAATCCAGCTGGTGTGTAAAATAGCCAAAAATCGCATCGATTCGTTTGATATTCTCTTTTTTTGTATGTGTGCGTACAAGTAAATAAAAATAATGTGTACATACCGAAGGAGTCAGAATCTTACTGGCTCAAAACAACAGAAAACTCTGGAGTAAAATATAACACGTCCGCACCCCGTCAGTACGTCTGTCACAGTGAAAATTACGAAACGAAAGCCGCCAAAGACACCCAATTAACCACAACAGTCCTTTCCAAGAATCCTACCAAGAAGCAAGAAACAAAAGACGCCTTCTAGAGGCTGGCCAGTTACCAGGTGTATATCATTATGCACCTGCCTCAAATCCCAGCCTGAGTTTCAATCTTTGGATAGTCCTGAATCGTGCAAAAGCGTAAGAATAACTTCATCGCCAAAAAAGCGTGGTTTACTGAAACTGCAACATGTGCACGCCTACATGTACTGTATATCTCCGTAATAGCATAATCACCAGTCCTGTGGCGCGCGCTTCCGCCGTAGGGGCAACACACGTAACAAGCACTACTAATGAGCAGAAGGCGGTCCACCAACATTGTGATGTTGCTATGCGTCGCCTCTTAAGCCACTGAGCGAAAACATTTTGCCCTCACTGTAACTACCCTTCCCTCTCCTCAAAAAAAAGTTCCACACTCAGGGTGTATCCTTCTGTTAATGATTATCCTGTCGTGTTGTCGGTTTTAGATCGATAACTGTCTGGTGGTTGCTCATTAAAAAAACACTTTCAAATTCCAGGCTTGGCTGTTGTTATCAGACAACATCAACACACAATTAAGTGTGTACATTATTTCGTCGCATATCTATACCTACAGATCTAGCTATGCCTTTGTAATATTTAAGACATCAAATGCAAATTCAAGGCGGCAAAAGAACTAAGATTTCTGGATGGGGAAATCTGTCTGCTATTGACATTTACTGCCATTTCTTAGCTACATTTCCATCAGTATTTCATACTTGAAGCGTTTGAAGTAGCCCAAGAACAGGCTACGTAAGTCCCTTTATTTTTTGGTACTACCAATAAATAGCTAGAACCAGCCTACGTTATGAAACAAGCAACCGTTTTCTGTCAGCAACATCGGCGGTCATCGCATTTTTGCCTCACATATATCAGAATACTATGGAATAGAATTGGTTACAACTTACTACGTTTAACAAATGACCACAAAATTGACTTTGAAAATCCAGTTTTACTGCCCTGACATTGAATTGGATGCGTCAGGCTGACACTTTAGCTGGGACAGTTCTATGCTGGATACATTAGCTGGGACGGGTACCTAATATGTAACCGCGGCTACTGAATCCAGCTGGGGAAATTCAACATGCAGAATTCCACATATTCGTTAATCTCCAAGCACATCTTTGGTGGTTGCAAAGACAGTATCACATTGGCTAGGCACAGAGCTCTGGGCCAGGCAGTATCCATTTGTCAGGCAGTTACTAGTACCATTTGTCACGTAAAAAAATGATACCAGGACAAAAAGGAAAGCCCAATAACAAGTACGCCGCAGAAGGAGGAGTAAAACCCTAAGAAATCTGGAGTTATTGAACTTTACGGCCTAACCTTATTGATTTTCGTTCCGATAAATTTGCAATTTATCGGACCTACTTTTCGATGTTTTTAGCGTCGAAAATTTCCGACGTTGTACGACGGGATTTTTCGACGTGTTTTAACATCGTCGAGAGTTTTCGATGTGTGCATCGGAAGTTCCGACGTTTTCGTCGTGTGCATCGACAATTTTCGACGTCCGATGTTTTCGACGACCGATGTTTTCGACATAATTACTTACCCGACGTGGTCTAGACATGCAAATAAGCCACGCCTCCACCCTAATTAGACCTAATTAGAGAGACCACATAGTTCACCCCCCCACTTTACCTTAATAATTGTGTGATCCAATCCGTTAATACTCATAAACATATTGGAGTCATTCTCAGCTCCAACATGTCCTGGAATGCACATACTAACTATATTGTGTCCAAGGTTTCAAAATCCGTTGATCTTTTCAACGGCCTTAAATTCAAACTACCGCGTCAAGTCCTTGAAACACTATACAAATCATACATTCGGCCTTGTCTCGAGTACGCCGATGCCATTTG
This sequence comes from Branchiostoma floridae x Branchiostoma japonicum, assembly GCA_013266295.2. Lineage (NCBI taxonomy): Eukaryota > Metazoa > Chordata > Leptocardii > Amphioxiformes > Branchiostomatidae > Branchiostoma > Branchiostoma floridae x Branchiostoma japonicum. Next base: position 20,097,176 of record CM023825.1, read on the forward strand.
GCACGGCACGACAAATGAAGAGTCCCAACTTATTGAACGCATCCAATATTACTGCTCCATTGTTGTGTCCGGCGCAATAAAAGGCTCGTCATACTCGTCATGTCGGCAAGAGCTGGGTTGGGAAACTCTGTCTGATAGAAGACATGTCCATCGACTCTGTTTGTTTTACAAGATCATGAACGGTATAACCCGTGATTACATTTCGTCTTCATGTACATACAACCTACGAAACAAACGTAACGTAATGACTATGACTATTTCAACCAACCGATTTCAAAAGTCTTTTATCCCCTACTCCATCTCACACTGGAATAACCTCGATCTCTCATTTCGCTCATTAAGTTACAGACAATTCAAAACGTTTCTTCAAAAGCAAACCCGACCCACCAAATGCAGATACCTTAGTCATGGCCCTCGCTATTCCTGTCTTCTCCTAGCCAGATTACGCATTGCCACCTGCAACCTGAACCAGAGCTTATTCTGCCGAGGTCTACGTAACAGTCCTGCCTGTGCTTGCGGGTGCCAACGCGAATCAGTTCCACATTATTTACTCCATTCACCATTGTCCTGTTTACACACACGAACGACAAATACTCCTCGGCAATCTACATCAGCTCGCAGGTAACACAGTAAATTTTCAAGCACTTTCTGAAAAAGACCAAGTCTCCCTACTACAGAGGTAGCCCTCTGTTTTCCTTCTCGGTCAACTCCAAAATTCTGGCTATCACCCAAAATTTCATTACTGATTCCAATCGTTTCAATTCTTGATCCTCATTTTTCCTTTCGGTGTCAGTGTCTCCATGTCTGGTTCGCTATGGGGTGAGGGATGTAGACTTGCGCTTGTTTGAACATTGTTATATTGTATTATTTGCCGTTTATTTAATACGTTTATCTAGATCTTATTTCCACTATAAAGAAGGCCTGTATATTTATTTGTATATTTATTTCACTTTTGTATTTGTTATTCTTAGTTGACATGTAAATTCTGTATTTTGTCCAGAGGTGGCTCTAACATAAGTTATCAACTTGAGTCGGCCCCTCTGCGTCTTGTACTGTTTTTGTTGTTTCTGAATAAAAATTAAAAAAAATAAAAAAATGAAAAGTACGCCGCAAACACGCCGAAGCCCAACCCTTTGCTTGGAGAGTACCATGTTCGCGTGATTATCCTGTCACAAATAGTCATGCATGTAGCTGATTTAGTATGAGAAAGAATGTTAACATACCGTTGCAGCGAGAACCAGCCCAGAGACGAGTCAGAAAACTGGAAAAGTCCGGAGTAAGATGTGACAAACCCTACCCGTGCTTATAGCTGGTTAGTACTAACCAGCTATAAGCTGATCACCAGGACGGAATGCAGCAGGACAGGTTGGACCGTAGAAGGGTCTGGTGTCCTACTTAATGGTTCTCCTGGTCACAGTGCTGCTTTGAACAAAAACCTTTCAGATGCTCTCCATACGTATATTTTATCTTCTGGCCGGTTCAAACCTTCCACCTGTTCCTCTAAGTTAGTAGCTAGTTAGTCCTTAGCTACATGAATATGTACAATTCCTAGTTTCATATTTTACCTCGACCTCTGACCTCAATGCAACACATATGTTGTACAATAGTGTTTGACATAGATTTAAACTGTTCATGCCGGGTTGATTTTCATGCCTCATTCTGGCCATTCCACGTAAGGTGAGGTTGATGTTATGACTGGTACCCAGTTCTTGGTACGTTAGATGGCGTTTAGAGTATATCAAAGGCGATGGGATCGGCTTGATATGAAAGCCGCACTGATCAAAAGTTAAAATCTTCTACCACTTGTAATCACTGCCGTGGGCATATGGAGTAATTACGGGCTGGTTTTCAGGGCCATTATTATACTCAAGATGTCAGCTACTTTTGTTCCAAATCTATCATGAATTACCACCAACACTTGTTTCTGGACACGGATTTTACGAGTAGTACAACAAAGATCACCACCCAAAATATTTCCTATGCGCCAGGCAGAAAATTTTGGGTACTGTCTCACCGGGTTAGTGTAGTGCCAAGGGGGCTGGGCGTGTCCTTTCAGACAATTTACACTAACAGGCGTATATAAATGTGACATTTATGTCAATTTGATGGATAATCTGAAAATAATGTAATACAATGTGACTACAGAAAAAAGGAAAAGCGTTATTGTCAAATTTGTAGAAGATCTAGAATCATGTGAACAATCCAGAATTGCGGAATTAACTGAAAACTGGAGCGGAATTGTATTTGATTGACAGAAAAGGGGCCAGACAAAGTGCAGAGACAATAGGACATTATATAGTGTCCTTGCACAGTTTAATGGACAGTGAGCAAATAGGGCATGGACATATGCCAAAATGACAGTATTTAGCATCCAGTGTGTCTGTTTCTTCTCATTTCCTGATTCACATTTCTCCCAAATTCTGCCTTTCACGTGTTTTTATGTTTAGTCTCATCATTTCACATTTCTTGAAGTTCCTCCGTCAAATTCACATAAAAGTCACATTTATACCCCTGGTAGTGTTAAGACAATGACATGAATATTAATGAGTTTGTAACGCCAATTCGGGTCAGCAGTCATTCGTGACGGAAATTAGCTTGGGCAACGGGGCACTTACTTTAAGGGTCATTTCGATAGAAAGGCAGCATTGCCTTTGGACTGGGAGATCCGTGTAATTACCTTTGCCAATAAGGTTATGTTTTGTAGGCGTTCGTGTGTGTGTGTGTGTGTGTGTGTGTGTGTGTGTGTGTGTGTGTGTGTGTGTGTGTGTGTGTGTGTCTGTCTGTCTGTGTGTCTGTGTGTCTGTAAACACGATAACTCGAGAAGGCTTAAATGGATTGTCTTCATATTTGGTAGGTGGGTAGGTCTTGATGAGACCTCGAAGTGATTAGATTTTGGGCCCCCTGGCGGCTTGTTATGGTACTGCAGCGGAACTTCGGGTTTTGATATCTCGTGATCTGGACATGCTAGGGTCATGATGTTTGGAGGGTATGTAGCTCTTGTGGTCGGGAAGAAGTGACATAAGTTTGGGCCCCCAAGGCTAACGTATTTGCCGGGTTTTGGCTCTGCCGTGGGAGAATGAGCCGAATATGGCCCCCGAACACTGCCGAACTTCCCCCAACCATGGTTGGGAGTAGATAGGGAGCAAGGTCATCTGGGTCGGCTGGTGTTCGGCCAGGTTGGCTACTATTCGGCTGCGCCATGCAGACGAATATTTGTTTGTTTGTTTGTTTTTATTTATTTTACCAGGGGGTACATATCGCCTGTGGGCGCTTTTCAATGTGCCCTGGGGGGAAAACCCCAAACAAAAGTATTTACATCAAAATCAACTCAGTCCAAAATACAACAAAAGTAACAAATATATTTGCGCAAATTACTAATTGATTTTCTTAACTTAGTAACATACATGATATAAATAATTGAAACAATAGTGTAACCTTAACATTATATAACGTTTCAAAATGTCTAAAAAATTCGGGTGCGGACACAAGGTTCGGCCATGGTTGGGTGGTGGCTAGGTGTTCGGGAGTCGGGTCGTGGTTGGCAGTTAAATTTGACTCAAATTTAACTCAAATTCGATTCGATTCGTATAGAAAGGTAGGCGTGGCCTAAATCTGGTCAGATTGCTCCCGAACTTCAGCCAACCTTGGTCGGCTGGTTTTCAGGGGAAGGTTCTGAATGTGTGACAAGAACTATAGACAGAGAGCACACGCCCGTCCCAGCGTTTCCCTGACTAGGGTCAAAGTAACGGAGTTCGATAAATACTAGTAGCACGAATCACATCATTACACGGAAAATACATTAGCGGTATACTACAGAGACAATGAACTTGCTGTGCAGCAATGGGATAACTAATCTGTGTGCTGCCAATTTAAACGTCGCTGAGCACACAAGTCCTCAGTACAAGTGTATCTTGTTTTGTCAGCACATAATGTGGACGTTTTGTCAACAAGGGATAAAACACCATTCCCTCTGACCTTTTTCTTCTCCAGGTCAGCCAGCTGTAAATGGTCATGTGTTAACAATGTACATACCCATAAACAACCAAGGGACAATCAACTGATCATAAACTATATGTCGCATGCCTACGTCTTAACGGGCCTACCCATTCTTGGAAAGGGTGGGTGTTTTATCTGGACGTTTTATTTCGGCGCCAAACTTGACAATACAACTTACATTTGTTGTTGTTTTTTTCTTATGCAGTATCTTGTCCTGTGTAAGTGTATACGTGTCTGAAACAGTTGGTTCCTAACGTTTATTTCAGTATACATTGTTTAAAATCTACGGCCCCCTATGGTAAATGGAACAACTCTCTGTCTTACAACGTTAGACGTGGCATTCCATCGTTTGCTGTCTACTGCCACCAAGGAGGCCAGTCCAAGCACCAGTATACTGGTGGACATTGCTTAGCTGTCACGGGAGAATTGAAGCACTTGCTTACAAAGCGGAATTCTGTGGTCCACTTTCTGTAACTATTCTGTTTTTAGACCTTGGTCAATAGAAATAGTTTGGGCGATCCAGACGTGTATATCTAAGTTACTTTGTCTTTGATTCACAAGTGTCTGAAGGTCAAGAGAGGACAAGAGTGGACACTACGTGACCAACAGACTCTAGGATAACCACAAGTAAGTAACAGTGCTTATCTAAAGACCAAAGGGCAATTGTAGGGCTAACATTTCTTACACTGAGCTTTAAACCAAGACATAGCGGACATAGTATAATCCCTGCACAAAGATTCATGTGGAAAATGACTTCCCGGTTTTATTCACAATTCAGTTACAATTGACAGGTTTGTCTGAGGAATAAGAACATCTCGTCAATAATCTTGAGCTGAAAATAGAGACAACGACAGCAGTCATGTTAAATATCTTCTTCCTTTTCGGGCAGTTTGGGTTAACGGTGCCAGGCACGTTAAAACTATGTTTAGAATAACTACTGTGGTCACTTGACGAGGACGTTAAAATTTGGCTGCTTATATGGTGGTAAACTCAAGTAGTTGAACCACCAAATTCTTTGATCATATGTATGATTTTTATCATAAAGACTTCTAGTCATTTGTTATGGCACTACAACTGTGTATGTATCTATATATTGCACGGTAGCTTGTTGTTTTTGTGCAGCCTGTGCCCGTATGTACTTAATCCCGTAGATGCAGGTGTTTAGAACATGACCGTGAATATTACTCTCTGTCAGGCGTGCCGTCTCATGGTCACTGTGGTGCATGTTATTCTGTAGGGAAGGGTAGAACAAAGGTTCAGTCGTGTACAGTATTACCTCTGAATTTATGACAACCTGAGGTCTGTGTTGCTTCGTGGAAACATGTAAGTGGGAAATGAAAACTTTTCAAAGCGTTTGAAACATTTCTGTAATAACTATTGTCTGGTTTTACGTGTAAGTCATTTCTGCTTGACAGCTAACTGAAAGTCATTGTTCTTTAAAGTTGCTTGCCTTTCAATCTTTCATATGACTGTATGAAGAATATACTGCATTAAGCTCGTGGTCATGGTAAGATATTTGTGAGTGTTTTGCAGTGTTACAAGTTTGCATTGGTAGACTGTTGTTGACAATTAATTCCCGTTTCTCCCTTTAAATTCTCCAGTAGTCTGACTAGCTTCAGACATAGTTTCCTCCCATAAACAAATGGCAGTAGTGGTTGTGTCGTGTTTATACGTCGCCAAGGTAACGGTTAAGACATCTACCAATCGCGACGTCTTCACTAGCTGAATGTTTACCGACCTTGTTGAGTATCAGGGTAAGGAGTCGTTATATACACATAATTGGGGCCATAATTGGCGTATGTTAGAGTGTTGCTGTGGCTTAATAGATTGGAAATGACCCAATTTGAAATGGGCAAACTTAGTACACAACATACTATAGTAAATCTGTTAATGAGATGTTTATAACAGTGCCACTCCTAACTTTTCCAAAAGAAAAACGTTCCAAAACATTTATTAACATCACGGATATTAAAAGTGTCGACCACAGATTACTGTATTTTTCTCTCTTACAGCAAATCCAAGTAATGTTTTGATATACTAAAAGAATCGATCTTGTGTGACGCAAGACGTTACAAGTGCATTGTTACCATAAAATTAAATGCGGACACAAGAATAACAGCATCCAGTTTCAGGTTATTTTCTTTCACCCAATTAAAGCTGCAGACGTGACACGATCAACAAACCAGGTATAGGTGCTACGAGCTCAAGTACTGGCAGTTAGGGGACCAGCACACTGAAACCATGGCAACCGAGGTCGAGGTTGGACTTGATGAAACAGCTACAGAGGACGAGACAGAGTCTGACACAGCAAACAAGGGAAAGACGGACCTCGAAGAAGAACAAAATGGCGATCAAAACAGTAGAGAAACGCTGAACACTACTGAGAAAGAAGTAGAGCAAGATGTGACAGAACCAGAGGAAAGACACTGTGAAGATGGTGATGATGGTGATGGTGATGATGATGTTGATAAAGAAGACGTACAGGATGCTCAAGAAGAAGACGTGGAACCAGCAGAACAAGAAAAGACGACCGACCCTAACAGAGATGCTACAGACGAGGATACGGATGACAGAGGCAAAGAAGCACCTGAAGCAGACGAAAGTAATTCCTTTGACGAAGAAAAGAACGACACCCAACAAACTACAGATGCGTTAGATTACAGAGAGGAAGAAGGAGAGCAAGATGAAACAATACTAGAGGAAACACAAAGTGACAATGGTACTGATGAACAGGACGTGCAGGATACTGAAGAGGGCGAAGTGGACCAGAATAACGACAAGACGACTGAATCAGTCGACGTCAATTACTCCGATCTGAAGAGCAACAACAAAGACAGAGAAGTCCCCGTGACCGAGAACTCGGACACAGTAGACAGTGAGGAGGAGGAGGATGAAGAACAGGATTACCCTGAGGAAGTGGACCATGAGGAAGATGAAAGGGACCAGGAGGACAAAGGGGAATCTGCCCTGGATAGACGTACAAATGGAGATGTGGAGGGCGACACTTTGACTCCATTGCCGTAAGTTATATATATATATATACCAAAATCTCATTTAAAATAGCCTCTTCGCTTCTATGGATAATCACAGCAGAGAAATACATATTGGCATAATAGTTCACCAATCGACGTGTATGTGTAGATATAATGTGCTTTAGGGACTATACTTTCTTTCACACCCATGCGGGGCTTTGCCCAGTACTTAATAGATGTAGATGTAGAATATGGTACCACCATTCATCATCTAACAGAATTTGATAGAGATATGAAAAATTAATTATAAGAGGTTGCCAATCCTTATGACGCTTCGTTTGTTTCTTTTTCATATCAGGTTATTCTCTTCTGGGGACGACACACATCCAGCCTGTGTTATCCAAGCCTCCAGCTCCGTACTGGAAGATCTCAACGTTTCTGCTTCGGTGGAACGGTCAGGGGTGAGTAGGTTCTCCTTTGTTAATTATAACGTACAAGGCAGTATATTGGGATTTCTTTTTACATTTTACACAACTGTATAGTCTCTCACCTGCTTACGTTTCGATGCCTGTCAGACATCTTCCTCAGAGCTTCTGACTGGAGTACTGCATCTCGCCGCTATATGTAGCTAATGTAGATGGCGCTTTTGCGGCGAGAACAGGGCCTAGGGCAGCTCCTAACCAAAAAGATAATATTTCATGCTTCATGATCGGTTCAGTCAACCATAGTTCTCTGTTGCATAGCCGACTAGAGGTTAGCACCAGGACAAATACACCGTCATAGCTCAGAAATCGCTAAAAACAACGTTGCTTCTTGTTATGAAATATTCCTCCAAACCAGGAAGGTATCCGGGTGTCTACCGCCAGTCATCTCAGCCACCTAACGGTGGGCAGCAACGAGGAGCTCATCAGTGACGTCATCAGGCTTGAACCGTTTGGAAAGGAACTGCCAGCTCCGGTGAACGTCGGTGAGTATGAACCTTATCTGTACATTATCAACACAAGACAACTACTGTTATCTGTGCTGCTACGGATAAAACCCTCGCCAGAGACTCTCTTCAAGTGGAATATGACTAAATGATTTCGTGCTGCTTACATTTAGCTCCTATGACTGTTGCTGGAATGCTTGGTTGTTTGATCTCCTGCTAGTTTTGATACATCAGTTCAGATACTCTCCTCTTCGGCAGCTGTCCCTTACACTGGGAGCCCGCTACCTCGCAATGACCACCGGGAGATCGCGCTGAAGGTTTCCTCTGACGGGGACACCTGGCGGCTGGTGCGTGCTCGGCACTCTGATATCCAGTTTGAGGACTGCAAGGTAACGTTACCTCTTGTGTATTTCCTTGCCGTTCCGAGTAGCTTGTACATCTTTATGATTTGCGCTGTGGTGACGCCAAATTGGACAATAACTTAATTGTATTAAAAAGAAGTAGCTAATTCCACAAAAATGTATTTCTTTTGTAGGGATTTTTCGCCCAGTTGAAACTCCACAGGCTATGTCTCCTCGCTGTGGTACTGCGCCTTAAGAGGGAGCACTTCATTCTTGAGTCGACAGGGGGCAGCGTCAAATCGTCCGTGGACCACAGGATCGCCTTGGAGTGGTCGTCCCATCCCAAAAGGAAGAAGAAGGGCAGACTAACACTTGAAGTAAATAAACAACATCCTTCTTTTATCGTAAACAGAGACCTACAGGATAAAACTATACCTCATACGAGGATCTTATGTATTTTTCTAATCAAAATGAATACCAGAAGCCAAAAACATATAAATATGTGTTTCACGACGTGTGAAAAGACAACAGAATGTTTGTTTTTCCTGTAAGGTCCGCCCGACGACCACGTTCGTGCACGAGCTGAAGGAGCGTGACCCGCTGGGGTACGAGTGGCTGCTGACCATGGGCCCGTTGGTGTACCTGCCTGTCCGCAACTTCCGCAGGGCCGTGACCGTCACCCTGCCCTGTCCGCACCACGAGGCCGGTAAGTAGGCTCCCCGTAGCCTGGATTCCATCCTATCTAGATCTGTATCTGCATCTGTATAGCCAGTATAACCGCCCCTCGGCGTAACACACCAGCTTTGCAGGCATGCGGCGCAGAGGCAGCTAGCTATATTACACCAAAAAACTTTTTACACCCAACCTTTGCACATCTAACTCCAAACATAGTTTAAAACTATCTAGTGATGATCCTGTACTTGGTGGAAGCGGATTGACCTAGATGGAATGGCACCCAGGCTAGGCTCTGATCACCTCATGATAACCCTAGGCCAGTTGGGAGTCCCAAAACACATCTGACAGGTCGGTCATGTAGAGCACCACCCGCTTCATCCATGCACACTTTTGTGTTTTACACACTGTTAAATTGGTAATGTTCATTAATGTCTACTTGTAAAATGTTCCCACTACAGCTGTATCCAACGTTCTACCCCCTTGGAGAGATCCAGCCATCCCTACTCCAGTCCAGAGAGCTTCCCAGGCGCCGTATGGGCAAATGCTTCTGGACAAAGTATGGTTAACATTGAAGGAGCTAAAAAAAAGCAATTATTAAAGGCGACTAGACCCGTGTCAAGAGCCCGGTAGAAAAATGTAACGTTTCAACGTACAAAGTCAAATGTACCGCCCTTTCGACTGCTGAGATTATTGTACTAAAGCCCTGTTCGTCCTACACTGCAGGTCAGGAAGCGGGAGGACAGGAAAGACGCTCTCCATGTCATGATGTACGACAGAACCACCCAGCGGTGGTCACTCCAGGTCAACAACCTGTCACGTCACGAGGCCGACACAGAGGTCACATTCCAGCCTACCAAACTGGCGGACGGGTAGGAGACTTGTTCTTATTGTCAATAAGATATAGAAGATTCTGTACATCGTTGTACATTCAGAGTCCTCTAGATCTGACTCTACAAAAACATTCACGCAACATTAGACGAAGATTGGTTGATCAGCACCAAGGACAGGGACAGCGATGTCTGACTAAGAACACTGCCACCATCACAATGCAAAATCACCATCACATCCACAATGGTTGTTGCGATATGTGTCATGGCAGCATCGTTATCACTTCTGTACCTCGAGTTCTGTAAGTACTATATCTCTATATCCTTAAATAGCCCTAGAAATCACTTTTTAACAGCGCAAAAGCCAGGTTTAAACGTTTATCTTATGGTACTTTTTTCCTCTCAATCATTCTCAGTTACATGGTGATGAGGACTCTCCGGGAAGTGCCGGGGCTGCTGGAGGACCTGACCCAGCGGGTAGACCGGACACTGAGGGAGACACACGTGTGTTGGACCTTACACAGGCACGGGGTCGACCCGGACAGGATCGTGGTAAGGTGTGCCACACCCAACACACTGGAGCAGGTGGAGGACGAGCTCAAAAACGCAGGTAAGGAAAAGTGGACTATTATAAGGGCTACTGGCTATGGCGTTGAACCAAATGTTAAGTCATTTCGTTGCAAATGTACATACCCGTTGTCTTGACACAATGCTGTTTGCTCAGATGATAATGCATGTTTGTGTTTTTCGCGGTTTACATTTAGGATTCAGTGACATCTCCCCCGTGAGTGAAGAAGTCGGCCTGTTGGAGGGACAGTCCGTTGTCATCAGTCTCGGCGGTAACCTGGTTATCGATGACGAGGACGGACGGGTTGAAGTCGCCATGCGTTTCCATGCCAACCAGCAGGTCGTCTGCGAGTTCTGGATCAAAGCGCGGGACAGGTTCGCGGATCGCGCCTACCCGACCTACCGCGGTACCCTGATGATCCACGCCGAGGAGTCGGCAGGGCAGCGGAGACTTCTGTGCGCCATGGCGGTCACACTGCCGAAGGTAGGGCGGTCTTATAGGGACTTCGATAGTTGTATTTACTACTATAATTCTTTTATAGGTCACAGTACAGAAATTGGACACGAGCTTTAGAAGTAAATTCTGGTACTTCATACCTTCTTCATAAACTAAATATACAACCGAAAAACGTTCATTGTTCAAAGTTGAGCTATAATGTACTTTCCGCAGATGGAGAAGAGGTTCGAAAGAGCGACCCGAGCTAAGCATGCGGACATCACAAATGGTAATGAATGATACACATTACAGTCCTGTACGTTTGGAACCGCATTGTAGATACCGTTCACTGTAACTTTGTATATATGTAAATACATTGCGTTTGGGAACGCATCTATAAACAGCGACAACTGTGCTGTGCAATATGAACCAGTCAGAATTTCCCTTAGGAAGGTGACAGACGGCCACCGAAACTGAATAAGTTGGCTGAATAAAGCACTTGGTTGCGTAAAAAATTCTTTTAATTCAGTAACCATTGATGTTTCCTGTATTAGTTGAAAATACATGTATCTTGACGAACCTAGTGATATCGAAACTGACGTAAAGCAATTTTCATTTCATACTATATATAGTACTTCAACTTCCAGGAATAAGATGAAGGCCTTCATCATGTCTTGATGGACATGAAAAATGACGCCACTGCACCGTTTATTTCTCCTTTTTCAGACCCACTGAATAACCAGTTGTTAGACTGGCTGTCGTTCGAGTTGAGCAAACACTGGGAAGCTGTGGGTAAAGCGCTGAAGCAAAGTAACGCCACCTTACAGCGTATCAAGCGTAACTACCCGTACGACAACAAGACCCAGGCCTTTAACATGCTGTACCAGTGGCGCCAATCACAATCAAAGGCTACAGACAAAGTAAGGAACTCCATATATTACTTCTAGTCCATGGGCCAGGACCCCAAATTCGTCCTTGAATTAATTCTATGACCTGGATACTGTTGAACAAAGTCAAACATTTTCTACCATAATGACTTCGCTTTCATCGATGCCCTCATCGAAGATACACATATCTTAGGCAAGTATCCAGGCTAGATGCTGATTGTCTACTTTTATTTATGAATATTTACCACATTTGTGCAAGGATTGACATAAAAGGTGGCTATCACCTCTTCAAGATGTCAAACCTGAGACCAGACTGTAAGGTTTGAACCACTCACACCAGGAAGGACTCTACTCTTTTCGATAACTGTGGTGTGATCTTTAACGTGCTCAATGTGTGGCTCTCCTCAAACATAGGCTACTGTTTGGCTATTCCTTTCCTCCTAAATACATTGAGACCTACAATAACACAATTATGTCACAATGACTATACTGTATTACTGTTAAGGTTCGGGAGTTGACACATGCTCTGAAGAAGTCTCACAACCGTGTCCTTGCTGAAGAGCTGATGAAAAGGTAAGACGTTTAAGAAAGACGTCATGTGTTCTGGCAGTTTCTCAAAAGTGACAAAACTGATCAGCACTCCTACATTATATATAGGGCAATTCCATTTCAGACACCCATGGGCATGTCATGATGCATTTGCCCCTCCTTACAATTTCCCTGTGCATTTGCCCCCCCTTACATTGCTCTGGTCCTTCACTCTTTTGCCCATCCACAACCCTTTCACCTCTCCTCTGCTCCCCTCTTTTTTTATAAGTATGCCAGTTTACGTCCTCATCACTGAACCATTCAAAATTCAATGACAATGGCAGCAACAGAATCTTTTTTGACAACTACCTACTATTGTTAATAATATGCATTCACCATCATGATTCCTGCTGACATGTGTATTGTGTTGTCTACTAGATGCACTGACAGTGACAGCACTGAAGAACCCTTGCAGGAGGGACAGCCAGTCTTCCAAGAGAGTGACGGACCTTAGAAACGTTCACATATGCTGGGCTGTTTGGTGGCAAAGAACACTAGCCATAATAACTAAAGCGATGCTAAAAAAGACGGGAATTGTACAATGCATGTCTACAACAATGTCCTAAATGAAGTACATGTGTATGAAGAATTGAATCCAATCTGTACATGAAAATGCTTTCAAACAAACTTTATCAGCAAGGTTTTTCTGTTCTCATAATGTTGTTAAGTTTGTGTTTAAAGATACCTGTTACTCAATACTCTGTTCCCCTCCTGTTGCAGTGTAACACACTCCTCACACACAAGTGTGAAACAAAACATCTACCCTTCCTACATTTGTCTGACACTTGTACACAGTTACATGCAGGATGGCTGGATGTAAGAGATCTACAACATACGACACTTGTATGTAATTATACGAAAAATAAACAAATGGACATTTATCTGTTGTTTTATGTACTTCACCTATAATGAGATTACAAATTGTAATAGGTGTATCTGGCACAGTAACATTGAAGCAGAAATATTTTTTGGTCTTCATCAACAATTTTATCAACTAATCTAACAATTTACGTGAATGTCTAAAAGTAAATTTTAGGTGGCAAATGGCATATAGTAGTGTTACACTGTACCTACAGCACAATGAGAAGAAGCAAAAAGCAACAAAATCATGTGCTTTGGTTGGAACTAAACATAATTAACAAACAAAAACATGTGGATAATAACAACTTAGCTATTGATAACTGACTATAGATGTTGCCACTAAGATACTATAGGCTGTGCAGTTCAGAACTGGATTTCAATAGCATCACATACATGTATACTGAACATATACTGGCCACTGTGTACTTAATTTGAGGTTACTCCAGTTAACTTTTGATTTTAAAAAAAGGCTTGAGTCTTTTTGCTACAGATTAACATAGTTAAGGAACTACAAAGCAAATACAATGTCAGTTATGTCATCTTACAGAAACTAGCAATGAATTTACTGTAAGACATGAGTCTAAGTAGTCCTTTTATGAAATGGCTGTATCTGGAATTGAGCAACAATGGAGCAGCAGATTTTGTTACAATTGCAGAATTATTGTACAAACAAATGGATTGAATATACATGTATATACTTACTGTGAAATTATCTTATTACATTCAGATTCTTGGATTATTTACAAACACTCTTTTACTTCCTGTCTCACACATCATAAGCCCAGTACTGTTACTTGTCTTGATAAAGATTCTTCATAGAGAATAAAACAGCTGGACCATCCAAGGACGTTTTGTACAATATCTGTATCTGCATTCTAGAATTCAAGTTACTTAAAGGGCACTGGGCAATCTGTTGTACATGTATCTAGGTTTTCATATGGTTCAGTTATATATCATGTTAATACTTCCACACCTATATGAATGGTTCTCAATGCGATATCTAAACTACAACACTTAAGCAACACCCCTTTGGTTCTCCAATTTTTCAGAAAATTAATGGAGTGGGGAGGCAAAATAGAAGTGAAAATAGACAATGTCATCCTGTGATAGACCCTATGCTTCCACTTCATAAATAAGTCCATGGACCAAAATCTTAACATTAACAGCTTAGATTGTGGTTAATCAAGAACATTTCATCAAGAACTAGAACAAATAAAATTGTTGGCAACAAAACATGAACATTTGGGTTTGATACGCGACCAGAATGCTACATGTGACCTTTCTTTTTCTTTCAAATCAGAAAAAAAAATTAACTGAGAAATTTCATTGGTGCAGCCGAAATATGTTCAACAAACACTTGCAACATTTGTTACAATAGTGAAGTGCAAGTGGACAACCTGCTCAAATATTGTTTTCTCTTAAAACTGTTTCCTTAACAAAACATATGGCCACCATCTCTTCACACTGGAATACTTGACTTGTGTAGAGCCCTCAACGATGCTCACCATCAATCTTGTTCTCCTGGTAACCACTGATTCTCTCGAGTTCAACTGTTGAAACAAAACTTTACTCATATTAGTGCAACATCTTGTCAGGTAAGATTATATCAGAGCACAGTACTAATAATATCATTTCTTCAGAACACAGCATTGACATTTATAGCGTTCTAAAATCAATACTAGAAGTATCCTAGGAGGACGTTTTTTAATCTTGATAAGATGTACAGTAAAACTACAACAGATGTGTCACACAGTAGTGATTCACAACCACCAGACTCTAGACTTCACTTTGAAGTTCAAACATGTAGATTATTTGACTCATTACCATGTTAAAAAAGGTCCAGTAGTCCCAAAGCCTTTTTTTAGGCCGTAGGTTATTCATTCATTGTGTCTAGGGCACAGTATTGGAAGGGGGAGCCCATCCCTCTCCTTCTATCACATTGTACCTCCTCAACCAAAGTCAGGTACCCACTGGGTGGAGTGAGAAACGTTGAGTGCTTTTCCCAAGGGCACAACGTCTAGCCAGGGATGCCAGGGATCGAACCCATGACCTCATGATCACAATCTTGTGTCCACTAGCCTAGCCACGCAATGCCATGATTTGACTCATAAAACATAAGAACATCTCCCCACCTTAAGTTATATCTCCTGCTTGATGCCAGATGGCTGGCTGGGCAGACAGGCAGACGGATCTGTCTCTGATGGGGATGACGACTGTTCAGGAGTCGGGGTGGGTTTGGGGGACGGCACCTGTGCAGGGGCACCTCTCTGTGCATTTAGTGTAGGGCTAGAGGTCATCACATTGTCACAACAATCTGAAGCCGACTTGAAGTCATCAGTGACGTCTGTGTCTGACTGGAAGACATCTTTGCTGTCCTTGCTAGACGGAGGGTCTTCACTGCTCCCCTTGCCAGTGTGCAGACTTTTCTTGCTATGCCATAGGTGATCTATTGTTTTGTTGATACTCTTCTGGGGGCCATTTGGATTTCCTGTTGACTGGTAGTCATCTTTGAGACCTGTACATGGCTGACTGATGACTGTGCTGTCTGTACAAGGATGCAGGTCAGTTTTGTTGTCAAGTCCATTGTCTATGCTGAGCTGAAGATCAACTGTGCCAAGTTGTAGATCATGGCTTTCTGTGTTACTGTTACTGTCCTTACTTGGCACATCATTGACTGTGTTGTCTGTAACTAGTTTATGAGTATCTTTCTTGCTAGACCCTAGGATTTCTTTTATGTTTGCGGTTACTTGGGGGTCATGAGTGCTGTTCTTGTTAGCCTGAGGGTCATTAGTACTGTTGTTTGCAACATCAGGCTGGTTGTCATAAGAACTACTTCTGTCGTCAGTAAGGTTTTCTGTAACATTGTCTGTGAGATCTACAATAGGTGGGGCGTCATCTGTAATATCTATGATAGCTGAGGGTTTGGTAGTGCTTGGTTTGACTTCACTCACACTGTTCTTTATCTTAACATTATCTGTGCTGCCTGTACTATGCAGATTGTCATTTGTAGCTACGCTTGGCATGATCCTCTCTGCACTGGCCGCACTTAGCTCATGGTTGTCTGTTCTGCCCATATCAGCCTGGGGGACATCTGTGCTGACATCTGAGACTGTTGGCTGTTCAGGGCCGTCTCTACTGTCCATAGTGGCCAGAGCATCATCCGTGCTGCATGCATCTTGCTGGAGACTCTGGTGACAAACCAGCATAACTGGATAGGGCTCTGTTGCTTTGGGCTGAAACACAACCACATCAACTTGCTTGTTAAGCTTTTAAGCTAACAATTGGCTTAGTCTTGTAGTCGACTGCTATGCACTAAGTATGCTTGTCTTTTACATGTAAAAATTGTGCTGCATGATACCATTATCTAGTACCTGCAAGAGGCCTACGCCAATGAAAAATTACATTTTTGTTCCACCCAAACTCAGATTGCTGACATTGTCAACTCCAGCCTTCCTCAACAGTGAGAGATTTACTACACAGGATCTGTTACACTAACTGCCTAAAATGCCATGTTTAATTGCCAATAACATTCACTGGTTAGGAGGGCTGCATTTGCCAACTAGAGGTTCCAGGAAGGTCTTTCTTAAAGTTTAGACAGAAGCAAAATACATGTATCTTACATCCACATAAGCTGCTTGTCTGGGAGAATCCACATCCACATTGCCCTGTACAGTTGAACTGTTTAAAGCCGTTGCAGGTAGTGTACCCTCCCTGTAGCACTGTGTGTAGGCCTCCTGTATTTTGGCCCTGAGGTCCACCCCTGCTGCTACGTCCATACTGAAGTTCTCCCTGATCCACCTCTCCACGTCCCTGACCATGAAGTGTCTGTCGTGCATCTGTTGTGCGGCATGCACCACCAGCTCACTGAGACTGGAGTCGGGATCCACGTGGACGATTGGTCGCGGGGGCTCCTCGTACGCCTCTTCCTCCATCTCCGCAATACTGCCCTCCTTAATGCACAGCTGCAGCTCCATCTCAATCTCGTCCACGTCCTTCCCCAGCAGCTGGGCCACCTCCTCACAGATGTCCTCCGTGTACGGCCGATTCCGCGGGTCCTGCGACCGGATCACGTCCAGGATGGTCGCCTTAACCAGCGGGTCCGGACTGCTCTGCTCGCACTCCGCAATGCTCCCCTCCTTCATACACAGTCGTAACTGTGCATAGATGTGCTGTTCCCTCTGACCCAGCATGTTCGCCACCTTCTTGCAGATTTCATCAGTATAGGGAGTGGCAGCTGTGTTTTCATTGGTCTGGATGGCCTCCAGTAAGGCTGCCTTCACTAGCGGGTCTGGGGAAGGGCACTTGAACAATGTTGTCTTGTTTCTCACCTCCTTGTTCAGTCGGTACGACTCTCTCCCATCCTGAAGGAACTTCTTGATCACAGCACCTTCCCGCAAACATCTGGCTAGATTGTCACTTATCGTGGCAGCATCAACACTCCCATGCTGCTTTTGTACTCTTTTGATGATTTGAGCCTCAGATGTCCAGATTCTGAGTTCTTTACATTTTTGTACTGCCTCCACTATCCACTTCTTGACTAAAGCATCAGGTTTCACTGTTCCCTCTAATGTCAGAACAGGTTTCCCTCCTTTCTGTTTCTTTGAGACTGTTGACAGTTTGCTTACTTTCCCCTTGGGAAGTTGTGGAGAGGCTACAGTTTTCAGAGCCAATTCCTTTGTAGAGGTTGGACTGCACTCATAATAAGTTACCCCATCTTCCCCTCTTCTGTGTGTAACGATGCCTTTTTTTACGCAAAACTGAAGTTGTCCAGGGACGACTATAGCATCTACATCATGGTTCAGGTAGACTTGTTTGCAGATGTGCTCTGCCGTCGGTGCAATTTTGAGTCGGTTGAGGACAAGAATAGCTTGAAGGATGCAGTTTGTGAGGATGGGGTCAGCTTTGTGACTTGACTCCTGACAGCTCGGACTACCTTTTTGCTTCGCATACTTCCCTGCTGTCTGCTTCTTAGTTGATGTTGTACCTTTACCTTCTTTGTATATTGCTACACCATCTGGCATGATTACTCTTTTAATTGTTGATCTGCTGTCCTTTATACATAATGCTAGCTGACGTTGTACTACAGTGGGGTCAACATTGTGCTTACGTGTAACTCTTTTGCAGACGCGCTCGGCAGTAACTCTTTGTCTCATGCCCTTCACGTCATGTATGGCATGGATCAGCCATTTCCTGTACTTTTTACTCTCCTGCCCGGGCACTGCTTCATCTCTCGGAAGCGGGTTTGAAACTGTGGCATCTGAAGCCCCATCATGTCGCAGTGCTTCAACATTCACAGAAATATCAGTTGACGTTTTTTCTGCCGTGCTTTGCTGCCGCACTGCGGTAGGTTTCTCAGTCACAGAGTAATACAAAGTCTTGCCATCTTGTCCCACTTTGGTCATGCTTCCTTCCTCTACGCAGTGTGCCAGTTGACTTCTAACCTGTCCCAGTGTGAGGACCTTCTTGGTCATTCGGAGTAAAGTGCTGAAGATCCCAACAGCAGTGGTCGGCTGCTTTAATGTGAGCTTTTTCTTGATCGCCTTGTGCAACATCTGCTCCAGACATGGGCTCTTAGAATCTGATCTAGGCTTCTTGTCTGCTCCAGACAAACAGGGCTCTTTCTCCCCACCAGGAATGCTTTTCCTCTTGACTGGTTTGACGACATCAGTTTCCGGTAACTTGTAAACCACAGTACCATCTACTTTGTAGATCTGTAAAATGCTGCCTTCTTCAACGCACAGATCCAAGCACTCCAAAAGGTTTTCCTCGGCTATGCTACAGTCTCGTGATATGGGTTTACAAATTCCCTCCTCTGACGGCTTTTGCTTGTTTGCCTTCATCTTTCTCAGTATGTCTCTGATCAACTGTTTGATGGTCATATCAGGCTTGCCTGACGTACTACCGACAAGTTGGCACTTACCGATGTTGTTCTTCTCAGTGGCACCTAACTTGTACAAAATGCCGTCCTTCTGCAGTTTTCCTTGAGCCATGCCCCGTTTTGCTGCCTGCTGTAGCCTAGCCTTCAAGCTGAAGTCATTCTGCACTTGCAGGTCGTGTACCAGATATCTACTTATGGCAAGTAAAGAAGATCCTCCCTCCTCGTCCAAGTCTATGATAGCCTTACAGATGAGATTAAAGTGCTCTGAATGTGTTCTGGGTGTGGTTGTGAAGAGAGGGTTTGTCTGAGGGTTTGTCTGACAGTCTGCAGGGTTACAACAGTATGTCGCCCCAGAGTCTTTGGAGCTTAGAACTCCACTTGCTAATGCAGCTTTAAACCCCTTCTCAATAACTTCCTTCTGTAGACCAGATATCTTAGCAGCGGTATCAACTACAGCTTCATGACTTGCTTTCTTTCCTGCGTACTTGATCTTGTCCACAGCATCCAGAAGTAAACTGCTAATGTCTTTGCTAGGATCACTTTCTGCTTCCTGCTTGACCTGAGTAGTCATTGTTTCCGTTCTGCTGCCTGGTGACTCAGTAACAGTTGAAGTTGGTGCCACGTATGCTTCAGGACTGTTGGGGGAAACTGTTAGGTGGCAGTTGTCTACTTCAGTCGCAGAATCACACACCTCTATGTTCAGAGAAATGTCTTCTTTTCGTACTGTACCAGCAGCTCGCGGTCTGAGAGACACACGAGAAAGGTCCTTGGATTTCAGACGTTTCAACTGGACTTTAGCTCGGGACCAGGTGGCATCGGTTGGGTTGATGTAGACGCAGGCCCCCCTGGCCTGACGTACCCTGAGGATCTGCCCCTGGTTGGTAGCAGACTCCACCTGTTGCAGTACAGTGTCCCGTGGGACGCCATGATGCCTACACACATGGTTGATTATCCTGTCTTTAGTTGCCAAGCCCTTCCTCTGCACTGCCTTGATGGCCTGAAGCAGCCAAGTCGGCGGCCTGGAAGCTGGAGGATCCATGGTGGAATACTTTTTCCAGGACTCTTGTCTGGAACTGAAAATGACAAAGGACATGACTCAAATATTCGCTTAAGCCCTCAACAAAACAATACATCCAATGTAAGATCTTGCACAATATATGTAAATGACAGTGTAAAGATTAGACTGTTACTCATGCAAAAGGTAAAGCAACTATACAATCACACACTGTATTGACTGTAAGTATGAGAAACAAAATCACTGTCAACTACAAGTACATATACATGTATCAGATTCTGTTATACAATACCTGCCGCTTCAAACTTCTAAAATCATGGAATCCTAGCTTAAACAATCGATTTAACTGTTGAACTGGTTCTGTTATGGATATTAGACAAGCAAAGGGTTTATGTGTCAGTGGACACTATTCAGTGCCTTCCATACATGTGCATAATTAATTTACTGCCTTGTGGTACTAATCACAATCACATATGGAGGCTGTTAGAGTATCATCATCATCATACACCATTCATTGTAGGGGGAAAGTTACAAACTTACCATCTTACGTATGAGACTCAAGACACTTAGGATGTTTCCCTCTTGACTGGAAAAGCTCCACGCGAAAATGGTCACTTTCACACGGACACTACTACAATCCAGAGAAAACCAGTTTGACCAGAAAGAATGGTTTCTTGGGAGGAACTCTACTGACTGCCCCTGTCACACATTCCTGAATTTGTTTCCGAACACCAGCTGACCAGGTTCGGCTGACGTTTGGGAGCACTCTGACCTACACCTACCTTTTGACGGACCGTAAAAGTAGGAGTGTCCGTGTGAAAGTGACCATTTTCACGTAGTTTTTCCAGTCAAGAGGGAAACATCCTAAGTGTCTCTAAGTCGTCATATGTAAGACGGTAAGTTTGTAACTTTCCCCCTACAATAGTATTTGACAAACACACTGGACTGCATTTTGGACTTGCCTAAAGAATCCTAGTCACTATGTAAGTTTTACATAATAAACATCAGCATCAGATCATTTTGTGTAGTTATTGTTCACTGGGAACTGGAGACACTGATAAACATTATGTGCAGTGTAGCAGGTCTATACAATGTGCTACCAGTAAGAATGAATTATGATGTTCAAAAACAATTCCTTTAAATTAAACATGTCATTACTGTACTGTGATCAGTGTGAGTCACACTCAGGGCACCATACATAAGCAGAATAAACAGAAAACCACTCAACCTACTTTAGTTTTGTATGAAATAGAGCAGAAGGATGGGATCTACCAAACCAGGACAAAAGTATTTTAAGTACCTTTTTATCTATCAGTCAGAGTGCAAGATAGTATGGACTTGTACAAACCAAATTTTATCTATAACTGTATTATAGTACTGTACACAAATTCATATATTTCTAATGCGGCTAGACAAACCTTCCATTGCAAAATACATTGTTTCTTTGTCTACTACATGTGTATAACTAAAAAAGCAAGAAGTTGAATTTATTTAATACATAAGTTGTATGTTGTTTTTATCAACTTTGCACATGTAATATTGTGACCTGTTTTGTTGTACTTATAGTTAGCCCGATGTAGCAAAAATGTGCAATTAAGGTCTTCATTCATTCATTCATGAACCTGTACCACTTTGGAGCTATGGTGTCATGTATTCAAGGAATTTATACGACAGTAACATGTACTATATGAAGCCAACATACAACTTGTCAACAAACACAAAGTAAGATATCAGTTTACCTTCAACATCCTATATAGAGCATACAACACGGTGTATTCCGTATTGCCCGAGGTATCGGCCCGACCGCGATCCGAATTGCGGGAGGGCCGAGACCGAGGGCGATGCGGAATACACCGTGTTGTATGCTATTTATATCATACCCACCCTAGAAAATACAAGTTTATTGCAAAAAAAGAGACAAAAGTCATGTGATTAATGCACGTAGCGGTAGCGGTAACGGATTTATTCAACAATTCGAACATTTCGGAAAAAGAACAGTGTTCGTAATTCGATTTTACAGTCATGCTGAAGAGCAGTTCGAACCACCAAAAACCTCTTCTCATCATGAGCCTTAAGCCACAAGAGGAAATGCCTTACATCGCTCTCCGTCTTCTTCGTAGTATTGTAGTTTTTCTGCTGGTCTATGTAGCTGGAGCTGGCTGAATGATCAAAGTCCTGAAACACTATAGCCCTGTCGGATGCCGCCATTGTGAAAAACACAACAAGGTGGTTCGAGAACCCGTGTTCGAATTTTTGTAGCGGCGCAAGCGAAGCGCGTTCGAATGTTCTATGGAAGCCCGTTTTATACAACCGTGTTGTACGGGTGGATACAACACGGCCAGGAGCACTGTATCGCTGCCCGGGTATGATATAAATACTAAGTATAAACCGCATGCATATTCCTACCTGTATACTGATTCTTCCACAACCTAAGTACCAGTTGCAATGGACAAGTCTTGAAAATCTCCCAGGACATGTAAAATGCCTAACAGTAGAAACTATATAATATAATGGCTCAATAGTGCTGTCTAGTTTCATGCACTTTTTAACTAAGTCTATAGTATATATCATATCAGCTTGCATACCCTCTCTTAATATATGAACATCACTGGGTATTTGTTCATTCTGACATTACTTCAAGTCTGTTGTATTTGTTTCCCCATGGAGTTTGGAAGTTACCTTGACCTAAATACATATACAAGTAATCTCCAAGTAGATGCAAGGACCCGGCTCATCTCTGTGTTTTACGCCTTTTAATAGTTTTATAGCGACATTCGGTATTCTTTTCTAGTATTGCCCTTTTTTAACGGTTCGACTCCTCCTAGCCTACAAATTAGTACAATACTAGGGAATGAGCCAGATCCTTACATCTGCTTGTAAATTACACCAGGGAGGTTGCGTGTACTTATATTCACAGGGTTAACTCACAGGATAGAGGCAAATGGCAGGCTACCATCAAGCCTCAGAATCGGTGTGCTAGCACTTCTAATCCTCTGGAGACAGGGAACAACTGGTGTGAAACTGGATAGTGAGTGTGAGTGATACATTCTATAAGCTTGTGAAGGAATGCAAACATTCAACATGTCTTGTACATGTAATCAAGCCTACCTTTATCCCCCAAAGGAAGGAAGCCGATAATCCTTTTTTGTGTGGGTGCATGAAGAGATTTCAATGGGTCATTAACCTTATATAACCCGTCCTGAATGTAGGTTACAAACCCCTTCTACAGGACCATAATACTAGTCTGCCACACCCAATTCTTCATTACAACTCTTGTGTAAGAATATAATTGGCCTCATCGAGGACATGACAAGGACATCAAGGAAATGAGGCATAATTTAGCAAACAAGTTTTCAAAAAAGTACCTCAGTTGACTGTAATAGTACGGACGAAAGTTTTGGACAGTAAATGGATGAGCGGCCTCAACTGGAAGAGATCTTCCTACCTGGCTGAAGTGATCTACTGATCTACTTGCTCTACTTTCTGCCTTTCAACCTTCAAGTTAAGGCTGGGAGGTTTAACCCAACCTTGAATCATACTCATCCATAGGACAAAGGCTATCATTAGTATCAATTAAGACATTCTAAGAATCTAATGTCATTCAGGCCTCATCTGATATCTGCAGCTGCCATGTTCCTTGTTCCTCAATCTGAAATCTGACTAACTCTGTGGAAGCCCACTGATGCAGCACAGACTGACAGAGATTGAATAGATTACATGGGAAGCTAAGAGGTGATGCAAAGAAACCTTCCATACCCTGGAGGCCAGAGTTACCCCGGGCCTAGCTCTCTGCAGGGGGGGCGGGGTTAATGACCCCACCGTGGGGCGGGCTGGCAGCACAGAAGTGCGATTTAGTCAGGCTACCCCGGGGCTCTGCGGTTCTACTCCGACTGCTAGCCTGCCCACTAGTGTATTGCGGGGTGGTGTAATCTCCCTTCACCAGTTGGATTCGAGTGAGTGGACAATTCGCTGGCGGGCAGAGTCAAAACCTCTGAGCTCCAAGGCCACTCCGGTCCCCAGGGCATTTCTTCCACTATTTCACAGTAATCCAAATGTATGCATTGACATGTTGTGCACTGTTACATGACATCAAGGATATATAACATCCTTGGTAACATGTAATTTCAAACATCTACTCCAACCATTTAAGTGTGGGAAAAGGGGGATTATCCACTAACAAATCAAACACCACGTGAGTATATTAAAGTAAACAAAACTTTTTCAGGCCCAGTAGCTTCCCTTCCATCCAGTTTCACACTATCTGACAAAAAACTTCCAATAATCAACACATCTTGTAAATACTGACTCTTACACTTTTCTTCTGCAAGAGGTGGTGCTACCCAAGGTCCATGCCTATTTTTTACATGACGGCCTTGGGCTCTGGGTAACCCAACAGGTAAAAATATTTGCCTGTTCCCGCCCACGTCCAACACATGTGCGCAATCATAATTTACCAGAATCAAACTATGATTCATTAGAAGCACACAAATAGCTTATCGTGGGGGAAAAAGGAACTTTTGAGCGTTCAGCACTCTCATATAATTTCTTCACAGCGCCGTTCAGTTCTTTTACACATGACTATTAAACGAGAGGACGGAGAAAATTAAGCGCGAAAAGCGGCCAGCTTTTTCTGAAAAATATGTGCAATGCTACGACATCAAAACAGTGACTACGATCCCTCACAATTCCTTCCACACGTTCTAAGACGTGTTTTAAGAACCACTGTATACATACCTGGTCTACATTTAACCTCTACGACGGCGCGAAGGAAGGAGAAAATTTCTCTAACTGAAGTCAACACCTCCACAACAAATTCTCCATCATTGGCGGAAGTAGGTCAAGGAGAGCTGAACTTTCAACTCATGACCCGGAAATGGTTACGGAGTTACGTTCTTGTGCGTCATTGTTGCTTCCGTTTGAGTCATATGTTTCGATTTACGTTGACGTGTTTTGCTTGTTCCTTTGTCTGCTGCTCGGGTTAATGTCAGGACGGTTGTTTGATGTCGCGGACGTTTCAGTGCACGGTTAGTGGGTTAGATTTTTACACCTGATTACCATCTTGTACTTATGAGTTTCGGTGTAGATTGGGAAGCCTGGAAAAGTCATGGAACACACAGAGCTAGCGTCGCTCTCTTGTGGGATACCAAGGGAGGGGGGCAATTTCCCTTAGATGATCCGGGTATGACGTCGTTGATACTGGCAGGATGCAATCGTTACGACTACCTCATCGATCGCACTCTGTCCCTGCCGCGCCGGTCCTTGTTGTTTTTTGCCTAGCCAATGAGGTCATGTGGTCTAACACTGTGTAGAAAGTGTGGTGGTGGTCTGTGCTTTTGTTTGTACCAAGCTCCTTGGTTGTACATGCATGTGTATACATGTACAAATTATGTATGCATGGCTTGCATGTTCGCCTCTCAATAATGGAAGTTTAATGGCAAGGATGAGGCTATTGACACTCCCGGTGTGGATATAATAATTTTTATTTTCTTATTGACACTCCCGGTGTGGATGTAAGAATTTTTATTTTCTTATTGACACTCCCGGTGTGGATATAAGAATTTTTATTTTCTTATTGACACTCCCGATGTGGATATAAGAATTTTAATTTTCTTATTGACACTCCCGGTGTGGATAGAGGATTTTTTCCTTATTGACACTCCGGATGTGGATATAAACCCTAACCCTAACAGTCCTAACCCTAACCCTGAGCTACAATAAGCAAAAAATCGATGTATACTTAAACCATGGAGTTATAAACTCCATGCTTAAACTGATTTGTGCGAAGTATTCCCGTGCCTCTTGAATGCGGCTTCCATGATGAATGCACCCAAACTTTTCTGCTCTGTACACATGATCTCTTGGGAACTTTTCAACATTTTCCGGCAACTTAAGGTTTTCATTTTCAACTGTTCTGCTTGTCAATTACTAAGCTCGACACCTCCAGTGCTGCCTTGAATTCTCCATGTCAAAAATTCGTCCCCTACTAGCTTCAACCGGGACGACGCGGCAGCCATGTTGGCTTCAAGTTGGTGCGACAGGTTTTGGAACTTCGTGTTGTTTTCTGATTGTTGGCCTTTTTGACATCCACTAAGTTATTACTTGAAGCCTGAGGTTTAAACTTAAAGAACCTGAAGCCCCAAAACGCACCAAAACACAAATTTTGGGCCTGCCACGGGGGCTAGCATTCCGGTGTGTCAATAACAATTTTTTTTCTTGCTGCCACACCGGGAGTGTCAATAGCCACAACCTAATGGGGACAAAATCCTATTACATTTTAGGATAATGTACCCTATATCCAAAATCCTATATATTTTAGGATAATTTATCCTAAAATGTATAGGATTTTTTCCATTATTCAATACCTGTTAGACTTATATCCTTGCTGCACTTGATTATAACGTCTCTGGACAACATTAACAAAGAACCTTTCCTTAAGTAGTATATATGATGATAGGTTTATATAATTCTGAATACAGAATATAACTTAGGCTTCAGCACTGTAAATACAACCTTGCAGAGCTAGTGCAGAGAAGCACCCATATAATATATTTAAGGTAGATAGATTACCCATTCTTAATATTTTATCTTGTTTTGTTTTGTTCAAATTCAGAGCTTGTAACAGTGATGCGATGTGCAATGAATGTAACATATACCTGTGTGCAAAGTGTGTACACCACCTACATTGTTCCTATCTTCTCTCTTTACTATTATAACAGTTGTACAGTGACTATACTCAACATGGATATAGCTGCTGACACTGATGGTGCTGACAGCATGGACCAGGGGACTGCTGAGTGGCAAAACCAAGTAACCCATAAACAGGACAGCTCTTCCCTCAATGTTCCCAGCTGGAACATGGAAATTTCTGACTGTCAAGTACCAGCGCTGGTAGGTCATAGCTTATGAATATGATGTCTTTTTATAAAACTTGGTCACATTGTTTGTACACAAATTGTAGTTCTTGGTACATGTATTCCTCACATCCATTTATGAGAGTGTGAAAAAAATCTAATGGTGCAAATCCTTAATCATCTTTATCCTGTTATACAATACAGATTTTATTACAGAGTATGTTATGTCATACAAAACAGAGTATGTTATGTTACACAATACAGGGTATGTTATGTTACATACTACAGAGTATGTTATGTAAGTTTAACGGTTGGTTTTCATGGTTGAGCTGTTTCTCTTCTGAAGCCTGGTTTGGATTACTGTTGGTACAGGAGCAGCACTATGTTCCAACACAGGCCTAAGGGTTAGGGTTGTCAGAACATAGGTTGAATTGTAGGAACATAAGGGTTTAAATGTTGGTACTCCTGGGGTCACAGATCTTGGGATAGACAGTCAACCCTGCATTGTTTGAGATGAGCCTAGGGGGATGTGCCTAGCCATGGCGACTCTTGAATGAGGCATTTTGGGTGGCATATGTTATAAAGACCAGCAAAAATGCCCAATTCAAGAGTCACCACGGCTAGGGATGTGACCAGATGTGCAATAGGTCAAACCAATTAAACAACATGTACTTAGATACCAAAGTACATATTAGGTATGATGTTATGCTGTGGGGTACTTCTTGGCAATACAGATGCAGGAAGAGATAATGTAATTAAAACATTTCTATTGAAGCTGAAAATTGATCATGATGTTTTAGACAGTTTGCAGCCAATGAGCTACATGTACTGTAATTAGCCTTTATGTGATGTAGGGACAGCCAGGAAGTGATCCAGACACAAGGGGTAGACCAGTCACCAATGCAGTTTATATTGAACAAGACCACCTATTATCTACATGTATAATAGAAAAATGCATCATAGTCTGCGCCCTTTCAGATTGTTCTTGACCTCACATCTTTTCGGTTGGACTGAACTCCACTGAACTATGATAGGCCTTAGACTGACAAAAATAAAAAGATAAGATATCATCACCTCTCCCAGTAACTTCCTACATATAGTGTTCAGGGAGTATCTATTGAAATTGAATAAAGGTACGTTGTGCAGTTAGGTTTGATCATATTTTGTAGAATAACAAAGTTATAGACTTTCTTGAGACAATGTTGCCATGTTCTTCTTTACATGTATGTTGATAACGTTACAGGGCCGAAGTGAATCAGCACAGACAGATGCTGTGTACAATGTGGAGTGGTTACAGAAACAAATGGCAGGAAGTAACAGTGGGGAGACAGTTGTTCCCAACTCCAGGTTAGTATACTGTAAAGTCCTTTAGTTTTGCAATCCTTTTGTATTCATTCATGCAAGGAGGTTAAAAGTTTTTAACCTCCTTGATTCATGGCACAATTTTGGCATTACATTTTGTATTTACAATTATTGTAATTACAGCCTGGTAATTTGCTATGTAATGGCCACAGTCAGATAGCCAAACTAATGGAATTCTTTATCA
Organism: Branchiostoma floridae x Branchiostoma japonicum; assembly: GCA_013266295.2. Lineage (NCBI taxonomy): Eukaryota > Metazoa > Chordata > Leptocardii > Amphioxiformes > Branchiostomatidae > Branchiostoma > Branchiostoma floridae x Branchiostoma japonicum. The sequence continues at coordinate 20,125,544 of CM023825.1, forward strand.
AAATCATTTGCTGTTAAACCATTCCTTAAGTATGTCTCTTCCTTTCTTGCCCTTTAAACCTGTTTGTGGTTGAATCATTTTAAGCAAGCATTAAAGTCTGTATTCCGACTCTGCAGGATTCTGCGCAGGTTGTTCTCCTCGGCCATGGCCCATCGTCTGAGAGCCCAGTCCCCCCACAAGTACAGAAATGCCCTCCTCCTAAAGGACCACCTGGACATCCTGTACACCATCTTCCACGGCAAGGCCCCACAGGAGACAGCCAACCCATTCCTTCTCAGCCTCATTGACGAGTACAAGAAGATGAAGCGTGCAGAAGAAACAGGTAAGTTTGGATCTCTAAAATCTTCTTATGGTATAGTGGCATAGATATATACATGTATATACTATATATATAGTGGAATAGATATCGTAGACTACAAAACTTAGACAAATATTTTTGATCGAAATGGATTACAGATGTGGTGAAGGTTGCTAAGGTTTACGCATTTGTTGTATCAACCTACCTGAAATCATTAACATTTCTCTTTGCATAATTTGCGTGACATTCAAGCTGGTATGTTATGCCAAGGGCAGTTAATATACCAGCTATACAGATACAGATCATACAGATACATTACAATGGAGTACCATATTGCATCTTGCTCCTGCAGATACGTCAGATTCTTGTATTTCTGGCACAACTGCTACCACAGGAACTACTGTTACAGCATCATTGTCATCTTCATCACCAAGTGTGCAGGGTAGGGAACTATATATCAAAAATTAGTATCTCACTGGTTATGATTGTTAACACATTAAATTTTGCACATTAACACTTTTGTACTAATAGAGTATGAAGGTACATGTAACTGTCTTAACTAATGTAGCTGCCCAGTTCCTGGGTTCCTGTTTTTTCCATGTAGCCATATCCAATAACTTTTAACTTTTAGCTGAGTTGTTTTTGTATGTAAAACTGAACAGTGTCATTGGAGAAACATACTGTATAATTATCATGAAAGTTCATCTGTGTTGGTAGTAATCATAGTAAACGGTTGAACTTTATTCCAACACACAATTATACAGTATAATGTCTTTTCCTATAGCTCCTGTAGACTTCTCATCTGACAAGGAAGACAGCTGTTCAACACTGACACAGCAGAAGGACAGTAAGGACAGTCCTATCAATGCTGAAACACAGGCAGGGAAACCAAAAGCTGTCGAAGCCAGTACAGGTGTAGAAAACAGAGGTGACAGACAAACTGCAGAAGCAGGTGATGGCAGCACAAGCACTGTAGCTTGTCCTTCTGCCAACAAAGTGCCAACAAAGAAAGGGGTGGTCAGGATGGGTAATCGCTGCTACTCTTGTTTTGAGTGTTATGATGTCTTTAAGAATTCCATTGAGCTGAGGATGCACTTCCTTCTCCATCACCCTTCACGCCTTCCTTACATTGACGGGGAAGATGACATCTTGGAGGCAAGGCAAGTCATCCAGGCTACTGTGGAGAGAGGAGAACACATCGACTTTCACTCCATCTCCCTGCAGTTTCCGGGTATCACCAAGGAGGAGTTTTTGAGGACCAGAAATAGCTGCTTGTCACTGAAGGATAAGATACAAACAACTGTTCAGGGCCTGCTACCTCTAACACACAGCATCAAGTTTGTTCAGAACCCTGTGTCAGTCTCAACAGTTGATAGTGCTGGGGTAACAAAGTCAGTGTTAAACGGCAGGGGAGCATTGTCTGATGGAAACAGAGAAACTGCTCTAGATTTGTCAGCTAAAGGTAAAGGTGATGTGAATATTGAAGGTGCAGAAAGAAAACCAAATGTGCCATTACACAACCATGGTAACAAGAGCTGGGAGGCTAAGCATAGTATCTCTTCTGTATTAGAAGTCCAAAATGATGAAGGTCCAAAGCAGTTGAGTGTTAAAGTGAAACAAGAACCTAATGACCTGCACGAGTATGGACATGACCTCCAGGATGAGAGAACTTCAACAGCTCCTTCTAAACTACTTCAGGAAAAAGTGAAGATAGAGACTGTAGACAAAGGTGTGGATCCAATGCCATTAAGCATCTACTTGAGACAGGCAAATGCTGCAAACATAGACACAGGAAAGAATACACACTTACAAAAATGGCTCAGTGGTAATTCACAGATACCTGACACAGATACTAAGATGGGAATAAAAAGAAGTTTGGATGAGCATGATGAAAGATACCTTGTGGAGAAAACATCGTCTACCAGGAGAAAAAATACCCGACCAAAGAGGATGAGAGTTGACAGTAACTCATGGGAAGAGGCAAGTATTGGCACTGGTACAGAGAAGGGTGTTGAAGAGAGACAACCATGGACTGACCAGGGACAGAAAGGCTTTAGAATGGAGACCCTAGCAGCTTCAGATCATTCCTCATCTAATTTCAACAGTACCTTGAGTGAAGAAGTTGGAAGTCTTGATAAAAATGCAAAGGGGAAAACAGCAGTTTTATTCAAGGTAAAGATGTGTGTTGATTGCAACAAGACCTTCAGAAGCCACGTGGACCTCAAAATGCATGTGTTACGTAACCACCCAGAGAAGCTTCCTCTGCTGAACTGGCAAGCTGATGACTTTCCCAGCGCCAAACCTCCTGATGGTTCTGATGTAGCTGAAGAGGAGGGCAGACCTGGGCTGATCTACTGCACAGAATGTGAGTCAACGTTCAAGATGTTCATGGATCTGAAGATGCATGTGATGCGGGTTCATCCGGAAAAGCTGCCTGACTTTGAGTGGCCTAACAGGGACCAGATGAGGAAAAGGGGGAACCCTTACAGAAGAAGCAAGAGAGCCAAGCAACCAAACCGTAAACTGAAGAGAGGAAGGAGCAGATCTCCAAAGGGAAGAAGTGAAGAAAGAGGAATGACTGAATCGGGGTCGGAAAGACCAGAGGAGGATCAGTTTGCACAGGATGGTTCCTTGGACTTGAGGATAAGGAAGTCTATAAAAAAAGAAGTAAGCAGTGAAATTCTAGACCTGAGTGTGAGTAAAGTTCCAAGAAGCGTCACAGAAGCAAATAACTACAGCAAGCCCTCAACAGATGGCTCTGTGCCCTCAACATTATATGAACAGTTCACAAAAGATGTGCCGGCCAGAAAGCGAGGACACAGATGTTCTCTATGCCATGAGACGTTTGCGTTGCTTGTAGAGCGCAAAATGCATGTTCTGCAGTGCCACCCTGAGAGGCTTTCAGACTTCAACATAAGAGATGTACAACACCCCAGCACTGCTACAGAACATGAGCTCATGGATCTGTGGACAAAAGAAGTGCCTAAAGGAAGGGGTAAGAACAAGTATACCAGAAAGTGCCCTATGTGTACCAAAGAGTTTAGATCCCTTACTATGTTGAAAAAGCATGCATTGGCAAAGCATCCAGGAGGGCTTGCTGAAGTGTGTAGAGAAAGTGCCCCTGTCAGTGATAGCAGTGTGTTATCATTTGTACCTCCAAGCAGGATGAAAGATTCTTCCAAGGGAGCAAGCAGCAGTAATTTTAATGAGATCATGGCAGCCAACACCAAAGTCCACAGAGCAAGAGCAATGAAGCGTAAATGTCCAGCCTGTGGGGCTTGTTTCAAGGCCTTGTCTCGTCTGAAACAGCACGTCTTGTTGGAACATCCATCAAAGCTAGGGGAGGTCTGCGAACCAGACGATGAACCTCCATACAGGCTTCCTCTATCGAGCGCACCCAAGGTCGTGTCGTGCTCAGAGTGCGGTGCAGGGTTCAGCACTCCTATTGAGCTGAAGAGTCACTTCCTCAAGCAGCATCCTGCCAAATTCACAGATGTGTTGAAGCCTGATCCTGTTGTGAAAAGATTTGGTGACCAGTTTGTTGTGCTGAAGGACAGCCTACTGTACAGACATATGTGTGAAGAGTGCGGCATGGGCTTCAGCACACCGGAGGCAAAGATGACACATCTACAGGTGGAGCACCACGCCCAGGGAAACAGCTACAGCGCTGCCCTACAGGTGCTGGTCAATAGAAGAGCCAGCAAGTTTCGGGGAAAGATGCAGCTTTGCCCCCAGTGTGGTACAGGTTTCAGCACAGAGATTGAACGGAAGCGACATGTGCTAGAACACCATCCAGGACAATTTGCGCAGTTTGCTGAGGTAATGGACCCTCTGAATCTGAAAGTGACAGAGCCTGTGTCCAGCAAAGGTGACAAGATGAAACCCATGCAGCTTAGCAAGCTTAGTGGCCTTAGTGGGTACTCCAAGAAGACTCTGTGGGGCATCCCCTGCCCTGCCAACTGCGAGATGCGCTGTAAGACGTGGCTAGATCTGAAGAAGCATGTCCTGATGTACCACCCCTCCTGGTTTGGAGAAGTCTGCAGGTACAGTCAAGAGGACATAACAAAACTAGTCCTGGAGAAAACATCAACCGTTAGGATGGAAAAGAGCAGTGCACTTCCTGAAGACGTCAAGACCGAAGATGGAAATATTGAAAAAACTCTGTCGACTGGACACAGGCTGATACAGGCTGCACTGTTTGGGTCTTCTTTACACCAGAGTGAAGTCAGTAATGATAAAGCTGTGGAGCAGGAATTCGAACATGGTGTGAAAAAGGAAAGGGTAGACCACAGCAGCAGCTCATCCAACGGTTTGACTCCAACAAACGGGAGAGGAGATTCAGTGCAGAAAACAAACACTCGACACATAAGGCGACACTGGTGTGCAGATTGCCACATACCGTTCTCCAACTTTTTGGACCTGAAGTTCCATGTCATGATGAAACACCCCGACAAACTTCTCACACTGAGCATTCCAGAGAAGAAGACCCAGCAACAACCAGTCTCCTCACCAGGGATGGAATCAGTGGATAGCAAAGAGTCTCAGAACACTTTACCAAGTACAAACAATGGGAAGACCACGCCATACAGAGTGCTGCATAAAAGTGGTAAGACACGGCTGACAGAGGAAACAAATCCAACACAGGAGGAGCTCACAGAACAAGTGCAGGTACATGGATCCACAAAACGACTTCTCCTTCCTAAACCAGGCAAGGCATGGACCAAAAGCCAGCTGATGCGACTGAGACAGAAAAGTCTGTCAGAAGAGGCCACGAAAACCAAGTATTCCAGAAAAGTGAGATGGCAGTGCCCTGAATGTAAAAGCCTGTTTGACCATTTTCTGGGTTTGAAAGCACATGCAGTGGAAAGTCATTCCTTTATGTTGCCCTTGCTTGATCCAGAAACCACCAAGATCAGACTTGACAGAAAGGCCAGTAAAGACTTCATGGGAGAAACAGAAACCATCCAGAGTACATGCTAGGATAACACACAGTTGCAGGCTGCTCTTTAGGAAGTTAAACCATGTTAAGTTCCATTTCTGTTTATAAGAAACCTCAGGAAACAGTCTATTCATACTTCAGGATATTATTTAGTGAACACACGTTTTGCCTTGTATATACTTTGTTGTTTTTGGTTATATGATAACATTTGTGAACTTAGATGAATGTATTAATCACCATAACAAAGAATATACACATGAAATTTTTATTTTTGTTAACAGATATATAGTGACCATACACGCTCCTTATCATCATGGTGTTGGTCTATGATGTCAAACTATGTGCAGTGAATTCCAGAATAAAATCATCAAGAGGAGTCAGAAGGTTCATGTGCCTTTTATATAATGTGCATTTGTATTGTAGACTACCGTTACAAATCACCTCTGAAAGCTTCCAGACAGTGTTATTGAGGAATGAAAAGGCGGCACCCCGGCCCGTAAATTCAGAACTGCAATTTGTGGTGTTGGCACTAGAGCATCTACCCGATAAGAGACTGGGGAAGTGGTCATTTGTTTTACTCCAGTTTGTGCTCGACACGTACGTTATAACTTGTCTTATACATTATTTACAAAGGCGTTCTACATCAAGAACATGAAATGATTCTTCGACGACTGTGACTGTCACTTTCCAGTTAATCTTACGCTTATTGAATCTGATTATTGTTTGGTTGGTGTATTCGCGCTCAAAGTCAACTCCAAGTACTCTGCCCTCTCTGTATCAACGAAGGTCATCTATGTCGCTACCAATCGAACAAAGGGAGTGCGATTTAATCAGGCTATCAGTTAACTTATTGATCCGAACCCAGACACGTATCAAAGGTCCGGCAACACAATTTTTACTTCGGTCTCGGTAGAGTTCTATCACGCTTTGATTCGAGCTCGTGACACCTGGTAACATCCAGATACGTGCCAATCGAACCAAACTGGTAAAATTACCCTGAAGTTCGTAATGTGGGAAGGTGCTCTACGGTTTGTTACCGAATGTACGCGTCTCGTCACATTTAGCCATCACTTATAGAAACCATGGAGACAGAAACAGCTGTACACATGCCTAGTTTTCACTCTTTGTAGCGGGGATGAAAAGAGCACTTAAACTTTGAGGACCTCAAAGACTTACAGAGGTTCGACACAAGACAGAAAACACATACACGCCTACTTTCAAAGAAAATGATCGTGGCTTGAACGCACAGCTCCAACCTTTTCAACAATTCAGCAAGATGTATCATCAAGCACATTCTTCTTGTGTATTTTACTTTGTATTGGTTTTTATTATTTATGTGATGAATAAAGAATGCAAAAAATACAATACAAAAGATGTAAAAAAGGGAACTGCCTTGGTATAATATATAAATTTGTTACACAATAAGTGGTAACTTCTATCGTTGTAAATTACATGTATGTCTCATACAATGATTGAGACTTAACGACCTTAAATGAGCAAGACTGGCTATTGTGAAGAGATCATTAATGTACAAGATTGACAGTAATGCGCCGGCACGAATATCTGAGTAGATGATGTGATCTCAGTATGTAAATAATTCATACCAAATATGTGCTGGATTATGAAAACCGGTAGGTAATTCCTTGGTGGTCCCACGAGTGAACGACGAACTGTCCAGAAAATCTCGCCAGGCTTTGCATGAAAAGCCCCGTACTTTAATACCCATCTTTCTCTGTAGTGTTTTATAGGGATGCGCACCATTAATGATATGTTATCACTGTTGTCAGCCGTCACGAAATACTGCTGGAACGCTCAGAACTACTTATCCACGGAATTGTACGAGGGCCAACTCATGATAAGGAACAGCCGTTCGTCTCTGTGCTGGTGCCAACAACGAAATGAACGCTTTCCTGTAGTCTCTGGTTAAAACGTCTTGAATTATTTCTTAACCCGTACACCTGGTACCGCTTGTCAAGATGACAAACGACCTGGGAACCTCCCTCATGGGGAACACGGCAGTGAAATGCCAACTGCCTCTGTGTTGTCACAGAATGGACGTTATGTCTAATGTATAGAACGACAAATCAACGTAATAAAGACGCTCACTATAATTCTCTTTGTCCGTTTTTGTCAAACAAAAAGGCAAATACATCAAGCCGCACCCTTTCATTGTCATTTTTGCAACGTCCTATCTAAACCAAACAGAAATGTGGATAGAAACGACATATGAGCAAAGTTGCTGTGTAATTTTTATTTATTGTTATATATAACTATAAGAAAAATTACATCATGATTTCGTGTGGAATAAATATTCATAACACAAATATTATGTTCGCCCCTGCCACACACCATTGGCAGTGAATGGTGTTCTTACATTACAAATGTCCATGTACGTTTAGATGTATGACAGAATCAATAGCACGCCGCTTATGACAACTACTGAAGTGATTATGTCTCGTTTCAGTGACATGATTAATAGAGATACCGGGATGTTCTCCCGAACGCACAGCATCGCGAGCTCAGCCCAGGCCACGAGTAGGTACAAGAAATCGGAGGAGAAGAAGGCTATGTCCCGGGAGATCTGGTGGAACATCCCGCGCCCTAACACAACATTGGTGACGAACTGGTCCATACCTCCTGCTAGGATGTGCAAAAGGGAGATAGACGCGATGCTGAACAGCTTTCTAGGAGTGGGCTTGACTCCTCTGTCTAACATACTCAGCACTAGGGCGGTGGAGAGAAGCTCGGTAAGGGTGAAGAGCAGTTGGTGGTACCATTGGACGTAAAAGTCGTCGTTGTAATACCCAAAGAACATCCACCACGAGTAGTAGTGTGGGTGAACGACGGCAAATAACAGGGCAAGCATGGAATATCTGATTCTTCCACAGAGGGCGATGCGGACGACATAACTAATGCACTCGTACGTCATTATTACCGCGACAACTGTCAGGCCCCACATTTTGAATGTCTGAGCCGTCACGTTGAAGTAGACGTGCTTGTACCGGGCGACTCCCATCTCGTACGTGCCTTTAAACACGGTATCCCAGCACTTACACGTGCACGAGTCCCGGTTCACGGCGGCCTTCTCAGGCCCCCATATCTTCAATATCACTCCAAAGTACAAGAATTGAATGAGGGTCAAAAACACAATTGAAAACAGAAATCCAGCCAGCCTGGCAGTCTGGTAAAGTCGGCTCGTCCGTTGTTTCCTTTCCGCCCAATACGTCTGCATCGTTTCGATGTCGCCCTGTAGAACCTGCTGAGGAATATCCGAAGCCATTCCGCTGTGCCGTCCGTGATTGAAAACAGGTCGGAGAGATCTGTAATGGAATAAAGAGACAGAAAAGCCTCGCACAATCGCATTACCGTCGGACACACTGAGCCTGTATTTATGGACGAGGGCCAAGGAAGTTACGTCCAGTTTATTAAATCAGGGGGTTTAAAGCTCCATGATGAAATTAAGCCCAAACGCACTTCCATCAGTTGGGCAAATTCCTGTGCCTGCGATATTTCCGGCTGCATTATTGGCCAACAATTACATGAAATTACACCAGAATCATATTCGAACTTACTGTTTTTAAATCACTTTCAATGTAAACAGCCATTTGTAACGTTGTGAGCGCCATATAATTGGGACATGATATTCAATCCCCAATCATGTAATCATTACTAAGATTCGCGGAGTTTAGCATAAGCAATGAACTTTCATAATAACAAAATATGTCTCTATACAATTGGACAACATACATAGTCAGGATAAAGATTCATGACATACCTATGTCGCTGACCAGAGGCGAAACCTACCGTGTACTTATGCACACGAGACGATCGATCTGAACCAGAGATGACGTCACTTGGAGACGCGGTGAATACGGGACAAAACTGCTGCTGTTGGCTGACAGTGGCAGACACAGGTTTTATCTGGCAAATTCCAAGGACGGCAAGGTGCAGCTAACATGCTGTGTGTTCAGCTTGTGTTTAGTAGCAAACCATATGATCAGATGAGATGTACATAGTGGGATCTTAGAAAGGGATGTCCACAAAGCTTCCTGTCTTCGGTGCTCTGCATAGAAAACTCACTTGCAAAGCTATAGTGCACACACGACTCTGCAAAATCCGGACGGTTGTGCAGTGATTTGACCAAATTTTCTGCCAGAGGGCTACACAAAGCACAAGACCTCGTGGCATAAACACTGTGAAGCACGGAGATGCAAGCTGAACTGCCTTGAAAGCACTCTGGTAAACCCAGGTCAGCTAGAAAATGTCAATGATTGTCTAGATCTCCAACAGACGATACCATATATAGCCCAGCCCAACTCCGTCAAAACATAGAAATGCAAAAATAAAAACATAAAAGTGCAAATATATGACATGCAACCACCCTCTCATTGGTCGAACTACTAATTGTCATTCTCTCCATTGTTAACTGCTAATTGTGATGGACAGTCCATAATGCAGTATCGTCCAATGATGAGCTCCACTGTGGACCAGGCTTTGCTTCATCATGGCTTCATCAAGGGGTAGTCTTCATGGAGACAAGACCTATATTTGCCAACAAGATGCGTTCAGTGGGAAAGGAGGAGGACAAAATATCAGTGTCAGTCGCTGATAAATAGACAAAGGATTATACAGAATATGGATTTTAACTAGAAAGGTAACATTTGCAAAGCAAATAAATAATGTTCACCTTAACATGGCCTAGCCTAACAAACTACTGCTCTGTTTATTGTTACTAAAACTCATTCATATATAATATATGAGCAGCAGAAAGAAAGAAGCCCCTCCAGCTCTGTCCTGCTACAAAATGTAACTCAACACCACAGGGTGTCTGCTACAGCACCAGTTACCATGGTGGCAGACGTCTGGTCTAGGTCATTGACTTTCTTTGTTTGTTTGTTTGTTTTTATTTATTTAACCAGGGGGATACATATCGCCCGTAGGGCGCTTTTCAATGAGCCCTGGGCCTGGGGAAGACCCCAGACAAAAACATCAAACTCAAAATAATACAACTAACAACAGAAGTAACTGTTAAGTTACAAAATTACTAAATAATTCAAAAGCAAAGTAACTTAAATAACATACATTGCGCTTGAAATCATAATACCCAAATAAATGAAAACAATAGTGAAGCCTGAAACATCAAATAACATAGAACCAAGGTAGAACAAAATAGAAATCAAGATTAAATATCAGGCTTTGTTTGGAGAAGAGGAGGAAGAAGAAAAAGAAACAGAGCAAAAACAATATAGAAGATGAATAGTATTCGTTTGTGCTGACTAGATGACGTCAGTTAAACGGTGGGTGCAGGATGACATAATCGTCTACAAAATGGTACGGGCGCAAAATCGTGACTGTCGACCAAAATCTGTCGTTTAGTTACGATTTTGCCCCCGTAAGATCTGCTGGGAGATAAACAAAATGGGTCAAATATCCCACTGTCTATTAGTTGTCACATTAATGGATCTTAAGAAAAAAATGGCCTCAAATAAAGATGGAAAAAGGCAAGAAGTAGAACAAATCTCTTGATGATGTATCCCTAAATAGCGCATCTCACTCATTAATCATTGATGAATATCAGTCACGCTGTGCCCAGATTTAGAACAAGTACCTCATCCATCTTCCTACTATTATAAATGATAAATCTTTCAAAACTTGTTTTCCTCTCCTACATGTATCAGAAAGATGGCGTGCCCGAGTTGTTCCATCGCCAAAATGCAGACTGACAAGCACAGCTCTATCTCCCAAAACTCCAGTGCACCACATTGTAGTAGCCTCAACCAGGCCTTCCTACGGGGGTACGGATCGTAGAATTCGGCAAAAAAGGGAGATACAGTAGTTGGCCAGGATAGGAGAGTCAGGCCGCGGGAGGGTTCATGGCGCGTTAATTTCCCCCTCAGCGCGGCAAATGAACTCTACGGTGGCTAAACTAAACTCTCTCTATTGGCTAAATTTTACCTTTTTTTTTTAAAACACGCGTTGTTAGTCTGGTGGAGACCAACATTGTGACATGATGTAAAACGCCATTCAAAAAACATTTCATACGCGATACAATAATATCAATAATGTATCTTTATCGCCTACTCGTGCCAAAAGGGCTATATGCGTCGTTGAGTATCACATAAGCTACTATCGAATACAACAGTTTCAAGAGTCTTAGCTCTATTTCAATAAAGGCAGGGTAAACCAGGAGGTTGCTGCATCCGCTATGCTGGTTGCTCAACCCAACGTGACTTTCATCTGATCTGACATGACGGTTGCTTCTAAAAATCCTCCCTGCGGCCAGGACTGGTACTGCAGATTAGGCTCTGATAGGCAACAACCTATTGCTAGTTATGATTTACGAATGAACTTCCGTATCATATACATTTAATTGCCTTCGTCAAGAAGGGTATGTTTTCATGGGCGTGCGTGTGTGCGTGAGTCTGTCAACAGTATAACTCGAGAAAGCTTAAATGGATTGTCTTCATATTTGGTAGGTGGGTAGGTCTTGATGAGACCTAGAAGTGATAGGAATATGGGCCCCCTGGCGGCTCGTTATGGTACTGCAGCGGAACTTCCTGTTTTGATATATGGTGATCTGGACAAGCTAGGGTCATGATTTTTGGATGGTAGGTAGCTCTTGTGCTCGGGAAGAAGTGACGTAAGTTTGGGCCCCCTAGCGGCTTGCTTTGGAACTGCAGGAGCATTTGTATGAAAATGTTTAAAGTAGGATAACTCAATAACCGGTCGACGGATCGTCCTGATATTTGGTGTGTAGGTAGCTTAAGTGATGCTTGACATAATTAGATGACAATTATGCAAATTATGATCTAATTTGCATAAGAAATGAAGCAATTCTATAATTCAGTTACCTTCCATGATACTCTACACTCATTGTGACACATGGGCTACAGGCTGTCCCAGAGGGAGAAAGTCCCAGAGGGGATATTCATTAAGCAGTCCATGTAGCTGCAGGCGGTGTTGCCTTACAGCCTGCACAGCTGTTTTTTCCCTTGCAGACTGCATCGGCAGGGGTAATTTTCACAATTCAACTTCCATATTCAGGGGGACTAATATATCACTTCTACCTTCTTAAGTTATATAACGATAACATCTTTTGACGAAGGCATGAGATCGTTGACCTCTAGTTATTTAATCATCTAATTCCCTATTTCCTAAATAGAGATTTTATTGGACGGGGGAGGGCAGATCATTTCCTGAATGGAGGAGAAAATGGCAATTGATTTGAAATAAAGGAATGTCAAATATTTCTTACACCCTTGGGGATTTTAATGGAATAGCACGAAATGTCTCGACTCTCTGAGAAAATATACTTACATTTGTACCATTGTCAACTCGACCCTGATGACCTCTTAGATATCCAGGTTTACTGCACATCTTCTTTTCCAAATAGCCATCTAATTGACACTAATGACAGTGAAACAAATTACATTTCAACCAATACCATTATGTTACTATCAAGGTCATCACAAATGTCAACTTGGTTTATCTGGGAAACAAATCATGTCAGAGAATATGAAATTACCAAGCTGAACTTTGTAGCCCGGCGGCCCCGTGTATGAGGGTGCTTCAGGCACCACCCTCAAACCTCTGCACGTAAAAGAACCCGACACGCTTAGTGAGAAGAGTTAGGGTGACCAGTGTTCTTGGTTAAATTCATGAGCTGCAGCTACTAGATAAGAGCGCTATGCTTCGTCCTCAGTCTGAGGTCGCCCACAAAGAAGAAAGACACATCACTGGGATTACACTTAACCATCTCCACTTTATAGTTTTCAACATAGGATTCCTTAACTAAGTGACACACTGCCATATACATGTATTGGTCATCCATAAAATTTACTTACTTAATCTAGCCCTTGTCATGATGTACTCAGTGGAGAATGGCTTATCAATATCGTAGAGTTTCACAGATCTCTGTACAACCTTACCCAAACTTTCTCACACCTACTGCTTACCTCAAAGGACACTTGAGATGGACATTCCTGTAGAATTATCTAGGTGAAATTGATGAACACGAACCTTAGGACATATCGAAATGCATATAATCACATTGTATACAGAATTTACGTGTCATCATAATTATCAAGTCAAACAAGTAAGAATTAATTTACACTGTAAATAGTTTAACGACTAGGGATTTTTGCATGTCTCTATATAATGTTCACTGTACTTGTGTCATACAAAATCTCACGTTGAATAATCTTTGAGTGCAACATTCAAAGTTGTTGGCATCATGTTCAGTTAAAGTAGAATTCCCAGTACTGATTTGGAATGATTCATTGTTACATGGCTTCATTATGGCAGACATTGTAGTAGGGAGCTGTCATTTCTCCAAAGGACAAAAGTATAAATATGCAGTCATTATCCACTGTTTGCCTATGGTAAACCGTATCAAATAAACCTATATCTTCTGTATCATAATAAACTGAAGAGAAATTGACCCATCGGTAAGTCTGTATTAGAGGGATCCATGCATTCAGGCAGCTGTCTCCTTTCAAAATTGAATGACAACTCCCTCTAGCAGCTACTTATCAAACTACAAGACAACAGTCTACAAAATGTTCATATCATGACCAATATTGGCACAACTGGTCTAAATGCCAAAATGGGTAGTATCAAAACATGTCTGTGAGTAAATTTGGTAAGACCCTGTTCCTTCCATGATAACTAAAGGATACTGGAATGATGAAATTCTATGTGAGGCACTAATGTTATAGTTACATCTGACAGACAATAGGCACTGTTGACTGTGAACCTACCACTTACACCCCCAAAGTTCTGCTACCTCAAATGATATACTAAGAGGCATTTTCTCTCCTCTCTTATACATACCAGTATATAAAAAGCAAACATGTCTGCAAATTGTCTGAACAAGTGAGAAGTAGAGGCAAATTAACTATCAGTTCTTTGTCTGAGAGGAAGCCTACATCCTAATACGAAGCAGCACAGCAACATGTTATACAACAAGCCTCCTTCACTGACTTCTTGGAGTGGTGGCATTTATTTTTTGCGAGGAGCGCTGATACGCACATTTTTTTTTACACAGGCAGAGGAAGTTATGCTGCGGAGGGAGTTACGCCTCCCTCTTTCTAGCGCAGGCGATACAGCTCTCTCCACGGATACCACCTCCCCCCGAAAAAGGCCCTTTCCCGAAAAGAAAACGCCACTCTAGTCGCTCGTAGAAACAAATGCTGCCCCACACGAAGTCTGAGCTGGAGGTTATCATACAACCAACATACACCAAAATTGAACCTTTACATAAATGCTTATTCAAACTGTGTTGTAAACCTTGCTTTTGTCTAATACTCAGAGGAAACTATGGCAAAACATCAGCGCCTCAAAGACAAATATTACAGTAACTGTGTCATTCTATCATAGTAACTGAACAAAAGTTCAGCCCCAAAGGTATGTAAGACCTGTTCTTCATCTAGCCTTACATGAATTCACCTTTTAAAAGGGATGATTTTTCAAATTTTCAAATGTTCAAACTGTTGAAGTTCCAGACCACTTGCTTCAACATGCAAGTCAATAAATACATCAATCAGCTGTTGACTAGTACAAATCTCCAGATTTATAAAGATGGCAAATGACAGTCCAGTAAAAAAAAACCCTCCCCAGCACGTCGGCAGAATGTACTGCACCTGCGCGAAACCCGTAATGTATTGTGCATAGCACTTTGGCAGAACGTCTCATATAAGGCTGTATTAGAGCATATAAGGTTGACAGCCTGTCTGTAGTTTTCAGATGTTGTATAGGAAAAGATGTTGTCTGCAACAGGCAAAATTTTGATGCAACGTTGACCAAACATCCAACGAAAAACATGAAAAACCAGGGTTTTGCGCAGGCGCAGTACGTTCTGTCGACGTGCTCCCCTCCCCCAGGATGTATTCTGTAGTCAGACATGTGAGGTGGTGGAGTACATGTATGTCCTGTAACTGCTATGTCTTCAGCCCCATGAAACTGTCCAGTTGATGTTGGTATTGACTCTGAAGTGGCAGCAAGTACCGTCTTTCTGTTGGGATCTTGTGACACTGTGGAAGGAAAACACACTACATGAACCTAGTTTCATGCATGGTATAGAATATACTGTAATACTTATGTAGCCTGGAATCCAGTCTTCAGTCCACTTTCCAACAGTCAGGTACTCTGCCAGGCTATTATTTACCGGTATGACTTTGTGTAACCTATATGTAATATTAGTTCATGTACTAAATCTGTAATTAGCCTGCCATTTTCAACTATAAACACAGGCCTGGTGTACATATCGTTAACACTCAAATTACAGCTCAGTTTGCAAAGCACTATCCAGGATTCTACACTGTGGTTTCCTTCATGCTAGAAAAAAAAACCTACAAAATTTCTGAACTTTTCTACTTTCCACCAGTTGTGACTGCTCATTCAGACGTTACCACCTTGCAACAACATGTGCATCCTTACATTTGTTCCATTCATGCCCCGAGCATCCACCACTGACAGTTGTTCTTCAACCTTTGACCTCTTGGGTTGAGACAGCCCCTCCCACTCCCAGGGGGACCTGCGGAATGTCCTGTCGACCCTGAACAGGTGTCCCTCGGTTGTGAAGAGGTAACGTCGAGCCTGCTGATTCACGTGGTTGTCCTTGTCAAACAACTGCCAACATTGCAAAAACATAATTAAAGTTTACAGAAACTGTACAATGCACTTGTGAATCAAGAATGAGGTGTACTCTACACAAAGTACCTCTAGATTTAGAAGCTGTCCAATTTGAAATCATTAGACATAAATAATCTCCATGTCACACAGTTTGCCTTCACTAAGATTGCATTTCCATCACTGGATGACAGGTGGTGCTTTTACTTCCAAATTACAATCCCTTCCTCTGCACTTGAAAGAACTACTCTGACACAAAGTTGCTTGGATTTGGTGAGATAGAGAAATTCTACTCCTTTCAATACCCTGAACTATTAAAGTTTATTGACATTTAAGTCCTATATTTGATGTGCTATTGAGATAGCTTGAAACAGGGATAGAAACTAGGACCTTACCAAATATAGGTATTTGCAGGTCTCACTGAGGAAGAAGCTCTCCATACGGTCTTCCTGAGTCTTGTTGATCACACAGTGTAGAGTTGCATAGCCACATCTGCGAAAATAAAAGACGACAATGTCAATGTCTGAAAAAACACAAGGCAGCTACCATTCAAGTACATTCAGATCGTCTACTTACATGTAGGTATCAAAATATGGTACAAAGAGGACTCTCAGAAAGTTTTGCTTGTGGCAAATATGTTACATGGAATGGTTACAAAAAATATCAGCAAAATCCATGTGGAAATTCAAGGACCTCTCATAATGTCTGCAAGATAATTCTGTTTCTTACTTTGCCTTGGCATGTTGCTCTAAGCTTCTCAAGATGTCTGTCCCTACATGCAGGTAGAAGGGGTTTTTGGTGGCCTGGGGGAAATAACAGTGGTTATTCAGGACAGGCTCCCACATAACATACAAACATACCAAACCTGTTTCCTGTATCAGAGCAATACAACATTTCACAGACTTCCAATCTGGGCTTAACCTTCTTTTTAAGAATCAACAGTCAATCCACTGGTATGTTTTCTGGAACTGGATCTAATCATGGTTTCAATATGGCCAGATATGTTGACTGTTCTATCTGCAACTCTGTGACAGTTTACGTTTAAGTGTGCTTGCATCTCACCTGGTACAGTAAGTATGTCGACTCCACCAATTCAGGTCGCAGTGGGTAAAAGCGGACATCAGGTGCCTTCAGGTGCCAGTTAAACCTCTCCGGTAGTGCCCCGTAGCGCCGCCAGATGGCGTAGTACACGGCATGGTGGCAGATCGCCTCCTCTATGTCCCCGTTCAGAACCTACAAGTACCAACCAAGACACAGCAGTGATGTCCCCAGTCTGTAATGTCACAGGACAGACCTAGTCTGGAAACTGTTACAGCCAAGGAATTTCTACATCCTGATGTACAGCCCCATTTAGAACACATTACCCTCCAACTGGCACCCATATTAGGGAACTAAGAATACCCTTAGGGCAGATTTAGGAAGACAGAACTAGGTTGCAAATGACAAGAACAAAGAGAGAAAATTGGGTGGGAGATCTAAAAAATACAGGTGTAATGTGGTTGTAAAACTTATCTTGCCCCTTCCCTTTGTTTCACTAGAAACAGTCTGTGCAAGAATTACAAGAATGCAAACTTCTTCCATGTCCTCCTTCCAATGAAATGTTTGGACAGGAAGAGTTTACAGAAGACCTCTGGTATTCAGCAGGCACAGATAGGCTAAGTGAGACCACAGGTTTGTACCTGACTACACATCTCTTCTCAATCTTGACAGCATTACTCTTCATCACATCTGCAGCTCCGTAGATTAGTCCTGATACAAACCACCTGTCCTGGGGGCTTCCCAGTCCCTGTCTTCTACTGCACTCCTCAGTACACTATCTAGTACTCCATAATAATGGTTAAAATGTATAAGGCATACCTGTTATTCCCCACTAATTTTCAACATTTCAAAATGGAGACTTTGGAAAGATTTCAAATCGGTTCATCCACTGTCCCAAATGAGCATTTCACAACTTTCTGAAGACTCACATGTACATGTATAAATATTATATGATATTGTTATTAGATTGATGATATTGTCTAATATCAATAACACATACTAAAGTAATATATGATATTGTCTAAATCTCCATAATTGCATGATACATGTATGTAGCATTAACAAAGCTTATCACTTGTCTTGTTATGCAAAATTGGGTGATAAGCCTCATTTATTTTAGCAGAAAATCAGGTTAGATGAAAGTGTGGGCCTAATTGAGATAATTTTGAATATATTTACTTATCAGTAGAACTTGGACATTGATGGGAATTATTTTCTGATGAATATACCCTTTGGTGGTAAGATCATTTCAAAATTGTAGCATAAAAAAAAAGGTAGCTGAAGAATCTAAAAATTTACTATAATTGTGCATCCAATCTCGAAACAAGTCCAGATATCTAAGGACCTACTGGTTATCTCGGTACTAGATACAGATACTGGATAAAAAATCCTGGATAAAAAATCTTTGACCTAAAAACATCTAGAAATCCTGACAAAAACACTCATCAAACCTCATGGAATGTTCTGTGCTTTCTTTTTTGCTACAAATCCCACGATTGTTCACAATGTTTGTTTAACATTGCAGCTATTACCACCAGTGAGATAATCGGCCATTCCTGTCGCCAACAATAGTAACAACCTCATTAGTATAAATAGAGCCTGCAGAATGCAACCCACACCAAACAACCACCAGCTACAAAGATAAGGGATGTACCATTCACCATCTGCATGCCAAATTACCTATGCACGTGTCCAAACTTAGAGGTGTGGAGATATCAACTTTATATTAATTGCAAGTCTCCTAAAAAAAATCAGTCGAAATTTGAAGTCCAAATTGATATCACGTCCATGTCTTTTTTGTCGTGCATAGCTGGAAACTAAGCTCTCTTGTATCCCAAGATCAATAGTAGCTTATCTAAAACAGGACCAGGTATCAGAGGTTACGTCTCTGTCCCTATATCTGGCCCAGGAATTTGCCTTGATCTGACACTTACCACGTACTTGGTGCCAATGTTCTTTGTTTACGTATCCCCAGAAGGCATTCAAAATATTTGATTTGGGGTTAACCCGACAAAATCGGCCAGCTTTTCTTGTAGATCAGGGATGGAGAGACACTGCACTAGTTCCAAACTAGGAAGAATGAGTACACAAACAAGCTGCTATGTTCTTTATCAGAAAGGTTTCAGCTGTCAAGAAGATACAAATATCATGTCAAGGGTAAAAGGTCATCTGGGCACTACAAGGACCTGCAGCAATTCAAGTGAAATGCAGTCCACTGAGTCCAGTCATCAGGACTTGTAGGGGTTCTATATCTGTTCTGTTCTAAACTGAGGGTACACAGCCCTCCTATAGTACCCTTTGGCCCACATGGTAGTTTTTAAACCTGTCAACATATCTCTCGTAGCAGTAAGGGCTGTTCCAACCTCAGGACACACACCCTGACCATATTTCTCTGTACTCCTGATACAAAGAAAACAAACCTTCATGGCTTAGAAAGTAAAATATAGGTAATGTTAGAGTCTACTGTTCTTTTTTATTGTGATTTCTACATTGAGCTTCCTATCTCTGTAGTAAGTTGTGAAATGACATGTACTTTTCCAAGTTAGCTTTAAGTTACATGTAACTGCCTTTCATCATTAGCATGCTGTGCACTACGTACTGCACACCTCTACTGTAGTAATGCTTTATGGGTAATTCAGCATGCTTACATGTAAGGCCACACCAATTTAATTTGTTGGTTCTCGGATTTTTTTAGAAAAAATATGAAGCGACCGGGCGAAAAAAAAATAAAAATAAAAACAGGCCTAGGCATCCTCTGATAGCCCCAAAAGCTACGATAGCAGCCTTGACGTCCCCATTCCAAGCTGGTTTATAATTCAAACAATGAATTCTGAATTTTTGATCAAACCAGAGCATTGATACATGAAAAAACTATAAAACAAGGCAGACGAGGAGCTTTCTTCAACTGTTTTGGGCAAAATCGGAGCATTTTGCAGTTGATTCAAAGCCTGAATCCAATTTTATTTTTATTTGCAAATCGGAAAAAAATGAAGCGGCGAATCCAAGAACCAACAAATTAAATTGGTGTGGCCTAAGTTGAAAACTGTCCAATCAGTTGTTGTCTTGAACTATATTGTAAATTTGCGCAATCACGTTAGTATTTCTGTATGGATGTATGGGCGGCAACCCCGATGGTGCAAAATCATGTCGACCAATGATGACGATGATATATGTATATATGTTGTATGTATGAATGTAACATTACCTATGTATGTATGCATAGTATACTCTTTTGTCCTTCAAGAGTTCAAAATTATCTTCCAGCACACTGCTCCCCTGGCATCAATGCCTTCAGGTATTTTTTTGTTGTTGTTGACCATTAAAATTTTCCAGAGTAATCACAGCGTTAAACAGCCAATTTCATTGGCATTTACATGTCCTAATGAGAGGTCATCTTAAATCACCTAGACATCATGCATAATACAAAATGGACAGAACTTGGACCACAATCCAACCTACTTCACAGTCTCCGTTGCAAATGACAACCTTGTGTTTACCTGAAGCCCCGCCCAGAAAGCCTGCAGGGAGTCCACCCAGGTGGAGGCCAGCGACCCGTCCCCGATGTTCACGTTAACGTACATGGGAGGATTCCCCTGGCCGCTATTACACCTGTCTCGGCTGAGGAGGAAGGCAAGAAACACGTTTGATGTCTAAACCCGTCATATCTGTACTTTGTCATTAGTCACTATAGGGTACCAGTCAATGGCAGCTGCACTCTTTGACCTTAATTCATCTTGGCAGAGAATGTTGAAGAATGCTGGTAACATATGAAGTTCATTATACAGAGTTTAGCTCATCTGTGCAGATGATGGCAAAAATATCATTGCAGTAAGACATGAAGAGTATGCCATAATTGGATCTAATAATCCTCTATATCAAACATACTACTGTAAGAACAGCAATTCTAAAGCATGCACTACAGGAAATACAACTTTGTATGCCTGAAATGACCATATGGAAAACCGAAGACAAAAAACTCCCACCCTTTCCTGAGGTTCTGTTTGACGCTGGTGTAGATCTCCCGGAACATTTTCAGGTCCTCAGGATCCCCATACATGATGTAGCCCTGGCGGAACAACAAGGGGAGAAGACCTTGATACAACTTGTGAGCAAACTCTTATAGTAAATATACCAGTAGTAACAAGATACAGATACTCATCAAATAGGGTGGTATTATCGTATGGCCAATCTGTAAACCTCTGTGAATACCAGTACATTGTAGTTTCATCAGTTCAACACTTGGTTGTGTAAAAAAGAGCCTTTATTCGGCTAATCTCTAAATTTTCCCTCTTACTTACTCTAATATTAACAAAATCAGTTGTCTGAGGTATTTGAGTGCATCATGTACATGTACATGATCCACAAACTTTTTTATCCAAGATTGGAAGAGACAAAAACAGTTACTTATAATGTACAATGTATAAACCAATAGTGATGTATCTAATGCAAGAGTACAACACTCACACATTCTACAAAATTCAACACTTCATCACAGAAGTGCCGAGCCCAGAATGGCCTCACCTTGAACAGGTATTCATAGAAAGAGTCTGACCCCGCCCCCAGCCCCGCCCATGGGCCCATCCACTCCCCAGTCTGGATGTTTATAGTGTTCCCTAAAACAACAAATAACCTACATGTAATCCACTGTGGCAACATGGGAATGCCAGACATTTTATAGGATCATTTCAATCAAAAACAAGCGCTGTTAGTTAGGATAGGATGACACTTTATATTGTGAGAACAAGCAATTACATGTAGCTTTGTAGAAACAAGTAATGACTTCTTATCCATTAGGTTATTCTGTTTTTGTCTTCCCATTGAATGAAACAACATTTCCTGTTTAGGTGTGACTGAACGATTCCATGAAGTTTTTACCTGCAAATCCTTACATTACACTGCAAATAAGAGTGAAATAAAAGGACAGGGAATTTTCTAGCAAACATACAAGTAATGAAATCTTTCCTTTTTTTTGTCTGTTGGATTAAACTTGACCAAGAAAGCTATAATAGAAGTGTGAAGTGGAGGTATGTAACTTCACACAACCATGCCTTTTCAGCAATCACATACTGGTCTTTTATAGCTTTCTATGTTGGAAAGCTTTCGAAGTTGGATATCTTACTAATCTCTAATCTGGTAGGAAATAATTACACATGCTGTACAGACAATGCAACTTGCCCACCTACGAGTCCCGTGGAGGCATGTCTGTACCTCCATAGTGCCTTGACCGCTCTCCTGGCTATACTCTCGTACACGGGATCTCCGACTAGCCGGCTGAGCATGCCGAACTCCAGCAGCAGGGAGCCAGCCCCTGCCGTACACGTGTCGTTACGCGGGTTCGATGGAAGACCATGTTTCAAATTTACCTGCAACGTATGGCAGAAAAAAACACGATAACTTCAAGTGAAGATACATCATTAGGAATATCCCTACACCTCATCCTTGTTTTAAATGGGTACATGATGCCTGGGTGGGTGAATACAAATGTTGGCTTGTAGACAGTGTTTATTATTTTTTTTTAATAGCAAATCTTATGGCCTTAGTCAAGTTTCACAATAGAAGCCCTACTGCAATAAAAGCTAAAAACAAAGTTGCGTAACTTGGTCCTGAGATAAAAGTAGCATCAATGCAATCAGCAGAGCATGGACGAATTTTAATGAATCAGCCCATGGAAACTGGGAGTATCAAATGACAATGGTAGCTGACTTTTACATTGCGCATGTTCAAAACGTCGGCAGTGCTTAGCAAGTTCAGTCTGTCCTCACACGCCTCTCTCCTCGTCATCTGTGCTGTGTGAAAGTTGATTACTTTGACCTTTCCATAGATAGGGATCTGTGTTATTTCATTTTATGTGCAGTGCCCTCGTGATCTCTTGGTGATACATACTGTGCGTGTCACAATGTGCGTAGACTGTAAGGATGCATCGTGGATAGGGTGAAATTGCAAAAATAATTGTAACGGCTTTTAGTGGGAAACATGCGTGAGCTCTCAGCCTGAAAAAAAGGATTACAGCACACACTTTCAACCCCTGTACTATATAATTCTCAACAAGTTAGGGAGGCAAGAAGAAATCTGTCTCTTACATATAATTTTACAACATGCTTGTAATGAAGAAATGTTACAGCATAGCACACACCCCCATCTCTGGCTGTGACCATTTTATTGACGATTATATACGACCAGGATTCATGAATGCAGTTTTCCATTAACAGGATGTAAAAACATTGCAGATGTTATGATGTTAAAATTACAGTTATGATTTACATTTCTGGACACAAATGAACAATTAAGGATGACGTCTGGTTTTAAACACAGGGTGCACCAAGGTGAAGCCAAGGTCACACAGTTTAATCCACTCCCTGTAGGCAATCTCCAAGCAGATGTGACAGACATCTTTCTAGTTTTTCTTTATCAGAGACACAGGTGGGTGTCTGTACTGTCAGTCAAGTAAAGCAAAGTTCTGCAGTCATTAGACAACAACCAACCTCTCTAGTTGGTTACTGCTGTACTCTAAAATTAAACATTTACCGGTATGTTATACTATATCTTTAGGGCATGCCATTATAATGTCACCAATGATGCAATGCACCAAGTACAGATGATTATTCCACATTTTTGCCTGACAGACTTGTATTGTCCTGCCAGTTTTCGTGGCGCCAATGGTGACATGCATCGTTCAGAGTGTCAGATCTACAGATTTATCACTCTGTCCTCGTCTGCCGGTTACCTCATTATCCACACCTGTGATTACGTACAAAGAACACCGGTGTGGCTACTTCAAACCCCAAAGGGCAGTTACCTTTGTCTAAATAATGATCTGAAGCATCAGCAAAATTTCTAACCTTCTACATAGGGAGAGAGAACTAACAATTCCTGTATCAAATTTCATGCATACCTTTTTCCTTTGTTTTGAGCTCACAAAATTTCTTGCAAATGCGCACAATTGGAAGTTATACATGTACATGTGTATACATGGAGACCTGTTTATATGGGTAAAGATAGCATCTTCTTTTCTACAAACTGTTTTGGACTGTAGAATCAGTAAGATCTAACATCACTTTGCGTATCCACGATATGCTCCACTGAGCATGACCACACTGATTTAAATATGTTAATGGTAAATACTTCACATAATTTGATGCCACTCCTGTTCAAGACAACCTGTTTTACCGTAATTCAATTAGGATTCAACATGTAACATTCATCATTGCTAGCAGTTAGCATTATTGCACAGGACTCAAATTAAAAAATATTAATGTCAGTTGACAGATACATTACTCTTGTGCTTGGTCATGTTCATTAAAAGGTAGTAACTTAATGTAATCATCTTATTGCGGAGTTCATCTTTTTAGATGAATAGCCAGGCCATTACAACTTTTGACTCATACTTTTACATTTTGTACGTATGTGCACACATGTGAAGACATGTCACCTCCATAACGAGCTATAATTACTGTAGTATAATTACTGTAGTAATCAATGTTCCATCTAGATTTGTTGAATTCAGGTCTCCAGAGACTGGGAACTACCTGACCAAATGTGTGGCATGGCCAGATCTTAATACCACATCGCAGTGCTCACATTGACTGACCTATGTGGTCACTGTGATGTTGCAGCAAGACAAGGCCCTCTTCTAGGCAACAAATTACTATACTATCAAATATTATTACATGTATACGTTAGAAATTCTGACTTATTATTTGGCTACTGCAATTTTTTTACTCCGACATCCAAAGTGCAAGGACGTCTAACCCTCTCAAAATGGGAAAAACCGATAGAGTGTAAATGAGTCCAAGTAAGTTCATGACATGTGAACGGTCACCAAAACATGCGTAACATAAAATGTGCAGGTGACCAAGACTTGAAATTGGCATTCAACAACCCACATCATACAGCTGAAGTTTAACATCATGCTTTCTTCTTGTTTCTGGGATAGGCCATATTGTGTTGTTTCTCTGACAGGCCATATTGTGCTCTCAAGAATAAAACACCATGGTACCCCTAGAAATTTGGCACAAGCTAGACACTTCACATTAAGTTCTCCCCTCCCCCTTTACATTGTCCCTTCACCGTTATTTTCATGACTGTTTAACAGTGTCCCAGCAACTTTATTTAAATCTTATCTAACATACAGTGCTATCATGATAAATGCAGCATCACTGAGACCACAAATTGGAGTTCCAACACCAGAGTCCGAAACGCTGGTAGAGAGTTGCACTGGTCCTGGCAGGGGGTCCTTGAAGTGAAGTGCACTGGTCCTGCTGACAACACAAAATGGCCCTACCACCTTTACCAACCCGTAGGGACATTCTGATGTTGTCTGCATGACCAGACAAGGTGTCGTGATATCTCGCCATCCTAAAGGTCAACCTGTTTCCAAACTGTTACATCATTCATAAATGTTCAATGTACACTGAGAATTGAGCTCATATTCCCTAACTGTGATATTTACTATTATGCCAGGCTAGCTCTAGGGATCGTACAGATCTGGTAAGCTAACCTACATGTAATTGTTAAGGGATATCAGCGTGTTCTTTGAACTTGTTTTTACATTTTTTGCAATTCTCACAGTAATAAATCACTGTCAAAAAAGCAAACTATAATTGTAATGCCTTGGGCACATGTTGGACTGCACGCTGTGAAGAACAAAAATGCAACTGTTACATTACAAGCTAAAGCTAAAAGTTCTGTCACCTCCCTCTATTCACTCACTAATAAAGGTTATTCCTACAAACATCACGTTCTTACTTGCTTACCAATGATACATATTTTACACACATGAAAGAGTAATGTGTGCAACAAGATGAAGACTAACAGACTCACAGTAACTATGAATGATGAAAAGTGATTTTCTGATGAACTCATGAAGTACATGTAACGTTACCTACAAGTTCTTTGGAAGGCATTTTCCCCCTGTTCCAACAGTTGTCTGTAAGTGACCCTTTTTGGTCTGCTTTACACTAAACAATGACATGCAGGAGAAGTGTACAAACATGGAGATACTCTTATGTAGGTCATGGGGCAGATAACTACAGCTAGTAGTTTAACATCCACTATGCTCCCTATTTTTTGGTGTGCAATAAAAACAGAAGTATGAAACAAATTATTTGCTGAAGATAACACCAAATTTACGGGTCAATGATTTATGAACTATCTTTGTTGCAGGTAACGTGAGTGCATATTAGACTCAGAATGTAAAGTATTTTTTAATATCCAGTACAAATGTTCAAAAGCTAGAGGCTTATTCATACAAAACACATTAGAAGGCTCATAGTAGATAATGATGCTTTTTAACTAAAGTTTACCTACCTTTTTGCTAGGAGACTTTCCTTTGTGAAGATACTAGCAGCCACAGAGGTGGTACAATCAAGCCCGTTACTCTACACTATGTAAGTAAAGCCCTGCATGCTCCATACTGACTTACACAGAGATATGCTGGCTTATGTGTTTAAGGGGCGTGGTGCCTCATTATGCTGCTGACCAGTGGCATCAAGTGACACTTCAAACCAAGAATAAAACATCAACTGTCGTCATCACTCCACACAAGTAAAAGGAAGTCAGTATGACAAATGTTTCTGTTAAAGCAACTTTTGTTGGACTCCCTTTATGCGTATGTGATACTAGCACAATGTGCTCATCTCAGGTATGACAAAACTTCTTGCCAAGGGCAGTGGCTCGAATACTGGGGCAAGGTTTTGAATGTGACAGGTGATAGCCAGTTTCAGGTATCTGCTTTGGGCAAACACCAAGTTGTGTATCTAAGGTGGGAGTCTTTTGGAATGAAAGAGCCTTTCTTCTGGGGTGTACACGTATGCATGATATTCTGCTTCTCGGGATACACAACACATTGTAACACATCCCATGTCCTCTTGAGAAGTTGGAGATAACGGTTTTACCACCATGAAACTCATTTCTTCTTTTTTTCAAACTCAAGTATCCAGTGTCTGAACAAGTCAATCTAACAATGCTATTTTTATACATCATACAACAGTCAGAAAAATAGCCAAAATAACTTTCAGGTGGTTAAAGAAAGATCTATTTTTGCTTTACGTGAAGCTCTTCAAAACTAATGCAGCAGCTGTCATCATTTGGTTCTCTTCTGTTAACTTTTATACACACTGAATCAGTCCCAACTGAGGAGAACTATGTGACCAAGCTCCTGCAGGACGATTAATGGGCATAATGGTAGCTTCTCCTGAGACTGCCAATCAACCAACTAGTTCTACAGGTCCATCTTAACTGCAAAGGTCACAGAATATCTATTCTTATCATATGAATCACCACCTGGTCATGCTCTAAAAATTACTTTATAAAGTCAGAAATAAATGTCTGTCATCTTGGAGAAAATTTGGGAAGGCTGAAAGAAAATGCACTGCAAAGAAGTTACAGTCATACAGGGAAAACATTCCAATTAATTACACTACGTACCCGCGGATAGGGAAGACCGGTGGGCGTGTTCTCAAACGCGGGCAGTAACCTTGTCCCGAGGTCATGTGCGAGCTCCAGTAGATCGTTCTCGTACCCGTCGGGCTGCACATCGCCAAAGGGCTGCAGGGGGTCGGTGATAATGAGGTGGGCCGACAGGAGTGCGCCCAACACCCTGGGGAGATGATCCACAACAGCGCAACAATGAGGCAGTGTTCTGGACAAGTCAGACAACCAGGGCTCCAAATACTTTTTCTGCATACCAGCACTGGTGCAGGTAACATTGAAAATTACCTGCACCAGACAAATTTTACCTGCAACACTCAGGAAGTATGGATCACACTAAAAACTGTTCAGAAACCATTGCCATTATTTCTTTTATACTTAATAGGTGGTAACAGTCACTGCAGCAAATAAAAATAAAAATTCACCTATAAACCAGTACATGGACCAGTGCAGCTTACATGTAGGTGCAGGTAGACATCAGAAATCCCTGCACAGTTCCAATTTTACTTGCACTAAACTTCATATGCACCCAGCATTTCAAGCCCCGCAGAAAACCTACTAAGTACATGTATCTTTCTTTCTACCTGCATGGACAACGGACCATTTGTCACCACCTGAATTCTACCAGTTCCCCATCAGTCAAGAACATTACAATAACAAATCACTGGAGTCTGGTGGATCTGAAGATCTCTATCTTGTCATTAGCAGAAAAATGTTGAATTTCATGAATGCAGAGATGGGAGATGTTTCTCCCAGTGCAAACCCTTCATTTTTGTGTCAGTGCCTTACGCACTGTTGATTATTTACCCAGTCTAAAAACCATTACCGCATTTTGGAAGCGATAACAGATACCTCCACCTATAGGCACGGGCACAGTTTTCAAGTAAACATCAGATTACAGTCAAACAAAAACTTCAACTACCTGAAGCACTACTGGGATGTGTTGATGAATACCACAAATGTCTTTCCTCTATTATCACAAACCCATCCAATTTTCCCATTATCTTCTGTCTGCACAGCAAACTTTGGGACCCAGTAAAAAGGTGACAAGCTACCTGCATCCTGTTACAAACAAGATAGTGTGGATAAACATAACTTCCCAGGGCATCATCACAACCGAGGTATCTGCCCTTCCTCGGAAGGACGTCACTTTTACGACTTCCGCTCAACCTGGGCAGGTTAGGTGGTTAATGTAGGGGTTCAAAAGAGGCCGTACTATACAAACAATGGTAAGAATGCTAATTTATGGCCCATAAGGATACCTGTAAAGCACTGGTGCAACACAAACCTATACTATGTATAACTGCACACACAATACCACGTGCAACTGTTGAGACAACATGTAACTCACACATTACACACCTTTTCCAGTCCAAACGTGGGCAACTTTCATACCACCTTATTAGAAGTCCAAACCACCTTACCAAACACCCATAAATTACATACAACCCTGCCAGAAATCAAGACTTACAAATACCTCAAACTAACCCCAAAAAACAATCCTTCCTGACAACTAGTAGTAAAACCATGACAGTTAAGCCAGGTGGGTGTACCTGCTCCATGGTAAGGTTTACACATGAGGCCAACACACCTGTGATCCTGTCCCTGCAGCACGCTGAAGTGAGGCACCCAGCCTACCTGTCCCAGTACTAATCCCTGGCACATTTGCATATAATTGTGGCCGGGGGGCCACACGTGGGACAGGGGGATCCACTCACATGGAATACCTGCACAGTCCAGCCTGTGTTTCTCAACCTTGAAACTACATTTGTAAACAAAAATAATCATCAGCTGGACAGCTAGGGCAACTTCCTCCTCAAAAATGTAACTTGTGCTTAAGGTTTTAACCCCTGGACTAAAGGGGACTTTACATTCCCATTGGGAACACTTGGGGGAGATTAGCTGTAAATCACCTGCATTCTTATCAGAGTTATGTGGGACTTTAAACAAAGGTGCTGCCCTATGGCCCCAGGTGTGGAGGGAGCATTTACTTAAGTGGATAAACTGTCCCAATCACAGGGCCACTCCCCTCCCCAGATCAACCAATCACACAGATTACTTACTATAACAACAAACTTACAACTGGCTCTGCCAGAGCAAGTTACATCTTAGTATGCATTTTGGAGAAAAGCTTTATGTAATTTTTAAAAGTAAGAAAATATTCTGGGAACATAGGGGACAGACACAAAAGTGTTTTTTTTTTTGCAGATAAACAATTTTGCCATCCACCCTCAAGGTAGAGTGTTCTTCAGGAGACACAAAGTCTGGTTAGTCTGGCATTAATTGTTTAAGTGAAGTCCAACCCGTTTTACACCATAAATCTCTATAAGCAGCCAGGTAGAAACATGACGTTCAAGGCTACAATTCTATGACAGCAACAACATCATCTTGAAAAAGAGTCCGAAAGAATTCTCGCCATCATTCTCGCAAAGAAATGCCACCACGAGTTAGGACTGATTGTTAGCTTACAAAGTTTGTGTCATTCCTCTATGTTTAAAAGATTAATTCCGTTTCGTTTCCAGTGACCACTGGATCACAGCAAGCTACCTCCTGTGTGTTTGTTTAATCAAACAGTATAATTGTAGCCACCAAATGTGCATTCTCTCCATAGCACATCGTTTCATGTTGAGGTGCTATTAAAAGTTGACTGTACAGAAATGGACTCGTAAAGTGAACAGTTTGTTATACAATGTAGAACACTGCAAATGTGCTCCTTGCCACTACGACAATCCAATTGAAAAAAAAGCATGCTACATGTACATTCAAATACTAAATACATGTACTACCTTTCATCTGGCATCGAATCTTTAAATGCATCAATAAAAATATACATACAAAGCACTCAGTAGACTGAAAAACAAAATCGAAACAATGATTTTAAAGTTCATATTCTATGCGTGTCTACTAGTTTACCTTGAATGTTTGTCATTTGCATACATGTACTACCCATGTATCTGTTCCATGACAAGGTCACAGGAAACATGTCTGCATGCTGTCACACACGTGAGGTCGACTTCTTGTCAAACATATCTAACTATTCAAGTATGTTAAGAGCAAGGTCACAACTAAACCATTGCATACAACTGATTTGGTACATCATTCATCATTGTCGTCAACTTCTTCTCAGAAAATGTCATTAAGTACCGGGAAAAAACAAGTTTTGAGAGGTATCGGGATGAAGCTAACAACATCTTAGTACATTGTATAGAAGTAATTCGAAGAATATGAAGTTAGTAACATGACACACTAGCTTTTCAGTTTCTAAATGCAATGAGCAAGAGTTCATTGGAATTTAGAAGGTGTGAGGATTCTTGTATTGTACAAGAGCTGATTGACATACTGGAATGACATTCTCTTGACTGGAAATATACCTTTCGTTTCTGTCTGTCGCTGGCTGGCTGGCTTTCTAATTGTGGACAATACATTTGTCCTTGAGCACATCATATCTTCACTAGTCCCAGATCCTGAGTGTCCATTTTAAGGGTTCAGCTGGTATCAACTTTGCTTCACAATTTCTGGTATTTGGATCCAAAGGTAAACATATCTCCCAGGAATTTAGGGTAAAGACATCCTTCCTCCACCATCTAGGAAACAACCCATGCTACCAAACGGTAATGATCTGTAATTGCAGTGTTTAGTGCAGCGCCATAAATATGATATCGACATATGCAACACGGATAAGCCATCTGGTTGCAAACTGCAGGGAATTTACGGCAGTTTAAAATGGCATAGCGTGCCCGCCGCGTGTCCCTGGAGATGTTACACTGGGCCTGGCTGTCACTTTTGGTGTTTCCACTCAGTATAATACAGAGTGTAGGTGGACGTAACAGCAGTTTTTCACAGGGCCTGTACAATGTAAAACTGATGGTACAACTTTGTTTGATGACCATGCATGGTTTTGACAACAAAGATGCATAGGCTAATCACAATGAGAAGGGTAAAAAGTGCACTAGGAATGCTGTCAAACTTGTATTCCTACCATCACCACTGTCTAGAAACTTCTTCAAACAGGCTTTTTGAAGGACTTTGAAGGGCTGAAAGTTTTTTCCAGTAACAGTATTAATACAGGGCTTTCCGATTTAATATTTTCATTCTGAATAAAATTCTTCTTCATCATAATATCTAACAATAATAGTCCACATTGCCACAAGTTAACCAGTTTTTTTGCTAATACAATGAGACTCAGAACAATCCATCCTATGCATATGGAATTGACATGTAGCAGTTGCATATGACATACAGTCTTTCAACTATTTATTCTCTTAAGTGATCTAAAACTAGCGTGACAGTACTGTGACACGTGTAACAGGACACACTTGGTTTCTCATCAGAACTACCAAAAATGGAGAAAAAAAACTTGCTTACTGTTGTATTGTACATGACAGTTTTACTTTATTTCTGTCAATAACTGCCAGTGTTAAAGCAGGGCAAAAACTACGGGGAAGACAGATTGGAAAAATGCACGAGTCATATCATGTCGCATGCAGAGGTCATGACCTTTAGAACAGGTAGCATATTGACATACACCTGTCCAGATGGCAGCATATCTATGGCTTATTGTCCATACAGCTGACAGGTCTCATGTATTATTCACACTGACACGGTAACTAGTTAACTATACCCAGCACGAGAGGGACGAAATTATGGTATCAGCACTCACCCTGTTAGACACACTGTATGATTGACTATAATCCATAACCACAGGCGTCACTTTCAAATAAAAAAATTTGCACCTTGTCAGCATGTATAGAGCCCCATAGTTCAGGTTTATGCAGTAGGTAATGGGCATAATGAAATTCCAATACATGCTGTCAACCCAATCTTCCCATTTCAACCTCCAAGGCTTTTGCATTCTGAACAGTACTAGTTCATGCTAGTTCACAGTGTACAAAACTACAAAGACTTATTATCATCATACACATCTGACCACTAACTTAGCACTTAGTGCCTTCATTCTACAGCAGTGCAGGCGTGACTACAACCTCACGCATCATTCCACTATGCTCAAGATCATAGATACAAACTGACACTACAAATGGCTGAAATCTGTGTCAGCGGAAGTACATGTAGGGCTTGTCAGCAGTTTTCAGTTCAAGCAGCAGGTGCAACGGTGCGGTGAAAGGAGCCTTCGTACTAATCATAGTCACGATTGCGAGCATGGACAAGGATGGTGGCAGGAACTGCTTTTGTAGCATGAGACCACTATTGAATAATGCAGGCTCAATAGATATTTATGTAAAAATAAATACATTTAAAAGAAGTCTACTTTCCATGCAGCAGCAAAGCATAAAACATGTAATGTCAAAGCCAGCTACTTGTTCAAAACAGATAACCTCAACTTTGTGTAACCTGTATCACATAGACAAGAATGCTGATGACAAAATACTACTGTATTTGCAAAACTGATATTTCAAGCAGGCATGGTGGGGTCTGGCAAGTTGACGTTTGACCCAGTGCTTAGCACATGCCTGTAGACAGCTCCAGGAATGGTTAAGTTCATTTTCTACTCTGTTGGAACTTAATGCACAAGTGAACAAAGTGACTTGAGCAGCGAACTGGTGCTGAAAGGGGTCACTTTTTGGATTAATGGATATTCCTTTTAAAATGGCCTTTTTCAACATCAAACAGCTAACAAGTAATGATCATGAATGTTTGGTGCTAACATTTAACACTAATAATAGCCAGTAATATTGCCACAAAACAGACACATTATTTTCCGCAGCTAGAATGAAAGAGTCTTGATAATCATACCCCACACACTGGTAACATTACAGCCTCACAAATGTCAGTGTAATAAATAAGCTTTCATGTGAAAGGCCTGAGGGAATGAAGCATGATGGAAAACTACTTCTTACCCAATCTTAGTACCAATGTATTTCTGACAACACTGAGGCAACTTGCTGTTGGCAAGTTGGTTAATGTATCAACTTATGGCAAAGAAAGGTTAATTCTAATTTCATATATATAATGATATATGCAGTGTTTATGTGTGTGAGGGGGTGTGTGAATGAATGCGTGAATGAATGCATGCCTGTTTTGATATTGTAAACATGGGAAATATGTCCTGCAGGCGCCTCCATGTACAACAAACTTGATGTAGCAGCTCTATATTTTACAATATACAGAAGCTTTTTTTGGAGGTTTTGTGAGTCTCTCGTCTCTTGTGCTTCAGGAAGGGACCATCTTCACTGCTACAGTAAATATCTGCTGCAAGAGGTGTGGTATGATTACTATGAAGTAAATCAACACAAATCTCACTCTATGGTCTTCCTCTATATATCATTTGGATCCAGGATATTTTTCTGGTCCCTTTTCATCACTACAAAGATGATTGTAGTACTATATAATAATGCTGAAATCTAATAATTTGGGGCTTAAACAAAGGTGCAAGACATTTGTATACCGCAGCCAGCTCCTATAAAGATTGCTATCTTACATAATGGCTTGTGCAGCAAGTGTTGTTTTGTACCCCAATTGTTTGGTACCCAAATACAAGCTTTTCTCTAAATATGCAAAAATTTATATCCACTTTATTCCATTTATCATCTACCAGCATTCATTATTGATCACCATACACATCACATATACAACTACCTTCAACAATATGTGTAAAGAGCAAATATGCGCTACAGAGAATATAGGCGAGAATATTCAGGCGTGCTGCTATACTAGTGTCCAATGTGTAATGTACACTAATACCAACCACACGTTGGTTATTACCTTATGGTGGCCTCGAACACCTGCACTGTGGTGTTTCGCTCAAACGACACGTTGTCCAGAACCAGCTGAACAGCATGCTTGAACTCGCTCACATTCCCCATGATCTGTGGCGGCACAGGGAGAACATTACAAGCACCAGTGAGACTTTAGAGTTTATGTACCATGGACTGATAATATGTACTGCAATGAACTTAACTACAAATGTAACCTTTGACACTCTAATCATGCTCAAAAGTCGGGTTATCTGAACTTGACTTCACCCTTCAACTTGGGTCCTCAGATCAATCAGAACTGACAGTTACTCAGAGATAGTGGTGATTAAGGACAGGTGTATGCTCCTTTTTCCCTAGCTGCTACTTTAAGGCATCGCATTATCACATACCAGGGCAGGTCTGGGAGTACTTACCCAGGCCTCACAAGTCACAAAATAACCCATGAAATCTGAATGTTACTAACTGAAACCTGAATGCAGCATTCAATTTTCTGATATCATGCCAATACCAGCACGATTAATGTCATCCATACAGCAGTTGTGTGTTACTTTCAGCAGAGAGAAGGAAATAAAAAAGAAGTTCAAGCAAAATTTCAAAGAATCCTGGATAGCGTGTTGATGGTATACAAATCCATGGTGTAAAATAGAAACAAGAAATATTATGCATCCTGGTTGTCACTGTTTTAAACTTTTCACCCACTGAATCATCAGTACTGTTCTCTTGTACAATCAGGACTCAAAATACTGGGTGCATATGCACCTTAGTGCAGGTAAAATTTGGTCTGTGCAGTTATTTCTGATGCACTACCTGCACCTAACCTGCTGCCAGTCCATGTATTGGGCTTACACACAAATGTAGGTGTATGTGTATTTTCATTAGCTGTATTGACTATCAGCACCTTTGAAGTGTAAAAGAAATAATGGCAGTGGTTTCTGAACAGTTTTTAGTGTGATCCATATTCCCTACATTCTGAGTGGTGCATGTAAAATTTGTTTGGTGCAGGTCATTTTCAATATTTTTCAATTTTTTTATGCAAAAAAAAGTATTTAGAGCCCTGACAATGTAAGAGGAACAATAAGATATTCTCAGTATTTCAATGAAGTCTTTTTGACCTGTACAACATTCAGATGACTGTATTGACCATCCATTCATTTGGCTCTATTAGTATTACATTGGATTCTATTGGTGTATAAAACAACAATTATTCACTTCTCTGTTGGAAATTTCTTGGAGTGACAATATTCAATTTATGGTTGCATTGACAATGCAGTTGTTTCCAATGGCAACTCCCTTTTTTTCCAAAATTTTCAAGTCTACAGAAATTTGTTGTGCACAATTTATTTAGTGTGAATGCTTGTGGGAAATCTGAGTACAGTGTCAGTTAGTATATGAGAATGTCCTGCAAATATATACAGATATCTTGAAAGCATGCTGATCAGGTTACTGTCAAAGTTGACCTCTCATGCAGCATTCCTCTACAACCTAACAAGACAGGAAGAAGTTGGATAGTCATACAGGATTGGGGTCGTCAGGGGACACTCACTGCTAGTGTGTCCAGAGTGTCCACCAGGGTCAGGGAGTAGTCACCCAGAACATCGTTAATGTTGATGTTAGCACTGCAACAGAAAGAAAAACAGTTACATTGCTTTACATTTAATGTCGTATATCTTTGGTCCAACACCACTCTACTTCACTAAATCATTTGGATTGACAAGTACATTGATCCAACTGGTATAAAACGATCCAAAATACAATCCCTCTCCATATGGGACGGGTTGAAATCTGATAATGGAAATCAATACAAGGAACCTTCGTGCACGCCATGCGCTGTACAAGAGATACTATAAATCATAACCAGATTTGTCTTCGATCATGTTTCGTTCCGGCTGTCTTTGTCTCGCCATGAATTATGGATGAGAGTGTTGGCAAGGGTTCCACAACCAAGTTTTGTTGAACAAGAAGATCGTGTGAGGAGGTGTGGTCGTACCGTTATGTAAATTTATGTATTCGCGGAGCGTCTTTTGAAGCAGTTCCATGCCTTAGCTCCTGTGTAAAAACGTAAGGAATAGAACAGGATGCTGGAGTTCCTGCCGAAGTGGCCTGGGTTTTGCTTGAGACTGGAATTCCAGGCGGGACAGGCGGAGCCGCGTGGCATGTATGGCGGCACTGATAAATCACCCTCATCATTAGCATGCCATCGCTAGATCTTTCCGTACACATTTCCCTTTTGCTGTTGTTATAAAACTACCTCCCGATTCACAGCCACGTGCATTTGATGTTTGATGCATTTAAACGATTTACGTGCATTTCAAAATCTGGGTAAAAATTGCCAAAAAAGGGGGACTTTTTCAGCACCAATCGGAGCATGCAGACCCGAGCTCCCACTCCCCCTACCGAGTCCCGGCGACCACGATCTTCCCCGGGATGTATTTAATTGCCCCGGTCGATATACCTGCTGCCAGCTTGAAGGGCACGACCTGCCCTTGGCCGCAGGGATTGCGACAGGCGTTTACAGAAAGCGGAGAAAACTCACGGGTTGTCCACATCTGGGCCCCTTCCACTGCAGGCGTGCGGGTTCAGCTCGTCTTTGGGGAAGGCGTATCTCATGTAGTTGTCGTACCCGAAGTAGAACATCTTGCGGGCCTCTTCGCGCATTTCCAGGCGCAGAGAGTCCGGAAAATGTCCGAATTTCCGCTCATTGTACTCATCCTCGTCAGTTAGCAGATCTCTCCAATCCAAGGCACTGACAGCGAGGGAAATGAAGCAAAGAAACCAGAGATACCAGTCCATGATTTTGAAAAACCCCAGACCCTCCAACCCCAGCCATGATTCTGTCCCATACCAGCTGGGGCGAACCACGCTTGTACTCTGCTGCGGTCATCAAAATAGTCCAGAAGGTCAAATCCATCCAGAAGAAATAGCTTGCAACAGAGAGAATATAAACAAATGTGTGATCACAAATACGGCTTTACAGAAGAGGAAAATCAAACACACTGAGCTATAAGTTGCAAGTTGAACATTGACGCGCAGTGATATTATGCGTGTCGGAAGTAATGTCGGTGAAAGGTCAGAAAGAATTCAGTGGCTGGCGCCAAAGTTTGGAAGGGAGGACATAGTTTATGTAGGGCTAGTTCGAGTTTTGTCGAGATTGTGTTGCTGATCATTGCATACCATGATAATATGTACCAAGTATACATACAACCGTTGATGATGATAATCTCATTGGGAAACTTTGTGCACGTAAAAGCAGGTAAACTTTGCATACAATGTTTCCATATGCGACTTTCATAGCCTCCGTGTAGCACGTGCTCAGGGCTACCTGAACCAATGGTATTCCACAACGTGTATCCCCAAACTGAGCTGTCCTGCTGACCGTAGGGGGCGTGGCTGGCGATGTGGGACACGGACACTAATCTCCAAGCAGATCCTACGGTGGCCAGACAGCATGCACTGACCAGAGCTCTGACCATTGGCAACCCTGTAACTATAACGATTAACCCCGGTGGCTGATGGACACTCCTCTGGCCAATGGATACTGTCTTGCCACCGTAGGATCTGCTTGGAAATTAACGGACACAAGGGAATGTGGTCCACACACGCATGCTTGGACTTTCTTGGCAAGAGATGATAATATTTTGCAAGTTCTGGCTCATCAGTTGATTATGATAATTTTTGCTGCCGTCGATACCTAGACCTAGAAATTACAGTTTATTTTGTCCCACCTGGTATTAGGACATCACATTGAACGAACGCATATTAACACACACACACACACACACACACACACACACACACACACACACACAAATATGATTACTCAACCTCCTTGACTCGACTAATCTCCTAGCAGATGCTACGGTGGAAAGGCTGTGACCATTTTTTAAATGATTTATCAACATAAAAGGTATACAGGGCACAGTGGTGAACAACGCTTGCGACTGCTGATATTAGCCAATCTAATGGTCAGTCCCGTCAATGATTACAGCCTTGTCACCGTAGGATCTGCTTGGATATACTCAACAGAAAATCGGCACGTCCTCATCCGGTGCCGTCTTTATCTACCCTCTACCAGGCACCGCGGATCGCTGGAAAATTAGTAGAAATTGGCCAAAATAAAGGTATAGTATACCAGGGGATACTATTACCTTTATTTTGGCCAATTTCTAATATTTTTCCAGTGATCCGCGGTGCCTGGTAGAGGCTAATCATCATCCAAGTTTCGTGTTTCAGATTATGACCGTCAGGAGAGGCTGAGCTTTCGTGTATTAACTTCAAGCAGATGTACATCGGGAGGTGAGAAGAGAAAACACGCAAAAAACAAGCCGGATTCAAACAGCTCTACTTTGGTCAGATGAGCCTAGATGTTATGAGAAAAGCAACGTGGAAGTGAGAGATGTCAGAAACCATTGCCTGACGGCATGCAGTAAGCAGGTCAACGTCTGTACTTTGAGCACCAGCTGCTAGGAGGCGTTTCAACATAGGGTCGTTCATGCAGCTGTAACTTTTTCAATGGATTTGCGTCATCAGAGATTGTGGGAAAGTCACCGGAATAATTACATTTTCGGCCATATTTTTCCTAGCGGAACTATAGGCCTTCGGGCTGAGGGTGTCGACCAAAATGAGTTAGAGGTAGCCTGGGTACCATCCAGATTTTGGCTCCCCTGCGCTCGTGATTTTTTCGAGCGTAGGGGAGCCCAAATCCGGATGGTACCCAGGCTAAGTTAGAGGGGTGTTAACTCATTTTTTTCGCTAGTAAAAGGTTCCATTAATTCTCTTACTTTTGAAAAAATGAGCTAGAGGGGCGTTAACTCATTTTTTTCACTAGTAAGACAATTATTTTTACCTCTTACTAGTGAAAAAAATGAATTAACACCCCGCTAGCTCATTATTTTTTCACTAGAGTATGATAATTTATTGTTAAAAGTACAAACACAACACTAGCACCACTTTTTGTCTTAATTCGTCTTTTACCATCGCTCTGTTACAGATACTAACTAAATAAATGTGCTAAATACTAGTAATAAGATCTGGCCTACTACGAAATTTGTAGAAGAAACTTCTGTCCGAGAGCCATTGTTCTCAAACACGTTCTGGTCCACCTCATGTCAAACATCTACCACCTACAACATGTCCTTTCCCATCTAGATCTGTTTACTTGTTCTGTCCGTGTACATGTAAGTTAAACATATGCATTCTCCCACGGGCAATTCGTATTGGCGCGGGTGGGACTCTGCCGTGGGAGAATGAACATATGATATTAGGCCACACCAAATAATTTTATGGATGACGTCCGCGCGCGCATTGATTTGTGGCCTGTTCCCAGAAAAAAGAAAAGAAATTCCGCTTCCTCTTGTAACTATGAACAAAGAGTCACGCGACAGTGCCGGCGAAAATCGTAAGATAAGGGAAGATGTGATCAAGGAGGTTGAAGTGGAGACTTCAACCTCCTTGATGTGATAAAAGAAAAGAAACAGGACAGGACGACAACTACTGTTCCACTGATTTATTGCTGTTTTCATGACGAATGAAAGACTTGTTGGTTGTATACTGCGTTCTCTCGTTCTATTTATGTCCTAACATTTGTCGTCCCTTGGTATGATCTAGGCATCTTGTTTTTTTCGGCCCTTCTTGTTTTTTTTCGCGCTCTCGCATTAGATTTACCACACAGGTCAACTGGCACAAGCATACTTGCATAATTTTGGTTAACTGGCTACGGGGCACACCTCCAAACCATTCACCCGGAGACGCCAAGGCCAAATCAGATGTCAGATAGAGTTCATTGTGCATGCTAGTGTTGGTGTATAAACGGAGGTACCGGACATTTGGCCAATATAGCTCAGGAATAGTTTGACAGAGGATTTTAACACTGAAGGTCAACCCGAAGAATATGGCAGAGGGAGGAAAAGGGCGTCTGACAGGAAAGCTTGCGCTGGTGACAGGTGAGTTGTTCCGCCACTGTATACGTAGGGCTTTCGGCAAATAAGGCCTTCCGCCATTTGTTAGGGTCTCGTTAAAGATTTGAAGCCTGGATGCCAGACTGCTTAAACTGAAAATTTACCACATGTACAGCCCCTCTGAGTTTAGGTCATGCATGCAGTGTGGCTGTGGTAAAATTTGCACCCAGGATAGAAGATGTTCCCTTGGTACATGGTTCGAAGTCCTTCGGTCGGCTAGGTAATGATTAATGCAGTGCCACACTTTGGACCAGTCAATAGCTTATGATCGCTTTCCCCTGGTGCGTGTACCCTTGTATATCATGATGTGTTGCTATAGAACCATACTATAGAAACAATTTCGATCCGGTAAGTTTGTGTATGATTTACAGCTGGAGGAGGAGGTATCGGCCGAGCTGTGTGTCAGGCCTTCGCCAGGGAAGGTGCCAAGGTTGTTGTCTCAGACATCAACGGAACCACCGCCAAGGACACGCTGTCATCACTGGAGGGCGATCCCAGCAGCCACTGCGACTACGTAGCTGACGTATCGTCGTCGGAAGACGTAAAAAGAGAATGAAATAAACTCAACATTTCAAATATAACGTTACCACAGATATCATAGCCACAATAATCAGTGAAATTAAGACCGTGTAACGTTAGTTATGTTTATTTTGCTTGAACTTAGTGCGTGGTAGATTTGTTTGTGGACGTATCGCTACTCTTGTAACTTAATATACCCTTCGCCCAATGTACTAGTAGCTGACTACTACGTACTAATGACATTATACAACACGTACCGCCACTAGGTGCAGAAGATGTTTGATTTCGTGTGCCACGAGTACAAAGCGGCACCTGACGTCGTGGCACAGATTGCAGGAGGATGCAAGGCGATCGGGCCGCTCCTGGAGCTGTCGGAGGACGTGTTTGACCACGCAATGAACGTAAACGTGAAGGTGACAACGTTTCCCTAGATATCTTATCAGCTTAAATATCAACACCCTGGTAGATTTAAAAAAGATAAATCATCCTAGTACGTTTGTTATATGGTATACTGGGTACCACTACCGGGTCTCACCTTACAAATAGAAAATGGTCCCAAGAAACTGTTAGCATAAAAATTAAACTTCAGACTGGTCCCTTCGAATGGTTTGATTTTTATTAGCTGTCTAATAGTTTTTGTTCCAGCATTTTGACAGACACGTTAGACATTATGATACAAATCTGTAATTTCCTTTTTGGCCTCCAGGGGACGTTTCTAGTGGTGCAAGCAGCAGCACGAGCTATGCTGAAACACAATGTGAAGAAGGGCTCCATCATCACTGTTGGCAGTCTTGCGGCAAACGTATGAGCAGAGTTCCGTAAATGTTGGTTCCGCTTATGATTAGTACGTACTGAGTACGTACTGCCTTTTCATGGGTCAGATCAAGTTTTTGTTTCAGTACAAAAAAATGTCAATGGAAGCCAAGTACTGGGTACCTCTGTGATATAAAAATAGTATATAGCTCATTGATTTAGATTATGTATAAAAGACGGAATATTTTTTATAAACAGACCCCGGGGGAAACACTGTCTCACTACGGTGCGGCGAAGGCTGGAGTGGTGCAGCTCACACGTACCGCGGCCTTGGAGCTGGCACCGTGAGTCAACATCACTACAAGTATATGGTTACGGAGTTTGGTTTGGGCCTCCTCGATGAAAATGTTCCCATTTTGACGCATTAGTGTAATTTTACCAGATGATGAAAAACAGCCAGCCTCGTCCTTCAAATAGAACTTTGCCGACAGTCTTTTCGCCGTTTTTTCTAGCCAAGCTAGATTGACAAAACAGAAGTCGTTGCCAACAAACTGTTTTCCAATGCTGCCATCATTCTTACAGGCATGGCATCCGCTGTAACGCTGTCCTACCCGGCCCCATTGCGACTGAATCGTTGATGGGGGGCGCGAAATACGTTTCTGAAGACACGTTCAAGGTATAACCAGATCACCACAATAGCAGACTTCATATTGCGCTATTCAATATATCCTCTGATCTACAACATGCATTAAGCGCATGTTCCCTCTGTTGATAATGAAGTAACCATTTTCTGTACTCATCTCAGCAATGGGTGAACACTCCGTTAGGGCGCCCTGGTCAGCCAACAGGTGAGTCACAGCTTCTCTCCACACATCTATCACACGGTTCTTCGGAAGTCTTCCTAGGTCCTTGGTTATCGAAGTTTATACATCTAGGATTTTCTTGACACAAAGCGTATGCAACACTCTCCTGCAAGCTGATGTAGAAACAGTTGATAAGAATCATTTTACTTCGAGTCATATAAATCACTTTTGTACACATGTATTGACCATGTTGTTGGGCACTTGTTGGTTAGAACATCCCATTACACTGTGTGTGATTGACACAAATGTCCTTTCACGAGACCAAATCAACAGGACAGTCTGAAGTATCTGACTTTTTTTTTGATAAAATTAGTGACGACTATCGGTAGCACTGTTTACCTATAGTGCAAAGTTTCAGTCAACAAAGTTTTATTCCTGCACTCTAGCCCAAATATGTATAAACGTGCTACAGCTTACATTTACATTTACACAGAGGTGGCCAATCTTTTCACCTTCCTGGCTTCTGAGGAAAGCAGCTTTGTGAATGGAGCAGCCATTGAGATTTCTGGTCAGTATGCCTGGTCAACACCGTGTATGTTTTTAAAATATAATGCATCTAATGATAATAAATAAGCTTATTCGCCATGATGTGCCTTATGGTGAATATCAATTACCTTGACACGGCCTGCTGAAATTTCAGTCTTGAGACTTTCAGGAATCGGTATTTGTGGAATAGTGGATGAAACAGGACTGTGCAGAAACCATTCCTGTCTTAAAGAAAGTAATGTATATCATCTACCTTTCAGGAGGAAAGCATTAGATACTGGAGTGCTGAATCAGCCGAACCTGACTTCCCATCAGCTGCACCAGCTAGCCTGTGGTATTGGGAATGGTTTGTGCAGGACATCTATCTTATGACTCAAAAATCTGACCTTAGCATACATTAGATGACTATTCATATTCTGTAAACTATTTGTATTCTGTAATCAGAGATATCTTTACTACATACATGGCAACTGCATACATCTTCAAACAACTCAATGTATCAAAATCTCAAAATGGGCTGATTGAAAATGCTCATAACAAATTGTGCATTATTACTTTTTGTGATACATTCTACACAAATATCTAACCAGGCAGACAATACAGTTTTTCTGCAGAATTATTTTGACTGTGTAGTCTTTTGTTTATGTACTTTAAATACTAGTTGCTAGGAGGCACTTCAACATTAGGTTGTTCCTGCAAGTATATCTTGACAACAGAAATGGGGTGACCAACAGAAATGGGGTGTCTAACAAGTAGTAAAGGGCAATAATATACATTTGCCTTTCTTCCAGAGTGTAAACATGTAATGGTAAAGCAAATGCATGATCTTATTATATGTATAATATAATATACAAGCTTAGTACTTAACCAGCACCAGGGAGACAGAATCCATTACAGATGTACAAATATATTGTAATACATTTTCATTAATAAAAAAGCACTTAGCTATTGATTCAATATGTCTCTTACATCATGTTCTTGCATTACATACAGATTCTTTGTAATCTATTACAAAAATGGATACAACCAGTTAGACTTAACCTGATAAATTAGTATTCATGATTCACTATGAGTATATGTCTGTACACAATGCAGTCTGGTCTCAACAGCTCAGTCAACTTTTACTTTTAGTACATGAATGCCTGCACCTCTTTTCAATGATTTACAAATGTACATCCATTGTTTTGTTATCTTAAAGACCTATTGTCATGTGCAAGGATTCCCAAAGTCCTATCTTTGCTAGTACAGGTATTCAGGTCATTTCCTGTCTTATTGATCTACATGTATCAAAATTTATTTGCTCAAAATAATACAATCATTCAGATCCATCAAGTTGTGAACATATGCTCTCCTTTTGCATACTTCACACTCTAAAAGACCACACTTTTCATTAAGACAATTTTCCCTTTCTTCTGTACAGGACTGCACATGTCTGCTTTATCCTCTAACAGGAGAGACTCAATGATTTCATCCTCTATACACTCTAAGTGCTCTTCATCCACCAACGAGGCTGCTCGTTTGTTAGACACTTGTGTACAGGACCCCCTAGGTCCCACACCTACACCAATGGCATACTCCCCACTCTTTCTGCTTGTAGTTTCAGTGAGTGACTTTTGGCTGAGCCATTCTTTCTTAGGTGAAAGTGCCTCACTGTGTTCACTTGAGTCTGAATCAGAAATACAGACCACATCTTGATCATAATGACTGCTTTCTGATAATCTATTCCTGACCAATGATTTTGAATGGGATTCTGTGTCAGCTTTGCCAGACTTGTTGAGAAAGACCTTGTTTGTTTCTCTATGTCTGGCTGACTTTCTACCGATACCGTTGGCCTGCTTATACTGAAGTGAACTTACTTGGCAGTTTTCGTCTTTTTCATTTCTGTCACTGCTTGACTTTTTTAACAGAATCTCTGTGTTTTCCCTATCATGTTCTTCTGATTGCATCTGGTTAGGAGAATTATCCT
Organism: Branchiostoma floridae x Branchiostoma japonicum; assembly: GCA_013266295.2. Lineage (NCBI taxonomy): Eukaryota > Metazoa > Chordata > Leptocardii > Amphioxiformes > Branchiostomatidae > Branchiostoma > Branchiostoma floridae x Branchiostoma japonicum. The sequence continues at coordinate 20,170,130 of CM023825.1, forward strand.
TGGAAGAATGACACATCATCTTTGACTCAACAGTCCTCCGTGGGAAGAATGCATCAAGTGTCAGTTGACCTTTCCTTGCTGATTGGGTAGAACCCTTGACAGATGGCATGCTGCAATCCATGTCCCTTGGTGGTGTGATCAATGTTTTGAGCGTTTTGGAAGCTTCACCATTTCCTGATTCTGGAGGCACTTTGTCACCATTGTGAGTAGAAAAATCAGAAGCATACAATACAGGAGGGTTGTTCTCATTCTGTCTCTCTTGTTGTGTGAGTGGTACCAGACCATTGTGCTTTTCCCCCTCTCCATTGGCGAAACCGTTGCCTTTCTTTTCAAAATGGTAGTGGATATGCTTTGGGTTGCTTTCTTCAGGGTCAGTGTCACAGTCCCTCTTTTGCCCAGTATGATAAGCAAAAGCCTGGGCAGGGATGGCTATACTTGGAGGGAGTTTTCTTTTCCTGGTCTTCACTCGCCTTCCAGCATCATGAGATGGAATAGTTTCTTCCATCCCATTTTCAGATTGCTTCACACACTTGGAACTGAGGGATGTCTCACTACTTGTTGCTACAGTGTTGCCAGTTGCTTCTCCACAAACGTCCATGCCATCATTCTCTGGGCCTACTGTTTGTTGACACTTTTCTGGTGTGGTCTGTGGGGAGTCTATGAACACTACACCCATAGGCCTCCCTTTGGTCGCAGCGACAGGATTTCTGGAACTTTTTCCTTTTCTCTCACAAGCCTTGTCAACAAACTCATCAACGATCGAGGAACGTGACCCATGAAACATGAACTTCCTGACAGATTCAGGAACCTGGAATGTTCTCTTTGCACTTGAGTCTAGGTAGTTGTCGAAGCAGTGCATGTCTGCCCTCCCCTGCAGCGATGCCCCAAACACACCCCTGCTGGACCCTTTCACCACGGGGATGATGGACCTGGGCTGGAGCCTGGACACAAAGTCGTGTAACTCTCGGTACGAAGAGTGGTCCGAGTACGGGACAATGTGAACGTCGGGCTGGTTGGCGTACGGTTTCCCATCCAACCCTGTATACAAGGCTGAAGGTAGGATGGCTATTGTAGGCCTTTCTTGGTTCCACCTCTCCATGTTTTTCCTGGTGATTTGGTACTTTAGACCAACCCTAATCCTGCCAGCTTCAGGATCTGTGGTGAAGACGTTTGGTAGTTCCAACAGTTTCAAGCTTTCCAGTCTCTGTGGTGTAACAACCACCCAGGTCTGAAAAGTCTTGGCCAGTTCCACAAGCATGTCTTCCTTTCCTAGCATAGTCATGCCAAGTACAATGTCATGTTCGGGATGACGAGATATGATGTCCTTTATCATTTGTGCGGCTTGTGTCCTGGAGGGAAACTTGCACTCCGGGCTGCAGTAGGTGTTGTCCAAGTACAGTACATCAACAGAGGGTCTGTTTGCCAGGACTTCATGATCAAACATTTCGGGACTGTATCTGTAATGTTGAAGAGAGCACAACAAAGGGTTACAAGATTAGTACTTTTCTGGAGGACTTTGCATTATCATATGAAATCTATCATGCATGTATTGAATAAACTTGTACATGTATAAATTGAAGTTGAGCCTGTACATACTATACCTAGTATACATTAGCCCTTGTAGATGTAATAAGATACAACACAGCCGTATATCCCTGTAATTGTACCTTGAACTGCTTTATCACCATGACCTGTACTTAGCATGTAAGAGAATAAACGTACCATAAAGATCTTTCATTCATGAACCAAGGCCTTACCTGAAGTCTCCAGTGTAGAAGATGGATCCGAAGTAGCCCTGAAACAGGAACATGACGGCCCCCGGACAGTGGTTAGCATCGAACACCGTCACCGTCATGGTCTCCTGTCCCGTCTCGTCCAGCGCCAGGATGTGGCTCTCCCCGACCTCCAGGGTGTGAACCAGGGCGGGGGCGATGTTGAACTTGTGGATCAGCAGCTTGGCTGTGATCTCGGAGCAGTAGATGGGATGTTTCCATGATGGTGATAGTCCTGAGAAGAGTGTTAGCATGGTGTTAGTTCTATAGTCTAGTACTGTACAAGGTCAATCACATGATGTTAACAGAATTTTCTCAGGCAAGTCAACTGGTCATGAACTACAAATTGCTAATACTAGTAATAATGTCATTCTCTACATAGAATCTGCTACAAAAATTGATATTCATGTCAAGGCAGCATTACAGATCAAAACTGTCAAATATTTTGTAAATCATAAGACAGTTTGAGACTTGATAAATTTCACAGTCTATGGCCTTGTCTGTAGCATACCAGTAACAATCAGCCAGTGTTGCCGTTACTGTCAAAATGTTAGCCCCTAATCTATCCTAAAATTGATGGATTATGACAAGCTTGTTACACTTATGAGACATAACTTGTTATATATTTATCTTTACCTGACGTATGATCGGCGTGCATGTGTGTCAGGAAGAACAGCCTGACATGTCCACACTCCCGGGATTTCCAGAAGTCCACAGCGAACGGCGTGTGAGGGATGAGGCACCCATTCATCCTGTACGGCTCCAAACCTGTTTTGTACCTGACCAGAAATATTACATGAGAACAGGCTTGTAGGTGCAACAAAAAATTATGTCGGTCTCACTATTTTTCTTCTTTTACTGCTTAGCCCCAGTTGACACGCTTGTCTCGGAAATGAAAAATAATTCTACATAAAAGGAAATGTTAGGTCTCACCAGTTGTTCTGGAATTAACGTGCTCCAACCAATGCAAAACCGCCCAATTCTCGCGAATTCTTCATCCACTTTTGTAAAACCGCCATTTTTACTTTAACGCCGAAGTACCGGAAGTACGACATTTCATATCCGGTACACTGGACTATCCTCACTTTGAACCCCTTTAAGGGGTGTTGAATTATATCATGATATGTTTGGATCACCTAAATATATAATGACTGCAAACACAAAGAGACTTAATTTTCAGTATTCCCATACTATACTACATTATAACGAGTGACCACTTTGCATTTGCATGGTATGGTAGGTGTTTGCTCTCCCCTACCTAAATGAGTGGAATGATCCGCCTCTGTAAACATTCTCCTCTTGTCACAGCTGAGAGGGCGGAGCTGCTATCTTGACAAAGGGGGTGGATCATCAGGTAAGGTTCGTAGATAAACACTATTTAAAGATGTTCAGAAGCCGCCATTACACTGTTTTAGATTTTTGTGTTGTTGTTGTCGTCATTTTGTACATTGCAGCCCGAACTCGAAAAGCCTTTAAAACTGTGTTTAAGCAAGCAACAGGACGTACGATATTTAATTAAGGTTCTGAGTTCCTCCTCCCAAAGCAAGCAAACTTTTGAATACTAGCAAGGAATGTAAGCGAGTCATCCTAAGGTCACATATCTCATATCGTCCAGCGGTAACACCATCTGTTCATGACATTATGTAAACACTTGCACAACAACCCAACGTGTAATTCGACCTGCTATTAAATGCATGTCATAGTTCAGTGTGATAAAATTTTGCGTTGTCATTCTGACATGCCACTGTTCAAATATTAATCTCAGAACAGTATTGATTAACTTGCGACCAGTCAATAGGGAACCTTGGCAACAGACATTAACAACCTAACGCAACGCCTTTACCAAGAACTTAAATCGTTTCCTGGTTATGCCATTTCCGTGTTGTATTCCTTTGTTAAGTGTGGGAACTTTGGAAGAACTTGAACGCCCCCCGCGCAACATATCGAAGATTTTACAAAGTCCTCCGTCGGCTCAACATATCTCACATATGGGGAGAGGTTACTGGAGTGTTTTTTTGTTGACATACTGCCGCCTGTCTGCACGTTTTGGTCTGCCGAAACTCACGTGAAGATTTGCTGATTCACGCCCCCCATACTGCGTGGTTATGGGTACAGGAAGCAGCAAGGATCGAACCAGACAATCAACCCCGCCTCAGGGTAAATCAGGAGTCAATCCCCCGCCTTCAAACACTGATTCTCATCCATATTCCTCACAGTCCGTGGGTGTATCCAACCCAGAGACAGGAGAACCCTGCAGACAGGTACAGGGTACAGCACAGTCAAGACAGGGAAACAACACCATGGCTGCCATCTCTAACGTCCAGAAGACTAAGGACCAACTCCTTAAAGGTGTCAACATCCTGAAGGAGACCCTGCACAGTGAAGATGATGTTCCTCATGTCTTCGTTGTCTTCGGTGCTTCGGTGAGTGCTGTTGGCTCACAGTTGTGGTACTGATCATGACAGCCATATTGTGACTTGGTCACGTACAATATCAACAATAAGAAAAAAAATCACAATAGTTTCTATTGAACACTATGGTAACATTGCCATGCAATTTCAATGGTATGTTGAAATAATCAATGAATAAACACCTTCAGACTACCTACTATTATCCCACGGCAAAGTAAACAAAACGCAAGTGACAAAATCAACAAAAAGAAACATCTCTGTTCTAAACTACCTGTTGAAGTAAGATTTCATTATTTTACATGTATGTTGACAACTTTGTGTAGTGATGTGTACACACACCTTTCAACACAGAAATCCCACTCCAAGTATTTCTTGTGATAATGACATGACAACAAATTAGCTTCTTTTCTAACCCTATAACCTTCTCAAGGAAGTTATCACCCATGGCCAGCAACAAAGAGTTTATCTTGAACAATGAAACAATTATCAAGAAATATTACCCCACCATGTTTTGTTGACAGATTGATACAGACTAATAAATCAAAATTATTATGATGCAATTGGCTGCATACCTATGAATAACACATACAGGGAATTGAAGTACATGTAGTTGAAAAGGTGGTGTCTGTTATAGTTCAATGTAATAATGAAATAAGTAACTGCAAAAAAACTGTCACTGTCCATCTGTTTATCTTGTGAACTTCATCTTTTTTTCCTTTCTCAGGGTGACTTGGCTAAAAAGAAAATCTACCCGACACTGTGGTGAGTGTCTACATGTACAAACTTTAAGACATTTTATGTTGGCTTCAAGTTCATGTCATTGATGTTATAAAAGTGTTTAAAAAATCCCTAGGTCTTCGAAAGACTGCTAAGATATTCCTAGTAAAATGGGTTAGGTATGAAAGACCACTGCTTTTAACCTGTGACGTTAACATGTGTATACCTGTCGGAAAAATTAATGATTCCCACACAGAAAACCAAATACCATTATGATATCAAATGATAGAAATACACCATACATGACCATAAGGAGTGCTGGACTGTTTTCTTATGACTTCATTAAAATATGGCCAGACCATCACCCTTAGTCCCTGTGGGAACATTGCAAGAAGTGGTCACCAAATCCTTGTAATTCAATATAATATTGTGTTCAGAAGTGACCTTGAATGTCTGTTCTACCAGGTGGCTGTTCAAGGATGGTCTGTTGCCGAAACAGACTTACTTTGTTGGGTATGCCAGGTCGGACCTGTCCGTGCAGGGTGTCAGGGACAAGACTACGCAGTACATGAAGGTATGCCATCTATGGTATAACTTCAAGCACCATCCTTATTATTAGTTAACACTCACGCTCATACTTGTCAGTGAATATGGGCGTGAGAGTAAACTAACAAGGATGGTACCTGGGCTGGGGTTCATTACATGTAGAAGCTACGGAGAACTTTTGTTCAGCTGATGATAGCCTGATACCCTTATATGTGCAGTCAAAATGCTAAGAAGTGAGTATGCCTATATGGCCTTGTATATTGTTGTACCTTTTGGGGGAAAAACGGCACTATTATCCCACGGCAAAGTAAACAAAACGCAAGTGACAAAATCAACAAAAAGAAACATCTCTGTTCTTCATGACAAACTGCAGCTCCAAGATGATGAAAAGGACAAGTTTGAGGAGTTCTGGACGATGAACTACTACGTGAAGGGTACGTACACGGAGCGTACAGACTTCGAACACCTGAACCAGGAAATCAACACCCTCCCCAAGGGAGACTTGGCTCACAGGCTCTTCTACCTAGCGCTGCCACCCACCGTCTTTAAAGATGTGTCCTCCAACATCCGCCTGTGTTGCATGGGACACGAGTAAGGCCTTTCAATACCTATTGAATCAATTCAAGATAAAGACTGAGTACCAATTACGTATTAGCTTATTGTTTCCTTGTTTTTACAGTCTGTGGCTCATGAATTTGACTTCAACATTGCTTGTTGGTAGAGCCTCATTGATTCAATACGAATATTAAGAAGAAACAGGGCTGTTGTCTTCATATCAAATTAAACTTTTTATACAAGTTATTATTTTACCTCATAATCTAGTAGAATACGCTTTAATATGTTGCATTCCAAAGTGACACAATTATGATCCTTTTAGTTTTACTGCAGTTGCTTATTGATGAGCATCAAATACCACTCAAAACATTAATGTTATAGCAACAAGTTTTCACATCCAGCCGACTTTTAGCAGGGTTTACATTAAGGTCCTTTTGAAGTAAAACTTAAACTATTTGAAACATATCCAATCAAATAATGTTGCACTTAACAATGTACAGACAAAGGCTGTAAACATGGAAAGTCAAGTTTGCAATCACTATTAAACTCAGGCAAATTGTCTGTGCTCGCTGTGTATACATGTACATTTCCTTCCAAGTAGCAAGGATTTCAAACAAAACAAAACAAAACCAACAACAATCTTAAGGTTCTTGTTATTTTTCAAACTGACAAGTCAACAGCCATCTTGGAAGGAACCACTCTTAATTCTGTTCCTAGGTGTGTTTCCAATAAGGAGATGATATTTGTATTTTTTGCAGTGGGCTCGAGGAGTCGACTGGGTCAGGGTATGGCAGCATTATGCAACTTTTAATGAATCCCAATAATACCTAGTTAAACTATCTAATCACCATTTGCTGTGCAGTAGCTCTGCTTGTTGTGCATGCCAAAACACTGAGCAGGACTCATTGGTTTTCTCAGTATATTTGGGAGGGATGGTTGGTTGACTGTGAAGGCTGGGCTTTTGGGAAGGGCAGGCAAGGTACATGTCATGTTCCATAGGGCGTGACCACGATAAACAAGCATTATGCGGTGCATATTGCATCAGTTCACTACAATTTCAATCAGTCCTGATAGAAGTCAAAACTTCAAAGGAAATGTTTGAATGGAACAAAGCAATCGTTTTCCTTTGCTAGACCAGTTACACTCTTGCAAATCATTCCTTCTTACGCTCATCTCTCTAAAGACAAATACCAGACTGAGTACTCATGTTCTTTTGAAATGTATGATTAGTATGAAGAACTGAAGACTCTATTTTGTGCCTTGTTTTGATTTGTCTGAGGTTCTGACAGCCAGACTGAATTAAATGGTATATTAATAGTGTTCTTTCTTTCTTTTACCTGTCTTTTATTTACTGTATCTGATCCACTTGCTAACACAGCGTCTAGAATCTACAGTAGCAAAAGGCTTCAGGGCTGAATAATAGCAACTGGACAATAATTTCACAGTAATGCAAGGCTTCTTTCCTTCCCTGCTTTTTTTATCAAGCATGGCCAGTCATAGCTTTTAGTTTATAGAGAAGGGCAAAAAGCTTTGTTCTCACATCACCAAGTCATCCTGTCCAATTGGTGGCTGGAAAAGCATGAGTGGCAAGGTGTTAAGGCATGCAGTGCTGATTAATATTTTTGCTTAACCATCTCCCTACTGCCTAAGCCTGTAACCAGTAGAAAATCGGTAGCTTAATGGCTACTTCAGCATGCTAAAGGTTAACTTCCTTGCTTTTACTAATCAGGACCTTGCAGGGATGCTTTGCTGATCAGCCATCTTTTTAGTAGTGTGATGATTTGATCATTAATGATAGCTGCCATTGCTCCATACCATTGTACAACTTGGAACTGTCATCACCTAAAGAATTTGCAAATTTCCTCTTCTAAACTTCTGAACAGATAACTAACACAAAGCTTCATTCCCCTGTGCCCAAACTTCAGAGGTTGGTCCCGTATCATCGTGGAGAAGCCGTTTGGCCGTGACCTTGAGAGCTCGGCCGACCTGTCCCAGCACCTGTCCAAGCTGTTCAGGGAGGACCAGATCTACCGGATCGACCACTACCTGGGCAAGGAGATGGTCCAGAACCTCATGGTTCTCAGGTATTAGCATGACAGTTCACCTGAGTTGGTAAATTACATAATGCGGAAAAATCATGTTACAGCACTTAGGTCAGATAGCTGATGAAGACCGATTCGGTTGAAAATTCTAGTGAGATTTCTTTTTGAGTTGGAGAACAGTTTAATTTTCATTATGTTCTCAGGTATTGTAGCATATCTTCATACTGTAACAGCAGTAAGGGTCCTGTCAATTTAGGTATGTAGATTCATGGAATTATATCATCATATTGTTCTTTGACCGCTTACGCTAATTAAAATTCATTGAAAACCTGTCATTACCCTTTTATTGTTAAATGATGTTTTGGCTGGCCTCCCTCCCACCCCATTGACCTCTGAAATAGAAGGTGTGCAAATATGTTCACATACAACAACAATTACAATTTTATCGTACATGCAGTGTTTGGAGCTAGCCCAGACTGAAATGGTTTACTTTTCACGTCTATTTTAGGTTTGGAAACAAGATGTTCAGCCCCCTGTGGAACCGTGACCATGTCCAGTGTGTCGTCATCACGTTCAAGGAACCCTTCGGGACCATGGGTAGGGGGGGATACTTTGATGAGTCTGGAATCATCAGGTGAGTGCTGTGAAACGTTTTGACAGTCAGTGATGCACCCCTTTTACTCTAAGATGGATCCCTATTTGCCTGGATTCTATTCCACTTTCTGGCTGTCACTTTCCCATGGTTACACCCCTATAATGTTCAGACACCCCTATGTTCCAACAACTCAGACCTATGTTCCGACAACCCTAACCGTATGTTAGAATGTAGGAATGGACATTGAAACATATGCATAGCTGTGTCAGAACATAGGGCTTTGCCACATATTTACATACAGTGAAAACCGTCAAATCTGGTCTAAGTAGACAAGTGGTCACTATAGACAGGAATTCTAATGCTTGAGTCAATGGGAAAATTATCTAAGGGACCACCAAAAGTTGTCACATTGGCCAGGTAGTCCTTATGTGGAGGTGGCCACTTGTACAGGTTTGACTGCACATATTAAATTCCATGACCTCTCATACATTTAGTCAAATGTAACAAGTTGTCCCAATTCCTGTAATGGCAGGGACGTGATGCAGAACCATCTGATGCAGATCCTGTCCCTGGTTGCCATGGAGAAGCCTGCCTCCACTAGTGCAGAGGACATCAGAGATGAGAAGGTCAACCTAACCCTACATCATGCTGCATAAGCTCACTTCAGTAATCTTTCACTGAGATGACCAGATTACAGTCTTTATTATTAACCATGTCACTCTGTGGTTCCTGCATGGCTGAATTATTACAGACATGCCCTTGCATATCTTTTGGAAGGAGTATGTCAATGATATGGAAAACATTCTATTGGTCCAGATAACATTACATGTATGGGCAATCTGTATGTACAGGATTATTCATGATCCTGCATAGTTTGCTGGTAACATTTACCTGAGTGTATAATCCCTAGTCAAGATACCAACATTTCAACTTTTCATACAACCATACACAAAATTCCTTTGCTTGAGCTGATTAGAACTATATTCCTGTACCATGTTGACAAAAAATAGCACAAGCAGATACATTGTGGCTCTTGTGGGTTGTCCTGTACCTTACCAGACTAATGTAATAGACTTTCAGCACCAAGGACAGGAAAAACACACCAATTTTCAGATATCCGCTTTTTTTCATTTTCATCAATGTAAGCTAAGCCATGAAGTGATTTTTGCTGCAGGTTTTAACGCTTGTGTCCAGATAGACTCACATGGGTTGCAGTAACAGTAACAGTAATGATATGAACAAATATTGTCATACAACACAATACACATGATTCCTTTGCATGGGCTGATTATGTAATTATAACTATGTCCCTGTACCATGTTGAGAAAAAAATAGCACAAGCAGATACATTGTGGCTCTTGTGGGTTGTCCTGTACCTTACCAGACTAATGTAATAGACTTTCAGCACCAAGGACAGGGAAAACACACCAGTTTTCAGACATCAGCTTTTGTACATTTTCATCAATGTAACCTAAGCCATGAAGTAATTTTTGCTGCAGGTTTTCACACTTGTGACTCACATGGGTTGCTACTGTTACTCTACAGGTGAAAGTCCTGAAGTGCATGCCTCCCCTGGAACTGGAGAACGTTGTGGTTGGACAGTACACCGGGGACCCTGAGGGGGAGGGCGATGCCAAAAATGGCTACCTGGATGACCCCACCGTGCCCAAGGGGTCAGTCACCCCCACCTTTGCCTCAGCTGTGGTCTTTGTGAAGACAGAGAGATGGGACGGAGTGCCTTTCATCATGAAGTGTGGCAAAGGTAAGATGTCCTCAGATTACCAGTATTTTCTCCAGTATCTCAAGTAGTATAATTATTCCTTCACAGAGATACAACTGCATTTATAAGACAATGCACAGTCACCTTAGTGGTAACATCCCACAGACAATTGCAATTGCAAGTCAAAAGTCAATTTTTTGTGCAACTGAATCATTGAAATCTTAACAGATCTGTTACTGACAGCCAATGCACTCACTCAGCCTTTCTGGTGAATTTTTGTGCTCACTCTCCTCAGCTCTGAACGAGAGGAAGGCAGAAGTTCGGATCCAGTTCAAGGACGTCCCCGGTGACATCTTCGGCGGACAGTGTAAGCGTAATGAGCTGGTGATCCGTGTGCAGCCGCAGGAGGCAGTGTACTGTAAGATGATGGTGAAGGCACCTGGCATGAACATCAACCCTGAGGAGTCCGAGCTGGACCTGTCCTATGGGGCTAGATACAAGGTGGGGACATGTACTTTGTAAACATGTCTCCATGTCTCACCTGCACTGTTTTATGTAACTAACAGTAACACTGTTCTAAACTTCTGTGGACAGGCATGTGCATCTATGAAGAATGTGTATGTGTATGTGTATGTGTATGTGTATGAAAGTTCAAAGTGTGTAAACTATTAAAGGTTAGGGAGGATAGCTAGGAAAAAGTCCAATCTGGACCTTGAAAGCATTGAAAATCACTTCTTCAGCATCTCTCATCACATAACACAAAAGTATGCAAATTTGATTTTGCAGTGTCTGTATCTTAATTTTATTCATTCATAGGAGCAGTAACTGTTGTGTTTGTCATAGACCTTCCCAATGTTGTTTCTGTCCTGTACAGGGGGTGAAGATGCCTGATGCATACGAGCGACTCATCCTGGATGTGTTCTGTGGTGCACAACTCCACTTTGTCAGAAGGTACTCAATAGACGGATGCTGACTGTCCATCACAATTAGCAGATCAACCAATGATAGCATGCCAATTAACAATTCTACCAATGAGAGAGTGGCTTCACGTCTGTCACATATTTTCATTTTTATGTTTTGGAGGAGGTGGGAGGGGCTATGGGATCTTTTAGGTGTAACACTAACTGAAAGATATTTCCTTGTCCTTAGGTAATAATTCTGCTGTACTTATTCACATTGTTTGGATTTGGTTGACTTGAGTCTGTTTCTGTTCTGCAGTGATGAACTTGGAGAGGCCTGGAGGATTTTCACACCACTACTTCACAAACTAGAGAAGGAGAAGATCAAGCCTGTGCCTTACAAGTATGGCAGGTGAGTTGAAAATGCCAAGGTGTGGTAGTGGTAGTAGAATTATAAATCAAAACCTAATGTATTAAATTAGATATTCTCCCTGACTGCTTTGTGTAATTTCTTGGGACTTACAATTCTTTTATATGACAGATTGAACTGAACCTTGCAAATGTACAATACAGGATAACAGGGTCAAATTAATCTGTATTGTTTCCTGATTTTCCCAGCCGAGGCCCTCAGGAATCTGACGACCTTGCCAGAAAGTTCGGCTTCATTTTCTCAGGCACCTACAAGTGGACCAAGCCTCAGCTGTGAGCAGAGCAGAAGAAATTCCACTGAAGTGTCGGACTTCAGAAGACAGAGGAAAATCAGTAGTACATAACAGAGCAGCTTACTGCAATGCTGAAATTTAACTCAGATGATCCAGTCATTGTCTATTTTTGCACTGAAAAGCCCTGCTTTAAGTAGATTTTACTCCTTTGAAGTACTTTAGTAATCCCACCAATTGTTTTTTCTTCATCACTTTCCTGGATATATATTTTTTATAAGTTACTTATTATACCGGTATACTGTATAACAACTCACATTTACCAATTGATATGCTACCAGTGGCAGCTTTAAGTATAGCATCTAAGAATGTTACCCACCTTTTGGTTATTCCTAACACATATCATTGCTTGAAAGTACATACATGTACATTGTACTGTATATTCATGGTGCCTATGGGCCTGTGCCTATTTTCTGTATTGTTACATTTTATAAACCTGTTATCTTTGTTTGATCTAATGGTGCCTAGATGAACTTGAGCTGGTGTGTATGCCAAAGCAGTTATACTGGCTGTACATATACAGATGTACATGAAAGTGTTTTGACAAATGTTCTCTCTATGATGTCAGAGGTAGATGGCCTATTCTTTGAAAAACTGTGACCTTATTCCTATATTCCTGAAGGCCCAACGTCATTCATTTTAAATGACATTTTGACTTGATTAGAAGACTATGAAATACAAGTCAGCATTTATTGTTTTCTCAAATACGTTCATCATGTTATGGTGGTATTGGGCTTATTCATTATTCTGAATGCACAGTATTGTCACTTTTATGTACGGACACAGTCACATGCAAATAGTACACTTTGCAACTTACAAACTGTCAAACTTACAAAAAGCTATGAGCAGATTTGTAATTTACATATTTGACTCTTATTTCCAATTTTATATGTTATAAGATATGAAGTGTAGACAAGTAGTAGACATTTTAGGAGTAGCAGAGAAGTGAGTGTAGCTGTTTTCCACAACTACTATAATGTCTTTGAAGTGTTAAAACTTTTGATCCAACACAAAAGGTAATTTCTCACCTAGAGCTTTCGACCTGCACCTCTGGTCTTCCTCGGTAGACTGACCCAGTGTTGACGTCACATTTCCATGAAGCCGTGTGACAGTCTCACTGAGTCAGTCTACTGAGGAAGACCAGAAGTGCTGGTGGAAAGCTCTCGGTGAGAAATTACCTTTTGTGTTGGATGAAAAGTTTTAACTTTTATCATGTAACTACCAACACAGATGAACTTTCATGATAGTCTTATGAAAGATAGTTTTGCTATCTGGAATGCCTGAATCTTTATAGACATTATGTTATGTGACATCAGCTGCTACTTTTGTACAACAGAATGTATGTGAACACAGAAATATAGGTGGGAAATATTTCAAACTGTGCTGCTGAGTTCCATGTGTGTGAAATATTACATCAGTAAATAATGCTCTATCAACTTAACACAACACATAACAAAAACCACACACACACAAGAAAACACAGAACAAATACCATTTTCATATCATTTTAATCTCCATCATCAGGTTTATCACATAATCTGAAGATACAAACCATGTCAGAACTCCTGTCTACCTCATGAGTGTAAAAACACTCTGTCCTGTACTGCCAAAGATTATCAGTACTCCATGTAAGAGCTTGACTACATGAATTTGGAGCTGGTCAACACTACAACCTGGAAAAAACTCTACGTGACCTTTGGAACTATATAAATGTACAAAGCATCTATGAACCACACTGAAATACCATACCCTGTTGGCCAGTCTTCAATGTGATCTATATGTATCTGAACATCAACATTTGTAATTCTAACACCCCTTTTAATATCACTGTGAAGACTGAATATGAAACAGCAATGTCACCATACTGGTTGTCCAATGTGAACTGATTGTGAGATAACTGTTGTAGTAGATGTTCTTATATCTTTGCCTGGTGCAGTCACTGCATAACATTACAGATACCGGTACAACACAAAACGGCTTTTATCAGTCTTGTGTTAAAACGCTTAGTCTATAAATCAAATAATTACATTACTACTCAGTAGTAATAGAATGATAATCCAGTTTAATATATTATAATATCTTCAGTTGCTAATCAATATGTAACCAATAACACAATATAAGTATTACAGTGTGACAGTAGTACCAGTAATACATATATATTATAGATAAAGTTATTAAACATAGCAACACATACATGTTCCCATTCTCTTGAACTGATAATTCAGCATTGCATTGGAGTTGCATGTATGTTAAAGTTAAAATACAATCAGATTCTTCCTTCTTCTATCAAGAATGCTATTTTGCCTGCAAAAATCAGCACTAAGGTTGAACAGAAGTATACTGTTACCTCCTTGAAATACAGAGTAAGATATGATGAACCATTTATTTGAACCTAAAACTATCTAATACCACATTGTCAAGTCTAATCACAACCATGATGCAGCGATATCATATGCATTAATAATCAACACTATTTCCAATACTCAACAATATATTCAATGATTTTAAAAACTGCACTTGGTGATTATATAACTTGCTTTTTGAACATGAACTGCAATGAACCACATACACACAAAGTAAACCTCACTGACATCAGAATGTTTTCAGCAGGAAATAGTGCATTGCACAGAGCTTGCAAAGTACAGTTCAAGATTGATTGCCAAAAATGTATCTATATGCATACCAGTTTTAACCTTCTCCCTGCCACCTAACCCCATAGCCAAATTTGGTACAAAATAGCTACCTTAGCATGCTGAAGGATAAAGCTTATTCTCACAAAATGAACCCTTAAAGTGCATACAGTTGCAATTATCTAGCAAAAGCCACATTGTACATTTTGAAACTAAAGTATCAACTGAAAAGCCTCATTCTAAACACTTTGGACAATCAAGAATGAACTGCACATTTTAAGGCCACAAATAATGCCCCCTTTCCATCATACATGGCACTGCAGGTAGCAACTGAGGTAGCGTGGCAGCACCATTGAAAGCTAACGGTACCAAGGCCTGAGATGTGACAATCAATTGGTAAATGATAAAGGGAGAGAAAAACCTATACAATGGAAGTCAAAAAAGGAGACCCATATTATTGTCTAAGTAAGAGCAAGACCCAATTCTACGAGGGAAATGACATACTAGTAGTAATAGACAATCTTGTTCTGTATGTTACACACCAACGTTAAAATGCTAGGCTACATGTATGACTGCTTTTCATTTGGCATGATGTGGGTAATTTTACTGGCAATCAGACAAATCTCTTTGTAGTTACACATTAGACAGTAATAGGGAGTTAAATATGAGTTCTTACTTATTCTGAAAATTGCACACAAAATCAAACTTAAAGCCATGAAAAACATGGATTGTTCCCAATGTAAAAAGGTGTTGGTTCACTTAAGGATGCAATATCATGAATATTGACTCTTTTTTTTTCATCAACCAGACTGTCCCAGCACGAGTAGTCTTCCTCATTCTGGTTTTATGAAAACCAGCCATTTTCAGAATTACATTTTAACTTGCCAGCAACTTGGTGAAAACTCTGAAGATCTGGTGAATAGGATCTGGAATATCCCCTCTTCTCACCAGGTGATTTGCAGACCAGCTTTATTTGATCCTCCTCTCCTATGAAACTGTTGTCCAGATTATTTTCTATACATTCTTGCACTGTAAACAATTTCAATACAACAGCCTGCATCCAGTATACCTCATTGTACAAAACAAATTCAGTGTAGGGAATGTCATAATTACCTTTGTGGTGTTGTTGGTTATACTAGAACCTCTATGTGTGCAGCTTTAAATGCAAATATTACTAACTATTTGGGATTCTTTAAGCCTCTTCTGTAGAGGTAATAGAGGACTTGATTGGCTGACAACAAGTGTAGCCATTGTATGCTATCTCTCTAAGGCTGATTGTACTAGCAGCAATGTCTAATTATAGCAACTGGCTAGATGCCCATAAACATGTAAGAAATAGCTAACTATTTTCAATAACATGTCATGCTCTTAACCTTTTTTTGCCTTTGGATGATAACAGTTTTGCCTGTTCAAAAGAAGTGGTTCATAAACGTGATAACACTATATTCAGAAACTGTTCATCTTGCCTGTGATAGGTAAGCATATTGACATACATTGTTACAAATAGCAACAATATTCCAGTGGGCTGCACTCTGGTGCCACCTGTTACAGACTCTGCTATTGGCTACTTGCACAACTAATTTGCATACTAATCCCTGATTGGTCAGGCACAAAAGCATCCCACTGGCCAGCAGGAGGACTGCTTTGTCTCCTCGATCCCTCGGGCAAACAGCTTGATCAGCTGGCAATGGACTCTGCAACAAAAACAGGACATTTTCAGTTACACTGCTATTTCTGCATGACAAGTGACATTAACTGATTATGTCCGTCCGTCACTTTTTTTGTTTGGTGGCTGAATCAATTGCTATTATTTAAAGCAGATGTAACTCAACTTTTCTCTATCTTTCATAATTGATGCAAACTTGGTTGGATACTCAAAAACTCTGTATTTACTACAATCATTTGTGGACTTACATACCCAGTCTGTTGATATCAGTGTCATACCTTACAAGCTTAAGAATTTTTCAATATACTAGTAAGTGGATTACTGTGACATTAGGGAAAAAATAGTCAACACGTGTGATTGCTATCATATCATATAGAACTAGTCACTCACTTGACATCGACTGCCGGCTGGTCGATGATTTCTCCATCACAGTTCCACACACTGTTGCGCCGTGTGTTCCGGCGGCAGTTCCGCCTCGACAACACCCCAGCCTCCTCGTCTTCCACCATCTCGTCCTCAGCTTCTTCAATAATGACCGGTCGGAACTTGAACTCTCGGACTCTGTAGACTTCTATGAAGCTATGATTGAACTGCAAAAAACAAAACCATAACTTTCACGCCAAATCTTTGTCCTGGATGTTACCATACATTTTATGTGGTGAGTTTAGAGTACCCAAAAATGGGTGGTCAATGAAGACCAACTACTAGTATTTATCATGCAAAAAGCAGACCTTGATCAATGAGCACTAGATGTCACAGAAAGAAATGGAGGACTTACCCTGTCTGAGTCGGTGAGATGTTTGAGGAGATGGCCCAGGAACCTGTATCTGGGCGTGGCGTGGATTAGGATCAGGTCCGTGCAGCCGTCAGCCAGGTGGGCGGACGGAGACACGCCTTTCGGAGTCTTCTTACAGGCACAGGAGTTGGTGGCAGCGTTGATGGCGATGAAGCGACCGCGAACACGCTGCCATCCACCTGGACCTGAGGGGAATCAACGCATGTGTCAATCACAAACGTTCTAGAGCCACTTCATGGTGAAATACAGGAGGATAACCAATGGTACAAACATTAGTACAAGCCATCTAGTAGACATCGCTTTGTGTATCTTGACAAGACTACTGTCTAATAGTACATGTATATACATGTAACTGCTATTCAAGTTTTCCACCAGGTGTCAAATACAGTGTGTTTGAGATAGCTCTAGTGCAGCACCCCCAGGTATGCACAGTTTAGATATGCAGAAATGTATTATACAGGGGGATGTTACATTGGAGATCTCTTCAGATGCTTTTTTTCAAGGTGACAGATATGTGACCTGGCGGAATTATGTTAGTAGACATTACAGTCATGTATGTCCTACATATAAATGAGCCGGGAACCTACCAAACGTCTCCACAGCACGAGGCTGTTCTGAGGGGTTAAACGGGGTGGGCTTGTTCTTCTCTCCAGCCTGCTTGCACACAAGACATCTGCAAAACAAATCTGATGATTAGTCTATCCGGGGACAAGCAAATTAAAAGGAGACCTTTCATCATGACAGTGTCACCTCTCACTAGACAAAGCTGGAAATTACTTTTATTGCTCAAATAAATCTAGTTAAATACATTCAAGTAAATCTCATTAACAGTTATGACAACAGCTGGGTTAATCATATAGCTGACAAACACATATTAATATAAAACCCAACTTTATTCAGACCTGAACAAAAGCCATCTCAACAGCAACCTACAGAAACACGTCCCATGCCTTACCCTTCAGTGCATCTGATCTGGTCATAGGGGCTGCTGCCTTGGTCTGCACACGGCAGAAATGCCACTTCTCCCTCATAGATTTTCCTTCTAAAGAACTTTTTGAAACCTAGAAAGAGAAAGGCAACTTTTCTTGTAAACCATCCTTTATTTAGAATACTTGCCAGAATGTTGAGCAAAATCAAAGAACATGAACAAACAACATTTCTCTGTCCTTTATATAATTTTCTATCTCAATCAACATCTTCAAATACTGTCAAATACTTAAAGATTTAACATAATGACTGATACAGTCAGGGTTTATCATTTTTCAATATCATAACTGATTTGGGCATAGAATGGGGACACACTTTCACATTCTAGTGTACATCGTTTTATTTGTGACAAGAATGCTAGACAAGTACATGTATACCCATGGTAAATGATGGTTCAGAAAAACACCTACCGGAGTAGTCATATCTAGTGGGACCCATCCACCTGCGCAGGTCACTGTCTCTCACCACGTCGCCATAGAAACCGTAGCCCAGGAATGACACATTGTACCTCAGCAGCTGACTGCGGTAGTGTACCGAGGACACATCCAGGGGCTGGCAGTCACCTGGAAATCAATATCAGCCTGGAGTTATACCATGGGGTATGTTGACGGGGTACGAAATACCCCCTGCATATGCAGGTTAGTGCAGGTAATATTGCAGCTGTGCAGGTATTTTTTATGTCCACCTGCACCTAACCTGCTGTCCATGTACTGGGGTTATATATAGATGTACAATGTATGTGGATTTTTATTTGCTGCATTGACTGTCACCACCTATGAAGTATAAAAGAAATAATGGCAATGGTCTCTGAACAGGTTTTAGTGTGATCTACATGTATACTGATCTAAATTCTCAGTGGAACAGATAAAATTTGTCTGGTGCAGGTAATGTTCAATGTTACTTGCCAGTGCAAGTATGCAGAAAAAGTTTTTCCAGCCCTGGTTGATGATAACATGTACCAGTCTGTACACTCAGGAAGGAACGTTAGAGAATACCGGTATTGCTGTCAATCACATCTTCAGGTTTATTAATTTGTATGTGAACATATCACTAACACTATACCAGCTTTGTGTACCACTGAGTCCAAGCTTTGGAAAAAATTCAAATTTTGTCTGCCAGCGGTAACCTTGCAGTGTTCAAACTGCATTTATTGTAGGTAAGGAGAAAGAGACACTCACAGATAACACACTGAACTACGACACTTTCCATCAAACTGTTGCCACTCAATTTATTTCACAAAGGTCAAAACAAGGTCATCCTGGTGCACATTGGATTTCCTGGTGGCGCTCTGAGCCAGATGGCGTTTGCTCAATAGCACTTAATAGATTTCTATTACAGTAAGTAAAGGTCTTTTAGTCAATACCTCAGGCATTGAAATCAATTAAGGCTATCCCCCGTAAAATGATTTTAGGCGATATGAGAGCATCAGGGGAAATTATTACATTGATGCAGATTACAATTTGCAGATTATTTCACCCTGGTTTTCACTTGCTAACAAAGTCTATTGATTTCAGCCTGGAAAGTAGAGACCTCTATCTCAAAATGGCAGAACTGCAGTTGACATAACATCTCCTGTTTCTATTCTGACTGATCCTTTACTTGTAAAAACGTGAATCTATATACTAGTTGTTTTTCCCAAACAGACTTGCTTACCAATGATGATGTGTAATGCTGAGGTGACAGGGTCATTTACACCGACTGTGGCGTACGAAACAGCATCTGTAGAACCTGCAATGTACAAACATAACCAATACAATTGGTATCAGCAACCACAGCGTCCAACAGGGTCGTTCATGTCAATATTTGTAACAAAATGTAGACAAACACAGTAAATAAGAAGCTGTAACTGTAAGAGTGTATTTGTCAATATGTGAATGTCTTAAAGCATTTCATTCGTCATCTAACCATTCATGCAGCCATATACACAATTACTACATAACATGGTTTCGAATTGATTGATACACCAGCCTACCAACTGTATCATTTCCCAGGTGGGTCCGGCAATATTGGTTGTCAAGCCCAGGTAGCCCTCCTTCTGTTTAGTTTGGCAATGTGACAATGCCTGTGAGTTGATCTATTTCATCTTCAGGATCTAAAAGCAGGAAGTCTGATTTGAGCCCCTGGCTTTAGTTCAGAAATGATTGTTTAAGTCTTTCAACCCACCTGCAGGAATGATGCCGATGCGGAGGTGCGGTCTGACCAGCTCTGCGGCCAGCCAGTCTTTGTCCACACCAGCCTCCTGCTGGGTTCTGGTGATCAGGCCATTTAGGATCTCACTGAACATGCCATCTCCTCCCACACACACAATCCTGGGCAGTCAGAAAAGAGCCCATGTCAGGGATTAACGTTATACATGTACAGTATTTTCAGAAATACTTTGTACAAATATTTGGTGTGTCCAGAACCAGGTTTTTGCAACAATATATTGCTGTCTCTGTCTAATCCTGGCAATGTTTAGCAATATATGAACTTGAACAATATTACCATTAGAAACCTAGAATACGCTCAGCATTTGCTATCACCAGCAATGCTAATAACCACTTAGAAAACACTAGTATGCAAATGTTTAGCAATCATTCTTCATGGAGGTATCCTGGCATAATACACC
This sequence comes from Branchiostoma floridae x Branchiostoma japonicum, assembly GCA_013266295.2. NCBI lineage: Eukaryota > Metazoa > Chordata > Leptocardii > Amphioxiformes > Branchiostomatidae > Branchiostoma > Branchiostoma floridae x Branchiostoma japonicum. The sequence goes on from CM023825.1 coordinate 20,190,793, forward strand.
TTAAGACGGCCTCCTATAAATTGAGGTCTCCACGTGCACTGACTTCACTTCTTAACAATAAAAGATGGTAGTACTGGTAAATGATATCCCTGACCTGACAAGATATATGGACCAATTGTCATGAAATAGGTCTTCCTGCAATGGAGGAAACTGTCTAGATAGACATCTGAATACACTACTTTGATATATATGAAAAGGAAGCCATGGAAAGAGTGAAGATAGAAATCTGTTCTGCTCCAGCTGTTTAATGAGCTTTAGACATCACACGAACCTCTGTAAATGCTGACTGGGCAAAATAAATAAAAAGTTCTTCCATAAGACAGGTGTGCTCTTAAAACATTTATGACCATGGTAGTACTTCCGTATTTGGAAATGACTTGAACATTAAATCACTTTCATGATCTTCCCGCACAATAATTTGTGCTACATGTGTACATGTACCTTCTATATGTTACATCTACAGATGCCAAAAGGTATAATACTACTTATAAGTAGACTGATCCTTCATGTAGTTTGGAATTGCTTTTGCATCATTGTGAGATGAATTACAATGATGCAAAAGAAATTCCAAACTACCTACTCAGGCATAATTTTGTCCCATCTGAACTACAGGTAATAAACCTGATATGTGCATTACCTTTAGAGTAGAAATCGCCCAATGAAACTACCCAAACTTTTGTTCCATGATAAATGTCCAAATCACAAGGCTTCCAGTTGGGGCAATTAAATAACCATATAGACTGAAATGGGTCCAGTAATGGCACACAACCTGCCCTATTTTCCTACTGATTGATCTGTGTTCCAGGCACTATCACAGTAAGATTAGTCAAATAAATATGGAGGAACCAGCCCAGGGATATTAGTCAAGTAGATATGGAAGAACTAGCCCAGGGATTTGGCATCAATACTAGTATACGTTTGATAGATACATTCTTGCAAATACACGTACATGTATGTATGGTGAAGCAGACTTCTCATTTCGCCAGGAGAATTTAAATAGCATTTAAGTCTTTCTATTTGGCTCAAAATACCAGTACATAGTTCAGTTTCAGACATAAGCAAAAAAAATGTATTTTGTTACTCTACAAGAGAGGCTGTACGAGTACATATAATACATCATATTATCTTCATACTGGATCCTTATCCTTATCTCATTCTGTCAACAACAATTGATTGGTAAGGCCCCCGGGGACCCCAGAGGTTACTGATGATGAAAGAGCCAGCTACCGGGACTACCGATTTTTAGATTAGTGCCCTGATGGCTTTTTCTATTTCTGATATTAGAAAAACAGGTGGCAAGATTTTAGATTGGTTCAGTTGCCATGACAGTTGGCTACTGACAATCACAACCACTATCTAGGCAGATAATGAGGGTGGCTTTTAGTTTTATTGTCAGGATGGACTATGGCCTCCATGTAGAACAGTACAAGTCAAAGTTCTATCTGCCATCCTAGTGGAATGTCATAACCAAGTCAAGTAAAAAGAAATGGGCTACACTGTAAAGTGTGTATCACTTTAAAAAAGTCATTGGTCATTTATTCATTACTGTGTGATAAAGCACGATCCCTCTTCCCCTGTAAGGATTCAAAAGCCTGGCCAGGTAATCGCAATCATCATGATGTTAGTGATTACAATATGAACATGGCAGAAGTGGTATGGCAATGGGCAACTTTTAGAACCTCTCCATGAGGATCGTAAAGGTTATGCTGCTTTTGTAATAATCAATTCTTTAAGTCTGCAGTACTTAGATTCAAACTTACCTACATGTACGTCAAACAGTAATCCAAATCAAATCCCCCCTCATAATCCTTCACTATAACTTGGCAACACAAAATGACAAAATCTCAGTTTAAACCTAGCCTGGGTACCATCCTGGTTAGTTTACGTCCGCTCCCACAGTCGCTATCGACCAACCAATCGCTATGGTTGGTCGATAGCGACTGTGGGAGCGGACGTAAACTAACCAGGATGGTACCCAGGCTAGTTTAAACCATCATAGGGAACCAAAGGTTTCCCCCTCCAGCTTTATGGAGCTTTACATTTTAAACCCACCCCATCCCCGCTAATCCTTCATCACACCGTCCAAACCTGGGGCGACCTGGACGTATTTGGAACCATTCAACTGAACAACATGCCTTTGAGAAAGTTCTATTCCAGCAACATATACAAACAAGAAATCAGACATTTCAAACTTCCAGGAAGTATCTAGAGTTTTTGTGGATTTATTGGCACAACCAAAGAGATGGTCTGATGTGCTATAACTGGCCTAGGACAGAAACCTTGTAGGCTGAGAGGCCATGCAGAACAGAAGTGGACTAACCTAACTTGTTATGGTAAGACCTAAGTGGGTATCCCCAGTGACTTACAGTTACCGTTTGGTTTGACCTTCCTGTCAATCTGTGGTTACACACACACACACACACACACACACACACACACACACACACACACACACACACACACACACACACACAACACACACACACACACACAAACAAAAAAACAGAAAATGCTGAAAACAATACCTCCATACCTGGAGGTAAATATACATCCCTCGCCAACCTTTGACCATTCTCTGGAACTGAGTGTTTCCAGTTCAGTTGAATGGTTAAATTCCACCCTTTGCACTAATCCTCCATCAGTAGTTAACCCAGGGACAGCGCTGTATCAGGAATCGTTCGCCAAAAAACACTTCCATCCATCAGTCCTGCCCACTAATGACCTGTATTGACCCAGATTCCCAACCATGATCAATATCAATTTAATTATGATCCTTCACACCACTGGGTGCAAACAGATGGGGTTTTAAAAGGGAGCCAGTATCATCTGCTGACTGGTATTGTTCCACGGGTGCTAAGGTCATCTCCGTCTTATCGAATGGTCAGCAGACTTTTCAATTCCATCAATGGCAAATAGGGACAACTTTCTTAGTGGTACTCTCCAAACAGAGGTTGCAGTCGGAGATTATTTAGGGTTTTTTTGCTGTCTTTTCTACAATTCTATGTTTCTCTAGCAGTTTCATGATTTCTTTCGTTTTGATTATTATACTGAAGACTGAAAAAACAACAACAAAATAACCTCCAACCAAAACCTCTGACAGGAGAGTAGCAAGACAGTGAGAAGGCATGACTGTTTAACCAAAGAGTACTGCTGTAATGTCATTAAAGTTTAAACCTCATCATGCAATAGGCCACATCTGTTAGAAAGACCAATGACAAATATGTGACTGACAGCAAGAAAAAAATATTTTTGAACCATATTTTCCACAGCAGATGACATTCTGGGCCCTTTCACATAACATTACATTAATCTAGCTAAACATAGGCAAATATGACCTTAAAAATTGGTAAATATGACCTTATAGGTGTGAGATGGAAAGGAAACATCAATTCAGCCAGCTAAACTATTATTAGAACATTTGCATTAAGCATGTCATCTAACTTCTACAATTACGTAGTGTAATATCCTACCTAAAGAATTATGTACTAGACTAAGTCATAAAATGACAGTGTGTGATGTCTTCCAGTATACAAAAAATGTATTTTTTTTAAACATTAGTCTGTTTTAAACAGACAGTTGCCAGTCTGATATCCCCAGTCTTTCTGGACCACAGAAGAAATGTCTGGAGTTGTAGTTCAGGAGGAAGAACCGTGCTCCCTGCATTCTAATGACGACTTTGAACATTAGGAAGCATCACGTGGAGGTGGGTTGATGATAAAAGCTTGCTGATGGGAAGGCTACATAATGGACTATCGATGCTCCACTGTTTGATTAAGCTTTTGCAACAGATAACTAATTAAACCTTGTTGTTTTTAATTCCAAATTTAACAAAGGAATACAAAATTACGAACAAAATTTTTCATCAATGTTCCACAAGATTGTGCGATTTATTTCATCCCTGTATGACTTACACGTCAACTGACAAGCATACAGTCTATACAAAAGCAGTAAACCACAAGGGCAAGTTTGTAATTGGCCCACTTTGCACCTCATATGTCATATTTTACGAGGGCCATAAATACCAGTGTAACAGACCATCTGGCTTAATGGAAATCATTACGATAATCAACTAATGCACAGTGGCGGTGACCCCAGGGTGCCGTACTGGAGCCTCCGACAGATGGTCGCCTGCAGTGTGAGTTTCAATGGCGCTGCCAAGGTTAGACATTAGTTGAATTACACAGCTCTGGGACTGCAGGGTGCCCTTCACACAGCAGGGGGACTACACTTATCCCCATGGACACATTGGGCCAGTGCCAACCTCACATACATACCACCTACATCTGCGCCCAGAGGTCTTTTCAACACTACTTTATCTTATCAGTCTTGCTGGAAACAAGCAAGTGGCAAGTAATCAACAACGCTGCCATCACCGGATGCCAAAAAAGGCGCTGCCTCAGCATATAGCCATCGCCCACCCAGCTTGCAGTTTTCACATCTATCATCATTTAGGAACCGAAATTTGCATTTTTACCTTGCCAGCCATTTTGAAATTTCCCTGCTTATGCCTCCATTTGCTTATACATCTCAAGAGTTCTCTCAAAGTCTTACAACAGTATCGTTACCACATGCTGAGTCAGCAAATCCCAGTAATAATGCCCCGCGGAGGCATGCAAGATGAACGAACGGAAGTGTGTTGTTATCTTAAAATCCTAACATTACAGGATCTTCTACAATCAATAGTATTGAACAATCTGAGTCATCAATGAAAATTTTAATTTTTGACTACTGGGGAAAGTACTTAAAAACATTTAATGATAATGTTATATACAGTGGGATAGCTATAAGATTTCATATTCAGAAAATTTTAAGATTTCACAAGAAACAATCCTAAACACAAACTTAAGGTAACTCTAATCAGATATATCATCATTCTGTATTGATTGACACCAAGCTGATAGGATAGTTGGTAACCTGAGGCCCACGTTGAAACACAGATAGCATCTAAATATATTCTCTCTGAGCAAATAAGAGCTTATAGAAGGAGAGTGCCTTCTTGCAGGCAGATTATATCTCTTTCCATGTGTATTGATTTTCTGGGGACAGCCCAGCGGAGCTAAAGAAAGGTTTGAAATATCGAGGCTGTACTGCCTACTTTTTTGGCCATTTCTACTGGGTTGTGATACCAGGCAGGTATAATTACTTACCCATCAAGTTTGTTGAGTTCCAGCTCTTGTAGTAAATCTCGAGCATGGCCAGCACGCTCTGTAACTGTAACAACATATCATCAACTCAATAACATGTCACTTGTAGGTACATTTGCATCAAAGATGACAATTTTGAAAATTTAGCATCAATTTTGAAAATTTAGCACTTGAAAGTCTGGAAAACTTGTAAATACTCTTGTTTTTAGATTGAAACATGCAAATCCTGGTGCATTTAGACAACAATATACCACTAAAAAGACAGTTGGCTACATGAATAACTTACAGATGATTGGCCAGGTTAAGGTTAAGGTACAATTTACAGGCACAGGTCCGAGCCTGTACCTAAACCCATTAACGGCATGTTCCTGTACCTGTTCATGTACCTAAAACTCAGTAAAAGTTGTTTAGGTACACAGCTCTATTACTCTAAGAGGGTGTACATGTATAACCACTTAGTGTGCCTGACACATGTCCACTGCCTTACCTATGACATCTGCTTTGATCCTCGCCAAGTCAAACAGAGGAGCCACCTTCTGCTGGTAGATCTGAACTCCTCTCTTCTTCCCTCCAAAAGGGTTGACAAACACCAGCAGACGCCGTGGTCTCAGGTACTCTGTAATACATACAAACAGATCGTGAGTTACAGCTGCGAACACAAAATATCCAACTGACTACAAGACTCCACCGGAGGTCAATGACCTCCTTTACGGAGTAAAAGTTATCTGGTTTGTAAAACTGATTCATGAACTACACCTTTAATGTGACATTAATCCTGCCTGAAATTCCTAGTATGTAGTATTTCATTTGTGTTCCTCTCCCTGGTTTTATGATGTTCCTAAAGCTAATACCCAGACAGAGTCTATTAACCTTAGTGTACCCTTTATTACCTCCATGAAAATGGAGGCACTAGTATTGTTTGGGCGTGTCTGTATATCTGTATGCTGTATTTTTGTATTTTTGTCATATTTATTTGTGGTCATCAGGTCTGAATCGATTGGTCTTGATTTTGGGGTGGCATATAGCTTTTCACGGAAAAAGTGGTGTAGGTTTGACCTAGCATTTCCCCCCTAGGAGCTTGTTCTGGTTTACTATCACTTTGAGGCATGCCATTGGGAATATTGTTTGATTGGTGGACATTGTACGTACAGTCAAGTACATGTACATGTATGTCAAAATATGTCACAGTCTTTGTCAAATGGCATTGTCAAATGACAATGAAAACGAATATCTATAGAACCTGGTTGGTGTACCTTGATTCAATCTCTCCTGTAGTCTATCTATCCACTCCCTACACACGGTAGGGTCTTGGCACTTGAAGGTGACCTTGCCAGGCCGCCAGATCCGTCCCCGTTTCTTCTGTACATAATGTACTGCAAACCTGGAGCAGCTGATGGGGGAGAGTTCAATATCGCTGAAGCCGTCCTTGTTCCGGTGACAATGTTTCTCCACCGGAGTTACTGCAATTACCTCCGACAGGTCTACTGCATTCGAGTCTGACGCTGAAAGATACAACAAACAGGAGGTCATTCACACTTACTTGGGTGGCAAAACTATATATTCCACAGAACAGCAGTTGATATTTCTCCATCATTGGTATTGACAGCATTAAGTGCATTTGGATTTTGAACCATATTACATCACATATCAATCATTCTAACCACTAAAAGGCATGAGGAAGTGACTTAATAAATTAATATTTCTTGTTTCTTTCTTTCAAGGTAATACTTCTTACCAATACGTTTTAATGAATGAAGATATAGAAAAAGCAAAGAATGAATGTCAAACACTATTTCAAATAAAGTAATTCTGTGGGAAAGTGATGTCTATATTGCTGATCTGATGTGACAAGTCTGGCATGCTATAATAAAAAATCAGCTGTGCATATATTTCACGGAGCTATGAGATCTTTGATTTCTTGTTTTGTACTTTGGGAAAATGTGTGTAGCATATTCACACACAGAGACAAATGTGAACACGATGACATGACAACCTGCACGTAACGGAAATATGAATAATTCATACAGGTTCCTGCGGAGCATGAGGGTGTGGCAACGTTTTATGTTTTGCAATTGATTACTTGGGAATTAATCCTTCCATCAATCCTTCAATTTCCCCAAGAAGATTCCGGTGGATAATGCCTATTCACAGCATGGAAGCACTCAAACTTTACCTTCCATGTGATCTCATCAAAGCCACAGAGCCATTAATGCAAAGCACGAGGGGGCTAAGAATAGGCAGTAATGGCGTCAACTGAGTGGTGGCAACTCTTCTTGAAAGACTACATCTACACCAGGGAGCAAACAATAGATCGTGTCGTCTACAGATTCAGTAATAGCATTACTGGAAGATCAGATATAGAGGTATTACTGGGTTACAAAGGTTTGATACTAAATGTTCAACGACTCAGAAAAAAATAAAAAATTACAAGAAAGTTAGTTTTACAGCCGATTTACCTTATAGGAATTCAAACTTTCTTGCTATGGTAACTAACTTTGTGGAAATCAATTCTCTGTCCTTGATGAATTCCTGAAGTTCAATAGAGTCTGACGTTGAACATACGTATTGCTAGGTTACTAAGTAAAGGGGCCGATTAAACTTTAAAGCCTTTACATAACTACATCAGTCTAATGGTGCAGCCATCAAGTCTCTATGACATCAGGTTTCTATGACAATCAAACACAGGCAAATACATACATCAACACCCACACCAAGATACATCACAGACTTATCACAGAAATCCTACTGTATCAATCTGCTGTAACAAAGCTAATCTGCCTTATGAAGTTTAATGGTATGGCGGCTATGGAGCAGCCTATTGGGAATGCTGTGCTGATACAATGGCTCTCCTAGGACGGCCTGCGTCTGTGATGTCACTGGGAAAAGTTGGGTGCAGAACACAGGAGAATGCCAGAATCAATACAGCACCATATACATGTACTGTACTTTCAATTGGTAAATGGCAGAGCCACCATCTGCTGGGAATGTATTTTTAGTTCTCTGCTATGCCTACAGCAGTTTTATTACATGGCTATTCCAGGTGGGTAATGAAAAATAGCTACATGTACAAATGTATTAGATTACTAGTATGTGATATGTATGGCTGGGACCGGGGAAAGGGCTATTTTCAAACTCAGCAGCTATTTTAGATGTACCTCTCTTTCTTGACACTAGAATGATCCTAATAATAGGTTGCAGTTATGAATCACAGGCCAACAGATTCTGAAGATGATGGTTCCTTATTACTCCGTGAAGGAGGTCAGGACCTCCGGACGGAGTGTTGTAATCGGCTGATTTTTCATGTCCGCAGTCAAAACACTGGGCTCCCTTTGTGTAATCGGCACGCAATTTTATACGCCGTCTGCGGGCATGCCCGTGTTGATGCACGAATGTGTATTTTTGCCGTTGCTGCTTTCGCGGTCAATGTAATATTGCAAACGCACCCCTACAATTACGAGGCGAATTGGAATGGTCCAGAAAAACGCGTTGTTTGGAATAGCAGTGGGGGGGGTGGAACTTCATGCAGATACGGGGTGGTTTTTATAAGTGGTTCCAGATGTTTTTGCCCATGGTTAAGAGATGCCAAGTTTTTTGGAAGATGTTCGCAGCCAAAACGCATTCTTCCGTACGTCGCATTTCTGTGTAATTTCGCATGTGGTGTTGCATTATGTCCGGGATGATGCACGTCTTTTTATTTTTACCGTAGCTGTTTTGATATTGGAGTAAATGGTTATTTTCGAAACATCCCCATGTCGTTGAAATGTTGTCGTCCGTTTATGTCACCGGTAGTAAGTCGGGGCGGGGCTGATGGGGACGGATATGTGGGGTGGTCAGAGGTCAACATTAGGAAAAATTTAATGTTAATACCGATGACCGAGTCCAAAAAACTGAAACGTGAAAATCGGATGATTGGACCTGATGTACATTTCTGTAGATTGTACACAGAATACACACATCTTTAGATAATCTGGCCATGGCAGGTATACTAGATTAGCGTACATCTATGTTTATGCGTTCAAAACAAGAAAAGTAATCGTTTCCCGGTATTATTCTCTCGAAACACGGCGCTGAATATAGGAAGAAGTAGCCTGTGTTACGCAATGCTTTCGGCCGGATTGATGTGCAACTGTTACTAATTGCAGGGTCTGGGCTTGGCCAGTCGCGGTGTATGGCCAGTCGCGCTAATATGCGAGTGTTCCCTGTAGACAGTCCTGGAGTTAACGTTGACTTGAGCGGTACCCGTTTTTCCGTGTTTGCAGCTAAAACCCACGGTCCCCTTTGTTCAATCGGCATGCAATTTTATACGTCGTCTGCAGGCATGCCAGTGCCAATACCACCCCTCAATCTGCAAATTATAAAATTTCACGGAGAATTGTCGCCTATGGCGTCTTGTTTAATGTTGTAACTAATGTTACATTGTACAGACACATAATATTAAAATATACCAGCCATGGTTGGCTACTGGAAAAAATTAACATTCCCAAGACTGCTACATGAGTGTATGATACTTAAAACGTGACATCTGGGTTACTTCATTGTTATCCCATGGCATTGGTGGATCATAAATATTCAGAACACCATCTTTTGCTGCAGTAAACATAACAGATACATCGGCCGGCCCACTGAAGTAACCAACAATGACATCCGTGATTGATCCATACATTATTGATCATAATGACTCTGCCCGCTGTTCTTTAAGAACCATCCCCCCATTCACCTGCCATACCAGAAAACAAAAACAAATCGTTACCAACAGATTTATGATGTCATAAACTGATGATTTGTGCTAATGTGTGGGACGATTACCGAGGTCTGTACTTTGTGAGGATAGGTGCACCCCAGGCAGTGTTTGATATGTCCTCCTGGGGAAGTAATGCTGCTGGGTTACAGGATATCATCAGTCATGTAGGCTTCCAGCCACACACAGGCAGCATGACAATTACCCAACTACTGCTGATAATGTCAGGACTAGCATCCATCATGCCTCCCTACACACAGCAAGGGGCGGAGTAATACTCTCTCTCTCTGAAATGTTCTTAGCTTTTGGATTGGTGAACACTGAATGAGTTATTAATCAAAATGACAGATGCTAATTGTCAAAGCTGTAGTATTGACAGATGTCTCACTGTGACTGTAGGTCTTCAGAACATACTCTGTATGCACAGCCACAATGTCATTGTAGCATACACCCACACAGAACTCTTGTTCAGACAGTGAGATATCAATGGCAATTTCTCGAATGAAAGCTCATCTGTGTTGGTAGAATCCATAGTTGTAAAGTTTAAACTTTGTTCCAATGAAAAGAAAGACTCACCATTTGTGTTGGAAAAAAGTTTACAACAATGGTAATTACTATACATGTATATTAAATCATTTCCTGGTAACATTACCAGACTGCTGAACTCCAACTTCAGTGAATCAAAATCTACCTTTGGGTATTATGGCAGATGTCATTGTTGCTACAGCTCAATCTCACATGTATTATATCATTCTGAACTTCAACTTGACAAAGACAAGCTGTTCAATATTCTTGAAGTCCTTGGGACAGATTGAAAATATTTTCAAAAAGATATTATAAATAATGCAAGTCAGGGACCAGTTGAAGAAGACTCCAAGATGCAACTGAATCATTGATTTCACTCAATTAACATCAAAGATTAGAGTCATGATAAGACTAACATTGTACATATGTGCATGCTTTATTGTTTACTAAACAACAGCTGGTATTGAAAATCCCATACATCTATTGACGTTTGAGTAATGAAAAGTCTTCCTTCCCATGAGTTGTACAATGACAAATATTCTGTAAGTTAAAAATATCTTTACCCAAAGGTTGAGCTAGTGATACTGAATCTGCAGCACTAGAAATATTGATTGACCACACCAACCTGAAATATTCTGTACTTAATATCTGGCATAGCTTTACCTATGTTGTGTTATATATATCCACATGTATATATTGTTGCTATGGTACTCTTTCTTCACATATATGCAAAGTAGAACTTTTGTAAAACAAGTTGATTACAATTTAGGCCACACCAATTTTATTTGTTGCTTCTCTGATTTTTTCAGAAAAAAAAATGAAGCGACAGGGCGAAAAAAAAATAATAATAATAAAAACAGGCCTGGCCATCCTATTATAACCCCAAATGTTAGAATTGGTGCCATGAAATCAACACAAAAGACGGTTAAAATTTAAACAATGAATTTTTACTTTTAATCAAACCACTGCGTTGTAGATGTAACAACTGTAACAATTAATAAGAAAATGGCTTCCTTTAACTGTTGGAGGCAAAATATGAGCATTTTTTTACTTAGTTGATTCAGAACCAGAATTCTTCTTTTTTTTTGCAAATCAGAAAAAAATGAAGAGGCGAATCCAAGAAGCAAAAAATTAAATTGGTGTGGCCTTATCATGAGAAATATCATGAATAGTACTTCTTTGCATATATTTTTCTTTTTCATAACAGTTTGTTATGGCAGCATATTTTTGCTATAGGAAAAACATGGCTGAAAATAGAACATATTTATGGCTCCTAGCAATATTAATCTGTTGACAACAGCGACACAAACAAATTCCATCAAACAATATCTGTCTTCATATTGATTCAGTTTCATACCAGTAGTAAAATCTGATGAAAGGCAATAAGATAAAATCATGTCATTCATTTGCATAATTAGGAGACCTTTAATATTTAATCTAAGTACTTGACAGCTATGTACATGTACATTGTACTTCCCTTAGGGGACAGCTTAGGTTATGGTAGGCATGGGGCCATGTGTTGAGTGCAGCCCTACATGTAGCTACACAGCTCCACCCAAATAACATTAGATATACATACATGGTCCAATGCATTATTAAAAAGTAATGACAAATTCCATTTCATCTGCAAATTTTCAACTTGATACATAGAAGGAAATTGTGGCACTGACTTATGCATTATTTTCAAGCAGCCAAAAAAAACAAACAAATATTACTCTACAGTTAATACCACGTTCAGATGATGCCTTTGCTATAAGCAGACTAATGTTCCAAATGTATGCACCTACTTGAAATGCTATATATATATATATATATATATATATATACAAACTTTGATTGCTACATCATTGCTGAACTGTTCTAAATACATGTAGTAGAATAGATCTTACAATGTACAATGTACAACCTTTATCTTTCTACAATGTGCCTTTTTGTAACCAATTTATTTTGCAGAGTCATCATTAGGCCACACCAATTTTATTTGTTGCTTCTCGGATTTTTTCAGAAAAAATATGAAGCGACAGGGCGAAAAAAAAATAAAAATAAAAACAGGCCTGGGCAATTCCAATTATACTATTTTATAGCCCCAAATGCTAGAATAGGTGCCATGAACTCAACACAAAAGACTGGGTTAAAATTAAACAATGAATTTTGAACTTTTAATCAAACCACTGCATTGGTAGATGTAACAACTGTAACAACTAGGAAGAAAAGGACTGTCTTTAACTGTTGGAGGCAAAATATGAGCATTTTTGAGTTGATTCAGAACCAGAATTTTTTTTTTTTTTTTTTTTTGCAAATCAGAAAAAAATGAAGAGGCGAATCCGAGAAGCAACAAATTAAATTGGTGTGGCCTTACAAACGTAAACACAAAATTCAATCATACCTGTGACAACTACTGTGAGCAAGGACATTATCCCAATATAATGTCCTTGCTGGGAGGTAATGATATGCAATATTTGACAGCACCATAGAGTACTATTCATAGGGACACCTACTGTTGAACCCGTGTCCAAATAAAGCTTTGCTGGATAGCCTGGAGTAAGCACAACCCAATTAGAGCTTGTCGCAGACTGGTAACAAGGTTAGGTCAACCTGGTAATGCTGTAGGGTCTCTGTTAAGGCGGCCAGGACGGTGTTCAATTGGTATAACTGTGTCTAACAGATCGATGGACAGCCCAGATAGAATTCAGGGTCTTGCGGCGTGACTTCTTTTCGGGCTATTACGGCACAGCGGTCTTTCTAATTTCTAAAATGGCTTGAAGTTGTTGTGTCCCTGGGGCACAAGTGGTATTTTGTGAAACCATTTGAACAATACCTGTATTATCAGGCATGGCAGCGGGTGGGAAATGTTATTGGAAACAACAAAGACATGACTTACGATAAAATACAGAGCACAAAAGCCGGTGACATTGTTTACTTGAGTACTCTAAACAAATTGCCAAGTATATATCCCATTTGAACTTCTTGGTGGTTTTGTTGTACAAATATACATAGTAAAGCTTCACTGAATGGTGCAGAATTTTAACCATGAGCCTTCCTATTCAGGGTACTCATTAAACCTTCAAGAGCCTAAGTAAGATATCTGCAACATATACCGAATGTTGAGTCGGCTTATAAGTATCATATCTAACCTTTCAGAAAATCAATATTATATACTATATGTTCACACTTAATTCTTTACCTCTTTAGGCCTGGACTCGCATAACTAACCTACCCCATAGGCAAAGGGGGTCCATATAGCCCCCCTCACAGGTATAACACAGGCTGTTTTTTAATACATGATATCCTTTTCCTTTAGGCCACACCAATTTTATTTGTTGCTTCTCGGATTTTTTCAGAAAAAATATGAAGCGACAGGGTGAAATAAAAATAAAAATAAAAACAGGCCTGGACATGCTATTATGGCCCCAAATGCTAATTGTGTCATTATTTGCATGTGCTTCATCACTTGTACTTTATTCATAATGGTAAATAATTAACAAACAGGCCACTAGTGTGAAATAAAAAAGTATGTACATTTTGTTTCCACATACATAAGGAGGTGCCCTGCTGTCAGTGGAAGAAAACATTGATGATCTGGCACCAAGGAAACCATAACCACAAGACCATGAAATTAAAGTGTCCAGGTGGCACCATGGAGCTGATCTCCTAAATCTGACTTAACCTGTCTCCTGATAAAATCAATGGCAACCTTTGCAACACCTTCTCTACTGTTTCCACAACACAGCGGCCGTGACATGGCAATCTTAGGCGCTAATGTCTACTGATGTCACCCAAGGGTAAGACAGGGTACTGAGGATGATGCATGCAAATATCATTACCTCAAGGTTTGCAGTAACAGCAGACAAAAAGGTGACATCTTGAATGGATTCGATCCGTTTGCTTCAAGCATATCATCTCTGGTCGGCTTGTGAATCAATCTGTATCACCTTCCAGTTTGCGATCAATTAACTGCCCTGCCACATGACAAATCTGAGGTGGATTTTATGTATAATTCCAAAGTATGTGTATACCTTTGACCTTTGATAACATTAAAGCCCGATTATCAAATTAAGGTTACCATGAAGAGTAATATATAGCAGATGACCATCAGCACTAGCCTCCACCAGGCCTCCCCGCGGAGGTACGGATCATAGAATTCGGTAAAAAAGGGAAATACATAATGTCATGTAGTTGGCCAGGAGAGTCAGTCCGTAGGACGGTTAATTTACCGTGCGGGCAAATTCAAACTACAGTGGCTAAACTCCCCTTGCCAATCATTCTCCCTATTTTGGCTAAATTTTACTGTTTTTGAACCTGTGTTGTTAGTCTGGTGGAGACTACTTAGCACATCCTGAGCACAACACCACCCAGTTATCACTCCCAAACAACATGTGAACTTCAAGACAATCTAACGATACAGTACTTACCAGATTAACGTGGGACATTTGATAGCTAAGGTTCACATATAATAATACACAGGATATACAAGTTGAATCAACATTCTGACTTTACATTGCTGAGAAATATCATGTTTCATACAACCTGACAGCTAAAAATCTGTTAGTATCTGAATCTTATCTATAAGTACTGTAATTTTGAAAATAGATTATGTCCAATAAAACATGTCTATTCCAGCTACGGTTGGGACAATATCCGGTGTTACATAATATCTACAAATGAATAAATGTAGCATACTTTGAGGAGAAGGAGTTAAGTCTGATGAAAATGTCTTCAGCAACATCCTACCAAATTGCACATCCGGTGCCTTACCCTTGCATCTTGGGACAAGTGATAATCAATGACTTCCTGTTGACAGCTTAAGATATCAGTACTGGTATTACTGTGATGACTCATCAACAATGAAACAATCTCAGACGGAGTGTACATTTAAATCCTCTGTTCTTTGACTTGTCTTCACCATATTCCATTTGGCAAAAAAATCAGCCAAATACACTTTTTAGATCTTCTTGCATTTCCATTCTTTGTTATTTTCACAACCTTTTGTATTGAAATACAGTACAACAATTTACCAGATACTGGCACTGAGCAACCTTTTGTATTGAAATACAGTACAACAATTTACCAGATACTGGCACTGAGCAATTAAAAAAAATGAGAATCATAACTGAAATGGGGCACAAAAACAGGGCAGAATCAGCAATAAAAACTGAAGGTACATACAGGTCTCATGGCAAATACGTTCTATACAGGTATAAATTACAATGATCATGACATTTTCCCAGGTCATGCTAAATAAAGCAGTATCCAAAAAGAGGATACCCCAAAATTCTATTTTGAGAATCAAAACAGCGTCATGCCGTCCACATGACTCTCTCTGTATTGTAAACAAAACAATAATCCAGCTAGATCGTGGTTAAAACATAACACATCTGCACACCAATGTGAACTAAAGTCACCAGATGGTTTCAGCCTGCCCTGGGGCAACTGTTCCAACAACATTTCGGTTTGTAGGGCAAGCATATTTGCTAACAGTTCATTCGGAACAGACTGTCTCCCTCATCATATGGCACTGTTTCCTCCCGTCTGGAAATGGCTGATAAAGCAAAGGAAATAAATAGTCACATCTCCGACTTCCAAACACCGTACATTAACTTTCTTTTGCCCTTTCCCGCGATGAAAATTTACCTAAGAAAAACAAAGGATTTTTCGTCTTCCTGACTTCCTGGATGGTGGAAAGAGCGAAACCTGCAGTATTATCAAAGTGACACGGCTCCATTACCAGATTAACCACGTTATGTCACGACATGAAGGCTCTCCTGTCATTTTCTTGTCTTAACTTGATCGTGAGTGAGATAATCTCCAGTCAGCCAAGAGTATTTTAACGAGAAGATATGGAACCTGTCCAGCCGGCTGCATATGGCACGAACGTGAGAAACATAAACAAAACACACTAGCTCCTGCATCTCTTCCTGTATAAATCCTAGACAAGGGGTTGGGGAAGATTAATGGAATTGCATCATATATGATTGACGATATCAGACGTTTATGTCACGTTGATGGGGAAAAGCGTAAGAAGACATCGCCAGCGATACAGGTCTTTGTTTACCTGCGATTCGCTCAGCGCCGGGTCAACTGTTGATTCGCTTCGGTGACAAAAACCGGGCACACCACAAAACGCCGCCAGATCTCTCAAAATAAGGACTAATCGTAATGACAAACGATATCCTACCGTGGAGTGCATCGCCAGCTGTAAGTGGGTACCAGGATAACTCTGTCGGTGAAAGTTTGACGTCGAACTGGCGATTTTTCAGGAGGAACGTCTCCCTCGCCAACACTTGGTCCGCCATGATACCATTGTACTGATGCGCAAGGCACCATGGGAGAGTAAAAAGGCAATGACGAAACTTGTCCAATGTTGATGTAACCAACACCAAAATTAATTAACATGTATGAATATATTTCGCGAAAGTAGCGATCTCCATTCATATCAATTATTTCTGATTAGCTCTTTGACCTTATTGAAAGAACAGTACATTGTAATTGTATCTGGCAACGTAGCACAAACTTCTCAAGGTTCAAGTTGACTTTAGGCTAGATTCACGTAACACCGTTCAGCCGTAAAAAGTCACATTACTTCTAAGACCAACATTACTTTGTCATGGCCGTTATTCCCATCAACTATTTGACGGGTGAATAAGATACGATCACCTCTTTTTACTTTATCCACGGAAATACTTGCAAAGATATAAAAGGATCAAAGGGGATCGGGGAGAAATATCCTGACTTGGCATACGCAGTTCTGAGGATACCAAGGGTCACCAAATGCTTCACGGAATAGTGAATGTAGAATGTGAAATTTTCTCTTTACCGGCATTGCTTCTTTTTCTCAAAATATTGTCCATGCGTCAATGAAACCATATCAAAAATCTATCTGACGAGACAATAAAGATGTAGTACATACTTCTTGCTTTTTGAATTCCGAATTAAACACTACATACTTAATTTCCAATCTCCAAGCAGATGTAGAAACTAAGGCAATATCGTACGGTTTCTCATCCGTTTCCGCGGAGCAACTCTCTAGGTAGCCTAGTGGGTACTGCCTTGCCTATTGGATACTAGCTTGCATATTGGATACTATCTTGGCTAAAGAAAGATTTGTTTGGAAATTAGTTTTAGAGTACTCTATTTCCAAGCACGAAGGGGGGGGGATGTTTGGCGGTGATTCAGGTTTTCATAGTACACTAGCATGCGAAGGGTCATTGACCTGTTTGTTACGCATGGCGTGTCAAGAAAGATGATGGCTACTGGAGGAACAACAGCATCATCTCGCGGTCATGGTTCAAACTGCAGAGCACCGGGTACAAATATTCAAGGACTTCAGTTCAACAACACAGAAGACCGGCTTTGTAATTTACATGAAGTACTGATTTATTACTTCAGCAACTGTTGTACATGGCAGGGCACAGGCGCTTGTCTACAGAACAAAACACAACAATAGATATATATATTTATATATCTAACAGTTATATCTATATACAATACTGGGCAAGGCCCTCAGCAGGGCATCGCGCCCAGGGTAAATATAGATATATAGATAAATATAGATAGATAGATAGATAAATAGTTATAGATATACGTATAGATATGCATAGATAGAGATATGTATATACAATGTATATTAGACAGCACAATATGACGTTCACCTACTCTGTTTACAGTGTCTATAATGTAACATTTATCTTTGATAACAATTAATTTCATATATATACATGATATCTTCATCAAGCTTGATATAATACATTTTCATCTCTATATATATGATTGAATAAGATTGCCCACAACAAGTTATTCATCAATATACGTAAGTTATACATTAGGGAAATGTTCAGTTGGGGAGGGGGTGGCTTTGCGGCTAACAACAAACAATCAACAAGTTATACGTTAGGTTCCTTATGACCCACGAGTCACGACACACAGTTGTTCGCAGTAACGTTATAGCGGCAATAGCATCCATCTAGTTACGACTGCCGTTTTCATCAGTGACTGCTGTTTTTGCTGCCCATATTCACTTTCTGATTGTCACTGTGTCGTGGAGGCTCCCGGTTTACCAACACCTAGCCACCGCAGAGTGGCAATTGCTCCTCCAGGAAAGCGACCCGTTCTTTCGCGTACTGAATCTCTGACAGGAAACGAAAGCGTTTAGCAAGCTTCTTGCCTTCCTTGGCATTTTTCACCGCTTCTTCGTGGTACTTTCGGTCGCCTGATTCTTGCCATTGTCTGAAGTTGAAGTCTGATATGATGAGCAGGATCCGTGCCCTTGTGAAGGGAGCTGGGTTGGACCGTGCGGCGGCTATCAGGGCCTCCCCGGCGGCTGTTAGGTCTTCTACGGAAACACGGCGACCCCTCGAGGCAGTCTGCGTCGTGAATGCGGCATCAAGGTGTAACATAGCCAGGTACAGAAAGCACGTGCTCTTCAGGTTTTCGCACGTCACCGAAAGATAACGCGTGCTTGTCTCTAAGTCGGCATTATCAATTCCAAGCTTGCAGTATTCAATTCCTTTCTGCCTTAAGATCTCTCTGGCTATTGGTTCGGTTTCGTCGGCGATGAGCAAGGAATGGAGATAAGCAGCGAAACTGAAGATGAAGCCCTTAAGGTACCCAGGTTGGAGATGGTGAACTGCTTGCAGGGCGTCGTGGCTCCTCACCACTCCGTCCACGAGCTTTCCTTCTTGCAAACACCTCAGCAGACTCACGTGAAGCCAAAGTGCTGCAAGTCCAAGACGGCTGTCAGTTCGTGGGATCAATGTGCCTACCCTCTCGGTAATTTGTGCCACTTTCTGCATTGGCTCACCCTTCACCCACGCACAGTACGCATCCGACAGCTTGACCAACACCTGCATACCGGGTGTCTTGAAGTCTGCCCTTTGTTGCAATTTTCCCGCGTACTTTTCATAATCTTCGTACTGTCCGTTGTGACGTAACATGAACAGATAATCGAAGATCGAATGATACTTAGAATTGAGTAGCGGCGACTGGCCAGAACCAACATATGGCACGGTAGCGACCACGCTTTGTACCATATGTATCTTACGACAACACGAACAAGGGCACATACAGTCGCCATGGCAACAACAGCATTGGGGGCTGCTGTGCATATTAATGGTGACACGGTCACTTCCTTGTATGACGACGTTTCCATCCCCTGATACGATACTTTCATTTTGTTGCTTCAAGACTTCCCCGCTTTCAGTCTGAGAAACGATGACATCATCAATGTGACCTCTTTCATCCATGATTAAGCTAACCGTTCAACAGTGATGACTATAGGAAAGTACAAGTAAGTGCTCCCATGTGAAGCCAACTTTTTACCTACAGTGTCATAACTTTCATTTTTCTAACTGTGGATAACGTTCGGTACTTTAAGTCTTCAGTCTTGATCACTGTACCCTTGTACCCGCCGTTGTCTCCTCTCTCTCACTCTTTCCTCAAGTTGTCCGACAGTCTCTTGATGGTCTGAAAGAAATGACAAACATGAAGCAAGTTGAACGAGACGTCGTTAGAATGTCTACATGTACACTACTCTCCAAGCAGAGGTTGGTGGGTAAAGATCGTTACCTTTTTATATGCCCCGTTTTTTCTGTCGCTAACCCCACCAACGGTGGGGAGTAGCGACAGAAAAAAACGGGCATATAAAAAGGTAACGATCTTTCCCCACCAACATCTGCTCGGGAGAGTACATGTACACCACTGCTCGCTCAATGTCAACATTTGACCCGGTTTTACTAAGTGCTTCGGTGTCAAAGTATATACCTTACCTCGGGATGTCGTTACCATGCACTTGACCCGGATGTTGAGTTCAACACTGGCGACATTCCTGCGGCTTACATTTCAATTTTTGTAACGTTACACATTTGTCTAATCACATACTACTTGACATTTGGTGATTGCGTGGGTAAACAATCAACATCATCAGATACGTGTGGGATGCCTCACTGTTCTGAATACGATAGGCTTTGGATAGAGCAACACAAGACCACATAAACATCTCTCGTGCGAAGAAGCATATTCTTGTCATGTCAACAGTATACATTGACCGAAATAGTCAATAGAAGATGTACTGAGCAAAGCAAATGGTCGAAACACAGAAACAAACACCTTCTGCTGTGGCTTTGTGTCAGGTGTAAAACGTCCTCGGGAGCTCATTGTGCCCTTGTACTCGGGAATCATCTTGCCTGGCAAATCCTGATCGGAGTGCCGTTGGTAATGGTAGAGAAGGAAAATCAGCCAACAAAACAAAGGCAGCCACTGCTACCAACACACGTCATCACTCTACACTGAAGGTACTTTCACAGGGGATTTCCAACCCGGAAGTGGCGCCATGGCCAATCAGACAAAAGCAATACCTGACGTCACTACCATTGACCTCACTTCTCGGATAGCCTGACTAATCGCGCTCCTAGCGACCCGCCCTAGAGACTACAGACTACAAGCCGTGTAAGATTTGACCACTCACCGGCCGGGAAGGGCCCCTGTTCTTTTCGATCATTGAAGTTTCATACGATTTTTCACATGCTCGAGTTCTGGTTCTCCTCAACGAATAACCTTCGGTTTGTGGGGTCGTATGGCGCAACGGCAGAGTGCTCGACTCGGAACCAATCGCAAGAGGTCCTGAGTTCGAGTCCGTCAAGTGCCATGCCACCGATATTGTGCCCCTGGGAAAGGCACTTTACGCGACTTTCCTCACTAACTCAGGTAAAAATGAGTATTGCCCTGTCCTGTATTTGTCCTCTGCGTTGGTGGTGGCATAAAATAAGTAGAAAAAACTTGAGTTTGCCGTCACAATGTCTTGTCATGAAAGTTGGAAAATAACCTTCGGTTTGCCCGAAAACGAGCTAGGTGATCATTTTTACCTGAGACGAATAAAGTGGCCTTTCCCAGGCCAAGAGCACAACATTGGGGTCTGCTAGGGATTCGAACCCAGAACTTTAGATTCTATAAGTCAACAACGCTAACCACAAAACCACCTTGCTGCTGTGTTGCTGACCAACGTTGAGGGTGGAGGAAGGTCTGTCATCTCTGATAGCCTCGTTTGTCGTATGTTTTGCGGCAAGAACCGTGAAAACCGAGGGTTGTATGTTCTTGATAAACGGTTAAGAGAGGTTTCCGAATGGTAAACTATCGGTGAATTCTAGTTGTCGAGTTTTTGCATATGTGTGACAGTCGCACTCTCGACTTCTCGTCTGGAGGATTTACGGGCTAGTTCTGCAGTCTGCGTACTTTCACTACGGTAACTAGACTAGGTCTTAACCAGAACCAACCACACGTAGCCACGGGTTTACGATCACGCCACTGGAAGGATTTATTGCTCAATTCCGAACCGAATACAAACTCGAGTGGATTCGTACGGGACAGAGTACAATGCTCGGCAATGAGAACCTTATGAAACGCCTAACATTATGGCTTACTACAACACAACTTGTATAACACAGGTCAACCCAACTCTACAGGAGTTCTAAGAATACATTCACATTTCACAATGCTACACGTCCTACCCTGAACGGCACGATAAATGAACTACTTAGCCAGTGAGACCAACTTCATACCTAGTTAGAAGTGATGCGGAGAACTTCTGTCTGCAATAAGGGTAGCAGACACCTAACTTTAACCACTCATAGAAACATTACAAGCTATAATCTTAACTACAGATGGAGGAACCCCGAACCCTAGATGTGGACAGTCGGAACGTCTTGCTTCTCTCTCCCGTCATACGGAGAGACGGAGGTTTAAGTCCCCGACGCTACGTGATTGACGGGGAGTGACCGTGCAAAAGGAAACTTACTTCTGATTGGAGAAAGTGTCAGTCTGGAGGGAACAAACCGGTTCCATCCGACCGGTGGTCTTAGAGAGAGTAAGTGTTCATCAGACCTTTTGGGAATGTTTTGGAGAGTTTGGGAGTAAAGAGTTCAGTAGGTCGACATCCGGGGTCTTCACAAGAACAAACCTATAGGATGCTACTGTTACATATGGGAAACTTATAAGAAATTACACGGATCTCCCAGTCCAAAGGCAGTGCTACCTTTCTATCGAAATGAGCCTTAAGTGACCCGTTGCCCAAACTAATTTCCGTCACGAATGACCGAATTGACGTTACAAACTCATGAATATTCATGTCATTGTCTTAACACTACCAGGGGTATAAATGTGACTTTTATGTGAATTTGACGGAGGAACTTCAAGAAATGTGAAATGATGAGACTAAACATAAAAACACGTGCAAGGCAGAATTTGGGAGAAATGTGAATCAGGAAGTGAGAAGAAACAGACACACTGGATGCTAAATACTGTCATTTTGGCATCTTTATATAATATGTCCATGCCCTATTTGCTCACTGTCCATTAAACTGTGCAAACTTGCAACCTATTGTCACAAATTTGACAATAACTCTTTTCCTTTTTTTCTGTAGTCACATTGTATTACATTATTTTCAGATTATCCATCAAATTCACATAAATGTCACATTTATACGCCTGTTAGTGTAAATTGTCTGAAAGGACACGCCCAGCCCCCTTGGCACTACACTAACCCGGTGAGACAGTACCCAAAATTTTCTGCCTGGCGCATAGGAAATATTTTGGGTGGTGATCTTTGTTGTACTACTCGTAAAATCCACTGCCCGTTCTTGTGTCCAGAAACGTGTTGTTGGTAATTCATGATAGATTTTGAACAAAAGTAGCTGACATCTTGAATATAATAATAGCCCTGAAAACCAGCCCGTAATTACTCATTATGCCCACGGCAGTGATTACAAGTGGTAGAAGATTTTAACTTTTGATCAGTGTGGCTTTCATATCAAACCGATCCCATCGCCTTTGATATACTCTAAACGACATCTAACGTACCAAGAACTGGGTACCAGTCATAACATCAACCTCACCTTACGTGGAATGGCCAGGATGAGGCATGATACACCCATAACGCCGAGATGGTATCACAGGAGTAGACAACTACTTCCTTCAACCAAGGAGATCTAAAATAAGAACTGGTCCTTCCACTCCCATTCCTTCGGTTCATTCTCTCGTCTCCAGGCACGTGAGAGGAGTGAGAAGAGAAGATCTCCTGACAAGAAATCCCTCGGTAAGAAGCAACATCTGATATTTGCAACTGGAGTCT
Source organism: Branchiostoma floridae x Branchiostoma japonicum (assembly GCA_013266295.2). NCBI lineage: Eukaryota > Metazoa > Chordata > Leptocardii > Amphioxiformes > Branchiostomatidae > Branchiostoma > Branchiostoma floridae x Branchiostoma japonicum. The sequence continues at coordinate 20,214,317 of CM023825.1, forward strand.
TTTTCGTTTGTTTGTTTGTTTGTTTGTTTGTTTGTTTGTTTGTTTGTTTGTTTAGATCGAAACTCCTGTTCACATAACAGTTTATGTTGGGGTTTCTAGACCTTTCACCGCCGGCAGTCATTTCGTAACAATTCGCCGGCAATTTGGTCGATTCTAAGTTGCTATATAGGCCGCTACTGCTATCGATAGTAGATTAAAGTTCAGATCATTTGGGTGTAATACCAGGTCTCCAAAGCCCCAAAAGTACAGTTTTGTGTGGAAATGGCAAAAAAAAAAACACCCCAAAAAAACAACGAATAAGACAATTCTGTCAGCTGAGCACCTGAAGCATGCGGGACCTCGGCTAACCATTTTTAATTTCTTGCCCTGTTATTCTCAGCCATGCTGAGACATGGCCATGTCCCCCCTGTTCTACTGAAGGTCATCCTCATTCCGATAATCAAAAAGCAAAACTTGAATCCCTCCATTAGGAATAATTACCGTCCCATCGCTATTTCCAGTCCGATCTTTAAATTGTTTGAATCCCTTCTGCTTACCCGCCTGGAGAAGCACCTGGCTACTCCTGCAAATCAGTTTGGGTTTAAGGCACACCATGGAACAGACATGTGTATTTTCGCTCTCAAAGAAATTATCTCGTATTTCAAACGCCGAGGTTCGCCTGTCTTCGTTTGTTTTTGGCCACTGTACACCTGCGGTAAAACGTATTCTATTCATAGCACACTGTAGTGCGATGTATTGTGCACAGCTGTGGTCCAGTTATAGATCCGGAACCATGCATAGGTTACGAGTTGCCTACCATGACTAGCCTCTACCAGGCTTCGGAAAGCGGCTGGAAAGAGTCGAAATTGGCCAAATAGACAGATATACACGCCAGGGGATTGGTCCGGGAGAGAGTACAGTTTGCCGCGTCCGGCCAATTTCTACTCTTTCCAGCCGCTTTCCGAAGCCTGGTAGAGGCTATACCATGACGGCCTCAAAATCCTATTGTCTCAGCCGAGAAGTACGAGTAACAGTGACCTATTTGTGCAGTCGCGTGTGGACACATTCGACGCCAGGCACCGGGAGCTGTTGTATTCATTTAGCTCCCGGCTGTTAGGATCTGAGAATGCTATTATAAAACTACTGCTCCGCTCGGAGGCATTCTCCTCTAGCCTGTTCTGGAGACGCAGATTGGCCCACCCACCGTAAGGGGGCCTCCTTGTCACGGGCAGGGCTGTGCGGCAGTCTTTTCCTTTATATATTTACCTGTACATAGCTCAATGTCTTTATTGTTTAGATGTCTTTGTGTTATGTCACGTTTCTGTTTTATATGGGCCGCTGTGTCTGAAATAAACATTAAACAGAATTCTAAAAGTCTGTATCGAAAAAAAAAGTCGGGGGGTATTGCCACCTTCATACCAAATTTCAGGTCATTTGGCTGAAAAATGAAGAAATTGAATCCATTTAAAGAAATGACAGGAGAAGAAGGAGGAGGAGAAGACGAAAAAGAAAAAAAACATCCATTGAGTAAAAACAGCATCCATACCATGGCATGGACTGAAATAAAAATAACTGCTAAGTTAGGCTAGGTACTAGGTCCACTGGTTGATAATGATGAATGAACATATATATATATATACATTTTTCTCAACTGGGCAAAGTATTGGCCAGGCTTACATACACATATGCATATAGACATTTAGTATACAGTACACTAGTACATTTGTGCATTCGGCACCCTCTAGCTTCTTGGTACATGTAACTGTATATGTATACTGACATTTACGTGATTTGGTGTGAATGATGTGCAATCAAACCGGTTAACTGTACAACTGGTTTGTAAGATTTACTAGTAAAACTAAAACATGAGTCTCGGATGATTTGAAATGATCGTTAAATGTCTTTATCCCTAGTTTACATCATGGAGACGGCTCATACTCAGAACAATGGTGTGGGTACCGGTGACCAGACAGAGAGGATCGCCCAACTAAAACAACGAATCCGCTGTAAATATAAACCAACCCGTTCTGTCAGCTCGTTTTCCTTCAGTGACAATGTTTATCACTTTTGAACTAGCGATAATAAGACTGGAAGGAAGCGGAGTAATTTAATTTTTCTTCCGCCAAAAATATGTTTTGACCCAATTCTGTGGTCTTTTGTGACACCTTTTGTCAATGTCGTTTGGACCATGAAGAATTCAACAGCCATTTTAAGGACTCGTAAATACAATGTATAATAATATTACGTGTTAATGTTTGTAACATGACAAAAACACCGTTGTTCGTGGCTGTAACAGACCCCTACCCGTAGTTGAGTGGGCCTTTATAAGCGAGGTTATATATATATATGCATGTATGATAGTTTCATCATGAGGAACACCAACAATGTACAGGATGAATATGGTGTCAACAGAGTCTAGATAAGCTTTATAACCACCAGGTGCCTAGAGTTCATACTGTAGTCATTATACTCATTCCATTCAAACACATAAAGCTGTTTCTGACCCACAGATCGTCATACGAACAAAATCTACATTGACCTGAAGCAGGTGAGACGTTACAAGTTTGCTGTAACTTTACTCTGGTCGCACGTTCTGTTGTCAAGGGCTGATTCATCTTTACAACAAAAACAACAAAAATCCGCGCTTTTTACTGTTAAGGCTTAAATTTGATATAGCGATACAAACGGACCGTAAAGAGGTCATACCTATCCCCTGTTAAGACTAATCTCCAAGCAGATCCTACGATGGCTGATGGGCACTCCTCGGGCCAATGGATACAGTCTTGCCACTATAGGATCTGCTTGAAGATTAGTTGAGCCCATTTCTAGCGAAATACAACCGTTGTATGCACGGTGTCTACAGCATTGTCTTTCACATCTTTGCCTTGTTGCGTTACGTGTTAGCGGCTGTACCGGTTAGTCATAACGATACGTTTGTTTGGTCAGCACGGCTACAATGATGATCAGGGTGAAATCGACATCGGCGATCTGCTCCAGCTGGACCAGTGGCACTACAATGGGACCGAGCCAGTCCAGATGGCCATAGACAAGCTCCGCGTCAGGTATATAATGGATCATATTCTGAGAAATTCGGATGGTATTTCATGTTTTTGCCAGCGCGTCACAATATATTGGGATTTGATAAGCGCTGCTGACTACAGAAAGCCTTCTCCCATTTGATCATGAGTTAATACCCTAGGTAGACTTCGGGGAAGACACACCTAGTAGTATAATGTAGATGTGGAATAATGTAGACATCGATGAAATTGTGGAAAACCACAGCCATTGGGTTGACAGAACATCACTAGTGCGGATAGGGTAGGTAGTCATTGTCATCTCAGCTGTTTATCCTTAGACACTCTCCTGAGCAACTATCTATGTTTCTCTCGGCAGGGAGGGTGATAAGGTGTTGGATGTGGGTTCCGGGATCGGCGGCCCAGCCCGTTACCTCGCCCACGCCACCAAGTGTGAAGTCACGGCCCTTGAGCTGTTACCAGACAACCATGACATCGGGGTGGACCTGACCAAGCGCTCGGGGATGGACAGCAACGTCACCCACGTCTGTGGAGACATTATGACTGCCGACTTAGGTTGGGAATCATTTATCTATGGATATCAATACTCTGTCTGCATGTTATCAAATTGATCCATCATAACAGATTAACTTTTCGTCATCTGTCAGGGCCATGATGTTGACTCGGCAAAGATGGTATTGACCGAAGCACATACATTTACGTCACATGCATGTGCATGTGAACTAATCTCCAAACAGATCTTTCGGTGGCTGCAAGACAGATGAAATTCCCAGGCAGTATCCAGTTGCCAGGCAGTTAACAGTACAAAAACTTTGGAAAGCCTGATAAAAACACCCCAAACATGCAAAAAATACGCCGAAGCCTAAACTTCTACTTAGAGAGTATGTGAATAATAAAGACACAACATTCTTATGTTATCGTTTTTGTGTTCAATCTAGGTGAAGAGTCCTTCGATGGTATCATGAGTATCCAAGTCTTCCTGCACGTCAACGACAAGGCGGCTTTGTTCAAACGATGCTTGGATCTACTGAAACCCGGTGCTGCAATGTAAGGTTTCAGTCAAGTAGATTTGTTCGGAGTCTTTATTGAGTTACATAGGAATTTGTGGTTACACAGTCCCTTTACTGCAACGCCTGATGAAAGGTGATGTAACCACTTGCAGAAAATTAACATAATTCTAGTCATAAGTTACCACAACAACGTATTGACTGCTGCGAGCAAATCAAATACATTGTACTCTACCATGAAGCCTCAATGTTTGCTCACATTCTCAGGTACATCGAAGACTTTTACCGGACGAAGGACATTAGCCGCGAGGAGCGGGGTGTGCTTAACGAGTTCCTGAACAGCACTGATGACATGGCGACCATGGAGGAGACCAAAGGCCTACTGGAGGATGCTGGATTCACTTGCGTTGAGGTAAAAATCATTCACGTACTTGATAAACGTTTATAGAAGATCCCGACTACTTATTAATAAGCTGATGTACACATTTTGCATCGAAAGGGGTTACATGTATATCAGCTCTACCGTAAATACACATACAGTGGCAGATTCAGATTCCTCTTGGTCAGAACATGTACAGCGCTTCTCAGTGTACATGTAACGTTAGATTGTCATCATTGTACGCATTTCGTTCGAAGGGGAGTGCTACTCCACAGTACTAGTAGTATTTTGTCGTAAGAAGCAACGTGTGGTGAGAATTCTTCCTACATAAACCATGCGTATTGTTTCTTTCCCACAGATGAAGCATCATACCAGCTACGGCCAGTATACTTTTAAACGCTGGGATGACTGGAAGAACAATGCCGACAAGTACATCCAGCTATATGGTCAGGACAGCTACGACGGCTGGCTTGGACATGCAAGCACCAGCAAACAGCTGTGTCATGACTTCGGAGTCGTGACTGGGGGATACTTCCTCGTAAAGAAGGCCTAAGAAACTGCTCATCAGGACGCGCCGATATTTCTCTCCTAGAAGATCATTTGATATGGTGGTGGGCTTTGGCTGCTGACAATTTGTGATCTTTAGTTCTCATCATCATGGTCGCCGCATATCAGAAAGTATACATTGTCACAAACATTTTCTTTCAAAAACATGGATATAAAGGCAATCAAAGAAACGTAAATACGCGCTTAACCTTCAATTTTTCCCTATATGCTACTATACTAGGGATCTTGGTGACAGGTGGTGGAACTACATGTATTTCAGAAACATGAAACTCTCTGAAATAAAAAAAATGTCTCAGGGAACCTTAGGGATGGGTAGGAAAGACGTCCCATACATCCCCCCCCCCCGTTGAAACTTTCCTACGGCCTTACATACATACACCGATAACCCCCATCAAAGACATTGCGGTAGGAGTCGTAGAACAGTTGGTAAGTTACATGCAAAAAGTATATGGTACCTGACGCTATCAGACGTCCGACGCGTCCCCCTCCACTTGTAGGCGACGTGACGCCGCCGCACCGAGGTGCCAGCGGCATACAGGGTGATCGTGGTGTTTGGCTTTGGAGAGTTTGGGAGTAAAGAGTTCAGTAGGTCGACATCCGGGGTCTTCACAAGAACAAACCTATAGGATGCTACTGTTACATATGGGAAACATAAGAAATTACACGGATCTCCCAGTCCAAAGGCAGTGCTTCCTTTCTATCGAAATGACCCTTAAGTGACCCGTTGCCCAAGCTAATTTCCGTCACGAATGACTGCCGACCCGAATTGACGTTACAAACTCATGAATATTCATGTCATTGTCATAATTTTAAAATCGTCTTAAATGACACGCCCAGCCCCCTGGGCACTACACTTACCCGGTGAGACAGTACCCAAAATTTTCTGCCTGGCGCATAGGAAATATTTTGGGTGGTGATCTTTGTTGTACTACTCGTAAAATCCGCTGCCCGTTCTTGTGTCCAGAAACTTGTTGTTGAACAAAAGTAGCTGACATCTTGAACATAATCTATAGCCCTGAAAACCAGCCCGTAATTACTCTATACAAGGAGGTTTAAAATCTATGTGCCCACGGCAGTGATTACAAGTGGTAGAAGATTTTAACTTTTGATCAGTGCGGCTTTCATATCAAGCCGATCCCATCGCCGTTGATATACTCTAAACGACATCTAACGTACCAAGAACTGGGTACCAGTCATAACATCAACCTCACCTTACGTGGAATGGCCAGGATGAGGCATGATACACCCATAACGCCGAGATGGTATCACAGGAGTAGACAACTACTTCCTTCAACCAAGGAGATTTAAAATAAGAACTGGTCCTTCCACTCCCATTCCTTCGGTTCATTCTCTCGTCTCCAGGCACGTGAGAGGAGTGAGAAGAGAAGATCTCCTGACAAGAAATCCCTCGGTAAGAAGCAACATCTGATATTTGCAACTGGAGTCTTTTTCGTTTGTTTGTTTGTTTGTTTGTTTGTTTGTTTTATTTGTTTAGATCGAAACTCCTGTTCACATAACAGTTTATGTTGGGGTTTCTAGACCTTTCACCGCCGGCAGTCATTTCGCAACAATTCGCCGGCAATTTGGTCGATTCTAAGTTGCCATATAGGCCGCTACTGCTATCGATAGTAAATTAAAGTTCAGATCATTTGGGTGTAATACCAGGTCTCCAAAACCCCAAAAGTACAGTTTTGTGTGGAAATGGCAAAAAACACACAAAAAAATTAAGATATTACATCCGATCTCCTAGTCCTAATACTCTGTAGCAAATGAAACTCCTCTTGTTTCGTAATTCTCCTGCGTCAGCAGAACATGTGTCGGGATTCTCCCTGTGTCAGGAAAACATTGCGCCACTCCCAGTTCACTTGGACCCACGTGGAAACCCCCAGGCTTGCCAAATCAGAGTCCTTAAGTATGCAAATTGTTTACCCTTCTTTACTCGAAGACCTGACCGCGTGTTAAGAGAGTCGAGCGGTCGGAGTCGAGAGCAGAGGAGTCGGAGGTTGAACACGGCGTCCAGTGCGTCTCCACGCGGGTCGGCGGCAGTTTATAAGGTTTCACAAGTTTAGTCTAAGTCCCCAGTTACCGTCCCGGTAACTTACCTCGATCGGCAACCAACCTATGGTAAGTCTTAATTCGTGTTCCCTCTTGAATGGTATTTCCGTTACTAGTATTCGGCCGCTAAGTGTCCCTGCCTCGTCTCTTGATTGTGTAGCCTACAGTGACAAGTTGCCTTCATGTATGTGTATGACATTGTATGACTAGTATGTTGCTGGTGTTGACCCAAGCTAATAAAGCAGAGTTCGGCGAGTAAAATCGATCCCCGTGTCTTGTGCGTATGAGTTATATATAAGAGCCCGAAAACCCTACCCTAGACCTTCATGTGACAAATGGTTCCCATGCCGGGAATCGAACCCGGGCCTTGTGGGTGAAAGCCACAAATCCTAACCACTAGATCCTCACATGGAGTCTGAAATTTTCACTAAAATATATTGCTACAAGTTGTCGGTTTAGTTTATTTTTTCTAGGGCGCCGGTTTTGCGCCATTATAATTTGAAACCCGGCGGCGATAAATGTCGTCTTTCTTCTTTTGCTAGGGCGTTGGTTTGTCGCCATCCAAACTGAAACCCGGCGGCAATCAATGTCGTCTTTCTTCTTTTGCTAGGGCGTTGGTTTCTCGCCATCTGAATTAAAACCCGGAGGCAATCCATGAGCCTCAAATGACCCGTTGCCCAAGCTACTAGTACTTTCCGTCACGAATGACTGCTGATCCGAATTGACGTTACAAACTCATGATCATGGATATTCATGTCATTGTCTTTAATCGTCTTAAAGGTTAAAGGAAACGCCCATTCCCCTTGGCACTACACGTACATTCACCCGCGGTAAGACAGTATGGTGTCCAGGGTGTCTGAATGTTTAAGAATGTATATATAAGTGATCAGTGATAACAATTATCAGGGAACAAGGAACTGTATTCTCCAAGCAGATGTTCCCGTGGCAAAATCGTAACTGCCGGCCAAGACTAGGTCCACTGACCGCGGAAATCTGCTTTCAGTCGGAACGTTGAAAGACTATTAACATCCAATTGTTGTCTAATCAAACAATGCACGAAGTTTCACTGCCCTCCGGTAGGCCCCCGACCGGGTTCGCACTAGCCTCTACCAGGCTTCGGAAAACGGCTGGTAAGAGTAGAAATTGGCCAAATAGACAGATAATATACCAGGGGAGTTGGTCCGCTAGATAGTACAGTTTGCCGCAAACTATACTATTTAGCGGACCAGCTCCCCAGGTATGTTATCTGTCTATTTGGCCTTGCCGCTTCCCGAAGCCTGGTAGAGGCTAAGTCGCACGGCATATGTGGGTCAGTTAGGTCATCCTTCCGCGTCACTGCCCTCACTGGGACAGTGAACCTCTTGGCCGGCCGGCTATCACGATTTTGCCACGGAAGGATCTGCTTTCAGATTCGAGATTGGTAGAGAAGAAAGGATTACTGCTGGTGTCAGGTTAGTACCTAACACAAATAACTTCTATCAACGAAGATGAACTTTCAAACAAAGACAATTTTTGTTTGCATGTAAATGGCTGTTTGAAAATAACAACGGCTAATTATGATATGATAGGTACTAGGTCCAGCACTGGTTGATAAATGAATGAAGACCTAATTTGATATATATTTTTGCCCGACTGGCCATAGTACTGGCCACACGTTTACAACTTGCATACACATATGCATATAGACATCTAGTATACAGTACACTAGTACATTTGGCACCCTCTAGCTTCTTGGTAACTGGCATATACTGAATCGTACATGATTTGGTGTGAATTATGTGGATTGTGGAATCAAACCGGTTAACTGTATACATGACTGGCTGTAAGGTGACTAGTAGTAAAACATGAGTCTAAGATGTTTTAAAATGATCGTGAAAATGTCTTTATCCCTAGTTTACATCATGGAGACGGCTCATACTCAGAACAATGGTGTGGGTACCGGTGACCAGACAGAGAGGATCGCCCAACTAAAACAACGAATCCGCTGTAAATATAAACCAACCCGTTCTGTCAGCTCGTTTTCCGTCAGTGACAATGTTTATCACTTTTGAACTAGCGATAATAAGACTGGAAGGAAGCGGAGTAATTTAATTTTTTTTCCGCCAAAAATATGTTTTGACCCAATTCTTTCGTGACACCTTTTGTCCATATCGTTTGGACTATGAATAATTCAGCGTATGAACAGCGCTTTTAAGGACTCGTAAATACATTGTATGTGTTAATGTTTGTAACATGACAAAAACACCGTTGTTCGTGGCTGTAACAGACCCCTACCCGTGGTTGAGTGGGCCTTTATAAGCGAGGTTATATACATATGCATGTGTGATAGTTTCATCATGAGGAACACCAACAATGTACAGGATGAATATGGTGTCAACAGAGTCTAGATAAGCTTTATAACCACCAGGTGCCTAGAGTCCATACTGTAGCCATTATACTCATTCCATTCAAACACATAAAGCTGTTTCTGACCCACAGATCGTCATGCGAACAAAATCTACATTGACCTGAAGCAGGTGAGACGTTACAAGTTTGCTGTAACTTTACTCTGGTCGCACGTTCTGTTGTCAAGGACTGATTCTTCTTTGCAACAAAAACAACGCGTAGTTTTACTGCCAAGGCTTAAATTTGATATAGCGATACAAACGGGCCGCATAGAGGTCATACCTATCCCATCTTGAGATTAATCTCCAAGCAGATCCTACGGTGGCTGATGGGCACTCCTCAGGCCAATGGATACAGTCTTGCCACTATAGGATCTGCTTGGAGATTAGTTGACCCCATTTCTAGCGAAATACAACCGTTACGTTGTATGCACGGTGTCTACATGTCATTCACATCTTTGCCTTGTTGCGTTATGTGTTAGCGGCTGTACCGGTTAGTCATAACGATACATTTGTTTGGTCAGCACGGCTACAATGATGATGAGGGGGAAATTGACATCGGCGATCTGCTCCAGCTGGACCAGTGGCACTACAATGGGACCGAGCCAGTCCAGATGGCCATAGACAAGCTCCGCATCAGGTATATAATGGATCATTTTCTTTATTACAGTTAGAGAAGACGATATTTCACGTTTTTGCCAGCGCGTCACAATATATTGGGATTTGATAAGCGTTGCTGGGTACAAAAAGCCTTCTCCCATTTGATCATGGGTTAATACCTTAGGTAGACTTCAGGGAAGAGATACATGACTGTTAGTATAATGTAGATGTGAAATGATGTACACATCGATGAAATTATGGACAACCTTGGCCATTGGGTTGACAGAACATCACTAGTGCGGATAGGGTAGGTAGTATAGTCATTGTCATCTCAGCTGTTTATCCTTAGACACTCTCCTGAGCAGATGTCTATGGTACTCTCGGCAGGGAGGGTGATAAGGTATTGGATATGGGTTCTGGGATCGGCGGCCCATCCCGTTACCTCGCCCACGCCACCAAGTGTGCAGTCACGGCCCTTGAGCTGTTACCAGACAACCATGACATCGGGGTGGACCTGACCAAGCGCTCGGGGATGGACAGCAACGTCACCCACGTCTGTGGAGACATTATGACTGCCGACTTAGGTTGGGAATCATTTATCTATGGGTATCAATACTCTGTCTGCATGCCAGTATCAAATTGATCTATCATAAACAGATGGATGTCGACTTTTCGTTATCTGTCAGTCGTCATGATGTTGACTCGGCAAAGATGGTATTGACCGAAGCACATACATTACGTCACATGCATGTGAACATGAAAACACAACATTCTCAAAGTGTTATCGTTTTTGTGTTCAATCTAGGTGAAGAGTCCTTCGATGGTATCATGAGTATCCAGGTCTTCTTCCACGTCAACGACAAGGCGGCTTTGTTCAAACGATGCTTGGATCTACTGAAGCCCGGTGCTGCAATGTAAGGTTTCAGTCAAGTAGATTTGTTCAGTGTCTTTATTGAGTTGCATAGGAAATTGGAGTTGCACTTTCCCTGTACTGCAACGTTTGTCATGTGATGTAGCCACTTCCATGACATGTGTGATCAGTTTACACTGGTCCAAAATGATTGCAGAAAATCATTCTATAATTATTCTATAATTAAATAATTCTAATCATTACCGCAACAACGTATTGACTGTTCCAGGAAAATCAAATACTCTACGATGAAGCCTCAATGTTTGCTCACATTCTCAGGTACATCGAAGACTTTTACCGGACGAAGGACATCAGCCGCGAGGAGCAGGGTGTGCTTAACGAGTTCCTGAACAGCACTGATGACATGGCGACCATGGAGGAGACCAAAGGCCTACTGGAGGATGCTGGATTCACTTGCGTTGAGGTAATTGATTGTGTACTTGACGTTAAACGTTTATAGGAGATCCCGACTACTTAAGCTGAAGTACACGTGTTGCATCGAAGGCGTGTATATCAGCTGTACAGTAAATACACATACCCATGGCTATCAGAAGTTCCTCTTGGTCAGAACATGCACAACATTGTCATTCTATGCATTTCGTTCGTAGGGGACTGATACTCCTTGTCGTAAGAAGCAACAATGCGCAGTGAGTATATTTTCGATATAAACCATGCGTATTAATTGTTTCTTTCCCACAGATGAAACATCATACCAGCTACGGCAAATATACATTCAACCGTTGGGCTGACTGGAAGAACAATGCCGACAAGTACATCCAGCTATATGGTCAGGACAGCTACGACGGCTGGCTTGGCCAGGCAAGCACCAGCAAACAGCTATGTCATGACTTCGGAGTCGTGACTGGGGGGTACTTCCTCGTAAAGAAGGCCTAAGAAACTGCTCATCAGGACGCCGATATTTCTCTCCTAGAAGATCATTTGATATGGTGGTGGGCTTTGTCTGATCTACTCATAATTCGTGATCTTTAGTTCTCATCATCATGGTTGCCGCATGTCAGAAAATATACATTGTTACAAATATTTTCTTTTAAAAACATGAATATAAAGGCAATCAAAGAAACGTAAATACGCGTTTAACCTTCAATTTTTCCCTAAATGCTACTATACTAGGGATCTTGGTGACAGGTGGTGGAACTACATGTATTTCAGAAACATGAAACTCTCTGAAATAAACAAAGGTGCAGAAATTCCATTTTCTTTGAATCTATTTCATCTATAAATGTAATGAACTGTAAAGAATACTTCTATTTGGTATAAAGACATTTGCACAAAGGCTTTCCAACATAGGAAATATATCCGAAGAAACCGTAGGCCATCTTAAGTTTTATCACACCAAAGTATGATGTTCTGGACCAACTGGTGGAACGACCCAATAGAATGATGATTTTTAATAATGTTGAAGGGTCATGAAGATGTCTGCAATTCTATCACTCAGATAACAAAAGACAAGCATGCAGTGCAGCAATATGCAAGAAACACCAATACCATAATCTTAATGATTCCAACATTCACGTGAATACACTTTTAAAGTACTCCATGACCATAAATACAGTAGCTGCATTATTCCAACATCCTACACCAAACACACAACAAATTTAAAGTAACCTGCACTTTCAAAAGCAGTTTTATGAGATGTTCAACCAATGAATCATCCTGAAGGAAAAGGCCCATTGGAAAATATAATCTGATATACTGCATGTTAGAAATCTAGAAATATCTAATGGTTGTACTTAGTCACTGCCATAGCTGCTCAGAAGTAGAAGGAAGATACTGCTGATTAGAGAAAGGGCTAAAAATGAACAATACAATGTACAATTTTGTAATACTTTTAATCTGTTACTTTCATAGCAACTAAACAATGCATGTACTCTTTAACATACAATAGTATTGAACCATCAGTTTCTAGTAAAAATACCTCAAATACATCTCACATATACATATACATGTACTGTCAAATGCTGCAAATAGTGTGGAAATGGCTGAAATATATATGCATGAATGTATGGTTTCCTTTGAAAGTAGTGCATCATTTGCATGCCACATAACAGAAGAACTGCGGACAGTGATGATTGTCAAGTTTTTGTAAGACCTCACATGTTTTCCTTATAGTAAGCTGAAGACCCAGGAAGGATCCATCATCCAATTTTGTAAGGCAGATTTATGTAATCTCTGATGTACAGTATTTCTTTTTTCTCCATACACGTACACAGCTTTATGTATGTCTGCATTTTGTCTACACTCCATTGTGTACAAAACTTTTCAAATATATACAAGTCACATCCTATATCACATTACCACATGTATGTATAACCATTACTTTAGTTGTCACACATTTTCAGCCTCTAAATGTCATTTCTCAACACATACACGTTTATCCTTCTCACTGCTTGAAAGATGCAGTTGACTTGGTGACACCATGTTTCCTGCAAGGTAAACAAGACAAACATGTCAATAAACAGGCAGCTAAAAGAAACATGATCATGAATAGGCAGCTAAAAATATAGAAGTACGAAACATTAGGGGAAAAAAGCATGTTTAATCATCATTTTTTCATATGCACAGATCTAATAAAAGAATAGACTTTAAAATGATGCACTTGAAACAACTGATGAATATGGTACATTCTGAATAAAATGTGGATATATAAACCTCAATACATAAAGAAACAGACATATAATATTACATGAAAAGTGTCACTTACGCCTCCCTGACAAATGTGTCCATGTTGATTTGATCAGCGTCTGCCCCCACTGGGTGTGGGTCATAGTCCACCGCCCCTAGATTCTCCATTGCTTTAGGAAATAACCAATGGGAAATGTTAACATTTTGTTTAACACTTTGTGTATTGTGAATGTCTGTCATATCAAGTGATTGATTGATTGATTGATTGATTCACTGATTGATTGATTGATTGATTGATTGATTCATTGTTACGGACCTGACAGGATCATTTTGAGTCAACTGACTCAAACAAAAAAATCAATTGTGGTGGAAACCAAGCATGTTGAACAGGGTAAAACAATGTTCATTTCACCCACCACAGGGCTGTGTTACCAGTAACTGTATCACATATATATTACTCTCTCCAAGGAGGCTAGAGGGTGAGGTTTCTGTATCTGTATATGTATAGCCAGTATAACCGCCCTCGGCATAACACACCAGCTTTGCAGGCATGCAGCAGCTGGCTATATTACACCTAACCTTGTGTTATAACCTCCTTGCTCTCTCTTTACAGAAATCTTCATGTACTCGCTTCCTTTCATTGAAAAATGATCCTTACCACCAGTCAACTTTTTACAAAGAAGAACAGCCATTGATAAAGCATGTAATCTAATAAACCAAACTGTACTCCATCTAGTTTATTCACAGAGATCCAAACATGAGCAATAGTAAAACTAAGACTTGTGCTAGCCATCCACACTTGAGTCCTTTCCTTACCGTGTTTGTACTGTTCCAATGTAATGAAGCCCTTCCTAGTGGGGTCCAGGATTCCGAACAAGGCTTGCAGGTTGGTGTCATCAAACAAGACAGGAAAGTCCAGCTGACTCAGCTTGGACGTACGTAACCTTTCAAGGTACTGTATCAGGTACTGCCTCGGGTTGTCTACAAGGAAGAGGGGGGGGGGGTAATACACATAAGGTACTCAGTATCCTCTGTATCTGAGGAGGCATAACCACAACGTAACAAGAAAATATACATAATGTTTCAACAAGGAGCTTCTACACAGTAGAAGCTCCTTGGTTTCAACGATATTTTAACCTTATCCTTGGTTCAAAGGTGACAGAGCTCTGCTATGTAGCAGTCTAGGACTGAAGACTAAGCATAATCCCCACGGCCAGTAAAATAAATTGTTTACAAAGCAACAATTTTTTGGAGGGGCGAACGAACCTCTCCTTCGACAACAGATATGAAAGCATATCCAACCCGAATATTCAAATGTCACAGCCACGAAGAAAGCGCATACAACCACTTTGGACACAACGAGAACGGAATCTAAGCACTGACTACACTCACCTGGTCTGCTGTACACAAGTTGGGCCGTAAGGTTGTTGAAAAGCTCGATTATTTTGTGTTCTTCTAAGTAGGCTCTGGCCGCCTCTTCCCTTGGTGCTGCCATTTTGTTTGACTGTTACCAACACGACGGAACCTGGGAACAAGATGGCAATTAACCTTTCACCTTTAGTTCGGAAAAGCCATTGTTCAGAAGAAATTGTCATTTTTGTACAGTCTGTGCTCCATTGAATTCAATACAGCTATTACACTACAAACATTGATCAATAAATTGGTATCATACTTTATTATTTTGGTTGTTTAGGTGCACAAATGCCCAAAACGACGAGAAATGTTGCTGGACACGAGAGCCGCAGAGCATGGCGGGATTGCAATGGCGCTGTTATGATAAAAAAACTTCCTCGTATCCCAGCTCTCATTATCCTACTTTTACTTACGTTTGGTTCCCAGGAGGCCTTTGTGGCATACATACGAGACAAAATAGCTTTAGGTAATTTTTGACAGATCCAGTGCGACCTAAGCAGACATACGACAACGGTAGGGGTACTGAAAGTGCGACAACCAGACTCACTTGAAAAGGGGTGGGAGGGCAGGTATATTTGGGCCGCAAGGCAAGTTACAAGTACGTAGTTAGGTTGTGTCGGAGAATAAGACGTTTACGCTTCTAGTGTATGGCACAAAGACTTAAAAAGGCCAATGGCAGCCGAAGGAAACACGCCGAAGATTTTCCCATCATCCCACAAAACGGTCGTGATCTTGGACCACAGTCCTTTCATGGCAGAACCATGTGGGCAGACCGTGGACTTCGACATTCTCCCAAAGGTTTGTAGTTGTACATTGTGTGTAACCCGACTAGTTAAAGTCTAAAAGATAAAAAAAGACATAAGGGTGGCAAGGTGGTCTTCTGGTTAGGGTTGTTGACTTGGAATCTGAAAGTCCCCAGGTTCGAATCCCTGGCAGGCCGCAGTTAGAATATCAGTAAAGTACACTTGTAGATTATGTTATTCACTAAATTAATTCCTTTTTGTACCAGAGATCTAGTGCAACCTGAGGTAAACAAAGGAATCATATTACATGTACCTCAGATCGTGCTTTCAGTAATACCGTGTGTCCCCAGCAGTCTCGCGCAGCCCCAGGAATCATCCCACTGGCACCCCTGGCCAAGTCTCTGTGGACCTGCACCGTGGAGGCAGCTTCTGAATATGCCAGAGTTGTGTATGATGTCTACCCACCCAGGTCCAGAGATAAACTAGTAAGTAGGTCACAGCATTCATGGCAAGAGAGAGTCCTGCATACCCCATTGCTTTCTTTGTGTCAAATTTAAATGATATGATTTATAATAGAAGTAAAATTCGTGGACAGAAATGGTTTGATAACTTGTCAGATTGGAAGTATCACAAATGTAGATAGTAAAATGTTTAGATTTTCATGTTACCAACATTTGATTGATAAATATCAACCTGGACAATATGACCAAAATGCTCTTACTTCCCAACCACAGCTGAAATTTGTGATCACGGACACAGAAGCCAGGTCTCTTAACAGCTGGATGGAAGAAGAGCAGTCTTTATCTAATGTAAGTACATGTAAGTTACCCAAAATATGGACTGATTCAAGTTATGATTATGCCTCAATATGGTATAGGAATAATCATGAAACTTCCAGTCATTTCAATTCTTATCATGGCACACACTTAGGTTCTTCAAGGCCTTGCTGTAGTAGGTCCACCTTCGGACTCTGATGATGCTGACAACTGCAGTGTGATGCATGGTCTGGCCATGGCTGTGGAGTCCCTGTGTGAGGGCAGTGAGAAGCAGCTGGAGCTCAAGGCCTCCCTGGCAGATCCAGAGGAACCGATAGTGAACAAGGGCAGGGTCGTCTGCATCACCACTGTGAAAAGGTGCAGTCATATATAAGTAAATTTGCATTCTATATCTGTGAAACAATTATGGGCATGTACAGTAGTACATTTTGTAGTACAGTCTCCTGGACACTGGAATATGCGAACCCGGGTTGCCAGCTTGCAAACCCAACGCACTATTGTAAGGCCAAAAGGTCCAGCCAGTTGGACTGGTCAGTTGGTGGCACTTGAACCCCACTGTTACATCTGTATTGCCAATATAACTGTCCTTTGGCATAACACACCAGCTTTGTTTGATTACAGCACTTCTTCTTATTGCAGGCTGACTATATAGTATTGTACATTTTGTTTTTCTCGCATAGCCAAGGCCATATCCAAATGTTGGAGGAGTGTATGCAGGAAGCCATTGTACAGCATAACAAAATTGCAGAAGCAGCTGATAAGTGAGTAACATTTTTATATTCTCACAACAATCAGGACATGTTGATTTGTTCTATCGCTCAGTCCAAAGATGCTGTCTACACATTGATCACTAGATGCCATGATGTTGGGAATGAAGGTTACTTACAGTTATCACCTTTTCTTAGAAAGATTTAGGATGTAGACGTGGGTACAACTTCTGGTAAATGGTGCGTGGTGGTGCTTGTTTATTGATTTTTATTGATACAGTAAGCTATAAACCATGCATGTCTCCACATTTTCTGGAGCAAACACACTGAAGAGACTTCAATCAGATACAATGGTCAACAACACTGTCTGTTTCTCTCTTGACAGGTTACCCATCACCCATTGTGAACTGGTGTTGATTCACACTGTCCCTGTTGGGGCAGAAAACAACATACAAGATCAACCAAATAAAGAGGTCAGTTTTGTAGACATGTCATAATAACTATGTATACATATACACACAAAATCACAAATTGCTATCTTTGATATTGTGAAGAGTGCTGACTGTCTTCGACTTAAAGAATTCTATATCTTAAAGAGAGGTTGAACAAAAAATTAAGTTCCTTAAGTTTAATGTGACTGTTTCCACTAGGTGTCCCCTGTGTTGTCCTGTGAGGTCCACTCGGTCCACTCAGGCAGGCACATTGCAGCTAAGCTGGCCTTACTGGTACAGAAGCACTTCTACCTGACCTCCACCACCATCACAGGCATACCCATGAAGGTACACCCTACCTGCTGGTCATGTGTGGACAAATCTGTAATGTGATTACTTCAAAACTTTGTACTTTATTCCAGCATTTGATGTGTCAATTTTTTAATGCCAAAAATTCAAATGATTTAATGCTAATGCCAAAGTTGGTAATGCTGAAAGTAGTACTGATGATTCCATTTGATTTCAACATAAGTAGACATGAAGAGCAGATAGCATAGCTGTGTTTTTTAACACTAAATCTTGTTATATTTTAACTAGGAGGAGCAAAATGCGTCTACCTCAGCAAACTATGATGTGGAGATTTTACACAGCAAAGACGCACACATCGAGATCCTTAAAATGGGTACGTGCTATTTGTTACTGTCAGGTGTTGCCCAAGGAAGATCCATTATAATATCTCACCTGGTTGTGTAGTGGCTGTGTTAGTCATGTAAACATATACACTGTCTTTCCCTCTGCTGTGATTTTTAAAATGGCACATCCATCAGCTACATTTCACTAAATGTATGTGATAAAGTATGAAGATGTCAACATATGCATGTGGCTTGTGGTGTGTTGTGACTGCATGTGTTGTGTCCTTACTTGTGCATGACTTGTGCATGGCATTTCCTGTTTTTTAAAGCCCTTTGAACCTGTTTTCTTACCTCCTCATGGGCTGCCTTACGGAGCAGGCAGCACGTCCCAAGGTAGGTCTAGGAGCCGGGTGATGGGACCCTGTCTGT
The DNA here is from genome assembly GCA_013266295.2 of Branchiostoma floridae x Branchiostoma japonicum. Lineage (NCBI taxonomy): Eukaryota > Metazoa > Chordata > Leptocardii > Amphioxiformes > Branchiostomatidae > Branchiostoma > Branchiostoma floridae x Branchiostoma japonicum. The sequence continues at coordinate 20,233,007 of CM023825.1, forward strand.
GGCTGTGTTGTCATGTCTGTGTGTCTGTGTGCAGTTTGATAAGTCACTAACATTATGTGTAAACCAGAACAAAGAAATCTAAAGGTTGATTTTTAAGCTGCTGAAATGGAAAAGTTACAAATTTTGGTGTAGAGTGAAAGTCAATTTGAAACAATAAATCACCCGTCATCCCTGAGCAATATGTTAGAAATGGCAGCATTGTCAAAGCAAAGCATTCCTGTCATCAAAGTGTACATAGTGAATTTGAGTGTCAATGGGTAGTAAATGAAGTACAAATGAACTTACATGAAGTAGAGAAATTCAAAGCTACACTTTGGAGAAGTTTAATCTTTACAATTTAGTAGTATTAGTAATAAAAGCAGTAGATGACTAGACCGTGTGTAACTGTGGTAGGTTGTTATAAGTGGAATAACATGCTGTGTTGCAGGATATGACTCCAGTGGGTTTGCCTGCAGTAAGGACAGTTTTGGCAGAGAGACTGTCATCTTGAAGTGGTGTACTCCTAAGACTAATATTGTTGGTAAGGAAATACTGTACATTACTTTTATATTAAAGGTACTTATAAAAATATCATGAATATAAAATGCTAGTTAAACTTAAAGTTATTGATGACCAAAAAGTAGGCAGGGCATTACTGTTAACTAGAATAAGGCCCTTCAAGAGAGTGAACAAGTTGACCATGCATGTTATTACATACATGTACATGTACATGAAGGGATGTCTCTGACCAGTTCTCTGTGTGTCCCTCCAATAGAGCTTCAGTACTGCACAGGAGCATACAGAATCACCCCAGCAGATGTGAGTAGTGAAATACTGTGTACATATGCTGGTACATAGCATACAATGTAAATGGCTTTTCGAAATGTTTTTTTGAAAAGATGTGTGCTGTGAAAAATGTTATACATCGTTTTGATCTAAGAGATCTCATCCTTCCTTCTGACACCAGGTGAACAGCAGACCTTCCTCCTGCCTCACCAACTTTCTCCTGAATGGTATGTACTATATATACTACTTTTACCAACCCTGCTTTACATCTTATGGCAAGTATGTAGCATGGTTTGGTTTCAATTGCCTTGGATTAAATAAGTTCAAGGAAAGCTTTGCAGCCTATAGAATGAATGTAAAGCTTGTCTGAAGAATGTTTTCCTGTGTTCTTCAAGGTCGGGCAGTGATGCTGGAACAGCCCAGGAAGTCTGGGTCAAAGGTTATCTCCCACATGCTGGCCAGCCATGGAGGAGAAATCTTCCTTCACTGCCTGGGCACGGGGAGATCCCCCCTGGAGGACCCCCCTTCCATCAGCGAGGGGGCTGGGGGGAGGGTCACAGACTACAGAATAACGGTGAGTTCAACAAACATAATGTTGGGGACATCTACTTGTACATGTGTGCTGCTTTCATCTTCCACCATGGCAGTAATTTTGTGCTTTGTACTGACACTGATTTCTGTCCGGATCCAGGACTATGGGGATTTCATGAAGGAAAACAGACTGATGCCGTACCCTGCTCCACAGGAGGGCCACATCCTGCCTGCAAAAGAAGGTCAGAAGCCGTACATATAGAATAGAAGCCGTACATATAGAATAGAAGCCGTACATATAGAATAGAAGCCATACATATAGAATAGAAGCCATACATATAGAATAGAACACGGTGTATTCCGTATCACCCGTACAAACAAAAATTATAACAACATCAATTCCAAGCTCTGAATCTGGTGTTTGCACGTGATACATGTTTGAATTAGAAGCCAATGTGATAACCAAATAGTACCCCATGTGATACTGCTAGTTATCACATGTACACCCGTATCGAATGTTATCGTGGTCCAGGTATGAGATAAAGTTCATTATAACTCATTGTCGGATATTGTAGTCATGTTGTCTGTCAAGAGACTTCATGCAGTTGAAGATGTTTTTCTTGTTTCCTTATTTCTGTAGCTACTGCTGTGTTAGAAAGAACCACCCGCTACTGGCCACTGGTCATCAGTGACACCATCATCTTCAACATGGCCTCTGTGAGTCAGCAGAGTTTTCTGTTTACTACTGTTGTGTTCTCTGCAAGGATGTAGGGACATGTGTCATTGTTCTAGTGAGATATCCATGTCAGAGTGCACATACATTCCAATGAAATTACTTCCCAGTTGTATGAGTAGCCTTTAGCATGCAAGATGGGGTGTTTTTGTAAGTTGAGTAGAATATAGAATGCTCCTGATAATAGTGTTTTGTTCCCAGCACATTGATCCCTTACCAACACTCATCACTAAGGCTGCACTGACAGAGGAGGATGTTTTGGAATGTCAGAAGGTAGGTTTGATTTTCCTGGTGATTTTTGATTTGAATTCACTGCATTTCCTTTGAGTCCAGATGATGAGCAGATGGTACTTAGATTTTGCTGATGATTTGTTAAAACAGGCAATCTATCACTTGGTTGGAATGGAGTCCAGGAGTGAGCCCCTCCCCATACCTGCCATGGGCACCAGGGGGAAGGGACCCAAGAGGTAAGATACGTTAGCAACTGATGAAGCAGATTAAAATGAATTACAGATAAATCAAACTTGACCTCAGCAACTATTCAAGGGACTGAGGCAAAATGGCTGGTGACTGGGGTGGTTGCTCCAGACAAGAGTTTAACAATGTAGAATTGTGACTGTTTTAAAGTGGCTTATTATCCAAAAGTACATGTTTTTGGCTGTGGCAGGTAGTTGGCCCGCCAGGTTTGACTGTATTGTCTTTCCATTAATCTCATCTGTATATTTACAGGGCCATCCCTCCTTGTTTATTTAATAGGATGAAAATGCAATATTATCGCTGTTTAAAGTTGAGAATGACTTCAAAGCCATAATGTCAGAAGCACTATATCTTGATGCTAACAATGTAACGTTTGGCATAGATGAAAGAAAATGTTTAAACCTCTAAAACGTATTGATTTAATTTATAGGACAGTAAACATGTAGTAACAGTATCATTCAAGAATTTTATCTTGTGCTGTTCCCCAGGGATGAACAGTACAGACAGATGTGGGCAGAGTTGGACACCCTGTTACGAGCTCACGCCTCCACTTCCATCAACCACCAGAAGGTCTTGGAGTGTCTGCAGGAGATAAGGAGACCGGCAGAGGAGGCCAAGGAAAGCTCAAGGAAAGCAGGAAAGAAGGAGGAAGTGGCTGTGAAGGAGGAGAGGATGATGACAGAGCAGAGTACAGCTGAGCTGGCCTGGCAGGAGATACAGAGGTCAATAACTAATTTGTACATTGCACAAAGACCGGTGTAAGGGCCAAGTGGGTAGGGTGTTCGCCTTGCATTCAGTAGGTCCTGAGTACGATCCCGACTGAGTCATACCAAAGACTTTAAAGATGGTACTTTCTCTGCTTAGCGCTCAGTACTTGGAAAAGGGTATGGTAGTTTAACACACACCACTACCAGTGGCCTAAGCAACTGCTGTAGTCATTGCACTACAATGTGGCCCAAGGGCTATTGGACAGAGATGGGTGCCACCCTGTACACCATCTGGTGCAGGAAGGACCATATAAAGAAACTGTTTGCATGCAAAAGCATGATTGTGTGCAAACCCGAGAAATGATTGTTATCATTACGTGTTTCATTTCCAGATACAAGGCCATGTCAGAAAGAGAGAGGTCCGACTTTGAGAGAGGGAACACCAACAACGACCACTTCAGACACAGGCAGCAGACCGAGGTGTCGTCACCTCCCGTCAAGAAACTCAAGACTTCTCTGGAAGATTCACAAGGAAAACAACAAGGTACATATGTGGCACGTGGGCTGAAGCTTAGGATCATGGGAAAAATTGGTTTCGAAAGTGAATTCAGAGTGTAGAGATTTAAAAGACCAAGAGTTACTGCATATGCTTGGGTAACTAGAATTGTCTTACAAGTACATGTGCAACATTCAGTGATCAATTTATTTTCAGAACAATTTGTGGTTGTGAATTAGTTCTGTTTTCAGGAAGACGTTTTATGATATTGAAGCGGTCCAAGTAACAAGTAATATCTTTCTATTACTGTAATGAAAGTCAAACATTTCACTGCTGGGGTAGTGTGGATACTGCCTGTACAGTACATGTATTTAAATGACGTCTATCCCTCAGGTGGACCACCATCCCTACTGGCCATTTGGACCAGTAGGATCAACAGTAAATACGCCTCTCGGCACTGTGAGTTTGCAGGCAGGCTGACGGCTGAAGGGAACAAAGCTGAGCTGTACGTTAACCTACAGAAGGACAGCACCAATGGGTGGGTAGATTTGGTTGGAAGCACCAATGGGTGGGTAGATTTGGTTGGAATATCCTTTGATAAGGGATGGGGTAGGGGCTGAGTTATAGGCCACGATGTCTGGTTAACATTCTGAGACAGATTCAGACCCAAAATGTTGGAAAAGTTGCGTTATACATAACAAAGCATGTTATGTTAGTTTGAGGGTCAAATTTTGAAAATTCCATTTATGAGTGGGGTGATGTTGCGATAGTCCATTTATGGACAGTAGTAACTTTTGTTTGGTCCATTTCTGCAAAAGGTTGATTTCCAGCAGTCCATTAATTGCATGTGGAGGGAGGAGTGAAATATACTGCAGTTGCTCACAAATCTTGCCTTTTCTGTTTTTGCAGGACCTCTGACAAGCCCAGTGGTGTGAAGCAGGAAAAGAGAGGACCCTGATCCAACATGAGATCCTTGTATGATTTTGTACAGTACATCTGTCTCAACCATTTCAGCTTCAGTACATCAGCTGACATTCCACAGGAAAGGACATTGCTAGTAAACTTGTGTTGATGTTTCTGAAATATTGTGGATGCTGTAGATAAAGAAAACTGTCACTCTGCCTTCATAACTTCAGAAGTGGTTTGTACCCCAGATCTATCTGAAGTCTGAGTCAAAGCTTCTAGGCTTACAATATATGTCCTGCCAATGGCACCCCAAGAACCTTGTAAATAAAACTATCTTATCCAAGTGGTTTTGTTTTTTACTAACCAACAGTGCTGTAATATTAAACTCATATTTTCATATATGAATGACTCTATCTAAACCATTGGACACATACCAGTGTAAATGGATTCTACCACAATAGCACTTTTTTCCGATACATGCAGCTGCTTACTCTGCAGCTTCTTTGTGGGATTTACGGTATGGTGGCAATTTTTTTTTTTTTTTTTAAACAGACGAAAATTGATACACGTTCGGATGTCACCCAAAAATTAAGTCAGTGTGGCCTAAGTCTTATAGGATATAGCAGACACCAGCCAAAGCCGTGAAATTTAATAGCTTGTTCAAAAATCTTTATTTCCCATTCAGAAAAATCTCTTGATTCTTTAATTATCATAAATCTACTTATTACTGAGCAACCTGTGCTACTGGAAAAAAAGAAATGTACATTCTAACCACTGGGGACCAACAAAATATACACAAAACTTTCTTAGAAAGAATCCTTATTAATCTTGATGAAGCAACAAGGTGCTTTGCTCTACCAGAGAGCTAGGCTACACTGGGTAGAATAAAAATTCAGGACAGGTACTCCCTATCTTATATCAATGTAGTGACAGTTGAGTTCACACTTTAAGTTTATACAAAAGCTAACAAGTGTTCAAGACTACAGATTGTCTGGATTCAGCCCAGTACCATTTCTGATAATCTCCATGATTGGGGAAGTCATACGACAAATGTTTGCTTAAAAATACATGATGTACCACTATGGTTAATTCTGTACAGTTTTACCAAAGTATTGCTTCTTTTATCATTACAAATATTTTCCTATTCAAAGGCTGCGGAATTGGGCAAGATATGTTTCATTTCACAGGTAGTACAATCTTGCATAGATGGGCTTTTCTGCCTCCGTGTGAGGAATATATACATACAAGAACTGAAGACTGGTTGTCTTCTGGATTGGTCAACAAATGCCTCTTTGGTCCACTGAGAAACTTGTATATGTACAAATACTAAAATGATACCATACATATACTTGTAGAAAGGATAAAGTTTGCTGAGGTTGGATTTAAAAGTGTCCTTTTACCATGACCTACCAGTAAACATCTGGACATGACCATTATCAAGTATACTGCAATCCTCACACCTCTATCATACCATATTGCTTCTGGGGACCCCTTCATCACACTTTGGTGTCAGCAAAGCTGAGTGGTTCAGGCAGGGGGGAGGCACTTGGTGTGTAGGGTGGGGGGAGTCTGTAGGGAGGGGGAGGCTTCCTGGGCACAGATGCCGTGTATCTGGGGGGTGGGGGGAGGGCTGTAGCCTGGGGCTCCATCCCGCTCAGTAGTTGCTGTGTGTCTGGGATTCTGTACGGAGGGGGGGCAGGTCTCCGTGTTGGCAGGTGTGTGGCCGGCGGCTTCTCATCGGGAAGAACGATTGGCTTGCTGGGTTTGGTGTCCTTCATTTCCACCTCGTCCTCCAGTACGATAGGTTTGCGATTTTTGGTGAGTGTTAGCTTGTCGTACTTTGGGAGCTTCTTGCCGGATTTTCTGCTTCTGTAGAGACAGCAGCCGATGACACCCAGTAGCAGCAGTATAGCTGCGATGCACGCAGCAGGGACGACAGTTCCCAACAGATGGTTGGAGTGGCTAAGTGGGGCGGGGGCAAGAGTAGCAGCAGTGGTAGGAAGGGGTGAAACCACTGCGAGATCACACACACCCTGATACCTCACTCTGGCTTCAGTCACAGGATACTCGGGTGACAAGGATGTCACAAATGCAGGGTTAACTGTTCCGTCAGGGTTTATCAGTTCCTCTGCAAGACTTTGTATGGTGGTATTCTGGCACGTGGTGGAAGACAAGGAGATGTTGCTCCACGAAAACACTACAGAGCCTTCTTTCACTGAGTCAATAAGGATGAAGTTGGTAGTCCTGTCACGGAAGTGGGTAGAAATCTTCTCGGACAGACTGATCCAGCTGAGGATGTCTGACTGGAAAGTGTTGTAGTTGATGTCGATGACGGCAGTGAAGACGTGGGAGGGGGTGGGGGGCTGGGTGACGGTCAGTTGGAAGGCGTCCCGTGTGGCCAGGCCTTGGGAGTCGTACGCAACTAAGATGAAGTGGTAGATCTGGTTGGCTGAGTCCTGAAGACACAAACATGCAAAGAACATCAAAACATTGCCAATATGTTTGTAAGGGTTTCACTGATATTCTCCAAAGAATGCATATGTAGATAATGCAAAAACACAGAAAGCCGGAATTTGGCGTACTACTAAGTACACTACTGTAGCTCAACAAGTAGCTTTCTTCATTTACTTTGGATTGTTGATTTACAATGTATGTAAAAAATAAACAGCAAAAATTGACCGAATGTGAAGTTCACAGTTTGAATACAAAAAAGAAAACACAACTAAAATTATACCAGCGGTAGAGAATGAAGCTAGTACTGAAAGATTGAACCCTTAGAGAAAAGGACGACTGTAACCCACAACAACAGGATGTGTTTATACCATGCAGAACCGGAACAACCAGTTATGCATTAGCATAGCTTTAGCCAGGGATGTTCCATTCTTGTTATAGGGGAGCAAAACACAGGTGTCAAGAGAGAGATGTCTAATCACAGGCACACGTGATGATTGTTCTTACCAATGGAGGAATCCCATACAAGGCTTGCCATTCATTGTTCAGTAACAGCCAAGTTGTTCCGTCCAAGGCGACCAGCTCCAGGGTCAGGCCGCGGGTGTTCATGGCGTCCTCCATGTCATAGAAGGTGTCATAAGGCACGCGGCTGTAGTACACCTGTCCTGCAGACACCTGCAGGTGGTCCAGGTGGTTCACCAGCAACGGGGGCTGGTTGGGCGGAACTGGCATGGGAGGGGTAGGACGGTACAAGTTAGATCTCAGCTGTAGTAGATAGTAGGATGTTATAAACTAGATATGGCAGAAAAAAATCCTGGCTGGCTATCATATCACCCACAACTCCAAAGATATCATCATTCTCCTGCTGGGAAGCAAAGGTTGGAGCAGACTCACATTTAACAAGGCTGAGTAACACAACCACAAGTTAAACCTTCCTATACCAACTACATGTACTCTTGCACAGGTGGAGAAGGTGAAGCAAGCAAATACACAAGATACACATGTACATGCCACCAACATCTTAAGGTACACATCACATACATGTACATCTTGACACTGAGAAAACTTCTTCCTAGAGGTGGGCTATGGAAGTGTCACCATAAAACAAACACCACATAAACATGAATGAAAAGTGAATGTAACAGTTATACATTGGACTCCCTCCTTCGTGCTTAAAGAGTGTAACATAGACTTATAAAAGTCATCCTAAATGAGGTGTGGTAGAAGTGCAATGTTAGTACACATGGCCTGGTCCAGGCATGTGGTATCCTGATGTTATACTGAAGATAAGAGTCCTTACATTGGTGTAATCAAACAAGAACTACCAGATATATTGAACCTCCCATCAGTCTACTGTTCTGTATTTCCAGATATAGCGGCTCTCGGTCTGCTCCCTCCTGAAATTTGAGGAGGGAGGGGGACAGCAGCCTCCACATTTATAGCCTTGGGAAAGAACAGAATCTGATGATGAGGCCGACATATCTCGTACTTCAACTTGTGTTACAGACTGTGTACTGGTGACTCATGGTGGTGGAGTGAGTGTTTAATATGGCTGAAAGTCGGCGTTCTGAACTGAGAGATCCTGGCTTCAGATTGCCTGCTTACATCAGAGATCTTTGACACTGGAGACAATAGTCTGTCATTGCTTGTGCATACACAACCAGGGCTTTTAAGTATGAGAACTCTAAAAGACTTTTCATTGTCCTCTCAGTCACACATACATGCATGAATTCAAGCCTGTCATTGGTGACTATAGACTACTAACTAGACTTACATGTAGGGCTCAAAAGAGAATAGACAGGAAGCCATATACATTATTTTGGTCTTTGCAAAAGCTGGCATGGATTGAAACCCTGATATACAATACAATAGCAATTCATCATCTCCAGTGAGAAAGATCTCTGCTTCTGTGGAGTGTAACAAAAATGTGTGAAGGTGTATTTGACTGTATGCATAATTGTGCTGAAAAGGAAATATGAAACCAACATAATCTACATGCAGAAGGAAACCCAAACCAGTGCAAACCTCACCTGTAGGGGTGCTGCTGCTAGACACTACTGCAGTGGAACTCACCACTGCTGGGCTGGGGGTGGGCAGGGTGCTGAGAGTGCTGTTAGACACTAGTGCAGCGGTGGAACTGACCACTGGCAGACTGGGGGTGGGCAGGGTGCTTAAGGTGCTGGAAGTGGGAACTGTGAAAACAAGAGAACTGAGGGAACTGGCACTAGATGGAGACACCAATGGAGTGCTGGGAGTGAGCAGGTCACCAAGGAATGAGGTAGGAGGGGGTGATGGGGATATTGTGGAAGAAGACAGGGATGAGGTGAGCAAGGAGGATGCTAGTGCCCCTGGTACAGTGGTTGATGGTGTAAAACCACTCAACATCGGGCTGGCAGACATGTACACGCTAGCTGTGGCTAATTCACTGCTGACAGCTGTGCTTCTTACAACCATACTGGATGTGGCAAGTTCTGGAGTCACCATGGATGAACTACTTGTGCTAAATCTACTCAAGGTTGCAATACTTGTAGCAAATGCACTAGCTGTGGCAAGTTCTGTAGTTAAAGTTGGTGCACTAATAGTGCCAAGTCTGCTGGAGGTTGCACTAACTGTGATAGGTATGCTTGTTGCTAGCACACTGGGTGTAGCAAGTTCTGCAGTCACTGCACTACTTGTGCTAAGTCTACTCAAGGTGGCAAGTTCACTAATTGTCTCAAACAGAGTAGAAGTGGCAAGTCTACTGGCTGATGCAAGTGCTGTGGTGCTTTCAAACCCACTGCTTGAGCTTAGTGCACTAGTTGGGGTGACCACACTAGCCGTGTCAGACTTACGAGACGTAGCAACTGCACTGGTTGAAGAAAGTGCTGGAAATACTGAAGTTGTGGCAAGTGCACTTGTGCTACCTGGTGTTGGGCTCGGTGTAAGACTGAGCTGTAAGGATGTGGTGAAAACTGCTGTGATGCTGGGTATGGTTGAGAGCTCCATAGAGGAACTTATGCCTGTGCTTGGTAGGGTAGACGATGACAGCTGGACTACAGTTGTTGGCTCTTCCCTCACACTGGTGCTTGTTGGTTGTATTGCAGCCGTAAAAGTTGTTGTTTGGAACCCTACTGTTGGTAGAGAGAGTGAAGATACCCCAGAGATTGCTACAGTTGGTGAGAAGGAGAGAACTGGACTGGAAGGCTCCAAACTTAAGTCAGGACTGGTGAACGTTGGCAGAACACCTAGAGAGGAGGCTGTGGAGGGAGCCAGAGGAGTTGACATACTTGTGACGACCGGAGTCGAGGAGGCTGGCATCAGTGTCGCCACAGGGGAAGGTGATATTCCAGTGGAGGGGGTGACAGGTAGAAAGGACAAGCTTTCTGTTGCTTCCAACGTTGGGCGGGTCACCAGGCCAGGGGTGACTGTGGGACTTAACGGCTGTGTGGACAGGGACAGGGAGGGTAGAGATGGGAGGGGGGCTGTGGAAAAGGTACTCTGGCTGGAGAGTGTGACGGGTGCTGCAGTAGGAATGGAGGACGGTGGGAACAGGGTGATAGTTGGGGTTGGCATGGGCGTGGCAAACCCTGCTGCCTGTCTTCTCCGTCTCTGTTCCCTGGAGGCGGTTGACGTCACCTGCCAGCCGATGACGCCATAGCCCAGGACTCTAGTCAGGACGCCCTCCTCTGTGTTATGCCTCATCACCTTGTAGAAATCCTCCACACCGTGAAACAGGCCACAGCTCAGCTGCCATGACAGTTCTGTGGACGTGTGCAGGGACAGTACCGTGCTGATATTGGCATTACCTGGTCCAGCCTCCAACACGGACTCCTCTAATAGTTTACCAACATTCGAACTACGTCGCTGGGTGAGCTTGAAGCTCTGTGGGTCTCTCCTCACAAAGTCTGCGAACTTGACAACTAAGTCCACTCTCTGTCTGGGTGAGAGGTCCTCAACATTCACTGACAGTCTAAGCACAGCCCTTGTCTCTCCATTGTAACATACAGTATTACTTTGCTGCGAGTCTTCAGTCATTTTTGTATTGGTTGCCTTTTCTCTAACTTGTAAAAAATCCCCCTGTATGGGATCAAACTGTAGGCTCTCAAGTTGTGCTGTAGATTCTGTAAGAACAACTTCCAGCTGGAATATATCGGATGCAGATTGTGCAGAATCTGTTGCCATAGCAGCCACATTGATGTAATACAGCCCCTCATCTTTTACCATGGGGACTCCAAATATCATTCTTGTTGATTGGTCGAATTCCAGCCAATGAGGAAGCTTTTCAGAGTCCACCTCAGTAACCTGTAAGACACAAATGACAGAACATTTCATTTGGTATAAAATTGATCAACAATCTCGAAATAATCCCAGAAATATCTCTACTAACAAACAAGAGTGCTATCAAAGACAGAAGTGTAGAATTTAAAAAAAATCTTTACACTTACTGTCTAGCAATGATTGCAAGACATACAATTCATTTGGTATTTTTGAGACAAAGACTGTTACCTTGTAGTTGTCCACATCTGTCCCAAACACATGGTGAGGTATCTGGTACATGAAGATCCTCCCTGCTGTGGCTCTCATGTCCGGGATGTCCCATCCCACCCGCTGTCCCGACTCCGACCATCCTGACCCACCCGCTGACACCTTCCCCACCCCCACAGCCAACACTGGCAGTACAGAAGCAAGCACCAACACTCCGACAGCCAGTAACAAGGCACAGGGACCAACTGTCACATTCCTCAGCACCAGGTGTGCATGACACCTGTGCAGGTGCAGCTGAGGACAGCTGCAAGTTCTCGTCCCATTTCTCCTGTCTGTTTCACACTCCTTGTTCTTCCTGGTTGCCATGGTGATGAAGGCAAGCAGATGTTTGAGTTGTCTCAAGGTTGATGGAATGTCCTGACTTCAGTTTCCTCTTCATTACCTTTAACAGCAATCCTGCAAAGTGGGAAAAAAATATCAATATAAAATTTATGCTGATTTTCAGTAACATATTGACACACACCATAACAAAAGTTTGCCATCTCTACTAGCCTAGATACACTGTGGCATGTAAAACACATTTGGTATACTTAATACAAATAACTGCATTATATGAAGGCCTAAAATATCATCCAGAAATTGGATTTACCTTCAGTTGTTAGCATACCCCGTAAGAATAACACTGTTCAGTGCATTACATACTGATTAGTCATAGTTACTATTTTGGGGTCATCTGTCAAGAGCTGGTATGAAAGGGTGTGGTCACTAGGATTGTTTGGATTTCATGGGTCAAAGTCTGAACTATGTCTGACATTCTGTTTTTATTGTGCCCTGTTGCTTAACAAAAACATTTAGTAAAAACATAAGGAAGTGTGAAAGACACATGAAAAAGACCAAGCTAAAGAACCATTTAACCGTAAGTCTGTGTTGTCACCTGTGCATGGCATAGTACTGGGTTGGTACAGTTTACACTGAGTGGTTGAGCTGTAAGCCTAAGTTTTCGGGTAACATTGTCTGTCTGACTATGTTTGTAGATTCTACAGCTCCAGGTAGCTCAACTTCTGGGCAGGTTAATCATACCTTAACTACATCATGTTTGTACTTATGTAATGAGGGATCTATACTTGTTCCCCACTTCAAGCATATACTACAGTTATGTACCTAAAATTCCGTCAACAACTGACCACTTAACACCAAATCCCAACCATATACGAGTAAACACCCTTCTTGAGTTGCCCCTAAAAGTATGTACACAGTAAACCACACGACATGAGCCATCTTATCTGTGCCAATCTGTACTGTTGGTGCCCAAACGGACACGTAGTCCCGTCATCGCTATCTGTCTCCACGATCGTGTCGGTGGGAACTGTTCATAAAGTAGACACCTTATACACTTAATCCTGCTTAGGATCCCTGGGGAGTGATAAGACTGGACAATGGGGCCTGTATAAACGTTTTGTTACTGCACAGGTAAAGCCTTTGGTCATACATGATCCCCAAACTGCGTGAAAGTTATACGTGTACTACATGTACATTTCAAGCATGGTATAGGTTACCGCAAATCCCGCCAACAAGTTTGCAAAAATTTTATTTTTTTGTGAGGAATGAACCTGTTTTCAAGACAAGACAACAACCTTGCAAGTTCTGACATACCCATAATGACAATCTTATTCTTTTCCCATCTAAAAACAAGAAAGGAGAAGGATGAAAAGTGAACTGTGACGATCATTTCTGTTGGACTTTGTTTTCGTCCAGTTGAAAAGCTGAGACGTTTGGCAGGGCAGCATCATTATAAGAATAACAGTAGAACTCCTGTTAAAACAGAAGTCAAGTATTGTCATGCACTGATTACTGCTATACAGTAAAATAACGTACAACTTTTCATCTTAATCCTAAGTTACCTTTATAAAGGCTTGCCATGATACAAACCAAGGTATAAGTGAAGTATTACTTACTATAACTATACAATTTTGAAGTAATGTTTATCTACAGTACGGTTTAGTGTAGAAGAGTAAGACTCACCGTTGTGAAAGCTGTAATGTTAGCTGGGCACATGTAGAGTGTGGGAACTAACGGTTGCAGTGAGTCCGCAAAGCTAACATGGGGCTAAATCCCAACCGGGAATGGTCCACTCTGCAGGAAGAGGGGAGAAAATATCACAGACATCAAATCATTCTCTCCTCTTACTGTTACAAATGTATGATAAACATGTAGGAAAATGAATTAAAATATTTAACATTACATGCATGCTACAAGACTACTCAGAGTACCCAATTCAATGGCCAAGGCTTCCCTATTAGTAACAGTCTGACGATGATCACCCTACGTTCTGAATCATACCTGGTACCTCCCTGCTAGGCATGTAATACTACCGGACACACTACAACACTATATGGGTCAAGTGGGGGCTGCAGGTATGTTAGTGTGGACCCAGCCCACAACAACACTGGCTACAAGACCACAGGACACAGTTACTAATGACCACCTGCCATCACTCACTGGGCCTTGGTTTTAGATATTAAATAGGATCCTATTTTTAAACCTTTTGTGACAGGTGGAAATAAGGAAAAAATATTAAATCACCTTAAAAAATCCCATCAAAGAAATATAATTAAGAAGCCATATTTGTAAGGCAATCCGGCTGTTGAACTTGATAAAACATTATTTCTTTAAACGTTATATCAAGTTCAGCAGGGATACATAATCCTTGCAAATAATGCTCTTTTCATAAACTTGCTGACAAGTTACAATTTTCTGAGTTTGATTTAAAAATAACATTTTAGAATGCATTAAGCTTTTAGGCAAGCTACAAGCTATGTCTCCTCTAATTCAGAGGAGATCATCTAAACTGACAGGTTGTATTGATAACGTTATAGTTATAATTGAATGTTGGAAAACCACTTTTCTTCACTTTGCTGATATCCTGAATTTTCAAAAGAGTTAACGTTACAGAAATTATGATTTGCACTGCTGATAAAATATGAAACATGATTTTGTAGCATGTCTTATCAGTTTGCTTGCCAATATTATCATTGCCAGAGACAAGTAAACGTGTTTTGTACAAACCCAGATTGGTTGTGAATACATTTAACTACAACATGAATGTTTCAAGAGAGGTTTTCTGAACCTTCTTTAGATAAGAAATTACTCCATGGTCCTAGAGTATTATCAAACTTGCTTGTGGTACTTTGTGTCCTGTATGTTAAACGTTATTTAAACGTTACAGGAAAAATACATGTTCCGAGATCATGATCTGTTCTTTTTGCTAGGTCTTAACTAGCTTAAGAAATACTTGTAGGTAGCATACAGGAAACAAAGGCACGCATGCATGAAAGGAAATAATAATGGCGAACAACAACAACACCTGGACACACCTGGCTGCACCTCCAACAACTGTTCACCCGCGTTCTGGTCACATTTCAAGGCCTCCGTGTGGTTAATTTTGTACTGGAATCATATGTTAATTTATGAAGCATCTTTGTACGTAGTAAAATAGTTTGATTACTCACCTGTAAGACTGCAACAATGCCTTATTAAATTACGGCGTCCCTATCCCCCTGGCACCGTTACATTTTACCTGGATACCTGGCCGTCACTTCTTTTACCCAGAATGCATTCTACTAACCACGGTTCAAAAGAGACCCCTGGCGTTCAACAGTAAAAACGCAGATTATGATTGCAGTCACTGCTGCATTTATTGACAAAATCGATAGAGGACAGTTTTGATCCATGAGGGGAAAAGACAACATGGACGTGCTTGTACCCGACGTTTGTTGTGGGTTGGAAAATGTTGCTGTTCCTGCTCTTACTGACGCAGAAGGCACAGTATTGTCTGATATTAAGGTACAGTAGACTGACGTGGACTCACGTAACGTTAGATTTAATCTAGATGCACAGCGAAAGACGTTGTGGAGGTGGGGGCGTTGTCAATAAATAATTTTTGACATTTGGAAAATCATTGACTTCAGCACTTGTTGACCCTTTGAAAAGAAAAGGACGGTTTCTCAATGATTTGTTCACTGCATAAATTTGATGCTAGAATAAGGTAACGTTCAGGCACATGGTCGAAGACCCTACTTTTCTCTAATGGGCTTCCCATGTCTGACAATGATTTCAATACATGTATTTCTGACCTTATATAATAGTTGTACAGCAAACTTTATGGACAAGTTAATGTTTATTAAATGTATAACTTTATTCCAAAAGACAGATATCATCTGTTGACCTTCTCAACTGAAACAAATAGTCTTTGTATTTTTTATTCTGTGTCGATGCAAATAGAGTTATAGACAAAGATTTGATGTACTAAACCATCTCATGTTTTCATAATTTTTTTCAGTACACTCCCACCAATGTTGCTGGTCCAGGAGCCCCAACAGACCCCAGTGAGATCATGTACGAAGGCTGTGACTGTCAAACTCCCAACTGCTCCTTGGACTGCTCATGTATCCTCCGATATGGACCAACATACGACAGCACAGGCTGCCTGCTGACAGAAGATCTAAAAAAGTTCCTCCGCTCCAAACCTATCCTGGAGTGTAACACCTCCTGTAAGTGTGGGGAGCAATGTTCCAACCGTGTGGCACAGAAAGGTGTCTCCTTACAACTACAAGTCTTCAGCACCCCTCAAAAAGGATGGGGAGTACGGGCTGCTGAGAGAATACCGTTGGGAAGGTTCGTGTGTGAGTATGCTGGGGAGGTACTCGGATTAGTGGAGGCCAAAAGGAGGACCCAGAACATGAAACAGGAAGACATGAACTACATACTCACTCTCAGGGAACACATTGCAAGTGGAAGGATAGTAGAGACACACATAGATCCTACCTACATAGGGAATGTTGGTAGATATATAAACCATTCCTGTTCACCAAACTTGCTAATGCTGCCAGTCAGAGTGGACTCTGAGGTCCCCAAACTTGCCCTCTTTGCTGGAAAAGACATAGAAGTAGGAGAGGAGCTGTCGTTTGACTACTCAGGAGAGTATGGGAACGTTGCAACACAGAAAAAGTTACAGAAGGGGACAGAAAAGGGCACAGACTCATCAAAACTGAAACCCTGCTTCTGTGGGTCTGAGATGTGTGCAGGATTTCTTCCATTTGATCCAAGTCTGTATCAAATGCAATTATAATAAAGACTAATCAAACAATGTCATGATGACTTTACTTAGTCATTTTTATTGGGCTCACAGTCTCTCACTAGTTTGATACTATCTTCATCCAAAGTAGAGATTTATTTTCAAAAAGCACATAAGCACCCCAGAGTCAAGCAGCTATTTACCGGTAGTATTAGTCACCATAATCACAGTGGAATAAAAAGCTACTTATTTTTGAGCCTGTTGACGATTGGTACAAATCTGTAATACTGTGTGCAAACAGATATCTAGTACAGTACATGTATCTAAATCAGCAGTTATTACAGCTATTACTCAATACATACATGTAATTGTATTGTACAAAGATGCACCAAATCTTCAGTCATGGCATGCTTTAAGTTTTACAGCATTACATGTACTTTCTCAAGCTGCGATAAAATGCGTATCAAAACATAATTTCTAGTAGTAGTAGATCCCATAACCTTTGTTCTAGTGGTATTTAGAAAATTTACATTCTATACCAATATGGCATCTTTCCTATCTCAGATAAGAAGTATTGCACTTTATGGAATGGCTGATTTAAAAAAAAAAACTGACAATTTATACACCCCTGAACCTTTCCCAAGTTCAACAGTCGTACTTAGCAAACACAAAACTTACATTGCACAAAACCAACACCTGTATTGGGCTCCAAGAGAAATATCTTACAGTATTATAAATGTTGAATTTTTTTTTTTATAATTCATCATTTGTGTTGTTACTCTGCAATCCTCAGAATTTCAATGGGCAAATTTTCACCTTAACATAATCTGACATGGAAGACCATTGTGTACTTGGTATATCTAATTTCCATATCTATTCTCCATCCAGCTGCTTCATTTACTGCAGTTATGCTAATAGGCTAGTGAACTCCCCCACATCCCCAGACTTCACAGTTTGACCTCCCCCACCCCTGGGGGAAGTTTGTCAGCAAAACACCTGAAGCCCAGGTTGGAGGCAGAGCTGTCGGGCGTGTTCTGACTACGAGCAGCGTTCCTGTACCTGTAGCAGTAGTCCTGGGGACAGGGAGGACAGGATTGTTAGTTAACAATGATTCAAAGTTTCCTTGGTTGTGGTTAGGATGACAGTTCTTTTTATATCAATTCAGTCACAGTATCACTGATAAAAAAATTTTTTTTCCTAAATAGTAAAATTGATAGGGACTCATTAGGGAGAAATATTTTATTTTCAAAGACAGTCCAACCATCTGTTTTATGACAGTTAAAGATGTGACTGTGACTCTTACCAAGGAGCTTCTACAAGCTCCTTGCTCTTACCTCATGGCACATGTAGGACCCTCCCTTCTTCACCTTGTCATTGGTTGCACTACTGGCTGGTCCTTTCTGGAAATCAGACAAAAGAAAGTGATCAGGATCTCATTTAACCTCTCCTGTACATTATTGCATTTCAATACATATTTGAGATGGACAGATGTGGGACCAGTCCCAGTCCTTGAATTCCTTTAACATCTCTTCATCATACCAAGGAGCTTCTACAGTAGAAGCTACTTGATGATTACCCCATACTTACAGGGTTAACTTGTAGCTCCTGTGTGTGAGGGATGCACAGTTACCTTCGGTACTTACAGGGTTAACTTGTAGCTCCTGTGAGTGGCGGACACTCAGCCAGTCGGACACCCACTCCCACACGTTCCCTGCCGTGTTGTACAGCCCAAACTTGTTGGGTTTGTAGGACGTCACCTGGAATTCAGCAAGCAAAACCTGTCAGTTCCGTGCAGAAATGTACAATGACAAAGAACAGAAAACAGAGACTTGGGGAATATTCTAATCTAAGGCGGAAAAGTAAAAACAGAGGAAACCGTGAGACTTACGGGCGCTGTAGAATAATATCCATCTTCCTCTGTGTTCTCCTCAGGAAACTTGCCCTATGGAAACATTAGTAACCATTGTCAAAACTTAGTAACACTGAGTCTCAATACTGTCAGATACAGAAATATTACAGTTTTATCATAAATCCAAAAGATTAAGATTCTGAATGTCCTCACCTGCCATATGTTCATCCTGTGTTCTCCCTTTGGCATTGGGTTGTTTCCCCATGGATATAATCTGCCAAGAGATTAAAAGAGGAAAATAATCACTGAGTCTCTCTAACCTCCTTGGTAAACATAACATAATGTATGATGATCACAAGATGCAGTACTGCCAACAGATCCTAGATGGCGGCACATGACTGTACCGTGCAGGTTATACCTGTTCTCCAGGCCTCCCCGGCTGGCATACTCCCACTCTGCCTCAGTGGGAAGCCTCTTCCCTGCCCAGGTACAGTATGCGACTGCATCGTTCCAGGATACATGCACTACAGGGTGGTCCATTCTGTACAGGTAAGAGAAGTTATAGAGGTCATGGTACCATTCCCTTACCAAGTAATATCATCACAAGTGAGTATGTGCTTTCAATTTCTTCTTCTCCATCAAAATCAGCCTCTAGCTTCATAGTCATACTACTTACTGAGCATTTGTTCACAAATCACATGTAAAAATACACATTATGTATATCATCAAATAAAATGAGCTGTATTGGCAGAAAACTTTGGACAATGAAGAGACAGAGAGGTTGTCTGTGTTCACCTGTTGCTGATGTCAGTGTCAGGGCCCTCAGGGTGTCTCCAGTCTGCACCTGGCACAGGTAACCACCAGGGGGCGCCTGCCACCTGAAAGGGGACATTAAACACTGCTCAGGGTAGATTACAACATCAGTCTTTCAGATGTTTTACCACAATGAAGAGAGAGAGAGATCTGGTAATCAAGGAAGCTCAACAACTTACTGCTTGAGTTATTTCTGACTTCACTTGTTCACTGATGAGGTTCTCCAAAACAAAGGAGTCCTCAAACTTTTCCGCCTGCAAAGACAAGTACATTTTTGTAATTTAAAGGTGTAACGTTATATACATCTGTTAATGACCATCTAGGCAATCAACTTGATATTGAAAGGATATTAGTCTGTCTGCCTATGTTTGGTACAAAGTACCAGTACAATCATGTATTCTAGAGTAGAGTATACTATTGTAAATCCCCCTCCCTCCCCCCCCCCCCCCAAAAAAAAGATGACCATCTAGCTGCTGGTCTGTTGACCTCTAGGTCGTTTGGGCTGAGCGCTTCCCAAAAGTTGACTGACCTCTAGGTCATTACCCCACGCCCCCCAACCATGCCTGCCGCCAGCCGTCCCAAGTATTTATCGATTTTGAGAATTCTTAGAAAGGGACATGTTGTACAATGGCATTGAATAAAAACAATTGATTTCAGTAGAAGGTTAAGGACGAGTTTCGTATTAAACTGTGGCACACCTCGGTAACAAATCCAGAGTCCTTTACAAAGATGTCAAACTCGGCGTTCGACACTTCGTACACGTCTGCGTAGAACGAGTCGACCCGAACTCTCCTGGCCGGGCCCTCTCCGTCCTGTGGAAACTTCACAGCATCCGTGCCCATCGTGAACTCCCCACCACGAACAAACACCATCTGATTCGTCCTTGTAGTTGCAGAACTTTCGACAGTCCTTGAAGCTTCCTTGTCAAACTCTGGAGTTTCTGCGCCCCCCTCCCCATCAACCCCTCCAACCGGTTTGCTGTACTTAGCCTTGTCTCGGCTAGTTGCTGCACAACCACAGCTTTCGTCGCTGCTGGATTTACATGATGCTTCTTCTGTTTCCTCACCTTGTAAAGGATCAGAGAGGAGTACAAGCAGGAGAACTACAACGCTCATGTAGCGTAAGTGATACTGGAAGGAAAAGTTTTTGTTCGCGATGGAGGCGGCCATCTTGAACCATCTGATGTACTGGAAGGGGGTGTGACGTGTCAACTTTGACCCTTGGAAACTTGTTGCAACGAAAAATTAAAAAGCAGTTGGGAGAAATTATGTCTAGTATGTACTTGCTTCAGTGTGCCCGCTGTAGTGTAGCTGGGGAAAAAAAATCTCCGACGAGGCGGATTTGAACCACCGACCTAAGGATGCCAGCATCAACCACTACAGTCCTCCGCTCTACCAACTGAGCTATCGTCGGATTGACGACAGCGTGGCTGAAACATAGATCTTTCAACAGTATTTGACGAAAGATCATCATTTAATGTGAAATATATTGTTGGTGTCCTAATTTCTTTTAAATTTCACAAATTAATGAAATTATATGATTGAAAAATACAATATAATCAATATACTTCTGGTCAGAATTTTTTTTTACAGTGCACTACATTTCTACTCAACCAGTACCTATGATTGGTCAGATGTTTTACGATAAACCAATCAGCTTTGACTATAAGGCCAAAGTGGTTTATCATTCCGCCCAAACTGTAGAATATGTGATAAGGCTCGCGCAGTGTTAAATTTTCCGGATGTCAGTTGTTAGGTTCATTTCCTCATAACTCATGCAGTGGGGGAGTGAGGAAAACTGTGTTTGCACGGCTGGTCCTGAGTTTTCTCCGTTGAAGTTTCCGCCGTATTTGCAATTCTTTGAGTGATCGAGTAATCCAGTGGAGAATTGATGTGCTTACGGCGACTGTCGGGAACTTTACCGGGTCATGAAAGCGTAGTTAGCTGGGTCGAGACGACAGTCGTCTGCAAAGTTGGCCCGCCCCTAGCTAGTTGAGATGGCAGATCTCACCGTTCATTCATCCCAAACTCTCCTGCTCTGAGACTGGTGGTCGACTTTACTCCTGCCAGCCGACGATGGGCGAACCGTCAAGCTTTCTCCACATCGGCGACATCGTGTCCCTGTTCGCCGAGGGCTCTGTCTGCGGCTTCATATCAACTCTTGGGTAGGGTGATCAGCTAGATTTCTCGGTGTAAAATATTGTGGGCATGGCCGACTTTTTACATGTTTTGTGTTTGTGTTCCGATCGGTGTCTGATGTGCCTTGTTACACCCACCAATGCATGTGTAATGCTCCGATCCAACATGCACTTCCGTGATCATCCTGTCGTTCTCTCGTGCACGCAATAGATATCTAGATTTACAAGTTGATACCTCTTGCATGTTATGGGTGAAATTTGCACGCAAATACGAAAACATTGAGTATAGAATTTCTCAGCATTCAGATCAATTTTAGCGTTTTTAATGCACGAAGAGTCGGGTAATGCCGATTTCTGGCAAATACACTAAATCAAATCATGCATCTTAGAATAAAAGAAATGGCCTGGTAGAACTGACGTGGTGTTTTCTTCCTGTCCAGTCTTGTTGATGACCGATGCGTGGTACAGCCAGACGCGGGCGACCTCTCCAACCCGCCCAAGAAGTTCCGAGGTGTGTGTATATGTACATGTGTGAGGTGTAAATACAGCCTAATGTGGTCTCTGCAAACTGGATTAACCATATGGACGTTTACCATCTGGGTAAAATCAGTGCAAAATGTATTACAAGCTCTCAACCCCAGTTGTAAATGGCTGTTATTACTCCAAGCTGTAGTAATAAAATCTGACAACTAGAAAGTAGACTAAAACGTAGAACACTACATTGGACCAGCATTGTATGGCAAGGAAGTATCCACTTAATTTACCAGGTTACTGGAGGTGGATAGTTTTCAGATCTTTTGTTGTGGAGTTCAAGGTTAACAGGTGACTGGCTGGTTCTACACATTATATGAACAAAAGGTGATAGGTGGTGCATATTCAGCAGGAATGTGAGTGTAAACAACTGTTGCTTTCACACCACATGTGCATGACTGTGGACAGGTCAAACAGGGCAGGGGGTGTGGCACGTCACCCTAGTGAACTAGACAGAGGTCCAATATTATCAATCAAGGTCAATCAATCTGTTAATGGAACTGTCACACAATGTATTTTGTAAGATTTGCTAACAGTAGTGCTATACAAGTTGGTCACAAACTATCCCTTTAATTCATTTTCATCCATCCAAACATTAGCAATGCCTAGAGAATTACCTGATAGCCATGTTCTTTATCTATAGAACTGCATGCAGTCAAAAATTCTGTAAGGGAAGTATATCATGTATTGTACACTGATGTTGTTAATATATTTTTGCTCGCACATATAAAGTTAAGTAATGCTTACCTGTTCCATATCTTGTGTGGCAAGTTATACCGGAGAAAACCAAGCGCTTGTACACTAGCGCTAAAGTGCTTTAATTTTCTTTTTCCACATACTGCCAATGTCATCCTTTGTTTGGATTGAGATTCATGTGTGTTGGCAGATTGGATTTCCCCATTATGTGCAACAGGTGGCCAATCTCGTCCCACCTCACATGATGGTACTGTGCACGATATTAGGGCTCCCAGTAATGCCCTCTGGTACCGTGATGCAAACAGGTCTGGATTGAACCTTGATGGATCCCATTCAAGGCAAAATTAATGGGCGCTTAAACTGTCTCTGTGGAGGTTATTACTTGTCACCTTCCAGTAACATTCCGGATAATACCAGGAATCAAAATTTTCCACACGTATGGGTGGACATGGTAATGGTATCTCCATCCATCTGTATCATATAGCATTTGGCCTCTCAGATAACACTGCCTTTTGGATGATTGTAACATGCAGACAATGTAGTGAGAGAGTCACAGCAGGCCAGGCTTATACTAGAATGATGGTATCATCAGTTATGTCCCAAGTGTAGTGTGTAGGGTAGCCTGTGGATAATGATGATACAGATCTAGTTGGCTGATGGTAAAAAGTAATAAGTATTCTTGTCCTGCATTGGATTATCTTTGCATAAAGGGGTACACGGGTGAAAATGCTCTTGCATTGTAAATGACGGGAGAACCAGACATAAGAACTAATAAAAGGTCAGGTGATGTCCTGGGAGGTCTGAAGCACCACCTGGAGTCTTCAGACCAAGAACCTGCCTCATGCCTGTAACAGGTGAAAATCTCCATAATCCCTCCTGATAAAGCTGTTAAGAATAAGGCTTTACAGTAGGCCTGTAGCGCTTGTAAAGTGTTCTTTGAGCAAAGTTGAAAGCCTTTTCTTTCCTTTGCTCTCTAGAGAGGAAAATGAAAGAAATCCTGGCCACTACTAGGGAAACACATGTAGAATACATGTATGAAACCAGATGTACACTATTTTTTTTTCAATGTAAGAAGCCAGCTTTGCTCCCTGCAATTGAATATCAATATAAAGTTGGATTGACCTAAAATGACTCAGGCTTTTCATATGGAAACTTAACCTGCAGACAAAGCTGACTTCATTGACTTTTTGGGTCAGCCAAGCTTGCAGCTAATTGGCTTCATTGCCCACTGCAATTTCCCCACTGGTCTGTCATGAATAACCCAATCTTCTCAAGGAACCAGTGCCCAGGGTGAACCGTCAGTGAGGTTAGCTAACTTAAGGTGAAGGTGGAATGCACCTTTCAATTCATCCTCACCTGAAAATTACCCACAAGTAATGTAACTGACTCTCTGGCTGTAAATGTAACTGACTGTTGAGCCTGGGTCGCAGTGATAAGAAGCAAGAGTGCTAGTACTGTGCTACCAACCCATTTCACATGTGACTCTCATGGCATTACTGATAATGCATAGAGCAAACCATATGCTTCTTTGTATTATGGTGTATTACAGGCAAAGATGCTGGATTTGAGAGCTAATAAGGTAGTGTGTAGGCTGCTTTACCCAGCTTTTCTAATCAAACAAAACTTTTTGCTCAAACTTTAGCATTATGCCTTTTCCTGTAAAGATGATACCCATCCACAGGGAGCTACAGAAAGTTTGCTGCCTCTGTGAGGTAAGGGAAAAGAAAAGATTAAGTATGGCTACTGCTGAAGCACCAGTAGTGACGTCCTCTGGTGATGTAAGCCTGATCCTACTGGAGGTAGCAGACTGGGATCAAACATCTTAAGTATCTTGTAGCCTTATGGAGATTAACCCTGCCACTGTCAGACCTTATTTGAAGTCAGCTTTACAATCAGCCGAAACATCTCCTGGTCCATACAACTCAGACCAACATACCCCTTTAGATTATATAACTTTTGTACCAAAGGTCCTTTGTAATGAATATTGCTGTATGGTTATTTTATATATATATCATATCTCAAAGATTTATTGTCATGCCTCCAGTGCATAGCATGTATAAGCTGTCAGAATCAAGTGTCACAAGTACATGTAAGTATTTCCTGACATCTAAGAGATCCTTCATACTCAGAATTCTGCTGGGATGCAGATAAGATAGCCATGATTTGGCTGAGGTTCAAGTGCTCATATTACCGAGGACAGATCCAAATGCCCCATACAACCCTGTAACTCAGAGTCTCTTACAGCAAAACTGTTGGCATTCAAGACGTAGTCTAGCATATCAGTATTTAAGTCTGACTGGATAACCCCAGTACCCCATGACTCAAACGTCAACATGGACATACATGGTAATCTCTTTATCGGAGGTTGAGTCTAATCTGAGCAACAAAATCCTGTTGAGTTGACAGTCTGGTGCATACATGTAGATGAACAGATGTATGTAGTCAACTGGTGTTACCGAAATGTTAGCAATATAAATGGGTCAAAGTTGCTGGCACATGTGAACATTGTAGAACTGATTTTGAATAATGGTGTCTTTCATGTTTACTTTTTTTCTGTAAGGAAACTTGTGTGCATTTTTAGACAAGACTTGCACTTGGATATTTCTGGAACAGGTTCAGTACTAGTACTTGAACTTATGGTCCCACGTGTGCTTGTAATGACTGTATCAAATTCGTATGGATGTACTGGTAGTATTAGAAATGAAACCACGACCACCATCCATGTACAGGTTATAAAATAGACCAGTTATTCACTGGCACAGCAATGATTCATGTGAAATGTAACAGTAGATCAATTGCATATTATGTAGTATACCATATTACCCCCTCCAGAAGGTCAAGCTCTAACAAGAGTCTTGAGGTCGTTCAGTTAACTCTGCGATTATGTTTGTATGGCTGGATATCTGTTTTATTGATCTGGTGGGTAATAAGCCTTATGTCCTTTATATATGAGATAATTAGTTTTAAAAGGACAGTGATATTTAGCTATATGATTATGTTTTGGAAGACCTTGTGCCAGACAGGACTTCTTCCAGAAGAAACAAGAAATCGGGGTTTTCAAAGGTCCGGGTGGTATATAGAGTTTTTGTGAATTCATTGGCACAACCAAAGAGATGGTCTGATATACTACAACAGGCCTTGGACAGAAATCGTGCAGGCTGAGACTGAGGCCGGAACAGAAGTGCACAAACCTGAGTTGTTCTGACAAGCCCTAAGTGGGTACCCCCAGTGACTTGCCATAACTGTGGGGGGGACCTTCCTGTCAATCTACAGCTACACAATCTCCCCTCCCTTCTTACCTCTCTCTGCATTCAAATACCTACAGATACACGAGCAAACACACACACACCACACACACGCACGCACACACGCACACACACACACACACACACACACACACACACACACATACACACACACACACACACACAGACATGCCGAAAACTATACCTCTGTATCCAGAGGTAACAAATGCTGACTGGTTTTTGCCAGCAGTAGCTATGTTATCTATCAGTCATCACATTGAAATAGAGACCACTGTGGTATTGGTCCAGGGGTAGACAGAGCAGACCAGGCGTACCAAAAGTGACAACTGAGCTATGAGTATGAGGTATGAAGGGCTTGTTGCAGCTTGTACAAAGAACAAACTTGGAACATTATGGTATAGGAAATTTTTAATGAGGGTAAAAGAGATATGCCTGCTGCTTTTATTTTGCATTACAGTTTGCAAAAAATATATACCTGTATCAACAACTTACAACATTGCATGCTCTATAGTCCGAATCTTCTATTGCAGGAAACAGATAAAAACTACTTTGAGCCATAGTTTGTTGTCCTTGTTTGACCCCTGTCCTGGTAAAGACCAAGTTTTTCATGGAAACGTTTCAGTCACCCAGACTCATTACCAAACAGACAAGACGAGACAGAAGTGTTTTGGTTTGACTGTACAGTCAGAAAGGTTGTATGCCTTAAATGGCACTGTTTCAGGTACTCAGGAAGACATTCCAAGAATGACAGCTGACTCCTGGGACCAGGAAAACATGCAGATATGTGTGATTAACTCCGTTTTACTCCCGCCTGTTCTGAAGCATTACCTGAAGGTGCTTTTCTGTCTGCGATACATCGGCCAGTTTCATAATACGTAGTATTTTTACAGCAATTTCATGCACAGAGGTTAATTGCAAAGGAACCAGAAATAGTGTACAATCTCTAACTGGTAATATGATTCTGAAAAGAAGCTTGTGTAAAAATAGCTACAAATGTTGTCAGTGATTTAATGAAAGCCAACTGATAACCTGGTATTTCCAATGTCTGGCAATAAGTGACCCCTAAAGGTTTCAGCTTGACGTCAGTTGAGAGATATTTCCTCGATGCCAGCCTTTTAGCTCTCCCTGTCGCAGGGAAGGGGCCAAGAAAGCTAGAAAGGCTGGCTGTTTGGAGACATGGAGCTCTGATAACCAGATTTCATCAGATAATGAAATGTCCATGCCCAAAATCATTTGAAGAAAATATCAGCAGACAAATGTTGTGAACCACAACTTCTAGAATATGTAGCTTATTTAAATTCGATAGACTGGGTGGTAGATAGCCCATAGTGACATGTAACGGAAACGTCGTAAGAACTTTGCTGTGAAATGTCAACTGCACACAACATTAAGGGCTTTAACAGCCCGCCATTTGCTTCTTATGTAACGCTCACTGCTCACGTGACATTTCGTGATCCTGATGGCTCTGAAGATGTGTCAAGTCACCTCATTGGAACATATCAAACAAGAAACCAGCTATCTTCTGTCTAGTTTTCTGAAAAAAATGTTATTATTGCCTACAAGCAGATTTCCATTTTATGAAGACATATTTTTAGTAATATGGAGGACAGGAAGATGGTGATAAATGTATGCCATTCATGAATAACCTCCATTGCTATTTTACAAGTCATCCGTCAATGAATACATAGAAAGAAACCAAGTAACTCAATGCCAATACCATGCCCACTGTATAGCAAAAAGCCATTAAGCTGGAGTTCCTCTCCACCTGACGTTGATTATAATGAATGTAAATTGTGTAAACAGCATTGAGGTTACAGACTTGACAAAAACATAGTGACTTGTGCATTAGTACAAGGAACACCTGTTTTAGACTACAAGCTAGCATGCTTTCTATCGGGTATAAAAATGAACTGTTTAGAGTTAAGAATTGTTCCCAGCATTAAATTTTAAAATGATGCATTGAAATATTGTACATGTGAAGCAGGTGCATTAGAACAACAGACTTTCTGCATCCCCATCCAGGCGGTTTTCTATGTTACTTGCTCACTAACTGCTAGCAAAATAACAGATACAGTAGCCTCTGTGCCTGCTATGAATCAATATTTTTGCAATGTGACAAAAATCCCATATAATCAATGATCATGCTGCACCAAGGCCATACCTTCTCATTCAGTGTGCAGGGTTCACAAGATATAACGGTTTTCAAACCTGAATCATATTGCCACAGTTATTCATTACCAGGGCTGCCATGTATTTTGCAGATTTACTCTAACACTTTGACATGTTGGGTCTTGATATTTTGATAAGCATGGTCTTTAGAGCTAGATATACACAACTCCGATCTGGTAGAATCAGCGAGGATCAGTTGCTATAACTTAACATTGGCCAACATATCGTAAATGTTAAACATTCAATCACATTACTGGTAGCTACTGATATCATGTATATAGTCTGCGCTTGCCATAAAACCTATTAGAAATATCCTTTAATGCTGTACGTTTATGATACTGAACATGAAATCGCAGACTGTACCAGCAGAGACTCCGATCGGGATCTCTACCGGCAGAGACTCCGATCGGAGTTTCTGTTGACAGAGACTCTGATAAGGATCTCTACTGGTCGCAGATTCTACCAGATCAGAGTCTCTGACATATATATATAGATAGACATTTTGCTAGGTACTGGTTGAAAAGTACCCTGTTGCGGTCATACACAGATACAGGGATCTAGTAGAAAGCCATTCCAGTTCAGTCCATTGCACAAGGGCTTTAAACTGATGTATTCCCTCGACGCTAGAAATAAAGCACTCGGAACTATCTTAAATCCTGGTTAATGCCATAGGGCTACTGGACATTGTCAAAACAGACCTTATAACCTCACCGTAAAGTGCAACTGGCAGAAATACACTTCACCCGACATCAGCATACATCTAAAACAGAACACTGTACTCAAAGACCTGGAGTCTTTCAAATTAAGAAATTAAAAGCTACAGTGTAGATGTATTCTTCTTTATTACTAGATTACATAATTCTTCCTTTGAAACAGAAAATGTTGATGTTAGGGCCATGCATTACGACTTTGGGACTGCTATGTGTAGTTGTAGTTTGGGGATATAGGGAAACCCCCGAAAAGTTCATTTGGAGGGCTGTGTACCCTTAATTACTGATAAAAGTTATCAAACAGCTTTCTGGAACTATCCTGAGGATTGCCACCAACTTCCTTATATAGTATGTCACATAGCTGTGTCAAGTAACAATCTAATATTGTTCAATTCAACGTTCATGAAAGTATGTGAGATAGTGGTCATAACGAGAAAGGTTTTGAAACATACAAATAACTGCTGTTGATGTTTCTGTCATCCTGAAAGAAGGACAGATTACTTCCTGGATGGCAGTGCTGTTGAATGATGTGAAGTCTACTTTGGCTGGTCACCACAAGGATGCCAAGATATGCAGTGACGCAATTCCGACATCTCCCCCAGGATAACTTGGGCTTCTGTGAAATAGGGGTGTAATTTGAAGCATTCTTTCACACAGTACAGCAGACATGTACATGTACATGAAGGATGATTTTGAGTCAGAAAAAGGACACTACCCAAAGAAGGTATATGACTAATTATAGGTTTTGAATTTTCTCCCAACAACACTTCTGTGAAAGAACCTGTTTTCAAATCTTGTTGTCCAGGAGTCTAGACCAGAATTTGTCCTCAGCTGACTTACGACAGTCCTACAACAAACTGATGAGCAATTTGAGGTAATAGGAACCTGTCATCTTTTAGATGTGAGCTGATAGGAAGAAAGAGGTACTGGTGCTAAAGCCTGAAGGGACTGCAAAGTTATGATGTTCCAGACAGTCAAAGCAGACAGACAAGAAAGACAGAGTGTACTACAAGTATGTTATCATGACAGCTCTTGACAGATTTTGTTGAAGAAAAAGGGCCACTTGGCAGTCAAAGAGCACTTGTAGGTACATGTGCAAAAGGAAGTAAGTCATGGTTCACCCAAAGGCCATTAATAAACTTGATGGATAGAGCACTTAGACATGTACACCTTAATCTATTTTCTTTGAGCATCCTTCTCTCTATGTATTATGTGTATTTTTACTCATCAATGACATTTAACTTGAGACTAGACTGTGTCCTCACACAGTTCAGGTAATGTCAGGTGTCTGTCGATCGAACACAGTCAGCCCATGTAGTCAGCTGTCTGGTTGTTTTTCTACAGTCAAAGGTTATGTAGGAGGTTCCATCAGACAGCCATTTTGCCTCCATACAACTACCAAGTATGTGCTGGCATGTACTCAACATCTAATGTGTTTCTAAATCGTGCCATTTACTCAGATGGCCTTGGCCAAAGTGATATTGATGTCTGAGAAAGGTATTGTCTGTAATGGGCAAATTCCATTTGATCTTTTGCTAGTAAAAGCTTTTCATTTAACCTGGGACATTTTTGGAGAACTGAGTAGAAAATGCCATCTTCATATATAGTCACGTTTAAGTCATAACACTTTGTACATGGATATCCATAACTTGTTCGTTTATTGCATTGATGTTTCAGTGTTTTTAGTAGCTGCTCTGTCTGATAGCAAGAAATCCTATGGAGATTGAAAATTTGCAGTATGAGACATCGCAATACAATTTTCAGTGAAACTTGGAAAGATCTCTGACCTGAATTATATCTGAAAATCACATATCAGGTATGGGACAATTTGCAGCTACTTTATTTTACGACCTAGTGGTGCCCTGGATACTTGGAAATGCAACTTGCTGCTACCCAAATCCCCAGTCCCTTGGCACCTAATAAAGATAGAGAGCAAGTCAACGGCATCTTGTTCCCGGTAACACAATTTTATGGGATGAAATAACATTATCACAAGAAATCACTATTTCTTGATATGTTCCCATCCTGGTAATGAGATTAGAGATTTTTAGCATTGACAGCATCCCTTTTATAATGCCAGTAATGTTATTTGTGTACTTCACAAGGATGAATGACAGTAATGTTTCTCTGGTGTAGCCATGTATGATTCTTGATATGTTTTATTGCTTCAGTATCATGTAAAACAACAAAAGATGACCTTAGCCAATTTTACTATCATAGGAACTGCTCTTTTATCTGTATTATGGATCATGGTTACACATGCATATTATATGAATGTTTGCCTTGTACTGTAACAATGCAAATGCCACCTTCCAACAACTTGATCAAGGGAAACCATGACGTACATGTAACTTCAAGACTGATGTTGTAGCACAGGGAAGGTTTAACCCAAGGTATGCCAAAACAGCTTGTGCTGATACGAAACAGTACTTTGCCTTAGGTACATGTACATGAGAAAATGCTCTGGGAAAAGACATACTAGATTTCTTTCTCTCGTTAATACTATTGCCTACAGAAAATACTATTGCTTACCCAATTTTCATCATAAGGTAAATATTATAAGTTGTTATTTTCTCAAAGTAAAGTAAATAGTAAGAACAAAAACTTTTTTCAATGGCACATTTTGGAAAATTACAGTCATGAGAGTACATACACCATTATCATGCATACATACTCGTGCATAACAATTATTGACATACATTCCAGCATCAGAATATTTACTAGCAGGTATGAAGACAGTTTAGGCATTCTGCCATCTGGCAGTCCATGTCAAGGCGAAGGCACTTCGCAAGCATGAAAGAAGCAATGCAGAAAATGTGGGAGGAGTTGATGAGAATAAACAACTTGAATCCACAGTTTACGGCCCATATTTCTCTTGCTCAGCGAATGCTTTGATGCTGTTATAATGAAGCGACCAAACAGTGACACTGCATAGTTTGTGTCACCTACAGTCATGCTTGAAGGCAGGGCAACTGTTACATATACATGTACCTGGCCTCTTCTTCTTCTTGAAAGCAACATGTTTGAAACTTTTCACTTAGTATGTCTACAAAACTTTCTTGTGGTATCGTCAAAAATTGCAATTGCTTCCTATGAAGCTTGCAGTATCTCTACATTTTGTAACTTTTATGTCTGTCTCTTTATTATCAATTTTCATTCCATTTTTTCCCTTTAAATTCTATCCCATAATGGTAGTGCCATAGACCTTATTACGTACAACTAGTACGTAATATTAATAGTGAGACACGTAAAGTTTCCTCTCAAGAACAAGCTTATCAAATGTCAGAGATTTGTGCGTCATATAATTATCATGATACGGTATGTTGTGTGCAGATTTTGATACAATTTTGCAGCCTTGGTAAATCCTTTTAATGTACCATTGATACAAATAATAGGCCTGTACCTGATGACGCATTGTGTGATTGAGTGTGGGTTTAACAAGCCGAAGGTAGAATATTTGACTATCTAGATACTGTCTGACAGTACATTCTGTTATCACCCACTCCTCTGACGTTACTAAGCACATCTACAGGGACGTGTGGGATGCCACTTCACGCAGACAGAAATTCAAGGGCAAGTTCAGTAACTGTTAAGTCTCAACTTTCTGGGGTGAAATTTGACTCTAAATCAGAACAACACAGTTTGATGGATTACGAGGATGCAGTTTGCCTTTCTGTACCAATATTTAACATGTAGCACAGTCCAACTTCCTGGTCAAATATTCCCATATGTGAGCACGTCGGCAGAACGTACTGCGCCTGCGCAAAACCTGGATTTTCGCTGGATTTTTGGTTAACGTTGCATCAGAATTTTGCCTGTTGCAGACCATATCTTTTTCTACACTACATTTGAAAACTACAGACGGGATGTCACCCTTATATACGCGAATTCGACCTTATATGAGACGTTCTGCCGAAGTGCTATGCACAATACATTACGGTTTTCGCGCAGGCACAGTACGTTCTGCCGACGTGCTCCATATGTGTAAGGTAACAGACCTTGGGGAAAGTCTGTACTACAGTTGATATAGTCTGTTACCATTTACTTCACATAGGAATTTGCAGTGATCTGTAACCTGCAGTCAAGCCTTAGGTTGATTTTTTGTTGCACGGTACACTTGAACTTGAACATGCTTGTACCGGAATAGCAGGAATTCTGATCCGACCAATTAAACACTGTTTAGATCCTGCAAGCTCAAGTTGAAGGTTGTTTTACCGATGCGGAGTTCCATCATGTGAAGGACCCGGCATTTAGCTTAACGCACAGATAATGGGTTATTGATTTCTGGGCTTGTCTAGTAAATTGTGTTAAATAATTTGTAGGATTAACTTCATTGCACCCCTGCTCATGCATTTATCAGGCCTGCAGTCAGGAAACTATCGATTTTCCCTCAGTCTTAGAGTAAAGGCTTCTTCCCTCTTCTTCTTCTTCTTATCCAGTTTTAACGTCTTTTTTCCCCGAAACAGGGTTAGACGTGCTTGCATCAAGTGCAAGTCTTTTTTGAAGCAGGATTTTTTTCCTATAACACCAAAACACTATCCACTCAGAATTGTACTATACAAGTTGAACTTCTGGATGACATAACTTCTGGATGACATTACTCAATGTGCTCAGGGTAGGTGAAAGCATTTGAAGCAAGGCTGAAAGATGGCAGACTAACTTCACCCCCATACCCATACTGCTTTGCAAGTTGGTCGCACAGACAAAATTGACAAGACAGGATCCATGTGCATTACAGAAATTAGGAATTGCAGAAATACTCATGTATACATAAGCACACACACACACAGACAGACAGACTGACAAATCAAACCAAGAACAATATTTTACTGCCTTTGGGTGAAGTAAAAAGTATATATTTGATATTTCAATGCAGTTTGTTCACTCACTCACTGTCTGGTTTATATTCTGAAAATCCTGAAAATTGAATCTTGTTTTTCCCTGTTTCATAACACAGACATGGATTTATTTCTGTATTACGTGTATCATATTATCTAAAATATTGGTGTCTATATTAAGGTATTTAATAATGTAATTTTGTAGTCTGAATAATTCATTTTAGACAATTGATGTAACAGTTGTTAGTGCTATTAAGGTTGTCTGTGCTAACACATTTGTGATAAATGCTTACATAAATTGTCCTGTTCTAGATAAATTCCCGCCCACACAGCATGAAAGCATGAAAGCCCTCTCCACAAGATCTGAAGAACCAGAAACGGATTAGTTACACTGCTGGTGTTGGTAATTGCCTTGATGAAAGTCATTTTGCACCTGTCTTAATGTCCGGCCATCCCAGCAGGACGATATTGCCCAGCCATTCAACGACGCTGAGTGATTATAGCATTGAGATGAAGTCATAAGAAAAGCTTTTGTGGCAGATAGCAGGGAGGTACATGTGACAGCACCCCCCAGCATACACTTTGAGGTCTCATACATGAATAAGGCTTAACCATTGGGTTAAATGAGAAAATATGCATCTTTTATGACAGCATATCCAATAAATGTTAAACGAACAGTTTCTATGGAAATGTTTTGCTAAATCTATTTCAAGCACATATGATCTGCATTCCTCAAAAAATCGTCTCCCAAATCTATGCTATGAAATGATATTTATGGCATTCATAACTGCCACTATTAGCAAGAAGCCCTCTCGCACCGTCAGTGCTGACCACAGTATTCATGATCAGGGCAAGAAAGCGCATGTGCTCGACCTATTACTCAATTGTATACCGTTACTTTACGTACTAATCTTGTCAGTAATAAAAATGCTGCCATCTCAGATACTTTTTATATCAGGTACGATTGACGAAAGGGAATTTATGATTTACCTAAACAAGCATTTTTTGAGCCCAATAACATTATTTTTTTATACCAGACTAATACAGCCACAAGACCTTGAACTTCAGGCTTATACTTTTAGTTATAGAGAGAAACTGTATGATTATAAATAAGAATGTATGGTGCATATCCAATGATATGGCCTGCCATCATGTTTAAATACATGTAGAATCTAATAGCATTAACCTCACTTGACTGAATCTTGGTGATTAAAAAGGAGTGATGCTACATTAAGGAAAGCATACATCAACTTGATCAAGCTTAAGATCTAATATTCTGATCGAAACCGTAGATTACGTTGAACATGGTTCATCCATGCTTGCTTGGCTTGCAAAACTACGTAACTAATGGGCAACTGGCATCAATTATACTTATAGTTCACCTGGAAAGCCAAATTTAATTGCCCCAGGCTTAGTAACAAATGGTCTGTGGGTTCACGTAATGACTATCCTGTGACTACACAAATCATGTGAATAGAGCAAAAACTTGACATTTTTTAAACTAGATAATATCATAGTGCTGATAGCATGGCAGTCACCTGAATTACACCTGCACCATTTGCTCTTTTGCAATCTGCAGTCATCAATGCCAGGTTGGTAACCACCTGTGAAAGGCAGGTGACATCAGTCTGCCTTTGCCCTTATACTCCCAGCAATGCCTGTGCTACCGGTGAATCCAGTAGACCACACCAATAACAGGATGCAGATTGAGGTCGCCTTGCCAGAATAACCAAACTTCATGGCATTTCAAACTGGAGACTGGAAGCTTGGGTCTGCCTCAGCCCTTTGTTAGACTTGCTAAATGCCTCAGAATTGCATGTAAATTGCAAGTCCTAGCTCTACACAGCACTAAACAAGCTTTACACAGCACTGAACAGAATTAAGGCCACACCCATTGAATCAATTGGTTCTTGGATTCGCCTCCTAGATTTTAGGTTCCTAGTTGTTCAAGTTTTTCCATCTATCAATGCAGTGGTTTCATTAAAGTTCAAAATTCATCATATGAATTATAACCCTGAGTCTATAACTTCATGGCTCCTATCTTAACATTTCGGGCTATCATTAGGTGCCTCGGCCTTTTTTTTTTTTGCCGTCAATTTATTTTTTTTCTGAAAAAATCCGAGAACCAACAAATTGAATTGGTGTGGCCTAATGGCATCTTAGTTGAAGGACAATCCATTTCAACTGTCCTGTTTTAACCTTTGTAGCAGTCTTCATTGGTATTCATACCAAGCTTGTTCCAGTATTGGTGCACTGGGAAGCTGTTAAAGTAAAGGCTTTGTAACACATCCATTATGTAGCAATCACACGAGTCAAGGTGGCATGGGAATGGACCAGGAAGGATTGTAAATGTTCATAATGTGAAAAGTTGATGCAAATGCTTTGGGGCCATTGGTTATATATATTTATTGTGCATGTGTGTGTATATACATATTTCATTCTATATTGTTTAAAATATTTTCTGTCAACTTTTTTGGGTTATACCATCCATTGCAATTTTTTGTCCTATCTTCTTCTTTCATACACTGATAATACATATCCTAGTTATATCTCATATTGTCCATTCCAGTTGAACTACATTATAACCTCAGATTGGACAGGAGTAATTGAAGGTTTGCACTTTCGTCAAGCTAGACTGAAGACATACAACTTGAGACCATCTACAGCATGGATGGTTCTGGTCAGGTAACGTTGTGGGTCAGCAGTCTCAGATAAATCAATAACTCATTATAGATACCGTTGACTTATGGCATAGTATTATCAATTCAATCTTACAGGTTGACTTGCTCTTTCAAGGTGCAACAAAGGAAGGTTAGTAAATAATATTAATGTACAGGTGCGCACGTGTACAATCTTTGAGATGAGTAGGGACGTTGCCTTCCAGGAAACCTACAATGTAGGAAAACGTACTGTAAATCATGAAACTTCTTCGGTGGTTTTATTTTCGCAATTTTTCGTGGTAACATCACCACCGCAAATTCATGATACTGGAATATGCATCAAAATATTGCTGTCCCAGCACCCTTCCTTTTTCTGCGAAATAGCCATATATCTTACAGTCAGCGCCAAAACGCTCATCAGTCTTGTGGAAAATTGCTGTGGAATTTAGCATTACTTGCAGACATGCCAGGAAGCCTGGACTTGACCTCAGCACCATTTAGGTAGTTTGTCTGTGTCAGGAGGTCGTCAGCACGAGGTGTATTATACCGTCCGGGGACTCCATGGACAGGCATAGGCATTATGAGGCATGCAACAGATTAATGTGTTCAGACATGCAATGTATCCTTTTAATTCAGAAGGGCAAAGGGCAGGTCAAATTTGATTGCCAGCCAATGAATGGTGCAATATAACTTTGAATTTTTTGTGTGTGAAAAGTTAAGTTTCAGTCACTGCACTTTCTTATAAATAGTTTGGCTTTTCCCAGTTTCTTAGACAATACTAAATTTAGAAACTTACAAAGTACACAGATTTGCAGCTAAGTGTGTTTGGAATGCTTATGTTGCAGTAACTTACCGGATGAAATATACTGGGGTTTATTGTAAAATGGCAGGTCATATTATAATTACTGTGTCCACATCACTTATATTGCCCATGGGGCCTATAAAGTGAATTGAGCTGGCTACATGTCATTCCTAAACAAATAAATCAATAATTGCAAACATTATACATTGTCCCAGTGAGAATTGAAAGACAGGTCATCATTACGATTCCAGATTTGACAGGGTTAGAATACTTTAAATGTATTAGTAGGAAATTCATTTATAGGGTTGGAAACATGGAAATTTTGATATAGATTTTGGCAGAAAGAAAATCTATATGAAAATGTGTCCTCTGTGTGTTTTGAAGATGTGTTTTTATGCATACAGTATGACTGATATAAGCATGTGTCAGAAGGTTACTTGACAGGATATTGTTTATATAATGCAACTGGTCTGATTCTCATAGTCATACAATACATTCATACTCAAACCATGAGTTACATTGTACCATGTTAACATCTTTAGAGCCTTTACTCAAGCCTTCACTATTGGTGTCACAATGCTGTCTCATCTCTTTGGTCTTAATTGAAATTTGTTTTAATGTAGATTGCTCCTTGTCCCAATTCTGACAAGGCTTGTACAGCTCATTACGTCAGATAAGAATACATTAGTTCCAGTGAGAAGTGCTGGTGTTATCTAATGTAGGTTACAGTAGGACTACTTGACTGAGCAGCATGCTTTGATTCATATGGACTGACATTGCACTGTGCCAAATGCCATATATAAAGTAGATAGCTACTTTAAAGATATGGACAAAAAAGGCTGATGCTTGAGTTTCCCATATGGGTGCATGTTCTTTAAATATGGCATTATGTAGACTACCCCAAGGAGCCAGTATAACTTATAATGCTGACTGTAGGGGATTCAATAAAACTGGTTTGAGTAAAATGTCATTTTGAGTATTGGGTTTTGTAGTACTGCACATGGCTTGTGGCTTGTAGGTCTGCCCTTGGTGCTGATTGTGGAGCTTATGGTTCTGTCCATGGTGC
The DNA here is from genome assembly GCA_013266295.2 of Branchiostoma floridae x Branchiostoma japonicum. Classification (NCBI taxonomy): domain Eukaryota; kingdom Metazoa; phylum Chordata; class Leptocardii; order Amphioxiformes; family Branchiostomatidae; genus Branchiostoma; species Branchiostoma floridae x Branchiostoma japonicum. The sequence goes on from CM023825.1 coordinate 20,271,148, forward strand.
TGATTGTGAGGCCTGTGGTTCTGCCCATAGTGCTGATTGTGAGGCCTGTGGTTCTGTCCATGGTGCTGATTGTAGTAATACTAAGTGAGTTGTTCATTATATAGATTTTGTCGATGGTACAAGTACTGTACGTAGTTCCTTTTTTCAATGATGTTGATAGTACTAAAATGTAGTTCCCTTTTTTGAATGTTTCTGAAAGTCGTCAGACCAATGTTTCCTTTGGCCTTTTACAAAATGCATTTCACACAGTTTGCCGCACTTCTGTACATTTGATTTTTTATGACAAATATTAAACAGACTTGAGTGCATGTTCTATTAGCTGTCCATAACCCCTTTGCAAGCTTTGGTAGTTTGTCTTCCAGTACTTAGTTTGCCTCCCTAGAGATGACCTAGATGCATATCAAAGATAGATTCTCTGATTTGGTTGTATTCTTTTATGTTTATCCAGTTATAATTCACTTTGTAGACAGAAATCTGGTCAGAATAATGCAGTGGTAGTTAAGAAGAGAAGATGTGTTTTGACAGGATTAACCCTGCATATAAGTTGCTGCGGTAGGAAAGAGTACCGTGTCTTGCTCGTAACGGTCATTAGTTCTTGATTGATGAACCACTCAGGTGAATGGACTCTATACTGTGCCAGTCTGTGGGAAATGTCCCAGTTTTATGTCTTTGATGGACACAGACGTGTTAAGAATCTGTGTAAAAGTTGTAAGCTATGACTTCCATTTAAATTTACCTTTCATCAAGTGTATGCCACCATTTGTGGCAAGATTGATAAACCACGCTTCCACTCCCTTAATTTTCCAAGTAGACTTTGCCAGGAAGACATTAATTGCAAGTAACTCTTAGTAGCATACTTCCCGCCTCTGACGTCAGTCTGAGTTAGAGTACCCTTGGTAATGACGTTATATATTGGGTCTTTCAGTGCACTAATCCTGGTTTGACTGTGTGCCAGTAATACCCCTGTACCGGCGTCATCAAAATGGACGACCCCCATTTCAGTCTCCGTCAGATTAGTGAGAGTAAGTCAGATATAGTTAGTACAACTGCCCAGCATCAATAGCCGTCATTACCGTTAGTTTGCTTAAATAGTTGTGAGAAGTTTTACAAATCCCAGGAGACCAGGCCATAAACCTAGTCTAGTACTTGGTGGTGATATGGGCTAATACCACATTGTGGCACCTAGCCAACATGGACTTGCCTGATTTACTACAAGCATTTACACAAGCTCTAGGCAACGTGTGTTACAGGCTGGGAAATTCGTATCAGAAGAAACCACAAAATGCATACTGATGACGGGATTAGACATTGATTTTCTCTTGTCTTTAAAAAGGATGAGAGACAAGATGCCTAGATACATACATATTCATCAACCAAGTTAATATGATGTTGGTCGTAAGCTAGTACATTATTGTACAACAATGGTGTCATGTAGTGAAATGGGATGACTCAAATTAAAATGAACTGTATGTTAGTAAACATACTTAGGCTGGTGGAAAAATGCCTCCATACATGTGGCTTAAAAGAATGATACTGTAACACTAGTATGATGTAAAATGATGGCTTAAGTTGAAACTTGAGCACATTTTTATGGTGTGACAGAGTTTACAAAGAAAGACTAACTTGAACACATTTTTCATTGTTTGACAGATTGTACGAAAGAAAGATAAAGTTTGACCATGTTATCCACAAACACAAATAAGCTTGAGTTGTAATGTATGTTGTTGTTTTTCTGGATGTTTTGTAGACTGCCTGTTCCGGATCTGTCCTATGAACCGGTATTCTGCCCAGAAGCAGTTCTGGAAGGCAGCCAAGCCCAACCCCTCCAACCCTGCTGACGCCGTCCTGCTCAAAAAACTACAGGTGAGTCTGTTTGTTGTCTTAACCAGTTTGTGACATATGCCAGAATGCTTTTAGTTTTTATGGTGGTAAATAATCTTTCCAGACCACAAAGTTAGACTATTACAGTTTACGACAACAATAATCAAGTTCAAGCCTTGTAGGAGCACCAATACCAGTACATAACTTTGACTCCATGAATTTTTTCCATGAATTTTTTGTAACGCTAGATGAATTAGTCTGCATTCAGCATGCAACTGCCTTTGAACCTGCAAGGTTTAGAATTGCTTTTGTGTTGTGTTGTACTGTACATTGGTACTAGAATATTTAAAGCTTCAAATATTCTCTAGTGTACTAGAATATTTGAAGCTAGTGTACTAGAATATTTGAAGCTAATATACTAGAATATTTGAAGCTAGTATACTAGAAGCTTCAAATATTCTAGTGTAGTAGAATATTTGAAGCTTACTCATTTTTTTTGTAAAAAATGAGATGTCATATCTCAAAAATAAGGAGGCAAAATGATTCTTACATGCCATTATCATTCTGAGAAATATTGATGTAGATTTGTAGAGAACAGTATATATGCAATGTTAGAATACAATTGGCCCAGCCCTAAATCAAAGAGAATGGACACAATCCAGAATGATATGTTATGATGGATACAGAAGAACAGGGCTATCTTTTTACGTCATGTGAGAATTCTATGTAGCACGAAGTCCATTAAAATGTCTTCCCGAGGTCCTGAGAGAGCCATGTGTGAAACCCCAGAGGTGAGGTGTTCTGAAGAGGAAATACTCTGTGACATTTCCTGCAAGGCTTTGGGGATTTTTTTTTCTCCACCAAACAATTTTGCATGGTTTCTTCAGTTGCATATGGTACAGCATTTGCAGGTGTTAAAAGAATAACTAAAGCTCTTACTATAGCAATAATTATTATGTGTTCGAGGGAAAAAATTGTGAAAAATTCGACATGCAGTATCAGATTCAGAGAAAGGTTAAGGAATAAATTCAGCTACATGTACTACTACATGTAGTTCTTTTATAGAGCTTTAAACATGTCATTTGTCAGGTCAGAAGTGAGTTCTGCTTATCGTTCTCCTGATTACAGACCTCAATTGCAAAGCTTTAAAAACAATTTGAAGTAGAATTAGGCGAGCACTTGTCTGCAATGGATATTACTGCACTGTAAGAAACTCGTGCACCCTGATTTAAAGCTAAAACCTGGAAGTATTACAGACTTACATGTATGCTGTAGTGATTGGTATCGCAGTGACATAAAGACATTACTTTAAGTTTGCCTGTATGCCTTCACTTTATAGACCTGTCAAAAGTTGTGAAAAGAAAGTTGTTGGAGGGATATTAGGTCATATATGATGCAATAAAGGTCAGCCATAAATGTCACTAGTGGACTTTTTACTGTTATACTGTAAAAGCCTATCTGATATTAGCCTATAAATAATAAGTGTAGAGTTTGATGGGGCAAGAGATGGATTTTCTTGCATAATCTGAATGTGAGGAAAATGCCAATGTGGTGAATGCATGGCTCTGCACCCACACTGGTTATGCTATTTTAGAACACAGTCCACTCCATTCCACTCAATCCCATAGCTGGAAGCCGTAGGGACAGTTTGACAGTTTACAAAACTTTTCCATCTATGAAATCATACTGAAATCTATTCATACATGTAGGCCACACAAATTTAATCAATTGGTTCTTGGATTCACCCACTTTTTTTTTTCTGATTTGAAAAAATATAATCTCCAAAATGCTGATTTTGGCCGCAACAGTTGAAGAAAGTCCTTGTCTTCCTAATTGTTACAGATTTTCCATCTGTCAATCCAGTGGTTTGATGAAAAATTCAAAATTCGTTGTTTGAATTATAAACCGGCCTGGTATTTTGACTTCGTGGCACCTACCATAGCATTTGGGGCTATCATCGGATGCCAAGGCCTGTTTTTTCACCATGTCGCTTCATATTTTTTCTGAAAACATCCGAGAACCAACAAATTAAATTGATGTGGCCTTTTTGTCACATTGTGGTTGCTATTTCATGAAGTTTGAACTCAGAAGTTGCAATGGTGAATGGTACTTGACAAGTGTCTGAGATGAGCTAGTTGGCACCACTCCAAATGGGCACACTGGGAGCCACCAGGATGAGCGGTCGGGAAGGCACTTTGTGGAACAGAACAAATGGCAAGATTTATTCTGTTTCTAATTGGTCTCCTGGCCAACTCTGCACACAGCAAATATATCAGGATTACGAAGCACTGGGAATAAGATTGTGCAAAGTTTTTTTTACCAACAGGCTGACACTAAAGTAATTATATTTCAGCCATACCATAGGTATGGATGAAATATATTGTGTTCTCTCATGTTTCTCCTTCTTCTCCTGACATTTCTTTAAATGGATTCAACTCTGTCATTATTTAGCCAAATGACCTGAAATTTGGCATGTAGGTAGAGTGACCAAATACCCCTAGACTTTTTTTTCATTTTTTTGATACAGGCTTTGAAAAATGTTTTATTTGGGTTTTTTGGTCATTTTCAGGCAATAAATGTACATTTTGGGATCTGGAGCCCTGGTACTACATCCGAATGACGCGAAATTTGGTATGGGGATACCTTGGACACATGCCCATAGAAAGTCATTCACGCTTTTGACATAAACCACTTGAAAATTGTGTAAAATAGGGCTTTTTTGCTAGTTTTGGACAAAAAATATACATTTTTGGCTCCTGTGCCCTTATATTAAAACCAAATGACCTGGAATTTGGTATGGGGGATCCTTGGACACATACCCACAGTACATCATTCACGCGTTTGACATACACCACTTTGAAATTATGCAAAATAGGGCGTTTTGGCTATTTTTGGACAAAAAATGTACATTTTTGGCTCCTGTGTCCGAATAATTAAACCAAATGATCTGAAATTTGGTATGGAGGTGCCTTGGGCACATGCTCACAGACCAAAAATCACACTTTTATCATATGCTACTTTAAAATTATAAAAGTGGGACTTTTTTGCTATTTTCAGACAAAAAATGTACATTTTTGGCTCCTGTGTCCTAATAGTAAAACCAAATGACCTGGAATTCGGTATGGGGGATCATTGGGCACACGCCCAAAGAATGTTATTCACACTGTTGGCATGCACCACTTAAAATTGTGTAAAATGGGACTTTTTTGCTATTTTTAGACAAAAAATGTATATTTTTGGCTCCTGTGCCCTGATATTAAATCCGAATGACCAGAAATTTGGTATACGGATACCTTGGACATATGCCCACAGAACATCATTCTCACTTTTGACATACACCACTTGAAAATTGTGTAAAATAGGGCGTTTTTGCTATTTTCAGCCAAAAAAAGTACATTTTTGGCTCTTGTGCCCTGAAATCAAAACCAAATAACCTGGGATTTGCTATGGTGGTACCTTGGACACATGCCCACAGAACATTATTCAAAAGTTTAGCATACACTATTTCAAAATTATGTAAAATGACACTTTTTTGCTATTTTCAGACAAAAAATGTAAATTTTTGGCTCCTATATGACCTGATATTAAAACCAAATAACCTGATATTTGGTACGGGGATCCTTGGACACATGCAAACAGAATGCTATTCACCTTGCTGGTATACACAGTTTTCAAATTGCGTAAAATGGGACTTTAAAATGGGAAGGAAATGGCTGAAATATGCTGTATTTGCTCCGGAGCAAATATCGGCCTTTCTAGTGTTGAATTGTATTCTCCCCGAGGTGTTCTGTTGAGGCCTCATCTAGATCTGAAGAAGTCTTTGATGAGGTCCTTGAAAGACCTGAAGAATCCATTAATCATCACCGTGATGTTGATTAAATCGTGGTGTTCATTATCAGACCTGTACATACATGTAACTATGTAGTGCACAGGTGCATTGCTGTCTTCATTATTTCATTGTTTTTCTCTAAAAGAGGGCAAGATTTCAACGGGTTTCGATAATCATAAAGGCAACATTTGCAGGCAAATGCAAAATGTATCTCCCTTTCTTTCCTTAAGTGTCTGCATTACATGTATATTTCACAGCCATAAATTGAGTGTAGCAAATTGTGGAACGGTAAGCCTGCATTAACTTTGCCTGGTGCACCTACCCAAAATGACTGATTCCCAATTTGCCACTGACCATAATGTTGAATTGTCATGTAACATGATACCAGGAAATATTATGAAGTAGCCTCCACATAAAATATGCCTCTGGGCATCCTGGAAAATTGAGTTCTACGGAGCAACATTGATTTTCCCAGTCCAAACCACAGTTCATTCTGAGTTATGAAAGCAAGCTTGTAGCCAACCTGTAACGGCAAGGAGGTATTAAGTCTGGAAGGGGCATCTCTAAAACTCAATAAAGGTCAGGGCTTTTAGAATTATTTTTGCATATTTTTGCAATTGCAATTTAGCAGACCTATGGTTTCCTAGTAATCCCTCTGGAGGACTAGAAGGTATACCAGGGCAGTAGCAGGAATTCCATACCTCAACAAAGTTACAAGTAGCCTGGGTACCATCCTCCGTAGCCACCGTGGTGGCCAGCGACCTTTGGGAGCGGCAAAAACTACGGAGGATGGTACCCAGGCTAAGTTACAAGTTGGTTTGAATAAATAATTGTTGTGTACATTCTAGTACTTATTTGATAAGAGACTAAAGGACCCATATACATGTATGTGTGTTAAGGTTGGCTATGGTAAGATTGTCCCTGATTGAAACCATAAGCCTTGACATTACACATACATCAGCTACCACATATTAGTCAGCCATTAAAGAAAATTGTCCCTCCCCTATCCCTATATACTCTCAGAATGTTTGCATTGTGACCTCATTACTGTCAACATTACTAGTAGATAGTAAGTGTCATAGATGGATTCAGCATGTTAAAGGTTGATGATCTTCATATTGCATGTTGTACAAAGGCAAATCCGTTTCTAATATACCTGAAGTCCCTTTGCGTGATTGCATTTTTGCCCTTGGACCTAATTTATGTTCAGTCAATTTTGACCTTAATATATCATTTTATTCAGGGGATATATATATGGAAGCAAAGAAAGGAGAATCATACACATGTAAGTAGTTCAAGAAAGACTATTATATATTTCCTATTTATAGCTTGTTACTCGTGACTGAGAAGATAAGGAATCCATTACTAATACAGGTTGCTCTATGGGCAGGGTACTTGACCCAGAAAAAGATTGATTCTGAATAGATAGTATTAACACTCCTGCTGGATAAAACCATCAGTACAGCCGCCTGGCCAGACATTTTGAAGAGGATACTGGCGTGTTCAACTAAGATAAACCTGCCAGATCACTGTAACATTGTGGTCTTGGTGTAGAAATGTCTGCAGGGCTTGTTATCTGCAGGATGGATGTAGTGACCCATATCTTCTCCTGGTCACACATGCCCAGAGGCCACTAATTAACTGCTCTTGCCTATTAACCCTGTTAGCAATATTCAGCAGAAAACACTTGCTAGTACATTAAAATGTGAAATATTAGAGAGATTTCTTTCTTTGCGGTTCTTAGTGGGTTTTTCCATTTTTTACTTTGTAAGTAGCAAAAGGAAATGAATTGCCAATCATAAAATGATAGCAGCTTGGAGATAAATTGACCTGTAATCTTCAAGATGCTATCCTTTCATAATTGCCAGTTTCCCTTTGTTCAGGCAGGCAGAAAGTTTGCATGAAATGGAACTTGTGGATAGGGGAAGCCACATCATGGCCACAAGTGATACTATCAGTATCAGTAGAAATGTGAAATAGCTCGGTACTGTGGTTGATTGAATTTCAGTCATGCATGCAGTCCAAAGTTGTAGCAGTCTAATTACCAATACAGTATCATTAAAAGTTTTGAAAACTGTTACTGTAATGTTTTTCAATGCCACCTGTGTTAAATCTTGGGTAGTACATGTAGGCTGAGGAATTCTTGTTGGGAAGGACACCTGCAGCATGTGGTGCTCCTTCCGACCAACCAGAGAAGCCCCCATCGGAGCGTCATCAGGTGCAGAAGGCTCGGAACCCGATATTTGGGTGACTACGGCACCCGGCAGAGCTCGCCTTCAATTCAACAAAAACTCCTTGGCCTACCGCCTATGGTTAAATGTTACTTTCAGAGTCCAAATTGATTGGATGGCATGTACATATGCAGTAGGCAATATTAGTACCTTGGAGCCATATTCCCCTCTGGGCTAGCTCAGCTGGATATTGCTCCATCTGCTATATACTAAAATGACATTTCGTAATTCAAAAAACTTAAAGCCACAAAAGTCTGATTCCTAGATGAACAAAAGGGAAGGAAGCAATCAGGATTTCTCAAGCTTAAAGGCACCCAAAGCAAGGTATTTATTGGTGGTACTAAAAATAGACTCCTCCACTAGCTTGTTTCGTGGCTATTTCAAACGCTTCAAATATGAAATGATGACGAAAATGTGCCAAGAAATGGCAATACTAGTACAGGTTGTTTGACAAGTACATGTCAATATCAGGCAGATTTCCTCATCCAAAATATCTCACCCTAAAATTGCATTGGATGATTTTAAAGTTTAACAGTAGAACCACTCATGTAGTGGAACTCATTCCTCCTCATGCATGTACCATAGTTTCCTGGGACTGCCAATGATAAATGATCACCAAGGAAGCTGATAGTCTGGGATAATTTGTTACATTCCTATCAAGATTTTTGCATCCGTTTTTGGAAATCTCCTGTCTAGTATCACCAGACTGTCTAGAGAGGAGATTCTCTTTTCACACTCCGTTGTTCCAGATACTGTGATAAGCTGTGTCTAGATTAGTCCCTGAGTGAGTGAGTCTGTAGACTCTGATGATACGTTTGAGGTTTTTAGAATTAGAATGAAAGGTAACAGTGGTGCTATATTGCAATAATATGGATTTTGTATGTACATGTGTATCTTGAATGCCACAATGACTAAGGCCTTTATAAATGCCAAAATTACAAGCAGCAGGTCAAAAAATCAGTATATATACATGTACTTTGAAAAGACCCCATACACAGATAGTTTTATTTAGCATAATTGTCCAGTAATTCCAAAGATTTTGGATATTCAGCACCATTCAAAATGCTCAGCTTTGTCACCAACAATGTATGACAAAGAGGAAGTTGTATTGGATGTAATTGTGGTGACTTGGGGATTTGAAGAGCTTATGAAGAATGTATTTCCCAGTGTCAGAAATCCAAATGGCTACATCACTGCCCACATAAGTAGCCCACATCGACCAGCAATAAGACAAAGATAGAAACCTTAATGGTCCGCAGAAAGCCAAGGGCTCAAGTGGAATTGGCCTGGAAGTAGTTTGAAGGTCAAATCACTCATGTTGAAAAGGCAATGTTTATTTGCGGGTTTCCTTGGCTGGCTATTATTGGCGTTAAGTTATGTTATGTTAAGAAAACCATAATATTTGTTTTGATAGTTTCATCTTCAAATCTTTGAATCCGTTTTTGTATCTGTCAGACTGGTAGGCAAGAGGAATCCCCTAACAGTTGGTTGTGTTTCAACAGCTAGGCATGTCCTTGGTGCTGAAAGATGGATTGCTGCGCATTCCGCTACCAAACTTACCGATTAACCATTCCCAGGCTGAAGTGTGAGGTCTGAAGGGCAGGGAAAAATGAGGGCGATTTTCCCTGATTTATAACTTGTGGTTTTGTCATCAGATCCCCAGAGAAACCATCACACTTTTGGAGAAGGTTGGCGGCTTTTTATCGGAATGAGTTGCCAGCCTTGTGGGAGGAAGTAACACCCACATTGCCTGACACGTGTTGTATCTAGGGACGGGATTTGTGTTCTATTCAGACAGGGATATCAAACATATTTGTCTGGAACATTTGCACAATTTATGGCTTGGATAGAATTATGGGGCTTAATGTTCTATTGAAAAAGCTTACGGACTGGAAATGAAACCAAGCCAAGATTTTTATATGTAACCAGATAGACCATTAAGAACATTATAGAAGAGGTCTTCTGTGCAAAGATCTAAATGTCATCCATGTAATTAAGGTTGGAAGTAGATTTTTCATGTGGCACTATAAGACAAATGGCAACCATTATTTCAAAGCCAGTTAGGCAAATGAGCCAGTCCTGGATTGTACCAGGTATCCAATACAATTTCAGGGTGGCAAAACAAAAAATAGTCTGGATGAGGAAATTTGTCTGATATTGACATTTACTGCCACTTCTCAGCACATTTTCGTCATCATTTCATACTTGAAGTAAGGAGTTCCTTTATTTTTTAGGTACCACCAATAAATAGCTAGAACCAGCCTATGATACGAAAGAAACAACAGTCGGTTTTCTATCAGCAACATGACATCAGTATGCTATGGGATAGGGTTGATTCAACCTACTACATTAAAAAAATGACCAGCAAATTGACTTTGAAAATGCAGTTTTACTGCCCTGAAATCACTTCGGGTGCCTTTAAGGTCAGTGGCCCTTTGTAGTATAATAATACATCAAAATTTGACCTAATAATCACGTGCAATACACCGGAAATTTAGAATTCAGGTCCTTTTAGAATACATTACAGGGTAGATTTTTGCTTTGTTGAACAAGGGTAGTTCCAGGTCAAAGGTTCTAAGGCTGAATGAATGTCATGGAAGCATGTATTACTACATGTATTAGAATTTCGAATAGAAGCCAACACTTAACCCTCACATAGTTCAAAGCCTAAAGCATCAATAAACCAATGATGCAATGAGATTTGACATTAAAGTGTTAAACCTCTGTGTGTTTTAAGTGGTAGAGATCAGTTGGGTAAATTACATACAGCTAACACAGACTGTAGTGGGACTAGGAAAATTAATGTTGTGTTTACGATTTAATACGGTCCAGAAAAATATCTCTTTTTTTTAGATTTCGGCCAAAGCTTTCCAACAAATACAGTTTAACAATGTAAATCTGAAATGCATCAGGGCACTGGTATTTTCAACACCATATTCTAATTATACAGGTATAAATTATACATGTGTATATTAAAATACTGAAGAAAGAAGTAACAAAAAAAGTACTGTCACAATGTTTATTACAGGTGTTCATGTCACTTTGTCTATTGCAACAGAAATTGGGAGAACAATTATTGTTATAAAATGATTCTACAACGTTGTCATCACTCAGATGTCAGATCAAAAATTTATGTCCCTTGCCAATGGTACACCCCCCCCCCAAAAAAAAGGCCAGGATAGGGAGGTTTTTGTTAAGGTTGGGCAGGTAACCAGAAACACATCATTTTTTTCCCTAGCCCTCATCATCTATTGTAGCCAGAGCCTGTCCTCCTTCAGTGATTCCAGATTTCTTATATAAACTTCTAAAAGCAAAGGGGGGATACAGTCCCTGATGTAATAACCACAGCAGATAACTTCCCTTACAAATATTGCCAAGCAGAAATTGGATGAGATTGGATCATGTTAGGATTTACAACATAATCTATTTTGAGCCAAATGAAATATGTTGAAACCCAGCCAGATCTGTTTGTTGTCTGATTGTTTGTCACAGTCAAGCCTTAATAAATTACCCAGGTCAATATAGTTTTATTATAATGATAAAAGTCTATGTTACCTGAGGTTGATAGGAAGATATGAATAGAATAATCTTTCACAGGGATGTAAGCCAAAACTTGTAATTCAGGTGAGGCAGAGCACTTGAAGCGCAATAGTTTTAAAGGCTTGCACGTTCCATATCTTTGAGGATGAAATTTCAATTCTATGCACAAGTTTAACTTAAAAGATAGATACCTCAGGTAATGCTTGTTCCCTGTTTTCCCATTTGCTGAAATACATGTACAATGTATTAGGAATCACAAGATTTCCGACGTCTGAAAGGCTGAGAAGAGATACTCCGTGGGGTATTACTGTATAAATGAAGCTGGTTTAAATAATGCAAACATCATTATAGAACTCATTGGAGTGTGACTAGACTTTATTCCCTTCACCAAGACTCAATTACTTCCTTTTACCACCAAGATGATTTTTAAGATATACATGTACATATCTTTGTCTACAAGACTAACATGCATTGGTCAGTCTATCTGGATTATAGATCTTATACTGTGTACTAGAACTGCAATGTATGCCTACATGTATGTGCCAGATATACCAGTATGGAAGAACTGACTGGTGTAATTTTGTATTGCCAAAAATATACCTCTTAAAAACATTGAGACTGGCTCAAAGGTTTCTCAGTTCTACATTCAGCTGGCTTCATGCCAGGGTCTGAGACATGCACGATCTTCAAGTCATGAATCCTCAGTCTGTACTCCAACATTACAGGATTTCCTAGTCAAAGTTTGTCTATGTTTGCTGATACATGTGGTAGCTGTGGCTAAGTTAACCATGAACCATGTGTCAATATTGCTGTGTCGTTTTTACTTATTGCAAAGTAGTGTTGTATACAGTGTGCTATATGAGTGCACTGTAGACATTATTCATAAGAAACTTGCCTCACTTTCCTGGAAATCCTCACCCTCCTTTTCTACTTATAATCAATAATCATGGCCAAATGTAGCAAACAGAAATCCCTGTCTGAGCTTCTGAATTACATCAGCACAGACAAATCTTAAAAAAAGGATTTGCGTGCACAGATGTAATTTAAAACTGTCAACGTGAAACAACATAAAACATCAGGAGGACAATGTGGATTATTTTAGCTGGTGAAATTCGAATATTGTCTCCAGAGATAGCTATTCTTTTTTCCGTTAATGGCTTTCGTTGCTAATACTGTTCAAGGTTTTTGGCAGATACCAGTCTGTCAAATGGAGAAATATGTTCCAGAAAAGAAGATTGCCCAGGAAGATTGACACAAGCTGTTTTCCCATTTTATTGTTCCCTCATTGAAAACATGCTGTAAAATAAGCCAAGAGTGCACACACGATAATGGACTGACATAAAGTTTGGATTTGACAGTAAGTCATGTTTTTACAGGCAGCTGCTACCCATGATCAAGCAAGCTTCTGTAGCATAAGCACGTATTCCAGACAGGCAATTGCCAAGAAAGAAGAACAGCTACTTGTAGTATGGTGGAGTATTCAGAACTTCTATAAAGAGAACTTTTCCAGACATACAATTACTGTAGATCAAAAATTAAGCCGTTTTGCTGAGTACTCTCCCAGCAATGCTTGGTTCTGTATATCATCAATCTTTTGAAGGATGGCTTCCCATGATTGCAACCCACTCAGTGGCAAGCCTCCAATCATAAACCAACCGAAGTGTGGCTGCTTATTCCACGATCCTTCTACCTCCATCATGGATCACGGAGTGAGTTCTACTCCCTCAGCACAGCTAGTGCTGATAGTCCAAGATTATCCCTTCCCATTTCCAGACTAAATATAGCACACTGATATATGGTACACGTAGTCAACGTTCAGACTAACAGTAACATTAATACAATGGACCCAAACTTCTCTCAGACTGGTAACACCATGCCACAGGTATGATTTCATTGTAAAGTAGTGAAAATTTCTGCTTTTCATATTTTGTATTTAATCAACATCATTGATGTTGGCAGAATTATGTTTCATCAGTATGACTGAATATCATTAAATCTTTATACTTTTTCAACTACACCTGAAGTTCTAAACTCTAGATCTTAAACCATACAAAGAGTTTGCAGTATTATGTAATTCCAGGGCACTCTCTTGTGACTTCTCCTTTCATAATTGAGGAATGCTATTTTTAGAAAACATGGCAGAGTTGCATGAATCATCTGGTATTTCAACTCATTGACTTTGACTGAATGTTTCCTTCCACGCAGATGGTTCGTTGCCCAATTCATGAGGAGTTGATAAGAGATTTGCTCAATCACAGCCAACTTGCGTGCACATGTACATTCATACTGTTTAGACAGATAAGCATGAATAACTGCATTGTGAAGTAAGATAAATGCAGCCCGCCCTTTGGATATGGTGTTGCAGCTGTTAATTTAAACTTTTCCATTTGAGCTCCTATATTATTTTTAAAAAAGAGCTGAATAAGATTTCTCTTGTTATGATTTTAAAAAACAGGATGTCATCAAAATGCAGGCGTGCCTCCTAATATGGGGACTATAGATTAACAACAAATGGTTCTCGGAGATTCTCATTTTCTCTCTGTACGAGTAAGGTCTGCACACACACAACGAAAAAAAACGGTAGAAAAATGAGAATAGAAGCTGGCATGCTGAGCAAGTGTGGAATACAGATTGCCCCAGCATAATCACTTTGGAATATCCTACAGTGTTTTGTAATAAAAGAATGTACTGTCGTGATCTTTCAATATCTAAGATGCTGAAAGATCATGACAGCACATACATGTATGTATGATATATGACTCAGGGTTCCTGCACATGATGTAACATAGAGATAGGAGTCATGACAGATTCATGTCAGGCGGTACGATTTCCTCACCTCAACTCAGTCACATCAAGTCTTTGAATGGAGAGGATATGAAGTCATTAAATATAATGAAACTTGTGACAATCCTTTCATGGAACTCAAGACCAAAAGTAACCCAGAAACACAGTTTTTTGATTAGCCCATCAATTTCCTATTCCTGTGAAAGCCTTGCTATTTTAGGTTACTCTTTGCATTCTGTATTATTTCCATTTTGTTATCTAGATATTCAGAATCAGAGCCCCGTATCATTGAGGAGATGACTTGTCTTAGCACATTTTGCTCATCTCTGTTATCATCGATGTTTGCATTGATTTTCCATGGGAATGACGTCAAACTTGTTCGACCCGCATATGAATATGTCTTGGTACCTGTAGCAAGGATCACGTTTCCATGCAGCAACCATGACAAGATAAGACCTAAAGATCTTGGCAAAAAAAGCAATTATTATTATGCTAAACTGCAATTTGGGGACGGTAGTAAGAAAGCGCTTTCCCCACAGGGGATCCGTCTTATGCAGCCTTGCCCAATTTAGTTCATTACTTACATGATGCTTCTGTATAGAATCTGTTCCAGCTACATGTACTTGTTTGTGTGATGCATACCAAGTATGGAGGTATTGCTGGCCGGTAAAATGCGGCAATGATAGTTCAAAGATAGTTGCTTCTGAAATTTAAAATTACTAAAGATTTTTCCTTGATGTGCACAGAGTAACATGCACCATAAAACATAAAGAAAACCGTTTTTTGCATCCTCTATACGTAAAAAATCCATTCTTGACAGATAATCTTCTAAAAATGAAGAAAATCAATTTTTGATTCTAGTTAGGGAAGCTACATGTAGAATCTATCTAAGAGTCCGTATTATGGAGCACAAAGGCACCAGTCTTTTTTATTAAGCTCACCTATTGCTTTCCTGTCTCAGGGTGAATCTGAATGATTCAGATAGACATGAGCTGACCTTGAAGTTGAAGGTTATGGCATGAGACCACAATCCTTTGTACTCTTTATTGATCGTGAATACGTGTTCTGGCTTTGGTACAAAGCTAAGTCATCTACACATGGTTAGAGTGAGCGGAGTGATGAGGAATGATGAATGAGACAGCAATGAGAATATTTATCAACAGCAGGGGCTATGGGGTTGTCGTTGTTTCAGTTCAATAAAATTAAGCCGTTTTAACACAAGAATGAATGGATGGGACGGATGGCAGGAAGGCTATACACGTACATACAGTTGTTGTTTGATCGATGTTCCATGTTAGAACAGCTAAAGAACAAGTACTAGTGTACATGTATACGTTGGTTTATTGTCCTGTAATATTTGACTGAAAACTCCATCTGTACAGTGCAATGGTATATGAAGCATGAAGCATAAAACCTTCATCATAAAACGATATTCTAAGAATTACTAAGATGGGCAAGTTTCACACCTGCCCTGCACCCCATTTTTACATAGACATGATGCTGAACAAATGGCCAACAAGGGCATTTAAAGCAGGCGTGCGTTCATTACAGTGGGGAACTGGCCGGCACGATAACTAGGGAGCTGGTGCTCTGGTGGCACAAGGGAATTCAGGCTCCATTTCCCAGTGGCGCTCAGCAAGATTAGAGTGGTTCTGTATGTCTCAGACATCCTAAATGGGGTTCAAAGAGGAGTAAAATCCAGCTTCTAGCTCTGGCACCATTGAAGGGGGTTGAAAGTGGGTCCTCCCAGCTTTTATCAAAGCAAATCAAAGAACTTGTGTTGCAGTAATTGCTCACATCGGCGACCTTCTTGCTTTATGTGGTTTGTCCTTGAAAGAGATTTATTCCATGTAGGCTTGCACCCCGACATGTTCAGGAGTCATTAGTTGGAGGATGGCATGATGAGAGCCATCTGATGCTTGCAACCAATATCCGTATCTAGGGCTTGCCAATCTGAGGCTGCCGGCTTGTCATCAAGTGAATGATGGCCCAGAATTCGCTTTTAAGTTTGCATCTTCAAAGGTAGAAAATTCGTTTGATTTTATGCTGAAGCTTGCCTTAAACTTGCCCTTGCTGCTACAAAGTGTACATTTTGCATAATGTATTAAAAGTAACTAGCATAAGAACCCAGTCCGTTGCTTTGCCCAAACCTGAATCTATTTTTCTTTCTTTTTTTGCAAATCAGAAAAAAATGAAGCCGGTGAATCCAAGAACCAATTGATTAAATTTGTGTGCCCTAAGTGAGAAAGGGAACAGGTGCAGCCATTGCTGAATTTTGTTCCCAAAAGTTTTCCTTACCAAGTTTACTTGCCGACTGTCATACACTTGTGAAGTTGTGTGCATTGTAAGATATATAGTTATTGCCAGGTTGGAATATTAAAGGTATCAGTAATAACTGCAGCACAGTCATTCTGAGTACTCATTTTTCATACAAATATGTTTGCTTGAGCTTTAATCATCCCTAAGTATTGTACTATATCCCTTAATCATAACAAACAAGCTAGCTTATTTAAGCATCCTGCATTCGTCATACCTATTTCCCATGGCAGGTTAATAATAATGTCTTGGCAATATCACTACCCTACCTTTATCACAGAATACTGACTTACACGTCACTAATCCTTTTATCAAAGTTACAGACTACTTGAGGGCAAATATTTTCATCACTGTTATGCCCCCTTCTGATTCTGTTTTGTTTTGTTTTGTCTTGTTATGTTTTGTTGTCATGATAACAGACTATACATGAACACGATTTGAGACAGTATTATAATTAATTCCTGGAAGGTTGCAGCTGTACATACAGTCAAGATCTAATATTCACACATGTTCTGTACTGAGTCAATGGAGGCCAGGTGTTGTTGAGATGAAAGAAAATCTACTTGAGACATGAACCGTGATAGGGGGATATAAAATCAGTCACATTTGGGACCACTTTCTTCACACTGTAGCAGTGACACCTAGCTGCAGTGTGAAGTAGAAGTAGTCAGTATTGCCCTGAGGAAGGTGACAGACAGTTACCAAAACATCAACTACATGTAGGTTCTATGCAACACTTGGTGGTATATAAAGAACTTTTTATCCAGTGTTTTAACAACCTGACGAAACTATTCAAGAATAAATGAAAATGAATTTTGACGAATTCAGACGCTAACCATCAAAGACAACATGCAATACCAAAGCCCTTGTTATACATGTACGAACTCACATGCACTCACTATCTGAATTTCCGTCCACTTTCAGCACTTAACAAAACAAATGCAATTGTGTAACCATTTTTTTCTCTTTTTACTCCGTGAAGGAGGTATACCTCCTGCAGGAGTATTCGGGTCAGCCGGTTTTTCGTGTTCGCAGCTAAAACTCACGGTTCCCTTTGTTCAATCGGCATTTAATTTTATACGTCGTCTGCAGGCATGCCAGTGGTGATGCACGCATATCAATATTTACCGTAGGTGTTTTCGCGGTCAAGATAATATTCGAAAAGCACCCCTACATTTAGGGGCACATGGGACCGGCCGCGAAAAACCCGTTGTTTTAAATAGCGCGGGGGGGGAGCATCCTTAATGCAGATGTGCGGGGCGGTTTTTAATGCAGACCAGATGCGGACCGTAATGGTTTATGGATGGGGCGGAATTGTGAAATGTGTTCGCACGTAAAAGTCATGTTTGTGTACGTTGTATTTCTATGAATTGGGGCGTGTGGTGTGCCGTTATGTCCGTGTTGATGCAGGTGTCTTTGTTTTTACCGTAGCGTTTTTTATATTGTGGTGATTGCCATATTTGTGACTCCCCCCTATTTTTCCTGTTGTGTATGAAATGTTGTCGCCCGGCCGGTGAGCGGCAAGTGTTAAAATTGTTGACGTGGTTTAACTTTGTGCACGTGTCTTTGTTTTTACCGTAGCGGTTATGTAGGGCGGTGTTTTCCGTGTGCAACGTTGCTGTTGTGATCATGTTGTTTCGTTAAGCAGTTGACTTGAGCGGTACCCGTTTTTCCGTGTTCGCAGCTAAAACCCACGGTCCCCTTTGTTCAATCGGCATGTAATTTTATACGTCGTCTGCAGGCATGCCAGTGCCAATACCACCTCCCAATCTGCAAATTATAAAATTTCACGGAGAATTGTCGCCTATGGCTTCTTGTTTCCCTTTCTTTCTACTGCAGCATGCAGCAGACTTGGAGAAGAAGCAGAATGAAGCTGAGAACAAGAAGCTACTTGGCAGTGTTATTCAGTATGGAGGAGTCATACAGGTAAGACACCTGTTAAGAGTCTTACCATATACCGGTAGTTCTATCTTTACAGGTTTTCTTTGCAATTAGTATTTTCAGGGTACAACAGGGGTTTGCCCAGCCTTAGATTTCTTTCTGTCATCTCGACAAACCCATGTTCACCTCCTGGTATGATTTGATGTAGTTTTGATCTTTTTTTCATATCAGTTATTAGACATGCCAATTTTGTCTGCCTAGATGATGGAAAGCCCATTATTTTGTAGATCATTAGCAACAAGAATGCCAGACACTGGAAAACCCTGGAGTATAGCCATATTGAAAGTTCTCACAGAAAACATGAATTTCTGTTACCTAGCTTCTCCATCTCAAGAGCAACAAGTTCCTGACAGTGAACAAGCGCCTCCCGGCACATCTGGAAAAAAATGCAATGAGAGTCACCCTTGATCCGTCTGGAAATGAAGGGTCGTGGTTTTACATCCAGCCCTTCTACAAGCTGAGATCACCTGGGGATAATGTAAGTACAGTGGCAAAGTGTGTAGCCAATACTACTGTACATCTACTGTAGGTAGTATATGCTATCTACGATAAAATTAAGTCTGTTATCTTATGTTGATAAAACCAATGATATGCTATATGTTTTTACAATGCCTCAAGGAGCAGCCATCTTGTTTATTAAATGTAGCAGATACAATTATAGTAAAGAGGGTACCTTGTCACAACCATTCCATTCTGTCTGAAACATTTGTCTTACTGAATTGAATGACTAAGAATGGTTAATGAATCCTGCAGAAAATGATGCTACTTGTTCACCACTATGTCTGTGTATTATTATCTGCATGCAGAAGTATGAGAAGCTATGAACCCATCTGATACATGTATGTGTTCCCCACAGGTTGTTGTTGGAGACAAGGTTACTCTCATGCCAGTCAATGCTGGACAACCTCTTCATGCCAGTAACTACGAGCTGGTGGACAACCCTGGTTGTAAAGAGGTACGGTTACCGTGCAGTCACTTTCGCCGTAGGTCGTCGCACAAATTTCATGCTGTAGGATTTTCAAGCAGGCTTTAACAGACCCTACCACTGACAAGGATGTAACAAAGCTTGTTCCATAACAAGACAGCTGAATTTTCACAAGAATGCCCACAGTTTGCAATTGTACAATGATCACATGACATACATGTATGTGACTGGGCCCTTAGGCAGATATTACAGGAAGACAATGAACTCTCAGTTATTGCACTTTTGGATGAGGTGTATAATCAACCAACAATACAGTTGTCTTGATCATTCATATCATCTGTGACCTTCCTGAGTCCATCAATTCGCTACACTTCAGAAAATAACATGTTACTTTTATTGCAATTTGTGTGTATCAGCTTCATACTGTGAAACATTGCCTGTAGCAGCAATTAATCCAGCCTGGGGGTATTATATGTATGTAGTTATTCCCTGCTTGACGTCAGTGTGATAAGGAGGCACCCACAGGCAGACAGGAGAGGTGTTATCTGTACTTTGTGAGCCTGCCAGTGAAAGATTACAACTTACCAAATTTAAGTGCAGGTATAATTGATAGCTCCTGATGGGAACATTGATAAGCCTGTTAGTGACTATACTAGAGATGTAATCAGTGTAATATATATAATCCTGTTTATCTCCCTTCCATTAGTGTTACTTTTATCTCAGGAAATTACTAATGATAAGTAGTCAGTATGAGATGTAATCAGTAGAACATGATTAAAGTGTGTCTGCGAGAGATGCCAAAACTATGAACACTTTTCAAGTCAAGGGAACTGTAAGTTGATTTCTTGTTTCATCTCAGGTGAACTCTGTAAACTCAAACACGAGTTGGAAGGTATCACTCTTCATGATCTACACTGAGAACATTGACGACGTACTGAAGGGGGTAAGTACATTGATAAGAAAACATCACAGGATCAGTGTTCTAGCCAGTGTCCGTCTTTCCGTCATTTGACAGAATTTCGCCACTCATGATGGACAAACATTTTGCCCAATTCGTCATCTTTGACGGACAAAAATCGTGTAAAGCTATGGAAAGAGATGGATTAAACTAAGCTTATAATCTACGAGCAAAATTTTCCCCAAAAAATGCAGGAAATAGTGTTTCAGAGGGTCGAGATTTCGAAAGTTTCATGGGTGAGCATGGCCCCACATCCCCCTAGGATTGTCACGCCAGCGCTCAACATGATGTTGTGTCAAACAAAATTCAGACAATGGAACAAAAATTTCCGGCTGGCTAGAACACTGCAAGAGATATACTGTCCACCTATCACTGTCTGCTATCTCTTACTTCAAGAAATATTTTTTTCATCCTGCTGTAGGAATTGCTCTTGAGATTCATGTGTGATATGCCTTTATCAATGTGTTCATGGCACCCTAGATTATACTTGTCTCAGCCATAGTGTACATGATGTGTGTAGATCCATTTTCTACAGTGTAGATTGTAGGATAATGTTTTAACTGTATGTTGTATGTTGTATCCCCCAGGGTGATGTGGTCCGCCTGTTCCATGCTGAGCAGGAGAAGTTTCTGACAGGAGATGAGTACAAGAGGAAGGAGTGTGTGTTCCTGAGGGTCACTGCCAGACAATCAGCAACCTCAGCCACAAGGTAGGGTCTCTTCATAAAAAGGTAAACTTAAGGTAGTCCCGTAGCCTTTTTGAGGCAATGGGGTGATAATTCATTTTACACCTGGATAGAGTGAGAAAAGTCGTGTAAAGTGCTTTTCCCACAGACACAACGTCCAGCCATGAATGGAACCCGTGACCTCTTGATCTCGTGTCCGCTCGCCTAGCCACTCGGCCACCCGGCGCCACTGTCTTCATAACTTGAACTAAAACAAAACAAAAAGCAATTGGAGCTTGGTAGTGAAGCCTATTTTAATCAATGCAACATGATGCAAGGACACTGTACATGTACTTGTATTTTGGAAGAGGTTTGTAATTTTGATAAGCATCCTTCCTTCACTACCAGTTTAGTCTGATGCTGATTTGGATTTTCATAGAAATGTAATATGTTTACATGTATGTAATGCTGTATTTAAGGTCTTTGTTTTAACTTTTATGAGCATATTACAATAGTGAAGAGAAGTTAATTTTCACTTTTATTTGTTACTTCTTCCTCTCCCAGTTCCAAAGCCTTGTGGGAAGTTGAGGTGGTTCATCACGACCCCTGTAAGGGTGGCGCCGGTCACTGGAACAGCCTCTTCAGGTTCAAACACCTGGCCTCCGGGACCTACCTGGCAGCAGAGGTACACTCAGAACATTTCACCATGAATTAATTATACAATGGAAAAGCTTCAGAATCTGTGTGTTAGGAAAACACAGATGAGTACATGTACTGTAAGTTGTGAAACTTTTGTGGTGGTTTTATTTTCAAAGTTTTTGCAGAGACCTCTCCTCCGTGAATTCATGACACTGTAAATATTGTCTTCCTTGTAATACTATGTGTACTACAGAATGTTTCAACCGTGAATTCAAAATGCCTGAAAACCTCCCTTTCACTCCTTCCACAAAATAAAACCACCGCAAAAGTTTCACAGATTACAGTAGTAAACAAATGGAAAAGGCATGTATCATTTTTGTTGCAGAGAATTGATATGGTTTCTATTTATTGTTTGTTATCTGTCTTTGTGGTCCAGATTGACCATGACCCGACCCACGACACCCAGCGGCAGAAGCTGGCGGGGCCGCAGGGCGGGATGGTGTACCAGCTGGTACCTATTCCCCACGGGCATGACATCGCCTCCATCTTTGAACTGGATCCCACCACAATGCAGAGAGCAGACTCACTGGTCCCAAGGTACATTCTTCTAAAGATCTAATCTGTATGCTTAAGCAACTACTGCACTTCTACTATCAGTGTTTGAATACAAGGGGAATATTATATGGACTTTATATATCCGTATTTAGTACTCTTGTTTCATTCGATTCAGAATATCAAGTAATATCTGTAAAAAAGAAAAGGGAAGCAAGTCATCAACGTATTATTTTTAAAAAAAGCCTCAGTAAAGCTAACAAAGAGATACAGGGAAATAAGTTCTGCAGTACATTGTGCTGCCACATACTTACTTTAAGAAATCTCAACCTTCCACCCTGTCTTAAGGAGCTCCTACGTACGTCTGCGACACCTGTGTACAAACACCTGGGTACACAGCACGGCTATACCTATAGACAAGGAGGAGGACAAACCTGTCATGCTCAAGGTACGACATCAGTCACAGTCTGCCTTCTCAAATTACGCTAACTTTGATAGCACTTGTAGAACACAAGTCCATTATGTTGTTACAGTAGCAGTTAGTGTGTAAAGTGACAAATTTAGTACAAAGTTTGTGTGTGCTACAATGTTTCATCATCAAGATGCATCAAATGCCAGTTTAATCCAAACACAAAATGTTTTACTGCTTAAGACATTTATGGTAATGCAGCTATAGTCTACAGAATTCTGGATTATCTTATGACAGTTCTGAATTATATCTGTAGTATTTTATCGTCAGAGGTTTCCTTGCTCTAAAGAAATGTTGCGTCTAGGTCGGTGCTGCTCCAATCCGGGAGGATAAGGAAGCTTTTGCCATCGTTCCCGTCCCTGCCAATGAGGTCCGAGACCTGGACTTTGCTAATGACGCCTGCAAGGTGATGCAGGACATAGCTAGCAAACTAGAGAAAAGCAGCATCACTCAGAACGAGAGAAGGTAGGCAAGTCCTCAGTTTGGACACGGTTCTCATATATGGGCTCATATGTAGTCTGCCAAACAAGTGTACACAGTGTACATGACCAACTTTTGTAAAGATTCACCAGGAAATCCTACGTACTGTTATTCAATACTGTAATTCACTTTATGTTCACGGTAGCAAAATTTCACGGTCTGAGAAAAATGGACATGTTCACCGAACTATACATTCACGGTGGCGACAGGTGCAGGAAAAAGAAAGTCCAGCAATTATTTGTTGACTGTAATGATAAGTTTATAGTACAGAAGTGACAGTGAAAACAGTGAACATAACAGTACAGTGAAAAAATCAGGAATTACAATATTGGCTGTCGATTTGCAGTTCAGGACGTCTTAGCTGTTTCAGTGATTGAACTGGTAGCATTTGATTTCGTGGTTACTTCCACTAGTGGAAGAGTAGCATCCCGTAACTTGACAGGTAGTGTCAACATACATGGTGGTGGGAGAAGATGAATTTTTTATCTCATGATTTTGTTTCCATTGGGTGATCATCATTATTGCATGGGAATTTCATTTCTGTTTTGTTTCTGGTCTGTTTTGAAAATGCCACCATCCTGTCTTCTCCGACCAGTTCTGTTTCCCAACTGCCGACTCGGCCAGCCATCAACAATGTGCTGTCAAAGAGCGTCCGGAGGTCTGGCTGTTTTCTGGACTTGGTCCTGCAACAACAGCCTCCCCTGCAGGGTGGGAGGAGGTGGAAGGACACACAACTTTCACAAAATCATCCTCCAAACCGGCGGGCTGGTCGTGCTAGATTTAAACTGCAAACATGGTTTTAAAAGCGGAAAAAAATCATGAAAATCAAGCAGCTAAGGACTACAATGTACTCCTCATTGGCTGATACAAGATTGAGCAGGGAGGATTTTGGAGCGGCTTCGCAGCTGTCATGGCTTTCCTTCCACCTTTGTCCTTTACTGCAGGATGGGCTGTCGACCTGACATACACCATTTAGAGCACTCATCCTTAGTTTGCCCAAAAGGAATGGCCTTGTCTTACCATGTCATACCACGCTTCTATAGTTCATGATCACTTATGTCTTATGTTCACGCAGCACATTATCATGATAAGTCTTGTATTTATGACAATTTGTTGATTTTTTTTTTCTTATAAGTGGGTGAGCAGAGTAAATGAGTTAGAATGGAACCCCTCCATTGTAAAAAAAATTGTTGTGGCATGAATCTTTTGAGAACCAACAGTTTGAACTGTTGGTGTCAGGGGTTCCATTCCAGCTGTGTAGCCATTTTTGTGGATTTTCAGAGCGCTGATTTTATAACATACATGTATACAACACCCTTTACCTAAACACCCAGGGAGACAAATTCAGTATGTTCTTTTTTCATTGTATTCTTCAAACAAACATTTAAAACTTAATTCTGTAATTGGCTAAGAGGATGGAAACTTCCTACCCTCTCCCTGAATTAGTAACACTACAATTCAATACTGCACTGGCAGTTAACAGGTAGGAAGTAAGGTGTTGTTTACTATTTACCCATTGGCACTTTCTGAATAGCCAAATGTAATTCTTGTTCCATATACAATGTAGTATGGATAAAGCACAGATGACCAAGTTGCTTCCACAATTATATATCAGTAGATGGTCAAAAAACACTACAATTATATACACGTATAAGTTTAATCTACCATAGAACAGCGATGTGTTTATTTTGATAGTTTCCTCATACTATTTCACTTTACTAGTTCACTTTACATGTTAAAAACATGTAAATATGAAAATAGGGAAAAACGTTCCTCTTTATAGCTTTCTTGTCAATTGAAAGGTTAGTATGATCTTTCAACTGTGCCATGGTAAATATATGTTTCTTTTCTACAATGTTTGAATTTGGAGCTAACCAAAAAATACCATAACAGGAAAATTTATTCCAGTTCCAATTGAACTTTTTATTGA
Organism: Branchiostoma floridae x Branchiostoma japonicum; assembly: GCA_013266295.2. NCBI lineage: Eukaryota > Metazoa > Chordata > Leptocardii > Amphioxiformes > Branchiostomatidae > Branchiostoma > Branchiostoma floridae x Branchiostoma japonicum. The sequence continues at coordinate 20,296,227 of CM023825.1, forward strand.
ACTTTTGTTGAACATTTAACTAATGAAAAATGCACAGTAAGGTCAAACATGAGGTTTCATTTACTCCATATATCAAGTTCATAAAGCAGCTCTATGATTCACATGAGAAAATTTTTGCATGTTAAGCTGTAGTTAGGAATTCACGTCAGTACCAGCTGGGATGGGATAAACTGTACCATGTTATATAAATACACGATGCACAGACCAACCCTAACCCTCCCGTTTCAGGTTTGTTACCCAGCTGCTGACAGACCTGGTGTACTTCCTGGCAGACAAGCCCAACAACGGAGGGGACCCCCTGGACGTACAGATCACCAACCCCAACAGGGAGAGGCAGAAACTCATGAGAGACCAGAACATTCTCAAACAGGTGACAGCCATTAAGCTTCAAGTTTCTGGTGACCTGATAATACAACATTACCAGCAATCTGTCATAAGATACACATTTTACAGACAATTTAGATTTCTTGCAACACATGTATTACTTTTTTTGGAAATGACAAGCAGAGGTCACCTGGCAGAAGAATGGTTAATGAGCTATGGGGTTTCTTCTCTTACATCTGAGCACGTCGGCAGAACGTATTGCATCTGCGCAAAGCCTGTAATACATGTATATTGTGTATAGCACTTCGGCAGAACCTCTCATATAAGGTGATATTCACATATTTAAGGATGACATCCCGTCTATAGTTTTTTTTCAAATGTTGTGTTGGAATAGATATCGTCTGCAACGGGCAAAATTCTGATGCAATGTAGAAGAAACATCCAACGAAAACCGTGAAAAATACCAGTATGGGTTTCACGGAGGTGCAGTACATTCTGCTGACGTACTCATTGGGCTTAGGGAAAAGACAGTTGTGATATGCATTTGTGCAGTTGTGAGTTGCTATATGCATTTGGCCATTATGTAGTCCAGTTAAACTAATGACGTACTCTTTATTACTCCTTACATCATATTTGTGGATGTAGATCTTCAAAGTGCTTCAGGCACCTTTTGAGGACAAGGGTGATGGGCCGATGCTGCGGATGGAGGAGCTGTCTGACCAGAGACACGCCCCCTTCAGACACATCTGCAGACTGTGTTACAGGGTGCTCAGGCTGTCACAGCAGGACTACAGGAAGAACCAGGTACTGTATACGTACACAGCAACAAGGCTGCAGATTTTATAGGTATACTATTAGTAGTAATGTAGACAGATGGTGATGATTCTACTCTGCCCATGATGTTCACATGATAGTCAGGCTTTTGACGTCGCTTGCGCAATGGTGGATTACAGTGTACATGTATGTCCGTTAAACATGTCAACATGCTGCAGCTGTAATCCACTTATAATTATCAAGCCTCTATACACATGTATACTCTGTATGTACTGGTCAAAAGGTGACAATATGTAAATGACTGCATCCCAACTGATACAACTTTGGTGCAAAAAAAGCTGGAAAGACTGTGAAGGTCTCAGGATCACCTAATTTTCACTCACTCACTCAATCAATATCAATCGGTTCAATTGTCCACGGGCTCACTCAGTCTGTCTTAATTAAAGTGTTGAAGAGGCCTGGCATGAAAATTATTATGGATAACATGGCCAATGAGTTAGTCTCTTTGTAGCAGAGTTGCTGTTTACTAAGATTGTTTAATAATTACAAGAAATGTTGTTCCATCCTTTTCTACAGGAGTACATAGCGAAGCAGTTTGGTTTTATGCAAAAGCAGATCGGCTATGATGTGTTGGCTGAAGACACCATCACAGCTCTTCTGCACAACAACAGAAAGCTGCTGGAGAAGCATATCACCGCTGCTGAGATCGAGACCTTCGTTAGCCTCGTTAGGCAGAAGAAGGAATGCAGGTGGGTTGATTTACAATGACTTTAAACAATGTGGTTCAATTCTTTAATTATAATGAGCTACCTACATGTAGTATGACAGAAACCTGTATTTTATCAGCTAAAACATTTGTCAGGTTGTGAATATGTAACTTGCATCCATTCAGGAAAGGACTATAATGCAGTGAGAATTAACATTTTCTGCAGACATCATCTATAGATTAGCAAGTCACAATTTCAAATTTTGCATTTGCTGAAATGATGTCCATTGTACTTTTACCATTTACCACTCAATGTTTATGTTCAGTAAAATATTACTCAATGTTCAGTAAAATTTACCTTAATTTTCAAAGTAAAACTACTTGGAATAGTGTCATTTAGATCTTGTGAAACATTGAACAGATGTTGAATCAGATTTTGCATGTCGTCATTCTCCACAGATTCCTGGAATACCTGTCAGACCTGTGTGTGTCCAACAACCAGGCCATCCCTGTCACCCAGGAGCTCATCTGTAAGTCTGTTCTCAAACCAGCCAACAGTGACATCCTCACAGAAACACGGTAAGAACTACTGACAACTGGAGTCAGTCTTTGTGTTGTTCAGAGAAATTGTAAAAAATACTTAATCAGCATCCTGATTGCTTCATTTCTAGAAGAAATTGAATGTGTTATTGTTAGCATTTGATGTACTGTAAGTCCTGAAATCTTCGCAGTGGTTTGGTTTTCGCCTTTATTTGCAGTGACTTCACCACAAAAACATATTTTTCCTTACTGTTGCAAAATCCTGTCTATGCAGAAATAAATGAATCTACAGAACACTTTTATGCTTGCTCAACATAGATTTTATTATTTTCAGTATCTACTGAATATAAAGATGTTTTCTCCATTTTGTCAAATGATAATGTATAGATCAATATTTACTGATTAGTAGGTGTACTACGTATACAAATAATCTACACAATATTACAATAATGCTGACATTCCATCCCTTATCTGCGACTTAACTGTCTCTTCCCCAGAATTGTTAAGACGGAGGTTGAGGAGGTGATAGAAGATGAGGAGGGAGAGGATGGGGAGCCCATCACACAGATCGTGGAGGAGGAGGAGGTGGTGTTGTTCTGGGAGAAGGGGCACAAACACAAGGCCATCCGGGAGCTGGCCGCTGATGCTGAGGAGTCCAAGGAAGACAAACAAGTTATGGACTACTACAGGTAAGACTACAGTGGCAGTGAGGAGAGGCTAGTAACCTACATGTAGTATGCTTGGCCATAAACGCAGCCGTAGCAAAGCCGCATTGCATTGCAAGCTAATGAAAAATGTCAGACATGCTTCATCCTTCAGTCTGAGGTCCTCAGTTTGACATTGCCTGCTTTAGCTTTTCTTAGGGTGACATTGAAAAGTGCCATCAGAAGTGAAAGAAATGAAAAGTGCTTAGAACAATTTGGTAACACTATTTTTGCAGTACATGTAAATGGGTTGTCAGATAAGAAATGATAATGAAAAATACAGAAGTTTTGAGAAATTGTCTCAAGCAATTTGGTTGATTTCTTGTGAGTGTATGTGATGCCCAAAGCAACCAAAGACTTGGTTCTTCTCCCAAGGTTGTTAATTTCTGTTCCCAGAGATTACAGATTGATGAACACCTGAAAGAAAATGATAATGTTGATGTACTGGTTGTGCTCTCCTCAGCTCATCCTTGTTGATTTTAATATTCTCTAAAAAATAATTTTTTCACAAAATGTACTCGTAATTGATGTAAGGTAATTTTTAATAGAGAACGCCTAAAATGTCCGATGCACACAGTGACTAGTATATTGTATTTCTTTTATCTGCCTTCCGCACTCCTCTTGATACTGAGACAAAGGGCTACCCTAGGCTTTTTAACGTATAATATTCATCTTGTACATAATAAAGATGATTTTAAACCCCCAGATACCAGCTGGACCTGTTCTCCCAGATGTGTCTGGACAGACAGTACCTGGCCATAAACATCCTCTCAACTCAACTGGACATCAACCTCATATTACAGGTGACTACAATGTACACGTATCATCAAACGACATTAGAGATGATTGATCATTTTTGCCTCTTATAACCATCATTCTGTTGGTATGGCTTTTATTTGTCTTGAAATGTCCCATCGTACTCAAAGCTTTGATGTGGATATTACTGTCTTGGTATTGGATTGGATTGGATACTACTGGCAGACTTTGAGTCTTTCAAGTAGTATTAAGGAAGAAAACAATGAAACTTTAATTAGCACACTGGAGTAGCTTTTTGGCTACCAATTCTCTGTTTGTTACAGGGTTAGGCCATGTTGATTTGATTATATGGATGACATCCTCTGAGTACCCCAAAACTGATGCGAGCGTGCGAATAAAAAAAAAGTTTGGCAAAAAAAAAAAGTTGCCTTCATTATGAAATCTACGTGGTCATGAAGGTTGAACAAATGGCTAAACACACAGATTATGGTATGGCGAATAATAGACTCTTCCTTTTTATTTCTTAACAGTTTCTTCTTCCTTTGGAATTGATTTTAGTATTCTACGATATTAGTATTCCAATATTTTTTTTTCTATTTACGGCATATATTTGCTCATTTTGCAGCTGCTTTGTATGATTTCCAGTACGGTCGATAACTTTTTTTTTTTGGAAACGAACGAAAATTGATGCGCGCGCGGATGTCATCCATATAATCAAATCAACATGGCCTTAGGAAGCAGGGATAAGGTTAAATTACTTTACACATGGTATTGTTTATTACAAGCTATAATAATTCACATGCCTTGGCAGCCTAAAGATGCATGTTCACACACAACTTCAACAACTTGTATTGTTTTAAATCTCTGGCATAGTCAAAGTTTGTTTTGAAATGTTGTTCACCATCTTTCTGACTGTTGTTTATTGTTGCATGTTCAGAGCTCACGTAGAAGTATTGGATCCATTAAATGAGTTGGTCCTGGAGTGAATCACTGTTAAATCTTGCACCTACATGTATCCTGGTTCTAGTGCATGTCGGATGAGTCGTTGCCCTATGACCTGCGTGCCTCGTTCTGCCGGCTGATGCTGCACATGCATGTGGACAGGGACCCACAGGAACAGGTCACCCCTGTCAAGTATGCACGGCTCTGGTCCGAGATCCCCTCCAAAATCACTATAGAGGAGTAAGTATGGCATGCCTGGGGCATGTATTCTCCATTATACAGACTGTAAGGTGCACAAGTCGTAATGAATTTTATGGAATTGGGCAACAGTAGCTAGGAATTCGTATGTGATTTTGGTACTTGATAATATCTCACTCCAAACACAAAATGTAGTCATTGCATGTCTTTGTATTCTAAGTATTCAAACTAAGGAATTCTTCATACTAGGTGATTATGTAATTCACATCTAGTTTACATCACACACACAAAAGAAAAACTTTATAGTAAGGAATGTTTTCTTCCAGCTATGACTCCACCAGGGACAAGAGTAAGGCAGACATGAGGCCCAGGTTTGAGGACACCATGCGCTTTGTAGAGCGCTACCTCCGGCATAACCTTGCCGACAATGCCCGAGGCTGGCAGTTTGCTGATCGGAACCAGAACAAACTAACATTTGAGGTGTGTAGCTTGACTACTCAGGGGACTTATCTGGTCTATGTGAACAGGTCACTATAGATGGGGATTCTTAATGCTTGTGTTAATGGGACTTATATAGGTTTCATTGTAGTTGCTGTCATATCAAATGCTGTTGTTCAATAGGTAACTTTTAAACTCATGACTTCCATTTGACTTTTTTAGATTCTAGAATGAAGAAAAATAGTATTATGATCTGTTTCTTACTTGATACCAGATGAATATGTACGCAAGGAACATCAGATTTTCTATACTACCCTTCTAGCATCTCACTGGGTTTTCAAAGGAAATATACTATGTTTCTACTGTTGCCACAGATTTTTTTGTCTTCACCTGATGGTTAGTATTACTAGTGTTTTCGTAGTGTACTATAAAACTGCTCCATATCTAAGTTGCTGCCATCCTTGTTCCCCCCGCAGGTGGTGAACCTGTCCCGACACCTGGTGTACTTCGGCTTCTACAGCTTCAGCGACCTGCTGAGACTCACCCAGACCCTCCTGTCCATCCTGGACATCACCAACTCCACCACACCTGTCCTGGCACTGGGCAAGATGGACAAAGTGTCCGAGCTAGGTAGGCTGGACGGTGCCCTCATGATCACTCAGTCTGGTGATGGTTTGCAGATTGAAACTTGGCCTGTAGTCTGGATGTTTCCAGTAAAACACTTTCCGCCTGACTGACTTGCTGGCTTTATATTCAGCATTACTGACCAACATTACTGATATGTCTATCTATGACTGGAAACAGCATCACTGATACTAACAGACACCGTTTCAAATGTTATGGTTAAAGGGGCGTGTTCATGAGATTATATTAGTCATGTTTCATCACTTTGACATGTCCACCATTTATTCTGCCAATGCCTACCCCAGCAAACGGAGCCACGGAACAGAAGCAAGGTTTGTAACGGGCTTGCTTGTCTTGTGACTTGTAAATGATGTGAAGGATAGGCCTTGTCGTTTTTAGATCGTCCGGTGGATGAACCAACAACAGCATATACTCCACGTAATTCCATGTCCCTTTCATGCATGTGCCTGATGTGTTGGTTTTATCCTCAGATGGCAGAGATGGTGTTAAGTTTTACCCACCATGTTGTGTTCCCCCTTCCTCCTGTTCCCACCTGTCCACTCCAGTCTGTGCCTCCACCCTAATGTGCAGTGTTGGTTGGTGGGATGTCCCCAATCACCAGAGTAAGGAGATATTTCATTGGCTGTTCCCTCCTCTCCTGACCTCTAACCTTGCCATACCTCAGATCAGCACAGCTGGCTGTTTATACATAGTCCCAGTGCTAGTCGAGTTTGTTTAGTCATTGTTATGTCATTCTAAATATTGCCATGCACATGTAATTGTTGGGATGGGTTGAGGGCAATCTCCCCTGGTGTCATTGCTTCTGGAGGATGAAGCTAAGGTTGTAGTTTAGATACTTGGGTCCAGTTAGAGCATTAGGATGTCATGGTATAGCAGCAACACTGTGCCAATCTGCTACTATCATGTCATTTTACATTGTGAATCACATGGCTGTCTGAATTCAGATCTAACAACCACTGATCATTTGATAGCTAGACAGCATATGGTTAACTGCTTCAGAATAACATCCATGGTAATGTGTCAGCTTGTGCTACAAACAAGTGCATAATGTTGATGATTGGCAGTTATTTGAATCTAACAATTCATTTTGATCAGCTTTCACTAAGACTTCCCACTGTGCCTAGTTTTAGAAATGTGATTGTAGACTTTCAATTTTAGTGAAGTTGAAAAGAAATGAGCTGTAGTGTAAATAGTGTGGCTTTTGCTTATATAATAACTACTTGAACACCTCACATACATGATAAATTGACAAAATTTACCCCACAACTAGTGAATGTGATGAAAAATGATACTGCATTGTATTTAAAAAAGTATTAGAAATGGAGTAAGTAAGATTTTGACAAATATTATCTTTTAGTTGTGACAAAGAGTTTTTTTCTTACAAAGCAATTTCTTGAGCCCAAAGTAGCCAAACTTGGCAGCTATCTTCAAGCCTACACATGTATGCCTGCACTGCTTGGCCTGGGGAAATGTCCCAGAGGAGACAGGTCATGTTGCCATGGAAACTGAAGCCTGTGTTCCTTCCCCAGTGGGTAAGACGGGAGTGTTCAAGTCTCTGCACGACGTAAGCGCTGTGATGACGACCATGGTGCTGGGGGGAGGAGGCATGTCCGGGGGGAAGGCCCTGAAGGCTGGGGACGGGGAGATGGACACCATCGTCATGGATACCAAACTCAAGATCATCGAAATTCTGCAGGTAAGTCACTTGTAGTATGGTAGACTAACGAATAAGAACATTAAGGTTTACCATGTGCTACTTGGGCAACCTTGGCTGTATCTTCAGCCTAATGAATAAATTTTGAAAAAGAAAACATACATATTTTTTTAATCCTTAATATCTTAACCCTAATTATGGTTCTTAGCTAGGGATTTTAAACAATACAGATCCCTTTCTAACAGAGTAGTATAATACATGACTTGTTTACCACAAACATGTTTTTGCATTTTCTTCTTGCTTGTGCAGCTGGTTTGCTTTATTAGAACATTTTGTTAATGTAACCTTTTACACTATATACTAACATGGTAGATTGTGTTCACCTTGATCATGTATTAACTGGTCTCTCTGCCTGTCACAGTTTATCCTGAATGTTCGTCTGGACTATCGCATCTCCTGTCTCTTGTCCATCTTCAAGAACGACTTTGATGAGAGTAACAACAGCCAGCGGGGCGACACCCTTCCTGGGCTCGGCACCAATGCACAGGACAATTCCGGTAACCGGGGAAATAATACCATGTTCCCTATATTCTGTGGATTGCTAAGTACATGACCTGTATATGCTGTGTAATACAGCATATAATACCTCTAGACTACACACGAAGTTGGGCCTGCATTGTAATATGCACAACACACAAAGTAAGAACATATCTATGTGAAGTGTAATATCATGAAAGCTCAACTCAGTTGCTACATAACATTATGGAAAACGATCTAACTTTTCTCCAACACAAGAATTGAGACTCGCCAAATTTTGTACCAGTGCTCTGGTCTTGTTCAGGATAACTGAAGACTGGTTGCTCAATGTATTATTGATATTCTCTCTCCAGTGGTAGATCTAGAGAAGATTGCACAACAAGCTGAAAGCATCTTTGATGGCAGGTAAGATGTGTATTTTGATTGAGAATACTTAATGCCCAGACCATCATCCCTCTCCTTAGTAGGAGATGCACGTTCCCTGGAGCTTTTCCTTTTCTGAAGCATGTTGACAGTCATGTTTGATATCTTCTAATTGTGTTTCTTCTTGACAGATCTTATTCTATGACTGCATGTTTTAAGTTCAAAGAAACACAATCATTCTTCCCCCCTTATTCTGCGGTTCCTTCTTCTTGGCCAATCAGTAATTAAGATTAATCTTTACACTTCATGATATGGAATGATCTATCCATGTTCAACATTCTCTCTTCTGTCCATGTGTTTGCTTGTACATGGAAACATTTTTTGCACATGTCCTCATCTCTCACAATCTGACTGGTACTTGGTTGGCTTTTGTATCTGTATGCATGGGTTTTCATCCATGAGTGTCCAGAGCAAGGGTTGTTCTTGTACCTTGCTCTGTGGCATGACACATGCCGACAGCATGGCTGCATATAGAATGAATGCCACCAAGTTTTTCCCTTGCTTGTATACTGCACGCTTCTCTGTGGAACACTGCACAGCAAATGGAGGATAATCAGGCAGGTTCAGTCATATGCGAATTAACCTTCTCCATGCTACCTAAGCCCATAACCAATACAAATTTGGTAATGGCTACCTTAGCATGCTGAAGGTTAATACAATATATGTGTTAGTGCTAGAGATTGTATCTAAGGTAATACTTCTTTCCTGCCTCAGAAACGTGTGAAGTTTTTTTTTAGTTCTGCCACTTTTTTGTGATAGCTGCAAACCAGGTAGTTTTTAGTATAATAGGTAGACTACTACAGCTACTACAGGTTTCTCCCATAAGTATATTTTGAAATGACAAGACATTTTACATTGCAGACATTCTAGAGGAAATGATTTTGATAAGCTGTGCTCTCTGTTGTGTCGCCCCCCAGTGATGAGTCGGCAGATCTGGACTTGGACGGTGCGGGAGGGCGTACGTTCCTGAGAGTACTGCTGCACCTGACCATGCATGACTACCCACCTCTGGTGTCAGGTGCACTCCAGCTGCTATTCAGACACTTCAGCCAAAGACAGGAGGTGCTACAAGCCTTCAAACAGGTGAGACTGTACATGTGTGGCATCTCCAGGTGTGGATCCAGGTGTTCAGAAATTTAAATATTTGTTCTTTAAATACAAAAAAAACTAACATCCATTGATTACATTTTTAACAAGACGTCAGAGATTCAGACTTCCAGAAAGTATGCAATCCTCGCTCCACTTCCATGTGGTTTTCACCCGGGTGGCTCCCAGCAAGACCTTTCACCTCCTCTCTTGCTTCACCCACCCACACATACTGTCAACCCACTCCTGACAGACAAACCCAGAAACTCAGCCACCCAAAACAATACTCCTGTACCCGAAATTCAATCCATTGATAAAGTACACAGTAAAATAAGTAAAATAAACAATCTTAGGCTACTACCCGAGCCCTATATACATCGCCGGGAAACTCGCCTATCAACATCCCAACACATAGCGGCTCTAAAACCGTCATCCTCCTGTCACAAAAGAACCTTTATCCCTGCTACAGTGAAGTTGTAGAACTGCCTCCCACAGGACATTGTGAATACCAGGGACTTACAGAATTTCAAAACTAAAGTAAACCTCAGTGCCACTCGTCAGCATCCTGTATAGCGAACATTATTTCAGTACAGCTGCTAAGCTGAGGTCTTGGCAATAGCATAGAAAAAAAAGTAAAGATTACTTTTAGAGCTATTCTTTTAAGAACTTGCTAGAGTAAGAATCATTCCTGTTCCCACCTGTCCTCCCCAGGTCCAACTGCTGGTCTCCTCCAGCGACGTGGAGAACTACAAGCAGATCAAAGCCGACCTGGACGAGCTCAGACTGCTTGTGGAGAAGTCCGAACTCTGGGTCTACAAGAGCAAGAGTGAAGGTGGCAAAAAGGTACATCTTCTGGAACATATTACATACTTGTTTATCTTAAGAATAAATCAATGATATTAACATCTTTATTACTTAGAGATAGAATATTGTACTTTGACACCATTGAGTTATTTGCAGCATCATACTTGTAAATAGGTAACCAGAATTAAAAACAATGCCCAGAACTTGAAAAGATTTGCTAAATACTTTTGACAAACTTTCATGTGTTGAATAATGAGTTTTTTAAATACTTTTTTGTACATTTTTCCATCATCTTTAAACCACAAGCGAAGATGTTTCTTCATGATTGTCTATAGCATACAGATTTTTCATTATCTTAAAACAAAGCACATACTGTTATACATACAAAAATGTACATGATTTCAAGTATTTAGCACTTGAATTTACTTACACAATTCACATATTCATGCAATATTGACTATCAAAATTGATACATTGGTCACTACTTTCAAAGCTGTTTTAGTATTTGCACATTGCATGTTGTTGATGCTTTCTGCCACATTTATTTTACCCATGTTGCCTACATCAGAAGAAGGATAAAAAGGATAAGAAGGATAAGGACAAAAAGAAGGACAAGGAGGTGAGCTTGGTGACAAAAGAAAGACTTGTATGTCCTGTTAACCCAACTCCCTCCTGCACAACTTAGAAAGACTGTTTTTGGTCACTTTTGGTGATACGTGTATGTTTGAAGACCCACCTGTTTCATGTTCTCATCAAGTTTTAACTCCCTCCAGGGCTCGAAATACTGGGTGCATATGCAGTTTTGTGCACCCAAAATTGGAACTGTGTGCCTAAATTTTTAGGTCAGGTGCACACAAGGCTCTAGCCAGTTGAAATTTTTTTCCATCAGGCCAGATTCATGATCAAATTCAGGGGGAGGAGCGCCATAGGCGTGATGCAGGTGCCTTTGATTTTCAAGCCTTGAAAAACGCAACTTCTCGCATTTTGTGAGGCAAATCATGTTGGTCCTTGGGATGTTTGTATATTTTTACCCATTTTTGTCGATTTTGTCTGTCAAGGTTGACAGATGGGTTTAAAAACTTTTCCTTCACACAATGCAAAATTCTGGTAATTGACGGAAAAACGGGTGCTGGCTAGAGCCGTGGGTGCACCTAGTCCCCGAAAAGAATTTCGAGCCCTGCTGTTGTAGCTGTGTACCCAAACAAACCCTCCGCCTTTTATTTCAGCACCATCACCCCAGCACTGGGAGCTTCTGCTAATACTATTAGAATCTTTCCCGTGTGTTTGTCACCGTCATGACCATTGTTATTGTCCCGTCTTTCTCTAACTGTTATTCCCATTGACTAAACATTTCCTTCTAGCATCCCATCCTGTTCAATGTTTACTAATGGCACCTTTAATCCTTCAGGTTTACTATGTTGGAAAATTAGTTACACTCAATAATTATAATTAATGCCCTGTTGTAGTTCCTAAAAAAAGAACGGACCTTGTGCAAAATACAAAGAAGTCAATCTTATATTTTCCACATTTCCTCAGTTTTAAGGTGTTTTTACTTTAATGTTTACAATTATAATACAGTACATTATGAAAGGCTGATGTATATATTATGTAGATACATGTTAGAGTCTTCTCTCAACAGCCTTATTTACATGACTTCAGATGATATTTAATCATGTTGATAGCATGTAAGACTTTATGTTGAATCTGTTAAAAATATTGCTAAAGTATCTCTTCTCATCTCAACACTACACTGTAGGAGAAGAAGGAGTCCAGTACAGGGGAAGATGGGAGCGGGGACAAGAAGAAGAAGTCTGAGGGTGGGGGGGACAAAAAGGAGGGGAAATCGGTGAGTGACATGCTGCATTAATCTTGTGATTCTCTTAGTCTCCAGCATGAATATGGAAAAACTTTTTGTTATTATTAGTAGTATGTTTTTTTTAATTGATGTATACAAGAATATAAGCATCCGCTGTACTTGTTTTTGTTATGAGAATGATTCAACCTACGTTCTCATTGCAGGGATACCTTGCATGATCATTTTAAAGAATAATTGCTGTAACCATATCTAAGCATGCACATATACGACATGTATATCTTTGACAACCATTGCACCAAACAACCATGATTGCCATTCTTTCATTCACAGAAGAGCTTGGCTGATGTTGTTGTATTTATTGTATGGTTAGTTAGTAGAATAATTGGTATGTCAGTGATTATATGTTAATCGATCGAAGAAAGTTTGCAATGTTTTGCAATCTTCATCAACAGCCAATAATCCAGGGTAATACAGTCTTAAATAAACTAATAAACACACAATCCTCAATTTCAAGGTTTGGTAAAAGAAATCAAAAAGACAATTTTTTTGCCAATGTCCCTCATCAAATGTGAGAATTTCCCCATGCACCTTTATGTTGAAGCGAGAGAAGTTGATGTCACAAGAGTCGTCCATTGCTGATGATGACATCATATATCCTGTTCGGGTGACCCGAGAACAATGGATTCAGTCAGTCCACATGTCAAAGGTTAGGAGGTCATCACCTTGGCAACAGACATGGCCAACCCTATTTCTCTCCTGCTAATCTGGCGCAGAAAGCAAACCTCCTGCTGACTCTGCTGGTGGAGGGTTGTGAGGTGGCAGCTTGCCTATCTAATCAGTCCATCTCCTGGCAATGAGGGTGTGAAAATTGACGGATTCAAGTTTGAATTTAAGAGCAAATCATAGGGTGACTTTGATCACCCAAGGGAGGTCATCTCGTGATCCACTTTAACAGAAATTGCTGAAAATGCCCTTGGTTATAGTACAAACTCTTTGGTCATGTGGTAGATCTTTATTTTCGGTATACCAGTAGAAAAAAAAACATAAATGAAGACTGAGGTAATTGTCATTTTCTATGTAATAACTTACATCCCATGCCCAACAGTTAAAAACATACACCAAAGTTAATAGATTGCTATTTTTTTTCTCAATATTCAAAGACAAAATTTAAAATTCTTACAATAACCTTGTACAAAATGAGAAGGCAATGCAGTTGTATTAAGTATAATACTTGTTGTTATCATTGTGACAGAAACATACAGTACCTGGTAATTAGTTCATGCCAAAGAGTTTGTACATTCATTCTTATGCTGGGTTTTCATTAATTGACTTTATGCTATGCTGTAATGATACTGAATATCTCTCCCCTGCTTTCTTCAATGCTGCCATGGACTGATACATAGTCACATCCAAAATACTCAAAATAATTCATCCTCACAAATTGACAATTTTACTCCACATTTCACACACCTGATCATGAGCCAATTTTTTTGCTTTTTTTTTAATGCCTTTTCTCTAAATACCTAACAGTTTTGTCACACAGTTTCTGCCACTTCAGTCTGCATAGTGTTTTATTTCCTTTCTGTTTGAAATATGGACTCATCCCACCCTTTTCTTTTCTGGGCATTTATGCCAATTTTACAGGCAAATACTGCATTAAAAGGCATGGTAAGTGAGGCTTTGAGTTGAAGTGCATTTAACGTTATTTTGTGTGCTGCTTGCTGACTTTATGCATTTTAATTGTGGTGTGTTGAATTTTGTTGCTGTACTTTCGTTTGCTATTTTTGTTTAGTAACAGAGTTCCATCTCAAAGAAAACCGTGCACCTAAAGACACCCAAAAATTAGAAAATGGGTTGAACCAACAAGTAGAGATGTATTTTAAGGAAAATAATCAAGGTCATGAGATAAACAGAAAAATACCTTAACTTTGTTGGATGCAGAAATCTTGGTTTCATTGTATTTTAACCTGATAATACTATGTGTAGTAAGGTACAAACTGTATCACCAACATATTGTATTGGGAAAAAAGCTTGGTGTAATGGCTGTGACTTACTTTTGCCATGACTGAATGAATCTTTGGTACATTATTAGGGAGCTTGCAAACTAACATGTTTTTACACTTGATGCCTTTATTGGTCATGGATGTTGCAAGTAAAATTTCTCAGTGATGCTGAGTCTGAATTGGTCCAGTCTCCTCATTGGCTTATTTTTTTTCAATGGAGAAAGTTTGAAAGATTACAAGTAAGTATAGTCAACTTTTTAGTTACTGGTGTAACTACCTAGTTGTCAAATGCAGAAATAAACAGGCCGGAGGTAGCCTGTTGGCCTCTCCCCCAAACAAGAACATACAATCATGTCATTTAATGTGTAAAAATGAATAATTACTGTGAAGGACAAGTCCTAATAAAGCTTACTTTGTCCCTGTGGCGTGGTATATCTTCCCAAACGTCTTTCCGAATACCCTGAAGGAAGAGTCACATTGCTAATCTTTGAAATATTTTTCTTCTTCAGTCCTTGACATCGTCTCAAGGCCCAGAAGGTTCTGCCATTGATCTTGACATTGGACCTTCCATGGACCAAAACAGCGTCAAGAATTACAAGACCATCCAGCAGGTAATGTCACAATTTGATCTTAAGACTACTTATGATTTAGAATATCCAAAAACCTGTAGTTAGTGCTAAAATTGGTCACATCATGACTACATGATTGTGTGTGGCTACATGATCCTGTTGTCACCTACATCCAAAATACATGAATGCAAACATTGGTGTAACAAAATGGCAGATGCAACTAAGTGCAGTCACATGCTTAACTGCTAATTTTGATGGACCTGGATCAGTCTATTGCCTGTACGTATCAACCTATATGAAAGTGCTTCTTGAAAGAAATCTAGAGAGAGATTTTGATGAAATGTTTTTCTCAGGTTCTGATTCGCCTGAGCCAGCTGTGTGTCCACCAGTCCAGCGGGAAGAACCGTAAACACGAGCAGCGTCTGCTGAGGAACATGGGAGCCCACAGCGTCGTCTTGGAGCTCCTCCAGATCCCCTTTGATAAGGTAAACTATCCCAGCATCAGCATGTACATGTAGACTAGGTATTCGGTGATATAGAATCTCTGCTTCCTTTTAGCTTTAGTGCATTTTGAACCACAAAACAGCAACTGCAATTCTTGCTGTTTAACTTCATAATGCTTAATTACTGATGCACTGGTCCATGAGCATTAAAAGGGTACTTTTCAGAGCATATGATTTTCTTTGCCTTTGCAGAAGGAAGACACCAGGATGAATGAAATTATGCGATTGGCCCATGAGTTCCTACAGAAGTTCTGCCAAGGAAATCCAGCCAATCAGGCACTGCTACACAAGCATGTGGACCTATTCTTGACTCCTGGGGTATGCTCATCCAGTTTCAAGATCACCATATATAGCTGATAAAAAGTGGAATTTAAAAGTTTTAGTTTTCTTTCATCCCACATGTATGAAAATCAATTGAAATGATGACAACTTGAAGTATAAATGGTTGTTGAATAGAATAGTACCAGATGTTTGCGGCCATAACATAAGTTATGGCACTTTGAAACTCTTTCTATTTTCTTAGCTCTTGGAGGCAGAAACCATGAGACACATATTCATGGACAACAGCATGCTATGCAATGAAGTGACTGAGAGAGTGGTACAGCACTTTGTTCACTGCATTGAGACCCACGGCCGCCATGTCCAGTATCTGAAGTTCTTACAGACCATCGTGAAAGCAGAAGGGCAATACATCAGGAAATGCCAGGACATGGTCATGGCTGAGGTAGGGGAGAGAGATATTTCTATTTTAGAGCTCGAAATACTTTTTCCTGCTTACCTGGACGCAGGACTTACATTGTATGATACACAGGACTTACATTGTAGACAGTAAAACTTAAAAGCGTAGAAGCTTTCAGGTGGCATCCACCATCATTCTTCAGCTACTGACGAGGGCAGTCAGTACAACTTTTACAATACATACAAGCAGGTCTTAACTCATAATTTTATGAATCTTCAAGTTTTGTTATGCTCCATTTCCTCCTGACAGTTGGTGAATGTAGGAGAAGACGTCCTGCTGTTCTACAACGACAGGTCGTCCTTTAACACCCTGATCGAGATGATGCGGTCGGAGCGAGAGAAGAGGCAGCTGAGCAGCCCCCTGATGTACCACATCAACCTGGTGCAGCTGCTGGGACTGTGCACGGAGGGCAAGAACGTGTACACAGAGATCAAGTGCCACTCCCTCCTCCCTCTGGATGATATCAGTAGGGTGGTGGTGCATCCAGACTGTCTACCTGAGGTAGGGATAAACATTTCCTGAGCTATAACTTATAGCTTTATACATGTCTACACATTATGTCTCAGGGGCCTAGAACTTTGACATATTACCCACAATGCATCACTGCACATGTGCAATTGGAACCATGAATTCACTTATTGCTTATGTTATACAGAGTCATAGCAAACTGTTAAAATCATGAAAATTTAGAAAAACTATAGCTGATGAAGTGAATCAGCAGAAGAACAAATTTAAAGTAGAGTGGACTGCAAAGAAACTTTTAATTATATTTCTCCATGTACTCCAGGATTTGTATGAACTGTGAGATATGCTGCAGCCAGACACTCCCAAAAAATGCAAGTCTCTCAGTTATGATAATTAACAGCTTCCCTCTGTTATCTGTAGGTTAAAGATGCTTACATCAACTTCCTGAACCACTGCTATGTGGACACAGAGGTGGAGATGAAAGAAATCTACACCAGCAACCACATGTGGACTTTGTTTGAGAACTTCCTCGTCGACATGGCAACGGTGGGTAAAACTACAGTCGCTGTTCTTTTCTGCATAGATATGGATTACACAGTATGAGTGCAACACAATGACTAACCTATTGTTGGTACTAGGAAATAATATATTTTATTTTGCAAACCAGATACGAGAGAACTGTGTTTCTACTGTAACAACTAAGGAAGCTCATTCTGTAAGTGCAACACACTACAAGGATTAGCATGCAACATATTAAATCTTACTGTTAAATGATACTGTACACCTGTGGACTTGCCCTACTCCAAGGAGTGGCTGTCAACACACAAAATCTTGGCTATGTGACACCTGCCAAAGTTCACCCCAAACAATGTTGTTACTACTGCTGAATTTATTTCAAAAGCATTGTGAATACAGTCAAAACTGCCCAAGAAGGGCACTCAGAGGACCAATAAAGTCTTGTCCATGTGGACAGGTGGTCACTATAGACAGGATTCTTAATGCTTGTGTCGATTGGAAAAAATTTCTAATGGACTGTCACATTGGCCAGCTGGTGTTTACGTAGAGGTGGTCACTGTAACTCAACATCTTGTTTTCTTATATCAGCATTTATTGTGACAGTCGTAACAATAAACAACTCACAAAAGAATGTAGACATCTCTGAGATGCCACAATCATCTCTGAAAACTAAATTGCCCTTTCTCTTAAGGTTTGCAAGACCACAGATCGTAATCACGCTGACCCAGTGCTGGAGCATTACGTCACCAACACCATCATGAACATCATCACCATGTTCTTCAGTTCCCCCTTCTCCGACCAAAGCACCACAGTTCAGGTAGGTGGCGCCACTGGCAGGCAGTGTGTCCATCAGAAACACAGGCAAGGTGTACATTAAATGTTCATACAGCTTTCTCTATTCTGTTCCCTACCTGTTATGTACAGTTTCACATCTGATTCACTCACTTTTAAGACTCTAGATTTCGAAGAGGGCAGGAAAGTCGAGAAAGCTGTAATTTCCAATGAAGTGTATTGTTGGCAGCTAGAAGTTTTTGTGCTCTTCGTACATTATTGTGCTGTATGGTACTTTAGTTGCCCACAGTGATCATAACTGTACAATCCAAATGCATATTTTCTTTTTGGACTTGACTGTTAACACTAAACCTCTTTCAAAGAAGTTGTTGATGTGGCCTACATCTACCCATCCATGACCTTGTGAAATATAGATTACAGGTGATTACTTTGGATGTCACCAGGTCA
Organism: Branchiostoma floridae x Branchiostoma japonicum; assembly: GCA_013266295.2. NCBI lineage: Eukaryota > Metazoa > Chordata > Leptocardii > Amphioxiformes > Branchiostomatidae > Branchiostoma > Branchiostoma floridae x Branchiostoma japonicum. The sequence continues at coordinate 20,314,608 of CM023825.1, forward strand.
ACATTTTTTAAATAGGTTAACCTTCTCCCTGCTGCCTAACCTTGTAACCAATAAAATTTGATGCCAAAAGGCCACCCCGGCAGGGAGAAGGTTAAAGGTCTGTAGGTGGAGAGATTCAGCATGTACAACCTAGCAACAGTCTTTGAAAGACGGTTCTGATCCGTGCACACAGACCTCTGGGTTCTGTGACTGGTTGAAGGATGTGTGCAGCGCTGACAGGGTTTTGCAGCATGGTTGCTCTGCCTTGTTCATGTTCTGTTCCACCTGCATGTTTACCAGTTTGTTTATCTCAGTGCCAGGGACACCTGAACAGGTTACGCTTAACCCCTGACACTGATGTAAACAGCTGGCATGGCTGTGCCCAAGGCAAGAACTTGAGCTGTGGCAGCACATTCTCTGTACTGTACTGAACTGAGTTTGTTTCTCCTGAATTTGTTTCACCATCACAGGAATATAGGTTGTAAATATCTATCTCTAATACAGCGATAGTTAAAGGGCAGAATTTATTATCATGTGCTATCACAACCAGACTCAGGTGAAACGACAAACCTTGCCTTGAGCTTAGCTATGCTGTTTTTATATACTCACACTTTCCCTACTGTTGGCTTTGCATGGACTAAAATGCTTGTGTAAGTATGTGCTTCTTTCTCATGGAGTGCTCGAAAATGGCCCTATTTGAGAGGTATATGCCTGTTATTACCCGTGTGTGTCTGTGAGTCTGTCTGTCTGTCTGTCTCAATCCAATGATTTGGTCAAAGTTTCAGACTGTTTTGTCATGAATTTTATCAATAGATCATGCTTCTTCACTTGCTCATTGTAACTATTCATTCATTACATTTTCTTTTGTTTTCTGTTTGTTCGTTTGTTTGTTTGTTGTGTGCTTTGACCTATACCAGGTGTTTCTGAGCCCGCAGCTTCGTGCTGTTGTCAATAGTATGTTTTTCGTAAGTACTGTACATGTCGTGTTGTCTCCCAGCACAGTTAGCAAACCATTTCCCACATAGCATTCCTTCATTCTGGTAATGGTCAACTTGCTTTGACATGCACATTATAATCATAACTGCCTTTAAGCCATCTGCAATCCTTCCTGTGTTGTCCCTTTGAAACACCTTGCACCATCAGCACACAATGGTTAATCAGCACAGAATATCACTTCATGCTATTTCCCCCAACAGTTTTAAAGCCTATTACCATGATGTTTACACTGTGAGTTCATATTGGGAAGTATTGCAACATTATAATTTTCTTAAATTGCATATGAGATAAACTTTCGAATAATTGTCTCTGACGTTAGTTGGTATAAAATATACTGTGAATTTCCCAGAGGTTGTGTCTCTCTTAGACTAAAAAATGTTTTTGGAATGCAAAATCCACATCTAAAAATGGATACTAGCCTGTGATTAAAATGAAGATGACCAATTAATTGGGAGGGTGTACTTTGAACAGAGGAAGGTGTTTGGAGACCAGGCCCTTCTTGCAAGCTGTCTCTGAGGTAAGCATTTTGGCAAATGATTAGGAACATAATCTTATGTCAGTAAATAACTTGTTCTTCTTCTTCTTCTTTTTTTCATCCTTCCAAAGACCCGACAGCCAATCTTCGTCCAACTGCTGTCTGGAGCGTATCGTGTGTCGCAGTGCACATGGCTGAACACACAGCAACGCTGCATGGTGGAGACATGCATCAAGACCCTAACAGAAATAGGTAATGCAGCATATGTGTGTCCCTTACGTGTGCATGACGTGTGGTATTTGCTTTGTATACAGCCTATGCTTATGCTTGAAGCCAACCAATAAAGCTATGGATTTTTGATGATTTAAAAAATCTTTTGCTGAAATTGGAGCTAGAAAAATCTTTGTATGATTGATAGCTGTTGTTCATTCTTGATCAAAGGCAGACGTTTGGAAGATAAAATTATGTCAGTGTTTTTAATGCTCAAGAAAGAAGTCTAGACGAAGCAGAAGACCGTAACAGACATTGTGCTCATTGTTGTTCTTTGTAGTGAAGAAAAGGAACATTTTGGTGCCTGTAGACTTAGGCAACCACATCAACATGCCTGCCAGGTCTATGTCGACGGAGAAGTGGCGCAATACGTCCAGATCCATCGTTGGTGGGAACAGAATGCATACCGTTTGTTTATGTCTGTCCCTGGATGCACTAAAAATCATCTAGTAAACTAACTTGTCTGTCACCAATGTGAAAATTTAGACTGTCCTGTTTAATGACTTACAGATATATCCAGGGACCTTTAAAGCCTGCCTTTCTGAGTTTCAAACAATGTGATTCCAATCTTTGGTCCTTGTACGCAATTCTGCCAGTCTTTCTTTTTTGTCTTATTCAATTTGCAAACTTGTCAAATCTTGTCAATTGTCTAATGACATAAATGATCAATCTCAAAACGTCTGAATAGTTGATAAGATTAATTCTGCTCACAATTCTGCGTTGATTTTTCTTGCAACTTGCTCCAAATACCCATATTTTGCATCAGCTTAAGTATTTATTTGGTTGCATTGTTATTTCTCTGCTCCCTTGGCCTAAAAAGAAACAGGCAACAATGTACAACATGCAATGTTGTAGGCAATTGTAGAGTCAAACTGTGTGCTTGAAAAATTGAAGAAAATTCTGTTGCTTAGTTACAGTCTTAAGCAGACATGTAGCATGATTAATAACTACATGTACTTGTGTGTTCACCAATGGTTTTGCTTGGGTTTGCGAAACATACAGTATTTTTACTGTAAATAAACCAAGCAAAGTAATGTACAGACCTAGGTTCAATGCACTGGAGAAGTCAAATGGTGTGATGGGAAAAAAAACAATAACTCACAACAAACCAATCAAAGGACATCAACTCATGCATGTACTTGTGGTGTGCATGTTGCATTGAAGACTTGCTGAAGGATGCAGTGGTTTGGAGCTGCTTTGAAATGAGACTGAAGTACCATGGGACCATCAAGTTACTGTGTAGTTTTGAGTATCTTGTATGGAGTGTGATACCTGTTACAGCTATCAACTGCTGATACATGTTACAGAATATTTCAGCCTGTCCAGTTTCCATATATGAAGTCATGGTTCCTTCTCAGTCATCCACCACAACTCCTACTTTAAACTAAAATCTTCTCATCTACCATTTCTGACTCAACAGGCATCGTACTGATTGTATCATTCTTTTCAGCTTGGAACTACATCTGTATCACTTGTGTGTTGGCTTTCAAATGGCCACCCCATCCAAACATGTGTACAGCCCCTACATTTAACAGCTTGTGATTCTTGTAATTTTTATTTTCGTATAGCCAAGAACCGTGGCATAGCCATCCCTGTGGACTTGGACAGCCAGGTGAACACACTGTTCTCCAAGTCCCAACTCCTCATGGCCACATCCCGTAAGTGGCTGAGTACGCGGGGCTCGTCTAGACGAGACTCGATAATGGCCATTTCACGGGACACCAGGAGCATCATAGAAGGGTTGCAGGTCAGTCTGATATAGTGGATTTGCTTTGTTTGTTTGTAAGACTATTTCAGTATTATAAGAAAGGGCTGGAGTGATGTTTAGGATTAACAAAACTTGACTTTTTTGTTTGTTCATCAGTACAAAGTTTACCTGATACCTGATGAAGTAACATTAGCTGCCGTGACTAAAGAAGGAGTCAGAACATATCCGCTTTTGTTCCTCTTATTCATTCTTGTTAATATTCATTCACCTTGCTTTTCTAGTTTCTCTCATCTTTCCTTTCCTCTTACCTCCCCCCTGAGTCAGCAGTGGCAGGACTTGGTGCCTCCTCCCATGGCTGCCAACAGGCGGATTGTGGAGCTAACTACCAAAAACCTGCCACAGGTAGCACTGCCTACCTGCAGAATTAGCAAAACTACAATGTAGCTGCCGCTCATACCATGCTTGGAGCTAAATGGAAGAAAACATTAATGTCCCTCTGCCAAAGTTGCTCAATAGTGTGTATTAGTTAAATATTTCTTCAGCTATGCATTCCTTCCTTGTGTTATCTAATACTATCTCCAGCTCAAAATGTTGTCTCTCATTACCAAAGCATGTTTCCTCCCAGGTACTGCATCCTACATGTATGACCTTTCTTGCATGAATCATAAAATGTTTTCCTTATCTGCTCTGCCCTCTTCTCTCTCCGGTCATCAAGCCAAGAAACTCCTTTTCAGCAGACCCAGACAGCATGTTGCCGGTATGTCCTTGCCACCAGACAGAAAGTAACAACCTGCTGTGCAAAAATGTCTAGTTTCTTATCCCCAGCAGCTTTTTTTAAGTGCTTTGCTGAATCCTGACTATTCCGCAAGATCCCCAGAGTCTTGGATTATGTAGTAAGCTTCATAGCTCAATTATACACTTTTAAAATGAAAACCACATCAGCTAGAGAGCTCACATTAGTAAATGATGGCAGGCTTCTTAATGTAACTTCCTCCCTTTCAGATGAATTCACTGTCTGTATGATTCTACAACAGAAATAGTTTCTGTACATCATTGATGTGAAAGTTTAATCTCTCCACAAACCCGTGTAAATGTATCTGCAGAAAATACAGACTATGAAGGAAAAGGGAAGACGTCACCTAAGCTAGCAAGGCTGACATAATAGATAGAGGTTTTCATCTGCAATGAAGAAAGATGTAGTAAAACATCCCTACTGCCAAGCTTTGCTTGCTGTCTGTCCCATCCTTGCATGGGCCTGTGCCCCTGATGTGTGTGTATTGTGCACAGCATGTCAGTGCCACAGTAAACAAAACACTTCCATTGTGTCATATCTCATCTGATAAGAATTTCTTGCAAACACAGATTTCGATGGACCCAACACAATGATTTCAAAAAGAAAGGATTTCCCCTCAATAGTCATTATGAAAGAGTCAAGGGTAACAGAAATTCAGTTTAAGACTATTTATTGCTATAATTTCTAGGCAGTCTATTTCATTTCCAGCTTAAATGTAGATGCCTAAATATGCACTTAGCAGGGAAAAGATGAAAGGGTACAGACACAGTAAGATAAACTTCTTAATTCCATGTCTTAGAAATGTATTGCAGATCAAATGTACCCAAATGTGTTCATTTCAATTAAATGCCATACATTTTTGTACTTCCACTTGTTGGAAAAAGTTATAATTACAGTAGTTGGCTTACAATGAAGTGAGAAGGACAACTGAAGGAGAAGGCATTTTCCATCTAATAGTACAATGTAAGTACAAATGTAGTAAACCCTTAGTTTGCAGCTGTTTTGCTGTTCCTACTGTAGGACATCGTGTCCCTGCTGGAGGACCAGCTGCGGCCGCTGGTCCAGGCGGAGCTGTCCGTGCTGGTGGACGTGCTGCACAGACCTGAGCTGCTGTTCCCACCTGGCTCCGAGGCCAGACAGAACTGTGAATCCGGAGGGTTCATCTCCAAGTAAGAACCTCACAACTTGGAACCATTTCATCGGAAATTTGGCAGGACAGACTGAAATGTTGTTTTTTTACTAACTCAAGCTACATTACTTGTTACATCATGAAATATTTTCTTTCCTATTTATGAAAGACAGTCCATCCATTCACAGTTAGTCTTAGTAATCCAGCCTTGTCATTATTTATTCAAATGGCCATGAATGAAGTAACTGTCAGCACTGTACCTTTCATCTAGCATTTTCACTGACAAGCGTTCTTTGTGTATTTGGGCATTTTTAATGGAAGGACATGTGCATTGTATGTCTTTGCTGTCAGATGGAATTGAATCATCACAAAATGTTTCATGTTCACTCAGCAACAGCTGCTAGCCTATTAATGAAAGTCAGTTTTGATAGTTGAGTAAACTTTCATTGGCATTCATTGTGTTTGTTTGTGTTGCACTTTTCATGGTGCTGAAACCAGTGCTGTTTACACATCTTTTTTTTTCTAATGGATCTATCTGTATGTACATTGTTACAGTGTTGTACCAGGCTAACAATGATCTTGGATGTTTTGTCCACTGCAAGCCCCTTTTAAAGTGTACTACCTGGTGGTATTGAAATGAATAAATGTTTCGAAGCTGGAAACACACTGAACTTTGTGCCACCCTGTAGTGGCAAGGTTTGGACTGACAACTTCACTGTACCCACTCTTTTCACATTCTGCTTTTCAACAGACTTATCAAACACACAGAGAGGCTGCTAGAAGAAAAGGAGGAGAAACTGTGCATCAAGGTGCTGCAGACTCTAAAGGAAATGATGACCACGGACATTGACTATGGAGAAAAGGTAATGATCCCAGGCACATTCTCATCTTGGTCTCTCCCTTTAGACAAAGACTGTTTTTTACTGTGTTGGGTCAAGCATGCTATCTGCACACAGTCTCCTATTATGGGAAGTGTCTGCTCATTTGTCTTTCTTTTGTTGCAGATGCCAAGTTTCCAATGGGTCCAAGTTGACCTGACTTTTAAGTAGATGAAACAAAAGACATATCAGTATAATTGGATCTCAAACTGGGTGAACATACTTTGCACCACCATTCGAAAATAAATATCATTGCTTTAACTTTTAAAAAAACGGAAAAGAATAGAGAGTGATATGAAGTCAAATGTTGGTTTCAGACTATCTTTTGCATGCACTTTTCCTCTGTTGGCTTCTATATCTGTACAGTTGAATACTTTTTTTTCTTTTAGAGCATGTACAGACATGTCATGGAGATTCTCATAGCTTACAACTGTCCATCTTACATTTGCATGAATATTCCGGAGTGCTGCTATGATAGTGGTTGCAATGTTTTCCCATGTTTCCTTCCAGCATGTAATTTGCTTGTTGATTGTCTCTCCCATTTGTGCATGCGGCTGGTAGATCTATCCTGTAGAGGGGGAAGATCTGTTCACAACAATGAAGGTGCACCAACTAACATATTGCCTTGTGTGACGTAACCCTTAACCCTGACGGGGGCTCGACTCAAAAGTTCCTCTCTGTTTTTAAAAGTCACTGGATTCCCCACATAATCCATGATGAAAAGACGTCAGATTTGGCTTTAACCTTTTCCCTGCTGCCTAACCCTGTAACCAATACAAAGTTGGTGCCAAAAGGCTACTGCAGCAGGGAGAAGGTTAAATATTATGGAATGCACAAACAGGCAGATAATGTAAGACTGCTTTGGGAACTTAACGACAGAGTCTTTCCCCACTGTTGTTGTTGCTATGTGTTTGACTTACTAACAGCAGATTGTTGTTGTGTAATGACAACAATGCTTAATTGCCAGACAACCACAGGATGGTTTTGGGAAGGAATAAGATGGACTAGATTTTCATATTCAGAAGAATTTCAAAAATAAACTTGAGCTGTTTTCTTTGCCTGTACACACGGCTTATACTCGGAAATGACAGAGTACATGTACACAAAACTGTTGGTTCAGTGAACAATGAAGGCTTAGTAGCCTTGTTCGAAGAATTGCACCCAAAGCCAGCTAGTAGAGTGCAGGTATGTCAATGTATGTCATACATTATGTAAATCGTGAGCTTGTGTTGTAACAGCTGTGACTCAGTGTCTGTGTTGTGTTTTTAAGTAAATTTAGGCAGAGATTTCACTGATGAAACCTTCCCAGATGCCACAGTCATGGATAGAGCTATTCAAACTACACATGTACATAATTTCAGTGTTCATGTTTATGATATTTAACATGCTAAAGCAGCACTGCATTGTGATGTACCAAATGAAATTACAATATGCTCTGTTTATGTTTGTGCCATCTGGTTAGATTGTGTAACATGTCTACCTTCAAGGTAGACCATTAACATTTTCTAGAAAAAGATCTAACTGTACATGTAGTTTTGCAAAGAGGAAGCAAGGACTGTGATATATGAATCATTTACTACATGTACATGTATACCATGGCTATATCAACTACCAGCAGTTACAGCTTTGCTTGGCATTTTGCTGCCTTTTCCCTACTTCTCTGTAGACTCTGTTCTGCTGTAGTGAAGTTACCGTATACAAGTTCCTGGCTCATTGCAGTCAGAATCATTACAATTTCACCAATTGGGGAATTTCTTCATCAATTGCTTAAAATTTTATCCTACATGTTTATTGCCAGTACTAGAGCTGTCAATAAAACGTTTATGCAAGATTCTGAGACCCAACAGGAATATCAGTAATTCCAGAAAGTTAATGTGCCAAACACACAAGGCAAATGGAAAAGAAAAAAGTGTTATGCATGTATGGACTATACAAATACATCTGCACTTTCTTGCAGAAAAAGTTGTAGTGGCTTTCAAATAACATAGAGTGCTTTCTTTTTTGTCCTGGTTTCTTTCCACGATGGGAATTTCCCTGGGGCTGTGTAGACTAATGTTCTTCCCATGTTGAGCCTCTGTTTTCTCTCCTCTGCTTCCTCACTGCTTGCTCTCACCCCTCTTCTGCTGCCTGCTGTGGGCAGCAAGGGGAGCTGCAGGCTAGGAATGATCTGGTAGGTGGCTCTTCTGCACACCTCAGGTGTTTTATACTAACTTGCCGTGTCATTCTTTGCATGCTTCCATTGCCATGGTTACAAAGCCTCGGGATGAACAGTCAAAGAAGCAAATTGATGATGCAAAGAGGGTAAGGGTTGAACAGAAGCTGGTGCTGTCAGAGAGTTCAACAACAAGAGCAAGATATCATTTCTGGTTCTGAAAAAAAAATGCCTGTAAAAAGATAAAACTGATATGGTTACAATTCACAATTGAATCTCAGAAGTCTGGTTTGATCAGGATGGGTATAAAAAGATAAAAAGCAGTTTCTGAAACAAGTTAAAGTTGAACTCTTAGAGCACTTAGCCTCTGCAAAAGTATAGAATGTAATATGTGTATTTAACAAATGCTCCTGTCGATGTCTGAATAGAAATTAGACCAATAAAGTGATAGTATGAGTGATTCTGGATGAAATATCCATTGGGTTGCCTTTCAATCTGAAATGATTTGCACATTCCTGCTAAATCATGTCAATATCAAAATATGGTGTGGAAGGCTGAAAATGGACATTTTGTTCAGAAACATGTTGCATGTGGTTGATCTCACCATCTAATTAATCTGTATGCACAACATTGGTAGTAATGTCTAACCTGCACTGTTGCACTGCATGGTTGTGTATCGTGCTGCTATATGAAATAACCAGTAACATTCTTTACAGTAGTGTTTGTACTTTCATTCATTTTAGTGTCTGACAAATAAAACATAGCAGAACATTATATCATTTGCAACTTTGTCTTCATCAAAGTTTCTGCAACATACAATGTATCTCTATGGAGATATGCCCAAACACAGTGTACCTGATCATTTTTATCATATAGGAACATGGTCAATATATCATGATGTGTCATATTATGAATGACACATCTGTGAATTTTGTCAAAAGTTGAAATGACGAGTTTCTGTCTGGTCCGCATGCAGCTACCGCATCATCTATTCATGTCCTTTCATGAATGCATCACTTCCTTTCACAATTACATTACATCCAATACATGTGTAGTACTTTGCCATGTAGTTCCTATTGCTCTCCTCCTCTATCTCCATATAATACATTATCATGATATACATCTTCCCCTTTTACGGTTAAGCTTCATCAAGGAGGTCATATATAAGCTCCTTGGCCTCATCAACAACAAAGCCATGTCTTGTCTGCTCATTGTGATGTTGTTTTGTCACTAACCACCTTTCAGCTTTGACTGCACATTGTGGTAATGCATCTGGACAGTTGAATGCGGGTTCCTAAAAAAGAATGTAGAGTCTGAAGTTTTGGGACAAAACATTATAGAATGAAAACTGCAACCAAGAAATCATCCCATAGACCTGTTTTGTCATTATTGAACAAGTAGCCCTGTTTTCAAAGTTTCTAGATATTATTTTGTAAGTTGATGAAGATGAAGGTGAATTTATGTTGTGCACCAAATCTGCTAATAGTAGAATGAACCGCTACTCCGGTTTTCCCTCCGTTCCAGGGAGACAAGTTACGCAGCAGCTTGTTGACACGGTACTACGGGAAGCAGCACCCACGGGCGGACCGCGGTCGCAAGGAGAGCGGGTCACCAAATGCACAGCCTCCCCAGCGCCCGTCTGTGGCCAACCCCGCCCCTGGGGCGCAGATGGTGGGGAGGGCGGAGATGTCTCTGGCGGAGGTGCAGTGCCACTTGGACAGAGAGGGGGCATCGCTCCTGGTCACAGACTTGGTCATCAATAGGTAGGAATGACCTTCAGGCCCAGGACATGATTCAAACATGACTTATTTTGGAATTTCCTGACATGGAGAAAGTAATGCTCTAATTGCTGTAGTGTAGAAATGATCACTAAAAGCGATTTTGAAATTGACCCGTCATTTGATTTTCACAAAACTACCATATTGATCAAAGATGGTGACAAGTACAACAGAAAAATTCATTCATGACAACTGTTTTTTAGAAGTGGTCCTTATTAGAGACATTATCATTGTTACAGTAAGGTTCAGAACATCCTGCTAACAATTGTGTTGTACATGCACAGCACCAGTAACAGGGTGTTTGAGGAAGCAGTGGAGCTTGGGATAGCATTGCTGGAGGGTGGCAACAGTACCATACAGGTGAGATATCTAAACAGTCTAGCAACATCAATAAAAGATATCTTGAATATGCTTGTAATAATACTCTTTGCTCTTTTTGATGTGCCATTTTTCCCTTGGACTAAGTTTGGACAGGAAGCTGAGAATTTCACTTCCAAAAATTATTTTGAAAAACTGTTGGACACAAGCACTCAATCACTAGCTGACACTTTTACAATGTAATTACTGTCAGCTCATGCGTTGAAAGTCTCATCCAGAAAGACAGTTTACATCCTAGAGGATAACTTGTTAGACATTTATGTCAATTGAAATTGCTAACATGAATTAAGCTAGTGGCATAATATTTCTTTCTTCAGAAATCTTTCCTGAACCACCTGCGGGATGAAGGGAAGGCAGAGAAATTCTTCAAGGTGTTCTATGACCGTATGAGGGAGTCTCAGCAAGAGATCAAGGCTACTGTCACTGTCAGCACAGGGGACAGTCTGTCTGGCAACAAGGAGAACAAGGATGTAGCAGTGAAGGATGCACCGGCAAAAGTGAAGAAAGGTAGCACTGTGTACATGTAGCTGTCGTCCAATATCCTCGTATTAGGATGTGTAGGTCGCTGCTGGTTTGATATGGGAAACATTTTACCTTGCTTCTTAGTTCCAGTGAGATGTGTTTAGACCACTAACATCTCTGTAGTTCTATCCACCAGGGAGGTTGGTATACATTTGTATAACTATAGTATTGGCTCCCATTATGTACAGATATCTACATGTATGGTCTACTGATCAACAGTAAATCAACAGAAAATCAAAAGTAACACTAACAGAATGTTTGACAATTGTTACACTAATGTCATGAGACAGTTTAACGTTATTATGATTAATGACAGTTAACATAACTAAGTTGTTGCCTTAAACAAACCCTATCTGTGTAGTTACGATGTTTGTCATATTAAGGTAGTGTCCATTTCCTACCAGTCACTAACTTAGATCCATGATGATCTATGTTACTGCTTACAGAACAACCAGAGGAGAATCTAACATCTATCTACAGAACTATGGCCCAAGTCTTGAATTTTCCAAGAAAATACCGGGAGAGGGTTAGAAAGCACGATTTGTTAGAGGCAGCTGACCACACGTTGAAGGCCTTTGGTAAACTTAGGCATTACACCACCAGGCGTAGGCTGTCGGCATATCAATGTAACTGTAAGAAACAGGCCTCACTCTTTGGCATGGTTTGTGGTGGTTGTGGTGTTCTGTGGCATTGATGCCTTCTTGGGTATACCTAGCCCAAAAACTTTGTTGTACTTTTGCATGAAATGCTGTTTGGTGCCAAACTTTACTGTTGTGAAATGGAGAGGGATCTCTAGATCTGTTGCCTACTGGTAAAGTCAAGAACTGTACTGCACCTACCTTTTATTTATACAGCCTGTTACTTTCTTCTCAACCCTCTCCATGCCGAGGTCCCAGCCACACACCAATTTTGCAATGACAGCACGAGCCAGCAGGCTGAGGGTTAAGAAAGTTGAGTTCCTGGTGTGGCAGAATGTAGCTGCTGTTAGCTCCTACTGTAAGGGGTGATATGCAAAACTCAACTGTTACTTCCAAACAAAACCACATTCCTTTTTTGGTCAACGTTAAAACAGTCATATGTATATATTATGAGACAACATTCTACGTTTGGGCTGCATTTGTAGTACCGAGGTATTGCAGCAGTGACACCTACCACCTACCGGTAGCTGCAGTACGAATCAGAACCAGTCATTGTCGCCCTGAACGTCGATGCAAAAACCCACTGGTTGTTGAATAAAGAACCTTGTTATGTAATCAATCATATGTGAACTGGATCTCAGAAGTAAAATTTGAACAGTTCAAACTGGTTTCATTTGGAAGCAACACGTGTTTGCATATTTCCCACACCTGCTGATGAACGACAAGTTCGCTCCTGTCCGCCCCTCCCAGGTGCAGGTGCAGGCAGCCCAGGTGCAGCCATGTCTGACGACGTTAGAGACCAGCTGGCAGATGCAGCACTGCAGACCAGTAAGGCCTTCGGTGCCATGAGGCAGGGACCACAGGGGGAGGATGCCGCCAACCCTCTCTCAGGTCAGGGTTACATTCCTCAGACAGACTTGGGAAGATCTTAGATCTGTCAGGACCTTGTAAGGTTCTCCTTGTCATGTTAACATTCTTCCAGCTGCCTAAGCCCCTAAACAGTAGAGAATTGTTAGCCAAACAGCTACTTCAGTGTGCTAAAATGTTAAGATGAATTTGGTAATCCCAATAGCAATGTGAGGGTAATAAGATGTAATTACCTTTGTGTTCATGAACATTGAAAGAATATACCAGATGCTCTGGAAATGTTTTGTACTAAAGTATTCAATAAGAGAAACTCAGGGAGCTCTACAAAGTTCATTTGTTCAAAATGAGCTTTCTGTTTGCAGGGTTTGACAAGGAGACAGAGAAGAAGAACGAGGAGCGAGGCATGAGCCCTGAGATCGCCATCATGAAGCCCATCCTGAGATTCCTGCAGCTGCTGTGTGAGAACCACAACAGGGACCTGCAGGTAGGGCAGGAGAGGGGGAGGGGAAACTTAGTGGAACACACAGGGGGATTGCAGGGAAAGTTTACATAATTGCTAGTTATGGTTCCTATCCGCTCTGTTGAGCCAGCTTTAGAAAATTTCCCAAAATTTGAAAAACGTTCCACATTTTTTACTTCATATCTCAGGAAGACTAAATTAACAGATGATCAAAATCACTTTTTTCACGGGTATAGTCTATAGATTTCTCTTTGGTCCTTGCTGCATGAAGTCAAACTAGATATATAGATTACCAAACACATACTACCCTTCTCCCTGCTGCCTAGCCTAGTAACCTAACAAATTTGGTGCAAATCCCGTGTTTGGGGAGAGCCACACCCTACGCACGTTAAAGAACCCGCCATACTTATCGAAAAGAGTAGGGGTCCTTCCCGGTGTGAGTGGTTCAAACCTTACAGTCTTATCGCCGCACCTGGGGTCGTATTGAGGTCACCTGAGTTAGCGCCGAATGGCAGCCGCTCCAGACCCTTGCGATTAAGCCCCACCACCATTGTAAGCTCCTCACAATTCAGCCCTTGGCTGCAAGGAGAGAGTAAGCCGGCCCACCAATAACAAAAACGGCTGCCTTAGCAGGCAGAAGACTGTTGCATATACAAATGTATATAAATACATTCCCTCCCACCCCCAGAACTACCTGAGGAATCAGAACAACAAGACCAACTACAACCTTGTGTGTGAGACACTGCAGTTCCTGGACTGTATCTGTGGCAGCACCACTGGTGGGCTGGGCCTGCTGGGGCTGTACATCAACGAGAAGAACGTCGACCTCATCAACCAGACCCTGGCCAGTCTGACTGAGTACTGCCAGGGTCCCTGCCATGAGAACCAGGTATTCAACTCTACACCACAATCCAGTTTGTTCTGCTGTTGAGCCACTTTCAAAAGAATTTGACTCATCATGTATCTGCATAGTCAGTGAAAACAGATACTAACAGCTCCTTCATAGACATTTATAGCAACTGTCTGATATGTGCAGGTCCATTGGATGGAACCATGTCTCCAGCATCATTTGCAGCAAATTAGTACTTGATATGACGGACATCATGGACATAACAAGTTAGAAGCAGTTACTGTACATGTATGTTGTATAAAGACATTGCTAGATTTTGCATATTCTATTTGGACCAGAGTCACAAAACTGTCAGCCATGTGATTGATACCCTTCATTATGGCAAACTCGTTGTTGCAAAGTTTGGTTTCCAGACTAAACCGTCATGTCTTGCCCTGTGTGTTACAGAACTCCATTGCCTGCCATGAGTGTAATGGAATTGACATCATCACAGCTCTGATCCTCAATGACATCAACCCTCTGGGTACACACCGCATGGACTTGGTGTTAGAGCTCAAGGTAAGGTCCCTGTTGTCATGTTACTGTCTTCAGTGTCTGCAGTATGTGTGTAAACTACACTTAGGATCGGATCATCAGTAGATTATTTAAGGCTCTAATGAGGTCTTCTGCATCCCTGATTGTTGCCATGTTTCAGAGAAAACTATTGTTACAAAAGAAAAAGTCACAACACTGATCAGGAAGGTCATTTCACTCTGTGGTAGTGTAGTTTTCTTGAATCTAAAAATCTCTCGTACGTACGTATTTCCAACATGCTGTTAATCCTCTTTGTTCCCTCCCCTTAACAGAACAATGCCAGTAAGCTGCTACTTGCTATCATGGAAAGCAGACATGACAGTGAGAATGCTGAAAGGATCTTGTACAACGTCGGTCCAAAACAGTTGGTGAGTAGGTAACCACAGCTCTGTAGTGTTGGAGAAGAGAAAGGCAAAGTGATGCTGAAAATCATAAAATGTTGGCAGTGGTTTTATTTTCATTTTTTGCAGTTTTTGTGATGGCCTATCACCCCGAAATTATAACACCTTGAATATGTGTTTTGTGATTCTGCCGTACAACAGAATTGTTTCGACTGCAAACTTCAAACGCTTCGAAAACCTCCTTTTCCCTCCTAGCATAAAATGAAACCACCATTAAAGTAAATGCACTAACAGTAATCAGTAATGGATGAAATGCATATCAAGGAGGTAGTAAAATGGTTTAACTGATAGTATGGAACATCATCTTGACACCCTACCTTTCAAAATCTCTGTCCAGGTTGATGTCATTAAGAGGGCGTACATGCAGGAGGAGATGAAGGATGATGAGGATGATGAGGACAGTGAGGAGGACGAGGAGGAGGACAAAGTGTCGCCCAAGGAAGTTGGCCACAACATCTATATCCTGGCACATCAGGTTAGAACACTCTAGCAGTGTAACACTTCACAACTCTCCTGTACCATGTCTGTAAGCTATAGTTTGCAACATTTCAGGAATCTGCATTCAACTGCTGCATTGTGATTGCCTTGTAGATGGCAATTATTACTTTTCAATAATTTCTTACCTGCACTAAACATATATACAAACAGAAAAAGTTAAGGTTTGATTTGGTTGGTAAGGATCTCCATTAGTGTGACAATTCACACTATTCTTCCTGGAGTCCTGGTGATGATGTAAATCACTGTGTGGCTAATACGAGATGGGGGTTTTCTAGGCCTCCATCCGGGTGGTTTGTAGTTTAATTTGATCCCAGTGCCCAGATGAATATGTACTTACGAGTCGTAGTTTTTATCTCTGCAGCTCTCGCAGCACAACAAGGAGCTGGCAGCCCTGCTGAAACCCAGTAGTGCTGCAGACTATGGGAACACTGCCCTGGAGTACTACGCCAAACACACCGCTCAAATCGAGGTAAACAAACAAAACATCCCAGTCAAGCAATTACAGTTGGAGTCAAGTCAAAAGTGGTATGAAATTTAGATATATAGGTAAGGATAAAGGATATTCGACACCATAACTTATGTTATGAAACATATCTTGAGAGGAGAAAGCTGTGAACAGACCCTTTAGACACACATGCAGGTCACTTGTGGGTTTGCATGCTGCATGGCTTCTCTGGAAATGGTTGCTGTTATATTGTTTTCAAAATAAGTCAGACGCAGGTACTGTACATACTGTAGAAAGAAAATGCTGTCTTTTGTATGGAGTTATTTGGACCAGAGTCACCAAACTCTCAGCCATGGGCTTGATACCCTTCATGAGATGATTCGGCTATCCAACTGAAGTATACAATAAGACATCTTTCTCTATCCCTTAGATTGTGCGACAGGACAGGACCATGGAGAGGATTGTGTTCCCTGTGCCCAGTATCTGTGAGTACCTGACGGAGGAGACCAAGTCACGTGTCTACCACACCGCTGAGAGGGACGAGCAGGGCAGCAAGGTGTCCGACTTCTTTGAGAGATGTGACGACATGTTCAACGAGATGAAATGGCAGAAAAAACTCAGAGGTTGGTGATTGTGTAGAAATTATGAAATTGTTGATGATTATGAAAGTTTGTCTGATATTTTGGTTAGATCTTGATATCCGCAATGTAGGTTGCTTGACATGATAACAGATTAATGTCCTATCTAATAGTATGTTCCATTTTTTGTTTGAATGAAACTGCTAAGCCTATCGCTGGCAAACTGTCAAGTTACCATGAAATTGAACAGTGTAAATATGCTGGAATGATAGCAAGATTATATGGACATGTACTTGATTTATGTGAAATTTTGACATGAAATTTTTGTGCCTATAAATAAGTTTGTAAATATCATTGGTTTATATCTACTCACAGGAAGATTCTCATTTATAACAACCAATAGGGCTGTTTGTAAGGATTGCACTATTTGAGATAGCCAATGAAAGTACTGTGTATGGGTTGTACTAGACTGAAATCAGCCCATGAGACTGTTTGGTCTGTTCCAGCCAATCCCACCCTGTACTGGATCAGTGCACACATGTCCCTGTGGAGCGCTATCTCCTTCAACCTGGCCGTGCTCATCAACCTCCTCATCGCCTTCTTCTTCCCCTTCTCAGGAGGAACAGGAGGTAAGACTCCTCAGAGTTGTTCTGCCTTTGTAATCATGTACAGCACAACTCTGCTTGTATTCCTCAAGAATGTATTTTCTTTACATTTGAAAACTATAAACCCAGTATCGCCAATCCAAGAGGATACTACATGTATGTCTACTATCTGTCTACTATAGATGGAACAAGTAATTGAAATTGTACATTGTATCATATTCTACATCTGAGCAGGTGTGGAGAATTGTATCTACTGGTATAAAGATTTCACTGTTTTGCAATAAAAAGAATGTCTGAAAGTCAGTCATGAAACTTATAAGATTGAATCCAACCACTTGTGTTTTCTACAATGAGCAGAACTTGACCCTCGGCTCTCTGGCCTGGTGTGGACGGCCATGCTGGTTTCCTTGGCAACGGTCATCACCCTGCCCAAAGCCTCGGGGATACGAACACTGGTGGCCTCCACCATACTCAGGCTGATATTCAGTGTAGGGCTGGAGCCGACCCTGTGGTTGATTGGTTGTGCAAATGTGAGTGTACACAACAAAACATCCTACCAAGATCTAACACATGGTTTATGTTGCCTTGATGCAATGTTTAAAATGTGTATGTCTGGTGTTAGAGTGTTAGGAAAAATGTGTTGCTACTGTGGCTGCTCATAATCAGGTTGAGTTACAGAATTATTTATTAACGTTAGATATAACTTGGAAAGAAGCTAGGATCTTCAAGTTTTCAAGAGTAGTGGAATTAATTGCTGAGTAGTGTATCCAAGCATATGTGCTAAGTAGTTAGTCACTGTGTTTAACCTCCTTGCTGCCTTACCCCATAGCCAATAGAGAATTGGTGCCCAAAGGGCTACTTCAGTGTGCTAAAGGTTAATAGCCTCTTTCCTTGCAGGAGTGTTCTTGCTGTCTTAATTGTTGTGATGTATGTCAGAGCTGACTATGTACATGTACTTGTATTCTCTCTCACTTCTCTCACCCCATACCACCCCCCTCTCTGCACCCCCCACACGTCCCCCTCCTGAACATGGGTACCAACAGGTGGGGACTATGTGCTTCATGGTAAATGGTGTCTCCTTGCTCTCGATGTTGGCTGTAGCTGTGCACTAGCTGCAGAGTTAATCCTCCTGTACATGTAGTTAGACCAGTACTAGGCTGCTGTATAGGGAGCTAGTCTTCAGCTTTGTTGTACACACAATCAAATTTTGGATAGAAACAGTTTGCTTGAGGTCCTGTTTATTCTGCTTATTAAATCTAAATTATGTAGAACATAACTTTCAATTAGAAGCTTCCAAGGCAGTTCCAAGGTAACAATATTTTCATGATTTGTTAAAGTATAAATATAGCTTCAGATTAAATAATGACAGCTGTGTAACTGCCCAAATTTACTGAATGAAGGATGAGCCACACCTCCGAACAGTAAAGATTGCAGTGTACGAAATACTTTTTTGAGCCTGGTTGCCCAGTGGCAACCTAGGATGAAAACTGGGTTGCCCATCAAAATTCCAGGTTGCCCCAAATTTAAACTCTTCTACATTATGATTATTTTTGTTAGAATGCAATGTGAATTTATACATTTCTGACACAGAGTTGTTTCCCCTTACCTGAAGTGATGAGTTCTTCCATGGGAACTTCTCAATAAACAGTTCCCAATGGAAGAAAGGGGCATCCTTACCACAAAATTTAAGTAGTGCACTGGGCTACCTGGGTGTAAAGATAGGTTGCACCAAGCCAAATATGGTTGCATGGCGCAACTGGGCAACCTAGTATTTCGCACACTGGATTGAAATAAAAGATTTTCTTTCCAGCATTTGTGTGAGAAATATTTCATTCACGAGTATCTATAGCATAGTTATGGAAATTGTCACCTAAAATTTGAGGGAGGCAGTCTTCTTTTTTTTACACATTTGGAAGATACTGCAACTTCTTGTCATAATATGTGGTAAAATTATTTCTCCTAGGAAGGTAAATTATTTGGCTAAAGCTGCTTATTAATGGTGTTGTTTGTGTGTTTTTCCAGGTGATAAACAAGGCAGTGTTCCTGGTCAGCCTGCTGGGGAACAGAGGAACCTTCACCAAGAACGTCCAGGCCATCATGGGGGATGTGGAGCTGTGGTACTACGTAGCGTACCTCATCCTCTGTGTGCTGGGGCTCACCATGCACGAGTTCTTCTACTCAGTCCTCGTAAGTCAGCACTAACTATCATTGTGAAGAAGAACATGATAGGCATGAATTGGACTATTTTAACCATTTTGTCCAGCTACCCCAGACTACAAGTTTGACCATTTTGTGCCATATGTTCAGCTACTGGATGTGGTGTACAGAGAAGAAACCCTGTTAAACGTGATCCGATCGGTCACAAGAAATGGACGGTCCATTGTCCTCACGGCAGTGCTGGCCGTCATCCTTATCTACCTGTTCTCCATCATCGGCTACCTGTTCTTTGAGGACGACTTCTTGGTGGACGTAGACCCAGCACCTCACCTGATGCCAGGTGTGTGTACAAGGACATTTTTTAAAGTCAGGGCATCTTTTCCCTGAATGGTATCGAATGGCCGTGTGGCTACACTAGCAGGCACGAGACCGAGAGGTTGTAGGTGCGATCCCTGGCATTCCTGGTTAGATGTTGTGTCATTGGGAAAGGAACTTAACACAACTTTCCTCACTCCACCCAGGTGTAAAATGGGAACCCACCTTCCAGTATCGTGCCTTAGACACTGCCCCTACTGCTGTACTACATGTGAATGTTCTAGTTTTAGCAATGTCACTTTTCTTGTTAATCAGACCAATGCTTCATGATATTTAATGGAATGGCTAGAGGAGAGGAAGAAGGACTTAAAAAAAGAGTAGGCCAGTTTCCCTTCAATTTTCCCTTTTCTCTGCCGTGCTCCATCCTAAAGTTGCTTCCTCTGCACTGTTCTCAGCTATAGCTGGAGGAGGCATGATGTGTACTCAGGAGGGCAACTGTGAGGGTGAGGACTCACCCATGGCAGCTCTGTTTGGTTCCAATAACACAGGTAAACATCAGACAAACTTCCTCCAAAACCTTTTCTTATCCTTTAAAAAACTCGCAGACATTTGACAGCAAATTCTGTTGGAAATAGACCATTCATGGAGACATTTGTTGTACCCCACAGAGAATGCTACCGAGGTGGTTCTGCCTGTTGAGGAGGGGGGTGGTGATGAGAAGGAGCGTGCCTGTGACACCCTCATCATGTGTATCATCACCACCCTGAACCAGGGCCTGAGGAACGGGGGAGGCATCGGGGACGTCCTCAGGAACCCTTCCAGCAAGGTAACCAGGGTTAACTAGAGACACTGTAACCTGGTATCCAAACATATTTTAGCTGCTGAGTCTCTTTAATCCATCTCTGCTGTTTCAGTTGTCGAGTCTCTTTCGTCCTCTCTGCTATTTGCGGAGAGAACAAAAGTGACTTGGTAGCTAAAATAGGTTTGGATACCAGGCTAGAGACACTTGGGTTTTAAAGTATTGAGTGTGTTTACACAACATCCTCAGTTTGTCTGTCGCCATATGGTGTCCATATTAAGCATTTTATGAATTGCACTTCAGTGAAGGGTTGTCACCAATTGGACACCAATGCTGCAGACAGCATTCAGCACATTGATGGCTCATGGTAATCATCTACAATTTATTTGCATGAGTCAAGAATTCAGATTTGTGAAAACCCCACTTTCCACATTTCCCCCCACAGGAGTCGCTGTTTGTGTTCCGAGTGATGTACGATCTGCTCTTCTTCTTCGTCATCATCATCATCCTGCTGAACCTCATCTTCGGTATCATCATCGACACCTTCGCCGACCTGAGGAGTGAGAAGCAGCAGAAGGAAGAAATCCTCAAGAACACTTGTTTTATCTGTGGTGTGTTAAAGGCATCCAATGCAATTTCAGGGTGGCAATACAAAAAATATTCTGGATGAGGAAATCTGTCTGATATTGACATTTATTGCAATTTCTTAGCACATTTTTTCATCGTTTCATACTTAAAGCGTTTGAAATAGCCCCCAAACAAGCTAGGTGAGGAGTCTCTTTATTTTTTAGTGGTTTATTTTCTTCAAACAGATTTTAGAAAATGAAACACTTCCATCATTGTCATTTTAATCTGTGTGACTTTTATTGGGATGTTTCCGTACTTTAGGTCTGAACAGAGCAGCTTTTGACAACAAGTCTGTGTCGTTTGATGAGCATATCAAGGAGGAACACAACATGTGGCATTACCTGTTCTTCATTGTGCTGGTCAAAGTCAAGGATCCCACCGAATTCACAGGACCTGAGAGCTATGTGTACCTCATGGTCAAGGTAAGAGGCTCCCTACAACCTGCTTCTGTTCTAAGAAAACAGGATAAGAAAATATTTTTAGGTTACCGTTATAGTTGGTGACTGTTACACTGTATTTACCAGTATCTTACTTACCACACAAGGAAAAAATCAATTGTCCCTGCTGTCCTTCCCAGGACAAAGACCTGGACTGGTTTCCCCGGATGCGTGCCATGTCTCTGGCTGTAGACGAGGGCGACAGTGAGCAGAGCGAACGACAGAATCTGCAGGCACAGTTAGAGGCCACCACCAAACTGGTCACCACCCTGTCCACACAGCTGACCGAACTCAGGGATCAGGTCAGTACAGCTGCTCTCATCCTGTTCATTTTCTGATATCTCTTTGTTCAATAGCTGCTATAATGTGTGCCCTTATCATTTCAAACATTACTAACTGCTTTTGTGGTCTAAGATTAACTGTGAGAAAAAAAACTTGATGTCTGAGTGTGTGAGTTATGTCTCCTTTTTTTCTGCTTTGAAGATTTCTTTCATCTGTACCAAAAGCAAAGTGTTGCTTACATTGTTCAGAAGGCATGCCCTGGACATGTTCTACCCATTTGACCAGTCATGAGTTGATTGACAGCACCAGCAGGTGTTCTTCCTGAGGACTTCTGCAGTCTGACCTTGATCTAGGGGCTGTGCCCCTCAAACAAACAACCCCTGCTAAGTGGTTTACTGTTGCACTTTTCACCATTTGTAGGCAGGTGCTACATCAGCAGGAACCAATGGTTCTAATACAAGATGTGATGACAAAGACACAATAACCACACTATATTAGTCATTGTACCTTACTTTTCCATCCTTCAGAATTTATCACCTTTCTCCCACACAATATCATCTTGTGACAACATCATTATTTTTGCCATTATACCTTACATATCTTTTTTAGACAAGAAATCAGAGATTTTAGACTTCCTGAATTCCCCCATTCCTGCTGGCTCCTGCTGAGACCTTTGACCTCCTGTCATTCTGCAATCTTCCCCCACCCACCTGCTGCTCTGGCCTGACCAACAGATACACAAACCCACCTGAAGTTGAAACCTGATTATTCGGATCCACTGTCTCAACGGTTCTCTGCTATAACATCTGCCCAGCCCTCACCCATTTCCTCCCCGCCCACACTGGTTTCTAGTTGTCTGCCACCTCATTTCCCTGCCCATCCTCCTCCTCCTCCTCCACCCCCTCTCAGTCATCCCCTCCTCTGGCCCTACTGATGTGTCTCCCAGACTGTTGATGTTGGGCTGGTTCCCCTGACACCCTGAAAAACTGCCAGTTAAGTTGGCATGACTTCACTGGCTACCTCACAGAAGGGTTTGCCCTTAGCCCTGTGCTAGTTGGGCAGCCTTGCTGTATCTTCAGCCAAAACCAATAAAATCGTAAGGGTTTACTTTGGCTCACAAAATAGAGCATTAAGAAAATTAGGTTATGGGGCATACAGTAAAATATGTTTTGAAATTGCACATAGTAAACCTTTTGCCTGTAAAACATCATAAACTAAATAAAGGGGAGGCTAGATTATAAATTCCTGTGCACATTTTGCATAGGATTTAAGTTTTAAACTGCGACATTATCCTGTTTATAACTTCACAAGTGTTTTTATGATGAACATCTGTTTTCTACTGGTTAAAAATGTTCAAACTGTCCCCTGTTCCCTATTTGCTGGGTGCATGACCCTGTAAACACACCAGTGTCTATCTGGCTGTGGGGATCTGTACCAGGAGCACATGTGGGGATGTAATGACCATCACAAGGTCAGAAAGGTTAGGCCGGGAGGGAGGGTGCTCTTGCCAGTACAAACCTATGAGTAATGTCCTCTGTGAGGACCCTAAAAGAGGTGCTGTGGGAAAAGTTTTGTTCTAAAAGTCGAAATTTTTCAACAAAGTAGAAAGTCTGCTGTTATCTTGAAGACCTGTTGACAACACTTATGTTCAGCTTTTGAATATCAAGAAACGAGACATCAAAATTTATTGTAACTTTTCTCCATAGACAAATCAATGATGTTGTTCTAAGCAGCTGCTGCAAGCTGATGATACCGTACACAATACTTCTACTTCTGCAACATTTTTCAACCTGGCTTTTTGACTTGAAGACTTGACATGAAGAAGAAACCTTTTGATCTTCATGTTTCAACAGTTTTAACAAGCCCCTTGGTACTTCATTAGGGTGGAAACATCAGATGCACCATGTTTACTGCATGTTTGTGCTCCAGGAGAAATTGGCTTGTCACCCTTGACATGCTGCATCTGGCAGTGATTGAGAATGAAAATAAGCACCCTCCAGGTGTGCTGGTGTGGCTCCCACCTAAATGCAGCAGGTTGTCTCTACTGAAAACTAACACCTGCTGTCAGTACAGCAGGACAAACTGGTCTGCACTTCCTGGCCTTGTAGATCAAGGCAAACCAACTGCCATGGTCAATGTCTGCTGTCATTTAGAAACTGTGACCTTCATGTAGATGAAGGTCTCTTGATGTTTTCCTTGTGAAGTGGATGAATGTGCCCATTCACTAGGCTAGAGCATAATTTCTTCTTGATATCTCATATTAACATGCCTAAAGCTACCCTTTGTGAGCAGAGGGTGGCAGTTTTGTGGAGGAGATCTCATTTAATCCAGCGGTGTCCCTGGAAGTATGTGTCATCCTGGTATTTGGCCTCTGCCCTGTAGTGACCATGATGAAGTGTTTGTCCAGCCAGTGTGGGCAGACATGAGCCTGTCTGGTGTACAGACTGTGACAGAGGTGTGGAGCGGAACAAATTCAGTTTTGAACCACCTACAACGGTGGGGCTATGGTGCTAATTCAATTAACACTGTAGGCAGCTGTTTCTTCCCATGTTGCCAAAATCCCACAAGTGTCAATTTGGTTTTGAAAAAAAAAAAAGATTTTGCTTCCGAATTTTCTGGGATCAGAACTGATTACTGGTGTTTTACACTTACATGTAGTTAGATATTGTAAAGATGAAAGATTACAGATCACATACCTGGCATCACTACCATAGCACTCGGCCTAGCCTTCCTTTCCTGGAACTTTTCTAGGTACTTCAGAAATGGTAGGAGCCTCAAGAACCAAGGTCAAGATGTGATTGACAACAGACAACAATTCTTGGGGAGGCATTTGAGTCAGTGCCCAGCTCAACTGCACCAATTAAACCTTCTCCCTGCTGCCTAACCCTGTAATCAATGGAGAATTGGATGCCAAATGACTACTTCTGTGTGCTAAAGGTTAAGCTACAGTATACCATCTAGTTTGGTGTGCCAAAACAGGCAGGCAGTAGAAAGTGGAGGTTGTCCTTGTCAGTGTTGAGTGTTGATAGAAAGCAGCAGGAGAGATGGGGGAGATAGAGCAGGATTGTGGGCCAGGGGAGGTCATTGCCAAGTGTGGCTGTACCAGAGATGATTAACCAGACTCATCAGGAAGTTTGACCCTGCCTGCGGCTACCTCCCATCAGAGCAGGCATCCTGCTGGAAATAAGTCTGTCTCAAACTTGATATGGTCCAGATGCTTACTTTTAAACAGAACTCTGAAAACTTCACTAGAAGCCAAGTGGGATGGGTACCAGATATGTCAATCTCTCTATCAAATCCACCCTTTAGATGAGTAAAATTAGCAGGATTCTATTTTTTTTTAAAGAACACAGTTTACATGTAAGGGGTGGTGCATGATTTTATGGATGATGGGCAGTCAAATAAATGAAGAGAAAGAGATCAAGGTTGTGTAAAGTGGTATAACCCAGAATGGCAGATTAAAACTAAAAGGTCATACAGCATCTGGGTGTGGGAGGCAGAAATATGTCAGTGACAAGTGTAACATGTCATGCTGTTTCTTAGAAACAGTACAAACACCCATCCCTTTTTCAAAGGGTGGGTGTATTTCACAGTGCAGGGCTGCTCATAAAGTACAAAGCAAAGTACAGCTATAAAGTTTGCATTCCCATGAGTTGGTCCCTGATAAGCAGGCCAGAGTTTACATGCAGAGAGCTACCAGGCCAGGCAGGGGTGTCATGTTCTGATAACCCCAGGCCCTTGCCTGCTCTTTAAACCTCCACCAACATCTTTGAAGAGGGCCTGCATGGGGGGGTAGTGATTACGAATTACGCAAAATTTTCGCCGCCGATTACGAATTACGTAAAATTGTCAGAGCTGATTACGCCTTTACGCTTTGCCGCAAATGTACTGATTACGAATTACGTTGATTTTGGGGCGTCTGCCTACGGATTACGGAGACTAAAAAGGCCTGATTACGCCTTACGAAAAAGGGCATGCAGGCCCCCTTTGAAGTGCAGCATGGCATTTGTGAATAATCCATACATATTTCTTACAGCTGAAAGAGACTAGAAAAGGTTATACACAGTCACAGATATCACAATATGACAAGTGATGACTGAGACAAGACACCTGTTGATCAAGAAAGGCAGCTGGCCAAAAGAGATAAGACTTGGAAGTGATCACCATAGAAAATGTCTACTGTGTTCTGAATGTTGTCTTTTAAAGCCTTGGGAAATGTTAGGATATGACTTTTTGAGCTCTTTTTACTCAATATCATCTCTACCTTTCCAGATGACAGAGCAGAGGAAACAGAAGCAGCGGATTGGACTGTTGGCTCCGCCTGGCCTCCCACAGATCCCACCACAGTTCCAGCCACAACCACAACAAGTCCCTCCACCTGTAGCTGCCAACCCCTAACCCTGTAAACCCAAACCAACTCGTGAACCACCCCCCACCCCCATCCCCACAAGTCCATCCACCTGTAGCTGCCAACCCGTAAACTTGTAAACCTAAACCAACCTCTGAACCACCCATCCCCTAACCCAACCCCACAACAACTGCAGCACCCCTGCTGCAAATGTCCAGTCAGTAACAGGCCAGCATCACTGCACCCCTACCTCTTATGCACCAGTATTACATTTTGGGTCACTCCACCCCCACCCTTCCCTACCTTGCCTGCACACACATACCTATCCTTACCTAGTGACTCCTCCCTCTATGGTGGTTCTGATTGGTAAAGTGGGAAGGCCAGTTCATCACTTGCCCACCTGGGCACTAGCAAACTTGTTTATAGACATGATGATTTGAATGGGTTTTCTGTCCAGGGCAGATCCCATCCATTTGTAGATTTTAAGTTATTGTGTGCAATGTAAGGAATGGCGTTCTTGTTTTCTTTTTCTATTGCAGGAGAGGATCCATGTTTCTTAGCACATTATGTATCAAGAGGTCTGTTAGGGAAAATTTAACGTGCTCAATGACCTCTGTTTTTATCCCACCTAAAGTGATGAATTGGACATTGGATAAGAAAAGTGTCTATACATATGTAACCAATCAATAGCAAATCAATGGCAATGCATAGCTGTTAGGTTTTGCTAGTTACAGAAATAAAGTCTATTATGACTTTTTTTACTATTCACACATAACTGCAGGCATAGCAATGTTGCAAATATGTTTCTTGAAAAGTAACTTACCAGTGGGCTGGGTCCACCAGCTGTATGAGGCATTGTGAGCCAACAAACTAACAGTTCACAGGCTCAGCTGACTTACTGTTTCCCCTGCAAGGTCATGACGATTTCAGGTGGTGACTGGATCAAAAAGTGCAACAGGACTAGTTAGTTTGGCAGGGAGGTCGGTCCTGTCCATCCCTGTACTGGAGTATTAACTGTGATGCACTGGAACTGAGCAAAGATCAAATATTTGTGGGTTCAGTGTAGTCCAGCCAAGTCCACAGTTGTGCAAATGTGGCATTTAGGTGTCAAGAAGTCTTCAATAGTAAATATTAGAAGGCTGCAGTGAAGGAAATCTTTGTTCCTGAACTGAAATGTTAAGTAGTGAAACACATGCTGCATACTTCTGAACACATATCTTTATATTCTTTGTGTTATTAATTATATGGGGAGCACATTGTACAATGTAGCTACCAGCAAAATTATGGAAGTACATGTAATATGTAATGGGGGGCTTGTGAGGCTCTTATGTAGGCAACGTGAAACATTATTTCACATCTAGTAGCCTACACTGCTACTGTATCATATTCACATTTGATACCCTTATGCATATTCAGGTTCTTAGGTAGATGCCCTTGCCCAAAGAAGTCTGTGTTGACTGTGCATAACATGGCTACTTTTAAGGTGATCTCCAGATGAAGTGTGATTTAGAATTGATATTGTCAGTGAACACTAAAGATGCCAACTTCAGCTTTAGATGTGAAGAATGTGGGTATGATTGTGGATGGTGCTGGGCAGAATACTAGTAGAGCTGTCTAGAACAGCACAAATACTTCACAAGTAGCTTCACTGGAGGTAAGGTACTTAGGAAAACTGTGGGGCCACTAGACATTGAAATACATGTATACTTTAGGGCATCCTTGTGGCAAAGAAACACCATCTATTTTTATACAGGCATACAACTGTAGATCATTGGAGTAGGCCAAAGACAAGAAATAGTCACCTGGTATTAGTGAAATGTAGCCTTAAATATTGTAATAACGAAGGTAGAAGATCATCAATGCAAAATAGGTTGAAACTCCATTCCATAGAACCGAAGTGCAGTTTCCATTAGGGACCATAGAGACTGATTTAATCTCTCTTGACTATATGCCAAGTATAGTAGTTAAGTAATGTGCTTATGACTTTTGATCAGTATCTAGAGTTCTATTACTCTAGTCAATTGAATCATGTTTATATGTACCTGCCATGGCAATAACGTATAGCTTTTAAAATACCTTTACTGGTAGTGAACTAGTTAACAAATCAAAGTTGAAGGTATACAATAATGGGGCAAACATGATATCTTCTTCAATATGTACAGAAAATATAGTAAGTCAATTTATTCCTACACGTGTCATTTCCTAGTGCTGGCTATAACAGTTGAAATGTTATGGCAAGTTGCTTCTTTGCTGTAACCTATAACAAGTATATTATATGCAGAATTATGGTACATGATGAAAAAGGACTATAAACCCCAAATATTATTGTTATATTCATATCCCAGAGTCATAGTTTTGAAAATAGAGCTTATTAAATCTGTTAATATTTCTCGAAGATAGAATTTATAAAGCTGTGTATTGTGAGAGGGGAGATATGCAATGTTTTGTTCAGGAAATTGTATGACGTGGTTGCTCAATGGCAGAACTATTTTGTAAAGTTGTGATGTGGAAATGGTGGATGTTATTTGGAGATAATATTACTGAACAAGATAAACCACTAGTTTGCATATGACCGTGTCTGTGGCTTTCATTTTGAAAACGTGGGGGGGGGGGGGTACACTTATGATCATTCTGTCATGGTAAGGGTTAGAGTTAGGGTTAGGGGGCCATGAAAAGCCAAGGAGTAAAGCTCCAAACACTGATGTGGCAGGCTCAGTTTACTCTAAGCCCATGTCTTCAAATCCTTAATGAACTACCTTGGGATCACAGAACAATTCACATCCTACCTGGTGTTGACAGTTCTTCAAACTTGAACCTTAGCCCACACCAATTCGATTTCTTGGTTCTTGACGCTTCCTTTTTTTCCTGATTTCTGATATACATGCTCCATTACAGAAAGTATATAGTAAAAGCAAATTGAAAATGTTCAATTACATTTAATAAGAACAACGTTAACAATTTGTACATTTAAATCTTTATTGTTGAGCAGGAAGAACTTACAACTTTTAATTTGAAATAAATATAAATGTATCACAAAGTGGTCGAAACTACTGAAATTAAAAGAAAGTCCAAATTCGTCAGACGGACTGTAGAGTGGCAGTCTGAGCCATCAATGTTCATGGTCGTCAGTGGGAGGGCATCTCTAGGGCCAAACGCGTTGGTAGCGTTGTTTGGATTGGCCTGGCGCCTCGTAACACGTAACCCTGGCGTGACGTGACATTTCCATGGTCTTCCACGTCAAAACAACACCAGATAATATTTTTTCCTGACAGTCGTCACGGACACAAAGGACACCGTAATGCCACTTTCCTTGTCGCCCCTACCTTGAACGTCTGTTAATGTGATTTGAATTTGTCCATCCAATTGTTAAAAAACTTGATTTACTTCAGTCATCAATCTTTCTTAAACCAACATGATCTGATAACTATTAATATCACCTCTAACTAGCAGGCACCAAATGATTTATGTCTACGCAAGGTAGACACTGTTCCCTGATTTCTGAACATGTAAATTCTCTCGATGAGTGTTCATAGTATACTCGCTATGCAGTACTAGCATAGGTGTAGCCCAGCCCCGTGTAGAACCGCTGGTAGTTCCTCTTCCACATCATGACCAGGATGAGGAAACACACTAAGGCTCCGAACGCGTTGACGCCGCAACTGATGAAGAGGAGGACCTTCAGCTTCTCGAAGACCAGGTTACAGTCGGTCATGTCGATGTACATGAAGACGCGCGATGAGGCGTCGAACGACTTGGTGCACTGACAGGACGAGTCCAGGGACAGACATTCTACATAGTCCACGATACTGGTGCCGTGCAGCCCGGCAAACGTCGCCGCTACCACACAGGCGATACAGCAGAAGAACGTCAGCATCCAGAAGCAGATCTGTGGAATGAAGAACAATCCGTCAGTGACAAGTCGGACAAACTCTGATACGTTATAGGCAAGTTGAAGTTTTCAAATTTACTATAAACTTTTCATTGTCTATCAAAAGCTATCTTTTGTTTTGCATATGTTGCAACGGCGCCTGGTGGCGAGATGGTTAACTCCATAGTATCAATTCAACTCGGCGCTTGTTCAGACTACGGTTTTCCGGTGCATGTATCATTTTACTTGAAGCTGTGTTGGCGCCTCTGGAATCTGGAAAGTTCCTTTGATGGTTCAGAAAAATGCGGTGGTTAGGATACTTGTGCTTCATGTTTTATCAAAGCGGACTTCTCTGGGTGGCTGATTGATCATAGTGCTTCAAGGCAAACCAGACGTTTCGTAAGATCACTTGGGACATTCGTTAGACAACAGGTGCCTTAGTCGCCACAGGACGGTAATCGTCATCAAAAATGGCGGGAATCTACTTGGGCTGTCGTAAATAAACGTCAGGAATTCGGGATGAACACGATCCGGGAACATAAATAATTCTCGTTTGTCTGATACATCGCTACGGATATTAATGGGGACAGATCTTCCAAACTAGGGTGTGTTGTTCTCTCTGACACTAGGGTGCAAACATGTTCTTGGAATGAGACACATGTGGAATGATATAGTATCGTTCGCCAGAAGATACTTGTTGTAGGGAAGAATTTTTGATTGGAAGAATATGATGCTCTTATATATAAAGTTACTTACCCTAACTCCGAAATGCCAGGTACTTTCGAACTTGTTTCGACTGAAGATGCAGGAATACATGCCGACAAGCGCTGCTATTACAAGCTGCAAGAGAAAGGGCGAACGTGGTAGGTTAGACACAGTCATACTTAATTTTTTAAAATTTAATATGTAATGTACTAGGACTACACACCATGAAACCGTAAACAGATAAATAGGGAACACTAGAGAGAAAACAGTCGAGGTTCTGGAGACATTTCATGAGTGGATTATCTATCTGTCAATTTGAAGCTGACATGCATGGTCCTACACTGTAAGCTAATGGTTGCCTTTGTTTTATATATTTTGGGGCAACGTTTTCTTTTATATTACAGTAATAGTCGGCAATACGCACATTTTAATATAACACTTATGAGACTTACCGGGATTCCTGACCAGTAGGGCACATCACGTGACATGTCACTGTAGATGTCACCGATGAAGACACACAACACGATGACGCCGACTCCAACTAGTAACTGGAATATCGTCAGGAAGAAGTACAACCTACAACATTCGCACCCCTTCCGTGCTGTAGCGGCCGGAGACTTCTGCCTGGAGCTCCCCCTGGGTCGGGGGGAGTGCGGCCCTGACTGCAAGTCCTTCGGGGTCATACTCTGTGGTACTGTGGTCCGGAGCTGCATCTTCTGTGGAGACATCTCCGCTTCTTCATCACCTTTCCCCGGTTTTGGTCCATTCCGTTCTGACTGCTCGTTGGAAAGACGATCGCGAGTTCCGTTGACTGGAGCGGTCGATCCGTTTTTCTTGGGAGTTTTACCATTGGCTGCCGTCTTTCCGTTTGGCCGTCCGGAATCTCTCCCCGGTTTGTTTTGATATTTCTCAGAGCCCTTGGCCGGAGAAGCATCGCGTTTGGTCCGCGTGGCCGGTTTGTTTTTACTTTGTTCCATTTCCATGGCTGGGTTGTCCATAGCAACACTGTCTGGGTCCGACGGACGTCTGTCTGTCACCTGTGGAGGGATTTGGAAACGGGGAAGAGATTAATGACAGAAACAAACATTCATTCATTCACTCACTCACTGCCAGTTATCAACCAAGTAAGAAGCGTCACAAATGGTTTGCAGCATCCACCTTTGTCGACTGTCCATGATTAACGTATACACAACCTTGCTGCAAACAAACACACCACACACGCACACACTTTCCTAACAGTAGAGAACAGTCCACCCTGGCCCCCCGACACCAGTGTCTATTGTCCCTGACCTACATCTGACTTGACTCCACACTGAGGTCGCGTTGCGCTTTCAGCGAAATTTTCAGCGGTCAATTGAATGTTGTGCGGACACAAAAGCAGCACATTCATGTGCAGATTACAGGGGAGATGGCGAATTTTTGGAGTCAGCGGTCTGTGTTATCAGTCGGGAGGATCCGGACAGCCCGCTATGCGTCAGTTCATCCCGACTAAACCGTCGCGCTCCAGGTAATCAATCATTCAGCCATTTTGTATCCCCTTCTCTTTCCCGCGGATTTCCTACTTTTGACATAGAGGTTTCGTTTCTCAACTTTGGTTTAGGCGTCAACACTGTCAGTTGTTTAGTATACTGGTACTTTGAATTTCGACTTCGCGGTAGATCCCAAAAACAACTGTTGACAGAGGCGTTACTGGGAGGTCTCGGTCTGTGTGGACCACAATAACAGAATGTTTTAACACAAATAATGTTGTCCTGTTTGTTCAGACAGGAAAGCAGGGTTTGTTATGCTCTACTAAGGTAACCATTTATCAAAATACTTGTTGCCCATAAATCACGCCATGATCATCCTGTGTTTTGTTGCTAGGGCGTGGTAAAATTGACGGATGGGTTTCGACAGAATATATCTCTGTCATTCACATTCATTCATTCTGTCTTCATCTGTGTATCGATCTTTGTCGTTCTCGTAACTGCACAAGCTGCAGTGACTGTAGACATCCATTATATATGCTGAAAACTGAGAATAAAACATACATAGATACGTGTACAGTATCAAGAAGAGTAGAAAGGGCCTGCATGTATAATACAAGAAATTGCAATCGTCTTGTTTTCAACATTTGATGAAAGGACACTGGGCGTAGGACGACCTGTGAGGTTGGAACAGTCGTTGTTTTTGCAAAATTTGAAATTCGAAATATTCAATATAAATAAGGGTAAGTCAGGGTGGTCGCCTGGAGAGTTCTCAACTGTCGCTGTGTTTGTTCGACCGAGGTCAAGCATTCGCGCTGCAGGCTTGTCATTATTGTGTGATTATTGGCACCAGTCACATGTAAAATTGTCAAATTACCCCCATTTCGAACCACAATACTGACAACAAACTCCATTGTTTTCTCTCACTTCGGTCCATAAAACCCAAATGAGCGGCCATTAGAGTTTACACCACGTATCTGCCAGAACAGGCTGTGATTTCCATCTGAAACCATGGTTGATGGTCTGTGAAACGGTCCTATTGGAACCACACAGGAACTGTCCATGGCGACAAAAGACGACAAATAGTTATTGCTGTCCTTTCTTGTCCAGCACCGCCTTTCTACACATGAACTCACAGACAAATATTGTCTCTGATGACACTTTTATGTTGACTCTGAAAACAACAATATGACAATTCACACCCCCATGTGGCACATCTGTTTGGGACGACCCCACATGGTGGTCGTCAATCCGACGTTCGGTCTCCCAAAAATATACAGCTGCATAAATCCTCTGACAAGCTGGCACCAATAAACGTAATAAGCAACAGAGTTCAACCCATATCTGGTCGTCGTTAAATATATATGTTCCAGCCCACCACGTCTCCGAGAAGAGTGACAACGTCGACAGCATAAATACCTCTGGCAGCAGAACATAAACCAGTTACTAGTTACATGGACCTGTCCTAGTTTTACACCAAATATATTTGGCTAACTTAACCACTCTGTCCTAACGTTGTTTTAACGTACTCACGAGTCCTGGGTTTGCACCGAGCTATACACTATATTAAGCTATCTACTGTGGTCTTTTTCACGTCGTTTGTTGACGAAAAAGTGCTGGTATGTACACACGATGTCTTACAAGTATGTATGGGCAGTAACATTACAGCCATCCGTGTTGAACCATTCTGTATACATGGAATCACAGAAGACAGGGATGATACAGCACTACACGTGCCAATTCTTCCATACTCACAAAACCCAACTGTACCGGTAGTCCCTGCAGGTCCCAGGCGTGCTCTGGGGGTTCCTCCCTTTCAGGATCCCCGGTAGAAGGAGGCTTACGGTTTTACGCTCGGCCCAAATTTAATCCCCAGAGAAGTGACGCCGGCAGCTGGCCCCGGGCCTTTCCTACTGGGCCAGATCCCGGACTCCTGCCAAATAAAGTCTCCTAAACCCTCTCCTCCACTGATGTCCAGAAACCGGAGTAGAGGTGATAAACTTGGGAGAGATAGCCTGCTAGCTTAGGGACGGCTCAGTATACATACAGGGGAATGCGTGACGCGCGCATGTACCCTGGGGGCCAGCCATCAGTTTTCTTAGCGGGTTTTTACATCCAGCCATCTCCGTACATCCAGCTACCAGTGTGAGTCATCAGACGATACGGTCGACATTATCTACTACTACTGTCAGGAACTACCGAGGACCGTTATCTGTGCACTTATAGACACTGTAATGACAATGCCACATTTGTTTTGTTTACACTTTCGCTGAGACAACAAATGGCTTCTTCGGTCTAGTGGCGACAGACTTTAGTGTCCGTTCATCCTTCGTCCTTTATCGGCATCCTCACCATTTCTTATCCAACAAATAAGAAAGCTAACGTTATTTACCCACCTCCTCTAGAAAGTAGAAGATCAAGACAAACTCTACAGAAATATTGTAGTGAAGACTCCAGGAGTGACTGACCATAGAATGCACGCACATGTCATGTTTGCAAGGCCCAAGGAGGTTACCTATTGTACCATCTCAGTCTAGTTTCACTGCCGTAACTAAGTATGTAAGTATGCCACACAAACAACTTACGCAGCAGTAAGGAAGAATGAAAACATGGACCAAACGTACCACCATGGGGATGTCTCGTACGTCGTCTCCGGGAGGGGGAGGGTACAGGAAATGCCCGGTATGTGAACTCCGAACCCCAAAAGACACGTCCCAGCTGACCGGCACCACTGGGGGCACAGTCCGTGTGAATGAAGGTGTAAACAACTTCCTCTCGGACTAATGAGCTGTCTTTGTATGGGGGAATTATCACCGAACAACGAACTAGTAGATTAGCGAGTTATTAGCACTATATGGACCGTCTATAGACTGGAGTGTGAAGGATCAAGCAGCGGGAAACAAAACTGTCCACATGTTCCCGATAGCCAAGTCAACTGCAGCGTTTATCATTCACTGTTATTATTCCCTGGTTATTTCATCATTCAAACCGGAAAGCATCCCATGCTACAGTCTAAACGTTTAACGTTGAATATTGCATTCCAAGTGTAGGTTAATTTTTCCTCGGTTATAATGTCTGCCTTATGAATATGTCACACAATGCGGGAACTTCTAAATCTTGTAAGTACATGGTCTCCGGCTACAAAACCATTCCTGTATACATCCATGTCATCCCTGTACATACGTCATGTATACTTATTCCTTGGGGCCCCTTCAAATTTACGAGGCTATGCCTTCAGACACGTACGTGATAAGGTCAAAGTGGGCGAGACCATAAGTCCCTTACGTAAACACAGTTCACAAGGCAACATACCCAGACTTGGCAATGTGTGCGCCAATCCAAAACATTGGTCCGTCATATCGTCTCCGGGATTGAGCGAACGAGATATATTAGAAATGAATAAGGTGTTTTGGTGATACGGTTTTTCCAAGAGTATAACTTATAATACAAATTTACAGGCATCTGCATGTTGTAACGTTATAGGATACAGAAGACTCATATAAAGGAAAACACGCTAACAGCCAGTAGACAAGTCTCGTGTTTGGCCTCTAATCCGTCACGCTATGATTGTAAGACCAACAGAACGAATGGATTAACTATGACCGTGACCATTGATACCAGGGAAGCCTTGTGGAGCAGCGTCTGGATTCCAGGTTAAATTTAAAATGAGAACCAGCTCGGCAATGTTTGCAGTACTACATGGTGTTGTTTGGACAAAGGTGGACTCCCACATTGTCTCAATAGGCACGTCTATCATCAAAGTTGAGATTTAAATGAACACAGGAAGAAATTTAGAGAGGGTGGTGTTGTTCTTTATATGACGTGTAGGTTTGTACCGGTGGCTTTATATGTTCAAGGCCGCGGACGTGTTCAATAAGGCAGCTGCATGCTCAGGGCGGATGTTTTTCACCCTTTTTCCATCTCGCTGAGAAAATCTATTAGGGAACTCTGACTGCGAAGGAAGTAGACAACAAGATAGGCTGCCGCTATCCTACCTAACCACGATAACGTGTTTCCGAAAGCCAAGGCCGGCGTAGTGACACTGGGCCAGGTGCACTTGACACCGATTTCCTCGGAATGAAAAAGGTGTTGACAAGATTCTGGCCACAGATACAACACAACAGTCAACTTCTGCGGTCTATGTGGACGTCAGACATAAACTCACTCCTCTTCCATATCGAGTACATAATTTACACATACGCAGGACTATTAAAGCAAGAAAAAACAAGCTAGCTGTTCGAGGAAATGCAGCCACCACCTAGCGTATGCACACAGCAAAATAAGAAATATATATACATGATCTTGAAAAAACGAATTGTTATGAATGACAGCCAAATGGTAGATGTTAACCTTGAGAAGGACCGTGCCAGTCACAGACCACCGCTGATTCATGTGAGAATGATGGGAGATTGCCTTTGGTAACGTGGGAAAGTGTACCCAGAATTCCCATACAGACCCAAGAAATGCCCCTGACGCAAATAGGTTGTCAAAACCATAAGTCAATCACACCACTTAGGGTTGATGTTGTCCTCCTTGTATCATATTAGGCGTACTGTGCTGCAATCGTTCATTCTGTGTATGCTCACAGGCTGACGGATTGGTGTTGGTAGCTTGTTTGGGACGCTATTGCCGTAAGGTTGGACATATTAGCGTTGTATTTGGGCTTCATCCAATTTCGCAATTGACCCTTCCCAAGGCGCTACCGAAGACGAAGTCTATGACCAAACGTGGCTTCCCCAAACAAACACGACACCGTCCGTGGACCTAATCACTCGTCAAGATGTTTTAGTCGAACAGAGAGAAATGTCACTCGTGAAGATGACCCCATTTTTCCTCCACGGTATGAATGTCCTGCGGACGAGAACGAGGCGGGGACATGGCTCTAATGATAACAAGACGCAGATAACCCTGGGTACGAGACCACCATCAAGGTCTCGAGCTTCGTATTTGTTGGCATCGCATAGAACACAAAATATCAACTTTGTTTCAACAGAATGAGGACGACTTTTCAATGTGCAAAATTTGGGCGTTCCAGATGGCGACATTATCAAATACTCCCATAACATTCAAGTGTCAAAGACGTTGCCAAATCATTTTAACAGAATTCTGAAAGTAATGAAAATTCAAATCAACAACAATGTAACAGCATTTGTTGCTGACACTGCTAAAGCGAAGACGATGTCCATTTGGATCTGCCTTTTACCACACAGGTTTACAAAACAGACGACAGTTGTAAATATCAACGCCCCACTAACGAAGTGTTTGGAGATGTTAAACCGACACCGTCAGCTGTAGGCTTGCCCTGGTGAGCCCGCAACTTACAAGTGGTATGTCAATGTATGTAGAGGACTTGGTTTTGGATACAGATACTTCTAACGGCTGTATCAGTTACGACTCCACCGTGTATTTGCATAACTTCGCCGTGACATCTTCGGCTGATGTGTTGCCAACACTGGCAGAGGCACTTATGGTGGAGCTGTAACATGGCCAAGTACAAACACAACTTCAAAGGGACGCATCTGTCCATCTAATTCTCACCACTCCTGGTGCCGTGACGTCAGCAGAAGTGCGAGTTTCCTGCACTTTGTTTGGCAGACAGTCAAGAATAGTTGGCAGACATCCCCAGACGAATTAGCCCACCTAGCGGTCTAGAAATGTGTTTTGTGGGTTTAGGGCACATTTTGGAGATAACGGTTGTTATACCATTTCTCCTATTTCAAAAGCACAATCAATGCGTTATGATGTTTACCTCTAAGTCTATATTATGAAATGCAGGCCTATGTAAGTATGTTATGTCGAGGGAGTCTCTGCCTGAGCATCTGAATCTACATGCATCCGCCAGTCACTTACGCAGCGCTGGGAGGAACATGCCTCAGTGGCACAACTGTTATGTCTCGAAAAGCAAAGTGGTCGTCCAGTCATAAAAAATCAAAAAGAAAGACAAACAATAGAACTTTCGATTGCACAACACACATCACGAAGATCGACTGTCTCCACGCCCCTACATCCGTACCTTTGTCCTCCTCCTTCCTCAGTCTTCCCGTACGCTTTCCAAGACGTCCAAGGACGTCAGCTTTTCTCAGAATGTTTGTGATCTTTCGTTTCCTGCTTTAATAAACGAGCTTGTACAAGGCCATGTGGGTGAAACAACAAGCAGAGTAACCCAAGTCAGACGGTAATGACCTGACAGGTGCGGCGCACAGTGTACTGTACGGAGGAAACGGGGTATTTGGCTAGGCATTTGTCACGTGGGCGCAAAACACCACATTACTCCTCTCAGGCCAAAGGACCGCTGTTTGAGTCAAAACACTACAGCGGCATCTCCCTGTCTCTACAGATACAACAGTAAACACCAGAGACCTTTCTATCAAATGACTCCACGTCTCTAACTTCTAAGGCGACTGTTGTCTGCCTCAATATTATGTTCGCATACACAGTCAATATGTTGAACAACGACACAAGTACTAGTGGATGCCAAACTATAACGTACACTACACAGCAGTACAGGACATCACTACTTACCTTATCATGTTTATACAAAGCTCAGCGAATAACACAGCAGTGATCTTGCTGCTCTCCGTGAAAGATACGCCCTACCCACACCTACGGAGCATTGTGGTAAAATCTACAACGCCGGATGGGAAGTATTCCTTACCGATAAACAGGAAGAAGGGGCTCAAGTGAAAGGCTTACGTTTTCCAAGACTGCCTGAGTCACCAAGACAGGAGCCTTTACAATTATGTTGGCTGAATACAGTGTTATAACACATACCGCCCACTTTCCAGCAACATTTCCATCGACCCGTGATTCCTCGGATAATGTTGGAAATTCCTTCAGGCTATTCACCACCTTTCGTCTGCCCTAGCTACTCATGCTCCATGCCAACCTCACGTTGTAAATTGGCCCTTGACTCAATGCTACCGTGCTCCGCAACAGTCTGTTTTGGTACAATACCTGAACTGTGATCATATGTCACGATTCCTGACTTACCCCTGGTCTCTCGATCAAGGACGAGGCACGGTCTAGATCAAGGGCACCTCACGGTCAGTGAACGGCACACAAAGGTTCCAGTCAGGTTTGAGTCTCCTACTCAAAAACCATCCGTGAAGTAGACAGACATCACCGGACCTTTCAGAGGCAGTTGACCCGTTTACGTGATCCTCACTCTCTGCACACAGCCTAGCAGGGAAGGACCATCTATTTTTGTTGAAACATGTGTGTCGCATCAGCCCACACCAAATCGGTTCTGCACTCTTCCTCCACTGAGGAAAAAGTCGTCTGAAACGACTCCCTGACGACCCAGCACGCCTTCAGAGTCTGCCCAACGGAGATAGTGCGTGGGAAGTCTGTCTGACAAATCGTAAGTCTAGGTCAGCTAAAACTTACCTTGGTCAAAGTTGACGGCTTATTCAAACATTTCCCCTGCCACGCCCACGCCACGGAGGAAGGACAAGTTCCGGCCCCTGGTGCTTTCAGATGGGCAGGAATGGACAGGGAGTATTCTACCAGGCTTGAACTTGTGTCCTCGGCTGAGAAAAGGTGGTCAGCAGGGTCACAACAACCTCAATCTCTTGCGGTTGTGCTGATTGTTCTCTCCCGGAGAAGAGCGTGCAGTGGCGGGGAATGTGCCTGTTTACCCCCCGCCGGGGATAATGTTGACAGATTTCGGCCCTCTCGGCATGAATAATCGTCCCAAGATGGACCCGGCGGGCTCGATTGCACACACAAACAACACACTTGTCCACTAAAGCAAATTTCCATATCGTCCCTTTTCCACCCAAATTATCCTCATGGCGCCGCTGGAATCTTGGCTCTGTGGAATGAGCCGTGGTAGACAGGTCTAGGCATCCGTCTGGCCGAGTATACAAGCACAGACGTTTTATTTCCTCATCCTCCAGAGCGCTAGCTGTCAAGTTGAACCTGTGTACCTTTGGCAATCCCAACACAAAAATTGAATTTTTTTCCGTAAACTCTGAGCTGTGCAATATATGTAAAACCACCCACCTCAGTTTCGTAAAACTGTATACAGACAGGCGCTGCTTGAGTGATCGATATTCCTAAACCCTTTGGCTTCAGCGTATAAAATGAGAAACAACTTCAAGTACCGACTGAAGGTATAATAGCCACATGTACGTGCCATGCTTACATGTGCCAGCAATCAAATATGTCCTTTGACTTTGTGCTACGCGGATGTTTTCCTGTCACTATTACTTTGACATGCCCTGGTGGGAGGGGGTCGAAGGATGCGATATCTTGTATTTTTTGCGTACCACACCTTTGAACACTAATTATCCTGTAGCATTATCACTATTTATCTCAATAAACTATTCCTACAATCTGACGGAGTCCTTCGGGTGACGAGGGCACAGGTGTAGACACCTAATTAGGACTGGCTATCAAGGTCCAGCATGGCACACTGAGGCTGGCAGCCAAGGTGAGCCGCTGGTATTTGGGGCATGTTTATGTTCAATACCACCATCGCAAGGTATCACAGAACGGCGAAAGTGTAGCACGCTTTTACCAAGAGAGTGGGACAAGCAATGTACCCCCACCCTTGACTAACTCCATGCTACACACATAACTAGAAAACAGCCATCCACATTTCTGCTTCGTCTATGTTTGACCAATAAATAGTTACGCTGACGCAATCCACTCTTTGAATTCCCCCAACTCAGAAGTGTACATGTACGAGTAACTAGTGTAATCATATGGAAATGACGTAAAACAAAGTACGTATTCGTGATATATACATATACCAGCATAGTTAAAGAACAGCCTCAGGGCTGAACAAACTGTTGACGTCACTGTCATAAGTACATCTGAAGTTTGAACGTGTTCTGGAGACGAAACAGAACAGACCACCTCGTCAACTTCCCGGTATGCCGGAAACCATCAACCACTCCAAAAACCTCAGAAGTCACAGCAGATAAAGTACACTATAAACCATTCTCTTCTGGTTGTGAAAACTTCGTGCTTCAGCGCAAGACTTGAGCACGCGACATATCCCCGCCCTCCCTCTGTCTCTAGAGATATTTTATCAAGATCTATCAACAATCTAAATAGATTGATATGGCCAATGCAACAATTTTTCAGTCATTGTAACCATTTTTGATGTGTAAACCAACAAAGTAGTCACATGACCAAGGGTGTTTCAAGTGACTGACGCACAACCAA
Source organism: Branchiostoma floridae x Branchiostoma japonicum (assembly GCA_013266295.2). Taxonomy (NCBI): domain Eukaryota; kingdom Metazoa; phylum Chordata; class Leptocardii; order Amphioxiformes; family Branchiostomatidae; genus Branchiostoma; species Branchiostoma floridae x Branchiostoma japonicum. The sequence continues at coordinate 20,355,759 of CM023825.1, forward strand.
GATTTTTTGGGAAAAAAATCTTTCCAAGTTCCTTGCTTTGGTAAGTCACAGAAGTTACACGATACGCTCTGGGGCAATACCATTTGACTTTTGATAATCGTCTATGGACTTTACTGCCCTTATCTGAGAAGAGGGATGCAGCCATCTAGTCTGGCTATCTGTATGTTCAGATTACTGCGGGCGCCAGTCGAAGAAATGTAATTAGCCAATGGCGGGTTTCCTTCATCTTCAAACAGCACTCAAGACCGAGACTTTAAAAAGTGGAAATATGACCCTCGCGATAACGTAATTAGGTTCCTATATGTGGGTTATTTTTCATGTGGACAAACGACTTGTTCGAGTTAATTATGGACCGAATACGTGTTATTCTGGTGCCCCACTTCGCGAGTAGAACAATTATTTCATTAGTTTCTTGTGGTATGCAAGGACATTTACTGTATTTCGTTTGCATGGATTTGTCACACCCTTTATATTCCTTTAGAGAACGGTCTATTCCTTGGTTGTGGGTCCAAGGATGTCCCTGTTGGCAAGACGTTCGAGTACAGTGTACTAGTATCAAACACGTCAGGTCCAGATGGACAGTAAATAAACAGATGCATATGTCTGAGTACGTGTGATCACAACAACTTGGACCTGTGCCTCCACAGTCTGCGCCCAGCGCCCCTCCCCCCAGCTCAGGAAAAGCAACACTATCTCTGTATCTGCTGCTGTGTAGTGCTGACGTAAATAACATCCGATTGGCATCGTCTTCCGAGTTGTTGACGCAGTGATGTTTCCTCAGCTCGAGCTCAGGGGAATAATTATAACTGGTATATCATGATACAAATATACCACCCGTGTGTGCTCTTGTATTGCCTGGCTAAGATTACGATTGTGTCGAAAGTGAATATCTGGAGCATTTGAAAAACAAGACGGGGGATATAATTTTGTCCAAAAAGATACAGATGAAGGAAGGCCAGAACAGAAAGTCAAAGTGGTTCGTTATTTCCAATACAGGACTACACTTTAGATGCACAACATTTGGATACTTACTAATAAAAACAGAAATCTGAGGTAACATCACACTTGCGGTATTGAGTTTAGTCAGTCAGAGTTGTTTGGCTTGTTTGTTGTCACTGAGAAACTGCAGGGTAAAACAGAAGAACAAATTCACTGAATATGAGGGAACTCTCCTGTCTCGTACACAACGTGAGTTTCAGCTTATCTTATCGAAACTTACCTGTATCTAAGAAGAGTTCTGAGTTCTGAAGCAAGAAGAGATACTGCAATACTGTCCAAATTTGGATCTACTCTAGTCTGGTCAGTCTGGGGTTCCACATTCCTTCCCGCTCGCCTGTCGGCTCATCTGGTCCCCATCTCCCGCCGGACAGAACTGGGACTGGATAACGTGAACCGGCTGATTTTCAGCGTCTGTCAGAGGATATAGGACTTACATTATCAATAGTTTACGATGGAAACGGTTTTACGTCCACTTATGGGAGAATTTGGGTCACTCTGTTCCGAATACGACGAAGGGCGGCGTCCAACAGACACGGGAACTCGACAAGATTGTTACGAATTTGTCGGGGCGATCAGACGTCGTTGAATGTACGGTCGGGTTACAACGGGTGTAAAAATCCTTCTTCTTGTTGGCAGGACTGTTTGGGTTGGAGCGCTGCTATATCTGTAGGGGGTCATCTTCTGAAGTTTGGTCCTGCATCTATCTATGTGCACATCTACATCATTGTAAAAATCTATTTAAATGTTCTAAATTCATCGTCTCTTAGATATCATGATAGCTCGAGTTTCTGCATGCGTTTCAGACATATCTGCACAGAGCACGTTACGCTGGTTTTGGGACCACTTGTGGAGCTCCCTGCAATGCCAACTTTGACCTTGACCTAACCATGATCTATAGTAGTCCCCTTCATTCTAGGCAATACACCACCGGGCCCGGGATAACTACATACCGCCGTGCCAATATGGTCCCATATGTCACCGTTTGGCTGTCTAATGACCCTCTAATTGCACTCTCCTCTGTTACTGTTTGGATGCACATGGTTACATGCTCTCCGCAACAAAACATAACAATTACCTAGTTGGCATGGTTTTATGGTACATGTAGTACCAATATTTTGCGGGGTGTGGGGAGCGATAAATGATATTGACGTCATTGCCGTACATGTAGGTAGAATATCTATGATACTCAGTTCCTTTACTCTCGATTTGCCCATTTCTATTTTGTCCGTCCCTTGTAGCTGATTATAAAGGTTATTCCAACCAGCCACTAGTCTCGGTTGTTTTGTCGCCGCTACCGGGCACCAGGGACATGTATACCCAGAGGAACCCCGCTTGATGGAAGTTACGGGTGTTCATGCCGCGTAAGAATGTAAACAGACTCCGTCAAAGGGCACAGACGAGACTCGTTGGCACGACGGCCAAGGTGCTGGTGTGAAGCCATCACAGCAACTGGGAATCGTGCAGGAGAGCAACTACAGCGTGTAGTTTGTTTCATTACCGCAAGACGGCGTTCATCTTGTGAACCGCAAATCTTAGCTACTAGTATGTCATAGCTGCATTTCACTGTGGCTTCATTATAAGGATGATACTAGTATGTAATATAACATATAAGCCTAGTCTGGCCTTTTATTGCCCCTGTCCGGCGTGTAACTTCTACATATGTGTTAAAGGTTGCTAGTATATTATTTTCGAAGATATTTTCCAGTATTTCAGATTTCTTGGTGTATTCTCTAACATGTCTAATGTTAGATATTATATATAAACGCCCTTCAACATTGTGACTATCCAGCATGGACATGTCGACAAGCCATCGTGCGAAAGATATGAAGTCGTATGTCTTGATGTGACAGTGTAGGCGTTGACGTTTTCCGCTCGAATATCGGATATACGAAACCCAGGTCTTCATCAATGTTCAAATGATGCCCTGCACAATTATTCACCTAGAAGAAAAAAAAGGTGTATGTCTCCCCGGTGTAGGATATATAATGTGTAGCTAACATAAAATTATGGCACACTGAAAACTGCTGGCATAGCAACAACCAGGCAGAAACAGCCAGCTAGCAAAGAAGAAAAATGTGTTTCATTTACATTCTTATCTGTCTGAAATGGCCATACGTCAGCTTGACACCGTTAGGTACAAGATAGGAGAGATGCCGACACAGGGGGCTTCATCTTTGACCTTTAGGTGACTTTCAGGAAATTACGTCAGCTAACGCCAGGAACAAATTAAATGCTTAGTATTGACTGACTTCCTTACTATTATTTGTCTTTGAATTTCTTGGTAACAATTACGTTCCCTCTAAATGACAGATCTAGAGAGCTTGCTATGTATGTAGAATCACTGACGCCTTTTAATAGCCTGCAAAATATCATTTTATTTAATCTATTGAAGTATTTCCAGTCCACACTTTCAACCAATCAGTATTGTGTTTCTGTCAGAACGAGTTTCTTTTACTGTCACACGATCCACTCACCACTTCTTCTGCGTTTCGCAGATAAGGGGCATAGAATAAGTGCCAGGTCTCAGTAGTACAAACCGTGTTTCTTAATTTCGGCGTTTGAAGAAATTCGCTTGGCATGGCGACTTAAAAGTATGAAATACCTAAAGAACTACACTTGTCAATTTCAACGTTTGTGTCATAAGAATTCCGTCAAATGCTTATGAATGTAAGTCAAGAAAATTACGTTAGATTTTAGCTGGAAATGGGATTTTGCAGTCATCCTGTATTGAGCAGGTTTGTCGATAGATATGCAGAAGATTTATTAGAACAACGTGAGCATTCCTCGCCCCGCCTCCCTGTGTGTCCCAGGACGGATATATCGGACTTGATGAGAGGTGCTTATGGATGATGTTGTTCCTGTAAGATGAGGCTGTAACGAGTAGGGTTCTCCAGCCTCGCCCAGGACGTGACTTGGCCCACCAACAGCGGCTGCCGGGATCTCCGGTGGCTCTACTCACCCCTCGGGACAGTCATCTGTCAGAAAAGGTCAACAGGGGAGGGCTTACTCTGAGGACGCGGATTATGTGACAAGGATACAGAGGATTCTCATCTTTTTTAATCAAAAGTTGCTCTATATCAAGGACAGTGTAAACGCAGTTTTCTTCACTTGCCAAAATATGAAAGGAAAAGCCACAAGTACGGTTTGTTGAAGACAGAGAAATGGAATGAGCAACTGGACCACTGTTGTGGAAGCGCCCTCTGTCGGAAGTAAGCATAACGACAGTGTGTATACGTGTGTCAAAGAGCGCTGTTCCCCGCATATATTTTCCACTCTTGTCGACGAGGCTCGTTAGTGAAAATTACCTCCTAATGGTGACAAGTCCAAATAGACATATGGCAGTCTGTTTCGGTATCCATTTGTGTTATATGACCTTTCATAGCCTTTGCTCCTCACCTTACTTTTGCCTTTGGTCCTCAGATGGCTTCTAAAATGTGTTATAAGTCATGGGTAACGTAATGTGTTTCTGGTGCAATGGTGTAAAAGCAACACCTGTCGGTATTGTAGAATAGATCAAACCAGGGATCAAATGAACTCCAATGTCATCGCAGTGACAAAATTTAAACAACGTTTCGTAGCTCCCGGGGTGTCGTAATGCAAGGAACAGATGACCGAAAAAGGGCAGGCCACTTTGTATGGCCAAAAAGAAATAGATAATGTCCCTGAGATAATGTAATCTGTTCATTTAACGCCATTGAATAGTATCCAACAACAAGAATTTGATCTTCTTCATAAACTGTGGAAAAAGAAATCATGAAAAAAGACATGGGAAGCGAAAAATGCTATCTTGGCATTAGCGCTCTATAATTGAGGCCATTGATCAGGACAGGCCCTTGATCAGGATAAAGTGAGATGGAAACCAGGCTGAGTTGGTGCCAAAACATGGGGGCAGCAACCTGAGGTCAGCTTGAAAGTTTAACAATAAAAGTAACAGACAAGCCTGTTCCCAGGTAACTGGAGGTCCCGGAGATCAACAGATCTAGGCGCTTCATCACATCGGAATGTGGACCCAATTTAGCGCCCTATTTATCCACGAGCGATTTGTTTACTCTACTGCTTGTGTACTGTTTAGGTTTGGGGGTCTGTGAACCATTTCTGGCGCGTCTTGGGGGATCTTTCTTGTGATAGTTGGTCGTGATTGGACGATGTCTGTCCCTTCTGCTCGCCGATTGGAGGACGGCCTGACAAATGTTGACTTTGAAGTTTACACATGCCAATCATGAGTGTGACCCTGGTCGGCTGCTACTTTTGGTGGAATACCCCCATATAGCGGCTATCAATAAGCAACTTGGGCTTCTTTCAAACCTTTAAATTACAGGTATATCTGCAGGAACAAAAGCATCGACGTATTATAGTTATTTACTATTAAGTACGACATCGTGTATTTTCTGATCGCGTTGTTTGATATTGACAAACTAAGCGTTCCGCTGGGGGAGGGAGGGAGTATGTAGGACAGAATAGCCGCAAGCCGATCCCCACGCACTGCAAGCCAGGCATTCGGGAGGCCGCCGAGAGGCAAGGGAAACAAGGGCGTCCTCTTCGAAGAAAAATTGAAGAAATAGAGACGCATTGGCTCTGGAATGCACCTAGTTCTGTAGCAGACAACAACATAGAGTAGAAGATTACGCTGCCAACATTTTAAGGTGAGTTTGTTGTGTGGGGCTGGATGTGTTTTTGGTGGAACCGCTACTTGAAGCCAGCTGAGTTGGACGCCAGGCAGCGCGCGTCTGTGAGCGGCTGTGATTCATGCCGTCCGCCATCCCACTTCCTTATCTCGAGTATTTCCTGTCTGTGCTGTAGTATAGTTTCCCTTACCCACCAACAAGTCAGTGTAGGGTTGCTGTCCTTCCTGTACAGACGACAGAGCTCCTGTAGGGTGAGTTTTGTGCTACAAGTCGTGCCGTACGAACGCACGAACGTGTTGATTTTTTGCCCTCCCCCATCTTTGTTATCAATATTTTTTTCGGGGACCGTTTTGACACTAGAATTCCTGCTCGTAACAGCTGTGACTTGTATCTGGATCTAATGAGAACGAAGGACACTGTGTCGTGTTTCTAAGAGGGGTTTGCTGACGTATGTTTAGGGTTTCTGTCGGGGGCAACAGTTTTCAGACAGAAGGGGGGGGGGGCAAAACCTTAGGCAGTGTTGGCCATACCAATTATTTACAAATGCTCAAGCTCCAAAATGTCCAGACCTCTCCAGGCATACACACACAGATGGCTTTCGTTACTTTACCGCTGCGAGCTTTTATCATAAGAACAACAGCTGGCCCCTTTCTACATAATTCTTCCCGACGGGAATAATGCCTTTTCCTCCCAAAACTTCAAAGTTTTTTTTCACTGAAGCGGTAAGTATTCGTAATTTGAACCATGGCACCCCTAGACATGCAATGGCTCCATAGGTAGCACCCTTTTAGATTTTAGCGGGATGTCTTCACCTCACAAGTACTGTACATGTATATTTGCCATAAATTGTATTTCATTAGATTACTGGTTAGTGGTTACCATACCATCTCATCTATTTTCCCTCTACATTTGTGTGTTGATGTGTTTAACAAAATTATTTTAAGGTTGTCAGACTGCGAGGTCAAAGTTTAAAAAGTATGATTTGTCATCAGGATTCGCAAGAGGCAGCCAAAGCTCCAAAGATTGAAAAAGTCTTGTAGAAGTCAAGGTGAAATCTTTTTATTGCTGTAACTAGCAGTAGAGATGATGAAGGAAGAAGTGTAATAGGAGATGTGAGAGTTAGGGACACCATGTGGAAGACTGGATTGTGCTAATGGGACTGAAGTGGGCACAGGGTTGGCAAACAATTGAGTGAAATACGAACCAGACTGATCCAACACTGCAGAATGACCAAATTGTGTGGCCTTTGGTGGACCCCTTATTTCATTTTTACTGCAAAATTCCATTATGTTCAGTAGAGAGAATTTGTCATGACAAAGACCAGAGCAGGTTATTCTTGAATTGGTTGTGGGCTTATTGGTGAAAACAGAATTACCCAGCAACTACCACACATGCATTTGTTATAATTTTGCTGTTCCCATCTGCTTAACGATCCCTTTAATAAAGATTTGTTTGTTTGCAGTAACAGGTAAGGCAGGGTTCTCCATATAAACTTTCAAATCATTTCTACTGAGGTTCCACTGCAATTGCAAATATCTTCTTTGGGTTTTCCAAGCTAATCCTGTGCTGCTGGTATATGTTTCGCTGATCTGTTCTGCCTGCTCTTTTGCTGGTGTAAAATGCTAGCATCTCCTCCCCATAGACATCTGCAGGTGTGCATCAGGGGGTCAGCATCGTCTCAGCAGATAGGGACTGTACCTTTTCACAAAGCAAACAATACTGAATTTGCAGTGGTATGGGGGTAATCAAAGGCGGGGTTTGGAGCATAATTGTTGTGCTTAATCTGGTCATGCCGGCTTTCTCGCCTTGCTTCAGCTACAAATCTAGACCTTTTCTCATTGGTGGTGTTTCCTCTCCCCATGGTTGAAAATCCAAGCACATTCTCATGGATTGGTTGGTTAGGAATGTTCGAATTGTGTGGGAGGAAGAGCTATGGTGGTAGAAACTGGATAGGTCTTGAAGGTAGCAGCATGACCGGAGAGAGGATTGGAACATCCTCCCCTTGTTTTCTGACACCTCAGGGTGTGTACAGGAGCACTGGGTGCCAGGCTGGTGCTGATCAACTGGGGAGCAAATACGACTAGGAACAAAGGACGGATGTTTGTCTTTGCTGAGATCAAGTTTTTTTCCCATCCCCTTGAAAATCCAGCTTCTTTGTTATATAATTCTGTGTTTGTAGATGATTAAGCAAAGTAATAGATAATACTTCACACCTCTTCTCTAAGTGGTTAATTTTGATAGTAGCAAAGAAAAAGTAAACCATCAACTAATGACACACAGAGCAGTTACTAGTAGTATTTACTGTGTTAAACCTTCAACCTTTTTTTCAGGAGGTATTTAAGGGAAATTTATTTATCTGTTATGTCATCGTTCGGTATATTGAAACAGCTGGCTTATCATCAGTTACTTTTGTTGAAAGGTGGGTTGGAAAACATGACACATTCTGCACAACTAATTATGTTCTACCCCTAATCTGATAGACAGATGTTCCATATCCTTATTAAGAACCACTAGACTTGAGCCTGGTGCTGGTTTATCTGGACATTTTTGGTCCGATTTGCATGTGAAAGCCTCTGCAATGTTTTCATGTAGGGAAACTGTCCTGAGTTTGATTAGGAGTGACATGCGAGAAAACATTAGGGGTATGTGGCCTTTGTAATATTGACATCTCTGGGTGTTGTTGGTAAGAGGCCAAGTGTAATGTTCTGACTCCAAGGTGTTTTTCCAAGGATGCAGATCAATAGCAGGCATGCCCTCTTCACGGGGATAGTCATGGGTAGTTGTTGCCAAGAAAAGCACAACTACCAGTCTTTTGTATGGTGAAACTGCTTTTCAGGGTTATGTTTTATTGGTTTTTAACATGAACCTGATGATACAGCTTTCAAGGGAGAAGGGAACTCTAGCAGCCTTTAGGCAGGCAAACCTTGCACAGTCCTCAAGCGTTCTGACCCATGCCTAAAGGTGCCTTGCTCCCACGCTACTCCTTAGATGGAGGTCTGTCTGACATTAGCCATACACCTGTATGATCCCAGCTCAGGTAACGGCCATGTTATATTGTTGTGACCTCCTGTTACCTCCTGTTTTGTTTTCCATTGTTTGCCAACAAAGGTGTTTTGGAGATCTGTGTTTGTGGGCCTGTTGGTTTCCCACCACCTAATACTAGTACCACAGCCTGGTAAGTTCATGTCTTATGTATGATGTAGAAAGCAGTGAAATTTGTAACATGTTTGTGTTATGGTTGTACTGGTCTGTTTGCAAGGGGAGGGTAGAAAAGTTGAAAAAAGGTGGCATTGATAGCTGAGTGTTTTGGTTAGCAGACACACAGGATACAGAGGTCACAGGTTCGATTCCTGGCAGTCCTGGCTGGACTTTGTGTCCTTGAGAAAAACTTAGAGTTCTTGCAAAAGTCAGAATTAATGAAGATGTAAAGATATAAAGTTTCAGTATTACATTGTACTATTAGATAGAAACCACAATTAGATTGATGCAACATTACATTTTTGGGAGCACCTGTTCTGCAGTCTGTCAGGTGTTTGAATTAGCTGTCCCAGTCTAGACTGAAGGTCCCCTGTGACACACAGCCCCAGGCTGGGCTCCAGGTGTATTGATGTAAACATGAGAGGACACAGTCAGTGTCCCCAGAGGCTAGAAACCTCAGGTAGGGAGACAGACAAAAGGCCCAACTTTCTATAAATAAAAGATGCCTTGGGTTGTCCCAGAAAGTTTGAAAGACATTAAATCACTATCAGAAATGTTGCTAGAGGAAGGTTCAATGGTGTGGACAGAATTGCTTCTGTCATTGGATTGCATTAACTGGATATAAAGATTTCTGGAACTCTTCCAGTTTTGACGGATATCCTATTAAAAGAACACATTGATTGGTCTGACCTGGGGTCATAGGTAGTTTATCTTGTTACTGTCAGTTATATGATACACTTAAAGGGCCACTTTTCTACCTGCCAAGGCAACTTCTGCAGGGGTTTAGGAAGTTGTGGACTAGGTGACGCACATTGAGTAGACTTTGTTTAAAGGCCTTGGGCTTTACCTGTATGCATACCACGTACCCCAGCTGTTTATGTTTGACTAACCTTGACAAAGGCATAGACTTTGACCTCCCTCAAACTTGTCACTTAGAGCAGATTAAACTGTCATCCATGTCGAAAACACAAAGTCAGAAGATGGATGTCGTCGTCAAATTACCATGTTGTTTTCAAAGCCTGCCAACTTGAACAAAATGTCTGCCCTTTTTTTTTTTCAAGAAAAAAAACTATGTATACAGTCTTGTGTAGTCAGGCATAGCTGAGGAGGTTCTGTAGTGACCTGTAAGGAGCAATTAACCTGTCCATTATAGTCAAGTGTCTGCTTGTAAAAATCATCCTCTTGAATAACAGTACTTAAGTAACACTGCAGTGTATAGAGATGTAAACACAGGTAGTGTAACCCTACCTGTAGGAGATACAACTCTGTTATCAAGCAGACAACAGATACGACCGGTAGAATCAAAGAGACGGAAGAAGATATTTGTTCCAATAAAGGGGTGGACAGGATATGTTGTGTAGAAAGGAGGAAACACATGATAAGGTGTGTTTGGATTTGTTTCCTTTGTTTCTGATGTATAGATGCCAGAGGGCTCATCTGCTTTAAGGACAAAGTAAGAATAGATGTAACTGAAATTTGCCATTTGTTTCATTTTCTTCCAACAGTTCCAAATGGTGCACTCTTCCATTACTGGTATGTTTCTTGCCTATTCTCATTCAAATCTCCTCGTGTTCTTTGTCCATCTTTTTTATTTCTTTGTACACTATACCGACAAAGACTCAACTGGCTACATGGGCCCCACATGAAATGTACCTACGGAAATCCTGCGTCTGCACTCTGTTGACGCACCTGACCAGACAATGGCTGGACACCAGACTTACAGGTAATGGGAAAAGCAAACTAGCCAAGTGGATATCTCAAGCAACGCTGGAAAGTCTGCAGAAAACCTGTGGTGTCTGTTAGCACCAGTCCAGACAGCCGTGTTTGAAGTTTCTCACCTGCTTGCCTTTATATACAAACCTTCAGACTCGCTGTGAAAAATAGAAGGAATAGTGGCGATACATTGCTGTCAGGTTGGAATTACCTGCTGGTATAAAGTTACCTTTCCCAGGTGAGGACTCTGACTTGCTTAGTGATAAGTCATCTCTTTGTACCTTATGAAGACAGATGATGCCAGGAATTTCTCTGGAGGAAAATCTATGGAGAAGGGCTCCATCCATCGGTGATTGATTTGTGAGATGATAAGGTGTGATTGGCTGTGCTGTGTGATGGAGGACTGCTGATTCGTCACTTCAAAGATGAGTTGCAAGAATGAGTTGGAAAGTGATATTCTTGTCGATCAGTAATGGAGACGTGCAGAATACAGATATCATGCTATGAGTTTAATTTCTGGGAATAGAAGGCATGGCATGTGATTTAATATGGATTCTAATGTTGGGGTATGTTGTATCAGGGATCTCCCCAGAAATTTATGACAGAATGGAGCAGGGTGCGGAGCACCTGGGGAGGGTGCGCAGCACCCGAGGCGACGCGCACAGCGCGGCGCGCGGGGGGTGGTCCAGGAGGGGGGGCGCGCCCCCCCTCCTGGGGTGGAAGCTCTTGCATTTTGCCTTTTTCAAGTACAAATGGAGACCATTTCCTGAGAGTTAGCTTCCAAATTATTGGCTAAAGAGACAAGAAAAATCCAAGTCCAATCTTCTTACTAGACAAAGATATACTTTAATAAAACATAAGTCTCAAAGGCTTGAAAGACAAGCTGCAACAATATCAATATTAAACACACTGTCATATTGCAACAAAAATCATCACATATTGCACTGCATATTGTCATCAAAAAGTTCCTACAAGATCACATATTGTCCTGATCAAAAAGTTCCTACAAGATCACATATTGTCATAAAGTGCATTGTCAAAAATATGGGCTTTAAAGTTAAGCAGCAACCACAAAAATACTGTCTTAGGTACAAAACATATAATGGGCTTCTTCATAGTCAAAAGTTCCTACAAGATCACATATTGTCATCAAAAAGTTCCTACAAGATCACATATTGTCATCAAAAAGTTCCTACAAGATCACATATTGTCATCAAAAAGTTCCTACAAGATCACATATTGTCATCAAAAAGCTCCTACAAGATCACATATTATCATAATGTGCTAAAAAACATCTAAGCACTGTCCTAAGAAAGAGAAATAATGCTGTCCATTTAAATACTGTAGTACACTTGACTACACACTGATTCTGCGGTTTCGCAGACTGCCCCACTTCGTCACAGCACTTTCAAAGTCAAACTCGTCAACATGTGGTCCATCTATGCTGATGGTCAGGAGGTCGTTGAGGACTGAGGTTGAGAGTCTGCTGCGCAGTCTTGTCTTGACTCGCTTCAGTGTACTGAAAGACCTCTCACTGTCCGCAGTGCTGACTGGAATGACCATCAGTACTGATGCCAGCAGCCTCATGTTGGGGTAAAGCCGTCCCAGGGTGGCATCAGCCAGGAGGGATCTGACCAGACGCTCCTGAGACAAGTTGTTGGTCTGCCTCATGTACTGGCGCAGGCTCAACCACTCATCATCAAGAGCATCAGGGTCAACAATCCCTTCGACCTCGTCACCATAGTGTGCCGCAAGGCACTGCACTTCGGCACGGCCATACTCCTCAGGCATGGGCTGGGGCATCAGCTGTGGGTCCAGTACTGCAAAGCTGGACAGCAGCTGGGTGGACTCGAAACGGTTCCGCAGGTTCTTCAACAGCTGGTCGATGAAGGGTTCCCTCACCTCCTTCTGCCACTTGAGCTTCAGCTCAGGTGACATGGAGATGGAGAACTCCTCCAAACGGCCACCTGCTGAGAGATCCTGCTCCAGCTTTGAGAGCCTACTTCCAGTCATGCCCTCCCTCATCCCTCTGACCACAGCCACAGTTGTCTGCACACTACGATGTATCTCCAGCAAGTTTATCTTTGCCTGCTGGAAACACAACGACAGTGCAGTCAAATGTGGCAGGAGATCACAGAGCAGATAGAGGGTGGCCATGGTCTTGAAGCTCTTCAGCCACTTCAGGAGTCCAGACGCCACAGCATTCCCTTTCCTCTCGTGGTCCAGGCTGAGGAGTACTGCTGGCAGACTCTTGTACAGAGCCTTGCAGGCCTGGTCGTGGCTCAGCCAGCGGGTGTCCTTTGCCTCCTTCAGACTCTGCTGGGCGATGTCCAGGATTTCCTGCAGGAAAAGTATGAGTGCTAAGTACAAAACTATCTACACACAGGGAATGAGCTCACTCACCTTCAAACAGAAAAAAACCCTTATGTGAATGATACTACTAAGAAGATTTAGTCTGCCACATACCTGAATCTGGTGAAATCTGGCCATCCGGCAGGCAGAGTAGTCGTAGAACCGGAACAGTTCCCCCAGGTTGGGTTTGAAGGAGTTCTTGAAATAGGTTACTGACTCTCCTGCCTGGGACACAGCCAGAGCCAGCCTGTGTGCAATACAATGTATGGCAACAAGCTGGCTGCTGTGCCCCTTGAGGAGGGTAGCAACTCCATTCCTCCGACCTGAAAAACATTTAAGATGTAAGATAAAGGTAAGTATGAGCACTTTTAATGTATCTACAATAAAACTTGATATTATTGGGTTGCTTTAAGTTATAAGTTAGAATCAATCATATCAAAAAAATATATCAAAGACATGATTAGTTTGTATGAGATCATCACTTCACCTACAGTAGAGTAGTAACACCTTTACCCACCTGTCATCACAGATGCGCCGTCGCTGCCGAAGCCCTTCATCAGCTTGATGTCCAGGCCCTTCTCAGTGACCCAGGACAGGATGGCAGCTGTGAGGGTTGGCGCTGTGCCATCCTGAACTGGTATCATCCTGGCAAAACGGTTGACTATGTCCCCATTGCTTGTGATCAGCCTGGAAGAAAAAAAAAAATTAGCTCAAGTTGAAGTTCCCTATATCTTTACTATATTTGTACCTCCTTACTATCAGCTGCTTACAATAACAAGGATTAAAGTTTTGCTTACTTGCTTAGTGTAATATTTTTCAAGACAAACCTTGTAAGCAGCACAAGCTCCTTAGTAGTGGTGATGTCTGTGGTTTCATCACACTGGAGCCCGTAGTACACCGACTGCTCCAGGAGGGACTGATGGTGGTCCTGGATCTGCTGCGCCATCGTCTGTTTTGGTTTGCAGTAAAGAACTACATTAGTTATTTTATAACACGACATACTTGTCTATTTGTGGAATATATTATACCAACTTGAACATGTTCTTTTTCTTACTATATCGTTATGCAAAGTAAGATAACACACCTTCAGAAACTCCTGCAGTGTGCGCTCACTTCTGTAGTTGGCGTTGCCTCCCTGGTGCAGATGACCGATAACATCACAATCCAGGTGGACCTTTGCGAAGTCCAGCAAGGATGAAAACTTGGTGGTGTGGGCAATCTCCTCCTTGGCCAAGAAGTACAGCACCTTCATGGCCTTGGTCACTGCCTGCCGCTGGAGAGACACCTGATAACGATAAAAAAAAGACATAAGAATTTGACTGATCTGTGAAATGTTCATTGCAGCTTTTATTAAGTCCTAACATAAAGAAGTCCTAACATAATATATAGTACGTAGTAGTACTAATATAAATGTTGGGTTATCTCTGAATCTATTTAGTGATGAATGAATGCAGTCATACCTCACGCTGAAAGGCCTGTTCGATGCCCCCATTTGCTATTGCTGCCAGGCGAGCAACTTCCTTCTTCTTGGCCTTGTCGTGCTGCTCCGACCCATCATGACCGCTCACCACATCGGGTCTCAGGTGGGCCACCGGACGACGCGACCAGTAGAACTCCCCGCCCCGGTTACGCTGATTGTGGAGCCTACAGATGCTACACAGCATCCCCACAACCTCTCCCGACTCGTTGTAAACTGGCACCAGCCACTTGTAGGTCTTCAGCCAGTCCTTGTTCCATCCGATCTTGTGCTTGGATTTGTACTGGAAAGTACTAAAGTAGACACACAAAAAAATTATGTCTCAGTGGCGAACATTCCTATACAATGCAAAAACAACAACAAAAAAAACAAAAAACAAAGAAGACTCCCAGGTTGTCTCCTTTTCTCTGCATAAATTACAATTTGAAAAGTTTGAATTAGCAATTCTCAATAGAAAGCCTTCTGGGGAAGGGAAGTGTGAAAAAGTTTCAAAGACAAGCGTGAACTACTGACTATTCACACTCTGGTCCCTGAGATACAGGGTAGAATCCCCTCTAAAAAAAGCCAAACAAGGTTAGAAACAAAAAATTTGGCAACAAAAAAAAATGCTGGTTTCATGCTTTCCAATATGATCAAGGAAAAAAAGTAACTGTTAAACAAATTCAACAGTGAACCTATCATCTTCCATGATGTTTCTATCCCAACATAATTTACAATCATCAAAAATTTCCAAAAGTATCAGAACAAAAAAAAATATACATGATTTGGAAAAGGAATTACAAAGATTGAAACTTAGAAATCATAAACACGCTATCTTCAGTTCCGCACCAATCATTTTTAGTACTAAAGTACATGACTGTACCTCGTAAATCTCGACCTCCTTTCCGCCTTCTCTCGCTCGAACTCGGCCGTGTTGACGGTCACACGGTCGGTAGACACCGTAGAATTGTTGTTGTCCACAGATCGGGCAGTCTCCACCGCGGCTTGGCTTGACTGCGTCGGCGGGGAGCCGCTTGCCTCTGCCCGAGCTATCATCGGCGCCACCTCGGTATCGCCCCCCTCCCCAGACTCGATCCCGGCCGCCACGCACTCCGGCCTCTGGCGCTTTTCTGACGGGCCATCCTCTGCAGCAGTTCTCGCCGAAGGGCCCGTAAAGAACGATGAGATCGTTCTCTGATCTTGAGGTTTCGTATAACGCTTCCGTTTCGACATGACTCGCAGTGTAAACAACGTCTTGTGAATGAATTTTCCCGGGAAAAAGCTGGCTCTGACGTACCCGTAACGTCATAGAGAAACTAACCAATGCGATTCGAGTCTCGCGCATTGAAAACATCGCGAGATTTCGGCTGTTCCGCGAGTGGATGAAATGAAAATGGCGCCGGACAGAAAGATCGCGCGGCTTGGAATATCGGTAAAATTGACCGAAGAACCCCGGAAAGGGGGTGTAAAAACCCTAATTTTGAAAATTAACAGGGTGGCGCTGAGAAAGGACTGGGTGGCGCAGCGCCACTGCTCCATTCTTTAGGGAGGCCCCTGTGTATGTAAATTTATGGGTTATCTTTCCAATCGTCAGCAGTAATTGCATCCGATTAGAAATGACTACCATAATCCAGATATTCAGTGAAGGGTTTATACACATACACACATAAACACACACACACACTTCTAGTCTCTAAATGTGGCAGCTATTTGGAAACTTGGTCTGATAATATGCCTAAAATGCATGATGGAGAAGTCTGTGCTTCAGGGCATAGAGTTGGGATAAAAAGAGACGGAAAGCATCCCCAGACAAATGGGCGTGCACCCTCGAAAATTACAAGGATATATCACCACAAGGTAACAACCTGGGGGGGGGGCATAAATGGGTACATTGTAGTAGACAACAGTCTGTTTAAACCCTAACTTATTGAATCCCTTTTGGTGCAACAGCCGCTATATAGATTTTGATGACATTTCATATATGCGAGAATTACAGTTAAGCCAAAGCATTGATTATCACTTCAGGACATGGCTTTGCATTATACACTTTTATTACTTTTCTTGGCGAGCATCTATTCTGGAACACGCTTTGCGAATGAAATGTGTGATAAAAACATGCATGAATTTTTCAGATTTCGTCCGCTGCTTTACTTTCAGGAAGGAGAGTTGGAAATGAAATGAAGTTGTCAGCTTTGCAAGGCAGATTGAAGGCTTGTTATGACACTTGATTTCTTGGTAAACACAGCAATGCAAACGGAAATGCTTGTGTAAGGAATGCCTGTCATAATTTGAGAGCTAGCACAGGTGTAGGGGCTGTAGGGAGGCAGCCATGCAAATGCTAACGTTGCAGTATGGCTCACCGAAAATAAACAATGATGGCCTCTGAGATGTTGAAATTTTGTAACTGTCTGAAATGTTTTCTCAGAAAAATGTTACGTCATCATTTGCATTGTTACTAAGTAAAATTTGCATTAATCTATGCAACCAATTTTTTTCTGGAATTTTGGAAGTAAAGAATGACTCCCTTTATATCTGGCATATGATAGTGCTATGATTAATTGAGTAAACAGGAAACTGGTTTATTTTGACTGTATTTATCTTCACAAAGGAAAACAGTTGAAATTTGATACTTGGCCAGTGGCTGGATGCTGTGAGCATATTACTAGATTGCTATATTTAAAAGTTGGGGCTATTATGAATAAAGTAATGCTGGTCTGAAAAGCCCATATCTTCCTCTGTCCCGTCTGTCAGAGTCACAGAGGGGGTTTGTTTGTTGTGGGAACATGACCAAGAAAGGGCGTTGCAAAGTTTAAATCAGGACCATCAGACCAGGGCCTTACTTGTGATAATAAGTACATGTAATATTTCACAAGACAACCAAGCCTTGTTGGGGTTGTGGATCAATGATACGGCCAGCATTCTTGTCTGGGTCAGGGAATCTAGACTAGCTGAAGTGGACATGAGCTTTGGTAGGTAGAAGACTTAAACATTGTAGAATTTAAGTGTGGTCCAAATAGTAATCTGAAACTGTTCAGTTGCACAAGAAGTTGTGATGGGGACAGTGTTACAGTAACTAAATGCCTTGTCAGCTTTGTGCATTCTACATCACATACAAGTCCATTTCATTTGAAGTTTGTCTTCTATTGTATAACTATGCTCTATAGCAGAGATTGAGGCATTCTTGCGAAGAAAATCTGTTTTGTGCGAGTTCTTACTGTTTAACTCGAGCAAAGGTTTAGGTCTGGTTGTGGAGATGTTGGCACGTAAAAGGGCGGTACCTTGTATGAGACATTGGCTACAGTCCAGGGGGTACTGGGGGCATCCGCCAATGAAAGGTATAAAAGACGTAGATAGACAAATACAACAAATTCAGGGCAGGGTCAAGGAGTTGTTTCTTTTTCTTTGAATTCCTGAGAAGTGAAACATTGCTCGGTTGGTCTTTGCAGTATTATTATTAGTTTCTCTGGTGTTTTTACATGAAGTAAGTTTGGAGGTTGAATGGAGGTTGAACTGTTCCATTTCCTTCCCGTTCTCTCATATTTTATATCATCAACAGTCAAGCGTGTGTTCTGTGATAAGCAGTCTTATATATTTCCTGCAGTTCTTGTTCAGACAGTTCAATAACTGGAGGCTCCAGGCAGTCTTCAAGTTATCAGAGAACTGTTACTTCCACAGACAGCTGAAAAAAATGGCTATGATGATTATCTGCACTCCATGGGTTCTACAACTCCTTTATGCTTGAAGAAGTGCATTCATTATTTAAGACTTTCATATTTCTTAAAATGCTTTTTAGAGATGACCTAAGTATTGAGGGTAAAGGTGAAATCAAAATATGGAGAAAAAGTTAAAGTGGAAATGCTATCATCTTTGGCTGGCGTGGTTATTACGCATTCAAAAGTTTTCAGCATTAAAAATACATGTACCTTGGGAATGCAGTCTAGACATAGTGTCATTAACTTTCTGTTCCAAACTTTCCTCCGGAAAACGCATCAGACTTTTTCGATAGGTTTTCCTGGCCTTTGTCATGGGTACCGTACTGTGTGTATACTGAATATGTAAACACAGGCAAGGTCCAGGGTCTGTATCGTGTACTTTATGAAGTTGGGTTTATTTACATTTAGAGGAGGGTTTGCTCGATAAAGAACTGAAATGTTTTTGTACAGCGCAGTTGTTTTACTTTTTCATAAGGACGTGCTCTGTACCATATCCAGACAAAGGAGAAAAGTATCTTGTTTTGCAGAAGTCATTAAAAATCTTTGAATTATAAAAGGAGTTACATGTATTTTAAAAGATAAAGATTCTAGACCTTTCAAAGCAACAACTTACTCAGAGGCCATTAAGGTATAAAGTTTTTAATGGATAATGCAAGGAAGTATTGGAAGTGGTCAGGTTGGTAGTCAAGAGGTTTCTAACCTTGTTTCAGATCTATACGTGTCCAACATCAATTACAAGATGAGGGGCCAGGATAGCATACCAGTGTGTCCCTGTGTCCTACAAGTCGTTGAAGTCAAGGTTACAGCACCTTGGTAATGGCATAGTAACTGGGACAATGGAATTGGTAACAAAAGGAGCATTTCTATCATCACTGATGGGAGGGGATTTGGCATTGGCAAAAATAAGACTGTGATTCTTTCATGAGTGAATTTCTTCTGTTAGAATAGGACTGGATTTCTTGAGTGTGCTGGCTACGTACGTGTTTTATACAGTGATTCCTGATTTAGTATTGGATGAGTGGGAGTACAGTCCTATGTTTAGGTTCCAGACTGTCACTTTTGTTGGGTACTTAACCTGTCCCAAAATAGACCGATATGTTTAAAGGTTAAGAACCCACTTCTTAGACACACCCAAGAAAATGTGGCGGCAAGGATCCCCGCATCGGTCCAGCCACTTCTGTTTGTGTTCAGGCTTACCCCGCCGGGTTCTAATTGCGGCACGTTTGTTTCGGACTGTTTCCTGCCTGTTATCCAGGCTGTAGTTTGTTTGCTGCCTCCGCTATGTGCTGTCCTGACTTGTAGTGTACAATTCTGTGACTCACTGTTTGTGTTCCACATCCTCTGGCCCAATTCTGCAGGTACCAATCATTCCAAGTATTTCCCAGACAAAGGAAATGCAGCCCAAGACCCAGTGTACCGAGAGAGGAGACACTTAAAGAAATTTGAAGTAAAGTCTGGCAGCCGTATCTGTAAACTATGGTACCGGAAGGCAACATTATTTATGGAAAATCATTGCTATTTGTGTCAAGATGTTACATTGGACTTTTAGGAAGGAAGAAGTGTGTTAATTTGTCTTATGGACAGAGGTCAACGTTGAGTGATTGGCAGTTGTTCAGATGGTGGTACATGTACTTGGCCATGTAGTAATTTTTCTAACAAAGCCTGGAAATCAAGACGTCTTTTATCAACATGAAAATGTCAAAAGCTAACCCCCCTTTACTCAATATGGAATTTCCTGCCATTCCCAACATTCCAGAATCCTATCTGGGTTCTCTCCTTTCATGTTTCCCAAAATGCACTTAGTCCAGAAGTAGAGGATACACAAATGTTGGGTCTGGGATTTCTGAAAAACACAGTTTTCTCCTCCACGAAAGGTAGCTTTGCATCTTTTGTTTGACAAAATGCCTATATTAAAATGAAAGGAGCAGTCGTAATGATGTCAATCCCCTCAGATCCACCCATGCGCATGGAATTCGGTGTTTGACAACTGTCCCCCTGCAGAATTTCTGAACACCACCACTCCAAACAGAACTTGTGACATGTGAAATGAGTGGAGAGTTTTCTCGACATTGCTCCAATGGGTGCAGCCACTAGCTGACAGTTTATAAACATAGTAGTAAACCTATGTGGAGAGGAAAAGTATCAAAATGACAAGTTTATGTAGCATTGTAATCTGTATCCAACCATAGATTTACAAGTGGACCTTCGGGGAACCCTTTCGAGTTTCGACATACCAGTCAAACTTCAGAATTTATCTTAGTGTTTCAGATCACTTGACAATCAATAGCTTTTTATTTACATGTTTGGCAATTTCTGCCTAATTTTTCAGGTCTGGAAAAACTATTAGGGTGGAGCCAATGTGTAATTAGAGAGGCAGGAAGTATTAAATGCTTTACTTTGATCAATGATGAGTTGAGCTGCCAATTAACTAATGGCCCTAATTGCTAAACAGTCAGTTAAATGGCTAAAGTGTGTCCTGCTGATTGCAGAAAGCCCATTTTTGTTAATTGTACAATGACGTACCCTGCTATTAGGAGGCCCTGTATACTCCTGGGAGAGGTGGGATAAGTGGCTTGGGACCATGCTTATCAATCTAATGAAATTGAGATGTCTTGCCTAATGTCCTGCCTGCCTACCTGAGTGCTCAGGCCAGGTGTATATCTTTTGAAGTATGTCAAAATATAAATATAATAAAGAGGCATATTTTACCAGTCATACAAGCCTTTTCAGTTGTTTCACAAGTGTCCTGGCTGGCCAGGTATCCTGACATTTTCAGCATGCTTGGACACCCAGGGGAATGTTATCTCAGGCAAACCTCCCAACAAGGTATGCCGACTTTTGCCTGTCTAATGTCACACCTGGACTGAGGCCTAATCCTTCCAGGTTTGCACAGTTCAGCCCATCCAACATCAGCTTGTAAAGATACCTGTCTGTATCCTATCTTATTCCTTGCTGTATGGGAAGGTGGAGCGTGCGGATTCCTCAGCTGCTGGGTTGGTTGCCATGTTTGCTGACTCCTGGGTGCGTGGTGCCACCCCTCTGAGGCACTGGTGTTTGGATTGTCCCTCTGCCTGTTGGTTCTTGTTGATTGTGGTAAACACAAACCATCTGGCCCCCAGTCTCCCCCAGCTCACAGTGTCTGCCTCCTGCCAAGTCCAGCCAGGACCAGCCTGGGAGAAACCAAAGGTGATGCCAGAGTTCAAGTGGAAGATTTGAGATTATTGGGTGCATCCTTTCAGGAGGCTGCAAGCAGGTTGAATAAGGTCCTTATGTGTGGTACTGTATTGGGGCTATGTTTATTTATCTGGCATGCTGTGTGTTGGACATGCAAATGTACCCAGGTCTGTTTGAGGAGGGAAGGGTCAGCAGGGGCAGTACAGTGCTGGCTTTCCTCTGCCAGGCGGAATCTGGCTTGGATTTTGTTGCCAGGAGGATCCTACTCTTGTGGTAACAGAACAGCCTTTGGCACACTCTCGATCTAGGTAGGTCTGACGAGGGAAAGGTCTTGTCCCTTTAGAATGTTTTATTTCTCGCATGCTTCCAGCGTTGAGTGAAGAATGCAGGATTAGCTACTGCCTCCCTCCTGGAAGGCAGTGGTTGACTCCACATGTTGGTAATTAATCTTCTTGGAATAAACCACTGATTCTCATAGGGAGATCAAAATATTTTTGCAATACTGTGGTATTTTTCTTTCGCTACAACTTATTTCACATCGCTTGATAATGACAGAAAAGCATTGTTAGTTTTAAAGTTTGAAATTTTACAACATAAACCAGCTTTCTCTTTGCATATTTCCCCTTCTAAGGAGAACATGCCACCCAATAGTGATAGTTAATGGCTCATCCCCTAAATCCAAGATGGATGCTGTTGACATTTGTTAGACAATCAGCCTAGCTGTAGCCTCAGCTGTTCCTGGGGTAAGCTGTCTCTCTTCCCTCCCATTGTAAACACAAGGCTGCCTCCATCCTATTTGTACTAGAAGTCTCTTGTATTTCTCCATCTCTGGGTTGCCCTTGGGTTCAACAGCTTCTTTTGAACCATGCATCATTTGGGATGGGGGATGCAGCTGAGAAGAATCTTCAGCTTTCCCTGTCAGAAACCTTGAGGCACCTAGCAGTAAATGCCATACTCTCACGTTCTGCAGATTTCTTTTGACATGTTGAGATGGTTTGTTTTATGATATATGTTGCAGTGTTATGGCGCAGCACATTGTACAATTAATTTGCTCGATAAAGAGAGCATTAATCTTCGATCCACAGCACACTTCAGAGAGGTAATCTCAGACAATCAGCTTGGGGAATATTGATCAACTGACCTTGTATTCTGACACCTTCTAAGAAGCCATATTTATCATCTGTGCCTGCTGCATTTATTTTGCTCAGTTTTGTTGATGCCGCTGACAAGCGGGATGGCTGGCCGCCTGCAAACATATCCACGTTACCCTTTGTTAGGAAATGTACACATCAACCGGGAGCTTTTATGTCTGATACTATAATGTCAGGCTACTTAATGGACCGCAGTCCTTTAAAAACAGTGAATCTCAGTGCAGTTTCAAGGGCATAAAGTCCTTTGACTGCATGAAAAGCATACTGTTTGGGAAATAGACCAGGTAATTTCATGTCTGTTTTACACCCTTGGTTCAATCTCTTGTGTATTTAGGCAGCCAGACATTCTTGGACTGTCACATACCTGTACCATGGTTTCAGTACCCAGGGAGTGCTTTTGTCCTTGGACATTACTATGTCCTACAACTTGGTCTTATTCCCTTGGAATAAAGCAGTGAAAGGCCTCTAATCATTTTAAAGATTGTTACTTTGTGAGTAATTGGCAGGAATAAATTATCTGATATGTCTGTTTTTATGACAAGTTCTTGTGAATTTTGGTACTTGACACTTAATGGTATGGAACTGCCTGTCTCGTCTGCTTCTCTCAGAGGTATGAAAGAATTTCTGTCTTTCCACCGAGTCAGTACCATTCTAAACCTATCTTACATTCAAGTATGGTAGATAAAGCTTCCTATGACAGAAGGTGAGATAGAAACTCTAGATGCCCCTGTAATTAGTTCCTTGATCCAATTGTTATATCAGTAGGAATGGCAGCAGACATACCTTGATGGTTCCAAAGCAGTTTTTTTTTTTCATAATGGCAGGACTTACCGCATGGTTAGTAGTGCGGAGGATCTGGATAATGGAATTTACCGTAAATGTTTACCTAATGTAATGGTTTTGCCATTTCATTTTATGGGGGTACCTGTCGAAGGGAAGACCCTATTCGTTATGCTCTGATTTCATTGGAAGTTTGCACAGCTTGGTGGTAAAAATCTCCAACCAGGGCCCCCACAGGAAGGGGGTATAAAACCCTCAGAGTTCTTAGATTTGTATCAGAAAATTGAATTGGGTTGAAAGGCTTAGGTTAAAGGGGAGCGGAAAGCCTTTCTCCAAGACATTCTCCAGAGGAGAGCTTGGATGTCTTTGAGAGGAAATCCATATGTACATGAGTCTAACATGAGCCTGCGCGGTACATGCTGGGAATGTATATGTGGCTGTTGATGGTATTATGCAGCAGTGGGCAGGAGGATCACACCAACAGCACAGGCAGGAGCCTGGTGATCACACTAGTCCTATTGGTTCCACCGGTCTCATTACCAACCTCCTATGGAGACGCTTGCTGTGGACAAGGATAATGGACTTGGTCAGGTGTTCAAGAAGATAAGAGATGATAGCCAGAATGTACTTTGATTTTTAAAGAAAGAAGGCATGAAGTAAAGTTTGATGATCAGAAGCTGCTTTCCCGTAGGCCATATGACGGTAATAATGATGAATCTCTTGTGTTTTGACAAATGAACGTAGAAGTAGTTTTGACAGAGGGTGGTTATTATTTTAAACCACACGACCCTCCACAGGTGGCCATGAATTGTTCATATAGGAAGGTTCCATGGGGACTGACTAGACAGATGATGTCTGGTAAGCACCTGAGCTTCCAACAGATCCCAACTCCCTTTGGGTATTTGCCTGTGCCTGACATGTCAGGTATATGGCAGTGACATGTGTTGATCAAGGTAATAACTGTCAGGACTTCAAGGAAGACACAAGGTAGAAGGAAGACACTGTAATCACAAGGTAGATAGTGCTCTGAGAAAAATATAAACATGTTTTGAAAGAGAAATTCCATTTCTAACTGGGAAGTCAAAACATTGACTAGACATGGTGACAGTATGTAACATCTTTGTTGATGCAGACAAATCAAGTGAAAAGTTATGAACTAACTTGAAAAGATGGACATGAGTGACAGTGTGAATCTTGGCTCCTAGTTAGAATGTGTTTCATATTGTTATGTCTACATGGTAGGGGTAAACAATTTTCTCTGTATGTGAAGAAGTGCAAACTGTTATCCCAGATGTGGTACATCCTTCATCAGGTGACTTGCTGACAGGTGTTTCCATCATCCCCCCATCCTGTAACTGTAGAGTTTACTACCTTCCCTGTAGGTCCTACTGTTGACAACCGTAAAGCTTTCTTTTGGTGTAAATTTCTGCTAAGTAGAAGAAAGAGCGTCATTCTATATCATTGGAAAAATGAGCCCATTCTCTCCTGAAGACATTGTTGTGTAATTTTTCTGTAACTAGTATAAACAGGACACAGACTCCCCATACTGTTTTGAAATGATGAATTACCTTGGAGCTACCTGAGGTTGGTTAACAACACACCTTTGTCCTAGCTGGCATGCCAGGTTAGCACTCAGGGTAAGGTTTAAGATGTGTTGGGTGAGCCCCAATGGTTCTGCCACTTTCTCCATGGCAAAATCCCCCAAGTGCTGGGAACAGACTGGTGTCTCCTGTTCCAACAACAGGGTGACTGTGCCCTCCCCTCACCCTGCAGCAGGTCTGGCGCCTGGTTTCCCCCAGAGGACAACCAGCATCTCTCAATTACAGGTGTAGAGTGGAGCACAATACATTTACTCTGAAATGGTCCCTGTATATTGATGTCTCAAATGGCAATGTGTGTGTCAAGTACGCTTGCCAAATTACCAGTTTCTTTACTGTACTTTTCTTCCTGTGAACATTCTTTTCGCTAATAGTTGATTGCATAATGTAAATACACAAGGAGATATTAGCTCTCTTGTAAGAGATGTTACCATACTAGTCCACTGTTGTACATGTATCAGGCCTGGTGAATAGAGTTGAAAATGAGCTGTTTTCTTTACAGTAATGAGGACCAGAGTACTTTACCATTGCAAACACATTTTCCAGACCATTTAGTTGGCTGTATAGAAATCCCTGTATGGTTCTGGAAATCCTGTTCCTGTTTGCAAAGGTTTCCTTTGTCTCCAATTTTTCCACTTTTGCTAATCTTCCTGCAGTGGATTCTAAGCTGTATTAATACCCCGAGGGAGGTAGTATTATTGTCACTATTGTCATATCTTTAGACATACTTGTAACCCTAATCCTTCCTTTTTCCTTGTCATCATGGCAATTGAGATGCCACAGTTTTAGTCTGCCCATTTTGTAAAGTATGTGTATATCTTTCATATAATATATTCTGTCTTGGCTTATCAGGACTCCCAGTTGTCAAACCATTTGTGTATCACTGACTTGGGAAAAAAAAAGGGGGGTACCAGGATATGTTTTCTTCAGGGCACATTTCTTTGTACCTTTGCAACAAATGGATATTTATGGTAAGATTACTTGGCATGGTTTATGACTCCCCTGTTCACTGAAGATACTGCTGTAATGGACTATAAAGTAGGATGATACAGTCTGAAAATCATCTCATTATTCCAGAGGGGTGTTGGATAAAATTGTATAAAATATTGAGAGAAAAAAGTAGCTGCTCCATTATCTTTCCTTATGCAAATGACTTTCTTACTATGTCGGTAATCCGAGAACTTCAGTCCAATTATGTCTGTAAATCTCAGATTACTTGCATGAGTGGAAATTGTCCCTAATTTATTTGGGAGAGGACCCTAAAGATTTTGTGTGTTCATGGAAACCTATTGTTCAGAAGACACAGCTGACTGCATGGGGAGGGGAACCAAGGCAAGGCAGCTGCCAGCCACCATGGAATGTTACTGAAAGATTGATTGGAATGTGCCCGCCACAGATTGAAAATTTCAGACATTTAATAAGTCAGGTAACCTTCAGGGATTTACAAAAAATTGCAGTGATTTGCTGGTGATGACAGATCCCCTCAAGACTTCATAAAGATGCCATTGTTCTAATATTTTGTGCTGATGAATTATGATTTTTTTTCACCCTCCAGTTTGGTGTGTTAGTCAACTTGAGTAAAATATAAATCCTTGGAAGGTTAAGGTTTTCCTTTCATTCTTGCTGGAAAAATTTATCTGGTTGTTATTGCAATAAAGTTCTTGATATATTGAGGAATGTCCACATCACAGAAATACCTAACAAAGCTGGCACCACTGAGTCCTTATCCTGGAGCCCTTTGGAGTCCATTCTGTTTAGGAATGACACTTTCCTCCCACATCTTTCTTTTAGGAAGAACTATGGAATTAGATAGGTAGGCTGTGCCGATTGAGTGGAATGTAGATATGTATGTTATATTGATTTTCTGTAGTGTGCACAGAGAGATAGGTGCTCATCAGACCTGTGGCTTTGTGGAGGTGGCTTCCTTGTGTTCATGACCAGCCCTGGGGGAGTTGACTGCACAGGCAGGGCAGTCCCTTCCTGATGAGAGCCTGTGTAGGGTGGATGTAATTGGGTCTCACAGCCAGCATTTGTTTTTACAAGGCTGACCTCTAACACACACAGAAGGATTCTCACTTTCAAGAAAAACCTCATCAGAATATTGAAAGAGCTGTCTTATTTTCCTGCAGATTAATTGCGACTCCAGAGACTGTTGTGTCTACCTGAAACCAGAAACCGTTTGGTTAGGATGAGTTAATGTTATTAGGTTGGTTTTGTCTCTGTGCAATTAGTTTCCTGGCCACTCAGTAGATGTGGTGTGGGCCTGGTTTCTGACAGCTGAGCTGGGCTTGGTGTTTTACCTGAAGCACCAGGCGTCTAGACACGGCCAGTTGTTTCACATCACCCACAGGTATTACTGAGCTCCAGTTGCAGGGTCTGGGGGTGTTGATGTTCATGTCTGTTATTTTGGGAAATGACATCATTGCCAGCAACAGGTACTTGTTGTCAAGTTAACTACACTGGACGTAAAGTACAGTGTATTCAACTGATTGAAGTTGACAAGAAAGCAAAACAAGGAGTAACACAGCACTGATACAACGATAGTCAGCTTTTTACTACCTATTCTCTTATATTTGTTCTTCTAGATAAGTTAAGATTTTCTTTTAGGCCAAACACTAAAAGGATAGAACACTGTTGGAAACCATGGCATGAAGTTTTGGTATTTTAATTTTAAGTAGGAATAGAATAAGAATATGTAATGGCCAGTCCCTTCCAGGGGCTGTGTACTCTCAGGCCAGTCTATAAAACTTGTGGACCTCTCTCCACAGGAGGGGCCTCTTTTGCAAGTAATTGCTACAAAGCACAAGCTACTGATAGACACCAGATGGGCATGGGCCCAAGAATCTGGTGACCCTTTCTTCTTGTTGTAGTGGACTATTCCAGTCTCAAATAAACGTCCAGGGTCTGATGTTGTGGTAGATACCACTTCTCTGTAGGGATAATGATTATAACAGTAGTTACCTTTCAATAGGTAGTTTGCTGAATCAGACCCTTTATTTGTACCATTTATCAACATCAACAAATTATTTCAGATTTTCCATGTTGATAAGAAACCAAATGCTATGACAACAAAGCAATCATCCATCATAGAGCTCTTTTTTTATCAAGATGCCAATCTTTTCAAAACATTAGAAAAGCAAACAAACTGGGAATCCATGGCTCATTATCATAATAATGGTGTCTTGCATCCTGCCCACCCCTGTGAGCAGTGGTGGTCTGTCCCTTATCAGTCAGTAATATAATCTGCAGAAAGCAGGCAGGACCTTGCTGTAAGTGGACAGTATTTAGACGTTCTGGCAAATATTTAGGTAAGTTCCATGTGTTTATAAGACTTAAAGGGACAAGGTTTTACAGTTCTCTGTTCTGTATTGCTGGTGTGGTAATGCATGGAGTCCAGTTAGTTGGTTCACCATTTTCTGCTGCTAGAGAAGGGGTTGCGTGTGAATAGGTAGGTAGTAGGGCATGGCCCTGGTCTGATGGAAAGAAGCTAATTTTTGGCCTGCCACATTCCATGTGTATTCCATGGAAATTGAAAGTTGGAAATCTGCTTTTTACCTAATCTACAAGGAGTTTGCTGCTTGAGAAAGAGAATGTTGTCTAGACTTGGGATTTCCTTGGCCTTCACAAAGTGCCTTGTTAGTGTTCGATTGTTTCCAAGGTTTCTCAGAGTCTTTCATCTTGCACTGTGACACACATAGGAATGGGCTAATTGTACTTGAACAAAGCATCTCCTATCAAGAAACCTTTTAACTTGGACCTCCATAGGAGTGAACTAACTGAACCATAGTTGCAAGCTCTTGAGATTATGGGAAGGGGATACTTTTTGTCTAAGTCTCTGCTAGGAGACCAAAGGGTTGGGGTCGGTGTCAAATACTTGAGAAGATATTCTGCAGCTGTTTTCCTCTTGGTCCTTTTGTTTCCAGAATGAGCATTAACCCAGCGATATGTTTGTTTGGTTACCGTTGTCGCTCTTGAATGATTTTGACACTGTATGTTCTTGGACTTCATAAAACTTAGGCAAAAATTATCTTTGTCTGTCACAAAGATAGCCTGTGCTGTAGTTGCAAGTAAGTGTGTTGCCAATTTTAGGCGATCTTTCTGGTCATCTGATGTTTGGATTCAATGTTTTTAAAACGAGGCAGTTACATCTACATATGGTCCATATCAAGAAGGAATTTTTACAGCATGACTTGTTGCAGTATCAAGTCCAAACATGGTGTCCAGATGCCCTTGATTTGTAGAAGACAACAGCATATCCAACTGGGCTTGCTTTTTGAACCAACAACTGCCCATGCAAAAATCAACATATCATCTAATTCTTTTCTTTCCAATTTATTTGGTCCATTAAGTATCCATTGTTCTAGGTGTGAACATGCATAAAGCATGTTTGTTCCAATGGGTCCCATTTTGTGAAATTTCACACATTAAACCAGTAGGGGGTTGGGGGAAGATACTGCTTGATGTGGGGTGACAGCTGTTCATGCAAGTTCAGGCAGTTATCTGGTCTCCATCTGTAGCACGCAAGGATGAGAGAAGAAAGCTGTATGACATTTCATATCGAACCCCCTAAAAAACTTGTCCTCTCTATGAACTTCTTGGTATCATATTGAGCTGTCACTTCTCATGCAGATTTGAAACAAAGCAGTAAAGATAGTAGATGTGTGAAGCAAATTTACTTTCAACCCTGACCTCAAGCTGGTGGAGCAGTGTTTATTTCGGTAGTAAACCTGCTTCCCATTACTGGTTACCTCGGGTACAGGGATGCTTACTCTGGTGGGGTTAGGAGATTTAGGCTGTTTGTTAGGGGTTGATGAGTATATTCTGCCAATGTGCTTTGTTCCATCTTTGTATTCTACATGATAATAAGATTTAATCAGGTGTAATCAACAAGACTGACCTGCTGTTTTTCTTTCATTTCAGAGTTGATTGTGGTAGAGTGACCTCCTAGGAAGGTCCTGCCAAGATGACGGCATCAGCCAACCAGCAGCCGGCCTGCAAGTCACATGACTCCCAGCACCAACCACAGGAGTGCTGCCACCCTCAGAACTTGGACAGTGCAAATCAAAGCAACATGGCAGTGCCAAGCCTTCTCGTAGATCTTTTCTGTACATATTCCCCTAGAAGACGAGGCTCGATATCCGAGTCCAGATTGACGTACACAGGGACTCTGTTAGCAGTGCTAGTGGTGTGCTTGCTGAATTTTTCTGCAGTGGGCGCTTCTAAACACGAATCCAACGATGTCATCACGTGGCTCGAAATGTACCCAGTTTCCCCAGTAACAGATGCGACAGTGAAGAGCAATGTTCCAGTTTCTGTCCTGTGGGGTGTCCCAGACCTCACCACTGTTGTCGGAAGGTTGTTGCAGTTTACCATACCTCCAGATGCCTTCAAGGGCGACATTGCAAAGTACAAGGTTTGTACAAGTCTCATCCTTAATATATTAGCTCCATATATAGCATTGTATGTGATGATGTGCGCATGATGATTTGATGACATACAGGTAAGCCAAAATGTTTCTGTCTGGGACTTGTACTAGGCATATGAACAGGTTTGTAATACATGTCCTTATGTCACTGCTTCCTCAGTAAAAAGCTACAGAAGTAATTTCAAAACGTCTGAAAAAATGCAGCTTTCAGCTATACAGAACACCAGATGTTACAAGCGTAAATAAAGGGAGCTGGTAAGTGGATACAGGCACTAGGAGGGCTACTTGTAGGCCATAAAGGTGGTAAAATGCTCATAACATGCACGACAAGTTTCCCAGCACCACGCGTGAATACTGATGGGAGAATTAGTCCTCACGTCCTGATTGCCACCTCTTGAGCACGGTTGTTGAAGGGCACAAAGTGGTGGAACAAAATGCATGCTTATTGGGGGAAATCTCTGGGGTTCACTGGAAAACTGGAGGTTGGAGCATCATAAAAATTCCGGGCCAGGATGGGCTGTGCATTTGTGGGAGCAGATAATAGTTTCCACCGAGGGGTGGTTTCAATAGCCAGGGTTGGGGTATAATTGGCGTGTCAAAGTTTTGGCCTGGCCATGTCGATCAATTAAAATCATAACTTTTCAAAATAAAGAAAGACTGCTCAACACCCAACAGGGTAAGCTGTAAAAGTGCAAGGAAGATATGTATATAAAACGTACCAACAGTTTACTTTTGTGTGATGTTGCTTACTGTATTTTGAATATACTTATGATAATTCCTTGAGGTCTTCCTCATATTTTAAATTACAAGTAATTCAAATCAAGTTCAGTAGCACCTGAGTGAGCTGTGGGCTTTCTTGGGAAGTTTCTTATGATTCGGAACAACATTTAGTTTAAGATCTGCTGACAATCTGTGAAGACGTTTTGTCTGTCAACTATACAATCCATTTGTCAAGTGCACTTCATCAATCTGCCTAGTCAACTTGTACACACTTCCTTACAGACTTCCTCTGTAGTGAATAACTTCCTGTTTATTACAATCAGACTTGGGGTGTGAGTAAGCAAACAGGAACAGCATTTGACCCCCTGGAGGTTATCTGATTGGCAAGTTTGTGTCAAAACCAATAGGAAACTACTTTGGATGGTGAAAATTGTCATATTTGCATAAGAGTAAAAATCCAACCCAAGCAGCTGTCAGTAGTTTCAAAGTAAAGAAGAAAACTTAAAACTCTATAAAAAGAAATGGCTGTCAACGAGTGAAAACTTGCGTGTTGACATAAAACCATAGATGCGATACAAAGGAAGGAAACTCAGTCAAAGCAGACGGGTATCTAGATTTCATTATTCAAAGAACAAAATGGAAAAGGAATCTTTTCAGATGCTGTACAATTCCCAGACCTTACCACGCTGCCCCATTAGGCCATTCTGTATAAGCCAGTGCCCATCGTTTCTAACACCAGAGTTCATTAAAGCCTCCCCCATGGCTTCTGTTGCCCATTTCAGACTCCATTCCAGCCATTTGCAACCTTGAAGCCCATACCAATCAGCAGTAATCACCTCAGCAGGAGGGGGCAATGAACTCATCTTTTCACACCTTCTGTTTTATAACCAGGCACCGGGAAATAAAAGTTGATAGAATAATACACATAAAGTACGAATTGTGACAATTAGATGACAAAACAGATGACAAGGTTTGCATTTGAGTTAAGTTTTGGAAGCCAGACAAAAGTGCATTATCCTGTAGAAAGTTCACAACTTCTGTCTCGGAAGCCTGCCTATTCTGTAATCATATTTTTATGTTGAAACGTAATTTGATAAATCAGGTGTCCATCTCATCTGCAGTGCCCGTTATTCACCTCTCGTATCAAGTCAGTGCTACAAGCATCACTGTAAGCCAGTTTGGCTGTCTGCCATGGAACATCCTGCCATGTTTCCTGAGCACCCCATATTCAGTTGTAATGACCACATTTGTGATGTTAGGTCGAGCCGTTTACATCTGAATCCCTTCTCCTGAATGCCAAATTGCCGATTCTCGGCCGACCTTTGGCTGGAGAATCCATGAACGATGGATTTGATTGCTGTCTGTCAAGCCCCCAGTTTCTCTGAGCCAAGAAAACAGCTTTAAACTCTCACTCTTCATCCTTGCACCTATATTTAATGGATTAATTATGTCTCAGAAGGGCCTTTGCTCTTTGTCTTACCATAGCTCTGGCACATATAGGAATAAGAATTGCCAGAATGGATACTTCCTTGGCAAATCTGATGGCAAAGTTGCTGAAAACTCTCATGGATTACAGGTGATGGAATGTATGAGCTGACTGCATAATTCCCAGTGCATCTATGACTCCAACAACCTGTGCCCTTGATGTGTCTGCTTTTTGTATCAGTGTGGTTACTCCCCATGAAGTGCATGGAGGCACTTGACTGATCCTGTGTAGTAGTATTAATTTTTAGGACACTGGGTGGCAAAAATGTGGCAGCATGCCATGTTCAAGA
Source organism: Branchiostoma floridae x Branchiostoma japonicum (assembly GCA_013266295.2). Taxonomy (NCBI): domain Eukaryota; kingdom Metazoa; phylum Chordata; class Leptocardii; order Amphioxiformes; family Branchiostomatidae; genus Branchiostoma; species Branchiostoma floridae x Branchiostoma japonicum. The sequence continues at coordinate 20,388,438 of CM023825.1, forward strand.
GGATCTTCTGAAGCAGCATCCTGATCCAGAACAGAAGACATGAGAGAGATTTTTTAAGTCATTTCATCTCCGTGCTCCCTTTTGTCTTTCCATCAATTAGTAAAATCAGAGCAGCACCTTCCTTCCATTTCAGTCTATGGGGTGCTTTTTATTGAACAATCCCATTAGAGAATTGTCTAGATTGTTCGAAGAAAAGCAGCTTCCTTGCATTTGATGAAGTGTTCGGTACATTTTCAATAGTAACATGCTGCTCTACAGTAGATAGTAATTGGCAAGCCAGTTGTTTTTTTCCTTGTGACTCACCAATGACCCAGCAAAGGTGACTCTTACCTGCAGCTGATCTTCATTACTTTAAAACCTGGCTGTGACAATCTTACACTCACCAGACATTCATCTTACCAGGAGAGGGAGAACAGGAGGAATGGGGGTGGAGATAGTCCCTCCTGCTGCCATACGATAACCACTGCAGCAGATATAACTAACTTGAAATGGCAGTTTTGTTTAGTGAAGGATATGGGTGGCGCTGGGGTAGCTTTGGAGAAACCGTTAAGTAACAAGGCTCGTGCATGGAATTGCCCTGGTGGTATTATCAGTTCCACATCCATGATGGCAAACCCTACTGACGTGTTCGGTGGACAATTGTTATCAGTGATGTAAGGATGGGGATGCTGGACGGAAGGCCTGGTTTATGGAGATCTGTGGGAACATAAAACCATCTTTATGTCCAGTAAAGCGCTCTAGTTGGAGAGTACCTACCAACACAACAATGCCAGATCAATTACAGATATGCTCATCCTTACGTGATGCCCATCATAGTTGGACATTAACTGACTCGACTTCATGGACTGAAGAGGACAAATTGTCTTCCTAACAGTTTGTTTGGCAGCGGGGTAGGATGGTAGGAGTTTCTCACGGCTGTCAAGTCTTACTGGTGTGGCATGAAGATGAGTCTCTGCCCTGTTTCCCTTGCTCCTTTATCTCTTGTTTGTAGAGAAATAAAATATTCTCATTGTCATTTATGTTACAGCAGCTGGTAGATCTGCCAACTGTGTCCTGAAGGCGTAATATGGTAACGTTGTAAATTCTGCCAGGTGGAAGCCGATGGTTTGATTCCATCAAGAAACAGTTCATAGCTGTTGATGTCATTTGAACAGCACCAAAAGTGTCAGGTCATTAATTTTCCATGTAACTTGGAATATTAAGCAAGGGAAATGTGATTCGAATCTAATTTCAGAGACAATTAGGAGCGTTCTATGTGTAAATCTCCACTGGCATTGCAGCACGGCACAAAAGCTTCAAATTGTAGAGATAATTCTGTTAGTTTGAATCCCTTGTGTAGAATTGCCATCCGTGCAGACATCCTGATGATAGGAATATCGCCCTGGAATCAGAATGGCCCTTTGAAGCTCTCTAACAAAGTCATTTAACTGTGGAATCGCTTCCTCATCCCTGGGCTGGAGTAGATAAGGAGATAAATTTGCAGGGCAGGATGGCCCAACTGTTGCTCTTGAAGTAAAACTTCATAGTGAAAATGCCGAAGATCAATGCAGGGTTGCCCCATTTCTGGCAACTTGAGTTGCATGATTTATTTCCAGTCTTGACAGCCAGTAAGTGCATGTCAGTCTTTTGTAAGTAAGTAGTGCATAACATCATGGAACAGTTGCATCATTCACAGACCATGGGAGAACATAAGAAAATGTGAAGCTGAACCATAAAGTCTTTTAAAGACATAGAAATGTGGCTTCTTGAACGTGGAAAGGTTGAGTGTTTCCTCACACTCAACTGGAACAATTGTCTTGATGGACCATTTCTTCAAGCCATAACTCACATTGACAGTGTCCCAGACTGCCTCCTCCATACTCAAACAAGAGATGGCAGGCAATTTACAAGAAACAGCTGTGCAGAGCATTCATTAAATCAGCCACCAGGCAGCTTTGACCTTAGGTTGGAATACTTGTCAGTCACAGTCTGGCAGAAAGGATCATGTTTCTTATATACAATGACATTTTAACGTTATTGAAAGCAGAAAAGATTCTTAACCCAGACAAAGTGGCCAGGATCGGCCATGTTGATGTAGAATAAGGTTCTTTCCTCACTATTATTGGTTACAGATATGTAAAATATTCAGGCTCTGCACAAGCTATGTCAGCAGGTCAAATACTGATCTTGAAACTGGATGTGGGAGGACATGTCCCAGTGGACAGTCCTGGGGTTTAATCTTTCCTGAGACCTCATCACCTAATGCACAAGACTGCCTAATCTATGCCCAGGCCTGCCAAGGTATTGGAGCTAGTTGAGATTACCAGTCCCAAGATTCAGGCTGCTGATGGCAGGAAGGCGAAACTCCTCGGAGTCAAGTTCTATATTTCAGACAGACATTCGTTCAATCTGTCCACCAGAATCATGGTTTTCAGTGGGAATTTTCTGAGATATTTAAGAAAGGTAGAATTGGAGGAAGACAACTGGCATGGAGTAGTAACTCTAGAAAATGTCAATTATAATGTCAAACACAATCTCCAAACTCAACAGCAACTGGATTGTTGTGTGGCTAAACGTTATAGGAGGACCAGATGTGCCTGTAACTGTCGACCCGTCCAAACTGCTTTATAGAAATTGCAGTAATCTCTCATTTTAAACAGTGGCAAACAACACCAAACGGATATTACCAATGCCTGGCCAGTGGCCAGCTCCAGGAAAAGGTTGTGGTGTGAAATTACCATTGGCAATCACTTGGAAATGGCAATACCAGACAGCAAGGTTCAAGAAACCTATACTGCTGCTACAACAGTGTTCCCTGTGGTGGGGTAGGGAAGGGGCCAGCCCTAAGGTTTTCATTCCAGACTTTACTCTTGTTTTCCCAGTAGAAATCACAGCCTTGTAGCCATGCCAACTTGGGTGGAGATAATCTTTCCAGGAGCAGTTAGTTTATACTAGTGGCAGTTGGGGGCACATATAAGAATGTCTGCTGGCACAAACAGGCTATAGGGAAGATAACAAAGGGCCTGTTGGAAGGTGTGCTTCCATGATAATCTGGAGGCTGTTATTCTTTTGTTATTGTTGCTTCAAGGGTTTCTGGTACATGCTGGAATTTGTATCAGTCACTGTAGATGTGTATAGTGTGTAGGCTTGACATTGAAGAGAATAGTCTTCTTATGCTTAGATTGTATATATGCTTAGAAGAAAATTTGGCTTGGATTTAACATTGTAGAGTAGATGAGAGTGTTACCTATGTAGGTGGAAGGTGTCTAAGATAGCCTTCCTGTCCTGTCATGTTGCGAGTCCTCAGGTAGGTAGCTAGTCATCCTCCTACACACTCACACACACTCACCACTGCTTTATCACTGGGAGTGGTCAGAGAACTGGACCTGCTCCAGGACCAGCACAGCAGCCAAGAACCTTCATCTGGGAGAACTGTTATCAGCCATGGCAGGAAGTGTCATGCTTGTAATGCACCTTTCAGTACAGACTAATACTGGAAATAGGGATATAGAATGGGGAGAGTACATTTTTGTATTTCTGACAAGCAACAGTAGTTCATTATCTTCCTAGATTCTTAGCTATTAGTTGTCTGGTACCTACAGCAGAACAAGCTAAATATGGTGTTTTTTCTGATAATTATTAGTAAGTTGTAGTTGACTCATTCAAAGCCCTTCTTTCTAGCCAGTGAAAGGTTGATCTCTTGGAGACATAGAGGGTCAAAGGAAATAAACAGTGCCTAATCCACCCTACTCTTGTTTCAGCCCTGCTATCTGGGTACCAAGTCCATGGACTAGGTATCATGTTACAAACTCTATCATATTTCAAACAGTTCCTCTGTAGGGTACATTTTTAGATGTTGAATTAAAGTTAATGTACAGTACATGTGAAGATAGATATTTGTAAAGGCAGAACATCTCTAGGAGGCTAGCCAAGGGAAGGAGGGAGGAAGTTGCTGTGTGCGATGGCCTTGTGTTTTGATGACTAGCCTTTGTTTCGTGGAGACAGTACAGATCCTAGGCAGTGCCAGGACAGGAAAGATAACCACCACCATCTAAAATTGGTGCAGATGTAACAATAAAAGCCCATTTATCATACAGAATGTGGACAAACATGGAACACAGGCCTCAGCTGGGGATGGTTTTGACCTGATTAGATAGCAAACAGACATCTGGCAAAATGTGGGGATAAAAAATGGACCTCAGCAAACAAGTATGCACTTATCAAACATGATTATCATGTCCAATCACCATGGGAGGCATGATGCTGAAAGGTTTTAGGTAGGGGAGATTTGAGTCATGTCAGTTGGGTTTGTGATGTGTTCTAACATTACTCCATCAGGTCACAAGTGATTCAGAATAGGCCAGGAAGTTCCACATGTCAGGGGAGTTGTCAGATCTGTGCGCCCACCCTTTAAATATCCCTGGCTGTTGTCTGTGTCAGAACATAGCTATGTGTTCTATCATGTAGGAGACCAGGAGAGACACCTGCTCTACATCACAGGGTATCAGTAAGGTGTCCATGTGAAGGGTTCCATGTACCCAGCAGGATTCTCTGGGGGACAACAGACAACAGATAATATTCCTGCTGTAGTTCTCTTACTCTTTTAGTAGCTAGGCTGGTGGCGCCCCCTTTCAGAGGACTGAAAACTGCAGGCTTGCTACCTTCTGACAAAATCATGGACAGTCTTATGGGAACTTGTCGTTATACTTTTAATAAAACTCAGAGAACTGGCTCTACCTGAAAAGTTTCACTCCCAAAAAGTAATTAAACTTCACAGAAGGAGAATTCCCAGGATTTTGCTGCTGATAAAAGACTACAGTTGGATTTCAGGTTAATATACCATACAGACACAGAACATAGCTGGAATTACAGGCTCCATTTTTCAGACACAGGGTGAGATGTTGACAGAAGGAGGCACAGTCAGTACTCAAACACCCCTACTGTGGCCCAAACCTCCAACCACCCCTGAAAATTACCCAGACTCCTCTTGTGGCCTCTGAACACAGTCCGTTCCCTCAGGGATGTACGGGATGCTGCACACCATCCCTGGAATACCGAATTGGGACTTGAAAGGGGGAAGTAGAAGGTTCGCCAGTCTTGCAGGAAATTAGCCCAGGTATATAATTGGATGGCTCCATCCCAGCAAATTACAGGTCAGAGTCTTGTGTCCAGCTGGGTTGGAGGATAACAGTGTCTAATCATGCTGGAGGTGTGGGAGACCTGTGGTGCTTAGGGCTGAATCAGAAAAAATTCCTGCATTTTAAGGTAGAATTTACAAAGTAATATCACATCTGTAGTGAGTGTCAGTTATAACTGATAATCCAGTTCTTAATTTTTAAGGTTGAGTTGATCCAAAGAAAGGATACTTTCTAAGGGTAATTCTAAGGCAGGTAATTTATCTCTTTGCAGTGATCAAAAAGCATTGCCAAAAGTAATTGATGTATCCTTGTCCGAAAGTGGTGGAACAAAGCAAAGAAAGCCTCTCATCTCTACTGGTGACAAGGATGAGACAATGGTCTTTGGAAGGTTGACACTGATTGATATAGCAGACAGCTGATTCTGACCCCAAGGCAACAAGCATTGCTGTTCGGCAGGCATGATTGTTAACGTGTGACCCTGACGACCTCTGCTTTTACAATGGCCAACCTTCATCAGGTCCTATCCCAGTTGGATCCATACAACCAGAAAACCCAAGCAGTATTGATCAGAGTTTCCCAAATCACTGCCTGCCTCCGAAACCAGATTCCCCAAGTGCTGGGTAGTTATGGCAGGGGGGATGAAATATATGTCAATTAACCTACATTTGTATAGATATCCTATATAATCAATTGCCAGAATTACCTTTGTTGGTTCTGCCACATATCCAGGTGTCATCATGTAGTATGGGCTTTCCTATGGGCTATCTAACTGATCTTGAGTAAAAGGAGAAAATTGAAAACTGTTAATAAATGCAAGGATTGTAATGGACAAGAGTGTCAAAGGTCACCAAGTAGACAATTGGGTTGTGCTTCAATGGTGTTTTCTTGAAGGTAATCTGCAGAAATGTTACATTGAATTATTTTTTTCTAGAAGTAGTTAAAATGAGTCTTTCGGTATTACAGAAATTGGGCCAAAGCAAGAATATGCACTGAAACATATATAATTACAGTGCTTTATCTTGCCAGCAATAGTTTCTTGTTCTCTCTAACTTCTGATTCTTAATGAAGTGTGTATCAGACTTGTATTTTAAATACCTAATAATCAGTGTGAGTACTTAGAATATTGATTACTTGGAAATGTCAGAAGAAGAGACAATTAATGCAGGAGTCAAGCAGGGAATGTTAGAATATTTGGTGTACAGATAGGTCACCTTGAAAAGCTGTGTGACCTTGGCAACTGTAATGAACCCCATCCATCAGGAACAGAACCAAACCTCTCTGTCATGAACACAACGTCATCCTGAAGGGCAGTACATCGGCCATATAGGGCCAGCACTTCCCTGAAGTATTCTGACCATGTAGCAATGACTGGTATCATATGATGATGGAACACTTAATGAATCTTAACAACTCTTCTTTGGAAGTGCAACATTTCTAGGCATTTTGTCTTGGAAGCCTACAGACTACATTATGACGCACGGGTACTCGCAATATTCTGTTATCATTCCTGTAACCTTGAAACATTGCATCCACAATGACCCGTGGTAGTTGGTTTTTCCCCATCAGAGCCTCTCCTGACATCCCAGCCTGGGGCTGTGTCAGCTGCTTCCTGACCTGTCCTGACCTTAGACCTTCCCTGGCGACACTCCCGCCAAATCAAACCTAACCTTCCAGAACCTACGTCATACCTGCACAGTCTTCTGACAACACTTAGTGCCACCACGGTTCCTGATAACATGTCCAAGACATGTCATGCATTGGAAAAGTGCAGTTCACTGCATGAATTGCCTCCATATCTCAGATGAGTTGTATTCTGATTTAGAATTCTCTGCAGAGCTCCACATTATGAGAGCCTGAAGGATTCAGTGTTATGAAATAAGAAACAGGGACTGTTGATCCCCCAGTGCAGTCTGGCGAGAGGGTTCTTATTAAGCCAGGCGTTATAGGATTCACTAAATCCCCATGTTGCTTGACACAGCACACATTTCAGATTTACTGGCCTCTTCACTCTTGAGGCACAATTTCAAGTTGATCCCTAAAAGAATGAGATATGATAACATCCCATCCTAGCTTTTGGGTAGCTTTTCAGATTTCTTGGTTGATCTCTTCAATACAGTTGTGATTAAGATATTTAAGTCTTAGAGCATTGATGTGCTCATATACTGGCTGTAGAAAAGGGAAAATGACGAAGAATGTAAATGTTGAATGCTTCCAAGTTGATGGATAGAAAACTTGTACACAGATTTTGTAAAAAGATAGAAATAGCAATGAGGTAACATGGAATATGAAAAAGCCATTATTATCCTTGGGATGAACTCCTGTTTGCCAATATTATATGCCCTGTAGTTTTGTCGTGCCTTGCTAGGAGCTCCTGCCATACTGACTGAGACTTCCTCCTTCCCTGCCCTACAGGTGTCTGCAGCTGGTGGTGGCAAGCTCCCCTCCTGGGTCCAGTGGGTTGGGGAGGACCGCACCCTTATCTGCACCCCAGCCGAGAGTGATGTCGGACTTCACTACATCACCGTTACTGCTATCGGCAAGCCCAACAAGACCTCCGACCTGCCATCCCAGGCCAGCGACGTGTTCTCCATCAACGTGGTACCGGAGACGGCACCAGAGTCCACCGCCGCTCCTGCACTCGTGTCCTACCTTGGTAATGTGGAGAACAGTGTGGTGTGTCTTCCTGGAGAGCCCTTCACCATGGTTACAGTGATCGTGGATGCCGACCCCAACAAGCTGTACCCTAAAGACAAGCTGAAGCTGCTGTCTGGCATGAAGGCCCACATGAAGGTACCACTGGACTTCCTCAAGCTGCTGCCTATGGGAAACAAACGTATCCTGGATGCATCCGCATTCATGGCAGGGCCTGGAAATGTCAAGCAGGCCAAAACAGAAGGAATGCTGTTGTCCTGGACTGTGGGGTGTGGTAGTGACACCAGCAACCTGAGGGGTGTGAATCGTGTGGAGAAAACTGCCAAGAATGGGGAAATGGCTCACGACCTGGGCTACGATGTGATTGGATGGCACGTGACCAGCCCCAAACCGCACCTGAGCAAGCGTATGAAGCGTCAGCTGCAGCTGCGACCCACTCCCACGCCGGTGCCAGGCATCCCGGTGCGTCCAGAAGTGCCGGAGAGTAGCGCCATCCCACCAACACGGGTGATCCCTACCCAAGCCTCTCCCATCTTCACAGACATGGGGAGGACGGCCACCCTGGAGCCCACCCCTGCGCCGTCCAAAGTCGTGCCAACTGACACCAGAGTGTCTCTCACTGCTTCTCCACGTGGAACCAGGACCAAGCCTACCATGTCGGCCAGCATGATGCAGACTCCAACCATGTTGCCACCAAGACCAACCAGGATCGACATCGTCACCAGCACAGTGGTGCCCAGCCGGTCGGAGCTCATCACCCCAACACCAGTCTTCACCGTCCCCGTCACACCCACACAGGTTACACCACCTGTTACAACACCAGACAGGACACCGGGGAGGACACCAGAGAAGACAACCACTCCCAAGACAACACAACCAGAGAAAACAACACCCAAGAAAGACACCACTCCAGAAAGAACCACTCAAAAACCAGGCACCTTCCCCAAAACTCCTCAAGTTCCAACAGAACCCAACACTGCACCAGAACTTATCAACCACATCGACCGTGTTACTGTGTACCAGGGAGAGGTTCTGCGCTTCAAGATTCCCAGGGATACCTTCTACGATGTGGAGGATGGTAACACCAGGAATCTGAAGCTGGTCTTCATGAACATCGACGGACTCATTATGCCCAAGAACTCCTGGGTTCGCTTCAACGACACCAGCCAGGAGCTGTATGGCCTGCCAATGGGAGAGCATGTGGGTACAGGGGAGTATCTGATGGCTGCTTTAGACAGCGCAGGTGCAGTAGCCAGAGATGCCTTTGAGATCCAAGTACTGCCTCGTGCCAAACAGTTCAACCACAAGTTCAGTGTCAGGATCGACTACGACTTTGATAAGTTCAAGTACGACGTCAACAAGCAGCTGCTCTTGATGGAGAAGTTGGCCAAACTGTATGGAGAGAGTGACACAAGCTCCATTACTGTGCAGGAGTTCAAAGCTGGGTCTGTCATCTATTCATGGAGCAACAACACCCTTCCGTACTACCCCTGTCCCTCCGAGGAGATCACGCGGCTCAGGGGCAAGTTGATGAAGGATGGACAGCTCAACCCAGAGCTGGTTGAGGCCCTGAAGCCAGAGTTCATCGTGACGAAGGTCTCCGTGGTTCCAGCTGGGCCCTGTGATAAGGGGCGCGGAACAGACAAACCAACTGGTATGAAATCCTTTCTGTACAGAAATATGTGCAAGGCAAACAAAATGGTTCTTGAGACAGTCCATTGTAGAAGTCTTTGCTCCCTACTACATGTACCAACGTAGTTGGCAATTTTTTGAAAATGCCTACCTGGTATATCTACTTCAGTGCCACAGTTGTTTCATGATGACACAGCTAGTATTAAGTAATTGTTCAAGCCACATGTAATTAGTAAGTAACTTGTAGTCATTGATGTTAGGTGATGACTGATTGATCCCAGCCATCAAAATAGAACATTGCTGTTCTAAACATGTTGTGATTTTTGTGTTCCAGGTCCGTTTATTGACCAGGCTGGCAGTCGTGAGACGAGTGACGATGACAAGTGGCTCCACATCGTGCTGCCGGCGGTGATCTGTGCCGCCATCCTCCTGCTGCTCGGCCTCATCATCTTCCTGCTGTACCGCCGCCGCAGGAAGGGCAAGCTGTCCAAGGAGGACAAGCACACCTTCGTCAACAAGGGCATCCCCATCATCTTTGCCGATGAGCTGGAGGACACAAAACCCACCACCTCGTCCACACCTGTCATCATGAAGGATGAGAAGCCCCCACTCCCTCCCCCGGAGTACCCTAAGGTGCCCCTCCCCGACATGCCTCCGGGCGTTGACCCTCCCCACACCCCTGACGATGAGTTCTCCACCCCGCCCTACCAGCCGCCACCCCCCTTCAGTACCCCCCAGGGCAGCAGGGGAACCAGACCGGTCATCGCACCCCCCTACCGCTCACCCCCTCCCTACGTCCCCCCGTAAAATTAGGGGTCTGTACAGCCAATCCTCACTTGTGTCCAACACGTGTGAACTAACTACCTTTTTGCCATCACACATCGGACAAGTTTAAGTCAGTATTTTGTCAGTTTGATGGTAGTACAAGTGCCAACAGTAGTTCATGATGTAGCCAACAAATGTAAAAAAAATCCTTAGTATTTGCTCTTGATTCCTATAAAGTACTAATCAATTCCAGTCTGCAGCAGGTGCCATATATTTATTTATTGTACAAACCTTATTATACCGCCAGGCCTAGTCTTAATCCTTTACTAACCAAGTAACTCCATGTAGTAGGGTGTACAGCCAGGCCACGTCCACAGTGTGTGCAACGTCATCGTAAGAGCAGGTCCTAGAGATGACTGAGTGTGAGTTGCATAGATATTTCTGGTCCTGACAGCCTAGCATGATTATGTAGTTCTTCTGACTTGATTTCGTATTGGTGCTGATTTTTTTTGGTGAAAACCTGTCAGAAAACTGAACATCGCACTGTTAGTGATGTCGTGACCACTTATAAACTTGGTTACTGAGTTCACTGTGACACCCAGGATCTCGTGGAGTGTGACGCTCCAGTCTGCCAAATGTTTAAGATGTTTGTTCATATCAAAGGAGGTCAAAAGTGACAAAATAATCAGTCCAGAAACCAGGTGATTGGGAGCTGGGAGTTTATTGAGAAAGTGAAACTTGTATCTAATCCTAGAGGCTTGTGTCAGTCAAGTTTTTGAAAATACTGAGCACATCTTAAACGCCTTTTGTTTTGACCAAAGAAGGGTATCGTATATTTTAAAAAGCATGTTGCCACTTGTTACTTCTCACTACCTTTTAGATTTTTGATAATGTATTATATTCTAAAATCTATATTGTATTGTTTAGTTAATCAGTTCTTGTTTATTATTTTTAACCTCTTATGATAAACTTTTCAATTAATCCAGCACAGAGGGGTAAGAAGACCTCCTGTGTTAAGTGAAGATAAATTTTGAGTACTATAGATTTTCTTGATATTTTCGTACAAGGATATGCTGTGTTCCCTCACTAACTTTCAAGAAGTGGTGACCCTCTTGCTTAGTCAGTGAGGGAAGCACATGCTGTGCTTTTTCTGCAATTTATTCTGGTTAACATTTGTGCACGTACAGAACCACTTGTAAGATTGAAGATTTTACTCCTAGAACATCAGTCAGTATGAAGTGATGTAGTAGCACGTTAATCTGATAGGGGGAGCTGTTTATACTGTATTCTAATACAATGGAGACTGTGTTGTAGCTGGGATGTTTTTGTCCCACGTAGTGTTGATTTGAGACTACTTGGGTCCAGTAGGTAGACACTGTAACTCCCCCATCAGCACCTGATCAGCCATATTATAACGTCTGTAGGTCCAACCTGTTCCAATAAACCATTTGTACAACATGTAAAGTGGTGTGGTGTGTTGCTTTTATTGTGTTGCTTTTATTTATGGTGGGTGCTTATAGTGCTAAATGTGTTATGAATCTTGTGTCTACAGCACAGAAAGTATGCAATGTAGTCTTCAAATATGAAGTGAGGCACTGACAAGGGAAGTCTTAGATGAATCACAATCAACAGTGTTTTTTTCAATCCTAGATTTTACAGTGTACATGTATATCATTTTCACCAGACTTGAGTAAGTTCATAATAAATAGCACTTTTAAAAATGTAAAAGAGGGACACTGCTTTTGGAATGTGGACTTTTGTATTGTTATGAATGGCTCACTAACAAGGTAGACATATCTGAGAAACAAGAAAGGATCAATACCCAGTAAATTGTTGGCAAAGAAGCCGAATTAGGCACTATGAGTAGTATGCAAGAAATATGAAGATGTTCATACCACGTCCTCAGCCCAATGAAGTTCTGTACTGTAGCCTCAATCTTAGGAGCTTACGGATCTTCTGCCTGGTATTTTTGCCCCCTAGTAATCTTCATGTAAACTACAATCGCTATTTTACCATCAAAAGAAAGCTGAGATATAAATGCATTCCTAACCTGAGTATTTTCTTCACTTGAATGTCTTCAAAATTCATTTATCGAAATCTGGCCACTCTCTGACTACTAGCGATGGAACACCGTGAGTGAAAAAACGTGCGATGTTAGGGCAACCCCCCCTCCTCGTTATGGATGTAGTGCTAAAGTATACTAGTATTACGTGATTTATGGTGCAGTCCTGCATTAAACTGCTAGAGGCTGATTATTACCGTGGCCGACAAGAACAAAATTTTACACCGCAACTTTTGGTGTTTTACACCGCAACTTTTGGTGTTTTACACTGCAACTTTTGGTGTTTTACACTGCAACTTTGGGTGTTTTACACTGCAACTTTTGCTGTGTTTTACACTGCAACTTTTGCTGTGTTTTACATTGCAACTTTTGCTGTGTTTTACACTGCAACTTTTGCTGTTTTACACTGCAACTTTTGCTGTGTTTTACACTGCAACTTTTGCTGTGTGGAAAACTTACACCCCTCCCCTTTTACAAAGAATTGTCCCTCAATAAGGTCAAAGGTGACAAAGATGGCGGCGGCCTGAGAGAGTTGTGACGCGCCGGATTGAGTACTGAGAATGCTCCATACAATAAGTCGTAGTAGGGTCACGATACGTCAAATCAGTCTGGTTTATGTGTCCCCGTAATGTCAACGAGTCAGACAACCGTGTGTGGGTCAGTTGAAAATTCGAAAAGCATTTGAAGACGAGATACGTCCCGTCAAAGTTGACCTTCTAAGTACTCATTTTGGCGTGGTTTTTCTGTGTTTTGCGGTCTGCATGGGGTTTTTCAGACGACCGATGTCCAGTTTACTTCCGGGTCAAACCACGCGCCCAAACAAGTACTCGGCTGAAGTGTAGTTCGCGGCCCCAATGCTAGCATTTTGCGAGCGAGGAACGCGCCGTTAGTCGATATAGTCCATGGGCCAGAGCCCCAAATTTCACATATTGCTACCACCTGAGGTGGCAAATTCTCACTATGGTTTTTGAAAAGTAGGGTGTCTGTGGAATATATTTTGATATGATAGCCGTTGCAGATTGGTAGCTTTGACCTTGCTATCTGACCTTGAACTTTGACCCCATATGGACCACGTCTTTTTGCACTTATGCAAAAGGGGGTGGTAAATAATCAAATATGAACATTTTTCGATGTAACTTGATGGACCGATAGAATAGGAACCAAGGATTACAAAACTGTTACTTTTGTTCCAATATGTCATTGCTACGAGAAGTTATGAGCCTTTAAATTTCGATTTTTTAGTAAAAATTGGTTAAAAAATGTAATGTTTACTTTTCAAAACCTGTCATATATTCAGATTACATACTTGAGCCTGCTTCTTGCATTCATCTGATTCGTGGTATCATTCCCTACATTTTGAGCTTTAAATCAGAAAAATCCATCAATCCAATCTTGAGATATGAGTATCTAAAAGTTCTAGTCCCACAGGCCTTGTGTGGGGAAAACCGTTGCTAAGGCCGTTGCTAAGGAAGCACTGGGCTGCTTTCCCAGCAAAATGGAGTGGATACCATATGTAAAAGTTGAAGAAAATTTTCATCGGTGGAAAATTGTCCATTTTCAGGGCCTTGGAAATTCATATTATGTTTCTATGGTAACCGGCTATCATATCAAAATATATTCCACAGACACCCTACTTTTCAAAAATCATAGTGAGAATTTGCCACCTCAGGTGGTAGCAATATGTGAAATTTGGGGCTCTGGCCCATGGACTATATCGACTAACGGCGCGGTCCTCGCTCGCAAAATGCTAACATTGGGGCCGCGAACTACACTTCAGCCGAGTACTTGTTTGGGCGCGTGGTTTGACCCGGAAGTAAACTGGACATCGGTCGTCTGAAAAACCCCATGCAGACTGCAAAACACAGAAAAACCACGCCAAAATGAGTACTTAGAAGGTCAACTTTGACGGGACGTATCTCGTCTTCAAATGCTTTTCGAATTTTCAACTAACCCACACACGGTTGTCTGACTCGTTGACATTACGGGGACACATAAACCAGACTGATTTGACGTATCGTGACCCTACTACGACTTATTGTATGGAGCATTCTAAGTACTCAATCCGGCGCGTCACAACTCTCAGGCCGCCGCCGTCTTTGTCACCTTTGACCTTATTGAGGGACAATTCTTTGTAAATGGGGAGGGGTGTAAGTTTTCCACACAGCAAAAGTTGCAGTGTAAAACACAGCAAAAGTTGCAGTGTAAAACAGCAAAAGTTGCAGTGTAAAACACAGCAAAAGTTGCAGTGTAAAACACAGCAAAAGTTGCAGTGTAAAACACAGCAAAAGTTGCAGTGTAAAACACCCAAAGTTGCAGTGTAAAACACCAAAAGTTGCAGTGTAAAACACCAAAAGTTGCGGTGTAAAACACCAAAAGTTGCGGTGTAAAATTTTGTTCTTGTCGGCCACGGTAGATTTTGATCCATGCACTTCACCTTTCTTACCTGGCTGTAAGCCATAACTCCGTCAGCCTGGTAATTCGGGTGCCGGTCTGTAGACATGAGTTAGATACCCACCACGCAAAACTGCTAGATCCTACAAGGTGCCTACTCCTGCGGAGTCCTACCGGTGGCATAGTAATAGGCCGAAGAGAGCCCGCCGTGACAATCTCCAAGCAGATCCTACGGTGGCATGGCAGTATCCAATTGTCCAAGCAGTGTCCGTTATCCAACGACACTGCCTGGCCGACTGGATACTGCCTTGCCACCGTAGGATCCAACTCGCCCACTCCACGATAGGCTGGATACCAGGCTAGTTACCTTCGCCAAGAAGGTTATGTTTTCGGAGGCGTTCGTGTGTGTGTGTCTGTGTATCTGTGTGTGTGTGTGTGTGTGTGTGTGCGTGTGTGTGTAAACACGATAACTCGAGAAGGCTTAAATGGATTGTCTTCATATTTGGTTGGTGGATAGGTCTTGATGAGACCTCGAAATGATTAGATTTTGGACAAATGAAACTTTTAGAGGTACCCTACATGTTTTCTTGAGTAAATAGTGTTTTTGACAATCTGTTGCAAAATGTGTTGTTAGTGACATGCGCTGTAATAAGGGTACCATCCTGAAGGCATTTATTCCAATCATGACCTCATTTGCATAATGTATGAGAAAGTGCTAGAATAGCCTTTTTTGTTAAGATAAGGCTGTCATTGGGTGGAGAATATGATCAACTGATATAATCCATGATGGAAATGAAATGAGGATCTTATTTTCATAATCAATGACAAAAATGTATCATTTCGTCAGTCGGAATGGTTAACGTCATACCTGGAGCTATGGAAGCCATTTGGTGAAGGTATGAGATCGTGGAACTCTTGTATTATATACATGTATTTACTTTATCGGCCTGAACCGATAAAAAGTCGCCAACAAAATAAAGAGAAAGAACTGCCTTGAGGCGAACAGTTTTTTTATTCATTGATTAGTAAGTTTATGGGCAGTTTATGCATCTGGTCTGGTATGGTCTGGATTGTTTCTCGAATTCGCTGAATTTACGGACTATAAACACACTGTTGAATATTGTTTGACGTCAGACAACATAGAAGAAAGTCGCCCTTGCGGAGAGGAGCACACTTCAATGTTTCTATAGTCCAGAAGATAACGGTGATGAGGAAACCCTGTTCGTGATGTACAAAAAGACTGTCAGAAAATGGGGTAAATCAGAGGAATGTCACAATCTTCCAACCTCTGCCTGCAAAATGTACCAGAGCGCCTGACCCAGTAGGCCGCGGCCGTCTCCCTCCTTCTTTCACCATCCAGCCCGCCGGCGACACTTATCCCCTAACTAGCACGCCTCCAATAAAATGCAGTAGTGAAGAGTTTATGCAATAAGAATAGTTGTTAGTAATTACCGGCTCAATGTTTGTTGTAATACCTGTGGCCTAGTCCCTGTCATGGGATTTTGCCGTGTACATCATGAGCCATATCGGGTATATAAAAATGTACAACATATTCATTAATTTCCCAATGACACGTTTTATCTTTGTAGCTCTAACATATAATCTCATTAAATAATTCTGACTGGCCTGTAGCATGACCTGAACTGTCCATCTTTGGTGGGCGACGCAGTCGCAGACATTGCGTTCGATATTGAGCTGAAAATCACTTCATTTGCGTCCTCACAGGCGACTCATTAGAACATGCACGGCACGGCGATTCCATCCCTCTGTTTATTAGCGCGAAGTCCCTGTTTCAAATCCGATGCCAGTTTCAGGTGGAAAGCGTGGTCTGCCATCTCCACACGTGGTGCGTACCTGCCGACGTCATAAGCAGACGACTTGAGGCCTTTCTGAACGCGCTCACAGATGAAGGTGTCCTCCTGCTGGACTTGGTCGCTCTCTCTCAAGCTCGTCTGGACGAACTCCTGCAGTTCCGCCTCTCCCATCGTCTGGGCGAAGTCCTCAGCGAGCCAGTAGTCGTAGATGACCTCTGTTGTGTCGTGCGTCAGCGGCAGTGCTATGTTGGTGTCCAGCCAAGGCCCGTACCTGTTGATCATCAGGTTAGGATAAACACAGCCGTAGATCGAGGTCTTCCCGATCCGCTGTCTCGTCATGGACTGGTCGTCCTCCCCGCTCCCGGAGCACGTCTGCACGGAGAACAGGTCCTGCACGTCTGTGCGGTACGTGTCGATGCTCAGGTTGGACGCCAGGTTCCTGTGCAGGTACTCCACGTGGTACCCTCCGTCCAGGTAGTTGTCCAGCACCACCTTCCAGTTGCAGTTGACGCGGTAACGGCGGCGTTCCACGAACCGGAGACCGGAGGTGAAACCGAGCTCGTCCAGCTGGTCCTTCAAGGAAGTCACTTGGCTCTCAAAGTCAGTCCCTGCAAAAATTACAGGTGAGGAGATTCGTAAATGGATAGATAGTGTCATGAAATACATGTAAAAGAAGCTCCAAAGGGAAGCGTTGAATCTTTATGGGGTGGAGGATATTGGGATATCGGTAGATCAGCACAGAGATTTCATACGCTTTGATTTGTAACTGGCCCAAAATGTTGATGAGTACCGTTTTCCTGTCCGTCCGGACGCACAAGGACGAGTGGGCCCCATGCCTTCACCGCCATCGGCTTCAGCCCGAAGTTCCTGGCGGAGAAGTTCTGGATGCCGCGGAGTCGCATGGCCTTGGTGAGCCTGCCGTCCAGCCCGTAGGTCCAGCCGTGGTAACAGCAGGTGAAGGCGTCGGCCGTGCCCTCGTCCTCCCCCGCCAGGATGGCGGCGTGGTGCCGGCACACGTTAAAGAAGCCGCGGAGGGTGTTGGACTTGTCTCGGACTACAAGGAAAGGTTCGTCCCCAACAACCCCTAAAAAGTAGCAAAGTGACAGCCAGTAAAAATATGAAAAATGTATAATAGAATCCAGTGACACATATAAAGTAGGGCGAGTTCTGCATAAAAATCTCGAAGTTCATGTCATCACCTGTGAAGTATTGTCCCGGTGAGGCTACCTGGTCTGTCCGGCCCACAGCCACCCAGTTCCACTTGAAGACGGTCCGTCTCTCAAGTCCGTAGATCGCAGGGTCTGTGAACCTGTAGTCAGGACAAGGACATTATCAGCTTCTTTGGCATTCGAATGGCCATTGGCGTTGTTCCAAACCGATGGCGCCATGCTTGGCTGCATTGCGGATTATCTTGGATCTATTACTGTTTACTACGGCTCTTTCGTCCTTTCTGTTGTCAATGGGCCAAGGATCGTGAACTTTAACACTGCACTTTAAACACTTCAAAGTGTTTGAAACAATTCCCTTTTGCAGTTATTCTTGTACACTTGAACATTGTTGACGGCCGCGCGCAGAACAGGTGCACAAAATTAAGTTCCTACCCCTTTGCCTTTCTTTTAATCATTAACCGCCAGCACGTCGTTGTTTATTGCTGTTAACAGTACTACGGTATACATTGGTGTCATTTGTGGGCGCTGGACGTTAATAGTACAGTTCTATACCATACAACGGGTCACAGTAGTGATGTTATAATCAAAGAGACTGTAGATCACCAGCACGGTGTGTCTGAGGCAGTGGTCTGAACCCGCTGAACTCTGTTTGACTCTTTGTAAATATTGACCCGAAGGCGAAGCCTGGTGACAGCTCGGTGTGTTTTATGGGGGTACCGGGTCAGGGGGTGGATGTTTTTCTGTTCTTTTGGAGACGTCTTACATGACTTTTTACATCATTTCACTCTGTCAAACTGTGTATTCGTGGACAAAAGGAACTGATTGTATCCTTATGAATGAAAATAACCCCCGGACAAAGGTACGTATTAAGGTGAGTAGAAAATTTGACCGCAAAACAGGCCTCCATATACATTAAACTGCATGATACAATATTATATTGTACATTAATGTCATGGCATAAGTAAAGCCTCAGTGCCAGCACAGAGATTAGTCACAAATATGACAATTGACTATTGTTTTTCTTAACTGTCATTCAGCGTGTTCAGTTTTACATTGCTTGATTAAGTAGATAGTGAACATCACATCATGTGACACCTCAAGTTAATGAAAGATGCTCACTAGTAGTTAATTGTTTTCAATCAAAACTATGTAAAGATGGAACTGACAGGCTTAGCCAAGTATATTCTAACAGTCAACACACTAAAGCTGTACTCTATGTGCTGTGACAAGTAATAAATTTCCTTTCTTTGCCACCACTACTTACCAACTTGAAGGGGGAGTTGTCGCACGTTCGACTGGGGTCTCTGTGCAGAACTTCTGAACTTCCTCGGCGACATACGCGTCTCTGGCCGACGGAGCCACAACGGAGCTGCGGAAACGTCTTCCCGCGAAGCGAAAAGACACCAGAACGGTTTTTCTGAACATGACGCCGTTTCTAGTTCATACGACGTGACCAGCTGTAGGCACCAACACTAGTGCTATTGCTTG
Source organism: Branchiostoma floridae x Branchiostoma japonicum (assembly GCA_013266295.2). Classification (NCBI taxonomy): domain Eukaryota; kingdom Metazoa; phylum Chordata; class Leptocardii; order Amphioxiformes; family Branchiostomatidae; genus Branchiostoma; species Branchiostoma floridae x Branchiostoma japonicum. The sequence continues at coordinate 20,407,528 of CM023825.1, forward strand.
TCAACAGACTGTAAGTCCAACTGTTCAAGTCAATCTCGCGGGAAATCGCGTGATTACCCTTCGGTTTCGTCATTGTGTACTTTGGAGCGGAGCCTGACTCGTCTGCAGAATGGGTGACAATGTCGTACCAGCAGGATTTATGCCATTTAGCATATACACATGATGCTCTGGACCCAATATAGGTATAGGTTTATCATAGTTTCTCTTCCATCTTATGTACGGGAGTAGTGTACCAATATTTGAATGATCTATAACGCTGATATGCCTGCCACATCTATGAGTAGATGTCTGGCTCTGACTTGTTTTTCGTGTTCTTTTTCTGGTGTTTTATTTTGTAACGTTACGTCTTTCTAGTGGTAACGTTAGACTACGGCCATACTAGTACTGATTTGATTATATGGATGACATCCTCTGTGCATCACAAAACTAATGCGAGCGTGCGAAAAAAAAAGTTGGGCAAAAAAGTTGCCTTCATTATGAAATCTAAGTGGTCGGCAAGGTTGAGCAAATTTGTCACCTGCTGGTTAGAAGATGTAACTGTTCTTGTCCCAATGTAAGAAGAAAGAAAGAGTCAAACAAAGATCATTTGTTTCACAATTACTAAGGTAGTTGTCCCTCTTTAATTTATAAAGTTGAATGATGAACAAAACACTGAATTTGTAAGATGTAAAACCAGTGAGATCATCGGTTTAGGCTTGCATGAGAGGTGCTTGTCTATTGGGCTGTTGTTAATCCAATGCCAACTTAATTATCAAATTCAAATTTTGCTCATGATTAACAGGTGGCACCTGTGCGTGAAACCGTTCCATGATGGTGAGTGTGCATGGACTATCGTCAAGAAATGACATGATGAGTACAAAGTTACCAGAATCATCTGCACGTGTCAGTGGGGACCCCTAGCGATCTATATTTTTCCCCTGCTGGATGCTGGCTGCAAATATAACTTAAGACGTTTGAACCTTTTTTGGACCGTGCAAAGGACACACTTTCTTTTTTAAGTATTACCTTCGGCATCACTTGTGTTTGAAATGGGGCAACTATAAGAGACGCTAGACAGGTGGGTTTGTGTTGAAACAACCTTTAAAATATCGAATTTTAAATCTCCGTGCTTGAAAGAGAAACTCCCTAATGGTCAGAGAATGTGCCTGTTATCTGTGAATTGGTTGAATACAACAAAACGCTAACCTATTTATGGCTGTGTTTGTGCTACATTGCTACTTTAATAAACATAGTTCTGCTAAAAGTTTGATCATATTGATTGGTCATTTGTGAAATAGATAACAACATCCAGTCATCTTACCACCATGACAAAGAAAATGGAATACCAGCAACATATTTTTGAATACAAAATTGGTTTATTTACAAAAACCTATAAATGAGGATTCTTGTAGAACAGTAAACGATATTGTAAACATGTCTTCATATAGAACAGTCTTCAAACAGTTACAAGTAATGCATCATACTTCCATGGAGAACAAAACAAAACTCGCTCCGCGGACTTTGCACAATCCGATCTCTCCAAGCACAAATATTGAAATACAAGTCACCCTACGTGGGAAGACTTACAATAGCACCCATCTCAACATGTTGATACAAGCATAACTTAAATCTTAGTGGACGGTACAGTTCCAGGATCATAATGGCTACTATTATACAGCAGACAAGTCAACTCCACTCTTGACCTGAGCACAGATCTGTTCAAGTTAGCAGGAAGACGTTTTGGAATGTTACATGTGATGTTCAGTCCTTCCACTGGTAATTCCACATTGTACTCAGATGGAGCAGACTCTTCCAAGCGTACGGTTTGTGTTCCATAACAGCAAGTACATTAGTGGGAAAATGTTGGAGCCACTACATAAGTTCAAAGTACGTAAAGAAAATATTTTTTAAACAAAAACTGTTACAGGGATGTTTCTATGTCCTGTCAACCTGGGTTTTTTTAACAACAAATACATCAACAGATTAGTGGATTCTTTGCTAGTAACAAAAGAAAAATGCAACTTGTAAAAGAAAAATGCAACTTGGAATATCCTTGCCAGAAGTCCATAACAGGAAAAAGTGTCACTACATGGACTGGTCCTTTACATCACTAATGTAGGGTGGTAACATGCCATGTCTTTATGTCTTGCCACTTCATCTCCTGATGAACAGCCCCTCTGCTTTCCCAACCAAGGCAGTGCTTGCACCTGAGGCTACATAAATAGTGTGATTCAATACTTTACCCTGATGTTTCTGAACAGTAACCTTGACTATGAAAGAAACAGTTGCTTAACATATAAATTGTTAACATCTGTCCCAAAATCGATGTTTTCCTCAAAATTTGTTTTGTCTATTTGGTGCTTTACTCTTCTCAAAACACTGCTTTTCCTAGCAATAGGAGCAATACTTGCTTTACCTGTCTTACACACCCATGTTCTTAAGGTACATACATGGTCAGTGTGAATCAGACATATCTTGTAAGAAACGTACTATAAACATGGCTTTATCTAACCTTGACACTGAAAGTACATCCCTATATGAACAGTCAACAAGTAGTACTGACTAATATACTAACAAAGATAGAAACTAACATCATATGACTGCTACAGTTATAAGAAAAACATGAACATGAACTATTGGACCCCGTTTCCACAAAATCTCTGGACACTCCTGAGCTTTCTCCCCTGTCCACATGTTGTAAACAGCCTGACTGATGACAGACTCTTTTAGTGTGCAATCACAGTCTTCCAACATCTAGTATAAAATAGTATATCTTTTGTAAATACATGTAGCGCACATATCATTGTCTTGGGTTTCATGATTGGGTTGTCAACAGGACAGGGTTTTGAAAGCTCCAACGTACCGATGTTTAGATATACATGTATCTTGAACAATGTGCACATCTAGTATAATATCATGTCATCTCTGTTCAACATGTTTTCTAATATTCTTAACTGTCTTGAGTTGTGTAACTATAAAGTAATTTTCAGAAATGTAAAATTTTCCATAAAAGTCATTTTCATATTTGACGTTGAGTTTGTAAAACACAAATTGTAGAATCTGTAAACAAATGTTTCTATTCACAAACCGAGAAGCCCCAATGTTTTTGTTTTTTTCAAGAAAGTTTTGATGACTGTTACGTGTCTTTCTTTGTAGACTGTTGCAATAGCACTGCACATTTTCTCTGAATTATACATGGCTAGGTAAGACGTTTGAGTGCAACATGGACATTCATTGAAACAACAAGGGCTTACTAACATTACCCTCAAAGTCTTGAGTACATGTATGTTACACATAGCTTATTGTTTTACAACATATTACATATGAGACAGACAGCACTATAGTATCTATGTGAGAAGTTCTTGGCAAGAACGTCTAAGTCACCAGTCTCCACCTTAGTCATCGGTGCTTGGGAGCCAAAATGCCTGAAAGAAAAAGAAGGGTGTTGAAAAAAAACTGGAACTGATCGGCAGTACACAACTTCTATCTGTAAATCTTCTTGCATCTTGATACTTTTTGAGTTCTTGCAGTTGCTAAATATCAATTAGCCAACTATATCCTCAGTTCAGTCTTTGAATATTATACATGACAGTAACTTTCCAAGTAGGTAGGTAGGTAGGTAGGTAGGTAGGTAACTTTCCAAGGGTTCTATCAAAAGGTATTCTACCCTCCTCCATGTGTTTTTGTTTAGTTTGACAAGAGGCATGACTACTATTTTCAACAATGTGCATGGCAGGGAACCCTAAAATGTACATACCATGTTAGTGCATGCACTGCCCATCATCATGAACTTGGGGTTGAACTGCACACACTGCACCGGCCCCGGGTGTTTGGCATCCAGAACCACAGTCTTACTGCCGTTCTCATTGTTCCACACATGGATCTTACCATCCTGGGAACCTGGCAACATGGAAAAACAACACTGATGAACAAGATGGTAGTAAAGCATGATAGGACAACATACCTTACATTACATATACATGTGACACCCAATCAACATAATCATATTAACATATCAACAAAATCAGCTGCTGTTTTGACACATAAAATAACTTAAACTGTTGTTTTGGCACATAAAATAACATAAACTTTCACAGATAATGTCAAGCAATTTTCAATAACATGTCCATCTAATACCAACAATTGTGTATGAATGAGCACAGTACTCACCAACAATGGTGTATCTAGAATCTGGTGTAAATGACGCCTCAATAGAGAGACCCTTCAGGTTGGTATGGCCCTGGAAAATAATGTGTTCATCACAATTACTTATAAAAACTGATACAGAACCAACTTAGTATGCTCTGGGATTTTAAATATAATATTTGAAAAACTGTGTTTTTGTGCAGGTTAAATCTTATAGAGATGCTGGATTAGAATGGCAAAATTTACCAACAGAGAGAGAGAAGATCAAACAATACATGTACCAGGAAAAATCAAGTCATGCCATGAAGGTGAAAATTTAGCAGAATTGTATTGGGACAAATGATTCAGCTCACTGAAGTGTATACAACAGAGATGAGGAGACTCAGGGTTCCAATGAACATGTATTTATCACCATTTATGATTTACACAGGGGGAGCTGACATGGACCATAAATGCTTGAACACAAGATACTACTGCTGCTGCTGCTGCTGCTGCTGATTTATAGAGGTTCTACCTTTGCCCTCATCTGCAACTAACTGTCTTATCCAGTCTAGCCCTCAGACTCACCATGAACTGCTGCAGGGGTGTGCCACTGAAGGCATCAATAAGCCGGATGACTGTCCCATTGGTGGAGATGAGGATGAGCTTCCCGTCATTGCTGAACTTCAGGCCTGTCCAGTCACAGTCTTTGTCCTGCTGCAGCCGGAATGTGGTGAAGGGACCCTAAGGAATGAGATATAACAAATTAGTATTATCATTGGGTATAAAGTGTTATTGTAACAAACCTCTTCACAAGAAGATGAAACTATTGCAAATCGTTAAGTGAAAGCTAGTTGCACGAATGCACAATGTACTTATTGTTTGCTCAAACTTCCCACTGTTCAAAATGAATATTTCAACTACATTTTGTACTTGACAAGATTTAAGTACAAATAGTCACAGAGAGTTCTACAAACGGAGGCTGACCTTGTCGAAGGATCGTAGATCGTACAGTTTGATCATCTCAGAGTTAATCCCTGCTGCGAAGATCAGGCCCTCAGGATCAAAGTTGCACACGGGTCTGCCGGGGACGTGCATCAAACCCTGGACAAACACATATCCAGCAGTGTTTAATGTAACATCCATGTACTGTATGGATGTTACTCAGGTTTAACAAAACTACATGGCCATGATGAAGTCTGCTCTGGATATACAGCGATGAGACATGATAAACACTTTATGTATGTCAGTGTTCGAAATACTTTTTTGAACCAGGTAGCACAGTGTGCACCTTTGAGTTCAGCGGTACATATTTTCAGGTTGCATGGTGCGCTACCTGAGTCAGGGAGCAACTAGCGCACAAGAAAATCAGGTAGCAATTGCTAGTGTGCTAGTGGGTATTTCGAACACTGTATGTCAAGCATGAAGTGCAATACTTTCAAAGATTCAGACTTCTGTTCAATCTAACATGACATGGGCTACTACTATCCAAACAATCTAGCATGCAATCTGCAAACTACCTTGAGACATGTATAAATATAACACCATGCAACAAGATGTTTTGTCTACTATCTCTGTAAAGAACTGATCGTTTCCGACTGTTAACCTGGAAGATGACATGTCCTACCTGACAGTTAGGTGATCTCAGGTCCCACAGTCTGATTGTCTTGTCTAAGGAGCCTGACATGAAGGTGTCATCAATGGGAGACATGCACAGGGCCACCACTCTGCAACCAGGAAAATCCATCATATGTCAGTGCAGGGCTTGAAATACTTTTTTTATGCATACCTGCACTGGTGCAGGTAACATTGAAAACTAACTGCACCAGACAAGTTTACCTGAACCACTCAGAATGTAGGAAGTATGGATCACACCGACAACTGATAAGAAACTATTACCATTGTTTCTTTTACACATGAATTCAAAACATTGGTGATAACAATACACAAATAAAATCCACATACACCTACAGTTGTATATAAACCCAGTACAGGTACATGGACTGGTGCAGGTTAGGTGCAGCTAGACATCAGAAATACCTGCACAGCTCCAATTTTACCTACACTAACCTGCATATGCAGGTGGTATTTCAAGCCCTGGCCAGACATGTCATGAATAAAATACATGACATTCCATGTGCTTCCCAATATATAATGCTTCTCTTAAGTATCATCCTTTAGTTTACGAGCACTGTCAAAGAAAAGGGGTAACAAAACGAACTGTTGATGATAGCTATAATATAGACTTACTTTTTGGTGTGGCCTGGGAAATATCTGATGTACTTGTTGTCATGCAAAGACAGGTATCTGATGGTGTCTGTAATGGGAAAAAGAAAATAAGATGTAATTCCTCTTAGCTGGGCTTTTTTTTTTCATCACACATAGAAGCTCTACACGCTAACAGATAGTAGCTGTCTTATGAAAACTACAGTAGAAAATTTACCATGACAAGTACACACTACACAGGTCTCGTGGTAACTATGTGACGGGTAATGGATAGCATGAAGAAAATGAACACTACATCACTGCAAGACATATATAGATTGCTAGTTCTTAACAAGTTTAGGCGCCACTCACCATCGATCTTGTTCGAGCTGTATATGACCGTGTTGGCTGCATGCGTGAATCTGATGAGATCAACTCCATACTTCTTACTGTACAATGTTCTCTTGGGCCTGTAGATGGAAAAACACAACAGAATAAATACCGTATACAAGAATGATAGCGTCTATGAAACAGATGCCTAAGTGAAAATTAGTGACTGTAAAGATCGCCATCAAACTGTTTTGAAACATTCCTGATGTTCAAAGCTTTCAAAATAATCCACTTTTATGACAAATTCTTGACCGACATTTCCTTCATAGTGTCATAATTTTAAAATCTTGACTCCTTTTATTATTCCTACTACAACAGAAGGCATTTGAAAGTATTAGCTTTCCCATTCAATTACATTGTTTACCGTTACCCATTTTCTGACTCACTATATTTGTGTATTTATTTCAGGCCCATATACTTTTCCTAACCTTTCACACAGTTTCTCTTCTACAGTAAATTACTAGTACACAAACCAAAAAGTGGCACCTGTCTCTTCCAATTATCTTCTAATTTCACCACGGCCTGAAAGCTTTTTTTCTTGGGTGATTTAAGTGACCATATTTGTCTTGTTTCTACGCAAAAGAAAAGAGGCAATAGGGACATTTTTGGGGGGAGTTCATTGGGCTTAAGCTACAGAATGGAAGCACCTTTTCCCTCATTAGTGTCTGAGGCATAAAGGCTCAACAGGCTTTTACTCTTCCATGTGAAGACAGACCATTAGCAAGGAATGATTACATGTTTGCCAACAAAATGGAAGGGAACCATCAACTATGTTATAATTAGAATTTGTTTGGCTTGAATCCATTGTCACATGCTACTAGTATAAAATCTTGGAGTATAAAATTGTTCCGGCATTCTGCATTGTGTATTTACAATTAGTTGACCAAAATTTTACATGATCCCATTCAAATAAACATATCAGAGCAGCTCTCCATAAATACATTGACTTTCTACCCAATGTTTATATTTTGTCTGCATGTTTCAGCTGATCTAGCGGATACCTTTTTGATAAACTTTAACCTACAGCTTTAATAATAATGATGACTAATGTAATTTCTGTTAAAAATAGTTGTATTTGTATGCTGATCAAAGGGTGGCAAGGAGATTAAATTCATCAACATATTTTCTTAGCATAATTTAGCTTCATTTACTATTTTCCCTTCATTGCCTCACTTCAACTTTCCCTCCTGGAACAAGGGCCTCATGGGATATGTTGTGTCCTTCCATCAACCTGTCACCCCTACTCCCCAATGGTATAGTTCAAGCTATCCAATTCATATGCAAATCACCCATCTCCATCAATCTGGCAACCACTCAATTTCCAACTAACAAGAGCAATTTGATGTAACAAAAACTATGGCAAATGTTAAAATATGTCAACATTGAACTACACAGTCAATTACAGGGATTTCCATCCGGCCAAAACCTCAAAGTCCGTGGTAGAAAATTTCACCTATCTGGGTTCTCCACGCTGCGTCGGACCTTGAAAAACAAGCCTAATTTGCATATCAATAACAGCCCAGCCGCCTTGACATCTAACTTACCAGTAAATACTACAGAACTTACTATCCATGCAATACTCTTTTTAACTTACCTACTATGAAACAGATCACACTAGAGAGCAGTACTAAGCATCTAAGATATCAGAAAAATATTTTCCCCACAATGGTACCCCCCTTTATAACATGGAAGCGTCCATTTTTCAGGTCCGCCATGTTTGCTCTTTTTGAGCGCCAAGCATGCAGTGATTTTTGTGGAACGAATGGCGCCGGAAACCAACCGCCCAGGACAGCACCTGGTGCGGACTTACGTACTTTCCCTCCTGACAGTCGTATATAACGATAGAGTCATCATCCGAGCTGGATATTAGTGTCTCTCCGCTTGGGGCGAAGTCCAAGCTGTTGATACGGTCGCTATTCTCCCTGAACACTTTCGCCACCTTAAAACTACGCAGAGTCCCATCGGTCAGCTTCATTTTGGCAACCAATTTGTGCCCTGGGTTCTTTACAGAATGTAGAGAGAAATATTTTTGTTTGGGGCAGGGTGGAAAGGTAGAGTTAGTGGAGAATTTTTCACGACGAAATTTCTTGGGAGCCGATCCTCCATTTCTTGCTGCCTAATGATCACGTGACAGGTGACGTCACCGCGGTGTAGAATACCTGCACGAAATGCACCCTGGGTCAGAAAATGGCGTCTGCTACAGGTAACAGCTGGGGGCAATAATTTGCACGGCCTGATTTCAGTTATTTGACCAGTACTCGACTGTCCATGCCACTATTACTCTAGCGCCAATGTAATACTGTAGCAGAATAGTCCAGGTACCTTAAACAGCTGTTAGTTTGATTGTCGTCCGGTTGAAACATCATTTATTTTTATCCGATTCCGAGAGCAGACAAGAATACGCAGACCAGCACGAGTTGCTCTGTAGTAGTTCTCGTGATTTGATCAGTTGACAATATGTCTGGATAGTGATCGGACACAGATGAAAGCTGCTTCTTTCGTCACATATTTTACGAAGGGTTCGACTGCTTTTCTTTTGCGAAATACCCTGTGCGGTCAGTTGAGAAGGATGGCACATGGCGGACCCGTTGACAACGTCTTCGTCCAAATGAAGACGGACGTGAAGACAATTTTCAACGCGGCGGTTGACTCCGTCTTGCCGCGTCAAATGGTTCACAACGCTCTCAAGCTGTCCGGGAACGTTCTGAATGTAGAGGACAGGTCGTACATGCTGAACCACAACGTGCACGTGGTGGGGTTTGGGAAGGCGGTGGGAGGGATGATACGTGCTGTGGAGGAGGAGGTCGGGGACCACATCGTGGGGGGCGTGGCCAGTGTACCACTAGGAACCCAGGAAGCCCTCCGGACCAAGGGCAGAGAGTGAGTTTGTAAAGCTGACCTTATGATAAACAGTTCTTAATTAAAAGCTGTCATTGTACAGAAATGATAGTGATGTGTAACATTTGAAAGGATTGAACTGTTATGATAGTAGCATTACATCTGACCATTCTGACCAGTGATGATGACACGCCTCCCCATGCCTTCAGGGAAGGGTCCTGAGGAGTTTTTGGTTCCGCTAAGATTCTGTGCATGGTGTATAGATAGTGCCCTTTTGACAAAGAATTGACCAATAGCATTACAAGTTACCTCTGTAATATCAAGTACATGTACAATGGGAAGAGAATAATGCCATCCCCACTTTTCCTGACCTACAGTACAAGTACAAGATGTTCTGTCACACACTCCAAGCAGGCGTTTAGGCTTCGGCTTATTTGTGACGTGTTTTAGGTGTTTTTATCGGGCTTTGTTTTTTGTACAGGTATCTTTATTTTATGGCTATTGGATACTGTCTGGCCAATGGATACAGCCTGGCCGATTTGATACTTTCTTTGCAGCCACCAAAAGATCTGCTTGGAGATTAGTTCTGTCAGCAGTGTATCAAAACTAAAGCAAGTTCTTCTCTTTGTTTTCAGAGACCTGTTGCCTCTGCCAGACAGTAAGGTGGTGCTGATGGAAGGTGCAGCAGACAACCTCCCAGATGAGGCTGCTCACACCTCTGCACAGAGGATCTCTGACCACGTCAGCAGTCTGACAGCAGGGGATCTTCTTATTGTCCTCATCTCAGGTACTGAGCACGACAAAGATGACAAACAAAATGGTTGGCCTGAACAAGTAAATTTGTAGATTTGAGAGCTGGAGGTACAAGCCTGGGTACCTTCCTCATTAGTTTATGCTTGCTCCCATATTAGTACTCTCTTTTAAGTGAGAGCAGACTGGTATTTCAGGAAGCATACTTATGGCAGGCTAAGAAGTTGGCCAGACAATTTTGCAACACTGATCTACATAAAAATAGTAACTAGTTGAATGTAGATTTACCTGAGGACCTCCTAGTTATTCCATCATTATGGTACTTCATGTCTCATACAAGTTGTTTGTGTACAGGTGGTGGGTCTGCCCTGTTGCCTGCCCCTGTCCCCTCAGTCACCCTACAGGAGAAGCAGAGTGTGACCAGGCTACTGGCTGCCAGGGGGGCCACCATCACCGAGCTCAACACCGTCAGGAAGAACCTGTCCACACTCAAGGGGGGCAAGTTAGCTCTGGCTGCCAAGCCTGCACAGGTACAGAACAGATCTTGAAGGGCAGTGATGGCAGTTAGCATCTTGAGTCAGTGCAGGACACAGGTTGCGAATTGGATTGATTTGACAATGTTAATATTAAAAGTAATATTACAGCACAGCACTGTCGCAAGTGACTAAAGTCATACTGGGTACTCTTCCCAGCAATAACCTAATGTTTGTCCCAAACCTTTTTGTCATATTGACATTTACATGTACTAAAAGAGTGTCTTGTATGTATGAAGTAGAATTCTGTAGGGGGTTGGTTATGCTGTTTCAGCTTTTGAATCTAGGAATTACATTGACTTATATCTGTTACATTCTGTTCTCTCTGTGTAGGTCATCAGTTTGATCCTGTCAGACATAGTTGGTGATCCCCTTGACCTGATAGCCAGTGGTCCCACTGTCCCAGACTCCTCCACACCACAGGATGCCATCAACGTTATCCACAAGTATGACATCCAGGATGCCATTCCACTGTCTGTCTGGAGCTACCTCACCAGACAGTACCAAAGAAAGAGCAGCAAAAACCAGGACTTTTCACACGTCCAGAACGTTTTAGTCGGAAGCAACAGTATTGCAGTTAGTGCTGCAAAGGTGTGTGCAGAGAAGCTGGGGTACAGGACTCTGGTCCATTCCACTTGCCTGCAGGGGGAGGCCAGCACTATTGGGGAGATGTATGCAACCATGGCTGCACTGCTAGTTAATGTGTTTAATGGTAGGGATAGGATAGTTGAAAAATCACTCTTCAACTCCCTCCTACAGAAGTATGGGGTAGACGGTTCGTGCCTGAGGTCCGTTCTACAAGTTGTTGTAGAGGCTGAGAGCCAAAAGAAGCCAGTGTGTATCATAAGTGCGGGAGAGACCACTGTTACTCTGAGGGGGGATGGGAAAGGTGGTAGAAATCAGGAGATGGCACTTGCCACTGCTGTAGCCATGAGCAGGGACAGTAATCTCAGATACGAGTGCCGCACACAAGTGGTGTTCATGAGTGCAGGTACTGACGGACAGGATGGGCCGACGGATGCTGCAGGGGCATTGGCTGATCCAGGTCAGGTGACCAGGGCAGATGAACAGGGATTGGCTGCCACAGAGTTCCTGGAGAACAATGATTCATACAACTTCTACAAAAATGCTGATGGAGGACTAGGCCTCGTTACAACTGGGCTGACTGGGACCAATGTGATGGACATACAAATTCTGACCGTCTGTGGTACCTGTGATTCTAACCTGTAATGAAAAGGGGCTTCTATTGTGCAATAGTATAGCTATAATAATAATATGATAAATCATACAATTCTAAGGTTAAACAGGACAGATGACTCAAACTAGTCATAGGGAATACTTATACGTTATGTGTATGGGGGTGAGTTTGAAGGAAACCGAATAAATTTGTAAGCAATTCTTAAAGCTGTTGTGACAGTGAATGATAAAAGTGTACATTTTTTAATGCTTTTTTTGGGTATCATTTGTATCTTTATCTTTTTTGCACATTAGCCATGCCTTGTACCTCTGATGTATATCTAAGTTATATTGGACTACTGTCCAATGTAACATTGTCAAATCCACTCTAATGTTTCTATTATTAAGTCAAATGAATGCTTTAAATTTGGCTAAATGTGATTAAAAAAATGCTTATACAGACACCAGGTTCCATGACAGCATTTTGCTGAAGATGGACAAGGTTATTTTGTCGCTGCATACAGCGTGAGCTTTCTTCTTTGCTTCTACAGAGGCCATGTGGCAAGACAGAGGACATTTCCTGTCAAACACTCTATTTGGTGCACTATTGGCAGAGATACTACAAAAAAGAATTATAACCATAGACAAGAAGAGTATGACTTCCTATGATTTAATAAATCTATCAAAATGACCTGTTCAAGTTTCTGTGACATATAGTGAACATGTATTCAAAACTAGGAAAGCCAATCTACTTCTATATTTTGTAACGTTGGTGATGTTCTGCTTTTTTCAAGATGCTGTCTTACATTTCTCTAAATCCCTGCATATGTCAGGAACGTTTACAGTAATTAGTACAGCTGTATGTACATGTATGTTCTTCCCATGACATGATTATGACCTATGTTTTGACAAATCAAGCTTGGGAAATCTGAGGGAAAAGAAGGTACCTTTTACAAATAACAATTTGCATTTGATGATTGCCATTATTTTGCTGCAAGAATTTGTGAATATTTACAAATCTGATTCTTGGTTATGCTGGCTACTGTTTGAAGACCAGCACAGAGACTTTGAAGTGGCTCTTATGTAGAAAACGTAATTTACATAATAACAGCTTTTGTGTTCAATAATAGATCAATTTCTCATTACCAACAACATTACCAGGTAGTTGCTACTGAGCAAGTAAGAATTTACTGGTTCAGGATAATTTGGTCACTTCCCACTTCCACACAGATACCCTTTCCAAGGCTTGTCACGTCAAATGGAAGGTAATTAACATGCAAGTACATTGTATAAAAGCTGTAACAATGATTATTTAAGACTGTTATTTGAGAGCTACTTCAAAATGACTGGCTTGTCCAATAAAGGCTACAACTTTGAATAGATCATGTAAGACATGTTTGATGTTAAATTATGCTATTCTGCTAAAAATGTTCAAAATCAAAAGAAAAGATTAAATCTTTGAGCATATAGGATACATTGATATACTTTTTGTTCCTTTTGATTATATGTATTGATTCCTGTTCTTCAATATCAATTTTCCTTGTAATTTGGTTTTAATTTCAGAACACTGCTTCCAGCCACAGCCCTCATATGAGTAACAATACATAAAAACAGAGCTGATTGTCCCCTTGTATAATTATCCTGTAATAATTGTCTGTACATCCTTTTATATCTACAGTCCTGAGCTAGAACTATTGACATCAACATTTCTGTGGCCAATGCACAGTGAACCAAGCCAACAATAATTTAGTATATTAAAATTTGAAATAACCTTCAACAAATATCTTCTTCACTCTCGCATACTAGTGGCTATATATTACCAAAAAAATTGGCAAACATTGGACATTAATCATCGTTCCTATAATCTATGCATGAATCAAATAATTCAACTGACATAACAGTTGTCACCAAGAAGCAAAGTAAATCTTAGGGAAAGGTATTATCAACAACTAAATTAAGATAAAATTTCAGTTAAATTCCTTAATAATACACATGAATAGGAGTCAACCTCTCTGTATATTCCTGTGTTGAAAGAAACACCTCCAACTTACCTAGTATCAGGGTTGTCATGCTCTGGACACACACAACTTCTCCTGAAGTATTACCCTAACATATGCATACATGCTCTAACTGCATGTCTTAGAAAAGCGCTTAATTCATCGGTGCATAGAACAATAAATAACACCTCATACTTCTTGCAGTGGCTTTCTTGGTATCTTACTGCACATAAAACTAAGGTACATATACAATACTCTTCAAGTGGTACTTTTGCTGGTATACACACTGACTTGTGTTTCAGTGTGATTTACCAATACAACAGTTACTATACATGCAGTTCAAATGCAGTAAAGCCTTTGCAGAACATTAAGGAAGCAGCATCATAACTTGCGAAGGTCTGACACGTGACACAGGCAGCCCAGATTTACCAGTCCTTGATCCCAAAAACTAATCTAACTGCAGAACTAATCTAAGTGCAATAGAAAACGATTTTTCACCACTTTATATCATGCTTTTCAAAATCTATCCAGCTTGAGTAACTGCTTTCTTGTGTTTACAACATGCTGTGCCTACCACAGTGCATAAAGGTTAATCATGTGCTAGTGACAGTAAAAGTTTTAGTCAAATACACCACCTTGTCTAAGTGCATATTACCATGATCGAGTCTTGGTAACATGGCCATATTTGATTGTGAGAGATAACATATAAGTAACCACATATAAGTTTGCTGTGTTGTGTGATTGTACCAAGGAGGTTATACGGAGACGTATAACCTTCTTGATTGTACTAAAACACTATGTAACAGCAGCAAGTGAATATGTTACCACATTGAGTAATATGTGAAGAGGGAAACTTGAACAGAAAGAAAAGAGGCCTGTGGCATTGATCTTACAGCAACAGTTGCATAGTCTAGAAGAGGATATCTCACAATGTTCTACAATTGAAAAATGTATCATACAATAACACGTTTTAAAGGTTTGCTGATTTCATTGATCAGCAATCATTGCACATCTATTGTAGGCATGTACAACATTGCATGCTGTATGTCCTTGAAAACATGTAGTGAATAATTACATAACCTGTGCTTGTTGGATTTTGTGTCCTTTATAAATAGTTTTTTTGACAACAGCTTGAATGAATATAGACTACAGGGTTCAAAAATAGTAAGTGCAAAACATTTGGGAAGCCCTCCACAAAGTACATGTATCTCTGATGTTACAAACATGTATTGGCTTATATTTTGATCGTGTTGCCCTCGTACCCCCAAAAAGCATGTGTTTTTGCTATAACTGATGCACATTTTCAATGGAAACAATAATTGGTTCTATCTGATTAAGCAATGTTTTTATGTGCAAGGAGAGCAAATGTATTTCATAACTACTTAGACTTCCGACTACAAAGCTTAAAATTCAAAAGTATAAAAGGAGGCAAGTTTTCTTGACAAAAGTTTTCAGACTCCTTAATTTTTCTCTGCTCAGGATTCATGGTAAACATCTTTGTTACATTTATAGATGCTGCTCTTTCATGTAAGAACATATACATATCCCTTTGCAGGCTTTTATGCTATACAAGCAGATATAGCACAAACAATTACACCACAGACACTTTCACACAGACATTTACTACACCAATCAGTAATTACAAGATATATAGTGTTCTTCTGAACAATTCTCTAACACAATCTAATAGACACCAGTGAGAATGCAACTATTTGAATCATTTTCTTCTTGACAACATTGTGGTCTTCATGAGAAATTCCTACCCTGTTGTTTGACTGAATGTACTTTACAGGAGTGATCAGAAGGATACACATGTACATGTTCAAGTATGAACCATCCCAACAATGGTCCAGGTGTGCATCTGTGTAACAGATCTAGATCTGGAGATTGATTGTCTGTAAGAAAGAAACCTGTCAGCTCTCAGAAGTTGTTCTTGTTAAGTACACAAATCCTATCGACATTAAAATGACCGACTTTTCCTTGTGTTTTATTGCTGAGTTTCCCCGGAGCATCATGGATATAAATATATAACTGCCTCATGGATCTAATGAGTCTGGGCCAGGGTCGGCCTCTGCTTCTGTCTCTGTCTCCATCTCCCTGGTGGAACTCTCCTCGGACTCAGATAACACCGTGGGGCTGGACAGGTGCTGGTTGCCGTAGTGATATAGTGGGATGATGAAGGCGGTGATGTCGTCTCCCGAGGCAGGTTTGTCCTCCGCGGGGCGCCTCCATCCCTTCCCCTGTAACGTGCCGCGGGCGTGCATCACCAGCTCCTGGGCTGCTGACGTGTATCTGCAGAGGTGGAAGAGAAGATAATAAGTGGCCCAGTCACTTTCATTGTACGATTGACATACAATGGGCATTTTGGGGATCTTTGAATGTGCCTGTATGGTACAAAATTTTACTGTCATGTATGGAAAAGGCTGTCTTAGGTACTTGCCAGTGGCTGGTCCTGTCACAGCCAGCTTGAAAATTCTTTTACAAAATCAAAAAAAAAAAATCAAAAATCATAAGACAACCTATGACGTACGTGACCAGGCCCTTACCTGAGTTTACACATGTATCTAGCAATGATAGGGTAAAGGTCATGTTACAAAGTTAGGGATTAATCTACTGCAGTGAAGGATGAAGGGTTCATGAGCACGCAGAAAATCCAGGAGACACTAGACAAGTCATCGATGCTACACTGGTATCCTCTTCTGTGTACTCTCATATTCACGAGGAGACAAATTGTACTAGATTATAACATGGAAACATTTCACCAGTGCAAAGTTTCTTTCTCAGCAATGTGTGATAGCAACCTGCTCAGGAAGAAATTATGTGATATACATGTACATGTTTTCAATTCATAGAGAAAGGGCCAGGCCAATACGTCAATACCAAATTTGTCTTCTTTTTCCTTACTGACTTGTAATTATTTAGTATCAAAGTGCTTCCACACATTATGGCAGAGTTCCACACATTATCTCAATCATCAGTCCGTACCTATTGGGGTCCTGAGGGTGAAATTGTGTCAGTGCATCTAAAACCACATTGCACGCAACTTGATTGGCCACGACATCCCACAGGCCATCGGAGGCCATGATGAGGAAGTCATCCTCACCAAACCGCTGCTCCAGCATGTCATACGTTTGGATCTACAGGTGGAAATGCACAAGTAACATTTTAGAAAAAAAAAAGCAAAAGTGATCAAACTAGTTTAGCTCACTGAAGTGATAAACTTCCACTGGTCGTGACAGAGAAGACAGATGCTATATACAGTATCTACAGGTTCATTGTACAGAGGAAATTCTCCTAGCTCTCCTCGACAAGTACAATGAGCAGTCGACCACTGCTTAATGGCCTGTCCAAAGGACTGCAACCCTTTCCGGAAGCATGCACGTTGGTGAGCGGCAACAGTTGGGATTTAAACTCCCAACCGCTCTTGGTCCAGACGCAGGGTCAATAACCACTGGACTATGCATGCTACCTTTCAGACTACTGCAGTTTCATGGCTTACATATATCTTAAAGTAATGTCAGGTAATAATTCTGACAGATGAGAATAGAAAGTATCTTGTATATGTTCTGTTTGCATTTGGTAATGTAAAATGCAGTGGTATAAGCCTTTCCCTACTGTGTTTCTCTCACAATACAGTCCATGCAGTAGGCTGTACACACATTTGATACGGAAACTATAGAGTGTAAAAACCTTGCTGTACCTCCGGTGCTGCAGTGAGGAATGGCTTGATTAGGCAGTGAGAATCATAAACCCTGAGATCGTGGTCCCCAAACCCTCGAGTCACGCCTATTGTGGCTAGAACTCTGCACTGGAGGGGGGATAAATTGTATGGAGGTGAAGAATCGTCAAATAAGAAACCTGCATGGAAGCTCAACAACTCATCATATATCTGTGAAACTTGGGCAAAAAACATTACATGTTCATCAGCAGTGTGTCAGTCTTACTGATTTTCATTTAAGAATTCAGCCTTACGAAGATATATGTGATAAGTAATAGTATTCATTGACATAGAATACAAATTTATGTTATCTGACATCTCATTTAATAGTCATGAAATGCGATTTGAACGTAGAGAATAAGATCACAAGCGCTTTGACATACCCTTTTTCCTTCTCCAAAAATTAACGGAAATTTTAAGTCATCTTCTGTAACAGTCTTTGGTGCCCTGAAGAGGAAAATGAATAGTATACAAAATATATTATAGTGTGATGGACCTATATGGTATGAAACACATGATAAATGCATAAAGGTACACGTACAAGTTATATGTAGATAGTTGATGATGTGAGCAAAGAACTGACAGTTTCAGTTTCAGTTTCAGTTTATTTGTTTCACCAGCAATTACAACTCAGGCCTTTTTGGCCTGCTTTTCAAGTAATCCTGGTTACATATAAATACATACAACAAATACACAGTACATAAACAATTATTAAAAATACAATATATACAGCGTCAACTACATGTACAGTGGATCAGAGCACTGCTTATGCATCAGAGTAACTTTAATGGATTAGTCCAATTGATGAATCCAACTTTGATATTCTTGCCATGGTTGATTGCCACTTAAGCTAACGGTAACTTCTGTACCCTACTACTTACTTTCATCTATTTCCTGACAGAATCAATCACATGCACACTGAAGCATGTCATGCCACCAACCACCTGTTAAAGGCACCCAAAGCAATGTCAGGGCAGCAAAACTGGATTTTCAAAGTCAATCTTCTGATCATTTTTTTGATGTAGTAAGTTGAATCAACCCTATTCCATAGCATACTGATATCTGTAAGGCAAAAATGCAATTTTGCTGACAGGAGACGGGTGCTTGTTTTGTATGGCAGGCTGGTTCTAGCTATTGATTGGTGGTACCAAAAAATAAAGGGTCTCCTCACGTAGCTTGTTTTTGGGCTATTTGAAATGCTTCAAGTGTGAAATGATGATTAAAATGTGCTAAGAAATGTCAGTAAATGTAAATATCAGACAGATTTCCTCATTCAGAATATTTTTTGTATTGCTGCCCCGAAATTGCATTGGAAGCCTTTAACTTGTCTGAACCACCACCCAAGCCTACTGACCAGCCAGTCATGGTGTGGTCCCTGTACAATGTCTGCTTGCCCAGGTCAGTCTTGTGCAACCTGCGGGGGAATTCCAGCGCAGTAAACTCGTTGTACAACAAGTGGGGGTGCAGGTGTGCCTGTGGGCAGGAAAATCAAAATCATTAATGAGCAGGGTCAGATTATTGACAAATTATCTTTATTGATGTCTCATGCTGATGGCATAGTATACTGGCATTTGGCCAAAAAGAGAATATTGAATATATCAGTCAATACCGCATGATTTTGGATGGAGGATTAGCCTGGATGCCAGACGTATAGCACACTAGTTATCCTGTGTGCTGGCATCCAGGCTAATGGAGGGTGTGCACTTGACATTTATTGGATTTTAGGAAACAGGAGGTGGTAAATGTTAGGTGAATCTTAATCTTTGAAGATCATCAGGAAGGACTAGTATATACATATGTAGTTTCCATACATCATGCACAGGTTGGCTGCCCAAACTTACACATACAATGTTACTGAGATTGCTAACAGGTACATTTGGTGAACTGCCATGAATATGCATGTATGGTTTGTTTTAACATTCAGCTACTGATAATTTGTCCCAGTAAGCATTTGGTGATTTATATCAAGCCAACTGTAATCTTCAAGTGGCATACCTTATTACCTCAAGAGTGATGCACACTTAGTCTACAGTAATCTGTTATCTGCCTTAAAAAATAAACACTAGATGTCCCAAATGTGTGTTGAATGCAAACCCTGGTTTATCCATGTCATGCTATGTGCCTAAAAACTGTCCATCCAATAGCAGCATCTACATAATATACATACTGCCTGGAAATTTATTTGTTATCCGTACCATGTGATGGTGATGCAGTAATGCCAGACATAGTCAAAAGAGTGTTTGAGTAGTCTAAGCAGTGATCAGCCAAATGTTGTGAAAGTGATTGAACAGTACATTGTAGCAGTTGATAACAAGACATATGTGGATTGTCAGGGGAAAGTGGGTCACCAAACACTTACTGGATAATTCACTCCTACACCTAAAGATTCAACAATTTGTAAACACATGTCAGAAGGCTAAGTTAAGCTGCTCCTTCCGAGGTACAATGTCATTGTTTTGTTTGAAAAAATTGATTGATATGCTCAGTATTTTTAGGAAAACTCATGAAATTGAAGATGCACACACCCTTAAGACCTTCGTTAGATGGTACCTTTTTTATTACGTCTCATTATATAACAGAGGAAGCACCATTTTGACAGAAAGCAGACGAAGGTGCAATGTCCTAAAGAGTTCCATAGTGATACCAGTTGACAGCCTTAACAGCTCAACTGTCAAGACAATGTTTTCTGGCTTTAATCTTCTCAGTTCTGATTAATTGTCCACTTCAACATCACATCATCGATCTGAACTTACATGTACGTGATGTGAGCCATTATCAGTGAAGTATCTTGTCGCCATAAACATAAAATTTTATGTGGCTAACAATTTAGGGGCCTATAGTTCTTTTATTGTTCCAAAGAAACACCAAATTAGGGCAGTAAAGATATTTGTATAGGAAATCAATAGCAAAAATTTATGGTGTAACTAAGTTGAACCTAAGAAGAGGCTATATTAAAATGGGCAACTACGCTGATGAACAACCTTGGCAAAGGCAATGGAGGAAAAAATAAAGAAATTAGCAGATTACCACAGTGACATGCAGGCAGAGGAAATAACTACAGCTTCTACAGCTGTCAAAATTGATAGAAGGAAGCAAATACTTCAGCTGATAATTGGCCACAACTAGCAGCACTCTTAGCTTTTTATCAGTGCCTGCACAGCATCAAGCTGAAGGGCCATTAGATGTCCCCAGGGACAGAGCTATGCTTCTAGACTGACTCTACAAGTCAATGCTGATGTGTCACAAGGCTTTGCCTTACAAATTAGGTTTGGTTTGGTTTTCAAGGCCAAAATACTGGTCATTGATGGACTTGCCTTGAGTACATTTACTGTAAGTATGTAACAGGGCCCTGGGACATTCTGGCATGGGATTGAAATACATGTACAAATGTAGGTTTACAGTATGTGTATAGGTGTGTAGGATTGATATGAAGTGAAAAGTAAAATTACTTCTTCAACTAAGACAGATGAGGTGCTGTAACACCTGTTAAAACAGCACTTACTCTCCCTTCTCTGCACTTACCAAGTACTGTAGCCTTTGCCTCTCAGATTCTGGAGTGAAGTCTCTGGACATTGGGATGGCCTCCCCATTCCTACATAGAACTGCTCTGAAGCACACAAAACATGACGGATAATGTAATTAATAGATATACTCATGTACACAGCAAAAACTAAGGGCTAGGGAGTGTACAAACTAGACAAAAGGGTATTTTCTGGGCTTCAATACTCCTTTTATCTATTGAATAGAAAAGTTCTTTACTCACGATCACTTGCTTAACAAGAGCCGATGTTTCGATGACCGTCTGCCATCTTCATCAGGGCTAATATCTCTGATGATAGCCTTGATTATTAGCCCTGATGAAGATGACAGACGGTCATCAAAATGTCAGCTCTTGTTAAACAAGTGGTTGTGAATAATGAACTTTGCTATTCAATCATTCAACAACCTGATAAAATTATTCATGAGGGTTTTACAAGGAATTTATACTTGAATAGCTTTAACTTTTAGTGAACATCATGATGCCTTTGAATTAGCTACAGTCTCACCTTGAGTCTCCAGCGTTGACTAAGAAGAGTTTCCCCAGTACAAACACAGCCGCCAGGGCTGTGCAGCCGCCTGTTATTCTGAACGTCAGTCTTTCTCTTTCTATCTGGCTATCCTGGAGACATAAGGAATGGGACATTCATGAGGGTTCCGAAATGTTATAATAAATAAGTGTGCAACAAAAGTATTGTTGGCCTGTTTCTTTATATGGGCTAAAATAAAGATACTTTTCTTGCCCATGAATTAAACACTTTACAGGTGCCAACTATACATAATATTAGTATTTATTACACAAGTCTGGCAGCCATATTCATCAAATTGAAGTTATACCAATTTCAATTTCGACTACACTTTCTGAAAGCCCCAAAAATATATGTTTCAAAGAAGTAACCTTCTACCAGCTGTGTATTTATGTGCAGGATATGTGTATTACACTATTGATTTGGAAGAGTGGATATGTCTTACTTTATGGGTAAAATGCAATCTCATTTTTTACAATTTTCTGATCCCTGCATGATACTGTCAATGTATACAAGGTTACTGAGACTGAAGTCTGCCCTATAAATGGCCACCATATGCATGGTGTGTGAATGGAGATTGATTTAACTGTAGCCTATAAGCGTGATTGTTTAGCAATGTTGACACATGGAAATGGGTATTCCTGTACCATTTCACAGAAGGATCTCTCCAAAGCCCCTATGATGAGATGTTCTTTAGTGATGACTCTGCTGGAAGGTTTGCCGGAGCCAGACCCGTGGTTGGAGCCTGATCCTGGGTGGTTCTGTTCCATCCCTTCATAGGTGACAGGCAGGAGAAGTTCACTCACATCTGTCATCTTGTCCCTGGAAAAACAGACCACATTTAGAAAACAGTTGTACCCGGTATATCACAGTAAATGTTTAATACATGTACCAGCCTTTGTGAGGGACCAGTTCTTGAGTTCTAGAGTAAGGGGATGGTCACATATGCCGTACGATTAGCGTACGGTCACAAACTGAATGCATTCTTGGATAGTCCTGCATGTGTCCTGCAAAATTCAGCTGTCTTAGGAAAAAATCTGTCTTAGATCCTTGTCAGTGGTTGGTTCTGTCACAGCCTGCTTGAAAACCGTATGGCATCAATATCGTAGGACAACCTAAGACAAATGTGACAACACCGTAAATGAAATATTACTGAACTAAAGGTTTTGAAACATTCAGTCAGTGTAAAAGTGCTGTGGCTCTTTTCAACACTTCAAGCTCAAATTTATCAGTACAAAGTTACATGGTACACGGCAAGGTTAAATGAATCTTCTAGCTTCCCAAGTAGACTAGATGATATTCTAGCAGCACTTGCTGCATACATTAAAAGCCCATTACATACAAGTACTACCCCAGTGGGATAGCCAAATAAGGTTACAACAAGATTAAGTGACAATTTGATGAAGCTATTACAACAAATGTTCAGTACCACTAGGGGCGATATTTAGTCTAATTCTGTACATCTATATCTATTCTAATAGTGAAATTCTGTTCTGATTATATGGCGTCTCAAAATAGTTTATTTGAATAGCTAATAAATTGTTTAAATATCTTAATCCGTCACTTTTTGTGAACCTGCAAAGGCATTAAGCCACACTTTATGTCAAAAGTGATAGTATGCAGCCATAAATATAGTACATGTAGTCACTGCCCTTTAGCCAAGTCTGAACACAGGTCACCCACCTAATATGGTAATGGAGTGTGCGTGATGCCATGATGGCTGCTCCGGTCCCTGCGTGTCCGTCAAACACCCCAAAGTAGGTAAAATGCAGCTCCTCCACATCCTAGAACATAACAACAGAACTTTCATATTCAAAATATGTCCATTTTCAAGAAAAGGCAACAGAACAAAAGGAATTATTACAAGAATAGATGGTCTGATTGCACTGATTCCTTCCCTGCAAATATTATGTCACATAAGGAAGCTGTCATGTTATTTCTAGGACAACTTAAGTTAGAAAGGTACTTGGTAGACTTCATATCACAGCATATGTATTTCTCTTAGTCAGTTACTCGGAGTTAGACTTAGGACTTCCATTTTATTAGTCATTTCTGATGAACTGAGATACATATCAAATGTTAACCTGTCAACAAATACCTGCTCACACATGTTAACTCAATTCAGCGTAATCCTGTCAAGTGTATATAATGGGCAACAAGCATGCTAGAAAAAGGGCACAGTATTGTTCCTATCTTTACATATTACCAATTTTATTCGTGCAACAATTAATAAGTACGAGCTACCCTCTTAGGACAAGAAACAGACAATATGTCTATGGTTTGCTCCAGAATATTATTACTTGGACTGTTATGGCATGTACCAATTTCCGTTGGAGTTAAAGGCTGAACAATAACTGCTAATAGCCACATAAACACCATAGCAGTCTGCCCAGAAGGAACAGATCGGTATCTATGAGCTTAAGAAGGGATGAAGAAAAGCACTACCTTGGGATGAGGCGATAAAGATTTGAAGATTGGCATTTGGGAGCCTGTGATAAGTATAATGGAGTTTCCTATCTGCCTGGAACATCTTAATCACCTTGCAGCCATACTTGTTGAGTATATCTACTTTTTGCATGCTCCCCACGAGTTGAGGAAATGAATGTTAGGCTGTCTCAAGAGAAATGATTTCCAAACTTGACATTCAATTTTCTTGAGGGATATCTAATAATGAATTCTGTTTAGTGCACCAGTTATATGTCCTGACCTGTTAGTATAAGCTGTGTTTCTGCGGATCACTTGGCTCTGAATCCATGCTGGTAGTCTGACAATTGTAAAAAGAACACTAGGGGCATCCTCACTAGATAGCTTTTAACAATGCTTGCAGCTAGAAGTGTAAAGATTAGGTAGCCTGGTATCGAAACCTATTTTAGCTGCCGAGTCTCTTTCGTCCTCTACTCAGCAGCTAAAATAGGTTTGAAAAACCAGGCTAAAGGTTAGGTGTGACAGGTCATTTAGTGTAATATAGCCATCTGCTGCCACGAAGGTTGACTTTTTATTTATCTATTTATTAAAAATTGCATACAAGGCAATACCGTGGAAGCCCTGGCAGCTACGGCTGATATCGGGTTCCACATACAAAAAGACATGTACACAACAAGTAAGTTCATCATAAATTATAAAGTTACTAATACATTAAATATATAACATACATGTAACACAGTTGGGAGGCCGGAGGTCAATTGAATATAATAATAATTCTATAATTACAGTACATGTAGGAATAGGTGGAAGGACTTTGAAATTAGAAGCAGTTTGTTGATGAAATGTAGGCGTGCAAAGCAGCCAAAAGGTTTTGATCTGTAAAAGGGTCGTGACCTGGATAAACATTGAGGAGAATGTTGGTGGAGAAAGGTTGACTTTACCCAGTTTGCTGAGAAGAATCTCTCTTTCCATGCCCATTACCCACATCAGTAGTGCTTCATCCTGCCACTGTCCCTGGTGATGAATTCACATCCCTGTCCTTGGTGCTGAAGTGCATACATTCACTAACCTTGCCACTACATTTATCCCTGGTGTTAAATTCACTTTTGTCCTTGTTCGTCTATATCCCCTCTCCCTGGTGAAACATTAATGGCCATTTCTACAGGGAAATGTATCTCCCTAAATCTGCCCTGTAGTTGTACATGTAAGATACTGCCCGAGGGGTGAAGACAAATTGCCAATATCAAGACCATTTCTGTTCCTCTTGTCCCCTATCTACAGGTACAAAGACAGAAGCAATAGAGGTCAAAGTCAAACAACAAATCTGCCATCATACGCAGATTGTGGCTACAGGTAGGCTGCTTTCAAAATGGAAATAAAGTATTCTTCATGCTAGCGTGACATCCCTCAAACGAGATTTGAACTTATCGGATACGTAGAAAAGGTGATTAGTATGCAGGTTGCGCTGTGAATTACTGATGGAAAAAGCCATATCTACCTGCCAATATCAGACTGACTTATTATTCCCACAGATGGGACCACCCATTAAACCTGTGCCCCCCTCCCCCATCACATGATGAATGTGTCACTATATAAGACATAATGCTGTAGTAGGTAAGACAGATAACTGAATAGAAAACAGTCGTTCTACCCGGTATTGGAATTGTTTTTGAGACCATTGTCAGTGCAAGATGAAGACGAAAAATCTAATTTTTCCTAATCAATTACGGGATGTTTTCAAGTAAGGGCTGTATTAAAACTCTTGATGGATGTTTCTAATGAGACCTGTTCTAATTGGATTCATTATGCTGTATGGCTAGTTGACCTGGTCACCCATACCTAGAGGGGTAAATCAGGTAGA
Organism: Branchiostoma floridae x Branchiostoma japonicum; assembly: GCA_013266295.2. Classification (NCBI taxonomy): domain Eukaryota; kingdom Metazoa; phylum Chordata; class Leptocardii; order Amphioxiformes; family Branchiostomatidae; genus Branchiostoma; species Branchiostoma floridae x Branchiostoma japonicum. The sequence continues at coordinate 20,433,588 of CM023825.1, forward strand.
CTGACAGAAGGAAGAAGTAGGTCCTCAAATGGATGCAGGGCAGTTAGAAGTGGAGAATAAAAAATGCATATCTCGTCATACATGTCTAACATCCATTTCTGCTGGTTTGGCACATGTTTTGGCTTAGGCAATTTTTAAAGCACATAATTTGACACCCTGTCAAAGCCTGAGGCAACTGAGGAATGTGATGTCCATGGACCAATGACCTAGTCCTGAAATGATATGCATTATAGTACAGACCATACCAGAGTAATAGTACAGACCATACCAGAGTAATTCTGGATGTGTCATGACGGATGCTCTCACAGTGCATGCACTTAGTCTTGGAAAACTGCGCTGAGATAAGCATAGGTCATAAAACACCTGTGCAACCTCTATACCTTCACACTGTGTTGGACATATGAATGCTATGATATTGTTATCAAGGACTTCACACCAAATTCCATTTTTCTACATAAATCATTTATCTGTATCAAAGCTGGTCAGGCTTCACCACTTTGAGGCACAGGGGAACTGATCTTACTGCCTAGGATAATCCATTATCGATCAGCCCTGAGGGGGGTGCTTTTCAAAACCTTCCACTTGCTGTGATCAATACTTTCTGAAACACAGAAATGTGCCCAAGGCAACTAACTGACAAAGATCTCCAGTGAAGCTCTTAAATTTCAAGGTAGAATGAATCAAAGACTAAAAGACTAAAAGCTATGCCATTTATATAAAGAAAGGTCAACATAAGTGTTATGGAGGGCAAAGGTCAGAAAACACCTGTGAGGTGCCCCTGGCTCTAATGGTGGAAAAAGATTTATACCAAATAAGAAGCTTACTTCAAAATCTTGTTTTCAGCCAAAAAATCAATCCATATCAAACCCAGCAAAACATCATCATCTCCTTCCTTCAGTAGAATTGATTTTCATACTTGAAGGATCTGTATGGAAGCATTTTTTTCACCTGGGAGCTATTAACACCTTTGACCTGGGGTAATCTGTCATCTTCCTCCCTGGGTACATATCAAAGCTTTGCAGCGGCACTTGTGGCAATACATTTTGACATCTTATGACACCTGTGGATAATCATTTACATATTGTAGCTCCAGGGCAAGAGAACGGCACTCCTTTCTGGGTCTATTTCAGACAGGATGTGAAGATGCAGACTTTGCTAGAAAAGTGTGATACAGATCGTACCCTCTGTAGCCAAAATAGAGAAAGAAAGAAAGAAAGAAAGATACATTTGTATATTGATTGCACAATGCAAATAAACAAGCACTTGTTGCCAATGATAGTTCCTCATGAAAAAAAAGGACAACACTGAACATGCCATTCATACGACAGTCTTATTGCTCACAAAGTAACTAACTGTATAGCTTTATAGCTCAGTAAATTAATTGCCTGTCCTTTTAGTATGTGTGTAGCACTTCTTCCTCAGTGCTACATGTAAAATTGTACGTTGAAGCAAAACAGATGATTTTGAATGCAATATTGGTTTGCTATCTGTTGTCTGAGTAGCTTCATACACCTTTCCAAATTCAGTATTGAAGGATTTTACATTGATTTGACATATGCAGAATAGAAGAAAATGGAAGGATGGACACTTTATTTCTACAACTGTTTATTTATTAAAAAAAGAATGTCTATAGATGGTTCTTGTATTGGTAACTTACCTATATGAATGTTAAAACCAGACACATGTGCAAATAAAAAAGAAATGTATTTATATGAAGTCCTCTTCTGAGTATCCTACAATTCCGGCTAATGTCTAATGAACAGTGTAACATATTGTTATGACCTAGCCTTATCTTTGCTGGACAAAACCCATCAGTGATCATAAATAGATTATTCCCTCCAACCTTAATGGGTTATCTCATGGGAAAGCTTTTGTCATGAATAATGAATTAACTCAGCACTGCTGGTATGCTATGTGGTCTTCGGGAGAAAAAATACCTTGAACCTATATCAATTTAACTGCTTGGTTCGATCTACCAATTCTTGATTTTTCCTTCAAGAATAAACAGATGAGATGCACATTTCTTGAGTTTATGAACTCAGAATAACCAAGCTATAAATATCCTTGATTTTTCATATTCTTGGCTATATCAAAAGCTTGTGTGTGTGATCAGATATGATCTTACCGGTATCTACATGTAGTTTCAAAAATTTTACCTCAAGGAACTCATTTATATAGCATTGATCTGTGGTGGGTTTCTGGAATTGCAGTTATGGCATGGCCTTCAGTTGGAATTACAATATTATTACATGTATCTATAAATACGAAACACACATTATTATCCCAGATGTAACAATTTCAACTCTCTTGTATTTTTGGTATGTTGGGATATTTTTGACCTGTTACACGGGCAGCCAACTGACAAGGCAGCCAAACTTGTTAAATTTCATACAAGTCATTTACAAGTGTAGTACGAATAAAAATATTTTCTATGCTATTCCAGAAATATCAAACCAAGTGTGAGCAGTTTTAACAATTCATACTAGTATGCAACCTCATGTATAATTCAAATACAGGCTAGTCCACCATACAGTACATTGACCCTGATGCAGTTTTACTTACTAGTATTATATACCACCCAGGCTGACTCCTATCTTTAAGATTTCATCAGCCATGCCCCCCTTCCCAATCCTTGCGATATCCTAACCCAATTTCCTGGCCTGTATCACAGAAGTGACTGGAATGAAGCCATGATCCATGGATACCATCTAACAACACACACTCATCCAATTTCCCATTCAATTTCCTACCAGCAAATTGATCTAAAATGCCAAAGGGCTGTATTAATCAAACCAAAACTTCCGGCAGGGCAGAGTAGAAAAAGCACTGTCTTTTACATATTCTGCCTTTTTAAAGATATTATCTACATGTAAGATAGCTGTATGTATTCACTGGAAAAGTCAATTTCTAGCAACAGCAGACAACTTGACAAGGTATAGAGTCTAAAGAGGTAAGATTATGTATACTTATCTCTGACAGTATTATAAAATAGGACGTAATGGATGTAATTTTTTTCATTAAATTCAAGAGGTAATATTTATGGTGTCTATTCAAAGAATAAAGTAAATATACCTGGTGTCTTCACTACAGGTCATACTAACGGAAGAGGACACAGACTGGTTATCACTGATGTTGACACATCACTGGTCACATCACAGTCTAATATTCAATACATGTACCAAGTAAAAATACAAAAAACATGCACACATATCACCATATTACATGTAGTTATATCCTCCATCTCAATCCATTCCCAAGTCTAACCAAAACCTTTGCTTTATTTACCATCACTGACCCAGGATGTCAACCAGAAGATACTATTGTCTTATTTGTAGTTCACTGAACTAAAAGTACCAAACAGCAAAATAGTCCTTGAGCTTTAATCCATAAGAACTGGTGTAAAGAAATAAATTACAGTTAGTACATTTTAGAAGTCTCAGCTGGTAAGTCTCATAATAAAGTGGCATCTCCCTGGCAGAACACTGCATCTACACTCTTAGTGGGAGCTCTGAGCTCCCTTTATGTCTCTACATGTTATATATAACCTGGTGGAACATACATCAAGAGCCTTGGTTCCCACCATCAGCTTTAATGGCAATGAGGAGGCAGTTATGGCTGGCAGATCTGGCACTTAGCCTTGTCAATTCATATAGTCTCGTAATGTGCAGTAAAAAGAACCACACACTTGCCAAGAATTATTTTAGCTTTGTCACTGACAGCGGTGAATGCTATATATGACATCGTAATTGGAGCTGGTAATTGACATTCATTTTCATATCTGAAGTATATGAAGGCTTTGCGTCTGTTCACCCATTCATAAATGCAGCATAAAGGGTTTTAAACTTTTATCAAACACCAATTAGAAGAATGCATAGTGAGAACATAATTTACAGTAGAACACTTGTTAGAACTCTTGTGGAAAACTTGTTAGGACGAGTACACTGTCTATGACTAAGTCTATGACTTCATTCTCACATAACCTCACATGAACCCTACCTGTAGCCACCCATTAATTGGCTGGTGTCCCTGTGACTGAATACATTCTTCTTCATTCTTCGCAATATCTAGTCACGTTCATAGCACAGCATCAATCACAATCTATCATGCTAGACTTACCCCCATCAGTATTCTACCACTGTCCCTGGTGCTGAATTCACATCCCTGTCCTTGGTGCTGAAGTGCATACATTCACTAACCTTGCCACTACGTTTATCCCATTCACTTTTGTCCTTGTCTGTTCATGTTTCCTCTCCCTGGTGTAACATTAGTGGTCATTTCTAAGTCACCTCTGCTGAGACCATAGACTACTAGGAGTCATATCAACACAACAAAGATGCTGTCTAAGTAAGGTTCCCTGGATACCTCACAACCTATGTATCTTTAATCAAAACTGTTCTATCTCCCAATCAATATTTTAGACTTAGGCCACACCAATTTAATTTGTTGCTTCTCGGATTCGCCGCTTCATTTTTTTCTGATTTGCAAAAAAAAAAAAAAAAATTCTGGTTCTAAATCAACTCAAAAATGCTCATATTTTGCCTCCAACAGTTGAAGAATGTCCTTTTCTTCTTAGTTGTTACATCTACCAATGCAGTGGTTTGATTAAAAGTTAAAAATTCATTGTTTAAATTGTAAAAATTTTAACCCAGTCTTTTGTGTTGACTTCATGGCACCTATTCTAGCATTTGGGGCTATAAAAGGATGCCCAGGCCTGTTTTTATTTTTATTTTTTTTTCGCCCTGTCGCTTCATATTTTTTCTGAAAAAATCCGAGAAGCAACAAATAAAATTGGTGTGGCCTTATAGATCTTTCGAGACATCAAATACAATAACTATTATCTTTAAATAAAACATAGAAGTATGTGGTGTTTGTTGCAAGGGAAGGTTGTTCAAAATGTTTTGTTCTGTTTTGGAAGGAAAAATTTAGGTCAGCCCCGAAGGCAGGAAGGGAGCCAATATTTGGTGATTATTGTATCTGACCTCAACCTCTTCAGCCATGGCCTCCTGGTGTGGGTTGTCCTTCCCTGAGTTGCCGTTGTTGCCCTTGTTGTTGGCCTTGTTGGTGTTTCTGTTGGGAGTCCTGGCTGGTCGACTGATGGACATCTGGGCTGTGGCGGCCTGGTCCTCATTCCTGGGACTCTTTCCTGCATTGATCACCCTGAAACATTCACATACACAAAAATTCAACAGGTTTCAACAACATGAAACTGAACTGTTGATCTTAATAGTTCCTAATTGTTGGACCTTTAAACACATTGATAACCCTGAAATATCTCAACACATTGCAATGGAATACACCTGTTAAAAGGTACGAACACTAGGACATACATAAAGGGAATTCTATTCATCTTGATGATCTGTGTAACGTTAAAATGGCCTTAAGTACACTTTATAGACAGGGAAAAGGCATGAAAGGATCCTTACATTTGTACCCACATTGGTCACACCGAAATACACACAGTACTCGTACAGAATTTACTAACACAACAGTGGGGACATCTTGGGTTTACCAGTGTGTGTAAAGACTTTAGAAACCAGATAACTGGAGAGACTTTTTTGTTACGAAAGGGAATCAAATAATTCCTGAAAGATGGCTTGAGGCAATATTTGTACATGAGGCTGTAATGCAAGAATGAGCAAAGCTTTCAGATGGTTATTATGGAGATATGCTTTGCTGCCAAAGCCTTTTTTGATCAATAGTTCAAAAGACAATAATGGAAAATCATGGATCTGTGTCAATATCAGTCAACTGGGATAAATGCTTTCTGCTGGCATGGATTTCGTTTGTAGGCAGCATCAAGCAACCTGTCTTACCTAAGATCCTACATCTAACATCAAGCATTATCTAACACTGTCTAGATAAAAGACCTCTTCTAGTCTCTAATAGTTCTCTACAACGTTAACAGTTATAGTGAAGATCAAACCTTAACCCTTGCAGTGTCTGGGACTATTAGAAGTAGGCTTTAAAACTGGCCTATGACACTTGGAGGGCGAGTCTCCTTAATTCAGGACAGATAACGTTAAAACAAATTTGAATTGTGGCTGTTCCTTTGTTCTTTTCTGAACTAGAATTTTTGGTATTGACTGGTTGGTAAGTTTTTACATTTGTTTTTAAATTTGTAAATCATTCGTCATTATCTGCAAATGTTTTTTTCTATCTGCCAAGAAACAGCCACACAAGGTTTCCCCAGGCAACTTAAGGTAAGAATTGTTCACTGGTTTGTAAAATGTGTGAGATTATCAGCTTCTAATTGTTATGCTTGAGGGCTACACATCATGGTCTTTTAATGCTGGTGGTTGTTGGTGTGCCTGCCTTACATGATAATCTGTAAGAAGAGCTGTTGTGAAAACTCATACATACAAATATGCACAGCTTATTTGACTGCTTTACCAAGATAAATAGCTGAATCCGTGCAAAAGCAGATCACTGATGCATGAAATGGCTGTCTGCTTCTGTAATTATAAAGCAACATGATGTGTAGATCCTTTGTGTGGAGGGTGTTTCAGCATACTATTTGGTTAGTCACATGATGCCCTTTGTTGTAACAACCTGATTTTTACTCTACTGTTATTTTTGTGACAAATTTGTTCAAAATGTATAATCTACAAGCAACACTGAAATTGGATAATGCTCCATTTTCTTGCTTCTGTCATCTTAAATATATAATAATAGTTGGTTATAAAGTAGATTAAAGCTACTTGAGCTAAGAAAACGACAACAAAGTAAACAATGCTGTGATAGTGCCACTAATCAGTATGAATGCTCTGTATAGATAGAAAGAAAACGCCCTGATTGATATGATTTGGGAGACATCCGGTATATCTTGATAAGGTGACATACATGTATGATACATGATGGTGATACAATGAAAATACATGACTTCCATAAAGTTGCTTTCTCAGCATCCTAGGACAGTTCATTACATAGAGAAAGGACGGGGGAGAATCCAATAGCTTGACCTTTGAGCAAACCATGTATGTAATTATATACTTTCCAGTGTCCTTGCTGGCCTGTTATTGTTTATGGCCCAATGGCGAATGATTCCATCATGTCTTAATGACTTGTGGCTACATTTTACTAGATTACCCTAGCTGGAAATGCTCTTAGTGAGATCCTTCTGGGTGAAACTGGGGAGCTATAGAGTATAAATCTTTGGAATGGTTTTTGAGCTGTCAGGACAAATGAAGAACTAATTCAAGAATGCATTGGCAGGTACCACTTAATGATGACGTAAATTGAAATGCTCCAGTGGCTGAAATGAAAGGGCACCTGACAAGAAGTGGGTCAATGATGGAACAGAACATTAATCATTACGTCAACTAATCATCTAAAATCTTCACAAACACAGAAAATACATACTGGTTAAAAGAATTGCTTCCTCTTCATTTTTATGAGATCTTAATAAACCACTTTTCAAGCAGCTAATTTTTTTCTGTTGTATATAAAACATACACCTTGCTTCTACATGTAGCATGTAATAAATGATGACAAGACGTTATTTGTAGCACAGAGACTGCCAATCTGTGCACAGCAAGTTTCATTAACTTATATAATCCAGCAAGATGGGAAATGGGACTACAGTCTGTATAGTTAGATGTCCTGTGGGTATTCACGGCCCATTACTTCTTATAAGAAGGTGACACAGATCTTTATCATCCAAATTATCTAAATACATAATTACTGTACTTTGCACAGGCAGCAACATTAACCAGACTCTTGTAAAATACCTTGTTGTAATCTTACAAGTAAGTGTTATACATTTAGTGTGTCCAAACACTAACGAAGGAACAAGTGTATTTCCACCACTTGGACTGGAAATAAAAGGTTTGCTCTCTTTGCAAGCCAGTCTGCTTATATTGAAGTGATTTGGCACAAAGCGTTGAACAATCTCCCTACTTCTCAAGGCCATACATCCATGCAAGTGTTTGATAAAGTGGTTACATAGTTAAGTTTCTTTATTATTTTCACTGCAGTGTTTGGGCAATGGATCAGATGGACAGAGAATTTTCCAAGGTTGTAAATGTATGTATTATTTTCTTTCATGAATTACATGATCTACCCAACCTTGGAAAATTATTAGTGCCCTTAACAGCTGTTTTTGGAAGGAACACCTGATAATAATCAATATTAATGGGCAGAGGCTACTTGGAAGGACATGTTTACAGGAACGATAGTCAGATTCAGAACAATAAGACAATTATGTCCCTTGTGATGCTAAGAAAATGTGTGCAACCTATATTTTTGCAAAGGGTGGGAGAACAAGAAAGACCACTAGTTAACAAAAGACTGAGTTCTGTTTTAACAGCCAGATCAACAGATCAATGATCTCAAGATAGTCAGTGATAACATAGAAATGATTTCCAAAGTATTGGATGTTTTCAGGTTTGTATGTAGCAAAAAAGCAAGATTCCCACAAAATGAGTGTTGTTAGTGAGCACCCAAGATCAATTACAATTTTCTCTTCTGTGAATGTCATGTGATCCTAAGGCACTAGTCTTTATTGCTTCAACTAGACACCGTTCTGTAATCCTCTGTTGACATCAAGCATGATCAACTGCATAATTTAGATATAACAGCCTCAACAATACCACAAAAAAGAAAGATATCAAACTATTGTTTTCCTCTTTGTAAAATAATGAAGACCAGTGTAAACCTTTTCCATGCTTGGTGGGGCACGGGCAAAACACGGGAGACAGATCGATATCTGTTTTATTCAGTGCTGTCGTGGATACTCTCAGGTTAAACGAACTGTCAGTTGCCTTCCCGTATGATAGACTAGAAGGATCACTCTCCCTTTCATGCGCACTGTTATATACGTACTACAAACCTCCCCTACTAGTACCGGTACTACTGTGGTCGACCGGTCAGAAAATTTCTGTCAGCTCTGAGATCTAATTAAATCTCATTCTCGAGCTCGTCTGCGACAGTAAAAATGTGTTGACAACACGACTAGGTAATTTATCAGACTTACTCTGCATATCCCGCACTCCACGGAAGCCTGTTGGGTTCTCTGGGAACCATGATCGGGCGGGAAACATGGTCTGCCGACACTTGGATTTCGTCTTGTGAGAGCTGTAAGAACTCCGGCCGGCAGTAGGGATACTTCAGCTCGAGATCATCGGGCTGTGGGCGCTCCGGAGGCTGAGGCAGCGCTGCCAGGCCGCCCATCACCGAGTTCACGACATTCCGCACGCGGCTGATCATTTTCACTCGATTCGACACAATGAGAAATGCAGACAATTAACGCAATGAGCAGAGCAAAAAGAGCAGAGAGAGAAATTCCATTACCCGGAAGCCGCCATATTTGCTCTTCTGCTTGACCTGGTTTGACCTGCGCTCGTACCCATCCTTACTCCTTGTAAATACTTGGACTCTATGCCATTTTTATATCAATATTCGTCACTTAAATATACCAAAATGATCAAATTTTGTAAAAAGTTATAATTACATTGAGCATAACACCCGCATCACGTATCCGTACATGAATGTTCTGGGAACAAGATGTAAATACAGAAGCACGTGACCCTAATTTCCTACCCACACCACAGCCACATGCATAAGTGAACCAGTGTTGAATTTGTCGTTATCAAAATATGAAGAAGAAATTATAGTTTAGTATTGATTACTGCACTTACAAATTTAATTGTTTGTAAATATTTTTAGTTTTATTGGTGGTTTTAGTTAAGATTTGGTATTTAATTCTGGCACTATTTTTTAGTATGCTTAGATGCGGTGTCACTTCGTCTGTCACTTCCGGGTGGCTGTGGAAAAACAAACATGAAGCAGAAACACAGGACAGTTGAGAAGCGGGAAGCCACACAGTACAAACACCACACTCCCGGGGCCCTCCAGCACGTGGATCACATCGAGATCTGTGTGCAACATCATCGGAACAACCTATAAGTTTACTTGGAAGACACCATCTTACACAGGAGACATTCTTTACACCAAAGTCGAGCGAGGATTTTCAGAACAACAGAATTTCGTCTGCTAGGGAGGCATTTTTCACCAGGATTCAAAGTGCTCTGGGTTGACCGAGGTAGGCAGTAATGTTTTGATGGCCATGTTTTGACCGCGGGACGGTATTTACGGGTGTGTTTACGTTAGGAGTGGGCGGACAGTGTGGTAGATCAAACTTCAAAGGCGGGTTCTAATCTATACACTTTTAACCAAGGTCAAGTACGTGTTATTTTTGGATCCTTTTGTTTCGCAAAGTACGATGCTTTTGTTCTCCATCGCATCTGTCACAGCTACAAATCGCACGACCTTTATTCAGATCTGTAGGGCTTTCTTCTGCATAGATGAAGTTCTTGTTATATAACTAAGGACGATAAGAAACTCCTGGGAGGTTATATATTGAGTCTATATGCGTACATCTTATTTAACAAGGGTCATCTCTGTAAGGATCTTAGAGATCAATGTACGCCCACAAAGAAACTGTCATATGTTTGACGTGTTCTAGACATCTATAAATAGGTCATCTCATCTTTTGCCGTTCCCTTGTGTTAATCCAATAACCTTGCACAAGTTGTCATACCAGTGCAAAGCATCTATTTTCAGTTACACACTGTGTGCCAAGGTTTTGTGTAGTTTGACTTCTCATGTACTCTAAACTAAAGCAAAGGTCTGACCATCCAAACAGTCACACGACCAAACAAATGGGTGATTATGTAGATTGCTGACTGATGTGATGGGGATGTTGTTTACAAGTTTGCCAAGGGATACAGGTTATTGTCCACTGTAATGCACTACTAGAGTCAAGGACCTTAGGACACAAAAAGATACCTTATGAAAGTAACCTCGGATAAACTGGTCCACAGTGATGGGTTTATTGTTTGCAGTATTTGAATGTTTGAAGTATAAAAGTACTTAAAATCTCTTCTCATTATTTCTATATGAACCAAAGAGTGATTTAAGTATGAAATGGAACTGCAATAAAGTAGTCCTTATTTAGAAGGTTGTATTATACATGTATATGGAGAGCAATGATGATGATGTCATGTCTGAGAGGTAATGTTAGCATTGATCCTGCTTATCATATCTTTGAAGTTGGGGCAAGGTGGCTAATTGCTGTGGTCTTCCTGTGGTCTGGTGTTGTCTCCTCCGTGAAAGCCTGAAGTTCCTGTACATACAGTGACGTCTACTTCCCACTATCCTGCCATCCCCAGGCTTCCAGCCATTTGGCTTTCACTGAAAGTTAACAACTTTCCTCCCTGTATAAATTAGGACCAGCTAGACATGTGGTTCTTGTGGTTTGGAGATTAGAGCAGCTCAGCCAGAGGAATATCACAGAAAAAGTTCTGGTATGCTGTCTTGTAACCTCAAGGGGTCATCTTGGGACTGGAAGTAGTTTTCTGTGTAAATTCTTCACTTTCTTTTCTTTTCTTTACTTTATGCTGACAATGTCTTGTGGCAGTCTCTAGTGAGGTGAACCAAGTAGATGTGTAGAAGTTAGTTTGTTTGGTTTTCCAGGATGTCAGGATCATAAAATGCAGGCTGCTGAAATCTCTTTGTTGGTTAGGCTGTGCAGAGCACCTGCCTCAGATAGTAAATTTAGTTCACAATATCGCATGAAATTTTGATTTTTTTATTATAAAAATTGTTATACATGTATTTACAGTACCGGGTGATCAGTATGTGGTTTTATTGACTAAATATGTACAGCATGATAACCTAAATGTATCCTGTCTAGATGGAAGCCAAACAAAGTCTAAGTTGGACTGGACCAGGTCCATACTGTAGATGATAGGCAGTATGAGTCAGGGTGCCTGTTTGAATCAGTTGGGACAGACAGGCCAGGGCACCCTGTCACCAGCTGACATGATGGTGCCACTTACATTACACGCTTGGCAGAAAGGAAAGAGAACTGAAACCTTCATCATTTTCATTATCACATGCCATGGACCAAAGATTACAGGAAAAATAAAAGCATGGAGCTCCTTTAACTGCCCAGTCAGGGGATAATTTACCAGAAGATCCATGTTATTGTGTAGAGGCAAGTTCATGAATCAGTCAGCAGGAAGGAGGAACAAAGGGGTACTTGTAGGTTGTGCATTACTGTGACAAATCACATCTGCCCTCTACTCCACTGACCACTGACCCAGGGCAGTAGGTCCATCTTGAAGGGCAAGTTTCAGACTCATCTCAGTTTTGACCACTGACTTGAATATAAATTAAGTCAAGAAATATCAGACTATATGAAACATTCTTTTAATTAAGTCATAGCTATTACTAGTACATCTCGTCTTTTCTTCTAGTAATATCATATTCTACCTGTATTGCAATTGAAGGTAATGCATAACATTTCTTTTCCTGCTGTGTTTGACCAAGGAGGAACCTCCTTGGTCTGACAACATGTATAATACATACATACATACATAATAGAGGACATAAATCCTTGCAGCTTCTTCCAACATGCAGGGGTGGTTGTTACCTGGTATCCCACAGCCTAGGTCAGGATGAGGTCATGACATGTCCATGTGCACCAACCATGCCAAATCTACGCTAATGAAAAACAAAGGTGTAATGTACCAGAACTGGACATCTGCAGGATGCAGCCACATCCCTCCTAACAGGCAAGGTGTTAGTGGACTGTCATTCACAGATTTAGAATAATGATAACACATAAGAAAGTTCAGTTAGATCAGATATTGACTAGTGACATAATTTTGGTGCAATTAAACACAGTGTCTGTTTTCAATATGAAGTCCACAGGCATCCGAAGTTTTCCCACTGTGAACAAGTGATGTTGGAGGCTTTCATTCAGCCTTAATTGCGTCTACAAAAAAGGAAACATTTCCGGCTTCTGCCCCCGCACACCTTTCAACTTCTAACAACTTACTGATAGGACAGTTGCCAGGTTGTACATGTTGAAGGCTTTTCAACAGTTGCAACTGTTGCAAGGCACAGCGGGAACTGGCCAAACATAACAGCAGGATATATTAGCATCCTGCTGCAACATCCTTCCTTCTGACCTAATTTCTAAATCCAGGTTCGAAGTAAATAATGTAGTACTCAGCCAATAAGGCTCTTTTGAAACCTACTTGATTGAGCGCAGCTGCTCATTAGCTTTGGACCTGGAGATCAGAAGGACACAAAAGGAAGGAGACAGCTTTTTAGTTAACTTCAGTGCTCAAGAGAATCTTGGTATATTTGTTGTGAACAGGTGCCAAATGTTCCTTTAATGACCTTGTGTTAGTGAAGTTAACTTCCTTTCTACTTCCTAACGTTGTAACCATCACTAATTTGATGCCAAAAGGTGACAAATAGGAGACACTTTCTAAAAGTTAACTGGTACTAGAAATCAAAGTGAAGGGAGACACAGTTCCAGATCTCTAAGTAAACTTTCAAGGTCTTTCAGTGGTTGAAGATTTTACTTTATACATGCATTTGGCCAATTGGATACAGCAAGGAGGTTTCAAAACCTCCTTTATTTTATTTTGTTTTATTTTATGTTATTTTATTGAAATTGCAACAAGCAACACACAGGTCATCCAGGCAGTGCTGGTGATGTCGGACGCCATCTCACATACAGTTAGTTGAACATTCACATACATGTATATAAAAGTAATGCCATATAAAACCTCCTTGGATACAGGTATCGGGTAAGCAGTCAAAGTTCTAGATGTGTATGTAGAATACTAAAGGGCAAGTGGTACATGTCAGCCTCCTTTTTTCTTATCTGTTTGGAAAGTCTTTCAACTGTATTGTCCTTGTTGACATTAAAAAGCAGTCCAGATTCTGAACACCTGTGAGAGCAGCAGAGGGAGGGTGTAGCTGGGGTCAGCCCTGGCACCATCTCCTGTCAGGACAAGAATAAACATATTCATCATTGTTAACATGACAGGGGGATGGCAGCATGACAAAACCATTCCTGCTTCAGGGAGCAGCAGATGGCAAATGTAGACCAGCAAATGATTTATATCATCTTTTTCACATGGCGGTAGAGCCAGACATGTCCCTGCTCACATTCTCATTCAGTACCAGGGAGAAAATAGAAGCCATCTGCAGTAAGTCACATTTATTTTGTATGCTTGGACTCCAGCTCTCCACTAAATGTCTAGACTGTCTGTTTTTAGAGGTGAGGAACTGTTGTTTTGCTCTCCAGGCTCTGGTCTGGTGGAAGACACTGAACCCAGAGGCATCTTCAGCAAAGCAGTGAGAGATAAGTTCATGTTTCTTAACAACCCGGACTGCTATTAAAATGTCAATATGTGTGATGATGTCTCCTTGCAAGCTTTGGTTTGTTATGAAGAGAGCATACCTGACCTGTAGCGAAGAATCTCGAGTGACATACATAGGTAAACTGTCGTGTCAATGATTTCTGATGGTGTAGTGAGTATGCCATGTGATTTTCCCAAATTCATTTTGCCAGAGCTTTATGACATCTCTTAGTAAGCCTTCTAATGAGTTATTTTTGTCTTTTTATAAACTTTGCTAATAAATTCCTTTCAACTCAACAGACCTATCTCTATCAAGGAGTTAAAAAGGGGATAAGCAAACATGTATATTACAACACAAGTGTATAAGGAAGTAAGTCTATTCTTTTGTCCTTTTAATTAGAAAGTTTTAGTTTAGTGTAAGATCCAACACCAGATAAGATAATAGACCTGATCGCACTGGGATTGTGAATCTGCATCAAATCCTTATGGGGTCTAAATTTTCCTATAGACAACTTTTACAACTAATTGCTTTTCTTGTACTTCTTGAGTCTGCTTTCCTTCCTTATTAGCTGACTTCTCTAGAATTAGGCCAGTGCCCACAAATATGCCAGTCATGGCCACTCTGAAGGTATAGAGTTTCTGTGTCCTGTTTTTCTTAGCAGGAAAACAAAGTGCAGTAATGAGATGTAAGCACCCCTCAGTACCTCAGGGGTGACAGACAAGACAGCGATATTACTGAGTATAGTAGAGAGAAATCCATATCTTATAGCTCAACAAAGGGCACACATGTACCAATCTGGGCCGGGCTATGGCCACTTTGATGGAATACATGTAAGACTTATGAAGGATTTACAGAAAACTAGGCCAAGTGTTTGACCCTCCACATATCTGCCCCAAGGGACCTACACTAGAATTTGCAGAGAGTCCCATCTTGTAGGACTGAAGGAAACTGTGTAGTCAAAATAACATGACTGGCTGGCTAGATGATAATGCAGTCCAAATGTGAGGATGATGACAGATGGGGCTAGTTTGGATGCAAGTGTACAAGTCACTGTCACTGGTGGGGAGACTGCCAACAGCTTGAAAAGCCTTCTGTGAAAAAGTGTAAAGAGGGTGTATTTTCACCTGCATGTATGTACACTACACTACAATATGGTCTAGTCATGGACAAACAGGATAAATTCTGAAGTAAAGTAAATGTAATGTAACAAATGTAAAGGCCGTGGCCTGTGGAAGAAAGGACACATTTGGTTTTAGATTGACCCAGATATGTTTTGAAGTATCAAGTAATCAAAAAAGGTTGCTGGAAATAATTTAATCAGTCACAAAAAAGAAAACGTGTAGAATCGAAGAGTAAACTTTCCTGGTGCCAGATCAGAAAAACTGCTTTGTCGCTGTCTCCTGTAGATAATCCCGGAGGCTGATTTATTTGGTACCTGCAGTTTAACCTCAATATGGTTGAGTGAAGATCCTTACGTTAAGTGCCTTCCTGCTGGGGAAGTCCTTTTATGATGGAAATATGGCCCAGAGGAAAGAAAGCCATTTGGAAGCAATTTTCTGCCTGAAGAAAAGTACAGGTAGCGAAGCAAAAGGACTGGTAAGTTACTGATAGGAAAATGTTATTCTGCACAAAGCATTTTTAGACTTGTGCTAACCCTAGTGGGAAATATTGGAGAGAATGATCTTTTTTTTAAATTTTATTATGCAAAATAATGTGATTCTTGCCTTTATCGGGCAAGCTGACCAGTCCATTATCATTGTTCAATGTATGACCTCTCTTGGTGGAAATGATGATTCACTGTCTCATGAGCACGGTCAAATTGCTTCAAGAAGATTTTCTACATCCCCTTGACAAAGACTGGTCTGTAGTCTGTTTGTGCCCTTGCCATGAAAGCAGGACACTGCCCTGAGGAATGCTATAAAAGATGTGCTTTGCTCAAGCACTTGTCTCGCAGCCTTAACTTTCCTATAATAGAAAAGAACACTTCCGTTGCATTCACAGAGATCTAACTCAGTATCCATGGAGGTTGTGCTTTTGGAGTTTTCTTTTTGGAGAACTGCACTATCATATAGTCATCTGTACTGTACTTCATGCAGAGGTAGGTCTGGTCTGGAAGTACACAAGTCATACATTCCTGCTTGATGCTGTGGGTTTTCTCCTAACCTTGATAATTGCAGTTGTGTCAACTGCAGCTGCCCTGAGGTCAGGCCTCTGCCATTCCTTCTACCATGTGGAAACTCTTGGTACTAGCCAGTTCTCGGAAACTCAGGAACAACTATCCAGATTATATGTATGCATGGCTGGTCATACCAACTGTTCGATGTGCACACCCTTGAAGTTGTATGAAAGAATGTATATAAATAGTGATGGTAGAAAACGGTGTAATATTATGAAATTTGTGATTTGGGGATGGGTGGGGAGTTACTGGCATGGGTTGAGGCCCATTTTTAAAAGACTTTCTGTTTAGAGCAACTGTCTTCTAGGTCTAGATGGCCTCTTCCAACAGCCAGAGATTAAAATATGGTAGTCATTTTTCTTGATCGTCATCACAAAAAAGGACAGATAACCCATCACAGGATACAGGCAAGAAAAGCCTAAAACCTCACTGATTTATAATTAATCAGGTCAAGAATGTGAAATTAGATTGAGTGGTGTTGAAAATAAGGTGCCACCAAGGCCTGTAGGTTATTAGTAGTAACATGCTTAAGGAAGTTGCCTGAGTGGTTAAATGAGGATGCTGCTGCTGTAGCTTGAGAAATTTGTATTTGGATAAGATAAAAAAATTCACAAAACTTTATATGCAATGGGTACCATTCTCTGTACTGCTGGCTCTCCTTTTTCACTTGTTACCACGGAGGGAGAGCCAGTGGTAACTACGGAGGATGGTACCCAGGTTTAGCCTCCTGTGCATACTCCGTGAGTGGGTGGCCGTTTTGATAATGCGATTTGAAGTTCTTTTGCCGACCAAAGAAGGTTTCAGACCCGATAGAAGGTTCGTCCCGATAAAAGGTTAATTTCCCGTGGCTAACCCAGGTTGATTCTGGCCATGTCAACCTTTTCTGTGACTGTGTTTGGGGCCCACCTTCTATCAGCTTCTGGTTGACAGATGATTGATTTGCGGGTCCATTTGTGTCAGGAGGGCCTGCCCTGGTTTACACCAGCTGATAGTCTGCACTGTGATGGGATACAGACTGCTGGGGCTGGGAAGGGGTTTATCAGAGCACTGGATATTGTTGATGAGATTTTTTTTTGATTTAAGATTTAAACAGAAAAAAAGCTTTGCCAACAGTTGCTGTTTCATTCCTTATTAAGTCATTGACAAGATGACAGAATTGTGTCAATTGTACTGGAATATGATAGAACTCTACATATAATAGATGCAGAAACAATTTGTTGTGCTACACTTTTTTCTTCCATACATGTGTGACAGAGACATTTAATTAATTAATATGCCATTTGACACATTTCTGTGGATATGATACACAAAGGATTTGCGATTGAAAATGGTCTCTGTATCCTGTACCGTATACTAACATAATTCCGCCAGGTCTCACATATCCTTAAAAAAATGTCTAAAGTGATCTCCAATGCAACCTCCTCCAGTATAATGCACTCCTGCATATCTAAACTGTGCATACCTGCGGGGTGCTGCACTAGAGATCTCCCCGAAATACATGTAACATTACACTATTTTTCAAAGTGGCCGGATATACCCGGCAGATAAATGTTAATGGGGTTACATCACCAAGAATGAAATATGACGTCGGAAGTGAAAGGGGGCAGATCAAAGTCAGCATTGACCCAATGAAACAACAGGCAAGGCATGGCTAACTAAACTAACATTTGGCAGTTCCTTCATGGTCTCTCAGCAAAGAACAGGTGTTGTGTTCCTCTGATGGATAGCAAAAGTGCAGTCAAGTAGAAACAAGCTGAAGATAAATGGGGACAGGAGTATGAGAAGGCACATCATTATTATGGTAACAGAATCTAAGATATTTAATCCATGTTCACTATTTGGGAGCCATCATTTTAAGTGAGTATCTGATGTAGTTTGCCCAACAGGAGATTGTCAATGAAACATTGAAAAATGCTGGATATGTCAAGATTTTCCTATACTGTATTCGTAAATTCTGTTGATAGCCACCATTAGTATTACATATGGTTCTAGAACTCGTGGAAAATTGCTTGTGTTCATTTCATTTACACAGATTTTTTTCTTGTATTGAGAACTGTACTATATTCTACCATGCAGTGAGAAAAACAGAACAAAATTCACAAGGAATGATGATTTATGGAAAATGCCTCTTGTGTTTTGGTCCTGATCTCTGGAGCATGTGTAACTGCCTGATGTGTGGTCAACTGATATGGGCAGAAAACCACAGAAGATGCCAAGTATCCCTCACCAAAAATGCCAGGAGTGGCAAGGGTTCCAATCAATCGTAGTGACACCAGAGAGTTTCTCCCTACTTCTCTAATGTGTTTGTACTCATTTTCCCAATATTTGAACCTGAACTTAAGCGCAAATAAAGCCAGAAAGTTGTTGACGTGAAGGTGAACCCTTGCTACCTTGGCAACGAGCCTACATTCCTATGGTTTGTTTTTCCGCATGCAGCAGAGCCCCCAGTACCGCAGCACTGGGAGGGAGCACTATATTTAGCACTACCGGTATATCTGGATTATAAGAGTGGGTACAGCTGAAGTGGCAGATAGCATTTCACATGCAAAGTGACCAAGAGTCCACTTGAGATCAGATTTGGTTTCCCCATACAGTCTCCAGATAGCAGGGATCAGATCCAGAAGGGGGCGGGGTTAAGGATCAGCTGGGTTACTGAACTTGAGGCAAGTTCTGGGAAGGAAGTCACATCAAATCCCTGATGCCTGCCTCTGCGGCAGGGTGGTGGCGCTGTTTAGCCTGAAGTTTGCAGTAACCTTATCCTCTCCTGTCGTTTCCTCAGGAGGAGTGCCGCTGCTGAGGTTTCCGTGACTACCCTGGCGGAAGTTAAGAAACAGCACTGCATACCTGGCATGCCTGGACCTACCTATCGCATCCATAGCCTTGCCCCTCCCCCCAATAACACACCTCCCCATGTGCACCAATAGTGGGATGTAATGAGAGTGAGTGGAGAAAGCAGGCCTTCAGGTTCAGTCATGTGTGCTGGTGTGTGGAGAGGGAGCCTGCTTGCAGTATGGGGATGCTGAAACTGTATCTGCAGCAGGAGGAACAAACACCTTCCCATACAGGATTGGGCGTAACGGCTGGCCTGGTTCAGTACAGTGTATCTCCGTGTAAATCACCTGAGCCGTTGAGAGCTCTGCGGCAACATCAGTGGCACTGATGCGGCATGGCTGGAAGTGGATGTACAAGACACTGCACCAGGATGAAGTTCCTTTGCAGCCTGCGATCACCACAGAGGGACCTCTCCCTCCTGGTCCTGGCTGTGACAGTGTTCTCCCTGTATCTCACATATACCATGGATTCACAAGTTTCCAAAGAGGAGGCATTGCTACCCAGTAGGAAGGGCCGAAAGGTTGGACTTGGCCTTCAGGGCAATGCATGGATCAACTCTGTACAAAGGAACATTCTGGAAGGGATGGAGCAAGAGGGAGCAAAAGTACCACATGGTCCTGTCTTGTCTGAATTAAGTCCACTTCAGAGAAAATTGGTGGAGGTAAGTTATTTCTAATTTTGTTTCTGTGTTACTAGCACAATGTTCATACAATGTAGCAGTGATGGTCAGACCAATAGAAAGGTTTCCATAAAAAGTTACATTCCATGCCAAGGAGAAAGTTACGTCAATGATACTAAAAGCATCAAATCTCAGGGATTTCATTTGGAATTTTTTTTGTTTTTTGTCTTACCTTTTTGTTTATTCCTTATCATATAAGTGCTTTGTTGCTCCACCCAATGGATTTAGGTTGTGATGTAAAGTAAGTCATGAGCATGAATTAGAAAATTCATCCTTTCTGTGTCTTTTGGACTCTGTCCATAAGTTAGAAAGAATACATGAGTTTGTGCTAATGTATAAAAATGGTGTGATAGATATTTAAACTCCATAGTTTATAGAGGTGCAAAGGAAAGTCTTAAGGTTTGGTCACAGTTGATTACAGGGGGATTTGGTGTCCCATTTGTGGGACTGATAAAATTCCTTGGGTATCCCCTGATCTCTGTTTATTTGCCAAGCAGGCTACATTGGTCCAGTCCACCCAAATTTGTCCACAAATGTCTTGAACCATAGTACACTTGTTGACAAAGTGGGCGAGTGGTGATTTTGGTTCAGGCTACACTTCTGAGAACCGAGCCGAGAGCAGTGCGATGGTGCAGTGCTAGTTTTTCAAAGCCAGAGAATGAGTATGTGTGTCCAGAATGGCCCACACGTACTGGTACCGCTGACCATTTTGCGGTTACCGCAATAACAGGATTCTGTCTCTCACCTAAGTAGCCAAAATAAACCTGCCATTTCCTAACAAGCCCTGCCAAAACAGGCGAGCTGTTTGTTTTACCAGCAGGAGAGGCCTGACTGACCAGGGAAAACCCAAAGTGAAGTCAGTCCCTATAGTTCCTGTGTTTGTTTGAAGAGGCAAGGCTTTGTACTTGTCTTGAAGGTTATGACCATCTTTGGACATTCCTTACCATCCAGGTCTCAAGTCACTAACGTTTCAACAACTGTGGAAATTCCGATAGCACTGACCATGACGTTGTTGATGCTAGAGGCAAGAAAAATTAGCGTGTTTGTAAAAGAACATTTTCTAGATAATTTATGGAGAGCAGGTGAGGTAAAATGACAGAACACAACACTTTTGAATAGACAGGTTGGTTTGAGTACAGATATGACTTTTTCCATTGTAGAAGTTCTTTAAAAAGTTCAGTGGTTTTACTCGTGTTTTGCAAAATAAGCTGGTTTTGCATTAGTCAAGTTTTCTGAATATTGATACATTTTTACGATACTTAAAAAGGAGCTGCAAAAAACAGGCACTAATAACGGTGCTTTATTGTGGAAAATTCCACAAGTTTGTGAAACTCAGCATGTTACCATGGTAGTCTGCCCTTCTTCCATCAGCCAGGCAGTGATTTTCAAGTTCAGTGGTCTCCCAGTACCCTTCAAGGTCAGCTGGCATGTGTTAAACTTAAAGCCATGGGGCCTCACCTCCTGCCTGGTCAACATAAGTACCTCTGCTTACTGGGGGATGTTTGGGCCACAGTAAAGCAGAGCAGGGGATCACATAACTGTTTTTATATCATACCCGGGCGATGATACAGTGTTCCCGACCGTGTTGTATTTTATTGTACGACTGGGCGTATAAACCGGGCTTCCATAGAACGATTCGAACGTGTTTCGCCCCAACCGTGTGCGCCGCTTTCGAAAATTCGAATACAGGATTTGGACGTTGGAATTGATGTTGCAGTTTTTTTGTCTAGGGACACCAAATTTTCGCTCATTTCGCATTGAAAGACGTGTTTTCTAGGGCGGGTATGATATAAATAGCATACAACACGGTGTATTCCGCATCGCCCTCGGTCTCGGCCCTCCCGCGAGTCGGATCGCGGTCGGGCCGATACCTCGGGCAATACGGAATACACTGTGTTGAATGCTATATAAACTTAACATCAAAAGTTATTACAACCTCCAATATGCATCATTTTTGCCTTTATGCAAAGAAAATGTCAAGTTCACGTGGCAAGGATATGGGCAAGCCAATTGATTCAACCAAAAGGCGGCAGTGTCAAGTTATTACAGTGCTTTATTCATTTGAATAAATAACGAAAGACTCTTTTTTGCTTGTACAGATGGGAGAATATTAACATTGGCACACATAATGTACCTCCTCTGCAACTCTTGACTATTTTGATTAAACACGTACAGGATTAAGATGGCTTACACGTTACAAACTGCACCTCTCTAGATCTGACTGTAATCTCAAGTTTGGAGAGTGTTTATTTGTGTAGGCAGAGGCAGAACTGTTTTTCTCCTGTGGGATAGATGGCCTGCTGGGAAGGCAATGAGATATGAAATTGAAGACTTTCCTACTGCGGAGTTAGTGGTAGGGTCACCAGTGAAGGTGAAGGGTAACAAGCCTCAGAATGACCATTTCATGACCTTCACATACTTGAGGGTGAACCCAACATTTTTCATGGTCTTTTTTCTTCCCTTTGCTGTCTTGTCTTGTCTCATCTCTTTCTCTTTTGTATCTTTTCCCATTGCCTCTTGTGTATCATATTCATCCTTTCATTTACTGCATTTACTAATGAATTAAATATTGGTCCATGGACATCACCTTCTGTGTACTTTGCTTATGTCACTTTTTCTATGTACTAGTAGTTGATAGTATTTAAGATATTCAAGTGCTGCATATCCATTCTCTTCAGTCATGTGTCTCCCACATTACAGGCTTTCTTTCCAGCTAGATTAACATTTCTGTGTCCCACCCTGCATCATTACTCACCCCCCTACAGGTTATCTACAGAGCTAATTGACGTGACCAGTCAAAGCAGCAGTCACAAAAATGCATCCACAGACCTTTTGATCTCCAACCATGTCTGGAAAAACATTCTCACTTGTACAGGAATTTGACCTGCAACACATTCTACTTATGTCCATCTACACCTCCCAGCGTTCGAATGTTTTTTTCTGGCTACTTGCTCCGAAGCAGGTCAAGGAAAAAGTTAAATTGTCCACAATCTCTACCAAATAAAAGCTGTACAATACCGGTATGTCACATCTGGAATGTGTGATTCTGGTATATTATTAACACTCTATATTAACACTCTGGTATATTATTAACACTCTATATTATCATATAGAGTGTGGAAATGTGTTTTTTTCACATAGTGACCTTTGCTATCTTGGATTTTTGAATACCTGACTTGTACCTGCTCCAGTGCACTCTGAAGGGTTACTGAAACAAAGACGGCCCCACATATATTTTATAGTTGGTAATCAGCTGCAAGGAGTACTGTACATTTTGTTCAAGAATGGTCCTTGAAACATATGCTATGTTAAAACCAGAAAGTACTATGATGATGAACTCTTATTTGTATGGTAAAATTTGAACATACCAGTTAAAATGAACAGAACGTTCTTAGACTAGTCTTTACTCTCTAGGCCACATACAGAGCATGTATAAATAGAAACCCCAGTTCTTGCATTAATTGAAACCCAGTTTCCTCCAAGCTGTCAGGCAGATGCTGATATCCCAGCCAGAACATTATTGTTCATGGGGGTTTGCCAAGAAACTTTCCAGATCTGTTTCAAAAATGTGGTTCCACTTGGCACTGCCTTTTACTGAACTGTTGTCTATGACTTCTGCAGATGAAGGGCGACAAATCCTAGCCACAGAAAGGGTACCTGAACCCTGATAAGCAAGGGTTAGTATGATAGATGAGGAGATAGGATCTTCTACAAACTGTGGGGAGCTTCAGTCTGTGGCTACAGTTGATTTAGTGTGTTTGTCCAAAGCACTGAGTGTTTGTTTTGATGTCTAATCTTCTCCTGATGAAGATTAAGCATCAGGGGGTTTGTACTATTGGATGCAGGATCTTCAGGGTTCCTGCACTAACAGGTATCTGCAGAGATCACCCAATGTACAGCATTTGACATCAACCTACTCTCCAAGCAGATGTGGAAAGAGGAGATTGTTACCTTCTTCTTTTTCTGACAGCATAGATGAGTCAGAAGTACGCAGTCAGAAAATGGGTGCCAGCCAGAAGAAGGTCACGATCTCCTCTGATTTGAGGGCGTATCAACCAAACATTGATAATATGAGAAGAATGATGATATTTGTCAATAGTCTATCTTCAACGCATTTATTCATACGTACGACATTGATTTTTTGCCCCGTGTAAATCCGGCCTAAGGTTTACTGACGGATACGTGTCAACTCTGCCAGGCGGCAGAAGCCTTTGTTGTCAGTCTATTCAGGGTCTCTTCTTTTCCAATGTTCAAAACAAGGAGATTTGGTCTAATTTTGTTTTTGGCCCACCAGTAATCAGTAAGAAAACATTGCATTCCAAGACTTTATTGCTTGATCCACAGTGAGTCCAGCGGCCCATTTGAGGTACTAGAGTTTGCTCACAACCCTGCCAAACTTAGAGCATTAGGTCATCCGTGTGTCTTAGCAAGTTACCTTCATGTTACAGATCAAGGCAGGTCATAAACAATAGAAGATTGGGATAAATCAGTCTCCTAGTGTAGAGAGATAGAGGGGATCAGACTCTGAGACTGTTTACAATAAATCAGTCCTGTTGTTCCAAGAATAGGACAGGTTGTACAAGCAGCGCCAAGCTTGTGAAAACTCCTGCTCAGAAAGAAAAGCAACTTTGCAGTTTTCAGCTTTGGAAAGTATATTTGTTCAGAACTGTTGAAATATGTGGTATTAGACCTGGCCATTTTGCTTGTCAGTATGCTGCAGCATAGTGTTTAAAACTCTCTTTCAATGTTTTGAAAGCATCACAACAATGACCAAAATTTCACAGGAAAAATTTCTTCAATAACATTTACAGCAGATTTCTGTACGACTTTCTTCTTTACCAGAGCTTTTCTCTTGGCACCTTTTAGCAATTTTGGACAGGTGACTTCTTCTGAGAACCAACAATGTAGGTATGAGGAATACGTTTTTGAGGCAGTGTTCTAGCCAGAGTTGGTCTTTCCTTCATTTGAAGGAATTTTGCCGCTCACAACGGAAAAAAATATTGCCTAATCAGTCATCTTTGATGGACAAAAATTGGTGTGTAAAGATATGGAAAGAGATGTCATTAAACTAAGCATAGTCTACCAGAAAAATTTTCGCCTCAAAATGCAGGAAAAAGCATTTCAACAGAGGGGCAAGATTTCAAAGTATTCCATCAAACAAAATTGAGATGGCAGAAAAAAATTTCAGGCTGGCTAGAACACTGTTTTGAGGTATCTGTGGTTTAGCCTGAAGGTAGCATTGCTATTGGTCTCCATGAACGATTACCAACAGTTTAACCTCTCCATCCTCAGATCAGCCCTGTGGAAAATGGCCTGGTCAGGAAGGTATGATTACCAGACTTGTATGATAAAGGGGCTTCAGGCAGACATTGTAGTCCCTTCTGCTCCAGTGGAGGGCGACCATGCCAACACCCTATCATTACTGCTTGCTGTAATTAGAACCTTTGGCAATTTCCTACAGTGAGACTGTACACCATGGCTCCACGTTTTCTTGCCCAGCCGCCTGTACCCTCCCCTTTGGATGCTAACCTATAATATTCTTACCCACATTGTGAGGATGATATTTTTTCTCATGGTTCAAGTAAGGCTTCCTGTGGAAACAGTTGTCAACAACATTTTGGTACCCATGGCCAAGAAAGTTAGAAAACATGGCCAAATACATGGTAGAGGGTAATGGCATTCCAGTCTGTACTGAGCTAGGCCAGCTTGGAACATACACACATTTTTACTCTCTGATAGCATGCACTGTTCCAAACATACATGTAGGAAAGGTGGAACATATTACAAATCTTTTTTTAATGCTTGGAGCTAAAATGTATAATTTGTTATTCCTGTTCTGGTACAGATCTTTTGTGTATATTGAAAGTTATACAAGCATACAGCTGTCTGGCTGTGGCAGGGTTTATTAGCGCCATGTCAAGTGCCTGTGTTTTTGCTGCTGGACATGCGATAAGGAGATGATGGACAGCCTACAACACGCCCACGTATTTTTGGGTTAGAGGCAGTCTGCGATTGGATCAAACACAAATTGAATTTTGGAAGATGTGTGGGTATGTGTATGATTATGAGGCCATACAAATTTGATAAACTCTTTTGATCAGTGGCAAGGACAAGACTGTATAGATATACTTTTGTGTGTCTAGCCTGTATTCAAAATCGACGAAAGTGTTCCAATAACGGAAAATATATACAGAATACTTGTGGGACATATGTAGGATGAATACACCTCCAATGAATACATATATCATAACCACAAGAAGTCTATACTGTTAAACTCTTTTTTTCTGTATAAACATCGTCAAGATGTTTTTGCCTTTTTTCCAGTTTTGTTGTTCCCTAAGGCCGGATTTACACGGGGCAAAATATCTATGTCGTACGACATTCGACGCGCGGCGTTTGTCACTCGCCTAGGACACTTTTGCTTTTACACGTATCGACTGTAACTCCCGCTGCGCGCCGCAGCTGCGGCGCACTGCAAAATGGTTGCGGCGGGCTGCGGCGCGCTGCGTCACATGTGGTGAACCCTGACCGCCGCGAGGAGTACCTATTCTTCTGTACTTGTTTTGCGTTCCTGTTGTATCCTTCTTGCAGCATGGCTTCGGCAATCTGCCCGAATGCCTCCTTCTTTTTGTGAGTCTCCATTTTGCTGCGAATTCTGTCACAGTTCCACACGCCGATCAAGCATCGGGTTTCCGGCCGCGCTGCTCCAGTTTACTGCTGTTTACTTCCGCCATGCTTACGAAACAATCAGCAACAAAAATCCGACGAAACAACAAGGAGAACGTGATATGATACTCAGAATTCTAGAAGTAAGAACAGAAACAAACAGACGAGCGTGGCGTGGGTTCGGGCTAGCGCGGGAAAAAGAGAAAATTGCAAAGCAGAAATGGGCTGCGCGCGATGCAGGGCTGTTTACACGCTGCTGGGCCGCGACGCAGACTCCCCGCTGAGTGTCGCGACGCACTTGTGGCACCTCCTCGATGCGCCACAGAAAAAACGACGCGCGGCGCCGCGCGTCGGTGGCGCGCGGTTTTACACGCATGAAAATCAATGTCGTACGACATTCTGCGTCGCGCCGCGCGTCGCGCCGCGCGTCGAATGTCGTACGACATTGATTTTTTGCCCCGTGTAAATCCGGCCTAAGGTTTACTGACGGATACGTGTCAACTCTGCCAGGCGGCAGAAGCCTTTGTTGTCAGTCTATTCAGGGTCTCTTAACAGCTTTTGAACCAAATAGTTCATTTGTTAAGTTGATTGCTGTAGGATTAATTTGGCTTTGTCATGTTTACTTAGGAATTGTCAAGCATTTGTGAGGTTGAATGATACTGACTACTGTTCTGTGAAGACTTTCATCTCTTCTTTTGTACAATTCTGCGTGAAAGAAATACTTGGTAAACTGTTGATGTAGGTATTTCTGTATTCTTGATAGTATGTCTGCTGACTTCTCAAGTTTACTCTTTGACGCTGAGTGAAAAAAAGAATGTAGGCATATCTTATGAGTGTTGAACCTATGGCAACAATGTCCTAACTTGAGCAAAACCAGCCTTCAGCGA
This sequence comes from Branchiostoma floridae x Branchiostoma japonicum, assembly GCA_013266295.2. Classification (NCBI taxonomy): domain Eukaryota; kingdom Metazoa; phylum Chordata; class Leptocardii; order Amphioxiformes; family Branchiostomatidae; genus Branchiostoma; species Branchiostoma floridae x Branchiostoma japonicum. The sequence continues at coordinate 20,460,991 of CM023825.1, forward strand.
TGACAAAGTTTAAGAAACTCGGAAGCAAGGTTAGAAGCAAGGCCCACACAACATGAACCGGGAATTTGAAGCCAGGAGAAAGTGCTTCTGCAAAGTGGTCTGATTTGTTCTGATAAGGGGAACTGCATTTTGAAGTATTACACAGCTAAGACTAGTGTTTATTACTGTAACTTATCCACATTCACTTTATCTTAGTGAAAGAATAGCAAACATGTATAATTTATTGCTTATGTTGTAACTCTTTCTCTAAAGGAACTAGTCTAATTATAAAAGAGTTTTCAAAACTGATTTCCTTTTAACATGTTTTCATCTCTCCACATAGTGTCAAGAAAGTTCTTTTAAACAACTTTCATCTGAGATAAATATTGTTGAACTTGCAGTTTATAACAGCTTGAAGGAACACAGCTGTTCGTTGTGTTGTGGAAAATCACCCTGTTTGCAGGTCAATATGTTTGATTCAAAGTCATTCATTGTCTTGTTTTCAAAATATCCAGATGAGCCTTAAAAGCCCATTATAGTCATTCCCCTTCTGTTGCTCAGATTGGTATCCTAGAGCAGAGTTCCCACCTTTCACCTGCACTGTAGCGTAAACAACCGTAATGTAGTCTCAAGCACTTATACTAAACCCAACCGGCCCTTCAAGTCCTTTCTGCTGCCTGCACCACTTCAAGACCACCGTTCCTGGGATGTCTCTTCATGTCACATTTTTCTATCCTGATTTCACCTAATGTGTCTTAGTTTTGAATGTTGTACTTGAGCTGTAACTGTTTTTCCATCCTGTGCTTGATGGCAATAGAGACAAGAACCTAATCTAGATATACATGTACATGTAGGTCTAACGAAGTATTTACTGGTACATGTAGGCTCAATCTAGAGGAGTGATGGGGAACAAGGAGAGATACTTTACCAGGGGTAAACCCAGTTGAACTTGGTGGTACTTATTATTAGTTTATCAGTTATGAAATCGATAATTTGATGAAACTGTTTCAGATAAACTGTGATATTTTACCTTAAGTTGCATGCAAATGCAATTGCTACAGTTGTGGTAAGAGTATGCAATGTACAGGCTGAAATCAACACAGATTTCCAGAGCCACACAACATTTTGCTATTGGAAGAAAGAGTCATTTTAGTTCTGAGTGATACATGAAAATCTGATTCAATTTCACTGTTGCCAACCCTAGTCCTTCTGTCCTTGGTGTCTGTAGATGTATTTGATACTGTAGGACAGTGGGTCAAGGTTTTGACATCATCACATTTTATCTTTCTGCATCTCTAGGACAAGCTATTATTAGTTCTGCCTGTGTGACTTGATACTGTAAGAGACTGGCCTTATCATACATCTGTTAGGTCAACATGGTTACTATTTCCTGGTTCTGGAGAAAAAAGTTGGAAGAAGCAGAAAGTTGATCAGTTTTCAGAACAGTGACATGCATGTCAAAGATATATCACTGGAAGGGGGTATCTTCAGCATGCATTTTTCATGTCAGCTTTCATATCAAGGACAGTTGTACATGTACATAACTGCCTGACCCCCAGTACAAACAGTCAACACTTCCAGTAGATACAGCCAAAATGTTTAGAAAGATCTCTTTTCAAAAGAATGAAGCAAGTAGCTAATTTTACGGCATTTTCTGTTTCCATCTAAAGAGCATCTCCCTGGCATGCTGTAGCCTGGGTACCATACTCCATAGTTACCGCTGGCTTTCTGTTGTCACTGGCTAGCCCAGGTACCATCCTCCATAGTTACTACCACTGGCTCTCTCTTGTCGTGAGCTACCTGTTGTCTCTGGCTATCACGGGTACCATCCGTTGTAGTTTAATACTGCCCTCTCTCTCTTGTTGCTGGCTACCAGTACCACAGAACGGTAACTACGGAGGAGGTACCCAGGCAGGCTAGGCAAACTGACTGCAGTGCCAATTGTTTTGGCTTGATGTAATCAGAGGGGCCAGGCCAAGATGAAAACAGCCAGCCCAGGGATGTTGTGGTACCCATGCATGGCATTCCAGACTGATGCTAATCATTAACACCTCAGCTCAGCTCCTGGTGAAACCAAACCAGGAGAACTTGGAAAGGGGTGAGATGGAACTTTCCAAAGGAAGCTTCTCCTCGCAAATGAATCATAATGAAGGGAGAGATGTATGTGTACTGAAAGGAGACATATGCATGTATGTGTACTATCCCGCTGAGCATTGCAACTTTGATTTACTTACTCTAGCTCTTGTGTCAACGACCCTCGTAACTTTGACTGAACTGAGAAAACAGCTGATAAATACTTGTGTTTGCATGTATTCCTTGCAGATTTTTATTGGTAAAAGTAGATTCTGTATTAAATGGCACATTAATATAGAAAAATTCTCTTTTTTTTTGTAAGGTCAATATAACAGATTTTTAGTTTCCTTAAATTAACAGCAGGTGACAGACCTTTAAAGTAAGCATTCTTTGGTTGATGACAAGTCTGAAAATCATGTGAAAATTATATTTTTGTTCCTCTACTTGGTACAACTAAAGAAATTCACTCATTGCAATCCGTAGTGGCACATGTCATGTACATTAGCAGATAAGATTATGCCCGTCACTGCATGCCACTGGTGATTCAACAAATCTATTTACACCCTCTTTCAACTAGAGGCTGCTACCACTGAGTGACCAAAGATTTGCCAGGGTGGTCAAGAAATTTATAGATCAAGAACAATGTTTTTTTTACATTTTGTGTGTTTTGTCCTTTACACCTTGCATCCAATCATGATGGAGTCAAGGGTTATGCAAATCCAATTTTGGTTGCTGCATCATCGCTCATCAATCACCATCTAGAGGAAAGGGGGCTTTAGAGTTTGATGGCCATGTCCACAGATAGATTGATGTCCTGTATAGCTACTAAGGCCTGGTGACCTGTCCCTACTTAACTGTCTATTTTTACCCCCCCTGACAGTCTAACCCATGTTTTGTAAAGTCCAGTTCAGGAGATGAATAATGACTCATCTATTGACCCATAAGCACGAGTGGGATTCCCGGATTTACAGCGATGCCGAAAATTCACGCCTCCATTTCCTGGTAAACATGGCCTGGTACGTTTCAACCTGGAGCAGAGGAGGATTAAAAGCCTTGTTTACATGTCCAGTCAGACCTGAGGTTGTGAACAAGATCTACCAAATTTAGGATTGCTACTCACTGAGAATTTCTTCTGTGTGAACTTCTTTTCCATTAGAGAACTGGACAGTTTTATTGTCACATACAAGTAATGTGTACAGGGCTCAAAATAATTCTTTCTGCATACCTGCAATGGTGCAGGTATCATTTGAAATAACCTGCACCAGACAAATTGTACCTGCACCACTTTATACTTAAATAGATTTTATGGAGTATGGATCAAACTAGAAACCATTTGAATTCTTTATGTAGCATTTTTTTGGTGGTAACAAATAGTACAGAATATACAGACACATTACAGGGATTGTGCAGGTTCATACAGTACTATTTACATAAGACATTTCAAATACCAATGGGCACCGATTTCACACTGTTTCTCTTACATTAGTTCTGGTTTTTATCTGTGTGCTGAACAAAGTGCCACCCACAGGGAAGGTAACAGTGCGTGTAATGTTAACCTTTTATCTCTGGTTCTCATGTCTGATGGTTGCTGTACAATGTATGTGGAGGTCCAGGTTGCTGTCCTCAGGTCAAGGGTTTTTAGCTCCGTCAGTCATTCAGATACAACGGACATGGGCCGTTGGGTATACCAACTTTCATCGTACTGTGGTGGTGAACTTTTCCTCACTACTTCAGTACGTGTATATATCATCTATCATTGCTATATTTGTATATCTAGGTCAGATGACATGAGATTAAAGTTTGAGACTCGGCTTTGCCATGAGAGTTAGATAATGTATGAGATACGCTTCAAGATATTCTTTATCCAAACATGAAGGAAAAGGATACCAAAAGCAAAGCAAACATTTCAACACCTTCTATAAATACAGTGTTAGTTGAGTAGAAGGCATCATATAAGCACCTGTGCTTTCTGCCCAATACTCATTAAACATATGTGAATAAAAATAAAATAAAAAATAAAAATACAGTGTTGGTCACAAAGGAGAACAGTATCTGGTGCAGAAGTTGATGCAAACTTCTCAATGAATAGTTGAAGTGTCCCATGTTTTACTGTTTGTACAGTGAACACTGAAGTGGTGCATAGGAAATCTACTCATGTCTATCTGACATACATGATTGTCAATTCAGCAACGGTTTTTGGCAAAAATTTGAATTGCCCCGAATTTGCTGCCACAATCAAGTTAGCATGCTAAAGGTTAAAAAAAATTGCAACAGTGTGGTAGGCTAGGACCTTCAATTTGGGCACATTCCTCTTGCCCTTCTGCTTCTCTGAGCCTTGCCCCCACACTAAAGGGAACACATGTAACAAGGCCATAATGAGCTTAGAGATATCAATGTTGTTCTTACAGCAATGGCAGGAATGAAGGAATGTAACCTATAGCATTTGTTGTATGCCCTAGGCCTCTGAGGAAGCACTTATCATGCAGTAAAAATGAGAAGCTATGTGGTGCTGAATAGTGTGAGGGTACGGGGGGTTAGGGCTGCCTTGGTTCAAAGATGGTGAGACATTCTTACAGTCCATTTTCAGGTGTGGTAACAGTCATCGGTAAGTGAGGCATAGTCGTAACGCAGCTGTGTAAATGAAAGGTTTGACCATGACATGTTTTGTCCAATCAATACCCACACAGTAGCGCTAGTACATGTATGTAACATTCAGAAGGTCTCCAATATTGCAGGGGGAAAAACTTGAGGATGACTTTGAATCCTGCATTCTGGAGACTGACTACATATAATGTAAGACTTACATATTAATACAATGTAGTTCTATATTTTCCTCCTGAAAGTAAAAAATGACAAGATGAAACAAAAATAATTCTCTTGCATCTACATGTACATGTATTTATGTACACTACCTCCAAAAGTGACCCTAATTCTCTTTGGAATGTGGAAAGCAGTTGTAACAGCTGGAACCTCTTGGAAAATGACCAGACAATTTAAGAACTGTGGCAGAGGACCTATCCTTGCTAATCAGTTCAAGATCCAATTTATCAGGAGGAAGGAAAATGACGATTTTCTTGCCAAAGCTGTAAAATGACTGAGGTAGATGTTAACAACAACATGATTCCTTAAAGGAACCATTTACTTTTCCCAAATATAAGAAAAATACTAATTCTTAAGAAACATACATTGTATACATATAGATGTGTTTTCCTTGTTCTTGATATCACAGTCATGTAGAAAGTACTGAACATGTATGTAGAAAATCCTTTTGTTCACATGGAGTAAAAGGCATGATATACAATGTATCTACTTTGGCTGTTCATTTAAAAGGTTAAATTTCCCAGACGCTTCATTTTCACACCTGAGGTTTGGAAGTGTAGAGGCATCTGCAGTGTTTTGGTATCTGTGAAACTCAGTGCAAGGGAAACTGTTAAATGTCAAGGTAATGTGGGATGATGAGGAATGGCTTTGATGTTGACTTCTGCATACTTGGAAGGTCCTGGGTCTGCTTCCCGAACAATGAGTCCCTTCTCTCAGAAGGTGGCCGTGTTTAGAGTACAGCTCAGCCCCTGAGACTTGGTTTCTATCTCATATCAGAAATGAGATAATTCTCTTCTTCATGGGAGTGTGATATGTACTGATTAGGTGGGCCCAGGGGGTGGTGTTCTGTACTTGACCTTGTGTGACCCTCAGCAGGTAGCTCAATGGTGTTATGTCTATAATGCAGGAGGAGATTTATTGGAGCTGGCTGGGGTTCCCTTGTTATTAACTGGTTTCTGAACTACCGGGCATGTTTGAATAACCTTCTCCCTGCTAGCTCACAACAGTTGCAGTTGATGCATGGATCCATCCACAACTTAATCTTAACATTCAATCAAAGATATATTTTAATGAGTTGCTACTCTGAAATTGTGAAGATTTTATCATGACAAAGAAGTTGTTACCTCAGTTCCAGAGTTATTTTTGCTGCCCCCAATCAAAATTTCCTACTTCTTCCCTGATCAGATTTTACTTTTTATGTTCCCTTTCAGATTCACCATGTTCTACTAGTAAAGATGCTCGTACAGAATTAATGAAGTACTCCCTCTGTAAAGTGTTGTCCCTAATGACCCCTGATCTCAGCTGCATGTAACACAACAGAGTTGCTCCTGTATGTAAATGTCATCAATTAACCACTTATGGGCAAAGATGCTGCTACTCAGAAATGTTTGTTTAACTTACCGTAATTCTGTATTCTTGGAACAGCTGGCATGGTTCCAGGAACTTTTGTAAGTAGGTATTTTGCCTAATGAACTGTCATCTTCACCTCCGGTAAATCTTTTAAAAGGGTGGGCACAAGTGAGTTTGAAGTGGACAATTATCTCTAATCACTCTCCCAGCAGTGCAGAATTAGTATAATTGGTGGAAAGCTTGGGGTTCCTTGAACTGCGTGGAGGGAAGCCATCATCACCTGTTATGGTGTACATGAGTAGAGCTCATTAGTTTTAAGGACCTGTCCTGGTCTATTGCCAGTCCTTAATGAAGGAGAAACTCTGATAAAAACATGTTTTCAAAAAGGTTATTTTGAATGCCATCCTCGGTTGATCAACTTTTGTTTTCACTAGGATGAATATATACACATGTAATTACTGTATTGTGAAATCATACATTCAGCACAAGTGTTACGGCTGCCACATGTACAATACCTGTAGTAATGATTTAGCATTCCAAATTTGACAAATTTTAGTTTTCATATTAAACATTTTGATTTTGCAGATGAGGTTTGGTAGAACCTTCTATACTGGTGTTAAAGAAAGGACACTACACATCTAACAGCTGTAGGATACGTGTAACTTTTGTTGTTTAGCTGGCCACCATACATGGCTCTTTCATCACTTCCAGAGAACCATTTTTCATGGCGTGGCCCGTTCTGTTTTGGCAACTTCTCTGGCATTTACACAGAAGCACTGAGGACAGAAAATACAAGTCACCGCAAGGTTGCCTGCAGGGAATTTTACTTTCACTTAAAGAAAGGAAATGTTGCTTTTGTAGACAATTATGCATACTTTCCTAGAGAGGATCAGTTCCTTCTGGCAATCAAGGAGAATGAGTAGGAGGAAGAAACAGCAGTCTCTCACCAGAACAGACACTGACGTAATGTTGGCAGAAGAACAAAGCAGCGAGGAGGTGTAGAGTGAACCAGGAGAGCAAAAACAGTTTTTTCTAAACTCTATGAGAAGAGTAGAAAGATGTTTCTACAAAACAAACAACAGAGAATCTCAGAATGTTATCTGGTATAGCATCTCAGCAATACAACAGGATGGTGTGTCACCTTGTTAGGGTTACCTGAGTTTTACCCATTGGGCATGACAGACAACATCCTGTGTACAGCAGTAGGATGGCACTTATCGCCCATTCTTCGTTAACGTGTGCAATTGCTGTCGCATGATAGTAGCGGGCCACCAAGTTTTAAAAAGAAGCAATAACTGCGTATCTTGTGCTTTCCTGTTATCAGTACATGATAGTAATATACTAAGTTATGTTTTACCGCAACTGTCAGCTGCCTTCGGGTCGTCCAGGCGAAGATTTTGCTAAGAAACACGCTAAAATCACCTGTCGCAACCACTAGTAACGCACAAAACGTCGGGTTCAAACAATGAAAACGTGTGAGTTGACTTAATTTTCAGTCATAATCTACACCTATCCACCAAACTGTCTTGCCAGAGGTGGATGAACTTGTCCAGCTGGCGTCCATACTAAATCTGATGCCGTTTTAGTTTTGTCGCAAGGTTTTGTCTAACCTACGTTATGGAAAGATAGACGGGTATAATTCGCCCACGAAAAGACATTTCACAATAATTTTCACACTGTCTTATCCGCTAGACTGTGTTTTTGCGAAACAAATCCATGGCAGGGAGAACAAAACACGAGTATCGGAAAAATGACAACAACAAACAGCGTCAGGCCGTTTGTCAATTTTCAATTCTAACCTACGTTATCATGGTTATTCCATTGTCGTGGCACTGAGATTAGAGACAGATACTTACACTTCCATTCATCAGAAAGAGGGTCATCAGATATACATTTGCATGTAAAGTTTATAGTGTAAGGGCTGACGGCTTGGATTGTATTGATCATCATAAGCATAATTCTAACCTACGTTATCGTCTAACCTACGTTATCATTTTTTTCTTCACTGTGTTATCGAATTTACAGGAAAAGGATACGATGCAAAGTTCGATTAACAGCATTTTATCAACTGTTACAATACTGTAGTTGGCTTTGTCTTGTACAGAAGGTTTAATCTCCCTGCTTTAATCTCCAAGCAGATGTAGCACGTGAGCTTGTTTTGGCTATTTGGTGGTGTCTTTGGTGGTTTGTTCCGGAGATTACCATTTCTACAGACAAAAAACTTAATATCTCGAAAAGTATAGGTGGTAGCACCGTACAAAATTGGCCAAAGATAGTCGACAATACTGGTAACAAGTTCAGCACATTTGTAAGGTATTTGGAAGAACTTTATTTTTCACCATTTTCTACCCCCAATTGCACACGTTAACGGAGAATGGGCGTTATACTACATGTACTAGACTTGTTTCCTGCCCAAGTTGGTGAGTTCATGCCCTGGGTATCCTATGGACAGCCAAGAAACTGTCACTTCAGAAAGACTAACAGTGGAGTAACTCATCCATCTTGTGAAAGTTTGGCAAGATGGAGAGATGCTGGCATAGATAGTGGACCTTGGTCTAAAGTTATAAGCAAGAAATTTGGATGGTACCAATAAGTTGTCAGGGAAAGCTATGCAAGAGGACTTTGCAACTAGAATGAGATTTGTGTCAACACAGTTGTTGAAATGTGGATTGAGATCGATTTTATCTTTTGCTTTAGAATATCTCAGGACTTTGCACTTATAGTAACAAGGAATGATTATGCAAGGATGTTCCTTATGTTATATTCCCTGTTAGCAACCAGATCTGGTGCAATATCCTAGTGGGTAGAGTGCTTGCTTTGCATTCGGGAGGTCACAGGTTCAAACTAAATACTAGAGATCAGAGACAAAAGATTCCTCTAAGTTCATTCAGGTCCCCCAATGTTAAAAGGTCACTATCCATGTAGTCCATAATAGTTAGCAAAAGAATTAGAAACAGACTACTTTTTATAAGACACAGGTCAGATTTCATATCACTTGTCCCAGTGGACAAGATAGTATTGCAGAAAAATGTCCAAGTAAATCTTTAAATAGTTTTATCATCAGTTGGTTTTAACCTTTAGTATAAAGGGCAGGGATCTGGCAATCACAAGGGCATGACCCCTGTCTTATAAGACATGGATCTTAATAAAGATGTACTGAAGTATTTCTCTTGGTAGATTCAGGTTTTCATAGTATTTATGTGTTTGGCAAAGTTTGATTTTCCCTTAGGAAAACTATTATATTAACTGCTATAATTATCATTAACGTATGAATTTCATTCTCCTTTTCCAGCTTGAGAAGAAAACCCTGGAAAGATTCACCAACCATGACAGGGTCGTGGTCATCAGAGGTCACCCCAAGGTCATTGCCAGAGATCTGTCTTTGTACGAACAAGCATTCCACAAACACGGCTTCTACGTCCGGCTGCCTGCAGGTTTCAGGTCCAACATTACTGGCTTCTCCAACTATTCCTCCAGCTATGAAGGTGAGTCAAATGAGAGGTGTGCAAAAGAATTGATATTAACATTGCAGTTACCTTCTGCTCTTTTCTGTTGTTACATTCGATGCTCTCATTTGCTTGCAAGTACTTTGCTAGATTAATTAGGGGTGTGACATTTGTCACACAATTTAACGATCGGAAAACTTGCATTGACTTTGATGCAATGTGTGTATGCATGGTTTTGCATACCATTTAGGGATTTGAAAGATTAACACACCCACTGTGTCTCTGTACCAACAAAATACATCAAATGTGAAAAGTAGTGAAAGCTGACTCTCGAGAAATACATACTGTTACACACCACATGTACTTCTGGGAAATCCATGGTATTCCAATCTCTAACTGCATTTAGTAAACAATCATGGTTCCTAACAGGTGATGGACTAATGAGACAGGGAAGGACTTGTGGGTGTCAACAGGTGTCTGGTACATGTCCGCTGAGCATAGGACAATGTGTGGTATCTTAAAGGCAGGAAAACATGTCTTGAAAAACGTCACGACTGTCTGTACCAATGTCTTGCATAATTAAAGGCAGTTTTTAACAATTCATGGAATTCAAGAGGTAGAAAAACAGATCCTGGAAGATATCACAACTGTCTTCTTCAGTGTCTTACAAAATAACAGAATGTTTTACAATCCGTGGTATTTGATAGGGGGAAAAACATCTTGAAAGACGTCACAACTATCTTGTTCAAGGTCTTACATAAACATGGAATATTAAACAATTCATGGTATTCAGCAGGGAGAAAAACAAGTCCTGAAAGACGTCACAACTGTCTTGTTTAATTTCTCAGGATGACAGGGACTGTAACATATCAGCCCAGAGCTCATGTGAAATAGATGACCCCAGAATATGATCAGGCAGGGCTGTCTGTTCTGATCCTGTTCAACAGTATTATGGATGTGGGACTATGGGGTACAGGTGACACATGACAAAATCCAGAGAGGCAAGGTCACCCAAAGTAGGCAGCAAAATGTTCACAAACACAGGTCAAGTTTCTGTATAGAATATTTGTAACACTGTCAGAATAGTATAGTGACAGTAGGGGTACATAAAGTGGAATTTCATCACATTACTGGTCCTGAAAAAATTGTTGTGTACACGTGACCTGTTACTTTAAGAGTTGTCATCAAATGTAGCCTGGATGCCAGACCCGTAGCACACTAGTTATCCTGTGTGCCAGGATAACATGGGTCTGGCATCCAGGCTACATCAAATGTGGACAGCTTACTTTTTATAACTTATAGACAAGCTGTCAATAACGTAGAATGTAGTGTAACTTTGCGCCCACAGAAGCTATATGGACAACCAAGTTTCTTTTAAAAAGTATGTGAATGGAACGTGAAAGGACTGAGCTTTACTGTAATCTAAAACCCAGTGTTGAAAGGGGACATGAGAGATGCTGCCATGAATTCTGCTCCTAGTCAGGATGGATGAAGATGATTTCCCACAGGAGAGTTGGCAGCCATTTTGGTACCAAGATTGATAAAGCCTGGAGTGATGAGGGACTGTCCAGCAGACACACCTACATTACATGTTGGAAGCTGCCAGTCAACCTTACAAATTGGAGATAAGCTATTACAGTTTTGACCTCAGCTATTATAATTTTGACCTTGTACATTACCATCTAGTATATAATGAATCACATTTAGATACAAATTTCTAACAAAACAAATTGGTGTACATGTAACGTTACATGTAGATCTACCATTCGTCCATTACCATACTTTTGGCTTACTAGTATTTCTTTGTATATTTTTTGCAGAGAAAATATCCTTTTAGATGCTTAGTTGAAAAATGAACATGTACGTTATGTATTTGCAATGCTATGTTATATACATAGCAAAGTCCAAGATTGGCATCTTAATGATATTTCAGTCTGTATACTTTGCTGAGGTCTATAACTCATACAAAGACACTTGTTTACTTTGCAATGTTCTCTACACTAACCAAAAGAATCCAATGCTTCCTGGGAAGCCTTTAGTGGTTAACCACAAAATGGTTAACTAAATATTTACGTGCTATGGAGGGTAACTTTCTCCCCTGGAGTGGATGAGGTGGATTATTATCAGTCTGACTATAGCCAGGCGTAATTCTCTCCAGACTTCTATCACCTTCAGGAATCCAAATATTTGCAGAGAGTCAGATAGATGCTGTGGTTTTATTAATGCCAGGGTGGCTGAGGTTAGATATTTGGAGGCAGTGTACAGATGTGCTATAACTTCTGATACATGTATTACTTGTGGTCTTTAATAATCTCTGTACCAGTACAGTTGACTTTGTGTGCCAACAGATAATGGTGGAATGGGCTGCCTTATATAAAGGTTCTCAATATGTAGTCATCTGCTGGAACAAAGTTCTATCAAACTCTTGCCTCCCCCATTAAAAAAAAAAAATACATAAATATCTGCCTGACTGATTACTGTCTAGTGACTTGATATTGATTCAGTAAAGCATTCGTTCTCTGAAGATACATGTACATGAAAGATTCCAATCCCGAATATTTTTGGGAGGCTTTAGATTCTGTACCTCTAGACTTTACATTCCCTTGGTTGTTGTGAGTAGTGTAGATGTCCTTCCTAAAGTCACATACTTTGACATTGCAATTCTTTGTTGTTTGAGGCTTTCTTTCAAATGTTTCTTTTAAATATTCTGATCACATTTCCAGAATGGTTTTCAGATTATAGATCAAATTTGCCGACCCCCTTTCAAGAAGTGTGGTTTTGAATCACAAGTTCAAAGTGTTGTGAGTTCAAGAAAAGTTTCCAGTCTGGAGAGTTTTGACTGGTAAATGTATAGCAGGTGTGAGGTGTTGTGGTGGAGTGTGTCCGCCCTATCTCCCTACAAGGCTTGGCAGACTGCAATCTGGGACAGACTTAGGTTAAGGAGACCCAGAGGCCTCATCTTCTTGTTCCAACTACTAACCTCAAACACGAACCTGTGGGTCAGGTTCAAGTTCATCCCATCATTTTTCCTATGGAAGATACCGTGTGTGTGGAGGGGAATGTATAATGAGTACAATATACAATGAAAAACTTCATTTAAGAGAATGTTATAAGAGAAGTCTAGAAGGCAAGGTATGTCAAGGGACAAAAAAATACAAGATTTCGAAAACAAAACAAGACTGGAGATCCAGTTCTGTATCTGTATCTGTTATCATTATCAATTCACCACACTTCTTTTATTAGGTGATTCTTATGAAGAATTTTGATGCTAAATTTTCCCAAGCCCCCTTTCACAGCCTTCACCTTCCTCCATCTGGAAGTGTTCCCCCAGCCTGGCACAGTTCCATAATATTTGGAGGTGCCTTCAGTCCAGGGCATCTTTCATTACCTGTCATAGGGAGGAAACGTGTGCTAGAATACTAAACACAAGTTAACTACTTCAGGATGTATGGCAGACTTCAAAGTTTTGTGAGACACAAGAAGCATAGTTTATTCCTTCTCCTTCATTTATTCCTTCAAAGAGTACTAAATCATACTGTTATTTCAACACAAAGAGATTTGTTACTAAAAGGAATCACATCAAAGTCTGAGCTGACACAGTATTTTGTGTATCAAGATTTAAACACTGAACCTGGTAATTTTGTCAATAGTAATCCGTTCATAGATGGAGCTATCATGGATTTTGGGCATGAAATTCAATTGACCTACCAATGCAAAGGCAACTTTTCTTTTTTATGTGCCTATTATTTTATCATTGTAACGTATATTCATAAATTATGTCCTAACTTGCGTTGCTTTATATCAAGGAGTCAATATCATGAATATTGCAAAGAGCCATAAAACTGGATCTGAAATGAGAAAAAAAGATTGACCAGTTACAATCTCTATGATAAAACACATTAAATGTTGTCTAGAGAGCCTATAGCTGTGAGCCCAAATCTTCAGGGAACTGTACTTTGTCTCTATGCCTGTAGGTGGTTACCAATAGATAAGTATACAGATGTATTAGAACAAGTGTTTGGTCCATGGAGATTTTGGTATCTGTTCCATCTGTGAGTGTTGTGACAGGGCAGTGTGCTGAGGTGTGCCACACACACATGTGGCTGCAGGCAACCATGTCCGACTGGGTTTAGGGAAACAGCTTCTTTTTAAACTAAGGTATTTTTCGAGGTTTTGGGTGCCTTGATGTGTCACAACACATCACCAATGGAAAGTGTCAAATTGTATCAAATACATGTGTACTATTATTACATACATGTATATTCAGGGACCACTTGTTGCACACTGACAAGATTTGCAATAGTCACAAGCAAAGTTGCCGATTTAAAAGGAGACAGACTCTGTCTCGACTCTCAAAACTGACTTAGCTTCACATATGAAAAGTACGCTAAACTTAAGTCTCACATGCCTTGTTGCTGTGTCATACAGTCCAGGCTGATTTTGGTAGACTATACGCCTTAAAAATATTATACAAAATTTCTTAAATGGCTTCAAAATGTTTAGAACAATATGAGATTAAAGAAAAAAAAGGGACACTCTACATGTATGTCATTTTCTGATATCTGGTGTGAAATATTTGATTGATTATTTACCAGATTTCCCAACCACAAGGTTCCCCATGTTTCGGTCCAGACTTCCGAGTAATGTCCTATCTACATCCTGAGGTCAAAACCACTCCACTATCAGGACTCTGTAGGTGGCCATACCTCTGACTGATAACATTTGGTGCAGACAAAAGTCAGTAAAATGCCCCTGTTCCACTCCCAGTGGGTATGTTGGTAAAATACAGCTAGTTGTGGAAGGAGAAGGTTATCTCTACAAATATAGAATACGTAATGAATGACCTAGAAACATACTTCTAGCCACCAGATTAGATGGCTGTAAAGTATGTACTGTGATACTGGTATGAATAAAGGGAAGCTGACTGACTGTTGATTAAACAATTTGGAGAACTTTGCTTGGAATTCAGTTCAGTGGCACCAAAAGGAATTAAATTCTTCCCTTCAACAATGTGTAATGTTGTCACAAATGATTGTGTAACTCCTCGATAGGGTAAAATCTTCACTGTTTTATTGACTCTGGAAGTAAAGTTTTCTCTGTTGTGATTACAGATGTGCAATTGTTTGAAGCGACTGTGGAACAATCACAGGATGCCCCGCAGCAGTCCCACCATGCATTGCTGGAGGGGGAGAAGGAAGGGTGGATGGTGCTCTTGTGTATGACTTTCACAGGTCAGTCAATAGACTATAGGTCATACATGTACCAAAACAGTTCTTGATTTGTCTACTGTGAAAAGGAGATACACTTTGCAATATGTATAAGACTAGTATAAAGTCTATCTTACAGATGACAACTTAGAAATGTTCACAAGTAAGCTACAGTTGCTAAACATATGACGATTTTGTCACAGAATTCCAACTACATGATGTATCCAGTTTTCTAACCTAAGGAATGACCTTAAGAAAAGAAAGAAAGAATTTAATAATCTTTTGCTACAGATGGAGACACTGGTGAGGGCATGTGTCTTCACAAGGCCACATATGGGCACCTCAAACCACATCAGAAGGTAACATGAGCATACTCAGTAGTGAATGCATTTCATAGTGAAATACAGTACTAGAATTTAAGGTGATCATAGCCTTTGAAGAAATGTGATTCAATGGAAAAATTGTGGAAATCTACAAAATTGCACATATAACTACATATTAAGTTCTCAGCCTAACCTAATGATGTGTGGTAACTTGCAGGTGAACAGAATCCCGGGTGTGAGGACGACTCTGTGGAGGAAGGACGGGTTCTGCCACACCATGTCAGCAGCCAGGAAAATCCCAGGTGCATTTTCCCCTAACTGTCTATTGGCAATGATGTCATGTTCTGGAGACTAGTTAGGCAGTTTGCAGTCCTTTTATCTGTTATTTCCTGAAATTAGAGCCACTGAATAAAGAGAGTCTTTTTACACATCCAAGTGTTTTATTCAGAAGTTTCAGTGATTCTCTGTCACCTTCCTCAGGTTCTGACTGGTTCACATTGCACAGCACAGGTGTCACTGCTATAGTTTCTTTATTCAGTGTCTTACCAAGCTGATGAAACTATTCACGGAAGTTAGCCACCATTTTGAGATGCAGCCTGTAACTTTCCTGATGTCCCTTGTACCCCAGCCCTGCGGAGAAGTCCCCTGGCACCCATGTGCTGGGTCATGCCTCTGGAGTTTGAACAGTTCCTGAGCGTGGCTGACGCTGTGGGAGGGGAGGCCAAGTGGGTCTTCAAGTCCATCAACCCTGGAGGAAACATCTACATCCTGCAGCCGACCAAGGACAGGGACTATGCCAGGATCAAACAGTAAGTCTCCAATCATGGGTCCTTAGAAAGGGTTTCTAATAAGTTCAACATGTTGCAGATAACACTACATTGATTTCTGGATACACAGCTTTGGTTAGGGACGTCCCTCGGATAGGACGTAAAATGGAGGTCCCGTGTTTGGGAGAGCCACACCCCATGCACGATAAAGAACCCACCACACCCTTCGAAAAAGAGTAGGGGCATGCCCCGGTGTGCGATGGTGCAATTTCTACAGCGACTGGCCTCAAGGTTAGCCCTTAATAATAGCCCAGTGCTAGTTGGGCAGCCTTGGCTGTGTCTTCAGCCGAATAAATAAATAAAAGAAATAAAATAACACTACATGTTCAAACAGTAAACCAGCTATAATGTTACACAATTTTGATCAGCATATTGCTCGTGGTTATGGTGCACAAGTTACATGAGCTATAATTATTGTTTTACCTGTTTCTCTGTCGTTGTTTATTGGTATTTTTTTCTGTTTTCTATGAATATCCCACATTAAGTCAACAAATTGAGGAGAAGAATGGATCTTTTTGTCATAAACCAGTCATCACATAAAACAGTCATTACATTTTCTAACAAACAAACAAACAAACAAACAAACAAACAATCAACTTTTGTGTCTTGGATCTCTGAAATTTACTGGTTAAAAGCAACATTTTACCCATCAATTGTTACTTTCTCTTTGTAGATACAGGACCAGGAAAGCAGTAGTCCAACAGTACTTTCCCAATCCTCTGCTGATATTTGGGATGCCAGTCAGCATACGTGCGTACGTGTTGGTGACCTCTGTCTCCCCCCTCCGAGCCTTCCTGCACTCCGAGGGGCTGGTTAACTACAGACATGACTACCAGAGGAGCTTTAGAAAGGTTTGTTTGCAAAAAGTCTTCCTGTAAGATGAGCAGTGATCCACAGTCATTCATTCTTGTACACTGTGCCATTGTGTGAAAAGTGTTCTTGATTACCTCCTCTTTCAACTGTTTGAATATACCTGATTACAACAGGAGAAGAAATGTTTAAACTTTACCACTGGATAATATTTATTTGTTCAGACGTTTCAGATGTCTTTCCAATCAAACAAATAAATATTATCCAGTGGTAAAGTTTAAACATTTCTTCTCCTGTTATCAACAACCTGGATGACTAATATTCACAAGCATACCTGATTACAGAATCAGCACCAAGGACAGGTACTAAACAAGAACACCTGTCCTTGGTGCTGAAACGGTTATCAGGTATGTTCTTACACTGTTGGAAGAGTGGGTATTTAGGAACATTTTTCACATGATGGTACAATATATGATTACTGAAGGATCCAGTAAGTGTAACTACAGCTATTTTCAAAGTATAAGAGCAAATTGATAATATTTTATGGTGTTGGTATCTCACCTTTTTTGCTAAGCAATTGGGTATTTGGTAAGGTAACACCAAAAAAAGGTATTGATCACTCCTGTAGTTATTGTCAATGAATAGATTGCAGAAGTAATTTTCTATGCATACTTTTCTGTCCTGCCAGGTCCCCAGTAGGATCTGGTACTTTGGTCAGCTGCGGCAGTACCTGTCCCATAACCACGGTGCTGAGGCAGCGGAGGTGGCCTTCAGGAACATGCAGTCTGTCATCACACAGACCCTGCTGGTGTCCGAGTCAGCTCTGGCTGCACACTTCGGAGGGTACTCCGCCAACCCTATGGAGGGACTCTACAAGTAAGTTACAGGATATTTTTTCACATATCATATACCCTTTCTACATTGGTTTGAAATGGATATACTTGGTAGACAATCATTCTTCAGTGACATGCAACACGGGTTCTGTTCAGAACATTTCCTTTTAGCTGGGTATTGATTTGAAAGGAACTGAAAGAGAAATGCACTAAGAGTTGAAGCCAAAGGACATATGTATGTAGACTGTTACTGGTAAGTAAAAGCACAATGTAAAGCACAATGTGTTTTTTTCCCTTTTTTTCCTTCCACACAGATGCAAGAACTGTTTTCAGCTCCTGGGGTTTGACCTTATTTACAACTCATCTCTCTACCCAATGGTGTTAGAGGTAGGTGGCCATCAAATGTGTATGCTTTTTTGGGGAGAGGGGATCTGTTGATGGATCTTAAATTTATCTCTCTCTGTCTACCTCTATCTACAGTATGATAATCTAAAACACTGAGCCTATATGATGTGATACTACAAAGGATTATGGGCTACTGTATTTGACATTTAACATTTTTTTTGGTCAAAGAATTTGCTATGGTTGGGGGTATTCACTAAGTTGTGTACCTGTCACCCTATAGGTCAATGGGCAGCCTCACATGCAGGTCTCCCTGAATGTAAGTTCTCAAATCATGTTACTGTCTGATCAGCAGAACGGCATGTACTTCAACATATACATGTAGATACCTAACACTTTGCATGGATTTATCCCGTTGCATGTCACTTTGCATGTCATTCATTCCCCTAATCTGCTACATCACGACTGTAGTTAACTCTTAGCTGCTCATCATGACTGTGGTATTATTTCTCCCACATGCTGCAAGGAGTTTGAGAATGAAACCACTATAGCACCTCAGGTATGTGAGCTACAGGTATGAGATGTGGTGTTGTAAAAATGGTGGTGTTAAACATGTTTTTGTGACTCGAGTGTTTCTACTGTACTGTCAAATACTAAAGGTGTTTGGGAAAAACTGTAAAGCAATATAGTCACATTGTTACTTTGACTTGCAGAATTCACTCCAAATGATAACAACCAAGTTCTGGGAACAACATATCCTGTCCATTTGGATGGAAAATAACTTTAAAGCCTTGCATATCTTTAATATCTGCCTGGTTAAGGGAGCTTATTTGAAAGCACAAAAAAAATGCTCTTTCTGCCTGCACAGAATTATGGTTAGGATTTACACGTACATGTAAAACAAATGCAATTTAACCCTATTTTTCTGCTGTGTTCTGACACTAAATTGCTACTCCAAACACTCACTTGTAATATGCAATGTAATAGATGTCCAGTAACAACTGAAGGAATAATAACAACACTGACCTTGCACAGGATGAGGGCTGGGCCAGTAACTCCATCAAGCAGGACGCGGCTGAGGACATGGTCGGGATGCTGTTCTCTGAGCAGCTGGTTGCCATGGAAGTAGCCGACGCCCTGGAGGAACTGGAGCTGAATGTTGGGATATTGGTATGTGTGTGTTGGAAGTTTTATGTAAAAATTTTACTTTTCAACTCTATCAGTAATGATCATTCAATTTATAAGTTATGATTGATGATATTTAACTATCTAGGCAAATGTGTTTGAGAATACATGTTTTTCTATCCCTCCCTGCAGGGTGTGAACTGCCTCCCCTCCCATGAGTACTGCCTGACAGAGGAAGACTTGGAGTACATCCTGGACACAAGGAGGGAGACTGTCAACAGGGGCAGCTTCATGCAGGTCAGTGTGCCTGTGTAGAATTATTCATCCTCATAGTTATGTACAAAATGTATGCTGGACGTGTCAGATGTCAGATGGTACACTCCAAAAGTTCTCATTTGTGAAAGATATAAATGTCACCTAAAGCTGGTGGAGCTGTCCTTTTATCAGTTATGACAAAGTATCAATGAGCATTATAATTACACCTTGTGGAAGATGGCAGGCATATCATACTGATGTTTAGAGCTGCACTGTAGGTGCAGTACTTAGTTGAGCTGCAAGGGGGCACTGCTGCACTGTTCCACAATGGTTTACACCTCAAAATGTCATGAAAAAAGACTCTCAATGTAAGTTTGTAGCAACCTCTTTTGTATGAAGGAATATAAGCTCTGCTTCATAATTTGAAGAAGAATTCTCCCTTGTCCCCACAGCTGTATCCATCTCCAGACAGTGAGAAGTATGCCATCCTGCTGAAGGACCTGAGTAGGTTTGCTGGTGTGGACATGTCGGCACCCAAACCTTTACGTGCTGGGAACCAGAGAATCAAAGACATCCTGGACAATTCCATACGTCACAACACTCCCATCATGCACCAGCTGGTGTCGGCACTGGAGCAGATGTACGCATCGCGGGAAATCGAGCGCCACAGGTTCGCCGAGCTGTCGCCTGAAGAGTAAGCCACGGAACATGTTGGAAACCTCCCCTCCCAAAAGCCATGTTGCATCCATGTTGTCCACCCACCTTCTCGCAGCTCCGTGTTTTCTGGATTTTTGTTTGGCTGTTCCTACTCCCATTCCCAAGTACCCATGTGTCTGAAAACCCTCTCATTGCCATTCTCTGGAACTTTTTACATATTCCTGGTTCACTTTTCAGAAGTCAGATCTGTACGTTTGTTCCTTCCTATGCCAGGTAGTATGTAGATCATTTATATTCTCTTCAGTCAGTGTAAAAAAGTTGCAAGTAGTTTTTGCCATGTTTGTACTAATGTAGATATGCTAACATGAGTTGACTGGGAAAAAAGTAGATGTTTGTAGATGTCTAACAGCTCTGTTGATGTAGTGCATAACTTGCAATAGCTCTGTATGTGTGCTTGCTTGCCTGCTTATAATAATGATAATTAACAAAAATTGAACTGTTTGCTCAATAGGGCCATGTTTTGGCTTGTCATATACTCCTACTTGGCTGTATGAGGCATTGTTCTCTGAAAAGTAGATCACAAGTACCAGGTTACATTGTGCATAACATTTCTGGGCCATGGGAATAACATGGATTTAATTGTTGTCACTACAATAGTACACGTACATGTAGTATCTAAATTCTGCTGTCACCATCTCACAAAAAAACTATGTACAGTCCTCAAGTAAGATGTACATGTACCATCCCTAATTGCCTGGATGACATTGTTCTATAGGGAGGAAGATGAGGAGGAGGATGTGGTGGGTCTACAGCACCAGTCCCACAGACTCATCCACAATGCCTTCCAGGATGTACCTCTTGATGGTGAGAATTTTGCTGCCAACACTGAAAAAAAAAACACCTCCGTCCTCTTAGACATAATAAGAGTTTGTATCTGTTATACAGACATGCAAGTGAATTGCCTTGGTGTACATGTAGATAATGATATATCTTACATCCACATCATTTGCCTGTTGTAAAATGAGGATGTTGCAATCCCACCTTGTCTTGATAGAGGGCTCTTGTACTCCATGGACATGTTTCTTGTCATCGTAATGTAACATAAATGTGACAGTCAGTGGCGACTTTCTGGCACCAGGCATACCTAGCTTGATTATCAGATCAAGTGAGAGCTATTGGCAAATGAATTGTTGTGTCTACTCCAATACCGGAACAACTTAATATAATTGTAGAAGTAACTTACTAACTACTGTAGTAATCACAACCAGCCTGTCTTGAGAGACACCACAAGTGTGGCCTAAATAGATAAACGATTACTTCTTCATTACTAACCTCAGGCATCTGTCTGTTTTTCAGAGAAGTACCAGAGACCGGAGTGTAATGATGGTAGGTTTTAATCTTGAAGCCATTACCTGGTCTGTTATCAATAACACTTACTGCAGTTTCACAGTAAGCAAGGTTTTCATTTACTTAAGGTCCAATACAGAAGTCTCACAATCAGCAGGAGGGAACCATTAATTTGGTACATATAAAGATGTTGTCTCCTAAAGTTCTTAGTCAATTTAGGTAGAGGGGTTTTTATTTCTGCAGGAGATTTTGCCTGTCTCCTGCTGAAAATTGAAAGCGGATGAGATTGAAGGCTGGTGGTATCTTCCAGTGCTGGGTACCCTGATAATGTTTTCCCTGCAATTGAGTAGTTCACTCTAGCCTCCTTTAACAGGCTCTGTGAGTCATGTTTTGGGGGAGGGGGGCATATATTATACAATGTGCTTTTTTTCTGATGGTTTATCAGTTTTCTGTAGTTGGTTTCTCTACAAAGGCAGGACACAAGAAACAGAGTACCAAGAATGGGGGCCTGCATGGGGGGGTCCCGACAACGCTCTACGCTAAATTTTGAGAGCCGGCTACGTATTACGCTGAATTTAGGAAATCTCTTGATTACGTTCTACGGTAAATTCCGAGGCACTACAACGCATTACGTAGAATTAAACGGCAAATTACGCTCTACGGAAAATGCGCTGATTACGCTCTACGTAAAATTAAAACGGCCGATTACGCTCTACGGAAAAGGGAATGCGGGGCCCCAAGAATGGATATGCCATCTGAAAAAAAGCACATTATAAGCCTGATTTGCAGAGCCTACTAAGGAGGCTACGCTCACTCATCCATACTAGGTTAACCTGTTGGTGACCGATGCAGAGACTAAACTTTTTATGTGCACAAAGAGAGATATCTGCAAAGAAACAAATTCAGGTGCTCAAAACTTTTCTTGTAGAAATTACATGTTCACTCAATCATAACAGTTACTGTATAGAGGTAAAGAACATTATATAACATTATATATAATTATATAACAGTATATAACTGCATAGGACTGTTGATACACAATTGTATGTGTCATTGTATTTGTATGGAGAACCATTCTTCAATTGTACTTTCTCTCAAGGGGGTTATACATGATATATGTCTAAGTAGCATAGTTCTGGCACTTACAGCACCAATATGTTTTCATCTTAAGAAAGTATTTATCCCCTAAGAGAGGTATCCATATCTGGGGTCATCAACCCCTTCATGATGTGGACATACATTGTAAACTGGCTACCAAACAAAAACTGGGGTAAACAGGCTGTCAAAAGGACTGATAGATTCTTGTAACACGAAACCTAAATGTCCAGTGGGATAATTTTCTCAACAAGTGCAGTGTATCTGTCTCATTATTGGATTTTCTGTGGTATGGTTTTAATAGATCTGGAGCCAGGCAGTCTGAGACCCCAGTTTGACACACCCCCTATAAGGTTATGAGAAAACTTCATCCTTAGAAAATATGTACAATATTTAGATATCATCTGTGTTTGACAGTTTTCAATAAGCAAATGCTTCCTTTGATGGAGTTATGCCGTCAAATAAGGTGACACTTTGGATGTTGGTTTTTTCTTGTGTAGCTGATTGTTAGAATTGGGTCACTTATCATCTAGATATCTAAAAGCAGCAAAATCATATACCAGCAATCCGCTTTAAAAATACAAGCAGATGTTGGCTGAAAGTGGGCCAGATATGCTTTTGACACAGAAGTATATCATCTGCTAGCTGTCACCTGGTCCGTTATTGTTATTTAGACCCTAGACACATTTTGGTGGCATGGGTAATGTTGATGAATGGTTATTCAAACATTTTGTCAACTGTTAAAGACATTTCAGATTGTTTGGTTGAAGGTCAAGTGTCAATGCTAGAGAGATTTTCATGGCAAAGGGCATCACCCAGCTAAGTCTGCAGTCAGGGTCACCACTACTTATCAAAACACAGAAAAGTGTGGTGCTGGCAGCACCTAAGGAAGTTCGAATGTGGTGGAAGTTACTTACATCATCTAAATTTACAACTGTCACTATATATACATGTACATACTTTGTTTAGAGACTACAAACTGGTACATCCTGATTAAATGTATTATTTTGTCATTTGTTATTAAAATGTCACAAAGCTTGGTACTAATCTTTGGACAGAGTAAGTCTTGAAGTGTTTTGCATAAATAGATCTTTAACACAGAAACACTCAAGGTCTATTTTGTGCATCAAAAATGATTGAGAGGATATTAGATTGGACAATGATGAACCAGAACCTGTCGTGAAGTGATGTGGAGAACTTTTATGGAGGACATTAGTAGTGTAACAAAAAAGGATAGGATTAAAGGAAAGAACTGATATATTGGCTTACCTCCTTTAAGTTAATACTTCATTTGATGTACCTGGTTGATCTATAATGTATTTGGTTTCATGATCACTGGCAGATAAAATCATCAGCTGAGATTAAATTGTACAGTGTCATGGCCTACGTGCATGAAAGCATGTATGACCACTGATTGAATGGCCAATTGCTGACATCAAAACTGTCTGTTTTGCCCAGACAAAGCCACCATGCCATACCTGTCAGGGGTCTTCACGGAGCCCAAGCTGGAGTTTTCTCCGGTGTTCAGCCCGCTGGTCGCGGAGTATCATGTGACTGTCCCGTACGACATGCTCCTGATCAAGGTGTGGGCCTTCGCTACCAGCTGCGATGCGGAGGCCCGGCTGGAGGAGAAGGATGGGCTATCCAGGTTTGGGACATGCTTAGTTCCTGTGACAATGACTAGAAACATGTTTACACCCCCTCTCCACTAGAGGCTGCAACCAGTGAGCGACCGACCACCGATGAACCATAGATGTGACAGATCGCTTAACTGATTTGAAAGATAACAATTATTTGTCAAACATTTTGTGTGTTTTGTTGAATTATACTTTTACATCTTACATCATTTTTTGAAATGAAATCAAGGGACACATAAATCCAATTTTATTGCCATACAGTCGCTCAGCAATTGCTGTCTAGTGCCTAGTGGAAAGGGGCCTTAGTGGCTATGACATTGTACATTATGTTATGTTTAAACACTTGATAACTCGGTCATGAAAATACATTATTTCTGTGCTGTACTCACTATCCTTACTATTTGAATAGATCAGTTATAAATCATCATAACCAGATTGTTATGAAATCTGGAGGCTTTCTCAATGTCATCTTGTTCAAGGTCAAAGTGTTTTTGTTTTACAGACCTGCTAACTACAGCCTCGGTCTGGGTGAGAACAGGATTAACTTCCTAGTGGTGGACCTCACCCACACTGAACCCTGGGTAATCAACACCTACACCCTCCACGTCTACCGGGAGCGCCACACAGACACCGAGCCCACCTTTAACCCCCGTGTGCCCCACCAGGTGTGCACAATGACACAGGTGAGTGGCAAGAAAACACCTGTTTCTAAGATATCGACCTTTTCTGTTAGAAGTGTCTTCTTGTGGTTTTGCTATCAGGAGATCAAAGTGGACAGCACCTGCCAGGAATGACAATTGACTACCATGTAGAGATTCCTAGTTTCCCTACCTTTCAAGGGTTTGTACCGTCTAGCTTTGCCTACTTATTTTAGCAGTGCTTCAGACATGATGAAAGCAGCTGCTAAATCAGAAGGCTTCAGGTAAAGCAGTGGCTTCTGTTACAAGATGGCATTGCTTTGAAAAAAGTTTTATAACCATTATATATGGATTAGAAGTGTAATGAAAGCATTTACTAACGATCTTCATGGTCAGTACTTGTCCAGACACTGGGCAGACAGGCCACAATGATATGTGCCCAGTTCAACAAGCACAAAATGTTGAAAACAGGATGATCCTGACTCCTTTTGACCCCCTTATCAGGTGATCAGTGAACATCCCCTTGGGAGGTTTTTGTTTAGACCTAAGCTTTGATCACCCCTGTCTGTTATGATGATCATGATTGGCATGAGTTGAAAAGGATCCTTAAACTGTTTCTCTTGTTTAGACAGAAAAGACACGGTACTCCAAGGATAGAAGAAAGTTTTGCAACAAAAACAGTTCAATAGTCTTGCTTCTTTCTAGCCATCAGCAGGACTTCTGACTACACAAAATTACAAATGTATACATGTATGTCCTTAAAGTTCGTTTTTAGTAGTGACCATAAAGTTCGATGGACCGGATATGTCAGGTTGATAGAGCTACGTTGCAGGGTTTTTAGTGTAGCACCTCTGTCAAACATAACTAAAATAGTGTACTGCATCAGTGGCATAACAAGCTAAAAGTGCAGTTTGAAAGTACATACGTATAAACTTGTACAGGGAAGCTAACAGCTTCGTCTTGTATGTTATCCTACAAGTCAACAGCCTACATCTGATCTCCTGACTTCTACCTCTCTATCACTGCCAGGTCATTAAATGTACGTGCTGAACAGTCCTAGGCTGTCAAAAAGAGAAAGACAGTAAGGCTATGGTCAAATCATCCAAAGTAGAAAGTTTTGTCTCTTTAATGTTTGGCACATTTGCTGTGACGTCAGGTCGTATTTGTCACCAAGGTGACAGCTTAGGGCATTGACGTCAACTCCATTTTCTGTTATCAAACGAGGGTGTCAACCATAGTCAGGATCAGGGACTTTCTAAAGAAGTAATAATGCGCCAACCTCAGTTTTAATAAAAACATATTTGTGCATGACTGTGATAAGTAGTAACTTTAAGCAGCTTATACTTGATTGTAAATCAAAGCCTTGTCAAACAGAAGGAAGGTGGATGATGTTGTATCTCCCTGAAGCAAGTCTTGAGGTCTATGATTAGGGGCAGGCCGTGCCACCTGTGGCCTCCGCACCATCAGTCTTCATCAGCAGGGCTTTGAAGCAGGTGACAGGTGCCTAACAAGGCTGTCAAAACACCAGCTGGTTAGTCTGCAGGTTAGAGTCAGTGCTGAAGCCAAAAGGGCACAGGCATGTCTTTGCCTTGCCGAACCCAGCTCCACCGCTGTGAAAGCATTTTACAGGTTAATGAACCTGTCGTAGATCTTACAGGTTAACAAACCTGGCCTAGGTCAATGAACTTCTTGCACATCATTATCAGAATGTGAACCTGAACAAAGTCTGATGCTAAATCCATCTTGTACCTTTCCAAACCAGGACAAAGTCTTAATTTCTACCCACTTGCCACCCTCTGTCCCAGAGCCCGCTGCAACCTGTTACAGAAAGGGTTGATGATGGGCTGTCTCATCATTGGCACAATACATTTTACTTTCTCAGAAATTAACACTCATGGCTTGGTAAGTTTAGAGGAAAATAGCGTGGTAGGCTAGATCTGAAAATGGCAATCTGTCAGTAAAGTATTGGAGGTGGTTTTTATTTTGTCAATCTGCCACACATTCAAGTTAAACATTGAGGGAATTTTGTACGATGAGGGAACACAACACTGCTTACAATGTCTCTGAACCAGTGTTCACCTGGGCGTAGATTTGCCCTGGGTTGTCCTCCCCAAGTATGATAAGTACAAAAGTGAAGAGATAAGCAGGCCCCTGGGGGCCATTATGGTCACTAATGATACCCCTGTCACAAAGTCATGTAAAGTATCCAACTCTGTGTCTGTCAGGTCTGAGCTCTCATCTTATGATATTAGCTGGAATGATCATAGTCTAGCTGAGTCTAAGCTTATAGATCACCACTCTCTGAAACCCACTGGTTCTTGCTCAATTACCACAGGAAAATATGAAAAAAATGAAAATGAGGGATCACAGAGATCTCTGCCCAAATATTCAGTCACTTTTTTCCAAGACTTACTTATTATCCAATAATCAGAGAAATACATCCCACTCTTTGTAAGTTACAAAGTACAAAAGTACAAAACAGACTAATCAATGCATGCAATCAAAGCAACGCAAAGGCATGCAATGGAGCTCAGTGCCAGACTACTTGTATCTTGGGAGAGATAAAACATCACCCTCTGTCCATTACTGACAGTATTGAATAACTCAGTAGGTAGTCCAAGGTGTAGTTGAAGTAAACTGAAAACAGTTGTGACAAGCTACTCAGCTTTCCCATTGTTGACAAAAGCAGGATCTAGCCCACTTTTCCACCTGATCTGCAAATTGTGGTGTTTGAATGTTTTCAGTCTATTTTAGACCAAACTAAATCCTACCATGTTTTCCCTCCTCCTAGCAACCAGAAGTCTACACAACATGTCATTCAGGCAATCCTGCCAACAATGCACCTTAAACACCTTCTACAGATCCCATGCATTATGTTGATATAAACACAAGTGGCCACATTTGATGTGTTTGAGTCTGGTTATTGTCTGGCTGTAGTGCAGTGATCACTGGGGTTTGGGCTGCTCTTCTGACAGCAAATAGACTTTAAATCTTGCTCAACTACATGTACTTATCAAAGCTGACGACAGCAATATACTGTCAGATGCATGTATTTGATCCTTGAAGTTATTTCTTTCAGAGATAGTGGTGGGTTTTTATCTCAATTTTCAATTGTACAACAACATACAGTCAAGTTGAATGAACTCAACTGTGTGTCCTTGGCCCGAAGTTTGTTGCAATTATCATTGCCAACCATCCGATGTATTGAGAGAATGTTGGGTGCGACTATTGAACTGCCGTCAGGTTTAAAAACTTGACTTGCAAAATGCACACAGGTCATTGTCCTCTGTGGTATTAAAAAAAATTTGTCTAAGTGATTCACTATGGAAATTGGCCTTGCAAGTAAATGGTTTACTCAGTTTCATTTTGTTCAGACTTCTAATGTCTTTTCCATCCATCGATATGACACCAATGTGAGGAAGAATGAGTGGAAAAAGGTAGGAACATGTAATGATATATTACAACAATGACAAATGTTTATAACAAATTTATATCTGTATAGACATTGAAATGACTATAACATTTTGATATTGAAATGTCTATAAACAGACAGGTGTGCCTGCCACGTTGCTGCACACAGAAACAGACTAAAGCTGAGTTGGAACTGCCTGTCTGTTGACAATAGTTACAATTACTGTGACCCCAGGGCATGTCAGGTGTCAGAGGGATTCCCTCTCCCACAATGGATGATTGACTTTGTATAGGACCAGGACCAGAATGTAACAGGCTTTCTGATTGGCCAATGCTTTTTTCCTTCAACATTTGCCTTTTGGTGACCTTTCAATAGAATCTCTCTTCTAGCATGCAAACTTCTGTTTGGTCTTGTTGCGGAATACTGCAACATATTCTATTTTTAATATGTGAAATTTGGTATACAGGTGTTATTGAAATTCTGGACTGCAATGCTAGACTACACTCTCTTTAAGTTGTAGAGTTTAAACTTTGTTCCAACACAAAAAAGAAACTTACCATGAACACTTTCTCTTGTTGCTGTGCTTGCCATGAATTCCTTCTTTACGTCTCTTTCCTTCATAAACTTCCATCTAGACCAGTGTAGAATGTGTGTGAATAGTAGCAGTCTCATCCATCAAACCCTATGACGTCTCTTGTCCTAATTCAGTGATTTGAACAATTTCCCAGGTGTAACATCATAATCTTGTCACATCATTCCATGTGTTATCAAACAATGCCAACACTGCTTGTTATGCTGCAAATGCATTCTTGCCAAATTTTTTACTAGTCACAAATTTAGTTGGAATGAAAGTTACAAGTTGGGCATGCTACAGTTTGTTTGGCTCTTCATGCAGGAATTCAAGAAATAATACCCTGATACTTATCACCTATGGACAGCTATCATATCAGACAGCTAGGTATGGTATGATTGCAGTAATCAGTCATCCTTTGTCTCACACTTGTCACTGTTTGGGGTATCGTGTGACGTTGATTGCAGGTTATAGACTTAAGACTGTCTGCGCTGACTCTTATCTAAAGTGAGGAATCAGACCTCCTTCAGCCACGTTCCTGCAATATTTCCAAAGAAAAGTTGTCCCCTGTGTGAAGGTAGAGCTCTGAATGATTGCGCTATAAAGGAGGACAAATCAGCTGTGATAATTGTGTGTAAACATCGCTGATTAAAGTAGTGGCTACAGGGACTGACAATGTGGTTTAGGCGCCACCTGCCATTGTTCTAGAGTTTCAGGTATTGTTACAGCTTGATCCCAGCTAAGCCCCTGCACAAGACCTGACTTAAGGTGCCTTAAGATCGTCTAATCTCTGCAAAATTGAGAAATATCATGAGGGCACTGGTGTATGACAGCTTGGAGAAGTCTGTTTACAGGTTTGTTGGAAGTTAGCATGTTGTGTGCCAAACTGCTACAGTAGTTCTCTCCCACATGCCAGCTGGAGGTTGGGTTAGGCCAAAGGTGTCACAAAGGAGTGTACAAAATGTTACAGGCAAAGAAAACAAGACAGATGACACATGTAACCTTTAAATCTTGCCTCTAGGTAGATGTATTATCTTGTCATGCTATCCATCATTGCATCTATTTGTATTGCTCCCTGGTAAAGGGACCATCTTTGGATCTTCTTCAGCTCAGTGTTCCTTATCATAGTTTTTACTTTGGGCTAGAATCCAAAGTTTGCATCAAAGTGAAGCAGATTGTTGGGTGTATCATGCTTTAATGTTGTTTAAAACAATATTTGAACCATGACAATACAGTTCATGTATATAAGCTGTAACATGGGTAGGTACAAGTGTTGTGATCATTTTAGAAAAGCTGAGTGGATACTTCAGAAGCAGCCTTTTCATTTGAAAAAAAAAGAGCTGGAAACGTTACTCATGAAAATCCTTTCAACACCACCCCCACAGTGAATATTAGTAACTTGGATTATATTGTTGTAAAGTCTAGCTAGAGAGGTATTTTTATTTAGAGACATCCTGTACCTCAGGTAGCAACATTACTAACATATTTATCCTGCCATAATTGTGACATGGGCAGATATCAATTCATCTTCCTTTGTAAGACAAGTGGTGACATGTGTTAAGCAGAAGATGAAAGGTTTTTGATAGGTAACTGCAACCAATCCTGATTTATCTGATCTACATGGATTTTGACACCTTCTGAGCAGAAGATGTTGGGTTTTCAGGAGATATGACATGTGACAACACCATAATCACTGTGGTGGCAACACCAAACGGACATAAATCATTTTCACAAGAACTGTCAGACTGAGCATCATTCTTTGTATCAGGGTGAAAGTCCATGCATGTATCAGTGGAGCATTTTGGACGCTCAACACTTACTAATATGACTTCTGTGGTCATTTCAAACATAGTTTGGCATGATCTGTTAGAAGATTTTTGCTGGTGTCATAATTTATTTGGGATGATTTTGAGACGGTCAGTACTCAGTCTGATGATGTCCATTGTCTGTAGCCAGTAGACCTGCAAAGATAATACTGGCCAGGGGAGGAGGAAGATGAGTGTAAATTACAGGTTTGTAGGAAAGATTGAGATCTTGGAGCAGTCATCAAAGTTGCAGCCAGCCCCCCTCCCTGCAGGTGGGAAGCATGCATCAAATCTGTAGCTGTCTGCACAAAGGGGGCCTCAACAGGTGTGTAACAGGTATAAATGACAAGCGGAAGGGAGATGTCTGGAGACAAAGGAGTTTGCATTTGTAATTATGATTGTGCCCTTAAGGACAGGGGACAACAGGAGGTCAACAGACATTGTGTTTTCTGTCTTAATCCAACTGTTGATGTACAAGGGAAAGTTTAGATTGACCCGTTCCTTACATAGTTAACAGTTGTAAGAATTATGTGTGCTGTAGGACAATACCAACTCCAGTTATCAACACTTATGTTGTAGACCTAATCAAGGTGAAAGGTGGAGCTTTCAAAGAAAGAGGAAACACTATTTCATAAAAGAGATCATTAGAAATTTCACTAACCTTGTAAAAGGTTTTTTAAAGTTATTTTTCCCATTTAACTGAACACTGTTAACCACAGCAACCTAAGTGTGGTTTTTGATAAGCTTTTTTTTAAATTTTTTTGTTTCTTAATCTTGGATACATAAGAGTACTCCCTTCAGTCAAATAGGGCTGATTTACTGCCATGTTTTTATCTCCAATGAATTACCAAAGGAATTGCTTCATCAGTTTGTAGTGGTTCTTCCTGGTTTCCACAGGTGGGTAATTGTTATCTATTGTCCAATAATGTCCTCAATCAAAGCAGGACAGCTCTGAAAGCTGCAAATTGTTTACTCCTCATTAGTAGGAGGTACAGAAGGGGTAGGCCACAGGAGAAATGACATCAAACCTCAGGTCATTGATAAGGAAAGTTAAAGACAGTTACGGTACTCCAGACAGACTATAGTTATTGTGTTGGCAGTGTGTTGCTATAAGATGGCCAACATTCACCGATGTATGGCCAACATTATTTTCTAAGATTTGATTTTTTTAAAACAAACTTGGAATGTTTATCTTGCCATCAGTGTTAAGAAGCATAAGATATAAACCTTGATGAATCATAGCTGACATCTTTCACCAGGCAGAATGCTTTTGGTTGTATCAACTTGAAACAAAATAAGAATCCTGGATGAAAGTTTCTGCTATGTTCATACCCACCAACAGGGGGCTCTGCTCAGACTTGCACATCTTTTATCACCTTGACACAGCTGGGAGCAATTCTGGTCAGGAGGCTTTTGAGGAATGATGGGACATTTCCTGTCCTTTGATCAACCTCCTGACACAGGAGATTCACCACACCCTGCACCTGACCTGTACAGGTGATAGTCCTCCACAACAGCCCGCAGCCACAGGACTGCCATTGCTATGGTTTTTAACCTATCATTCCACAAGGCGCCACACACGGTTGCCAGTGGTCAGGTCCATAGGGTAGTTGTAATTCAGCAGAAAAGTAGTTCCATGTCCTGCCATTGCACTCCTGCTTGTACGAGTTATCGATCAATTCTCCTGTACAAGAAGAGTTTAAATGAGGTCCTTGAACCAGTTCTACTGTACCCACTTTCACAACAGTCTCAGTTCAGTAACAGTTTTCTCCTGCTAGCTTGGAGATGAAACCAGATGTAGTTTCTGTCGATTTTATTGAATAAAGCAGTAATCAGTTACATGGCACATTTTGGTTGCAAGGACATAATGGTTACCACTCTCCCCCTTGCTGTTTAATGAGTTGATATTACTTCAGCTGGTACCGCCCATGGGCCAGAGGTTCTGCCAGTTTAGTATGAGTATGAAATTGTTACTGTTACACTGTGCATCTAAATTGAGCTCTGCTATTGTCTTACATGAAAAGTAAGAGATGAACATGAAAATAGTATTAGCATTCAAGTTTTGAATACCATTCCCTTACACTACCATGTAACATCTACGGGAAGGGAGGCACTGCCGGTGTCTAGCTTTACGTGTTATGCTTCTATCTGATTTAAATGCTGTGGATGTTTGGATGAGTAGGAGTACAGGAAGTCGGTGAGATCCCCATCCTCCAGTCCATTGCCATCCACCTGGCCATGATATGTAACACAATTGGATTACCAGGCTGCACAAATAAACCAGACTGTATATTTGGGCCTGTACATTTCATCCCTCGAAACAGGATATGTTTTAGTTGCATCTTGGGATAACCAGAGTGCCTTTGAAAGTTTTCTCCTAGTCAGGAAAGAAGGCCATGGAATTACATCTGATGAGCTTCAATCATTGTCGAGTCTTATCACCTGTATTGTTACTAGAACAAGGTACATCTATTTTATTTTATAAATGTGAAAGAGGGATGCTTGCCGACACAATCCCAGTTATAAGTCCCATAAAGTTCAATACTAAGGGATGTTTGTAAAGAGGGGGCTACAGTAAGCAGGTATAAACTGTTGTTGACCTTCTACTGCATGTACCCCACAAACAGACAAAGACAGCACATGATATCTGTCTTCTAGGCCACCAAGGTGACGTCCCCACACAGCTGCATCCTCCATCTGGTCTGCCTGCCACATGCCTCACCCTCCACACCTCCCCCAGGATGGGCCTTAACATGGGCTAAATAGCAGGGTTCATGTAGAGTCATTGAACTACAAAGTTCCTGTCCTGTCAGTTTATCTGGAGAAATTTGTCACAGTATACAAAATAAATGTGTGCTGGGTACATTCTGTCAGCTGTAACAACTTCAGTGTTGAGACAGGATCAGTTATGTCTCTAGGCTGTTTTGGAAATTAATTTAGAACTGATAAAAAAAGAGCCAATTTAGATCACTAAACCATGCCTGCTGTTGGTGTTCTAGGGCCCATGGGGACAGTATCAATAAATCCTGTCCATATTTCTCTCCTGTTTCTTTTGATCCTTGGAAAAGCTCAGATGCCTTGTATTTTTGGAACATAAATATCCCAGCATGAGTCATTAGAAGGATGCTAAGTTTGGATGATATTGGCCCTTTAATTGTTTCATTACAAATCCTCTGTGAAGTTGGAAACACTTGTGTCTAGATAAGACAGCAGTAATATAAGCCTGGGGAAGCCTGTGGCCATCAGTATGTTATTTGTCATCAGGGGCTTCTCACTTGACAGATTTATATTTTCCTGCTGTGTGGAGTTTTTCTCACACAGTTTCAGAATATCAAAATTCCTGACCTGGAAAGGGATGATCCATTTTTAGACTGCAGGGGTACAGGTGGGGTGTCTTCCAAAGAAAAGTGTGACGTTACCATACAAGAGGAGAAATTATCTATTTTTAATTTTTATCAAGCATGATTATCCTGACTTGACCTATTGTCTCCATTGGACTTCAAATATAGCTGATACCCTCTTGCATATCATGTATTATGTGACTGTTTCCCTCCAACCACCTGAATTATCCTCTGATTTATCATCAAAGCTAGATTGCTAATGTCTGTACAGACTTAGAATCTGTTTTCAAAATCAGAGAATCGTCCTTACAATTCGCATTTCCCACATCTGTGATAGATAAGTACTAACAAAGTATAAAGGGGCTTCCACACCTTTACTGAAATCATCACAGGAAAGCAAAAAGAAGATATGTAGAATAGATGAATGTGTTACTACAAACTAGTTTGTACTGACCCTGGGGTTATCTGACTGCCCAAACAAGCGCCCCAGTCTGCCCTGCTCTCCACCTTTGCAGAAGTGGAAGACTTTGAAGTGCAAGGTGGTTGGTCAGTGTTGACTCGGGATGTCCGTTGATTGTCCTTGAATCAGAGAGAAGGAGAGGGTACATAAATCAGTTTGTCCCCTTTCTATCTTGTGGAAAATATAGCATAGCGTAGCAAATCTTCCCCTTGCATGGTGGTACCCCCTCAGGAGCATCACTGTTAATAGCTAAGACAAACAACAATACCATAGTGAACATCACTACTTGTACAGTCATCGCTCTTCTTTACCTTTTGTGTATTTTGCTGTTAGGTGAAGAGTTTATACTGTACCTATGCTCAGTTATTGCCACAGGGATAGATTTCTGACCCAGAAAGAAAGAAAGGATGAATTACTTTCACATGTGCTACTGTCTCGTTAAATTTACTGGGCTCCCTGTAAGTACTAATGGCCCAGTACATTGGAACTCACATCTTTACTATTAGACAGGAATTCTGGTCATCAGCAAAAACTGTCACAACTGACCTTTTCTGAGAGGTCAAGAATCAAGTTCTTGTACAATAATATCTATTTCGAGATAACAGCTAGAGAAGAATTACAGTAGGCAGCTAGCAGACCTACCGTTAAAGAATCTGGGTCAGTAAGTCTGTATTTATTACTGTTCTGCTACTCTGTCTGATGCTATAAAAGTCAAAGAGTCTTCTGGGTTACCTGACTTCTGGGTGTAAATCTCCAAATGAAATACCTTTAGTTTGATAGTCTTCTGACAAGTTGCCACTTTATAAGAAATAGGTAGTACAGCATTTGCTTGTAAGTTGTAGGAAGGTTTGGATATGGTCACTGGACCATGCTAACAATGGCAGGGACGGCCTGCAAGAAATCAGGCATTTTCCTGTGCAAATGTAGTGTGGAAAATCAACACCAGCAGCCTGACCCTGCCCACATACATCTGCTTGCCCACACCAATTAACCATCTAATAGACAGCATTGGTACACATGTGCCACTGACACTCAGGTCCCAAGGTAGGAAATCCTATAGCCTTGTTGGCAGCCCTGTGCTTTTAGCAAATGTTTTACCAGTCCAGAGTTCTTGTGGTTTTGTGATGTGTGAACACGGGTGCGGACAGTGATATTTTCCTTGCCTTTACAAGTTTACGGGTATAGCCCAGATATATGCTGTGATGAGGGATTTCCTCTCCAAATGAACGCCCTTGGAAGCAAGTTACGAGATGATAAAATGGAAGCTGTAAAAAGCCTGTGTCCGACCACATGGGGATTCTGCAGGACATTCCAGAAGCCTGTGAGGTACCCTGTGATAGCCATTTCCCTGCTCCATTCCCATGCTTTCCTCCCATCCTCACAACCGGTAGCCCCTACCAATACAAACCTGGTGACTCAATCATGCTTTGGGAGGGGGACATTTTTGTTATTAAGATGTTGACAACAGGATAAGTCACAAGCAGTGTAGTGACAGAAAGGGGTAGGGGATCTGACCAGGGCTCCCTCCTAGTGCTCCCACGTCAGCTATATTTCCCTTTCCTACCAGGCAGAGGGCACGCTGCTCTTTGAGCAAGGGCACCGCATCTTCCCCCAACTAAGTCGGCCGTCCCTGTCCCGCTGTGATGACCCTGTTCTTCACTTGAAGAGCAGATTCCTGTCCACTGTCCTAGGGAGAGGGGATGGTCTGGTGTCACTATGTAGGACAACATCCTCCAAGCCGGCCCTGTCCTGCCTGTGATGTAGGATTAGTTTTCTCAGAACTCTGCAGTGGCGTGCTGTGCCACATATTTCTGATATTACCCTCACATACTGTAGGGGTTGAGCAGACATGAGAACACATTACATAGTTACATTGCAATGAGGTTATGTCTTTCAACACTGTTTGCCAAAGGCATGTTTGATTTGCAACATTTGATATGACACTTCATCAGTTGGACCGACAGTACAAATATGAACCACATATTTCAACTTATCCCAAGATAAAGGAGGGAACCCGCCTTCTTAAATTTCAAGTTTTGGAAGGAGGAAAGAAGTGGCTAGTATCTATGGAAGCCATGAAGGTAAAGATGGATTGAAATAACTACAGTATACACTATGGCCCACTAACTATGGGACACCATGCTTACCCTGCGTAGCATTTGTTCTGCATTGTCAGGCCTTCCCTACCTCCACTACAACTCTCCTGCACCTGTTGATGTCTGCTAGACTTTTTGCATTGCTGTGACCAAATGAATAGAAACACACTGGCATCTACCTCCACAGGTGTCTCTGTGTGCAAAGATGGTTCTGCTATACCAGTATGTTATCATGACCACATCTTCATACAATGTTACATGATGTATATATTCGTACAATACACTGTCTTTTCATCAGCATTTGATTTCAATCTAAATGTACATGTTCATTCACCATGATGTAGTACCCGCGTGTTGTATGTCAATATACAAGCACATAGAATATATGAGCTGTTTTCGCAGCTACCTTGTGAGTTTTAACAACATTCTTGGTGACAACTGATTTCACCACAGGCTTACCCACGGCAAAAAGTACAAAGCTGACCTCATGTAATCCAGAAGGGAAAAACAGCTTGAGGCAGATTTACAACAAATCCGGAAGTTGTGAATCAACACCTGGTCACCACAGTCGCTAATTTTCAGTTTCTTTGAAGAGGAGAAGGTGATTTTGCACCCTGTGTGAAGTCTGCTTGTTCTGGGGATGTTTAGTTTCTTAGGAGTCTGAGGAGGTAACAGTTGAGAAGGGTTCAAGGCAGGTTCTTACAGGGAAGGTCTGGGTCTCAGGAAGACGTCTCCACTGGGTACTATTTCTTCAAGCCATGAAATCTACAAACAACTTTGGTTGAAAACACCTGATGGAATCTCATTCTCTCTTTCTTCATCAGAGGACAAGTCCTGTTTTGTTCACACATAGTGACAGTACTGTATCTAGTATCATTTGATGAATGATAAACTTGAACCATGCTGATCAGGACAGTGTAGTATTTGCTTCAGAGTAGACATTTCACTGTTACAGTACGTGGACATCCATGCCAACCAAATTGTTTAACCTGCAGGCTAATTTCAGTCGAATTTTCCCTTTTCCCCATTATGGTACCAGATGGTTGCACATAAGGGAGTGTAGACAAAGCAAACCTATTGACATAGGACTTAAAAACAGTCAAGAAGATCAGAGGAAGTAATTACAAGTTTAATAACATTCCCGTTAGGGTCCCTTACATGTCTAATTTGGGACGTTCCACCATCTCAGTAGGACCGCAGCCCTGCAGTGTGCAGTACCACTCCCCTCTCCACAGTCGGATGAAAACACATCATTAAAATCTACCCACTGGCCTTAAATCTGTGGGATTCTTACATATAAATCTTTTATAAACATGATCCTACTGTTTGATAAAAGACAACAGGCAGGGGGACAACTGGATTGGGTTTGACAGAGTTGCTAACTGGTCAGGATTACAAACTATGGTGATACACTTCAAGTCTAACAGTCTGCCTTATATTTTTTTACTCTTTACAGGACTGTGACATGCGGGTTTTCCCAACAGAACCATGTGGGCTCCAGCCAATCAGAGACCAGACCTGGGATAAGTACATGTCCCAGCATGCACTGCTGCCACCCTGCCAGAGAGGAGATGAAGCAGGTGAGACATTCATCATCACACCTTATTAACCATTGAAATATCATTAACCATTTGTGAAACCTAATTCTAACTGGCCTTGAGATTTAGAAGGTTCAGAATTGTAGGCGTTCATGCTTTGTGCATGGACCTAAAAACCAGGTCTCAAAAGACCAATTAGTGTACATAAGCTTCAACACTTCAGAGATTTTCAGGAACTTGTATAACTAGCACATTAAGCTAAACATGTGCTCCTCCTCAACAAATACTTAAGCTTGCAGTTACCATTAGTGTAATTAGTTCTTATTATGAAAACAGGTGTCATCTGTGAAAGACAATAATCTCTTTAAATCTGGCCATGATACTGAAGGATGGCATCTGTTGATCTGTAGGCTGTACCAGTGCAGGAAAATGCAATGCCTCAAGAAATGGTGATAAATGACGTCATGAAAGTCACTGACAGAATGAGACCCAAAGGCAATTATTCCGGATATTTGAGAAGTGGTATGCAGAAAGTCATGGGAGTATAGTTGGAGAAAAAATTCTTCTTTTTCTTTGCATTTCCTTTCTGTTAATTTGTGGGACTAAACCTTCTCCTGTTTCTCTCCCAGTTGTGCAGGAAGTGGCTTTCTCATATCCTACTATTCTTGTAGTTGATGTTGATAATAATAGATGGATTTCATGTCCAAATGTAGACAAGTGATGTCAGCTATTTGTCCTTGATCTCTGATATTAACTTGAAATCCACAGGGAATCATTGTTACATGTATTTGCAAATTAGGAGCTCAAAGTCCTTCCAGGGCCTGACTCATCAGGAACTAAAATCTGCTGTTACAAAACATCTTTATTAAATGCTGCTCTATTGAGACAGTCATTAGTCAATATAAAATAGCATTTTCTGAATTCTCCTTTTAGTACCGAACAGTGTCCAGATTCCTACAGAGATCTTTATCCTGAAATCGTCACAACAGGATATTAATTAGACATGTAGTTAAGATAAGGGAACACGTGTTCACAGACCTATGGTACCCTATCGGAAGACTGCTAGTTCTGATAGTGTCTAGAATTGTTTTCTAAACTAAAACCACTTCTTGGTATGTCAGGCAGGTTATTGTGTCCACAATACAGTTATCACAAAACAGAGATATGTCAAATGTTACAGGACCTGGTAAGTACATGTATTGCAGAAATATATAGAGATATATGAATCTGTCCTGAGAAATCCACTTTCTTATGAAAGTGCTAGCCATGGAGAAGCAGTGATGTTGTAGAGAATAGGCTATTTGTAGGAAACTGGGTGTACAAAACATGAGCAACACTCTGAGCTGAACTGTCCTGAAAGGGTGTTCCATGTATCACAAATCATGGAGCTTAATTACCTCAACAGTAATGGAACAACATGCTCACCAACAGGTTCAAAGCACTGCTGTGGTCTCCGTCATAAATCCTTATATCCCACAAAGGAAGAGGGTGCGGTTGGGAACAAACAGTTACGTTAACTGACACTGTTCTAAAGCGCCACATGTGGATTGGTGCTTCCGGCGGCCATCGCTTTTTTCTTTTTTTCTTTCCCTATAGTTAAACTGATCTCACAGATGTGAACCTGCAAATACCATATTCTCACACTAGCAACTTAAAACTTAAACAAGTGGCCCAGAGACTGGTAAAGCTGATAAATGTTAGGTGCAGTGTCAACACTTGTACTTAATTAGCTGGATGCTGTAAGACCAGTCCTTTGTAACACCTGTGACATTTGGGCAAAGTGGATGACTCTCCTCTTGAAAGAGAGCCATGATTAAGGATCACCTTGATCTGGAAGCTGGTAAGTCTCAAAACTTGGCAATCCCCCAAACAAACCCCAACAAAGTTGGGACTCTATAGTGTATTTCTTTGAAATGGCAGCACACTGTCTTCACTAAACGGTTATGGAAAATTCATACACTAACTTGACATGTGGTGGCAAGGGAAAGAACGCTAAATCCAGCACCTTAAAAGTTAATAATATTTTTTTAAATGTTTGATAAAACCTCAATCATACATGCTTTGTTCTATTGGGGCGGTTGCTGAGCTGCAATATGGTAGCAACATGTTACCAATTCCCAGTACAAGATGGTTTGTGTCTAGCAGGGAGGAAGGAGGTACCTGTCACAAGTTTGACAGGCAAGGTGGGAGGGGGGCTGTCTCTCAAGGACTTTCTCACACCCAAGGAACCACTGATGCTGGAAACAACATTGCAGACAAGGAAAGATCAAAGCTTGAGGGAGTTTGGTCCTGTGACACAGAGGTCCAACAACTTAATACCAGCCTCTGCCCCTTGCCAATCTTAATTTTCTCATAGCAGCAGGGACTCTGGCTTCTGATACTTATATTTATAACAAGTTTATGTGGAACTAAATATTTTACCATTTGGTACAAGACTTCACAGCTGCAGAAAAAAGCAGGATGCTTTGGCTGTTAGCTACCAGCTACATGTATGTATTCTGAAGTACATGTACACTGTTTATAAGAAATATAAAAAGACTAGGTGTTAGCACAGGGTTTGAACCCATCTTCACCCCCACCCTGGAAGGAAGAGAAAAACAAGAGTAGTGTGGATGGACATATTCATGCTGCAGC
The DNA here is from genome assembly GCA_013266295.2 of Branchiostoma floridae x Branchiostoma japonicum. Taxonomy (NCBI): domain Eukaryota; kingdom Metazoa; phylum Chordata; class Leptocardii; order Amphioxiformes; family Branchiostomatidae; genus Branchiostoma; species Branchiostoma floridae x Branchiostoma japonicum. The sequence continues at coordinate 20,501,612 of CM023825.1, forward strand.
TGTGGGGATGGAAACACACCTCTTTCAATAAAACACAGATTTACGACACACATTGTTTATCATGGTCAAGGTTTAAACTATAAAATCCTATGGGAGGCAATAAAACAAGTTCTGGCAGGGGCATGTTAAGGGGAAATTGTAAATTCTTTAATAATAGAAAGTGCAGAGATTTCTATGTGTTTGTGGTCTTACCTTGAAACAGGTCTAGGGAGGTTCCTTGGTTTCTGCTCATGAAGACAGGAATGTCCTTCACAATGTTGTTCTCAGCTACAATGTGTAACGACTGCACTTGAAAAGTGAACTAGTTGCCATCATGTAGGGCTATATCCGCTTCTCTGTTCCTATACTAACATCATTACGAAGATGTGGTGAAAGGTACGACATGTGAAGTAGCTTGAACTTCCTACAAAGGAGGTCTCATCTGTCAGCAGCAGTTCTCAGCCCAAGACAAGGACTCCAATGTAACCACCATGTTAGTTTACTTCCGTTGTAAAGTTTCCTCCTTCAGACCCCATTAGGAACCATTATGTCTTAAGATCTACAACCACAGTGTGGGTGACCTTGCAGGAGAAAGACTTGCTTATTGAGGTATATACTGTTTGGTCAGGTTTTCTGCCTCGTAAAATCTTTCATCTCGTAGATAGTGTGTCGCTATGCAAGTTAATCTCGTACTCTTGACACTGTGGAAGAATAAGGGTTAGTGGGCCAACTTAGTCCCAAACATTGCAGTTAAATGAAGTTCAGAGCTTGAAGTAGATGCATGCCTTGCCTAATGATTGGGTAAAATAGTTTTGAAAACTCCCATCCCAAAGTACCACTTTGTCTAAGCAAGGAAATCCCAAAGAAGTGCAAAAAGTTGTTTGAAGGTCATAAAAATAAGTTCCCTTCCTCCAGACATCTGCTCGAAATAAATTACATGAAAAGTTTTATCATTCTTCAACTTGTACACATTGACTGATGTCTGCTAGTTAACCATCAAACAGTTGAAATAACTTTCCTATGATACAGTTCTGTGCCACGTCATCAATTTTAATACATGTTTAGAAGCAAGATGCAGGTCAAATTGTGAACCTCACAGTCTCTTGAGATAGAGATTCTATACTATTTTGTAGATCACCCATGGCCATGATCTTGACAGCTAGCTTTGAGATCTCCATTGAAGTCGAACTTATAAACAGCAAAGGAATTAACTTGAGCCTCCAACAACAACCTCTATAAACATGTGGGGCTTCTGTGCCCGTGTGGTTGTGTCCTGGTGGTCTCAATGGCTTTCAAATGCTCTTGCTCTTGACCTTCAAAACAGTGTCTGATTAAGAGTACTTCCTGTTCTGAGGTTTTTCAATTGTTAAGTCTCTGTTATCGGCATGGTCTTCATTAAGTTAAGATTTTTTTGTCCTTTGTACACATTCTTATAAACAGAAAAGTTCTTGATCCTTAGGTCAGGGCTTTCAAGACCAGTGCACATTGCTGTCTGTCTAAACATTAAAAATTATGTCAGAAGTAGAAGTGGTAAGATCAAAGAAGTTAAATAAAATGGATATTTAGGATTTGTGTGTAGCCAACTGTCTTTGTCTTCTTGTTTGTTGTACCCACGGTATTCTGAAAATATCTGTTAACTTGCTTTGCTTGCTTCCTGCCATCATAATGTGATTTACAGAGTGTGCAGTTGTTGTTTTAAAATGGGTCAATGGCAGAGTCTATCATAGCCTCATGAGAGAATTAATTCTGCATAAAATCCCCATTGAGGCTGGCAGTTAAACTCCCATCTATGTTCAAAGTGGTTTGCCATACATGTACATGTACATTTGTACATGTACCTTCCAGGCATTATGGACTGATAATACATGCACATGTATGCTAGACTGCTAAAAAAGCGAGTCCATCCCCTGTGGCTCTCAAACTTAGCTCTTTAGTGTAAAATAAGTCAGGGTCTTGAATTGTTAGGCACAGGTTACAGTGCATACATTGCATACAGTTGTGGAAAGTGCATAAACCAGTCACCTGTCAGTGATTGTGTCATTGTGTACTTGACAGTCAACACCTAAATACTCTGACGCATTAGGTCACTAAAATAGCAGGTGCTATGAACAGTGTGTAACTGTGACAAGCAGCAGGTCCCTGGCCATGTTCCTGGGAGAAGAGGAGTAATGGACAGGGTTTGGGAGGGTAATCCTTTCTGCTGCTGTTCACCATCCCACTGACACCTTAGCTTCACAGTCTTCCACCTGTAAATCACAGGACTGGGGTAAAAGGTTCTGTATAATACTCCTCAGAGTAAACAGGTGGCCGCCATAGGCAGACAGGATTCTTAATGCTTGGGTCAATGATCAATGGGAAAAATAATGTAAGGGACTGCCAAAAGTGGCCACAATGGCCAAAAGTGGTGCTTATGCATAAATGTAGGTGGTTTGACTGTAGATCCAAACCCTAAGGTATGTGAAGGATGGCTGGGTTATATCTTCTCAGACATATACATACAATACCACCTCCCAGCACTGTCAGCTGATGTCAAATTCCCAAGTAGAGACATAACTCTCAAGAAACAAGCTTGGCAAGAGCTTGATTATGTAACCCCATGTTATCAAGGTAAACTTCAATGGAATGTGGATTTGTGGTGTGGAAACCACCCCTTTGACCATGATATACATAGTACTTCAGCCCTGTCAAACCAAGTCCTATCTCCTTACAGAAACTCTATACAAGATACAGACCAAGGCTCAAAATGTGTAATAAAGCAAGCTAACCTGACAAATAAACAGCTCCAACTTCAAACAAATTGTCTGACACTTCAAAGCTAAATGTTCAAGATTAAGATGCCATGAAAGTATGCCAACCTTCCACCTTCAATGAGTTACAGATTAACATCAGATTCTTAGACATCCCCTTCTTGACTTGCTCCAGTCTGAGTAAACAGGCCACAGAAAGAAACAATATGAACAGATTTATGGACGAAGCCATAGAAGCCAGGTACTTCCTCCGACTATCCGGAACACCTTTCAACATTTGTAGAACCCTTAATCCAATTGCCCTTTCATGGCCACTGACATTTAAAGCTTGTTTTTTCAGGGTGAACAAAGAATTAAACTGGATTTTTATGTGGGATTTGCACCCACCATCTTCCTGTGGCCGACTTTTTCATTGTTCCTGTTTCTGATTTTGAAAGTAGTCATTAGTTGTTAGCATTGCCAGGCTGGGTCTTTTATGTGGGGATTACTTTTCTTCATACCAAAGTCCAGCAGCTGTTTATCAGAACATGGAGGGGAGGAATGGGGATGTCTGTAATCAGTCACAGGTGAAGCCATAACTCCAGTCCTCCCTGAAGGTGTGCAGAGGTCACCACTGTTACAAACTGTTAGCTGTAAATCACATTTCCATTAAGACTTTATTGAGTGATAAATGTATCATCTAAAGCTGCAGTCATTGATATTTTAGAGTTTGTTCCTTTATGATGTGGTAATATGCAGTATCATGATCTTATCAATGTGTAGAGACAACCTTGTACTTGGGACAATATGTTAGCAAGCTTATAAGATGTCTCTGTGGCACATAACTTATTATACTTTCGGCCTGCGTCTCAGCCTGTCATTTACAGTCTTCTTGCATCTTCGGGGATGAGGACATTTTCAGCAAAAGTACTTTTTCCTTGAGAGAAGGAATAGTTCATGAAAACAAGGTGTCCTGACCTTCACCCGTTCTACTTCGCTGTACTTTTGAACCCCGAAGTCTCCCCTGACCAATAACTCAGGTGAGTTCTCAGCCTGATCACCTGCCCCTCCCCTCAGCTGGACCAAACCTGTCTGTACGTTCTCCTCTCCTGCCATGGAGGTGTTGTATATCAGGGTTTACCCCTGCTAGGATCAGGAGAGTGGAGGGAAGTTCAGAATTTCCACCTGAACCAGAACTAAGCCTTACACTATGGCTGCAGCAAACAACAGCCTCCTAGTGGGGAACTTGAAGTTGACCTGGGGATATTTACTGGTCCTCTAGTGATTGCTTGTGGGTCTCAAACCACTTATAGTCAGCATTCACAGACAAGTAAGAAGTTGGATACATGAAGGCTCTTCTTGTTCCACCTAGTAACACGTACTTTATGAGGGATCATCACTTACATTCCAACTTACAAATTTGCCAGGTAGTTGTTTGGGCCATGACCACTCACAACCAATACAAACGTGCCACAAGGAAATGCTATTCCGGTTTTTGGCCTATTTGACACAGCAACATGCAGAGGCCTTGATATCAAATATCAGGACATCAACCAGTTAGAGGAGATGCTTCTAGTATTATATAAATGTAATTATTAGACAGATGTTGCTGCACATACTAAACCTTGCCTAACATACCAGTTGGGAGAGCTTCACAGATCAGAGACTTTCAATCTTCCTTGAAAATGTCCAATGAACATTCAAAATATCTAGATGTCTGCAGATGTTCTTGCTCTGTTAGTGACTTATGCAGCGCAGGCCATAGGTAATACAGGAGATATTGTGTAACAACAAGACATACACAGCCTTCCCACATAAATTGACAGTCGCTCTGGTTTGTTCCACCCATAAGGCATAAACAGAAGCCATAAAGTGACACATTTTTCACACCCAGCAAGTTCAAGAGTTCAAGCCCTGGGAAGTTTTACCAGCAATGCTGGAGAACCTAAACCACACCACACATGACACCGGCAATCTAGCATGTTGCCCTCCCACCTGGAAACCATTGTTTCTGGCTTTGATCTTAACCAACAACCAGTGTTCGGCTGTCCAGGCTTGGAAAAGAGATCAAGAACACCGCAAACACTCCTCCTCTCCAAGAAAAAGAAAACAGCAAGCAGGTAGTCACAATAGAGATACCAGCTTCTCAGAGAAGTGCGAGAGTGTTGTTTGAAAACAACATCGTGTGGGTTCCTGAGAGAGTTATTTGACACAATCTGACATCTACTTGAACCTGGCATACCAAGGTCATGTGCAGTATAAAATCACGGGTAGTTTTTACAGTCCATGCTGCTTGCAGCTTGTAATTCAGGGCAAGTTGACATGTTGGTCAAAAAGTGAGGTCATTCACTGTGTGACTGGGAACCTTAGCCCAAAGTCATGAGAAAACCTTGTGTTGAAAATGTGGCAGTTCTCTCTTCAATCATTTCCATGGAACTTGCTGTTTTATAGATGTAGTTTATAACAGAGTTTCTTTACACCCGTTGTTTGGCCACATTATGTGGTCCCTTATGTGTCCTGATGTCTTAAACATAGTGATTTAATCTCTCTTCTGTTTGATAAATCTTGAGCAGAAGACAACATTGCACAACTTCATTGCCAATCTGTATGGGTGGTCAGCTGATGGCTTTCAGGAGAAGGCTTCTATAGATGGTTCATCTACATCCTGGTAGAACATTACATAATGCAAAACAAAGAAAGCAAGTGGATAAATTGTCAGATGATTCAGTAGAATGCAGTATCTTTCATCAGGGACTGAGAATGTTATATGGATGTTTGTTGCCTTGTGCAGGACGCTGGGTGATGCCGTGTGTGGAGTGCGGAGACAAGAGCTCGTGCCACTGGAGCATGGCGGAGTGGCACCCTGGGCAGTGTAGACATGAGGTCATGAGCAGAGACAAGCTGCAGCAATGTCTTACAGGGAAGAAGGTAGGACCCCGTACAAGAACAACTTACAGAAGTGCTACAGCAAGGAAAACGGTTTAATACTTAGCAGACCAAAGTATCATTTGCTAGGCAGAACATCACAAGCTTACTAAGTTTGCAAAAAAGGAGGATGTTTTTTTCTGAAGTTGTCATTCAGGTAAGCTATTACACCTAGCTAGTACAAGCTATTATATCAGAAGAAAACTGACTGAATGGTGAACAATTGGGTCAGACTGTTCATTGTTGTGTTACAAGTTTTGGAGGGAAATAAAACTGTATTGTTACTTGTGCTTATTCCCGTCCATCTGCTCACAGGTGTTGTTCATCGGAGACTCCACCAACAGAGGCATGATGTACTACCTGATGGAGCAGGTGAACGGAACGCTGACAGAGTGGGACAAAACTCACAACATCAAGATCTACAACAACCTGAACAACAACAGGACCTCCGTCAGCTTCGCCTACTACCCACAGTTCTGGCTGCAGGCCAATCACAGGCCAGTGTTCGACAAGGCCCTGTATCAGCTGATGAGAAGGTTTGTTGTTAAGCAGCTGTAGCGTATCTTCCATCTTTGCCGAGCATTAGGCTGTTCTTTTGGTAGCCCCCCCTGCCAACGGATAAGTCCGCTGATGACATAACCAAATAGTTAACTTCATAATTGTGTTCAAATATGGGTACTGCGGTCCTCCGCTCAGGGCACAGTCTTTACTCCCTGCTGTTTTATAGATCCGTGCCCGGCAAACGATACTTTTTCTCAGGTTAGACAGGGATTATGGCTGATTCCATTCCCACAATAATGAGGTGCTAATTTTCATCCACACAGGAGTCCTTATATGAGATAGAACATCTGGTTAGGAAAGCCAGTCCAGAAGTCTTCTGTTCAAGGCCAACTGAAATATCAAACATAGCAGAAAGTGTAGTGAAGAATTTAGAATGAGATTTAATGGTTGAATGTCAGAAAGCAAGCATCCAACCAATGACTTTCCAATGATAATTGTCATGTTAATTGAGTGTTTTACTGAAAAGAAGATTAATAGGAAGTGTAAAATTGTTATTTGTTCCCCAGGACTACTGACTTCACGGTGATATGGAGATTTATGTCAGGTTCAAACCATGATTTTTTAAAGGATTATCTCAAGATTATTTTTAGATGCACTTTCTACTGCTGGTGATGAAACTTAAGCCTGTATGTAAGCTGATTTTAGGGCTTTAGCTCCTAAAGATAACAGATTAAATTGGCTATGGGCTTTAGGTTGCTTGATGATTTGACTGAAGAAAAAGATTTCAAGGAGTACAAGGAGTAAACTGATCAGTTTATCATTATTGTCAAATATTAGTGTTTTGCAAGAGCTGGCTGCCAGTGAGTGGAGGAATAGATGTAAAATGCAGTACTCCCTAGCTATGAAACAGTTGTTAGTTTCACAAAGCTCCTTTACACCCCTCCATCCAGGTCGTTGCCCCTGACGAACAGTTCCGACACCATCCTGGTGGTGGGCGGGGTACACTGGCTGGCCACGCATCACCTCAACGTGGTCAAACACTCACTAGAGAAGTAAGTTCTCAACATGCATTTCCACCTTTTCCGAGTCTTTCTGTATTGAGCTTAAACATACAGTGTATTACTGCACTTCATCTAACTTACATGAACATTTAGTTGGTCCAAACATTATAATTATTGTATATCAGCTACTTCATGAACACCAGCTGGTTTTGCGCCATGCCATTGCAATATTGTGACACTTTGATTTCCAGTCATGGTGCTTCACTCTTTTATGCAGATACTTTTTTTACCTTTAAAATCTTGCTGATGGAACTCCATTGTGTTGCAGGGAGGGTCTGACAGGTGTGAGGGTCATCATGAAGAGTCTGGGGTCAGGATTCCACCTTCCTGTGGACGGCATCCATTGTCTCTCACAGGTAAAGATACAACCTGTAACGAGTAAGGGTGGATGACTCTCTCAAACTTGTTTTAGTTTTGAGAGAGGTCTGAACAAGATTCAGAGAATTTGATGAACACTCTGTTCTCCCTTGATGAAAGTTGAGTGCTGGGAAAAACAGATTTAAAAGAAAAACTGTTGTTTTAGTACTCATCTGCAACCTTTGATTGTAACATTTTTGGTGTAAGAGAATTGATAGCTAATAGAATTGTGTTTTTGCCAACAGCAAGAGCAACACAAGCTACTGATGCACAATGCAGGCCTGAGTGACTTTGCAAGGCAGCTGGGGTTTGATGTTGTGGAAACCTTCAACGTTACTTTGCCAAGATACAAGGACTTCCTGCAAGGAAAATGTGCCTGCCACTTCCACAAGGTGAGGAGGGGACGTCTTTCAACTTCATGTGCTAGGGTGGGAGGGGAGGGCGGACATCTGAAATGGTGGAAATGAATGATATGTTGGGTTCATGTATGCACCTCTACAGGTTTGCATTGTCATCTCTACTGAGCTCCATGGGAAGTATGGCACCTACATGTATGTTACATGGGCAGCTTCTTGTATTTCTGTCCTAAATGTGGACCTTCCCCATGGCCATGGTTAGTGCAGACAGACAGACTGCAGTAGTTAGCATAGTTTAGATCTGAATGTTTTCACCTCTAGGACAGGCCTGACCTTCCTCTGCTAGGCAAGGTAATTTGTCGTGCCCCTCACAGAAAGGTGAAAGAAACATAAACTGACAAGAAGGGCTTGGACTAAGCTGTGTGACTTCACTCACCTCGCCCTGTGCCAACAGAAACAACATGCTGGTATTTAGGCATCATTAGTGAAATCTGCCACTGTTATTTTGTTATTTCTGTAGAGCTGGGAACTTGTCTCACTAACCTACTGAACCCAAGGCTTAAGAACTGACAGGAGATATTTTGCTTTGGGATTCCTGCCTTGGCCTTTTGTACTCCTGATATCCACAAAATGACAATCTGCTGAGATATACCTGTTGACAGGACGCAGGGAAAAACAAAGATTTTCTCCTGACGTGACAATGATAGAAGACATGTGCAAGTCTGGACTGTCGCATGGGTACAACATGTACATGTATGTTTAACTGCTGGTTTCTAACGGGAGATCTGACCAAGATCTTTCTCTTGGCACTACTGAAATGTGGCATGGATCGTCCAAAGATCTTGACATTTAGCTCTTTACTTAAAGCCATTGGAACAGAAATGAGGTGCAACAGAAAATGGGAAGGAACAAAGTTTCACAAATTCCTAGTTTTCTCATGTAGCCAAGTCTGTATGGGCATCTATATGTATTGTATGAAACATTGCATGAAAGCATGAAGCTATACATCATTTGTTTTAAAGAAAGCTTCAAAGTGATGTCTACCCTTTTTGTTTACAGGTGAGACAGGTAAGAGGAGAGCACACGGCGACTAACATCACAAAAAGGGAGACCCTACCCCCTCACAGACAGTATACCGACCCAGGTGGTGAGGAGGAGGATATGTATGGACCAGTCCACTACCATGTTGAGGGGGACATCAACGCTCTGTACTCAGAGATACTCCTTAACAGAATATGCGAGCTTCCCAGATGATAGAGAGTTACGGGTGAGAAATAAAGGTATTATTTGTGGTAGGATCATGGACCAAGCTTCTGAAAACAATCTTCTGAAAATCAATATGGGTCTCTTAGTTATGTCAGTTAGTACATTGTAGATGACATTGTCATGATGAGGATGACCATATGGAAATTACTAGTATATGTATATTGTCCTTGTATTATTGTATAGTATCCATTTTTTGTGGAGAAAAGGTCCAGTATACCTGAAAAAAAAGCTTTGTGAAACTTCTGTGAAACAACATATTTTCATATGAAAGTTTTGTGAAACATTTGTGGAACAACATGTTTCATTCTGGAATGATGTAGTTTCTATCATAGGCATTCAAACACAAGCTCAATGAGTGGTAAGAAAAGATTTATATTGGAAGTTTTGTCCATGTTCCTTGTGTGGCCAGTGCATATTGGGGCTTGCTGAAAAAGACAAGAAAGCTTTGGCTACCATATACAAAGTGTTATCCTTGCAAAATGCAGTGCATTCCACTTATGTAACATTACCTGTACTTATGTATATATGAAATACAGAACAATCGTGTACAGAGGCTGTTATCTGAATTATATTAAGTCACATAACTTGTATATACAAGGTATAGAAAGCAATAATATATTTATGTTGCCTTAAATCTATCCTGAAGTTATTTTAAGTAGGTACATGTAGCAACATGAAGGCCTTTGTATGTTAAAAGCTCAGGGACATCATTTAATCAACAATGCCTTCAGTTTTTTATTCATTACTAGTTGGCTGAGAAGTTATCTTGTACACATGTTTGTGTTAGTGAAAGTACTTATGTCTACTACACACTGTTGTTCCCTGTATGTGAGCCATGCTCAAGCAAAGTGAAGGGAAAGTTACTTGTATATACTGGACCCCTTGATGTTTTCTCTAGACAAGGGTGTCTATTGAAGCACCACTACATTGTAGTTCTGGTGACAAGTGAAATAATTGTGTCTGAGGAGAAAAAGACTATCAACCCTCCCCCCATCAGACTATCAAAAAGAGCAACAAAACGATGTATGAAAAACATCTTAGCAGTGTCTCTACCACTTAACATGTGTCCGTCCATTATCAGTATAGTTGATTCCATCCCAAAGTCTGTGAAAGTAGTGTAAGTGTACTTCTATCAGGAATACTATGATGGAATTTACCGTGCATGTCAGTTAAATCTAATCTCCAAGCAGATTCTGTGGGGCAAGGGGAGTCTATATTGGCCTCCTGTGACCATTGGCCGCCCCACATGGGGTTACAGGAGGCCAATGGATACAGGCGGCCAATACAGACTCCCCTTGCCCCACAGAATCTGCTTGGAGCTTACGTTAAATCCTTGTCTGGTCTGGCTATGGGTAACCTTACGTTACAAGGGTTCAGGAGCATGCACAGTTCATAGCAGAGGTAGTATTTTGATCAAAAGACAGTAGTCCCAGTTGTTTTGTGAGGGACTGATGTAGACATGCATGTAAACTGAAGAAGGAGGATAGCACTAGAGAATACGGTGCAGTCTTGACAGGTTCAGAATCAGATGTAAGTTACCTCAGAAATTTCAGGGACTTGAAGTGCCAAAAATTGCTGAGAAACCACTTTAAAACAATTAAAACATTGTATTGCACTAGTATATATGAAGAGAAGAGATGGAAAATACCTTTTGTTGGTAACTTTTCCTACAATATGATCTCAAAGAAATAGAGTCTAACCATCAAACGAGAAGACCATTATGTACTAGTACATGTATCGAATGCTACAGTTGTATAATTATGTACATATCATGACAGATCTCACAGATAGATAAAAGTTTTTGTTGTTATGGGTGAATTTTCATACTAGAAGTGATGTGCTTATCATGGTCCTGATTCATAATGTGAAAAATAGTGTTTTGCTTTGTTTGTAACTTTTCTTTCCTCCTTAAATTTTGACAACTTTATTCAACTTAGCATCACTCATTTACTTTCCACAAGATTGACTTTTGCAGAGATTGTAACTTGCTTCAATACACATAACGGCTAAAAGTACAATCTTGTATTGATATAATCATACATGTACCATTTTACGTTGCCAACTGAAAAAATAACTCAATCACCAAGTGGTTGATAGTTTATGTGTAAGACCACTGCATTATGTTTGACATTAGCTTGTACAACCACTACCAACACTGTGTTGTTATCACCATACATTACTAATACTATACATTGGAACCTTTGCAAAGATTATCAAATGGTGACCAGTGACACAGATTTTAAACATAGATTTTAAATGTAGGCACAGGAAAGAACTGTATATTTATTGCAAAGCAGAGCTTTTAAAACAGATCTTATATAGTGTTGTCGAATAAAAGCAAGAGTTGCTTATATGTGATTTACAACTGTCAAGTGTCAATCATTCATATCTCATGTTTTACCAACACCTTTTCCCATTGACCTAAATACATACAAGGGATGGTTGGGATCAAGAAAAATCTGTGTTTGTTGTTGAAATTGAGTAACAAAACCATATGCTGCCCAATCACTGACTTTTGTAGGTTATACTAATATACTTGTTAATTGAGAATAGCATTTAATATTTTAACTGTTAAATGTCAACTAATGTCAGTTAATGATTTTGAGTTCGAATTCCTCTCTCCTATTTGGGAAAGCTGAACGTTTTGAAGGAGGGAAAGTCTGTATTTACTGACAAATCCAGACTAGATTGGTCGGACAAGAATATGTCAAGAATGAGTAGCATGGGGGCTCTGGTCTGGTTCAGAGATGGAGTAGGTCAGTTTATTAAAGGAGTGATGAGGAAGACTTAACAGGCCATAGTCCATCAAAATGGACTGACATTATTAGGCCGATCAAGGACATGTGTGTAATGTCCTTGGGCCGATTTTGTTAAAATTCAAGGCAAACTCCATTGTCAAGGTTTGTAGCCAGGTCTTACGTGTTATACCTGTAAACAAGCCCCAGGCTCCGTCAATAGAGCATCCTGGAGCCAGTGCGGCACAAGAAAGGGATGAAGATGTCATACCTGTTGTGTGGCTGACAGCCACGTCCTGTGCCTGCTGGGTGACAAATACGAGGCTAACTTGAGTCCGGTCGCGGTCAGGTTCTCTGCTGAGGGCATTTGGTGTACCAGCTGTTTTCCGCTAATTTGTCTTCCCCAGGCCAAGCTCAGGGACACAAGAAAGTGTTGCCCGCCCGGCAAAACATTGGGGTTCCAGACGGTACCGAGGTTCGGGAGGACCTGGGTACGGCATGCAGATTAGGCATGCAGGTAGACCCCCGTCAGGGTCGGGGATTAGCGAAACCCTGGCGGCGTTCTGTCATCCGTGGTACTGTGGGGGGAGGGGAGGAAGGTGGCTGAACGGTAGACACCTGTAGCTATGTTACTGGAACTTCATCGTTTACTGATGTTAAATCTATGTCTGCACTTTTCTGAACGGCAGCTTTGTCAGTGTCAAGATAAACATCACAGGCGTGGCTAGAGGTAGCAAGAACCTATGATCACCTATGTTTTTAGTCATGTTATACATTTTGAAGGTATATAGGTTACTGATGCTATCCGTATTTCACATTGAAAATGTTTTTTTTGTGTCCGATCCTGGTAAGATCCCTATCAAATCATGCAGAATGTCCTGCAACTTGAATCATTCATGGCATGTCCACGCACACCTGCAGTGACTTACAAAGACAGGTGCATGTCAGAATGGGAATGAGATCTTGTGTCCTTTGCTGTCAGTGACTCGTTTCTGTGTTTCATTGATGCTGTAACTTGGAGAAAGTTGAATACTCGTGACGAATTATATCACACAATGTTAACCCTTATTCTAGGCACCATTGAATGGTAAAAAGAACGTCCTCGACTCCTAATCACTAATATTAGTACTCATTGATATTTTTTCATCATCTCAGAGAATCAATTTCACAAAAAGAAGCATTCTCTTCCCTCTTAGCCTGTCTGTTCTATAGTTGTTACCCAAACGAGGGCTGGGCGATAAAGTTTGCCACGACATTTGCCTCCATCGATCCTTGAAATATCAACACCACAGGGATAGTCACCATGTAGCCTCTATCAGACTCATTGGGTTGCTGCAAATTAATTAACAATTGGCCTCTCAATAACTTGCCAGAGGAATTAGCCGGCTATAGGTCTCTAGTTACGTGCTGGCAACTTAGCCTCTACCAGGCTTCGGGAAGCGGTTGGAAAGAGTAGAAATTTGACAAATAGACAGATTACTGGCAACCCAAGAATTCTGGCAGGGACTAGCTATCACGATGGACAGCTCAATACTATGTACAGTCTGTATTGCTGCTGACTTCATCTCAGCGATATGACACAGCATGGTACGACAGCTATGCGGAGGACCGAATACGGAGGGGATTACCTCCAACCCAGGACGCCATCGCGAAGAATGCCCGTCCATCTCTCAGTAGATGTTATCTTGTAAGTAATTATGATAGATGATGATGAATGACATCCGTCGGCTCGTCAGTAGCGCTGCTGTCATATTGTTTGCCAGATGGACGGTCTCTGCTTTGATATGACTGTTCTTGCGCTATGTGAAAAATGTGTCCTATCGCATAGCCTCCCTGATTGCTTTATATTTAGAGGTACGACAACTTACATTATCTACATTATTCAATCAGTGCTTATCTCATCCTTCGACAAAGTAATCAGCGGGTGCGAAGGAGCTCGATCATTATTTTGGTTTGCTGCCCTTGTTTGAGACTGTTTCACAGAGTGTGTTTGAGAAGAGGCAACGGCACCATGTTCTTTGCTTTTTGCTCTTTGCCACTGTGTCTTGAGTCGACATACATTCTGTACTACAGCGTTGCTCTGGACGTATTTTGCGGTTGCTTCTTTGCCAATCCGTCGCTAATAGGCCTAATCCAACAACGTTACAGTGTAAATCTAACGACAATTGTTAAACTTTCTTGTCGTAGTTAGTGGGATCATCGTTTGACCGTTATTGCCCATGAACTATGATGATGAATGTTTGCCTAATTTTTCCGATCCCCAGTATGATCCATTATTAGTTATTTTGTACCGTTATTGTGTGTAACAATCTTTGTCAAAATACTGTTTCAACTTACAAAAAAGATTTGAAAAGTTCTGAAAAGAACTGAATTGTTTCCTAGAATGGAGAACCGAAGTCCATGCCAAACCATATCTTCGTATACAAGAAAGTATAGCAAGCAATGTTGAAATTTTGAGTGCAGGCATCGATGTATTCACAAAAGCCCACGATCATACAGGGTTGCAGTCACATGTGGTCAATGTCATATTTTCACAATCCTCAAAATGACTTTCCTACCTTATTCCCGTTCAACAGGCGCTCCTTTCGAATTTCCCACACTGGTCCAACACGCAAGAACAGAAGCATTTCTCCATGTGCAGCAGCTCGGCTCGGCGTCATAAAGTTTTCTTTGCCTGTTTTTGTCAGCTGGTTCCTCTTTTTCTGGACATGCCATAATCATTATCAGTGAACTTTGGAAGAAAAAAACGCATGGCATTGGAAGTCGCGATAGAACATTGGTCACTGCGATGTCTCCGACCTGACGCAGGTTGCGACCGTGTCCGAAAGTGTCTTCGAGGCTGTCTGGTCATCCCTTCCCCGGGACAGGAGTAGGTAGTTAGTACAAAAGGACACCCTGGTGCAGTGATAAATACTCGCAGCCCATTTATCTTCTGTGTTTCCCCCTCCCTGCCCGAACCCCCGCCTACCTCCAGGGACCGTACTCAGCTGATGGACATGCAAGGTGTACAAATAAGATGCAGAAGCTTGACTCCAGCAACCGAAAATGGCACGACAAACTTCTCGTTTAAATACACTGTGAACCAATGAAAGACTATTCGATTCCATTTTTAGCTGTAAAATGTTATAAACATCTACTGGATAAGAATCCTAAGGCGAGATGTCCCAAAAGAACATTTCGTTTCAGTAATTTCACAGATCTAGCCTCATCAATGATGTCAGTGTGGGTGCCCAATGTAGCAGAACGGCTCACTGCATAGGTCCCCTACACATCGTTAAACTCTGGTCCTGCTGAAGAGCTGTCCTGATCCAGTGCAGTCCGTCATGCTGCGTTTGGTTTTCTTTCTTTCCAGAGCTGGAGACAAATGAGAGATGGAGGATTGCTCAGGAGATTTTTACTGTTATTTCGGCACAGTCACAGCAGCCGAAGTCGCTTGACCTCTGAGAGTCGGAATGCCCAGAGGGTTCTCTGAATCTCCCGGCCTGTTTTGACTAGCAGTCCTCTTAGCCCTCCTAATAGTTACAATTCAAATAAATATGTTGTCTTGGGTCTCAACCAAGACCCACATCCCACCGGATGGCATTTACTGTAATGTTAGTTACATTTGAGACTTGTCTATTCGCTATCTATACGAGAGCTTGGAAACATCAGATTCTGGGATTCTGGCAGCTCTAGTACAGTACAGTAGCACTGACTTCACTTTTTACACATGTCTAACGAATGACAGTGTATATAGCAGTCGCCGGTAACTGTAACTTCGGACTGGGTGAATTTTGACAATTAGTATTTCTGTGTACATTTTTGAAGACCCACCTCGTCCACTTTTGATTACCAGATGCTGATTATTCATGAATTTACATTATCGATTTATCTTTCGTATTGAAAACATGTTGCAATTTGGTTGCCCCGCCCCTTTCATTCCGCAAGGAATATTAACATGAATAGAAGACACACCTACCAAAAGACACTAATCAATTATGATTTCTCATTTTAGAATAATGCGAAGAATAAACATCTCCATCTGTCGACAATGTACTAATGCTGCACAGTGATGTTAACGTTGCTTACATGGCATAACAACAGTGATGTTCAGACAAGTCTATAGGATGGTAAAATCCAGTGTTCCGTCTGGAGACATTTCTGTGTCATCCTGAGCCGCAGATGTTCTGACACGTCAGTATATATCGGTCACACTGAACCATATGAACCACATACAGCGCCTCGGGCCAGTTCACATGGGGTCTTACCACTAATGATCACTAATCATAATCCCGTACTCTAGCTGATGGGTCCTCCCCGTGGGTGCTCCATAGTCTTCTGGTTGCATTCCTCCGGTATAACTACATTCCCGCGCTCTTGTGCTGTGTTTTCTTTCTGTTTTCTCCATCCTGACAACCGTGTCAAAGGCGCCCGACCAGACATCTCTCCACACTGCCCTAACTAGGCAGCCATTAGCTCCGGTTTCAACACATATGGTCATGCAAAAGGTTCATAACCTACCACTGAAAACACTTCACGCTTCCCAAATTAATGAAGGTCTTCACGGAATATGCCCACGGTTACCTTACCCGGCCAGTACCAGTTGCTCTGTGAAGATTACATTACAAGTTCAAGGTAGTCAATTTGCTGACGTGACCAACTGTTGGCAAAATCAACGCTCCGTATACATCCCTGTTTCTGCAACACTCCTCTACTATGAATTTTGTGCTACTGGGAGATGTAGTTACTGGCGTTATCTACCTGGATATGACGGCCAGAACCACCTATAACCACCGAGTAAATAGGAATATTCGGACTTTGAAATGGCCCTAGAAATATCATGACGAAAACGACATGTTTTTTTCATGATGTGAACCTGTTGAGTTGATTGATATGTCTCCTCCATATCTGGTCCATGTTGTGTGTGAGTGAGGACGGGGGCGTTTACTCATGTACCTGGGCGATAGGGAGCCCCATAAGCTGCTTTCAATACCGACGTCAGTCGTCGTTTCTAATAGCATTATTGACTTCAAACAAAACACAACCGGAACCAAACATTTATCCATTGTAGCATCCGTATACTATGATCTGCATTCTAGTGACAGATCGTCACATGTACAGCAGGCGTTTTTCCGTGGGTTGTTTCCTAAAGTAGGCATGGTTCCGGTCGGACTTGTTCGATCGATGTGTTGACAATGGAAGGGGTGCGCCCATGGCCTCAGGCTGATGTAGGTGATAGAAAAGTCGTCAGATTTGCAGCCATTTCTGGACAATTGGCCAGAGATGCACGTGGCATGGTGAGGACTAATGTGATTGTGTTACAACATCATTACTTCTGCCCAATTTACCCCGGGTCGAGATGCGCAGGAAGACACACAACTGTGCCAGAGGATTGTTTCTGGGTCTTTGACGCCGACCTCTGTCGATAGGGCAATAGAGTACAAGACAGCGGAACTACCCAAAACCCATGCTGGCCATTTGAACATCAGTGTGAAGGGAGCTAACTAGCTGGCCATTCACATCTGGCACATTTTCACTTGCTTTATCCGATTATCCCTGATTGCAGAGATCAGGAGAGATAGTCTCTCTCGGGGTGCATGTGATAGCCTAGCTAAGCCATGCTCAAGAAACTCAACCTGTGCGCCATGGCACCACGTGACCACCGATGACGTACCGCTGCCGACCTATCAGGGCGCTCCTTGCATCCACCTGTCGGCCATCCGTCAGGAGTCGTCCAATGGAGACGGGCTGGCTGAGTGCTGCCCTGGGGCGCAACATTTTCATGAATAATGTGGGCTGGAGTCGCCTGGCAGAACGCAGAGAAATAGTGAGAGGGGGCTGATTTCACGTGTTGGCGGTCTGGCAGGGATTTGCAGCGAACTCATCCCAAGGAATCATCGGCACTGGACGCGAGGATGGCCCGAAACGGGCGGAGGCGGCTCTCGCGGCTATTTATGGAGTTACTGATTCTAGCCGTCCTCTTTCCAGGCAGAAGTTTCGCCAACTTAATGTGAGTATAAGTGTTAAGTCGAAACGGATCGTTGCCTGGATCGTATATATTGTGACCCATTGCCCACCGATAGCGCTCCATGTCCCGACCCTGGAGCTTCATGTGTTTGCTATCCGTTTTACCTTGCTCGGCAAACTAGTCAGAGTCTCGTCCTACCACAGGCCGTACCTTTGCCGAGCACTTCTGTAACACTTAGAATGGTGAAGACTACACGGTCAGTAGTTCAAACACTTTGACAGTCCGTTGAAATCTTGGTCTCGTTTTCTCCAGGTTGCTGAGTTTATCGTCCGTGGGGTCGAGCCGGTCTGGGCGGAGCGTCTCATGCGGAACCTCACCCGGACTCATCGGGAGACAGAAGCGCTTGTGCCGAAAATATTCCCATGCGGTGCCCTCGATTATGGACGGGGCTAATAAAGCCCTGGGAGAGTGTCGGGCGCAGTTTAGCCAGGAGAGATGGAACTGTTCTACTCGCGGCGGCACGCAGACCTTCGAGTCTTTCCTCGGCAAGGGTGAGTGTGGGTCTTACTTTGTCCTACCACATACGGTACAGTACAGTACTACCAGGCACAGCAGCGCGCGTAGTACCAGTAGTATTTGGGAGGGCAGCCTTTTGTTTGCTTTTCCCGTCAGGTATATTGATTTTAAAAGTCGAAGGTACTGCAGGGAGACGGAAGTAGTCAACACATCGGTGATCAATGTTGTGAAGTTGCCGTGTGTATGCCCACTCATCAATCATCTTTACACCAAGTCTGGCAGGTTCGTCTGCTTATCCGTTTACCTAACTTCTTTCCTGTCGCTACCCTGTTTACCACTTATTACACTCTTTTATTTGTAAGTTACAAAAACATTTCGTAGAAGTGGTCCTAGGGCATGTACAGATTTTTGTCGGACACATCTGCGAAGTTAGCCTACTTTCGGTCTTTCTGTGGGAAAGCTTGCCCGGAGTGACCAAGGGCGCGCACTGTTTATTCGTCGTGTGGAGCGCACCAAACCGCGAGGCAAGATCAAATGGAGAAAGTTCCTACAAAACAGACACGAGGTCAGCTGAGAAGGACAGTGAAACTCTCACCCCTGTCATACGCCACGTCTGCGCCTTCACGGCGGTGTACAGTCCACATGACTGATGACACGGCGATGCGTGTTTACATTTCATGTTCTCCCTAAACTTCCCAGACCCGCTCGCCCAACCTGATTTTTATGAGAACCAGACCTGGAGTGGTGATGAGGGTGGTTCGTTTTTGTGGGATTGCGGGGATTTATTGGTTTAGCCCGGTCCGAGCTGTCACGCTGCGGCCAGAATGGACAAGGCTGCTTTGCATTCACAATCATAGTGTTCTGGCTCAAAATGTGTTTAAACCATTCTGAAAGTGATGTTACGTGAAGTAGTCAATACATTGTCAAGTTTGCACCACAAGTAGCCCGTGACAGCCATTCAGAGCTGTTATCGGGTGCGAGGGACAGTTTTCTCGTTACGATTGAACGGTTGGGTGTGCAAGAACTTTGCAGGACTTACCCGCCCTTCCAGCGAGTTGTGTAGTACCAGCGCCTTTTGACAGGCGTAACAAGAGGGGGTCTTATAGGCTTGATGTCCAACATGCGTGTAGCGTTATCGCGGGTTATCCCGTGAAAAGGGGCTGTTTATTTCAGGTGGGACGGCGGGATGGGAGGAATACACCTGGAATGCAGAGAGGGCAGGGGTTGAAAGTTTGTCGGTGTAATTTGTATTCCACATCAGGGAATTTCGGAGCGAATTGGACCAATTGACCGCCGAGCCCCTGACTGACAGCGCAGGGGCGGGGAGACATCGCGTCTTGAATTGATTTAATTCGGTCGGTTCTTCTGTGCCCCAGCAGGCACACTGCAGACAGTGAAAAAAGTTTGGGATGTAACTCGTTAGTGGGGAGGGGGGAAGGGCTACTCTAATGTGATCAGACTGCTTGTCGACCATGTCTCATCATAGGATCTCATAGGAACACAATCCCCAAACCTCCTCACTCTATCCATTGTTAATTGTCTCTTTATGAACTATCTTTACATTTCTTATGGCCCATTCTTTTATTTGTTGCTCTCTGCACACGTGTGCTGACAGCCTCCAGACACCTAAGGTCCATGTAGAGTTAGGATTCACCAAAACAATCCCTCCTGACCCAATGACTCTGTTTTCCTTCAGCCCTACCCTCCAGTCTAACACTGTCTATACTCTATTCCCAGAAGCGTGCTCTTTGTTTTGCGGTTCCTTACATCATCTGGCTTACCTCTCCTCTTGCCAGTTTCTGTGCCCGCCCTGACAAACACACTCCACATAGCTCAACATTCTCCCGCCAAGTGCCGACTCAGAACCGCATTCCTGATCACCTGTTCCCTACACGTAACTTACCTATCCGTCAGATTAGCCTTCCATTCTTACGTGACACTTGTCATTGAGTGGCTCTGTCTTCCTGTGACAGACAGTCTTGTTTACGTCACGGATTAACTGAGGTTATGACTGTCACCTCTACGGAGTCACGTTGCGTGGGATGTTTTAGAACATGGAAACACACAGTAGTAACAATACATTGTACCGCGCTAGTGTGCCATCAACTATGATTAGTCGGAGAGCAAGTCCATAGACACGGCAAAGTTTGTCCTTTGTTAGGCTAACTTAATGTTGAAACTCCGTCAGTTCCTTGACCAAAATATCATCCAATTTCACATCGAGCGTCTATCTTTTGACAAACGAACTTAATTAATCTTACATCCTACTACATTTCCACAATTACCAAGAAGCGAGAGGAAGCTTCTTGGTATTTACTCGTGTATATTATCGGTGCCTTTTTGTATATATATGTATATGTAAACGTGTGACCTGTGCTTAGCCCAATGGGGCCAAAAATGTATAATAAAGGCCTTCGTTCATATCATTATAATGTCTAATCCATGGTCTATCTATGAGATAAATGACTATGTTTGTATCTCTGTTCCCGGTGTCCTCCACCCTGATGACACTCTACAGGCACGAGAGAGACCGCCTTCATCTACGCCATCACCAGTGCGGCAGTCGTGCACGCCATAACTCAGTCCTGCTCGGCCGGGAACCTTACGGATTGCTCCTGCGGACGTGTTACGGGCGATTCCGACTCCCTCCCGCCCAGGGGGAGCGACTTGGAGGGGTGGAAGTGGGGAGGGTGCTCGGACGACATCGTCTTCGGGATGGAGTTTAGCAAACGGTTTGTGGACGCGGCAGATTCCCGGGGGAGGAAAAAGAGAAGTCGGAACAGTCGGAGCATGATGAACCTGCACAACAACGAAGTGGGAAGAAGGGTGAGTCTTTCATATACATCACACAGAGCCTCTGTATTCTTGATAACCCTGATGTCAGTCTGAATTCGCGGTACATAAGGCGATTTTTCCCGAACATCCGCTTTCTTCGAGTTTCTGTGTTTGCCCAGCCTAAAGATTATCCCGATTTCAGACAGGTAAGAAGCCCCTTCCCCACCCCGTGTCAACAAACAGTCCCCGCCACCTGAGCGGACGGTGTCCAAACCTGCCAACTTTTACACAAACACCACTAACACCTGTCTGTGGGACCGTGCATTGTGAGGGATAAACACATGTCCATCTGACCACACATTGACACGGCTACCCATAGATCACCTGTATATACAAAAGTAGAAACATAGAAGGTAACAGATAGTGGTTAACACCTTGCGTGACAGAGTATGCAGATGCGCCGGAAATGTGGTGGTGACATCCGTTATCATTCACCACCCCGCACCTGGTTTCCAGAGTTTACCGCGCGGGCTGTCTGAGATCGTGGGCGCGCTAGAGTAACAACAGCCCCCGTTACAGTATCCGGCCCGCCAGGGGAGATTAGCTGCCCCGCAGTACTCTGGTAGGGCCGGGTTCAGCTGTCATTCGGAACGCACAGAATCTGTGCGAAGAACGGCTATTGGTCAGATCGCCCGGAGGTGCCGAACGCAAACACGATTGGCCAGACCGCCCGAGGGTCGCAGCGGCGCGTCATGTTCAAATTTGCATAATAGCACATTCTACAGTCCCTCAACATGGAGGACGCCAGGAAAGCTGTAGAAGATGCGATATCGGAAGCCTTGTTGGCCGTAGAATCTGTAGATTCCTTGAAACCCGAGCAGCACCAGGTTGTAGAGAACTTCCTGTGCGGCCGTGATGTTGTAGGACTTCTTCCTACTGGCTTTGGTAAATCGCTGGTTTACCAACTCGCGCCCGCTGTGGCAGGACTTTTGCTGTCGAGTGCGTCTTGTCCAGAGCACATAAAGACGGCGGAGTACCCTATTCTACTCGTCATATCTCCACTTCTGGCGCTTATAGACGACCAGGTGTTGGAGGCCAGGCAACGTGGAGTGTCTGCAATGTCGTTGTGTGGTGCCAGTCCAGCCGAGGAAGCACAGATTCAGAGGGGAAAGGTCCAGTTAGTGTTTGCCAATCCCGAGACGGCATTGGAGGCAAAATGGAGAGATACACTGCAGACCGAGCGGTTCCAAAAAAACATCATCGGGATCGTGGTCGACGAAGTCCACAAAACACCGAGTTGGTAGGCACACCAAGAAATTTTTTTGGCACGCTATAACATTTTAATGGCTTTTGAACGCGTAATGAGTGCACATTGGAGCTTGGTAGTGTTACGAATGCGAGGCGCCCCCCTCCCCCACTGTCACATGTCACATAGTACTTTATACATGTGATTGTGACGACAAGGTACCGCGGTGCATGTTGATAAGTGTGTGCTTGCAAAAATACCGAATCTTTAACCATAATTGTGGGAATTAGGTGTATGGTACATCATATTTTTGTTGAGCTCTTCTGGTATTCATAAATCCTTCTTTTTCTCCAAATTCAGGGGAGAAGCAAAGAAAGGTGGAAAGGCCTTCCGGGAGACATTTGGCAGGATCGCAGAGCTCCGCTCTCTATGCAAGCAAGGTAAAGAAGTCTTGAAATTTTTCCTGTTGTCTCGATTTGGGATGATTTCAAGATATATCCACTGCTCTTTTCTTAATTTGTTGTTGTCTGTCGGCGTTTACAGAACGATTTTTTCCGTCACTACAAATTAACACCTTTTATTCGTATGCTATAATTTTGTTATACATGTTGATGGCCGATGTTGGCGCCTTTCGCATAAGTTGACTTCATTATAAAACCTGTTTTATCAGGTCTCCAGGCGGCCCCTCTTTGTTCCTGTTCTTTCATGTTAACAAGAATAAATTTACAGGTGCTAATTTTTTTTGTCAAGTGCAAATTTTGGATGCAGTTACATGTACATGCCATGTGTAGATTTATCAACTCTAGACTTCCAATCCAAACGCAAGTATTACTATGAACTACAGTATTTAATTGTGTATACATTACAACATGTAATATGTAACGGTTATATATTTTATTTGTGCACAGGGACTCCTGTTATGGCCCTAACAGCGTCAGCTGACCATGCGACCCGGAAGGACATTGTGAGGCTCCTGAACTTGAACAGAGACACAGTGTTCGTCGAGAGGAGCCCCAACAGGACCAACATCAGACTTGCTGCGGTGAGGATCAAGCCGTCAGATTATTCCTGTCTGGATTGGATTGTGGCAGGTTTAAAGAGGGAGGGTAACATGTTTGGGAAGACAATAATATATTGTAAAGATTTTAAAACTGTTGGCGCAGTATATTGTCACCTTGTTGCATCCCTTGGGGATCAAGCTTATATTGGAGAGAAGCTTTCTCGAAACTGTAGAGTGGGTATGTACCACAGTGAGACCTTGCCAGAGAAGAAAGAACATGTACTAGTTTCGTTCAAGACTATGTCTCACCTTTCTGTCGTAATCGCCACCACTGCATTAAGTATGGGAGTGAATTTCCCTGATGTGAGGTATGTTGTTATGTATGGTCCCCCTGACAACATGGAGGACATGATGCAGCAGATTGGGAGAGCTGGGCGGGATGGCCTTCAGTCTCATGGCATCTTGTACAGTTATGCCCAGCAGAGGTGTGATAACAATGTCAGAGAGTACACTAAGAGTACCTCTTGTCTTAGAACAACAATGTACAACCATTTTGAAAGTAACAAAACAACTGTACCTTTGGAAGTTGGACATGAGTGTTGCACAGTATGTCATAAATCGTGTAAATGTGATCCATTGACCAACACCTGTAGTATACCTGTTCCATTGTTTGAAAATCCACATAATATTGTACCCGAATCTGTTCCAACAAAGGTCAGAAGTGTCAGTGAAGATGAGAAAGAGTTGTTGCGGGAAGGGTTATACCAGTACAGGCATTCTCTGGTCAAAAATAAGAGACTTTTGTTGTCAGTCGAACAGACAACAGGATTCACTGATGAGCTGATTGATATTGTTGTTGAAAATTGTGCCTTTATTTTCTCTATCAAATACATTTTGCAAAACTTCCCTGTCTGCTCTGAACACCATGCTAATTCCATTATGTACATAGTCAACAAGGTTTTTGAAGATAATTTAGATCTGGATGATCTGCTAGATGCAATTGATGAAGACTTTGAATGTGATGATGTGCCATGTCTAGACATGCCTACTGTACCAGTTAGCTGGACCAACTCTAATCCTGAAGACAATTGTGATGATGATGACTTGTCCCAACTGGATAACTATTTCTATAGTGAACATGATATCTTGCATTATGTACATTTGTTAGCTGAGTAAGTCCCAACTGGATAACTATTTCTATTGTGAACATGATATTTTGCATTATGTACATTTGTTAGCTGAGTGAGTCCCAACTGGATAACTATTTCTATTGTGAACATGATATTTTGCATTATGTACATTTGTTAGCTGAGTGAGTCTCAGCTGGATAACTATTTCTATAGTGAACATGATATCTTGCATTATGTACATTTGTTAGCTGAGTGAGTCTCAGCTGGATAACTATATCTATTGTGAACATGATATTTTGCATTATGTACATTTGTTAGCTGAGTGAGTCTCAGCTGGATAACTATATCTATTGTGAACATGATATTTTGCATTATGTACATTTGTTAGCTGAGTGAGTCTCAGCTGGATAAGTTTCTATTGTGAAGATGCTTTTTTGCATTATGTACATTTGTTTTGCGGTTGTTGACAGAAAACTTGATACAGGTTACAAGATATAATAGAGTTCCTTTACTGCATACAATGTCTCTTTGTGCTTCATCAACATTTTGCATGTTCTCAATACAACATAATTACTAAGAAAAAGAAGACAAATATCTCAACTCAATACTTGAGAAGAACGACAGAGAACACCAGTATTTTACTCATACAATGCCTTCCAGTGGTTCAACTTGGCCTGCATCCAGTATGCCATTTGGCTAACACTTAACTTTGCCAGCAGGTCTCGCTGAAAACCTGGGAAAGCATTGTACTGCCTACCTGGCTGATAATCAAACACTCTTGCACGGTCATACTGTTCGACAAGTTTGAAGATGTCCTCAGTGGGATCACCTTTGTGATGATAGCCACTTGCCCGGGTTACAGCTAAGTCTGAATCAATACTGTGGAGGATGGCCTCCAACTGACCAATACAATCGGCAATTCTAGCAGCAGTTGTCTCATTGAGGTTGGGGCCAAGGTGTTTCAAAAAGGCCTTCAAAAGATTGTTCATCTGCTCGAGCCTAAGGTCCAAGGGCATGTTTCTCCCCTTGCCACCAGTATTGTTGATGAACCTATTCCACTTCAGGCTGTGGGCAAGGTTTGGTGGCAACAAAGCTTCCACCCTGACAAAGAAGAGGAACGTGCCCAGAGCATACTTAGTGTGACCGTAGGCTCGGAAGAACAAGAGGGCCATTTTGAGACACCGTGCTACCCTTTCCCCATCCCCTTCCCTCGTTGCATCCTTAAGGTTGCGAATGAGCAGTGCCATACCCAGCTTTGCGGAATGGTAGTTGTAAATGCCATCTTCTGTTGATTTCTCCTCACTCTGATCAGAAGGTATACAAAGGTTGTGTTTCTTCATTTCATGGATTTCCCTAGCTCTTGGTCTGACATATGACTTGTTACAACCTTCCTGTCTACATTTGAGTCTAGGGTTCTGTATACCTTGCACGATCTTCTTGGCTGCAGCAGCTTCCTCCCGGAAGGCGATGTCCACCACCTCGGCTGCCCTGCTGTGAAGCCAGTCACTCCTGGTATGCCGGTCCCCACCCATGATCTGCCCTGGGACGATAGATTCAGGTGGATCTGAAGAGTAAACAATAGAGTCTAGTCAGTTGCTTGCTTTATCTTAAACATATTTATGATACATGTCTAATATCATTTAAGTCATACAATACTGTCAGCAAGGCTGGGGGAAAAAAATGCTACCACATTTAATCCCCTTGGATGGTGGGTGGATATTGCAGAAGGAAAAGCAAGATTATAATGTCAAGAAGAGACTTTTACAGAGGGCAAGTTGCACATACCATCTTTGCACTGTAGGTGGAATATCTTCATGGCTACATGTATGATGTAACCATTCAGGTCTTTGTCGAAGACTTCGCTCCATGCGTCATAGGCTGCATGAGGACCCTTCTTGGCATTAGATGCTCTGATGACGTTCATGTTGGCACATACTGAAGCGTGGTCTCCGGCTGAATCTTTGTAAAAGATGGAGTGGAAGATCTGTGGAAGTAAAAAAAAAAAGTATCCAGGTCAGAGCAGGTGAAATGTGTATACAAGACAAGGGATACAAGACAAGGCCAAGTTATTTGTGAGGTTGAAGGTTTTATCCTGGACAATTTAAAAATGGCACATACTGCTCTCTGCTTAGCACTCAGCACCTGCATGAGAAAGATAGACTAGCCCCTTGCTGTAATGGTAAATGCATCTGTCTGTCTGTGTAACATCATAAGGTGTGACAAGGATAATTTAAAAATGGCACATACTGCTGTCTGCTTAGCACTCAGCACCTGCATAAGAAAGAGCATAGATTAGCCCCTTGCTGAAGTGGTAACTGCACCTGTGTGTCTGTGTTACATCATAAGGTGTGGACCATGACAACTTAAATTGTGGACAGTCTACAGTTATCTATGTCTGCAGTACACAAAATGTAGGATACATGCGTAAATGCCATACACACGTCAAAATTTTATTAAACTGACCTCACAAAGGTTCCTTATCAGGTGCCAAAGCTCATGCTTTGGAACCACGCCCTCCAATCGCTCTGCTGGTGTGTCCCCATCTTTGAAGGCGGCTTGGACTCCCTCAGCTCTCTCTTCAGTGAGCCAGTCCCCACCAAGCAGAAGCCGATGCACTATGTCTCTTATGTTGCCGTCCTCGTCGACTTCAGCAGGGACGTACTTGGTCTGTATGGTCCTCAGGATCTCTGTCATGTCTCTGCTGAAGTTTTCATTTTTGAACTGCAGCCCTAACCAAGACTGAAGGAAGAAGAAACAATGTAACCAAGACTGAGGAAGAAAAACAATGTAACCAAGACTGAGGAAGAAAAACAATGTAACCAAGACTGAGGAAGAAAAACAATGTATTGAGTTAGGGATCAAGAAAGCAATGTTAACATATACAATGTGCAATTTGTATTACTTGATGTAGTCTAGGATTGAGGAGAAAAAAGATATTGGCTCTTAAGTATAGAAATAGACAATAAAATCATGCATATCTAAGGCTAAGCCCCCCTCGCCTTGGTTGAACACCTGAAACCTCACCTGCTCTGAAGGCTGTTCCATCTCGGCAGAGTACATGTGCGGGATGTGTCTCACCACAACATCCTTGAACCCGCTGAAGGCTGGCAGGTACTTCACCAGGACTCTGGAGACCTGGATGGTGTAGTCCCTCTTTAACTCCAGCTGGACTTGTTCGGTCGGCATTGCCCACTCCAACCGGAAGTCATCCAGTGGTCTCTGTGGCCTGCCACTTCCCTCACTGGTCAACGCTCGGTCAAGTGCCGCGTACTGGTGCACCCAATGAATGTCCTTGTTCTGGTGGCTGGAAGATTGGTGTTTTGCGGATACGGTAAAGTCAACATTGTCAATGATGACCTGGTAGGTTTGGAGAGGGGTTTCTGTGGCTGTCTCTGCTGCTATCTTGACTATGTCCTGGGGGGAATGTCCTTGATCTTGTGTTGCTATGTTGTTGATGGCCTGTTCTGCGAGCGTGTATGTTTCTGTCTTGAACCCGGTGATGCTGTTGAGAATCTCTGTGATTTCTTCAGTAGTTGTCGGTTTCTCCTCTGGAAGCGGCACCACGCCTAGGTCGAGGTCCATACATGGCTGTGGGGGGTCATAGCTCTGGAAAGTGAAGTCCAAGTCCTGGAGGTCAGAAGAGCTTATGGTACTCTTTCCAGAAGTGTCCAGGTTGGCCTTTCTCTTCACCCGCTCCTGCTCTTCCAGCTCTGCACGGAGGGTGTTCAGGAGGGAAATGCTCTCCTTTTGAGCTTCTACCTGTGATTTCCAGGTGAGCACTGCCTCATCTCTCCTTTTGCCAAACTCTGTTTGCTTCTGCAAGGTCATCGTGTGCGACATACAAAGCTGCTGTTTGTTCAGTCTCTCGTACACAACTTTTTTAGCCCCACCATGCAAAGCTACAAAGCTGTTACGATACTGAATTGCAGACAGCTTTGGGTGTCGCACACGAAGACAGACAGATGCAGCTGTGCACCTGGGTGTGGGACTGTCGTCCCCACATGCACCTTGCAGACAGCTGTTCAGCCATGGTGCATGAATCTTCAGTTCTTTGTCGAAGTTCTCCAGCTTGAAGCTCAGGAGGTCTTTCGGCGCCGTCCGACCCAGTACTGAGATAGTTCCCAACATGTTGCCTTCCTGTGTAATTGCCTCCGCAATTTTACCCTGCAATGCTGTAGTCATCTCTTTGTGTTTCAGAACACTGCTTGCGGCGGCACCCCACTTTCCATTTGTTAGTTGCTGTACAATGGACTTGACTCCTCCCTCCATCTTCTTTACCCTCGGGACCTTGTCTGAGGGAAACTGCACATGCACCTATCAGAAATGGAGCAAAATAAACATCAGATAAGTTTTTCATTTGCAAAACTAGTAACCATGGTTACTACTCGAGGCCTTTGACTTTATTTTGGAGGTAAACGTAACATTGGGAGAGAGAGAATGGTTTATTCGCTAATGAAAAAAAAACCTTTGCAGCACCATGGCTGAATTGCGGTTTCTTCATACAAATACTTAGTGTAAATCTTATCAGAATTTATCAGCATCATACATTACAATCAAGAATTAAAACAAGTAACACATCATGAGAAATCACTAACATCACCACTTAATATTCTGTTATAACATTAATTAACATCAACTGTCATTTAGCAGGCGGACACAATAAGGTAGTGTACATTATCTACTGATGCCAAGGTATTGAGCCAATTCACACATCATCGACAACAAAACATAGGCCTGTTAGCAGGACTGACAAGGACAGTGAGTTCACAAGAGGAAGTTGTAGACTGCATGCACAAGAGCTGAAGGTAACCAGAAACACACCAATAATTTTGTGTGGCCACGAGTTCATTGTAACGTATTGAACACAGAGAAATATATCTGAATACATTGTATATCTACCTCGGGAGAAATATTAGAGAATAGACAAACTTCTTAGCAAACAGTTTCATGATCGACGTAAGGACTAATTAACACTATTATACAGACAGATTAATGACAGATTTGCTGTTATCATTGATGCATTGTTCAGTGTACCATTGTTAAGTACTCGCTATGAATACGTGGCTTTGTAGAATCTGTGAATTTTTTTGTTAGCACTTGTTCCGTATTCAGTTTAGTTCAGACAAACGCTAAAAAACTCGGTGCTATAATGTCTACTCAGGCATAGAAAAAATGTTGTGTTTCTTGTTTCCCAACCGATACAAAAAAACTGCCGAGCCCTAGTTTTTTTGTTTTGTGTGTGTAAATTTTTAGGGCCGATCGACCCTTTCTAGCTCCATGATCTGACACCAGAGTGATGAAACGTTCTACATTCCGTTTTCCAACATTGGCATTGAAAACATAGATTATACAACTAACGTTACTTGAGAAGTAAAAAAGCAACTGAAAAGAAAAGATAATTCCTATCTACCGCCCTTGGAAACACAACTTTTCCTACACCTCACATAATAAATTCCACCAGGGTACGTATTTCCGCCAGCCTGAAAATACACGTCCCAGCGTCGTATAATGTAGAGTCTACATATACAGCTGTAGTCCGTTATATTGGCGGCGGTGCTTCTTGATCGAATGCGTTATGCTTTTTAAACACATCTGCACACATGACGTTCAACATCAAAGACATAACGTTCTAGGTGAAGGTTTCATAACAATGATAATTCCGCCAAACGGAAAAGACATTAACAGATCTCCACCCCAACGTTCCCCAGTATAACGTATAATCCTGTAACGTTATATCTAAACAAAGATAGGCGAGGCTACATTATATTATCTCCGTCTCTAAATTGTGCATTATATTGGGGGACGCTGGGTTGCGAAATTATGAATTATGTACCCCGGTGGAAGTGGTGAAACCGAAAGTAGACGTAACGTTATACTTCACCAGAAGATAAAAACAAATTACACACCTCAACTTTTGTCGCATCGCCGCCGTGTGGAAGTAGGGGAGGGGTGTTCTCGCTGCTCGTTGTTCTTGGATTTGGGCGTTTATGCGCAGGTGACTTGCCTGGTGAGTACATTAATCCCCGCTTCTTTGTTGACGTTTCGCGAACACTCGGGCTCCTTGGCGGTGGCTGCGCGTATCCCGGTGACTTAGATGGTGACCACGTTAGTCCCCGCTTCTTGGAACTGACATTTCTCGGACTTGGTTCCTTATTCTGAAGGCGTGTAGGAGTTTTTCCACCTGCTCCTCCGACGGCGACCTTCCACGCTGACAAGGTTGCAGAGAGTTTCTCCATTTTCGGGATCTGCCTGTAACATGTCTGGCAGATTGCGTCCGAGAGAGTCGGATCACTCTCGATCGGTACCCCCAGCCTTCTTAGCCTCGTTGCTGGAGTTTCCTTGTCGTTACTGCCTCGCTTCAACTTGAACAAGTTGTTGGCGTGTGCGATAATGCCGCGGTACATCAGGGGTTTCTGGCAAAGCCTGCACGTCGGGTCTTTCTGGCTCTTGCAAATAGCGGCGGCGCCAGGGTTTGTCGAACGAGGGGACAGCATTGTGCCTGTCCCCCACTCCTTCCAAAGTGATATCCATGGTGGACTTGCCAACCGAATTTAACAGGAATTTCCCTTTGATGTCCACCTTCTCTCATGATTATGTCAAAAATCGACCATAAAGCAGATAAGGCTGAAAACAGTGAGTTATGAACCTCCCGCGAAATAGAATAGCCACCTTGCTAGGGTTTCCCTACTAGGGTTTCCCCGCTGATTTGCATAAATGACGTATAAGGCCCAGGCATTGTCGGCAAGCACAAAGAACCGGCGGCGCTTTTATGAAAACAAGGACAGCACTGTCCTTGTATCGTGTTCTTGATGAAATCAAGTTGAAAGGGTAAATTTGCGTTATATTTTTGTCCCAATGACTCTCCTCCAACCATCATTTCTGTACCCTGTTTCTTCCAAACTGATTGCCATGGTGGACTAACCAGTCGGATTTAGAAGGAATTTCTCCTTGATGTCCACCCTCTGTTATGATAACGTCAAATACCGATCATAAACAGATAATCCTGAAAATAGTGAGTTATGAACCTCCCGCGAAATACACGAGCCACCTTGCTAGGGTTTCCCCGCTGATTTGCATAAATTACGTATAGGCTCAAGCATTGTCGGCAATCACAAACTGACAAAGAGCCGGCGGCGCTTGTATGCAAACAAGGAAATTATCGTGTCCTGGTAAATTTGGGTTCCATTTTTGTTTTAAATGAAAACGAGCGGAAAGCATGATAAAGTAGATTTCGTCTCCATGAATCTCCTTGCACCGTCATGCGCGTTTTCTGGTATAAAAAAAGGAACGTAGCCACGTTGTCAAAATTGCTCCTGAGTTACAGAATTCATTTTCATTTATTTCTTATTACTTTACCCAGTGGTTTACATGTCGCATATTCAGCAATGTGGTTTGAGAATTTCTACCCAAATTTGCATATGGGCATATCACGCAAGACACAAAGTACACAACAACCAACTAGTTACTTCACCTGCCAATCAGATTGTAGGACCTTGACAGTACCTTACTAATATTGCACAAAAAGAACTTGATAGTATAAATAATGTACAGGTTTTGTGAAAAAACACATGTTTTTCATAACTTCTCAGAGCGGTGCTAGGAACACAAACAGTCGGCAAGTCTTTGAAAATGTCGCTGGCGTACGATAACACGATGTCACTTCCTTATTATTTTCTCACCCGGATACTGGGTTTGCAGGTCATAAAACACGTTTGTTTCCAACTGGCAGAGGTACCCTTCTAATTCTGGCTATTCACAATTTTCCGCTAAAGCGTAAACGGTCTCATGTCCCTAGTCCTATCTCAGTATCTGTTTGTGACGACCAGACGCACACCGAAGAGTTGATAAACGGAAAACACTGGATCAGCCTGAACGGAAGGTATGTTGTAGCCTTTTAAATAGCTTTCAGCATTCAAACGCAGATATAGAAGTCTAAAGTTTATTCCATGAAACCAGAAAGAACTTTCGTGTACACAGGGTATTACAGAAGGAAACACTTCTGAAGTCTTATAATACCCACATGTGAAATCATTGCACTTTGCAGTTGCAGACAGTACTTTATCCTTTATAGGACCCTTCTGATTTGAAAGCGCATGATTGTCGACTAGAGGGGCAAATCTTTATAATTTTGTGTACTTATTTTTCAGACATGGACGATAATGAGCAGTATGACTCCGACGCAACATTTTGCTCCGGGGTTGAATGGCCAGACAGAGAAGACATTCCAGACTTAGGACCACCTCTTCTATCGTCGACCCCTGCTTACAACACTGAGTTTAGCGCATTGTTCGATGCTGAGACATGCCCAATAGACGTCAGTTCAGAAAGCGCTGACGTACAAGACCTGAGCGGCGTCCTGTTTCCGAGTTCTACCGACGTCGCCGCCTCTACAGAAAGCGCTGACGTACAAGACCTGAGCGGCGTCCTGTTTCCGAGTTCTACCGACGTCGCCGCCTCTACAGAAAGCGCTGACGTACAAGACCTGAGCGGCGTCCTGTTTCCGAGTTCTACCGACGTCGCCGCCTCTACAGAAAGCGCTGACGTACAAGACCTGAGCGGCGTCCTGTTTCCGAGTTCTACCGACGTCGCCGCCTCTACAGAAAGCGCTGACGTACAAGACCTGAGCGGCGTCCTGTTTCCGAGTTCTACCGACGTCGCCGCCTCTACAGAAAGCGCTGACGTACAAGACCTGAGCGGCGTCCTGTTTCCGAGTTCTACCGACGTCGCCGCCTCTACAGAAAGCGCTGACGTACAAGACCTGAGCGGCGTCCTGTTCCCGACTTCTACTGACGTCGCCGCCTCTCAATATCTCAGTCGCGACATGCTCCTGTCCCCAAGTTCTGCAGATATCAGCCTGACAACAAACGAGATACCCATGGACCTCAGAACTGTCATTCCCGATTCACAGCCACCACAACCACAGATTCCGTATCTAGCCCCCAGACCAACACCTCGAGACGACACCCCTATTGACTTAAGAACCGTTAAACCTGAGGATGACATGCCCCTGGACTTAAGAACTGTAATCCCCGAGACTCAGTTTGAGTGAACACTTTGAGAAGAGTAGAGTAGAGTAGAGTAGAGTAGAGCATCGGTATCTACGGCCAGGTAGGTAGGACATCAGTCCAGTTCGGGCCGCTCATGTTGACTTCCCTTCTAGTGTATATCATATATAGAGAACTGGCCAACAAAGTTTCGTTGTTGACGGCTGAATAGAAAAATGACTTTATGTTGCAAAACAGGACATACAAATAATCATAGCGGTTATATACTAAATAAGTGGAAACTCAGGTTAGACAAACATATGGAGTATCACCCGGTAAAATATAACTTCAAGATACTGGATCACCCACAAAAACCAACCACGACATACAGGTAAATAAAAATGTAATGTGTGTACAACTTCAATACGATGTACTTTGTTGCTTTTAAATATTTCCGCGATTCAAACGTAGGTTGTTTCATGTTATTCTCGTTGCCTTGCAAATGCGGAAGTGAAATCCAGACTCGGGACAAGCAGGCTTCAGATTCATGAATATTTAGTAGACAACGGCCCAGCTTGATTCGCCAGCGCGCTCAGGGCTGCCACCAATCGCCTACTGCGAAACGGGCCGCCCGTGGCGTGAGCGGCAATTCATCATTAGTCGCACCACGCCCGCGTCGAGCGCGTTTTGTATGTCACCCTACCAGAGTACTGCGGGGCAGCTAATCTCCCCTGGCGGGCCGGATACTGTAACGGGGGCTGTTGTTACTCTAGCGCGCCCACGATCTCAGACAGCCCGCGCGGTAAACTCTGGAAACCAGGGTACACCCCGCATGGTGTGCCACGGTCATCGTCACTCAAATTACACAGCTAATACTCATAAACATAAAGCAATCTTTTACTTTGATGATTTTGTCCATAGAAGGTGCGTGTTTGTCTAATTATAGGCCATTGTAGCGTATACATGTACATGGTGTAGGACGAAGTTTAAAAGCATTTCCAGTTTATACGGATGTTTGTTGACATATCTTTTCGAGCTTACTCAAGCTCAAAAACCAGCAAAGGAAGACAAAGCGACATCTTCCCGACACAAACAAAGCTTTGTCAACGGCAAGATGCTGGAGGGTGAACCGTCCAACCTGACTAGTGTCACGTCACTCCGTTTTGTCTCGGTATGAATCTGCTTCTGTTGACCCCGACTGCGCGTCGGAACCTCGCTCCGTTCATAACACAGATATCACCTCCAGAAACATAGATATCAGCTGTCTCCAACATATCAAATCGCGGTATTGTCCTAGCGGGGATGCCGGGCGGACCGTCTGGGTACCGGGCGGGAGGGGGTCGTCACGTCAGCCGCCCGGTATGGGGCTCGGTCTGCCTGACGGGGCGGAGAATTCGTGCTGGCTATTTAGGAAGGTGTCAAAGGGGCTGGACCATATGTACATTTCATTGAGTACTTGACAATAGTCCGTAAATGATGGGCTTGTTACTTAGTCCATAAACGAGTGGGTTTGAGGATGTTGTTGTTATAGAGATTTCCTTAGACAAGATAACAATCTAGATTGGACTGAAATTGTTCTTTTAAGTAATTTAGAAATTACATGAACCAGCCAGTTACTAATTAAACCTCTTTGGCTTCACCGACTTTCTATCCTTGATACTTCTGGTCTGTTCCAAACGTGCAAGGGGGT
This sequence comes from Branchiostoma floridae x Branchiostoma japonicum, assembly GCA_013266295.2. NCBI lineage: Eukaryota > Metazoa > Chordata > Leptocardii > Amphioxiformes > Branchiostomatidae > Branchiostoma > Branchiostoma floridae x Branchiostoma japonicum. The sequence goes on from CM023825.1 coordinate 20,536,806, forward strand.
CTTTGACGTATTTTCATTTGAAGTTTGTTTTTTTGGACGAAGATGATAATGACAATGTGTTTGTCATTATCAGGACCATCAAGAGGAATGAGCCGAGAAATTCTCATTGAACTATCCTATTGTCAGGGGACCGCTCTGCGCTGGAGGAGGCGCGGATGGATCCACAGTTGTAGGCCTACGTCACTTCCGGTTCAGGTGCACAGATGGTGCGAGGGAGACATCCTGGTCATACGTGTAGACTAGCGGGGGAAGTTTGATATTGCTTCTGAGGATGTCTTTTGAGCCTTTTGACGGGGGTGGATATTAGTATTCATTAAGGCAATGTTGGACAAAGTTTCTAAAGCGGACATGGCGGACCAATCATTTGGTTTGGTCTGAAAGACGCCACAAAGCTTCAAGCCGACGTTTGTTTATGTTTGTTTATATATGAAGCATGTATGAAAACAGATAATCGTGTGATGCAATAGTCAGAATGATTGCAGCATTTTACATTTTAGAACTGTACACATTAGTTATCTATCTGACAACATGTTTACTGATCTTTACTGGGATCTTTACTCCTATAAAGTTACTGACCGCTAGATAGGCGACTTCACAGTTTTGTATTGTGTTCTATCACTTTTTGTGGACGTGTGACCACCTCAGATGTGTTGCTATGGTGTGGGAGGGTCCGTCTAACCCAAGGTTTACTGGTCTTGATGTCCCGACCTGGGGGATTGATGTGAATGGAACTCCTGTAGACTTTTTATGTTGATGGGATCCTCCTGGTTATTTCGTACACCATTCCTTCCCCCGACACCCTCCTGTTGTGTCTTGTATTGGAGCACACACCGTGCGACACTTCTTCACCTTTTTGATGTGGCCCGACACCGCGAACTTGTGGATGGAAGCCCGGATAGGCCAAACCCAAACAACCGGCTAAACCCTTCCTGGTGCGGGGCTTGAACTGAGAGACTCTCTACCTAACGAAAGTGTCTGATATTTACCTTAGCGACTGGAAGGTTTGGATTGTATTTGTCGAACAGAAGACTGTGTGGGCAGAAGTGTTACATGGGGCGGGAAAGTGCCAACCCGCATTACAGACAGGGTCTTCGGTCTGATGAGGGCTAAGTAGGACGACAAGAAATCAATTAGGACCCACTTTTTCCTAAGCCCAATTATTTGCCGCACTCATTACCGCAATAAACGAAAGGCTCACAGGACCAGTCGTCAGGGGGGACAAATAAGAATGGCTTTTGTAAAGACCACGTGAGGAGAAGGAGCGCCTTCCCTTTACAAAGTGGTGTGCTTCAATCGATGACGTCGCTGGAGGCGCGGACCTGGTCGGTATGGGAGAAGTGTGCAATGTCAACATGTCGGCCGTTTACTTAGCTTCACCTGAGTACATCCAGTACATTCTGAGACCTCGTGTTTCACATTTGGAGCCAATTGAGTAGAAACAAGAGTTTGTGAGTGGGAGGGAGAAGCGTCTAAATGCCGACCTGTGTTTGTATATCCTTTGATCGACAGGCGCTCGGAGTCACCACCCTCTTGTTCCCGTCCAACTTTGCTGAAGTTTGACCGAGTTTTGCCCTCCGTGAAGGCGGACTTGGCGTGTCTGAATCTCAGACCGACCCAGACATCTAGTGTCTAATTGGGTGGGTGAAACTTGACCGATGCGGGCAGGAGAGATTGCGGCCTTCCCAGCTTAGCTAATGAGAAATCCATGCCACCGTCCCGCGCGGACAGAACCCAGGGCCCCGTCGCGACAGCTCGCCGAGACCCGCCGTGACTCTGGGCGGGGCGACGGTGACTTTGTCCCGAGACCGCTGCCTGAAACTAATTTGTTGCATACTCACTCAAAAAGGGGTTACTTTCGGTAGACCTGCCTTCAGAACGGTTCATCCTATTGGTAACTAACACTGTTTAGAAGTCGGTAATGGGGAAAGGTGTTGGGTGAAATAAGTCCACATAACACCAATTTTCTTGGTATTGAAAAGTAAATAAATAGACGAATAACCACGTGTTGAATTGAATTAAAGTAGATTACATATCCACCCCACGATTAAGCTGTATCAACTACAATAGACTCCTACCTAAGAGATATGAATCTATCGTGTAGGGTTTGTTTTATTAACACCAGAACGGCCCAGCCCCACGCCATTTTTCATCCCTGCCACACAGACGACAGACAAGGACGCTGTATGTTTCCGGGTACCAAGGACAGTGGTAATCACTGAACACTTCGCTTTGGGTTTCAGTCTACCCAAACGGTAGCCAGAGATATAGTTTGTATAAGAGATATAGTTCTTAAAGTGTATCTATTGAATAACTGCCGCAAGCAATTCTGACTGCTGTTTTTTTTAATAAGCTCTGTCACGTATGTTCTGTCCCAATGTCATGCGGCTTCTTTTCTTCGCGACATGACTACACACAAACAAATTAACCACTGGATTGTACAGCTCCAGCTACTCGTCAGCTTCCATTATTTTGAAGGATGTTTTGAAAACAGTTGTGAAAACAAACCCAGTGCGGGGCTACCCGTCTTGACCAGCAGCAGGACTGTTAGTGCCCCATCTGGTCTGGACTTGAGACGGGAAATCTCCGGACTAAACCCGCGGCTTCCACCCCACGCAATTCCGCATCTGTTGTCTACTGTCATATTCTTGACGAAAGTTCTCTCCCCAAATCCTACTCAGTCGTTGCCAAATTCTACAACACAGAAAAGTGTTTGCCTAATCGTTATAGCTGAGGTCATGTCCTCAGCTATAACGATTATTACTGCCTGAATCAGTGTGAACAATAGAACACCACAGGAAGAAAGATTGTGGCTAAATGTTTTGTACATCACTCAGTGTAAGCCATGTTTTCCTGCATGCCCGCGGACACACAACAACGGAGAAATCCGGAACCAGATGATTGTTGTGTTGCGTAATCATACGTTTGAGTTGAACTCTTTTCAGTGTCCAAACCTGTCCATGTAGACAGACGGCGAGTTTGTGTTCGTCGATGTGTCTTTTACTAGATGTACTGTTGATGTGAACAAATGTCGAGTTTAATGAATGTCAGTTCCATTTGATATTTACATTGTCGACATGCTTGCTTATACATGTATGTATATACAGCAGAAGGTCATAGTCCTGTAGATTGGTTCTTAATTTGTCCTGTAGGACCTATTTTCATGGTCAACCAAAGAGATGTATGCCAATTGGCATAATACTTTTGGCCCTGTCTTGTACTTTCTTTTTATAACAGCCTAATCTAGATGTTCGCCCCACTCCGCCAAACTAAAACAACTTCGTTCGTTCTGTTTCACGACGACGCCTTCTGTACTTGATCAAGAAACCTTCAGACGCGTGAAGGTCACCAAACGCATCGGTAAAACAGCTAAATGTGTTTTTCCGTAAAACCCGTCCATGGGAGACTGGTCACATCCAACCAAATATCACGGAAAGGCAGAGTTGTTGTGGAGAGGGCCGTGCCGAACCACCGCCGACCGCACTCGTCGTCTCAAGGCCGAACCTTGGGGAGGCCGACACGCCTCGCTGACCAAGTCAAAGGTTTCGCCTGACGATCGCCCTCCGATCGGTAAATCTATCAAGTGCGTTGGAAAAGCCATCGTACCCAAGTCTTTGATCGCAAATGTTTCAGCTTCCCCCAGCATGGATTGGTTTAACTTTACGTTCCTCACGTTTGGACGTTTTAAAGACTGGATTCAGACAAGCTAGAACCATGAAGTGCTCGCCGCTGTCAGGCACCTGTAGGGAAAGGCTACTGAATCCACCGCGGAAGAAAAAAAACTAAGGGTGCTACTGAAGGATGTGTTCAGGCGTTTACCAGATAAATTATGGAGAAGGGATGATAGGGGGAAAGGAATATTGGAGGGCGAGAAATACACAAGACAAAAGTTAAAGAATAGAGAATAGAGAAAGAGAAGAAAGTAAAAATATAATCATAGTCAAGTGGAACGACTACGAAGGAACCCACAGCCTCTCGTTCCCATGATTATAGAGTTATGGCATGTCCGTAGCCTCGTCGAGCTGATTAAGGTGAGCTATTCTGGTCTTGTTGTCACAATTTTCTACAATGTAAACATTCGGCTACATCAGAGCTTCTGCAGTATTATGATAGCGTGCGAACTAAAACTGCTAAAGAGATGTATGCCTCGGGCGAGACTAAGAAAAATGAAAAACTCTCCATCGGTACATTCTAGCGCACTGGAAACATCTGGACCCAGTAATCGTCTGAAAGTGTTACAAATTTCCTTGTGTGCGCATATTTTGAAAGACGCTGATGGATGAACGAAAACAATTTCAAGGTAATTTCTGAGGTTGAACCAATTTGAAATAGGTTGTTGAAAGTTGTCCTATTTGGAAATTATTTACGTCTAGCGGTTTAATGAAAATTGCGCTTATGCGGTGTTCCACCCAATTGCCTTGAAACCCGCCATGTCACTTCCTGTATAGAGTGTAAATTTGCTTCAAACGTTTCTGTGATAGGAAGTATATATTTCCTTTTTCATCAGACCATATGACAGCAAGTCGGTCATACGGGCATGATTTTTCATCGTGTACATAAACAAGAGTAAGACCACCAGGGCAAGTTTAGTTGCTTACACCTTTTACACAACCGACTCAGGGTCATGTGAAAGTGCCTAAGGCAGAAGTAGTATTTTTCACAGTTGCCGGAAATTATGACATCAATTTTCCTTCCAGTCTAATTCCAGAAAAAGTTCCTGACACTGTGAAGTGAAGTTCACCGGGGAAATGAAAGAACAAACTGACAGCAGTTCTGACGAAAAATGTGGATCCTCCTGTGAAATACGTTCTTAATTGCTTTATCGTCCGGATCTTCGCTATCTTGGACTCCTCTAGTTTGGTGATATGTTGTTGTTTTTTCGCAGGGTTGTGGGGCTAGTAGGGCAAGTCTCCCGTGTATTTCTGGTCAGTCTCACTCTCTATTAAAACACTATCGTGCGACGATAAGTCACTGCTATCTGATGTATGCTCGACTCCGAAAGGAACGGACCAGATTACTGTACCGAATTCCTTCTAATCTCGGCTACATCTGTGAGTTAATCAAAATACACAGTTATGTAGGGCACAGGGAAGCACACAGGGATGAACAGATTGAAGCACCGGGTCTATCCACTGATTAACGTTCTTTAAAGACCTGGTGATGAGGAAAATCTCTTTTATGAGGCATTTTCTACTAGACTGTTGTCAGAGCGTCGTCTTCCACCCCTTGTGCCCGTCGCCTGCTGTCACCGCTTATCCTTCCATAGATTACTCAACTCAGTCTACCCTCAAATCGTTACACTCTTACTTATTTTGACGTTTTCGAAGGCGTTCAGGGTCACCTCTATTTTGGAACGCATCATTTGATTACACGTTTGCATTTGGCTGCTGTCAATTCATTGACAGGTATAGATTGTACAAAAATGTATCTAGCCATGCTACCGTACTAATGACAAGTGGTCTTCCGTAACGTAGGGTGACAAGTTGACATGGGTATGACTGGGAGGTTTGAGCAGAATCTCAACAATTTTTCAAATATCGTCCCCTGTTGTCAGTTTTGGTGAGGAGACAATGGGCATGTAATACGGCTGTGTAGACACAGCAACATTCTTAGACACACACGAAGACACTGTTTGAAACAGCGTGAAAGATACGTAGGTGTCATCTAATTTCTTACTACTATGTCGCTTGTCTTGATGTATATAATACATAAAGTTTCCGGTCAGTATGTAAAGGGCAGGTGATAACCTTGCGTGCTTTCTAAGAATCGCGTCAAATTCTCAGGAAATTGTGTAACATAATGGTTGCAATTCTGTGGAAGGTTGACCAACCAAACTGTCCCACCCGTCAGTAGCACTTCATTTGAACCTTTGAAGAAGAAATAAAGACCATAGTTTTGTTCAACGTATTAGTGTTTGCCTTGTGTCAGAATTCATCGACAGAATGGCTGGTTAATTGTGTTTTATTGTTTTTCATCTGCTCAAACGGCAAAGAACAAGACACTTGTGGTGGCCGATGCGCGTCTGTGAATGTGAGCAATGTTCCACTTATCTCCGCTGGAATTTGTCCACATGGAGGGGACAGTCGTGATGCGGTGTCCAACAACAACAGCCTTATCGACATTCTTAAACTCCCACAACGACGTGACTACCCTGTCTGAGCACACTCTACTTGTAGTGTGTGGCGCCAGGTGTGAAGCCCCTGTCACACATAGCCGAATATGGCCTCCCGAACACTAGCCGAACCCCTCCAACCATGGTTAGGAGTAGGTCGGGAGCAAGGTCGGCTGGTGTTCGACCAGGTCGGCTACCGTTCTGCTTCGCCAACCGAATGTTTCAAAATGAACATTCGGGTGTTGACCGGAGATTCGGCCATGGTTGGCTGGTGGTTGGCTGGTGTTCGGAAGTAGGTCGGGCGTGGTTGGCAGTGAAATTTGACTCAAATTCGATTCGATTCGTATAGAAAGGTAGGCGTGACCTAAATCTGGTCAGACTGCTCCCGAACGTCGGCCAACCTTGGTCGGCTGGTGTTCGTGAGAAGGTTCTGAATATGTGACAGGGCCTTGACGGACGGAGGCAATATTTTCGTGGTTCACCATTTGAGGACTACACCACGGGACATTTATGCAATTGGTCACATAGGTCCTCCTTGCCTACCCCAGGTCTTGGTCCTGTGGTTTTGTAGTTGTCCTGCAGTTTAGTGGGCACTTCACAGCCTTGGCGTTAAACTGTTACAACATGGTATTGGAAAAGGTTGCTAAACATATCCGACACATGTGTCAAAGCTTAGCCGCGCCCGTAAAGCGCCAGGCCCCTGATATTATGGCTTCTCGTGCGTTTCCCATGAAGAAACGGGAGAAAGTTTGTCGGAACATCAGTGGACGGGAATGGCAACACTTCCCCTGCTCTCGTTCCCATTCCTAAATCCACTCCAAATGTTAAACCCACTCCACAAGGCAGGCAAGAGGCAGACTGGAGAGAGAGCATGAGGAACCGTGACTGCGGGACTACAAACATCTTTCAAAGATGTTCTAAAACCCTCGTCGTGCATGTAGTCATTTTGTGGCTCTTGATGAATAAAAGAAGAAGGGGGCTATATACATGGGACATACAATGTAGTGGCACCGTTGGCTGGTGCTGTATTATATCGCCGATAAGTCCCATACACAGATATAACTCCTGAAACTCCCCCAGACCATCCCAATACTGTTCCGACAGCCACACGCAGCTTCAAAGTCACATTGTTTGGGTTTATTCGACAGGGGGCCTCCTCAGCAAAGTGACTCACCTGACAACTTCATGGTCCTTCATGTTACTAAGTATTGAACCAGCGCTATCCTTAGTCAACGCTATCCTTAGTCAACGCTATTCTTAGTCAAAGTTCGAAAAAACGTTCACCCCTCCCTGAGAGGTGAGTGTAGCAATACATACACATGTAGGACAATTTGTAGGTCAACTGAACAGTATTAAACTCCACAGAAAGCTATGACATCCAAGTCAGATTATAGCAGGTCATTGTCAGGGTCGCATGGGTGACATGTAAGTGATGTAACTTGCCAGATATTAAAATGATTATGCAATCCTATCAAGATGTAAATTTTGTGTTAACAGTAAGTTTTGACTACTTGCATTTACTATCTGTAGAATTGCAGGTGACCTTGCAAAATTCACTTGTGGAAAATTTAATATGCATAACAGGAATGTTTCCATTGGCATATTTCTGCGTACCAGAAGCCATTCTCATACAGATGAGGTCACGAAAAGATGGAAAGGTCATCAGTTCCTGGTCACCGCTGATTAGATGGCACGGCCAAAGGGCTGAGGAGATGAAAGGTCAGTTCAAACATGAGGACCGGGGGGACCTTTTACCGTCTCGCGGACGGATCTAGGCAACATGGGCCACATCACCACGCACGAAGGTAACCAAGATCAAAGAGCGCGAGCCACCCGCCAAATCACACCGTGTCGGCCGGTATGTTCCTCCAGGGTCGCCGTGTGCGATACCAGCTCGGCTAACAATGTCAACACGACAACCACGTCCACTCGTGTGTTTCCCAGCCACAACACCCATCAACAACTCCGTGAGATCTGAAGCAAAGCGTGGAAATTTGACATTGGCTGCAACATAACACATTTCTCAAGCAAGTGAAACGAGCCTGATCATAGCGAGGTTTGTTTGACCTCATGTCCCGTCGCCCCTCTCGCAGGCGGTTGTTTCGACGACCCCCTGAGCTTCTTCTAACTTCAAAGGAGTTCTACAGACAGTGCTACCCGGTAGCATCAGAATGTCCAGGTCTGGTTCGTGACTAGTTGTGTCTTTTCGCGCCCTTCTCGCGGGCAAGCGGACGTCAGATACAGTCGCTTGAACTGTGACCTTCCAGGATAGGTCGGATAGAGGGCGGAGCACCTGTCCTCGTCCGCATGTAATACTGACCCTAACCTACCCAGCTGTAGGGTTAGGTTGTCGTCTTGACCATTTGGACTGGGAAAAGGATTTGGTGTGACAATACCTATTAGCCTGGGTAACACCATCCTCCTTGGCTGACTTGTGCGCTATTGTACGTTCTCACATCTTGTATACTAGCGAAGCGAGCTGAAAGTAACGAACTGAGACCCAGGAATATGGAAGGAGCGAACATAAATCTATGACTATATCGTTCACTCTGTTGTCGTGCATGCTAGGGAGGCTACTTTAACAATCTGACACTCGGGTCAGTCCGCCTCCCGCTTTGGGTCCTACCTGGCCAGACAAGTAGGTTGGGATATCTGCCCGGGTCACGGTCATGGTTAAGTCATGTCAAGGTCAATGTAACTATGTCTGACTTTTCGCGACGCCCAATTTCAGATGTGCGCTTGGATTCTGTTTCGTAACAACCGTGGGGTAGTAAATTTGTAAAAAAACGAAACGTTTAAGTTCAGAACTGCATGTTCAATTGTTCTTCATTGGTGCTTGACTGGTGAACTTTAGGACAAAGCAGGTAGGATAAAGTGTGACGTGAAAAAAAAAACTTTGTACGAAGGCAAAATAGATATAATTTTAACTGAAAAAAGGGCTCTGTAAACTCTGAGTAAGGCGAAATCGTTTTCGCGATATTATACACACACACACACACACACACACACACACACATATATATATATATATACACATACACACACATACACATACACACACACATATATACACACACACACACACACACACACATACATATATATATATATATATATATATATATATATATATATATATATATATATATATATATATATATATATATATATATATATATATATATATATATATATATATATATATACACACATATACGCACATACACACACATATACAGACACACACATACATACCACAATCCTTCCTGGTCCGCCCCCTAACTTATATATCGTTACACGCCTCTCCCACCAGCCAAGAAAAACAAACAACGTCCAACTAATTTCTCAGCATGTATTTGGCGACCATGACTTTTACATTCCCAGGCATGCGTATGTTTACGTTATCTACACAGACCGGAGTATTAAGTTTTTAAAACGGCTGCCAGTTTGTCTTCACTCTGCGGTTGCTTTGTTTTGCTTTCTCCACTCTCTGTGTTGTTGTGTTGACTTTTACACACCATATTGTGTGATGTATCCACGCTTCAAAACATGCCCTGTTTGTTGTCGCCGGACCCCCCACCCCTTTCCTATGGCAAGTCCCCCTTTCTCATAGAAGAGAAGAACTTAAGTTGAAGTGTATTATTCTTGGGGATATATTTATTTCCTAAAGCTGCGGCTAGTAAGAGGCTTGCCTGGTTCATGCTAATATTTAGAACGGACTGTTTCCTCACATTACCACGGACGACGTCACGGCCTGACCTCAGCTGATCTGTTAATGTTCTTTCCAATCAAAAGACCAAACAGAACGAAATTCAGGGACTTGGAGTACAGACAGGATTGTACGGACGACAATAGCCTTGTCATCCAGCATTCCGGAGGATAGAGGCGTAAGAAGACCGGATAACAGCAAGAATGTAACCGTTTCACTCACTGTTGTAGCTTCTTTGTGTCGAGTTCGTGAGAAAAACGGAGTTTTTGTCCGTTGGTATTTCAAACTATTTGTCAGCTTACGTTGGTAATCCAGCGGCTCCGCCCTTGTCAAAGCCCTGCATTTTGCCTGGAGTTAAACGTTAACCATTAGAACTCAGACTCGCCCGTGTGCACGTTCAAATTGTGTGTCAATCGACACGCCCAGCCCCCTCCTTCCACCGTGTGCACTTTCTTACCTCCTCAACCGAAGTCAGGTACCTTTCCTGACTGTCCATCCAACTTATCAGTTCAACCAATGATAACATGACAATTAGCGGTTCGACCAATGAGAGAGTGTCGGTCAAATATAATGCATTTTTATGCGTGACCGAGATAGGCGGGACTATAGGAAAGATCTATTTAGTAGGGGAGTTAAGAAAGCAATATAACGTGCCTTTCCCAAGGACACAGGAATGTCAGGAATCGAACCCGAGACCTCTTGATCCCATGTCCTCTAGCCACTGTGGTTGCGACGTATCACCCCATTTCCCCTACAGCTGTACTCATGTTCAGAGTGTAATCCCTAGCATAAACGCGTCCTTTATGGGACTGGAACCCGTGACCCTTCCAACCATAAATCTGTCTGGAAGTGGCCGACTTGTCTAGTTAGCCGCATTAGAGAAGAAAGTGATATGCGGGAGTCCATGTAACGTGATCTGGGTTAAATGATGAAGAATTGTTGTGTGATTGGGAGGTTAACGCGGAAGTGATATATATATAAAATCATTTGTGAACCATAGCTGTCCTTATCGTTTATGGTCACCTAGGCTATCTCTCAGTCTTGTTAAAAATTGTTGTGACTTTTTCGTTGTTACATTTCTGTTCTGTTGTGTGTTGTAGTTTCGTTGCAAACCCTCGTCTCGGTTCAAATCAGGAAAGTAAACATGACGAACAATTAGACAACATTCTCACAAGCTGATTCTAGCGTCATTTGCGAATGATTTGTGAAATGTTTGTGAGTTGTGACGTTTGGCGTTTCCGAGACAAGAGTTTGTTGGCACCGGTCCAGAACTACACCTGCCCTGTCCTTGGTGCTGAAAGGCGATCCGTTAGGAGGCGCTTCACTAAAAGCCGTAGCAGCATGATAAATCGGTACAAATACTTGTTACATGTTTGAAGCGCAGGTCCATGGTATCAAGACAGAGACCTAGGCTAACTAATAGATCTATTTTCACGGAAAGTCACCGAGATCAGCCAACCGCCTCGTCCCCGTGAAGCGACCCAAGTCCATTACCGACTGCGTGTTGACAGTTTTGCGCTTCCAAGAGGAGTTGGATCGCGCCCATGAGAACGGCAGTCCACGTCTTCAGCGGGCATGGCGTCCGTGCCGTTTACATGACCCTGTCACAGATCAGGCTGTGTCATGTGGTGTAAATCGTTCTCATTGACCTTACCGTTATATAAACGTACTTATGTAGTAATGTTTGGGCATCTGTTAGCAAGTCTCCGGTCCAGGACACTTTGGGGCTCACATACAGAACACATGCTAGTACTAACAGAATACTGCATTCTATGTCCAAACCCCCCTTAAACACCTGTCTATTTATGTTTTGCTTGTCAAATTAGCGCAAATTTTGTTCATTTTAGTCATAATGATCACAAGTGATGTTCCACTACAAACGCGCTTTGAATTCGTCATGAGGTCAAGTTGAGCCCTACACCGCTCTGTTGAGTTGAAAACATTCCTGTGGTGTTTGTGTCTCCACCCGTGCCTCTCTGCAACAGCTGTAAGATAGACCACAGCGCGCCCGTCTGACCGCCACAGTTGTCAGGGGAGTTCTGGTCTAATCGTCAGGGAGAAAAATATGACAGACAACACCGCCAATGGGTCAAAGGTAGCGGCAATGACAGGGCTAACGAGATGTAGTTCCTTGGCACGAGCGAACTGGAAATTATGTGACATACCAGCTGCAGTCATGGCTGCAAGCCTGCAACTTTAACCACCCAATACAATATAAGGCCTTCAATACAATTCAAGACTTTAAACTTAACTTTGTCAGTTTGTGTACGGAAATAGCGTATGAAGATGTTATAATTATTAGAGCTGTTAAAATTTGGAATTGAATGACAACCAAGGGCATCCCTTTTTAAAAAGGCATGCCGCCTGCTTGGTGAGCTTTTACCGATGTGACTCAGCACTTGAAAATAACGGAATTGAATAATCTATAGCTCGTAAAGCACCGCTATTCTCGTTGTATGAGTAGTAAAAGGCCACGGGTGTTTTCAAAGCGATGACTAAGACCCCTTCTGTTACAACAGAGTGGGCTATTTTCTATGGCTACGGCATGGCTGCACTACAACAGATGGTTTTTGTCCTACTTTTGCAACGTGGCTAACAGATATTAAGGAAACGTGTGTCAAACCCTATCATTGATATACTGTGAAAAAGATAAGACGTGAATCTAGGACTTCTTTTATTAATCAACTCGGAGTAAATCAAAGAAAAAATACTTCGTCTGGCCAAATAAGACCAGTGGAGCTTGAACATCATTTCCGTTCTCCCATGATGCGTTTCGCCACGCACTTGTGAACATGAAGGTAAGAATGGCCGCCATGCCGTCCGTGCCTGGAGGCTATAGTCGGGCTTTATAACTCACACATTTGTCCCGTAAGCTGTGTGCCGTTTTGACTGAAGTTGATCATTTAGAGAAACTGGATATTTGGGGCGGCAGGAAAGAACGAGAGGACGCGGTACACCACAGGATGTTTTCATTGCACAGATCCACTGAGATCGTGCTACATGTTTTAAGTGCTAATCGATATGATGGTCTGTTTGCTCTTAACTTCAGTTCAAAAATGTGCGCTGATATTCCAGGAAAAATAAGTTCTTCTTCTGATAACTAACTGAATGTATCATGTATGTTGAGCGCCAAATCCTAATGTACGATATTGTATTGTCTTTAATACCAGTAACCGCAACGTCATTGCATACGTTTGTGGTTGGCGATAAGTAGGCATCCATGATCCAAGAGGAGTCTCCTGTGATAAGTCTTACCCACTCCTTATTCCAACGATACTAACTGTGAGAAGAGTCAGCCACTTGTCTGTTTTCAACCTACTGTCAAGTCAAGGTCTTCAGACACGTACCTCTCACGTAACAGTTCTGGTCTCTGTCAGCAGTACGGGGCGTGAAAAAGATGTTCCTGTCACGGCCCTCAACGATACTGCTTTGTCTTATTCAATTAGCGAAGTTCAAGAGGTTTGTTAGGCTATATATTCTTATCTGTAGGTCTGTTTAGTATCATAAGCGCTCACAAGAGCTAACAGTGTTTTCTTCCGATTGTCACAGTCGTTATCACTGTGGAAATCTATCAGTAAAGCTGCAGGTAGAGGCAGGTATGTCAACATGTTTCTGTGGTTTTCCAGGACATGTAGTGACACGGGTTATGTCATATTCCTGGAAGCTATCATCTCTCACACATCCTGACAGAACTTGACCTCTGTGGTGATGTGCGGGTCAAGGGCTCGTGTGTAACGTCTGATCTGGCATTCCTCAAGCTTGTCATGCAGGGGCCTGGGGCGGCGCGCTGTCGGCACTTTGAAGGAACATCAAGTGCGATGTCCCTGCTATCATGTGACGGCAAAAGGTTCTTACAACCTGTAATGACAAACGTATCTATATTCCAGGTCTGGTTTATGTAACGTTAGAAACCGCATGGGAAATTAGAACTGAAAAGAGATGATGCGGAGAGAACGCTCATTACCGTTGAGCGAATTTTCTCGGACACTCTGTAAAGATAAAGTTACCTTTTTAAGTACAGTTGTTGTTCCTGTGTGACCTTGTGGCTATGTAAGAACTCGCCGAAGGCTTATGTCTTGCACGAAGCAAAAGAGAATGAAAACCGGTCTTGTGTAGTGAGAACCACCAACACTGGAGTCTGTCCCTTGCAAAATGGATAGCGGGTCGTTTGGTGATGTACATGTACGATAACCTAGGGTAAGTTACTTGCTTGTGACGAAAAAAAAACTGTTTGAGAGGGAAGAAAAGCAGAAAATCCTTGTGGAAGAAGTTGTAAGCAGAAGCCCCTTGCTTACAAAGAACCTAAATGTACAGGTATCGACAAACATCCCAACAAAATGTCATTTTGGATCACATAACAGGTAACAGGTGGAAACAGTCTCCATCATTGTGTGCTCTAACCAACTCTTACCATAACTAGAGCATGACGGGAGTCAAGTACGTACAGACGAGCTGGACTAGTGTCCTAAAAGCTCCCATCCCTGAGAACAATCCCGCACAAGGGACACTAACGATTCGCATGTGTTGGTTTGGGAGCCGAAATGGCTGCTATCTTTCATCATGGAGACCAGGAAGGTGTGCGGTCGGGGCTGATGACGGCAGGGTCGCGGGCTGGAGGGAATGGCGTACACAGCGCGTGATGATGTGCCCAGGGTGAGAGGTACATACACATCAAAGGCGCCAGTTTTGTACAACGTTAACACAACCGTAGTTAAAGGCACCCAAAGCGATTTCATAGCAGTAGAACTGGATTTTGAAAGTCACTTTTCAGGTGATTTTATTAATGTAGTAAGTTGAATCAACCCTATCGCATACATCTGTGAGGCAAACATGTGATGTTGCTGGCGGAAAACGGTTGCTAGTTTCGTGTTATAGGCTGGTTCTAGCTATCTATTGGTGGTTGGTTGGTTGGTTGGTTGGTTGGTTGGTTGGTTGGTTGGTTGGTTGGTTGGTTGGTTGGTTGGTAAGGATCTCCATTAGTGTGACAATTCAGACTATTCTTCCTAGAGTCCTGGTGATGATGTACCAACAAATAAAGGGACTCCTCACGTAGCTTGTTTTTTGGCTACTTCAAACGCTTCAAGTATGAAATGATGATGAAAATGTGCTAAGAAATTGTAATAAATGTCATTATCAGTCAGATTTCCTCATCCAGAATATTGTGTTTTGTTTTGCCGCCCTGAAATTGCATTGGATTCACGCTAGGGATACCGAAAGCGCTGAATGGAATGATTCTCTTTCATGGCACCATGGCACGTAGTCCAGGGGCAATATAATATCCTCGCACAATCATGCCCCTAGACACGACGATTCTGAATGCCAAAACTACACAATGGCCTGGCATTGTTCTCTTATACCTATCAAAGATAATCGACTTGATGAGAGTGAAGACAAACCCCTACCGCGGTTACTCCACCCTGAATGGACCATGATGACAAATGTCGATCCCAGTAGTTTGACGAAAGTTATCTCAGGTCAGGACAAACCTGTTTGATGTTTTAAGGTTCATCTGTTGTCATAGCAACCGGTCATGACTTAGCACTTCCGTGCGGGGAGGGGCAAACCGTCGGAAGTACGCACGGGTCAGTGGTGTTGACCGTGAACCATTCTTACCTTCTTTGGTTATCCGTGGTGTTGGCACTGTTAAAAGTCACTGGAAGTGGTCTGTGACGGATAGCTTTAACAGCTCACCAGTGTAACGTACAGAAAACAATGGCAGTGAAGATTCTGTTCGGGTAGGTTCTGGAGGACCGCGCCAAAGTTAAGAGTATTCCTTCCCACGGGTGTCGGTAGGGAAAGGTGACAACTGCGTTGCCCCCCCCCCCTTCTCTACCTTCTCTAATGTGATAACACACGGCGCTGTAGGACTCCACTTCAAGTTCAAGATCCTTCGCACGAACACAGATCCCGTTAGAACAGACACTTCCTGTCTGGACAGAGCCCATTTATTATGGGTCTGCATGTGTCTCTGCGTGCAGTATCCTATTTGTAACGTTAAGGACAAGGTAGCATTCTGATCTTGTCTCAACAATCTTTACTGTAAATATTGTTATCTCCAAGCAGATGTTAGGTGAACAAATGTTCTGACGGGCCAGCTTTTCTGACAGTCATCCACGTATATCCCTTTTTTTTAAAAAGATGCTTAAGATCAAAACGAAACAATGACAATATGATACCGACATGACGTACTCCCTTTTTTCTCCCACAGCTTTCTCAGACCTCTCGATATCTTACTAGTTATGGGATTAGTGTCCGTACATGTGATGGTCAGGACCAGGTGTTAGTACGGACACATTACTGTGTACATAGCGCGGGTTTTATGCAGCACCTCCCGCACCCACGGATGTAATGTGACAGTTAACTAATCCCGTTTCATCAACATGAAATTATGGAGCTGCGATATTGTTTACTTTAGATAGAGATCTCTTTGTGTACTGCCGGCCATATGTTCTGACCGGTCAATGGCAAGTTCACGTGGGAGTGCAAAGGGCTTAACCTTCTTGGAGGACGTACCCTAATACAGTATGATACATCGCGGTCTTCATTCCGGGCAAGTGTATAGGATTACGTGTAGGTTTATGAGAAGTGGCGGTTATCTGGTGTATCTGAGGCGATGATCCTGTCAGTGATACGTGTCCCACCTGGCTGCCGGGGTCCAGGGATTAGATGGAACAGAAGAAAGGACTGTACTACCTGGGAACTGATAGTTATCACTACGAAATACATGTACTGTATGAGCTTAATCATGTATATATCAGATATCAAACCTCATCACTCTATGGCAATTGTGTTGAAGTTTCTAAACTAGAGAGGTGTACGACGTCCGACACAAAACGTTCCACATTGCTGAAACCCTTACAGTGTTACAGAAGATAAACTTAGGCATTCCTTGGCAGTTTTTGAGGAAGATGGCAGCGTTGCATCTTTCCAAACCCACAGCACACTGCCCATCACATCACACCTGACACCTGGCTTCTGTTTATGGCGACTTGACTTCGGTTTCTCCCCGACATCCCAGCGGCTTTGATGCCCCTGATCGGGTCTCTCCGGTTAAGTCCGGGCTCACCTCGGTAATCCTCGCCTGGTCGCCAGAAAATTGCCAATTTCTGGTCGGTTAAGCCCTCCTCGCTACTATAGTTCATCGTTTACACTACCTTGTAAATTAACAGCCACAAGGCACGTGTTCTTCAATTTGTGGTACTTTTACGCATATGCTTCTTTGGCAATTCCTCTTTTGGGAAAATCTTTGTCTTTTAAAACCAGAAGACTGCAGGGCGGTCACCATGTCGTTTCTCAAGAGCAACCATCGATAATTGTGCCTGAAACTGTACCGGTGTGTTGCAATCCAACATCAGTACTTTGTCAAGTGTTTTGTGTGTTTTACATACATGTATATCAGAGTTTGTCGGCATGTTAAGTGTCTCCCGCTTCCTTCAAATTTCCTGAGTTTTACATCTCCCACTTCCCTTCCCTCTAACCGTAATTACAGAAGGAAAGTCTGTATATTGGTCTCCCCACAGACTCCACCTCACACCGTGCAGAACCCGACCTCCTCCGAACCACCCAGGTTCTACCTCGGAAGTGTGAACATGAGCCCGGGGAGTCGTGAACATAAAAACTCCGCAGACTCGGACAAATTAAAGACTTCCTTCCTGAGAACTTCATGGTTGGATAAGACCTCGTTTTTTTCTTACTCTCCTTCCGATAAGATATAACAAGTGTTCTCTCGAGGTTTGTCCGCCCAGGTTAAAGCCCGGTACGACGCCTACCTGTCTGCGGTACACCAGACGTGCCTCTCACTACCACATGTTTACGAGTGGGTCACAGCGAACAAATTGGCTTATTAAAGTCCCCAGACCTCTTGTTGAAACCCTCCAACCTTGATGTCTGTGCAGTGTCACTACTTAGGTAGCTGTTAAGCCGTTTGAAGGACAAAAGACGTCCAGACAGACCTTGAAGGAGTAATGAATGTTGCCAGCACACTTGTTGAGACGTTTGTGTGCACCTTCGCTGGTGTTCCTGTACCGTGTTAACTTGTCCTTGGGTACCGCGTTACACCAATGTAATGAGAGGGGCTACTCTGTTGTAGACAGTGGCTGACTGGGGACTGGCAAGTTGTCTCAGTTGTGCAGTGCCTGTCTCTCCGCACTATTTTCCGTCCCAGTTAAATGTACTACAAGTTCCGTACAACCGTACCCAAGATGAGCCAACTCATCTCAACAGTGACAAACAAATTATCAAACTGATATGTAATAGTTTTTTGATATATTGAAATCTGTATGACAACTGTAAGATGTCCACATCTAAAACCTTGACAGCCAGATTATGTCTCCTTATATGAGACAAGTAAGACGGACTTTTACTAAGCAACAGGACCCTTATAAGTCTACGCAATCTGCCTCAAATTTCAAGGTAGGCGCCATTTTTCATTCTGGTGACCATGACTTTGCCGATCGTTGCGGAGATTAGTCCTTTGCTTGTCATAAGAACAAATCTATAAATTTTAAAGTTGTCGTGCTAACATTCTTTCTAGGAAAAATGACAAAACGTTTGAGCCGTCATATTTATAGCAACACCTACTTTCGCTCATATCCACAAGTAGTGACGCGCGGGGGCTCTAGTAATTAATGTGGGAGATAGACCGCTTTGTGTATTTGTACCGCGGAGTTAGCTCTGTTGGCGCACGTTCAAGTCCCTGTCACCCATTCAGAACCTTCCCCCGAACACCAGCCGACCAAGGTTGGCTGAAATTCGGGAGCAGTCTTACCATATTTAAGCAACGCCTACCTTTTCATACGAATCGAATCAAATTTGAGTCAAATTTCACTGCCAACCACGCCCCGACCACTACTGACCTACTCCCGAACACAAGCCAACCAGCAGCCAACCATGGCCGAACCTCCCATCCACACCCGAATGTTTTAAGTATTTTGAAACATTCGGCTGGCGCAGCCGAACAGTAGCCAACCTCGCCGAACACCAGTCAACCACAGCCGACCTTGCTCCCGACCTACTCCTAATCATGGTTGGGGGAGTCCGGCTATGTGTGACAGGGGCTTCAGACATTGAGACAGCCTCCGGAGCTCCTGAGTCTGTGAACCCGCCAGTTTGCCAGGCTGGGGCGTCATTAACGTGTTGGGTCTAGTTCAGGGTCGGGCCTGACCCCTAGCGACACGCCATTTCCGAACGCCCCTTCGGTCTGTCGTCGCGCGGGCTGGCACTGAGAGACACTGCCCAGCCGGGTCCGCCTTATCAACAGTCTCGTGCCTTGATATCCTCAGCTTCTTCAGTACTGTGGCGTGGGGGAGGTGTTTTGTAGTAGGACTTGAACTAGTTCAAGTGTTATGGGCGGCGTGGTCGTCAATTAGAGCTCTCCGCTTCAACACCTGGTCTGTTCGTCTGGCGGTGTATGTGAGAGAAAATAAACAGAGACGTATTAAAAAGATATAGGAATGCAGCATAGAATGTTCAACGCCTATGATCCCGTCATCAAATAACCTTAAAAACGGACTTAAGTTTAAACATTGACTTGTAACGAGCGTATTAGTTAATCCAGAATCGTGCACAGAAATCGTCTGGTAGCCAGTATTATCTTTTCACCGCGTGGCGCGTCTCCCCTTTTGTGTACCCTGATGTATAAAGTTTGTGTCGACATTGATCGCTCTTAATCCAATGGTGAAAGAACAGCATTCAATTACCTAACCCAGTTTCCGTGAGCGTTTTTCTATCTTTCTTGTGTCAATATAAACACATTTGAACGTGTAATAAACCAGACATGTGGCGACAGACACCTTATTGCCCGACTACACCATTCCCGTGGGAATTCGGACGACCCTTGCTGCCGATGTCTACCTGTCGGATGTACCTCGGAGTGAGAGGACGCTGGGAATCGTCATCTCCCCGGACCTGTAGGGTGGAGACCGCAGGCCGTGTCTGTCACTGTCCCGCGGACTGTGGAATGTTTACGGCAAACTCTCCCCTCCAGGTAAACTGTTCCGGCGGAGGCGGTGGTCGTGACGTCACGCCCATGAACTATGGAGTGTGCGAGGACGGGTTACGTATGGACGACATAACTGGGCGTGACCTTCCATAGAGTCGGTAGGGTACTGTCTTAGTAGCCTCTACCAGGCTTCAGGAAGCGACTGGAAAGAGTAGAAATTGGCTAAACATGCCAGGGGAGTTGGTCCAAGACAGTAGCCTCTACCGGGCTTCGGGAAGCGACTGGAAAGAGTAGAAATTGGCCAAAAATAGACAGATAACATGCCTGGGGAGTTGAGTACAGTTTGCAAACTGTACTCTTTAGCGGACCAACTCCCCTAGCATGTTATCTGTCTATTTGGCCAATTTCTACTCTTTCAAGCCGCTTCCCGAAGCCTGGTAGAGGCTACTGTCTTAGAACACTTGCACAACTGGATTTCAGTGTCGCTATGCAAATGTTCATGTCGAGGTTCATTTGTGACAGTCATCATACACAACTATTGTGAAAGTTTTGAAGAACGAAAAACAACTTTTTAGTGCCTTCCAAGGCGCGTTCTCTCATTCACAGTTTTGCCCCACTGACGTGGAATGTTAATTGTAGACCGCAGTGTTGAGTTTACACCACGAGGTAAAACTACAATTCTGACCGCACGTAACGTTACTTTACAGTTGGTTGTATCGAGGTGTAAAGCGACTACGTAGCTACAAAACACAGTCGTTGTGTTCTGAGTCAATGTACATATTTATACAAACTGTACACAGACCCTGGTTTGTCTCTGAGGTCAAGTCGGCGTTTTTCAAGAGATAAATGATGAGCAAGGCATTGTCATTAGAATGGTCCCCAAACACGATATTTAGATCCATTGCCAAAGGCGGGCGGAAACGCGAGTCATGTCGTCCAACAGTGCGACAAAGTAGTCACAAGTTTGGGCAACAGAGAGGGGACAGGTCCCGACTTCCGTCCCGCGTGCCTGCGCGCGCTTCAAAGTCATGAGCCGTGCGTGCCAGACAACTGACGTTTGATCCTCGCTGTTTCCAAAGCAAGGCGGCCAGGAAATCTACGGAGGAACACAGGCCGCCTGCGTGTTGTTTGGGCGTGCTTTGGCATCAAGAGATCGAGAAAATGCGGTGAAGTCAGAGTTGGACGGAATCACAGTGTGGTGAAGATTCAAGAGTCACAAACTTTGCCGCACTAGTCATATCCCGTTTTAAGAACAGGTCAGAATAAATTTACACATCATCATATTGACATGGAAAGACCTGCGTAAAAGTATTACGCAAATTAAAATTTTGGCGATTTAAGATTGTTTGGTTTCGTTTAATGGCTACTGCTCTTTGATACAAAGGCGGAGCAGCACACGGTCCATAGCGCCCTAATCACATCCGACATTTGCAATTAAGGCGCGATTGAAACATGATTAACTCAAGGGACGCAGTGCCGCTTGTTTTACTGGTGCACGGCAGGATGTCGTCTCTGACCCCTTTTTAACAGGGCCAGCTATTAAGAGATATTCCATATTGATAATACAGTAATTCCTAGTGTTGTCGAACAATTATTACATACTTGCGTCCATGGCCAGTGCACAAACAAAAAGGCCTTTGGTAGATGCACCTGTTTTGTCCCAAGTCATAAGTGTTTCGCCTAGCACCTACATGAGCCACTGACCGCGAATGTGGAGAAAGCAAGCCACCATGTCCACTAGCTTAATGCCTTACCATGCAGATTGCTAGAACTGATTCCCCAACTTCAAAGCGTTCCAGGTTTATCCCGTTCATTCCTTAACCTGCTACATCAACACAACAAGTCTCCGACACCGTCGGTTCTTACGCTCAGTACTTTCCCACGGAAAACCTTCAAAGTGTCAAGCGTTGTAATGATCCTAAAAAAGGGCAGCCTTCCTAATCGCCGCTATCTTCCAACTTAGCGCACCGATAAGGAAGGAAATTGGAAACAAGTGAGAGACCTGCGCCGCCGGTCTGAGGGCATTACCTGTGCTTTGATCCGCCCAGTCCGGTTGATAACCTCTCCTGTGAGGCAACACGACACGTTTTGTCTTCACCACGCGGCGATGAGTCCGTCTCCATTCAGCACTTATCTGATGGGAGCTCCGGGCGATCCGAGCTAACGTACCACCGGTGAGGACCGGGGTATTGTCTCCCAGCTTAACCTTGTCTTACAGCCAATTTCCAACCAATGTAACGGCTTATTCATTAATGCTCGCAGCCTGCCGCAAATTGAATTCCTACAAGAGAAGACTTAGATCCAAAACAACATCTTATCATTGGAAAGTAGAACGGAGAATGCAGACTATTTTACAGTACCTGGAGAACGAAGGATTTCCTAATTTCATTAATGGATAATTGTAAAAGCGGAAAACTTCTATAGGACAGTCTGTAGGACAGTATCAATCAATCGATTTTCCCAACATAAACAAGGAACTGCTTTGTTGTCTTGTTTTCGTTGTTGTTGTTGTTGTTGTTGTTGTTGTTGTTCCGCTTGACATTCTAGAAATCGCTTGTCCATGAGAAGTCGTTTGGGACCACCCTTGTTATCACTAGCATGACCATACCGCCAAACACGGTTAGCATGCCTTCCCTCTGAAACGCCATACATCTGCTTGGAAATTACAGTGCCTATGCATTCCACATCCAGCCTTGACTACGGACTCGGATGTCCCGAAGAATGTATCAGGCCCGGACGTATTAAGCAATTTCCGAGAATTGGTAGCAGTGTTCCAAAGAAGTCCTTGTCGGTCCGTGATGAGATGACCTGCTGGCGACCTCTCACGGTCTCTCCTTGTTAACACGAGAACTCCACAGGGTGGTGTCATCCTTCTTCTTCACCCATCCCGCATCCCCTGACACCTGCCCCACATAGTCTCTGTCCGTCCTCTCTTCACTAACCACCAGCCAGGACATCAACATACCTCCCAAATACTTCCTGATCATGTGTACAAGTGACCCGAATAGCTACATTTGTTTGTCCATATACCAGCCCCACGGCGATTTAGCTGCTTTCTTCAAGTGTCCATTTCAATCAAGTTTCAAGTAATGGAGTATAAACGGGTTTCTTCAATTGTTGGCGACTGGTCAGTGGTCAGAAGTCGGAGCCCTTGGGATGTACGGATTCTCATCCTCGAATCTTTGTATGTTTGAACTTATAGTACACTTTCTGACTTACTATAAGTATGTTCACTTTCTTACATACTTCACTCTGAAATAAGTTTTTATATATCTACGTCTTGACGTATTTTTGCTTTGATAGAGATCTCTTTCCCCTCTCTCTCATCTCTCTTTCTCTCAACCTTACGCACTACACATTTTGACCAAAGAAAACACTTTGTAAACGCCAAGCACGGGTCTGTAGTGATTATCAGCCGACCTTTTGCCCCGTTATACGGGGACCGTGTGACAGGTCGCGCCACCACGACTAATTCGTTTCAGGCCGTGCGACGGCCGGCCGCACATTCCCCCGTACGTGTCACCACCTTTCCGCGCACTTCCGATCCCATCCGTCTCGCCTGCTCCCTCCACTTTCCCAAGAATGTCTCCTGCTCATCACCTGTCCACCTGCTGTTCATCTTCACGGAATATCTATAAGATAACGGAACGTACTGTCTACCCAGGGGCGCCCATGTCGTTCAACAGCATAACTGTATACAGTCGCTATATCAAATAATTGCGAAAGTACCTAAGTGCGTTTGACAGTGACTGAGATGAAGATGGATTTGTTTGTACGTGTAGTGTTCTGAGGTAATTGCTTCCTGTCCTTGCCTCCCCCTTGCGGGTGTTGGTTCCTTCCTTTCCCCACCTGTTATGTTGGTGTTAGACCAGGTATGTCGATGGACGCTGACAATTTGTATCAAGAACACGGCGACTGTTTACGCACGGCTTAATTCTTTCCATGCCGCCGGGCCGTTTTCTGTTCCGCCACGTCAGCTCCAAGGCGATTTACTGTCAAGAATCGGACCTCATCTTTCTAACGTTTCTTCAGGCTGGCCAAACACCAATTAGTAACGTGTAGCGCTTTGACATTTAGCACAAGGGCGTGGGTTGGACGCCGGGCCTACCTGTCGGAGTTTTGAACCCTGGTATGTACACATGTATGTATGCTGCTGGTGGGGGCTGCTGACTTTCTCAGGCAGCGTTGTTAGATATCGGTCCCTTGATGTCGGATACTATGAAAAATCACATGTATGCTATTAGTAAGATTTATGTCACTTGGTATCATAATCCTTGAAATCGTCCTTGTGAAAATTCTTTCAATGCTCCATTCTAAATCGGTCTGTTCTCAAGTATCGTTCCAAAGTCACTGACCTCCCAACTAACTCTCACCGTAACCGTCATAATTCCTGATTGGGTCTGACATGGAAATTAGCGACGTTCCCCCAGGTTAATTATCCACATTCCTACTTCATTTGATAAAGCCTTGACCTGTTTGCACCGACTGTCCAAACATGAAAACACATTAGGCAATGTTGGCGTCGTGGTAGTTCTGGGTCATGTTTTCACAACATTCAACCACGCAGCTTTCAGGGCTGGCTGGTTGGTTGGTTGGTTGGTTGGTTGGTTGATTGGTTGGTTGTTTAGTTGATTGGTTGGTTGGTTGGTTGGTTGGTTCGTCGATTGGTAGGATCGTTGGTTCGTTCGTTCGTTGATTGGTTGGTTGGTTGGTTGGTTGGTTGGTTGGTTGGATTTTTTTGGCTTAATTTGTTGGTTAGTCGGTCAGTGACTGGACCATTTTGTCTATTGGTTCATCCGTCAGTTGGTTCCCAAGTTTGATTGATGTGTCCGCTATCTGCTTGTTCACCTTTGAAGCCACTTGTAGATCGTGCAGTGCCAGAGACGTGGACCTCCTAGTTCTGTTCTGTCCGTCGGTGGTCCCCTCGTGTTTGTACTAAACACAGTCACAGGTTGACAAACTCTGGGATGTCGTGTTCCCAACAAAGGGGCAGCCTGTCCCAGGGACACACTAGGGGCAGGATCCGCCCTGCTGAGGCCCGCCACCCCGTGTCGGGTGCGTCGCTGTCGTTACAAGAATAAAACCGACTCCTGGTCGCTCATCCTTAGATAACTGCAAGATGAGCAAAGTCCAAGAGTGAGTGAGTGAGTGAGTGAGTGAGTGAGTGAGTGAGTGAGTGAGTGAGTGAGTGAGTGAGTGAGTGAGCGAGCGAGCGTGCGTGCGTGCGTGCGTGCGTGCGTGCGTGCGTGCGTGCGTGCGTGCGTGCGTGCGTGCGTGTGCAGTATGTGTTGTGTGTACATGTGCGTGTGCAGTATTTGAATGTGTTGTTTTCGGAATATTTCATATCATATTGGTCGCACTCGGAGCGGCAACATGTCGCCAATCCACAAGATGACTCCTGCAATCCTCCTAGTAAGCTATATTTGGTAAGAAAATACCAATATCTTAAAGGAATGTTTCTCAGGATGAACAGCTTTGTCACGCGTCCGCTTATTTTTGGCCTGGCTGTTTTGTTATTTAGATGGAGGGCGGATGTCTTGACCTCGCCCTTGTACAATAGTCTGAAGGACGTCGGTAGGTTGACGTTAGCCATGACAATGAAAAATACTTAATTCACAACTTCACAACCATATAATCCATAAACATTGTGCAAACGATTAAGACAAAAATTACTATTTTTCACGGCTAATTGGTCTGTTTATTTCGACAAATAACAACAAACAGCCAGCATTTTTATCATGGGATGACCCTTCTTGCACATACCTGACATTCCTGCCAAAGTCTAGCGTGTCAGTGTCTCTGACACGGGTGACTGGGCATCTAGAACCGACTTATGTGTTACACACTGTCTCCACGTAAACACTGTAAAAATAATGACATTGCTCTTTTCTCGAGCTTATCGTAAAGCCACCGAGGATTACGGCACAACACCCAAGGGGGTTTGTAGGGTTTTGTAGATTTAACGATATCCCAATGATCTGTTGAGTGGAATCATAACAGTTAAATATGCCCTAAATATGGCCTAAGGTTGCTGCATTGTTACCTTATAGCTAACTTTTAACAGTGTTGAGTCCTATGGATCTGTGCTATTGTACTCGGTGGCCTAGGTATCAGAGGTTGTGGCCAAGTGTATTAGAGTCCATAGAAATTATCGTACGTCGTGACGCCCCTCCCGAACTTTCCACTGCGAATCTTATCTGTTGAATTTATAGGAGAGATTGTTGTTGTTGTTAGGAAGAGTCCCACACAATGAAGGGCAGATCCCTGCTAGAAGGGACAATTTTGCAGGGGAGGGGAACTCATTCTCCTGTCATACTAGCTGAAGCTGCCTTCACAATGGCAACTACTCCCAGATATCTTGCAGTTATCCGATAATGAGGTCTCGAGTAAATTCCGTTAAGTACTGGAGGCATGCGTTAACGTACAGTTGCTATTGAGTAAGCGAAATGCCTTCCTGAGAGAAAATCGAATGCAGTAAGCGTACATTGCACTTCTGTTGTAAGGTGACAGGTGGCGCTGTTTCACGTACGCTCAGGTCGCGAACGCTCATGACCACTTAAAACTTTTTAATAAGAATCATTTGGCAGGCACGGTATTTATATAGTTACCTCTTCACATGTAACTTATACGCGTCATCGTGGTTTGTGCTCCTTTTTGTGTTGCTTTCGTTGATGAAAAATCCCTCCATGACATGTTCTGTTTTGTTGTTGCAGGCCATACAGCAGCAGATGTCAGTCAAGTGCAGGTGTCATGGCGTGTCCGGATCATGCGCAGTCAAGACCTGCTGGAAAACGTTGCCCAGCTTCAAACGGGTGAGTTATGTAGGAATTTAGAAACAAACGAATCCGTTTTCTCTTACCTTACCTTACTTTCTCTTCTATGTAGACACACACAAACAAGGAAAGTTAGTTTATTACACCCTTTCCCGACCTAAAGGCATACAATCATTGCTATCCACTTCTCCAGGTTGGGGATTTCTTGAAAAAGAAGTACATGACGTCAGTCGCCGTCCTCCGGAAGACGAGACGGAGGCTCCGGCGGAAACAGAAAATGAGCCGGAAGGTAACTGTCACTCAATATCCGCGCGCACGCTACACTTCGTTTTCAAACTTAGTAAGAACATTATCAAACGTTATTTAAACCAGTGGGAAGTGCAACTTTGCGCTGGAAAAGCAGTTGTGGCACAACCTTGTCGTGAAAGAATATTAAGTGTGATTTGTAATGATTCGTTACAGTGTCAACATGAAATTTGCTTGCAGACTAAATGCCCCCCCCCCTCAATAGGTACCTATCGGAGATGATGACTTGGTGTATCTTGAGAAATCTCCCAACTTCTGCAAGTCGGATAAGAAACGTGGGATCTTCGGCACCAGGGGCAGAGAGTGCAACAGGTAGGCGCTTACAACCCGAAATGATTTCATTTAAAGTATAGAGGCGTTCTCTACAACAGAAGAGCGTTAGTTTACTTGACGTTTTAAAAATGTTGTTGAATACATGTTTTAGGCAACCCTAACTACACAATACATGTAGTTTTCAAAGGCAACGCGAGAAACACTGTGTGTTACATTGAAAAGAAAATCATAGTCATTCTCTTCTATTGGAAATTGGAAGTCTTAATGCAGAAGTTCTTTATTGCAAGTTCATGCCCGAGGGCTAATTGCAAACTGACAAGGACAATCAATGAGTACAGAATGTATTGAGGAATGGTATAAAACTGTATGTTAATATGAAGTTCTACGTTCTACTAATTATAATCTAACCTTCTATTTAAAACTAATAACGTATATATATGTAATGTATGTAACGTATGTATATGTATATGTAACGAATGTATATGTAACGTATGTATATGTAACGTATGTATATGTATATGTTGATCCACTCATTGGTGACCTTCACATGACCAAGTCTGACTATGAGTTGTGTACCTAAACGCACGTTCCTGTTGTTGTTGTTGCAGGACGTCCACGGGCCCGGACAGCTGTAACCTGCTGTGCTGTGGGCGGGGCTACAACACGCAGGTCGTGCGGTTCGTGGAGAGGTGCGGCTGTAAGTTCGTCTGGTGCTGTTACGTCAAGTGTAACACCTGCGAGACCATCATAGACAAACACACCTGTAAATAACCACCTGCAACAACACCCCTGTACATTCTACCGTGCCTGGTCGTGGCGTGAAGAAAAACCTGTCCATACCCATCCCTTCCAGAAAGAAAGAAATAACATAAGACTTCGAAAGTCAGAATTATAGTCATTAAGAAAGAATCCATTGTCTTCAAGAAGTGGACCTTATCCTCCCCGTGTTCAACATGTACTTGGCTTTTAAACCGCCAGTTTCCTTGAAAAGAAAGAAACCACCTGGCGTGCCATGTAATGTATGAGAAACAGCCATCTTCACTGGCAATGGATGACATTGTCCTCTCAGCAACATTCCAGTGTCACCTGGCGGGAGAATGTATTATTGCAGCAATTGAGATTGAACCCCGCCACACGGGACTCAAGTATGAGGCATTACACAGCAGACGTGTATGGAAGGACATTTCCACTGATAACCCGTGACCAAACGATGGACCCACAAGACATCGTCAGATTGTCCTCGCATCCTATCGGCTGATAACTTTACCCAATACTGCACCTTTTTAAATTCGCAACTTCCCGCAACTTTGAATCTCAGGATGTAGAATATACCATTTGTAAATAGATTCAGGTATGATCACCAACAATTCCAGCAGCGACCTTTCATTCCACGCCGAGGCACGCCGACTGTAACGTTATAAGTTCAACTTTATGTTTCAAATATCTGTAGAAATCCGTGAGACCATACAAGCAGATGTTCGTGCGTACTATATATATAATTTATCACTGTATGGGTACTTCTTTCTTTCCATGTGTCGAATGCAACACGTTTAAATGACAGGTAATAGATATGTATAAAACAGAGGCTTCCATAGAATACTAGGTCCGTAGTTTAGCATGCCTTCCAGTGACTCCAAAACACAAAGCTCGGCCGTCTCTATGTTTTTAAATTGGGAACCTGTCATGAAATTATAAACAACATCTATTTGTGTTGAAAACGATGTATATATTGAAGAGAGATAATGTATTTTGATGGCCGTCGGCCGAATATTAAACGCAAAGATACAACGAAAGGCTGTGTGTGCGTCTGTTTCTTTTTTTCTTAAGCTCCTGTCATAATATGGCCTCCCGAACACTAGCCGAACTCCCCCTAACCATGGTTAGGAGTGGGTCGGGAGCAAGGTCGGCTGGTGTTCGTGTAGGGGGCGAGACTTGTGTCCTGTCACGCCTTGGTCGAGTGTGGACCTCATTGCAGTATACATAACATTCGGTCAGGTCGGCTACTGTTCGGCTGCACCAGCCCAATGTTTCAAAATGTTTAATAAAACATTCGGGTGTGGACGGGAGGTTCGGCCATGGTTAGCTGGTGGTTGGCTGGTGTTCGGGAGTAGGTCGGGGCGTGGTTGGCAGTCAAATTTGACTCAAATATCACTCAAATTCGATCCGTGTCGAAAGGTAGGCGTGGCCTAAATCTGGTGATACTGATCCCGAACTTCAGCCAACCTTGGTCGGCTGGTGTTTTGGGGAAGGTTCTGAAAGTTTGACAGGGGCTTAGCGTCGTACTATTGATGATGGTGAAGCCGCAGGTATGTGTATACAACAGAGAGTAGCAACAATCAGTATAATGGTGAACGAGTCGTCTGCAAAGGAAAAACAAGATGGGTGTTGGACAAACACCTCGGCAACGTATGCCCTAAGTCGCCTCAGAATTTAGCCCAAGAAATCCTGTCTTCTGGTGTTCACGGTACTTCACATCAGTGATTTCAGGGATAGTGGCATTTCCCAGAGCTGTTTTGAAAACGTTGACTTATTTTTCCACAGTAAGGATTACAAAGGAAAAGGCACCATTTTTGGAATGCATTTTACTTAAATGCAACGATATCTATAATAGATATATGTGCTTTCATACATTGATCGAAAACATACAAACGTTTGAAAACATTTGCATCTCCATTAGTATGTAATTCCTGTTTACATTGACATATTTCAGATTGGTGACCTTTACAGTTAATCTGTTGCTTAAATCCCCTGAAAAGCTTCAGTGGTTTTCTGAAAGGCTTTATTGATAACATTGTGAACTCAGTGCTTGTACGCAAAGACACGGTGTGGGTCACTGGGCTGCATGCAACTACATGCGTTAGTGTCGGCACAATACCAGGCATTGTTTATCTGTGGCAAAAAAAGCCAATAGATGTCATGTCTGATTGTGCTCCTACAATGCTTGTACAAGTTAATACAATATTTAGGCCTACACTGCATTACTGTCATTACATCTGCAGAACATTGTGCCTATTATCTATCCTACTGTGTCGGTACGTGATTTAATGTACAAAGAATGGTAAAAGCAACAATTCTAGAGACTATACTAATTCACACATACAAACAGTAATAACTAAGTAACAAATAACAAACACTAACAACTACTTAAGAAAACACTAACAACTACTTAGAGCAAACAAAGAGCAACGCTACTTAAGTAACTTTGAACACGTATACGTTTGACATGGTGTTCATCCACTTGTTCATTCCTTTATAAGAAAGAACGTGTCTATTTGAGTGAGAAGAGTTTCATACGTCCGTTTTTACTGTTCATGTCGCACACCACCATCTTCCCGTCATGCATCAGTGAGAGTCCCCAGGGGTAGTGCAGCCCGTCCTCGCGGGTCAGCAGGTGTCTGACGAACAGCCCCTCTCTGTTGAACTGGGACACGCGGTGGTTGTGCGAGTCGCACACGATGATGTTGTCGTCTTCATCCACATACAGTCCCATGGGGTGGTCCAGCTGACCGTCCGCCGAACCGTGCTTCCCGAACTTGAACACAATCCCGTAGTCTGGATCGAAGACTTTGACGTTGTTGTTGCGCATGTCGCTGACGATGACGTGGTTACAACTGTTGGTAGCGACCCGGAGGATGTAGCCGAAGTCCCGATCTCCGAACTCGCACACGCTCGTCCCGTTCGGCAGCAGGACGAACACCTGCCAGCCGACGGTCACCGCGATCCGGCCAAGGCCGTCCACCGCGATCCCCCCTCCGACCGTGTCCTTCTCAGCCACGTTCTTCACGTGGATAACCCGCTTGCTCTTCCCCTCACTGTTCATCACGTGGACCTTGGGTCCATCTCCTGTCACTAACAGTTCGCCATTGTCTAAAGCCGTCACACACTCCGGCTGAAAACCAAGGTCAATCTTCCTTTTGAATCCTCCTTCCTTGTCCACCACCTGTAGACACTTGTTGCGGTAGTCAGTAGCCACGATGTCTTGTCCGCCCGTGATGGCGATGCACAGTGGCGAGTCAAACTCGCCTTCTGCCTTCCCCGCCTTTCCCACTGCCTTGTACAGTTTGACTTCCCTGCAGTGACTGAGAGAAACGTTAGTTTTAATCTGCAACCCAGCGACAGGTGGTACCGCGGCTTCCACGTCTTTCTGTTTTAAATCACCCATCAGTTTGGCTATCTCTCCCTCCAGACTGACAGAGGCTGGGTTGTAACTTACTTCTTTGAAACTTTTCGTGGAGGACAGGTTTGTACGTACGTTCTTATCGGACTGTTTGACGAGCTCTTCCTTCACGCCTTCTGCCACAGTCAGAAGCTCTACCGGGTTTCCGTTCACCAACAGGTGACCTACAAATTGGATGGTGTTTCTTGCCTGAGTCAAACATGTGTCGGCAGTGTTGGTAGCAGACGTTAGCTGCTTCTGTCGTGCCTCGTGAAGAGAGCGAAGCTGGGCGAGGCGCTGGTCCCTCAGCCTCTGGACTGTGCCGATGATGGCGTCCGCTTGCCCTTCGATGTCTCTCGTCATCTTCTCTACTTCTGACGCCCACTTCTCCCCACTTCCTCGCAACTCGTGCAACCACATGTCGTGTAGGATGGCGCCTCTTTTGACGCCCCGTAGAAGCCCTTCCATAACACACTTCTCCTTCCCTGCCGCTTCTTCTACTTCCACATACCTGTGTTCCTTGTGCGCGGTGACCACACAGTGCAGACAGATCACCTGGCGGCACGTCTCGCAGTAAAACTTGTGGACCTCCTTGTGAATCGAGCACTTTGAAGGCTCGCCCGTTCTCGCCGACACTAGGACTTTCCCCGACTTCAAATCCTTCAGAGTGACGACCCGGTGTGATCGTGTAGGCTTGGGGCGGCAATGGCTGGCCGCACAGGTTTGACACAAGTAGTCAGGACAGTCTACACAGTAGGAGGTAGCGTACACACCTGCCTCGCACGTTGTACAGCGCGCCTCTCCCAGCCCCTCTTGTGCCGAGTCTGAAGTTTGCTTCATAACGTCATTCAGCTTTGTAACTAGGAAGTTGTCTTTCAGGGCGCGGACGCCATCTTTGGGAAGGGTCGCGTCCTGTCGGCAGGTGGGACAGGAAAGCCTACCCGGCCCTTCCGTCGATGTCGCCACCGGCAGCTTCTCTAAACACCTCTGACAGAAGGTGTGCAGGCACGGCAGTATCTTAGGTCGATCGTAGTCCTCCATACATATCTGACAGACGAGAAACTCTTCGGTGATATGGGATAGAATGCTGGACGCCATCCTCGCCGTGATAGAACCTGCCGGTGTCGGTCGCCGATTGTTCATTGGGGTCAAAAGTCACCGCTGGCGAATTCCGTGAACAGAAGAAGTGTGAGTTACAGAAAGGGCTCGTTGTTTGTTTTGACTCAGGTGGAAATGCCAAGTGTCACTAGAAACAGGCTACCAGTCGGGTCGGACACGTAAACTAAACTCATTCGCACTCAAACCAGCTTTTCATTCTACAAAATGAAGAGTCCCGTCCTAACTCTGGAAATTCCGGCGCGATAACAGTTGCTAAGCGCAAAGGCTTTTAAAGCCCGTCTTGCAGAGCCCAGCGGAAATAGGTAACGTAAACACCTGCATGACGTCACATGCAAGTGTTGACGCTCAACTTGGTCGGTTGATGAAACCAGAGGAATAACAGTAAACAGCATGTGCGTGTTCGGAGGGCGTGTTTGAAGAGTAGTAATTAGTTTTGCATTAGGCCAGTGATTATAGGCCCGAGGCTTTTGCACATGTTTATATCCGATCCATGGTAACTAGTAATTGGGGTTAGTTCTATTGTAGATTTGTCTGTGCTGCCGCTAGTTAATCGAAGCCCTCACTACGACCATTCAGGGTCAGGCAGCGTGTGGCGTTGCGTGAAGGAAAGTTTTCTAAATCGGTCGTCCGTGCCGATTGGGTATTGGTGGAAGCGTGGTTTGCATAGTTTAAATCTTTCAGAGTGACGGTGCGAATCGGCTGTGTTGAAATGTGAAGATAGTGTACGGTTATACTATGACGTACATGAATGTTTTGGTAATAATGTGTAGTATGTGTATCCCAGGGCGTCTACACATGTAATGCACGTACAAGTCGTCTCGTCTGGGACAAATTGTCATGCATGACAGTTACAGATGTCACACCATGCCAAATGTAGAGATGGTCGGAAGTGATTATGATTTATGTCCATAGTCTTACTAAGTACAAAGTATTCGGAAGGGGCGGGTCTCTGCCATACGCTGCGATACAGACAGACATAACATCCACTTGAGATCAAAACACTGGGATCAGATAACGCTTGTGATTCTGCTTGTAATCTCTAGATGTCCTGACTTCATTTCACAAACACATCGGCCTCTGAAGTGGCCATGATTCCTGCAGTACCCAGATTTTTCGCTAGGCCCAAATTTAAACTTATTCTTCACAATGATGCGTAGACATTGCAAACAACAAAGCACATAATATCATTCACCAATACAAATGAGCTATCAAGAAAAAAACATCAAACAGTACTACGTGTATATACATATACAGCCTAAAGCCTATACATTATTTCGAGACTTAATTTTACAACATGAATGGAATTTTGAATTGAATTGAATGTTGGTGAATTTTTGTTGTTGTATCCATTAATATATAGCGTGAACATATGACCCGGTACTGCTAATCTACCCACACATATGCTAATTTTATTTCGTTAGGTTAGTGTTACCCTTTTACGCTCTTATAAGAAGAGTATACTCTTATGGAGGGAAATGTTGTTGCGACTCCGGTCTCAGTACGGTAGGAGGGAGTGAACAGCTTCTTGATAGTTCAGGAAAGGCGATTTTCTTAAATTCATGGTATTGCTGGGCGCTGATGTAACCTTCTCTGTAGAAATGGGCCAGGTAGTCCTCCTTGTTACATCTAATCTTTAGTGAGCAATAATTACAGTAACGGTTCAACTCCTTGTCTACTGCATTTAGAGCAGTCTTGTGTGTTCCTTTGCTCCTGAGCCCCAATGCCCTGGTTAGCCTCTCTGCCTGTAATGTAAAATGGCACCGCAGTCCTCTCCTGGCCAGCAAGCAGAACTCTCTATCTATGGTGAAGCCCGGTCCCCACTGTGTGTCACTGACTTCAAGCGTAGCCCCGTACCGAGAACACGCTGCGCCCTTCTGAATGAGAGCGGTGCAGTGATCTCGCATTTTCTCGTTCACCATCTTGAAGAACTGGACCTCCTCCCAGAAACTGTTACCTGTCTC
The DNA here is from genome assembly GCA_013266295.2 of Branchiostoma floridae x Branchiostoma japonicum. Taxonomy (NCBI): domain Eukaryota; kingdom Metazoa; phylum Chordata; class Leptocardii; order Amphioxiformes; family Branchiostomatidae; genus Branchiostoma; species Branchiostoma floridae x Branchiostoma japonicum. The sequence goes on from CM023825.1 coordinate 20,571,152, forward strand.
TTTCACCTTCTGCCAAAAAGTCTTATTGAAGTGTTCGTAGAGGGCATAGTCCACGTTATTCCACTCCGCGTGTCTGTATTTGTCTTTCCCCTTGATTTCGACGTGCTTGTACGAATACCTCTTGGAGTTGACGCTGTAGTAGAGGATGTCCTTCATGGACCAACACATCATTCGCCTCAGGAGCACCAAGGATTCATCGAAATATTCCATGATCATAACAAACGGGAAGTCTTCTTGGATTTTCTGTACAAACGCTTGAGCCATTGCCTTTCTCGTTTTCTCGCTTTTTAGTGACTGGAGTTTTTCGTTGTCCTTCAGCGGAAAGCCTAGATCGGCGGCCATGGAGTTCTGTGTAAAGCACAGTGGCTCGTGTGATCCATGACCGCATATCGGGTCGTATACAACTGGATCTTGGAGGAACATTAGGATGGAGTCCATTTTAGTCGTTGGAATGCCAAATTTCTTCCTAAGTTGGTAATGGTTCCACACGGACTTAAAGTGACTCAATGGATTCCTTAAGATGGTTAAAAAGACGGTATCTTCGGGAAAGTATTTCTTGAAGACGTTTCTCTCGAAGACTGCATGGTGGACCCAGATGTCGTAGGTTTTGCTGGGAGGGCGGCCTATCACCGTGTTCCGGTTAAGATTGTACGGATAAGCTAAGCTCGGAGCAAAGTTTCTAGGGATGAGGAAAGTAAGATTCTTGTTGTAGCCATAACGGTTCAGGATGTTTTTGACCGTGTCCCCTCCCACCTTGTGATTCTTCAACAGCGCAATCCGCTTCTTCTCTGTGCACTGAGGATATGGTTGGTGTTGGGGGGCACTGTTGTGCGACAAGCTTAAGGTCGGCTGACTCTCTGAACGCGGTTTTTTGTGGATGAAGTGTTGTTTCTTAGACGGTTTGTGCCTGTGCCTGGATATAACACAAATAATGGTAAGTAAAAAACGTTTTGCTTACGAAAATCTTCAAAACTGACCTTCCACATGTCAAACGCAATGTATTTGGTCAAAGGTCAGGTTGAAATTGTCAGTCAGTCAGCTGTGCCAGTAATAAAGCAATAGGTGAATTTACTACTACTGTGCTTTTCCTGCAAGCATTTTCAAAACCCGTGGAACCCTACTCAGTTTGTTGTAATAAAGGCAAACGGTCCACGTCACGGGTTGTACCCAGCTGACCTTTGTCCCCAATATGGAGTTTGGCTTGAGCAAGTCGTCATCTGTCGTCCGACGGGTTCTCACTGTATAGTCAGGGCGTTCCACGTGTATGGCGGTTCAAAACAATCATGTAAGGGTTTGAACCATGTATTTCATTCACTGCAAAAGCAAGCTAACTCCAAATCCCCCTTTCCAAAAAAAATGCCCATATCATGGTCGAAATCAATGCATCATTCCACAGTGGTTTCATTCTAGGAGAGTGACTATACACATGTAGATCATATGAATCACTTACTTTTTGGGTTGACTCAGTATGAACAAGTACATGACCACGCACATGACCATGAACACCACGAGACAGGAGAAAAATCTCAGGTCTCTTTTGCGCGCCATTGTGGTGAAGATGCGTCATGCAACCTGTTAAGAAATATACGTGGAAGGAAAATAAGTTGTCCTGTTATGACGAACACACGCGTGGACACTGGCATATTATACGAAATCCTGGTCTTACAAGTCTAAATATGGAAGTCCAATAAACGAAAACTAGCACCTTTACGCATCCACACTCAAACCTTCATGCATGCTGTCTGTACGAATGTGGTATATTTGCCTTTTAAACAACGCCCAGCCTAAATTACCGATTCCCACCCCACATAGATCGTAAATTACACATTGTTTCTGTTCCAAGGCCGTAGTAATGGCGCTCTCGACGCTGTGCCTGCTCTGACATAGATATGGCTGTTTAAAACGTTTCCCCACAGAAACTGATAGTCAGTGCCGAGGGATTCTTTCACATTGTGCTCCCAACTCACCCGACCGTTGTTAATCCTGTACGTATTTAGCGACAGGACGAGGCAATTTCGCCGTCCATGTTGTCCTGTGCTCGAGGCAAAATGTCTATTTAATATATAGGCCAAGTCAACAATAGAAAACTGGAACTCATGGTATGGAGAAATAAAAGCCTTACCTATGTATACATGTATAGCTCAATGGTTTTGCCGGCTTCGAATCACATGACGTGGTCTAGATCGCTGAGACGCTAGGCGAGACCAAGGTCGGTCATTGAATTGTGTCTTCAGTTAGAGTGACGTCAGGTACTACAAAGCCTGGGGACATTCTAGGCGTGGTGGTGTGTTCATGTCTGGTCTACAATGTGTTTCAAACGTCAGAACATGCGATCAAACTATATTAGTATATGTATCAGCGCCACTTTGCCTTTGTCGTCTTAGTGAACAACAACAAAAAAAGACTGGCTATTTTCAGTAGTGGCAACTGACGCGAAGTGCGATAGCATCAGTATGTTAAATTTTGTTTGATTCTGTGAAACTAGAACCGCATATACCGCTACATATTGGTTCAGATTCTGTACTTTCAGTTGACGATAACTTGCGAGGTATTCACCAGTTATCATATTTTCCGCTGGAATGGTCAATCAAGCGACCCGTGTCGTCGTTTTGAGACCTCACTGCCTACCCAACCGGTTCCTGTTGCCATGGTGACGGACGTGTGGAAAACCCTAGCCTCCTTTGCAGGCGTTTTCCACGGGGGGAGGAGGGGAGGGCTGATTTTTTCCCGGTGCGGTCGGCATTTTTTTTGGGGGGGGGGGGGAGGAGTGCTTATTTGCAAGTTCTACGATTTTCTGATCACAAGATCGCACGCGTTAGAGCTTTAGCTGCCAACCTGGTATTCCCTCCCGTGGAATACACGGAATGCACGGGAGGGAATACAGGGTTGGCAGCTAAAGCTCTAACGCGTGCGATCTTGTGATCAGAAAATCGTAGAACTTGCAAAGAGCACACCCCCCCCCCCAAAAAATGCCGACCGCACCGGGAAAAAATCAGCCCTCCTCCCCCCTTGGAAAACGCCTGCAAAGGAGGCTAGGGAAACCCTATGCGTCATGACACTGGTGTTAAAAATGGCGAACTTATCTGGTCTGCTGTTCGATGTTGCTAAGAAATCTCCAAAGCTACTCTTCTTTCATGCTATTAGACATGTTTCAATGAAAAGTCCTTTGACTACAAGAAAAAAATCAACTAATCAAGTAATCAAGTAATCAATTAATCAACTAATAAAGTAATCAACTAACAAGTAAAATCGGCGATTTTGTACCTCCGGGTTTGTTGTAATTTCTTTTTGTATATATAGTTGATAGTGTTAATGAAAGGTGTGTCGGGTAATAGTTGGGCGTTGGCATTGTAACTGGTAGTAAATGCAAGTGTTTCTGATGTAGCATGGTGAGATATGGAACATAACTGTTGATCGGTTTGTGTTATTTTGTAGTGTGAGTAGCTTGTTATGTTATGCGTCCTTCGTTGTTTGGTCAAAACTAGCTATAAACTTTAAAGGCCATATCGTTGTAAACCTTGTAACTGATGGCCACAAAACCTCCGTCTGACGGCGGTGTTATGTTACAGTTGTTGCTATCACTGGCAACGTCCGACTGACGCTAGACTGACTGCTAATTACATCTAAGCTGACTGACGGCTAATTACATCTAAGCTGACTGACGGCTAATTACATCTAAACTGACGATGTTGTGTATATAACGGTCATGATGGTGTACATATAACAGACGACTGTCTATAACATTCAACTCACATCATATCGCGATAAAAAAACTAACGGAATACTATACCTACCTAAACCCTTTTTAAACACGAAAAATAAAAATGTATAGCATAACTTTAATAAACAAAAACCAAACCATATTACATACAAAAAAATTAAAACAACATTCGATTACAGAATGCGCTATATTCGATAACTACTAACAATACAACGCAACCATTAAAAATAACGTTAAATACATGTAGTCCAACACTTCTGACAGCTCCGCACGATAGTGTCAAAAGCTAACATTTGAAACAACAAACCACCGACCCATTTTCATCTGCAACTTAAAACATAAACCTACAAACTTATGAAAGCCGCAAGGAACACGGAACGAGACACAGAATGACAACCAGAACAGTAAAATCAAACGTTAAAAAATAACGTGTAATACAGTAGCTAACCACGGCCGTCAACTGCGCCAAGTTGCATCTGATCGCCTACATCTGAAACAACTAATCTCCGACCCGTCCCGCGCCTACGATCTGACTAAAACCTAATTTCCCTTTATCGGAACCACACACCCCTCTGTCAGACGCCTGATAAAAAATGGACGCACCCGGCAATACCTTAACAACAGCCAAGTAATTACCGCATAACCATTTTCAGACAAAAAGGGGTGTCCAGGGGCCTCCAAAAGGTTTCATTTCCACGCCCGAAAACACATATACAACGAAAAAAAAGAACGTGCCACAACTGCAGCCTAACAGCAAAACGTATACCGAGTCCCACAAAATTCCGTCCACCCAACCGCGAGATATAGCTGCGAACATGAAAATGACGAACAGTCGCTCTACCCTTCCGCGGAAGGATACCTCCTTCCCCGGAGGTAATAAAGTAATCAACTAATAAAGTAATCAAATACTCTGAGACCACAGACCTCTTGTTCAGGCACCATAGCTTTAAATTGTTTCGATGATTGTAATCTTAAGTCAGAAAATGGCTGATATTACTTGCTGTCCACATATTGATCAAAATGGTTGCTTACAATGTCTACATTTGAGATATTTCTGTACGGTATGGTCCAGATAAGGTGATGGGAGACTTTACACAGCTTTTATTGCAATTCATAAATCTTATGTCCAGTGTGACCTTGAACATGCTCGAAGTTTAGTTCGCCAAGAAGTTGGACCCTGCAGTGCTCCCTCCAAGAGTTGGCGACGTCCACAACAGAAGCACGAGAACTCAGACTTGTTCGATATAGGGACTCACCAATTCCGTACTTTGTCAGGCTCCTTAATGAATATTACCTGATGTACAGAACGGACGACTTGTTTTAAATCTTAATCATTGTTAAATTTTGTTTGCAATTCAGACTATTTTTAGTGTACTAAAGAATTGTGTTTTTAAGCCACCTAGCTGTAAAAGGAGCGTGTAATTCAGTCGGGAGGCTGTGAAATGCTTTTTGTTTGTTTTTTACAACAATGAACAGTAAACCATTCATTCATTCATTCATTAAACAACATTTCTGGCGATGTTCTGACTCACAGTATTAAATAGATCGTTGGACGAACAAAAAATAGCATCAAGACTGCTATCTGTACAGCTTTGATGAATAGTAGACGACAGAAGGGATCATACAGAATAGAGGTACTTCTCAGACGGTGACAGAACTGTGGGCGCGAGTCGACACTTCCTCAGCGAACGGGGAAAGTTCTTTCTTCTCGCCGACATGTACGTGGTACGGCTGATGAAGCCGTCCCTGTAGAAGTGCGTTAGGTAGTCGAGAGGGTGGCACCAGTTAGTCCTACAGTACACACAGTGTTGTTGGTAAACCGCTTCCCTCCTAACCTGTAATCTGGTACCCGAATGTGGTGCCATGTTCAGCATCCTCGCGTTCCTCTCAGCCTGGATGGAGTAGTGACATACCAGTCCCCGCTTGGCCAGCAAGCAGAAGTCCCGATCAATAGTGAATCCTGGCCCCCATTCTGTGTCCGAGATTACCAAGCTCGCCCCATGGCGGGAACAGGCGTTTCCCCATACAATGTCATCACAGTGTTCTCTCATCCTCTCGTTCACAAACCTGAAGAATTTGACCTCGCCCCAAAAGCTATCACCTGCCTTCGAAACCTTTTCCCAAAATGTTGTGTTGAAGAAGCTATAGAGAGCGTAGTCCACGTAACTCCATTGTCGATGAGCCTGTTTGTGGCGCTCTGTGATGTCCACTTTCTTGTAGTCATACTTCCTACTGTTGACTTTGTAGTAAAGAATGTCTTTAAGAGACCAGCACATCTTCCTTCTAAGGAGAATCAGGGAGAGATCAAACTGTTCAGTGAGCATGACAAGTGGGAAATCTTTACTGATCTTTTTAACAAAATCTCTAGTGATACGTTCTCTCTCTTCGTGATTTCCACCGGGAAGGACCTTCTTGTTCAAGTCCAGTGGAAAGCCCAGGTCCACTGCCATGGAGTTCTGTGTGAGGCATAGTGGAGCGTGCGGACCGTGGCCACACCTCTGGTCGTACCTCTGAGGATTCTCTAGAAAAGCGAGGATGGAGTCTGTACCATTCCCGGGAATTTTGAACCTCATTTGCATCTTGTAATAGTTCCAAACGGACTTGAAGTGCGCCAGAGGCTCTCGGATGATCGTCAGGTGGGCGGTGTCCTGTGGGAGGTGCGCCCGGAGCCAGTCGCGGTCATACACGGAGTGATACACCCACATGTCCACCGGGGTGTTGTTCGGTACAGGCATGAACACTTCCGAGGAAAAGTTTCTAGGATAAGCTCTACTCGGCATAAACGGTTGTGGCAGAAGGAAGGTTAAGTTGTGAAGGTAACCAAACCGGTGCAATATGTTCTTAACCGTGTCTCCCGCGACTTTGTGGTTCTTAGACAAGGCAATCCGTTTCTTTGGAGTGCATTTCGGCCATGGTGTATTAGATGTGTACTCATCGACGAGACGTATTAGCTGTGAGTCCTGGTCTTTTGGTGCAGATATGTAAGACAAGTAGTCCACATAGAGATATGGGTCATTTGTTGAATAATGATCCCTTACGCTTCTTGGTCTCTGTACATCGCTGGAGTATATGAAGATGTAGACCACACCGAGGGCGACCAGACTGAAGAAGGCACGGTGAAGTCGTCTCATCATACACACACAGTTAGTCTGTAAAGATGGGGAACATGAAAAATATCTGTCATTTCAAGACAATCCTTATTAATAAGGGCTCAGTAGTATACAAAGAAAAAGAATGTAAACAGACGCCCAGTCAGAAATTAAAATCACACTATAGTGACGTCTACACCCCAGGGTTTGTTTTATTTAAGCATTAACTACTGATAATACAACGTCATAAGTTAACCTTTTATAGGATCTAATTGATCTTGACGCTAGCATACTGTACACAGGCGGGTTGTCTGTCTCAGTTGGGAGTTATGTATGTTGCCCGAAGACCTACGTTTGTCTGAAAGCAGTAAATAAGGGGAGGTACGTCTATACTTACAACTGGTTGTTCAGAACGCCTCTCTCCCTCTGCCGCACCGCCTTGTGAAAGGTCATCCACATCTGTTACATCAGAATGCTACCTTTGCTTCTACATAAGTGCACGTGGTGAGAATTCCAATTTTTCACTGGTTGGGTCTGTTGTCAGACATAAACCTGATTAATCAAGGCTACTCTAGTTAGAGACACACAAGACAACATGTCGAGCTGTCAAACCGGTCAGACTGGTAACATTTGGGTAAGGAATTTCAGACCAGAAAGGTGTATATAACCGGTAGTCCGGCCATGTGAAGGAGGATGATACGCTGAAGTTGAAAGAGTTTCCGTTCAAAGGTGTCAGTTTGAAGACTGAAGGAGAGCCCTTTAATTTGTGCCAGAAGTTACATGTACAGCAACACAAATGTACATGTCCATCTCAATCAATAATGGAATATAAAGACCACTGCTAATTACGTAAATTTTTAATCATTCCCTAATGCTCTTTACGTATACGTATACTCCAATGTTATAGTTGTCAGCCGGTGGTGTTAATATTACATTGTCTGACAAAGTTTGGATGCTCTCTGTTTACAATACGGCGATAGGTGGCGCTGCTGACACACCCATCATGGTAGAAGTGCGACAGGTAGTCCAGTGATCCACAGTCTCTCAACTTACAGTAGGCGCAGTTATCTAATACCACATCAATAGCCTTTACTGTTGTTCGTCTTTTTCTCGACTTTACAGCTTTCTCGAACGGTTTAAAGTCGACTTCTGAATAGATGGTAATGTTGCGACGGTTCAATCCCAATGCCTTTGCTGCCTGTTCAGACTCCAACAATAAGTAGCAGCGCAGACTTCTCTTCGCCAGCATACAGAAGTTCCTATCTAATGTAAAACCTGGACCCCACCTTGAATCGTCAAAATACAAGGAAGAGACAGAACATGGTTTACTTGACTTGTAACCATCGCACAGTTTTCTCATGTTCTCATTGATATGTCTGAAATATCTCACTTCTCCCCAGAAATCGTTCCCCTCTGAATCTACCCTTCTCCAAAAGGTTTGATTGAAGTGATCGTAGAGAGCATAGTCTACATAGCTCCATTCTCTGTGGTTCTGTCGGAGTTTGGGCGGGACTAGTGTCTCTTTGCTTGCATAGCTGCGGGTGTTGGTCTTGTAGTAGAGAATGTCTTTTAAAGACCAACACATCAGCCGCTTCAACAGGACTAGCGACTCGTCGAAGTACTCCGTCATCATGACCAAGTCAAAATCTTCTTTGATGATTTGCAGGAATTCGCGGGTGATGGTCTCTCTCTCGGTCGTGTCACATCCGGGAACCACTCGCTTGTTTGTTGTTGGGGGAAATCCAAGGTCAGCAGACATAGCATTCTGGGTAAGACAGTAGGGAAGATGGCGGCCATGGCCACACTTTTTATCATATTTGCCTGGGTCGGCCAGAAATGTCAGTATTGGGTCCTCTCCATTATCTTCGATATGGAATTTTTTCTGGAGCTTGTAGTAATTCCAAGTGGACTTCAGATGACTTAATGGTTCGCGGATAATAGTTAGATAAACAGTATTGTTTGGGAGGATTTCTCTGTACCGTGCTCTTTCATATACAGTGTGGTATACTAACATGTCGTAGGTCTGGTTTGGAGGTGGCGGCAGATAGGACTTTGGGTACAGTTGATACGGGTACATCTTACTCACCACAAGTGAGCGGGGGAGGACGAAGTTCAGTTTCCTAACATACCCGTAGCGATCAAAGATTCTCTTGGCGGTGTCTCCGCCTACTTTGTGGTTCTTCGCAAAAGCAAGACGTGTTTTCTCCGTACACGTCGTCCACGGTCCTGATGACGTAGATGGCTGTGATTGGTTGAATAGGGAAGATTGGTTGTCTCTGATGACCACGCCCATTTGCCTTCTAGCCAATGAATGACTTCGGTCATGATGTCTGTAGAATGGAATTCATACGTGACGTCATTACAAAGTTGATAAAAGTTATTAAACATCGTTAATGCGGAGTTCTTTACTTATCGTAATTTGATGCCATATTGTGATGAATATCTTAGTACGCAAGTTTCAAGCGACTGGTTGAAGGTATTAAATCGGCCACAATAAGCAGTTTCTTACCTTGTAAACAGAGTTCGCGTGTAAAACAGTGTGCTGACAGCTGTTACAATGAGAAGGACGAAAAAGGTTCTGCGACTTTGACCCAACATGGATGCTGTTGAAAATGAAATAAGTATTCTTAAAATTAATTTTATGTACCATATCATAAAAAGTGAGCAGGTGACTTGTCGGGTATATTCTCCGTTAAATCTCAAAATGGACAAACATGCCTCCACACCTGGACTTTTAACCTTTAGAGCCCCCGGCAACGCTGTAATGTGGTACCCTTAGTGGGCTAGGGGTTAACATAAATCACGTGCATGTAAGGTCAGCCAAAGGGTCTGTGTGTTGTTGCTTACAAATGTTGTGCTCTGCTTATAATAAATGTATCTTTTATTAGGATGGCAATTGATGATCGATACAAATCATGGAAGGAGACGAGTTCAAGGTACATGTAGCAGGTTGTAAGTAAGTAAGTAAGTTAAGTAAGTAAGTATGTAAGTTGTATTTTTAATCTAATGTATGTAGGGTCTACTATGTATATTGTTATAAACATGCAGGAATCCACTATGAAATTTGGGTTAATGATATTCGCAGCAAAGTTTGGGGTTCTGTGTGTACAAAAACCTGCCACCGACAACCTGCTACAGCTAATAGAAGTCACCAATATCTTCCAAACCTCATATGAACACTTGTGTTCAGCACTCCGTACAAAACAAAATGGACGACACAAAAGGTCTTGCATTTTCTAGATTGGCTTCTTAGATTAGAAGTCCCTGGGTTTGCCCTAATTAAAAAACAACAATACGTCAATATTTGTGCTAACGTAGAAGAGAAGAAGAAAACACATACACATTTGTACTTACCAGTATGCCGACAAGACACTGCAAACCACAAAATCTGAATTGTGCTGAACGAACCAATTACGTCAATTAAGCCTTTCTAATTGAAACTTGAAAGACAACTACTGGGGACGTGTGTGTTGCTGGGGGTTCGGATTGCGGGCACCAGTCACGCCTGAGGGGCTACAGCTTCAGTCGTGCAGAAGTTCTGTGCTGTACACGCTAAAGCCGAACACGAACCATGATGACCCAACATTGTTTATTGTGATATTGACATGATGATGGGATGAATAATGTATGGAGGTGTAAAGTCTAGGTTTTTACAACATGAATCTGCTGAGATTTCTGAGCAATGGACACAGTGTTTTATTCAAATTTTACCCACAACTAGGATATGTTCAAGGCGTATATGGTTTTGGCGTGATGACAAAGTTCTAGACTGCGGATTTGTGGCAATTCAATGTGCCTCTTGATTGATTTTTCTTCACTGCATCCAGGTCAGTGCTATTATGTGACGTCATAGCCTACCCACCCGACCGGTATCCCCGTCTCCATGGCGACGAATGTAGAAACAAACTGCCTTAATTAGGTACATTAAGAAACCATTAAGCATTATATCGGTGGCCAATTCTGTCAGCAACACATTACAAATCGTAGATCCAATCTAGTCCAGGAGTACTTCAATACCGAACTTCATGGGAGTGTTGGACTCGTTACGTTACATCGTCCGGCAAACTTTAGGTTGATTCTTCTCGTGACGGTCCGATAGGTGTCGCTGCTGATATGCCCATCCTTGTAGAAATGAGTCAAGTAGTCGAACGCTCTACAGTTATCCAGGCTGCAGTACAGGCAGTGTCGTCCCACCACGTCTTGTCCCCTCAGTTTGTGTACCTTTTTATGAAGCATTGCATCTTTTCTGCTTCCCGTTTTGGTCCCTCTTTGCAATGACGTAGCTGATTGTGATATGGCTGCAGACCTCTCCAAATTGTTTCTCAGTCCGCTGCCCCCATACAAGTGGATGTTGCTACGGTTTAGTCCCAGTGCTTTTGCTGCTCGCTCAGCTTGGAGTGAATAGTAGCAACTAAGATCTCTTTTCGCCAGTAGGCAGAAATCACGGTCTATAGTAAACCCAGGACTCCATCTTGTATCATTCACGACCAAAGTTGGCTGGGAGACAGGGCATGGGTTCAGACGCGAGACAATGTCGCACAGTTCTCTCATTTTCTGATTGATGCGTCTAAAATATCTCACCTCTCCCCAAAAGTCATTGCCAGTCGATTGTACCCTCCTCCAAAAGGTTTGATTGAAGTGATGGTAGAGAGAATAGTCCACATAGCTCCATTCTTTGTGAATTTGTCGGACTTCTGGTGGGATTTGTGTTTTCTTGGTAGTGTAATGGCGAACGTTGGCTTTGTAGTAGAGAATGTCCTGTAACGTCCAACAACTGAGCCGCTTCAGCAGGACTAGCGACTCATCGAAGTACTCCATGATCATAACCAAATGAAAGTCGTCGTGGATCTTCCGCAGAAATGACTGAGTAATGACTTCTCGTTCGTCCACGTCACAACCCAGAGTCACACGCTTGTTGTTTGTCGCAGGAAATCCAAGGTCGACAGATATGGAATTCTGGGTGAGACAGTAGGGGACATGTTGGCCATGGCCACACCTTTTGTCATATTTTTCTGGATTGTTGAGAAACGTCAAAATCGCATGTTCGCCATTTGATTTGATAAGGAATCTATTTTGGAGTCCGTAGTAGTTCCAGATGGACTTAAGATGACTTAAGGGTTCGCGGATGATGGTAAGATAGACAGTGTCCCTGGGGAGGATTTCTCGGAAACGTGTCCTATTGTACACCGTGTGGTAGACCAACATGTCGAAGGTCTGGTTCGGGGGTGCCGGCAGGTAGAATTCTGGGTAAAGACTGTACGGGTACGTCAAGCTGGCCACAAACGAACGCGGAAGCAAGAAGTTCAGTTTCCTGACGTAGCCATAACGGTTGAGAATATTCTTCACGGTGTCTCCCCCTACTTTGTGGTTCTTAGCGAAAGCAACACGCTTCCTCTCCTTGCATTGTGGCGGCCTTATGGATGACGTGGCTGCATGTGATTGGCTGTGTATCAGACGCCGTGGATGGCTTTGAACAGCACTGCTGTGGAAACACAAATATGTTTGATATTGAAAACTCAATCTAATTTCTTCCAAATGTTGGTGCTTTACAGATAGAAGCGTCATTCTTCCCGATTTTTGTTCTATCTACGACAATGTTATCAAATTTTTTTTTAATTGATAAGTTAAATGTTACCGTTCCGATTTCGCATAAAAATTCAGAGAGCTAATTTTCATTCAGAGCGTTTTCTTACCCCTTAAACAGGCTGTGTGAACAGATGAGGGTGCCAACTGTGGTGATTACAACGAATGCGACGAAGACAGGACGGCAGTATCTCAACATCACTGGTAGCGAGGCTACGGGAAGAAGAACTACTTTCCCCTTCTCATCCAAATGATACCTGGCAGATGAGACCTGATATTAGTTTTCACTGGTAAGCGTGTGCTAAGATATAGACACAAACCAAATACTCAATGTAGATTAATGTCTACGACATTTCTGCCCACATAATCAAACATTTGTCTATTTTATCTTCCCCATGCCCATGATTTACCCATTAAGATGGTCCCGTAAGTAGGACGGATTTCAATTGCCGATATTAGGGATTTATTATGACAAAGAGATGAAATACTTTGTTAGGAATTGTGTTTGATGTATATCTTGTAACATATGCTCTCAAATTAGCATGAAAGTATTTGTATTTGTATTGGTCGTAGTAAACTACAGAGCTGAAGCTTTGTTCTAACACAATAGAGAGTCGCATCGAATGTTTACCTACTACAGTCTTCATGTGTCCTCTGTGTCAAGAGCATTCTATGTAAGATGCTGGAAAGCAAAATAGAACGTCACTCAGGGTCAAGTACATACCTCAGACCTCACCTTATTTCCAATTTCCAAAACACTGGGCGTAGGAAAAAGATGTTCGGAAGGATCTTGAATGGAATACGTGACAGACGGCAGGCGCTACGATCTGAAGTCATGATCAGTGACCGATACAATGCTGGATTTGATTTAATTATGCATCACCCTCTTACTGTCGCAAAAAGAGCAACAAAGCAACGTGTCACCACCGATTTGAGATCCAGAATATTTGGTTATTTTGTACAGCCGTTCGTCGTTACAACAGCAATGGCTAATCTTGTCATCTCACGCAAAGCACGTATCTGCTTATTCAGCCTTACATTCCTTTATAAATAAATAACATTGTCGTAAAATAAATAAATTTGAAACTACATCGTTATCGACATTCTGTATGCATATTCATAGGGGTATGACTCGAAATACATAGTGACACCAGATTTATCTTTTTGATGTGCTCAAATGTGCTCCGATCGGGATGGCAGAGGAAATTACCCGGTATAATGTACGTATATGTGTGGCTAACTCCTGGCATATTGTCATATGGCCAATTTCTACTATTTTTCAGCAATTGGTGTCTGTCTCCAGAAACACCCCATTAGCCGGGTTTTGCTGAAACCCCCAATTAGGGTTCTCCCCAAACTTAATTTAGACATGTTATACCCATGTACCGAACAAAACTGCCAGTGTACTTATAATTGACCTTGACTTTCGTGGTCCCATCCCTACCTACCTACCTACCTACCAAATATCATAAAGATACATGCACCACACCCCGAGTTATAACCGATTAGAAAAATCTGCAACCCTTATTTATGGTGTACCTAACAAATAACCTTCTTGACGAAGGTAATCAGTAATAACAAGTGTACTCATAATGCTGTGCGGCACACTTTATTCAAGGGTACAGAGCAGTCACAAAGGGAATGCGAATAAGTTGTGATACTGTCTCAAGAATTGTTTGAAAACTTATTGCATAATATGGCTTTAAAGTTTAATGGACAGGCAACGTCGCATATTTCCTTACAACTGCACAACTTCGGTGAGTTCTTGTCCCACCTCTGCTGCTCTTGTCTTGGTCACTAGACGTCTCCTTATCTCAGATACAACTGACTTGAGGCAGATAAACGCCACCACAAGCATAACTATGGATAACACGATGCACAGCGTCACCGATAACATTGACAACCAGTCTATGTTTTTCGGAAAATAGCAAACAAGAATGTACGAAGTGTAACCTAGCAATGACAGGGAGAAGAATGAACAGAAGAGCATGATGGGTAGGCTTAGTCCGCCCAGAGAAGAATCCGTTTGGAACTGGTTGATTCCGGTTTCCGAGGAAGACTCGCTTGATTCCGCCAAAGCCCGACATCTCTGTTGGAAAGGTACAACGAGTTAACAGATAGCAGACACCCTTTGTAGGAGTCTTTGTTGGAGTCTAGTATTGTTAATATAATAAGTAAACTATATAATAAGTAAACTAAGTAAACAGGACTCATATCACGTTTGTGTTTGCAAGGTTACTGTTTTAAAGACAGCCTTTGCAGCTCATTGCTTTTACAGCTCAACACTCAATACATTCACACCAATTCACCTACAATGGTAAAAACACGTGCTGAAACGTACAATATGAAATAGCCGACCTCACCTGAACTACATCATCGTCAAATTTCGTCTTGCAGACTTCACACCGATCGCTAGGTGCGTCCTTGTTACGGAGCCATTGGGACAGGCAGCCCCGGTGGGTAAACTGCACGGATCCCGAGCATGCGCATGGGGATACCAGTGGCCTACCGGGAGAAAAAGGATGCTGAAAAACCCGGCCAGGGCTTTGAAAAAAGGCGAAATCTCAAGAAATAAATTCTGCAAGATTACTGCATTAACCCCAAGAAATAAAACTTGCGTTCAGTGAGAATGAATCAAAATCAGTAATGTTAAGTAAACTTTATATGTTGTCAAACTAAATGTACAAAGGTAAGGACTTGCTAATATTTTGCACAATTTGTGACACTAGTTACATGTATTACAAACTTGAAGTTTGTGAGGTCCTCCTTGCTGTGGCAGATACGGCAGATTTCGCCGTCTATGTTGGTGCTAGAAGGCGTAGTCTCTATCCCTGGTTCCTGTGCCAGTGTCACCGTAGTGCAGATGGACGTCTAGAAAGTTAAAGGAACAAACAACATGAGTAGATTCATGGTCCCTGCTGTTCAGAAACACAAGAGCAAAGAAGGTTGGACACATTGTGTAGGAGACAAAATGCTTCAAACTATTTTCATGTTAACTAACATAATATAATGATTTCAGTACTTTTTACTACTTTGGGTTTCACTTGTTTGTGTCCACACTTTGTTGTGTACACAAAGTGATGAAGATGTCCTGAGTTACGTATGATTATGCATCTGCCTCATAAACTATATTTACCAGAAACTGTGTTTCTTGAATGGAACATACTTTGTCACTTACGTTGTCCAGTCCATTGTTCGCCCATGCTGCTGTCTCCATGTGTATTGAGGAGGGTTATAACTACTGGTTAGAGACTAGCGAGGCTCAGAAGTTGCGTCCTGTGGCAAGCTAGAAGTGGCGGTTACGTGATGATCCCTGGGCCTCTCCCGGCCCCTCGGGCAAGAAGTGCAACTTAACCAGCTGAGAAGGCCCCTGGGATTTTATTCATTGTGACGTAAGAAAGGTTTCCATGCGGACGTAATATATGATAGTGAAAAAAGGACAAAAAATCTATGACGTCACAGCCAACCAACTATGATCGTGACGTAATAAAGTCTTCATCATGACGCAACAGTGTTCCAAGCGATTTTCGAAGCATCATTGTTCCGGAATAGAACGGTGGCTCTTTTTGGAAGGGTGTTCTGTAGAACACCATTCTTGTTATTCAAACAACATAACACAGGGCACAAGTTGCCCTTGTACATATGCAGTCAACAATCTAGCCTTGAAAGGATGACAACAACTGCTGATACCCCAGTGAAGATGTAGCCCGCTGTGCCGAGAAATGGAAAAGACCCGTATCTTAGGTAATGTTGGTGATTATTTGTTAGTGATAAACACATTTGATTTTAGTTTTTTCGGCTGGTGCAAGGTGCCAGATAACCGTGTAAACGTTGTGTATTTTCCTTGGATTCTCAAGCACACCTATAGTGTTAAGTACCTATGCATTCAACGAGTGCAGACGTGTTTTCGTGTATCTCTTTATCTCTTCAACCTGTACATCGGTGTTACTAGTAGAAATGGATGCTCATAATTTGTGCCATGTGTCGGTATAATACATTAAAATGTTTGCTTATCTAACTTACAACCAATATACACTTACTACATTGTAGTATTCCTGAAACTCAATTTGGTCTTTTCTGGTAGACAGTGCTTGAACGCGTTATTTCTTAGGTGCTTCGCCAGCACTTGAAACCTATGTATGATCACTTTTCATGACAACATTCTACAATCGGTAACCCACAGGACTTCTCCTGGTGCTTGCTGGGTACCAGTCTGTTCCTGTTACTGGTCAAACCTGCGGACAGACCAGTTTCACCTCAGGACAGGGAACTGTCACTTCTCCCAACTACCCCAGCAACTATCCCAACTACCTGCTGTGTAACTACGACTTCACAGCGTCCGGGGGTGAGTACGGTGGTCCTTACCATTCATATCTACAGCCTCATACAAGAGTCGTCTTCCTTCAGTATAAAATCGTTACCAGTAAACGCCAGGGAGCAGTACAATCACAATCTTCGTCCATAGTTGAACCCTTCCCTGTCCTTGGTGCTGATTTATGTTCGTATGAACTTCTTGCTGCTACAGAGTGTTTTATACTCACCATATTGATTCCGTCGCTATATTGAACTTACGTTTTACTTTATATGGTGCTGATCTGTGTTCATATGCAGCGCAATGAACTTCTTGCCGCTACAAAGGTTTTTTTTCATAGTCACTGTGCTGGTTCCATCGATGTATTGAACTTACTTTTTACTTTATATGTTCTGCTTCAGACGACCATGTGTGGATCAAGTTCACAGACTTCCACTTGGAGGAGGGTCCGTCGTGTGTTTGGGATGACGTGTCTATTTACGACACCTCGGTCAGTCCTAGCGCACAGATCGGAGAGAAATACTGCGGTACGGACGTGCCTCCGTATGTCGTGTCTCCCGGACAGACTCTGCGCGTGCGCTTCAAAACCGACTACAGTGTAACGGAAAAGGGCTTCTCTTTCGACTACTCGTTTGACAGCATAGGTATGTGAAATATATCCTTGTTCTTGAATCGGGGCCGATATAAGTGGTAGAGCCGATAGGGGGTAGCGTCTACCAGGCTTCTGGAAGCGGCTGGAAAGAGTAGAAATTGGCCAAATACACAGATAAAACGGCAGGGGAGTTGATCCGCGAGAGAGTACAGTTTGCCGCACGCTAGATAGGGGGTGGTATTTTATCACGTTACGCACCCACAAGAGTTTTCACGCGTTTCTGTTTCTGCTATTGGTCTGAAATTGTGATGAAAGCTAGAGCACGCCTCTGTTGTTTCCCCAGACACCCTGGGAGATTGTGGGATGACTGCTACCATAAGTAGCGGTTCGGGCGCCATTACCTCCCCGAGCTACCCGAGTGGCTATCCTGATAACGCCCACTGTGTGTATGAACTGACAGCCGCCAGTCCGAACGATGTGATACAGGTCAGTCCCTAAAAACTAGATTTTTTAAAGGCGCAATGGCCATAGCTTGCGTATTTTTAGACATGAAAGTTACTTAACTCTCTAACTCGAAAGTTGATTGGCAAAGCATAGAAACACAGAATGGGTGACAAGACTCTTATTTCTCAAACGTTTTCTGTTTATTTGCACCACGCCAGCTCCTGTATATATTACGTAAACGTGTCTTTTACTGAGTTTCTCAACAGTCCCCTCTCTGATTCCCATTCCAGCTCTTCTTCGTGCAGTTCTCTCTGGACTCGTCAGGAGGAGACTCCCTGAGGGTCGTCACCACAGGAGACCACCACGCCGGCGACACTGTGTACACACGGGACGATGCAACCTTCCTCCATGTGGCGGGCACCAGCCTGACCCTGACCTTCACCTCTTCATCTGGACTTCCCAATGGAGACGGCTTCCTGGCCACTTATTCGGTCCTCACAGACGGTCAGTCAGTCAGGGTCCCGCGCTTAGAAGTGTAAAAAGTGATTCCCCTGGTATCTTGACGTCAGTCCTATTTTCTGCGCTCAAATGCTTTTAATGCTGTGAGCCTTTTATACCTTTTATATACTGTTGTTCCCTTTTCTGATGTATGACTGTGTTGTGTGCAGGCGCAATCCTGGGCACGTGTGGAGGGACGTACACATCAGACACAGGAACGATCTCCTCCCCAGGGTACCCTGGGAACTACGAAAACAGTGCCACCTGTTACTACTCCATCCAAGTCAGCGCCGGACACATTGTTCAGGTAGGCTGGCTTTATGCGTCATTCCGCTGTTTCCAAACAGTCAGACAGTCACAGAGTGCGTCCATAGATTGTACTGGAAAGTACTCTATGCCGTTTGCAGTATTACTTTTTAGGATGAAAATCTGATGTTTGCGCTCATGTCTTTTCCAGCTTGAGTTCAGTACGTTCCACATAGCAGGGTATTGTTCCGGGGACTACCTCAGCATATATGCCGGGAGCAGCCCGTCCGCGCCCATGATAGCGCACTACTGCGGGATGGGAGAACCCACAACGGTGCAGTCTTCCTCCAACACCATGTACCTGGTCTTCGCGTCCAACAGCTACGGAAACGCGGAAGGTTTCCGGGCCGACTATACGGCCATCTCCAGCGGTGCCGTCCAGACAACAACTGTGTCGCCTGGTAGGTGTTTAACGTTTGAACATTCCCGAAGAAGGTCTGATTTCCGGCAGTTTTTAATTTTCATGCTTAATTCGATATATCCTATCCGAACAAGGGAAGTGATGTGGACAAACTCAAAGACTAAGATATAATTGTTTCCCTTCCATCGTCCTAGGAACTACGCAAGAGACGCCTTCAGACGGCATACCCAGTAAGTGTTATGATCTTCTTATGTTCTTTTTATTATGCTTTTTTACAAACATATTCAATGTGTTAATAATCTAGCAAATTTAATCGTGTGATAGCATGTAGCCGTCAGTGTTGGTTGTCAAATGTAGATACATGTGTTTGTTCAAACTGTTATAGGTGTCACTAGTGTTATCTCCAACTTTGCTGCTACTACTCAAATACCCTACCCAACCTTCAGTCTGTGATACCCGCTTCCTGAGTGACCCCACTGTTCCTGTGGTATCTCACGGCGGCTACTCCACCGGCACCAGCTACAGCGCCGACACCGACTGCACGGTCGTCCTCACCACCAGCCACGGCCACAAGATCAACGTATGGATAGAAAACATGCACATCCAGGAGTGTGGAGGACCATGTAGGTGCTCAGTTTCTTTGCAATAGAAAAATCGCTACAGAAATTTAATGGCAGTTGCAACTAAACCACCAGAGTTGTTTGGAAGGTTGTGATGGTAGATTTTAACGAAACTAATAGCGGCCCTGGTTCTCTTTGATAAAAAAAAAGAATTTTTTTCCACAGCATGCACCTGTGACGTCCTGGAATTCCAAGGCATTGAAGGGCACGACTCCCTGCGCTTCTGTGGGGACATGGACCATCCCGAGTCTCTGTCGTCCTCCGGACACATGGTGGTGGTGACCTTCCACACGGACAGCAGTGTCCAGAACTCCGGCTTCAAGGTCGCCTGGAACAGTTATGATCCTGGAACAGGTTAATATTCAACCTAGAGAGTAGGTTTTGAAAAAGAGTCCTACAACTGTAGGAAAGTTATCATTGGAAGATGACGATGCACCATTTATACAAGCTTGTATACTGTAAATACCGAGACCAAAGAGGTTTTTATAACCATCACAATCAATACTGAAACCCAACCTAAATGTAATGACAACAAAGAAGTCCTAACAGTGAGCTATGATGAGGTAAATACAGAATAACCACCACACGCATTGGACTAGCCAACTGTAACATCTACTTTTCTACCCTGTTCTATAATATTATTTTTGTTTCTCTACCAGACGAGAGCGGCTGTTCAGGCTTCTGGTGTGCAGCAGACTCCATGTGCATCCCCCACTCCTGGGTGTGCGACAGTGTGGACCACTGTTCGGACAAGGCAGATGAGTACTGTGAGCAGGCTATCTGGTTCAACTGCTTCTAACAGCAGCTAGTGACATGAATGATGGCAATATCATTATACTCCATTCTTTACTACTCCTATTAGTATATTATATCTCCAATTGACAAATTTACTCATTAAGTATTTGAAAATTTGTCTGCTTTATAACTTTTGATAAAACATTTTCCAGGTCCCTGGGATGACCGTTTGTCGACTGATGAAATCATGATGATCGTCTTCGTGTCAACTGCGGCCATTGTTGTGATATCTATTACGGTACCCATTATTCGCTACTGCTGCGCACGACCACCTCAGCAAGTTAATGTCATCATGCCACAAGGACAGGCTGCTGACCCTGGATACTACAGGTCAGTGACAGGTCAGGTGCATGGGAGGTAGGAAGAAGGGTAAGGGAGTGAAATATGTAAAGAAACATTGTACTGCTTAGTGTAACACTGTGCAATACAAATGACAACTTGTCTGTACCTTTCCAGCCATGGCCCTCATGGTGTGCCCTCAGGGCATGTGTTCCTTCCTGCTGGTGGCATCCCTCCTCATCAAGGACCACCATCTCCTCACCAAGGACCACCATCTCCTCACCAAGGACCATACCCTACAGGCACTGGGCAGATGACAGGTCCAACTCCGGGAGGGGTCCTTCCCTACTATGGACCACCCCTACCACACCCTCCAAATGCTGGGCAAATGTTAGATCCCCATGGTGGGATCCCACCCTACCCTAGACCCCCCTCCCCATACCCTCCAGATGCCATGGTGGCCATGGACATGTACACCAAGCAGGGAGAGTTACCTCCTCTCAATGTCACCACAGCTGAGGATGTGGCCATGAGGCACCAACACAGCCATGGTGTCCCACCTCCACCTATCTACATCCCTCCTACACACCACTGACATGGCCCTGGCCTGGCCAATAGTGATACCAGACAGCTTGTATGCACTGCCATCAAGGGTATCATTTCTGCGTATCTTTGGCATGGACTATGTAAAAAAAAAAAGATTTCCATGCATTTACTCAGACAAGCTTGCAACATTTCCATAAAACCAGATCATTTTTGAATCTCAGATATATTTTGGGGTTCACCTATCCAAAATTGTGAGGGTTGGTAAAAAGAGTCAGAAATAAGACAAACTACATGTAAAGGAATGTGGAAAATAATGCAATAAACCTTTATTCAGCAACTCACTGCACAGAATATCATACACATCTTTTATGTACAGATATACACATACTTTGGGATGATCATACTTTCTTTCCTTTTTACATGTTTCTTTCAATTTCCAATATGTATATATATACAGTGTTCTTCCATACTTTGCTATTCTGACATAAGCCTTGTTTGATAAGAGGCTGTCAAAAATACAATTATATTGTTGCCCACAATTTTCTTTGACTTGATCTGATATGTTAGTAAGTTAGGACAGATTCAATACAGTATAACACAGTCACATTCATAAAGCAGCAATCTGCAAAATATGCAAAAGAAACTGTATCCAAAGATCACATCAGACATAATTTTTTTACAACATCTTCGTTCCATCTGCATTTGGGATATGGATGATTTTGAATTGATATGCCATATTTCCTTATGCTTGCATGTTGGCAATGAGGAATACATACTAAGATTAGAATCCGCAAAATAGCATTGAAGAGTTAATAGTTTCTTAAACATCTTTTGTACAAAGGATGAAATTATCATATCACTTTCATAATGTGAAATTATCGTGATTGTTATATGACAGAGAATGAGAAATTTCAGCTTTTGAAAAATCTCCATCTCCAAAGATCATTCAGAAAAAGATGCATGTACTTTTTGATGTTTCAATAGTTTGTTTCTGTAACTGTGTATGACAGGTTACCATGGTAACCACAGGGCCACGCCCTTACTCCGTCACCATCTCACTCCTGAGGTTCTTCAGAGCAGCAGGACCAGGGAAGATCTTGTAGAAGTTCCTCCCTGTCTTGTCGTCAGGCGTGAGGTGGCGGTCCTTGGTGGGTGGGGAGGGGACTCTAGCCTTGGGAGGGGTCTTGAACAGGTTGTTGTCTCTCTCCACAGGGTGCAGAGGGGGGATGGAGCGACTGTGAAGAACACTTCTGTCCTTGTGGTACACACTGGAGGGCAAGAAGAAAAACATTAATCATATGGCAAATATGATACACGTATATGATAACCTCATTATTGTCATGATATGTCATAAAACTTGTATAAGCATATGAATGACCTCTGAGCCTTTTGCTGACACCTGTTAATCTCTGTAATTGGATATGTAAGACTGTATATGATTGGATGAAAAATGCATTATAGGACAACCAACTTGAATGGGCTGGAGCACCATATATATGACAGAATGACAGAATAGACAAAATCCATCCAGTTGTACAGGGAACCCAGGTCACTGTCGTGATGTGGGTGGTAGAAAAGACTCTAAATCCCAAATACAAGTAATCACCACTGAAGCACCCACAGGGACTTTACTTACAGTGATCCTCCACCTTTTGTGGGCAGCAGCAGAAAGACATGCATACAGTGCATCAATAGTGGTTCAGATAGTGGCAAAGGTCATTGAAGCAGCCCTTGCCTTATTTATAACACTATGGAATGATGATGCTACATGTACATTACCATTTTGTATGTGGATAAATCTTATTGTATTTTTTTCCTACAAAAGTTGATAGAGTGGTGCAGTAACTGCTACACATCTAGACATATCATTGTCCACAGGAGTGGCATCATCTTCTTGTGTATGCCCATATAAGTACCCCCTACTTACTTGAAGTCGCCCCCTCTAGTTGAGATGAAGCGAGAATGCTCCATGTCCCGTACTGGGATCTTGTTCTTCTCCAGCAGCCAGCTGTGCTCAGTGTGCGGTCCTGGTGTGAAGCCCGGCCCTCGCTCCTCTCCCTCGTTCTCCACGGCGGGGAGGAGGATTCTACCGGCTTCTCTACTGTCCCTGTCCACACTAGGGTAGTTCACCACTGACAGTGGAGGGATCTCCTTCAGTGAAAACCCTGTAGTTGGATACATAATGACAAAGACTGAATCAATAGAAGAACAATACAATGATAGTACTTGCAGAAAGACAAATATTGGCAAGAAGCATTTGCACAGACAAATACTTTATAATTCCTTTTTAAAGAAACTTCTCTGAATCTGGGAGTACAGAAAACTTACGGTTGCATCTTTATCCAACAGTAAGTTTATGAATGAACAATAAAAAACTACAATTACATAATGCCACTTATTTTTTCATGGCTGATGCCTACCTGACTTGGATAAGGCCAGTTTTCTGGGATCGTCCTTCAGCAGCCCGCGCAGCCTGTCCAGCTGGTTTCCTGACCTCTTGCCCCACTGCTTCAGCTCCGTTTGTTTATTGATGCGGTGGAAGTGCATCTGCGTGTCATTTGGGACTATCTTGGACCGCCAGTCCTCGTAATCCGTCATTGCCGCCTCCATGATCTCCTCCTCACGTAGTTTCCCTGGTGTTATATAAGGTACCACTTTAACAACTCATAGAATTGTGTAAACAGTAAGCTGAGAAGTCATTTGGAGTACACAATGACTTTGCTTTTGGTCACTGCTAGAGTAAGTAGTGACCCTTAATTAACTTGATATCTCCTGATACATATAGACTGTGACTTAGAAAAAGTTTCCATTGCATTGCAAAAAGACAACTGAGTGCAAAATATTTCCAATATTCTTGATAATGCCAACTGAGGGTAAAAAGTTGATAGCAAGCTCACTAAGAAATGTAAGAATGTTTTACCAGGCAGGTGAATGGTGATGGGTGCAGAGGAACCAAAATGTAGAGGCGGTCTCTTCCAGAGGTCCATGTCGCTGGTTCGCTCTTCCCAACTGTACCGCTCCCGTCGGGGAAGGGTTGGCTTCAGCTGAGCAGCATGCAGGAGGCCTTCCCTCCACGGCTGGGAGAAAGACAAAAATGTAGATTCATTTTACTCAATCAGTGTTTGTAAGGAAAAGTATCATCATACCATCAAAAGATTGTGCATTTAGATGAAATCATCACAGAATACTGTAATCCACCTTATGTTCACGGTAGCAAAAGTTCACTGTCTGAGAAAAATGGAGGTGTTCACGGAACTATATATTCACGATGGTGGCAGGTGCAGAAAAAAGACAGTCGGCAAATTATTTAACGGTAATGATAAGTTTGCGGTACATAAGTGACTGCAAAAACCATGAACATAAAAGTACTGTGAAAAAATCAGGAATTACAGTATAAGAACAGATATGTGTGTACCTTTCTAAGGTCCTCGACCCTGGCCTCCCCAGGCTTGTGAGGATGGACATTACACTCCAGAGTTGTCTTCATCCCGGGGTAGATGAAGCCATCCTTAGTCCTCCACAGGTCCCGAGACTCTGCTGCCTGTTGCTTCCTCACTGCCTCCAGGTCTACTGGGTCTACTGTCATGGAGTGGTGGTAGTCCTGGCACAGGGTGAACCTGGCATCAGGCTCCTGGGCGAAGAGGGCATCACAGAGTTAAAACTCAGGTATGCAGACATGAGACTCAATCTTTATCAGTCAAAGTGTATTAGGGAACAATTAGTGCATTGAGGCACCCCTAGACGGCTAATGGTTAATCTAATTCAAGAGCATTTCTTCTGGTCTTCCTTTTCTTCACATTGCCCACATTAGCAGAATGATAACTTGTTTTCACGAACACAATCTGTAAGAAAGATACAGGAACTATTCTGACCAAAAAACCTACAAACAGTACACACCTTGGCAAGTTCCTGTCGTAACAGTTCCTTGGCAAGTTCTGTGGAGTTGAGTGCCTGCGTACTGTAGTTGTGCACTCGGCCATGTACAGGCATGGCAGCAATGGTCTTTCCCTTCTTGTGCTTTGGTATTCTTGCTAGTTGGTCCACCAAATCCTGAAAGAAAATATTGTGTTAAAAACATGTGTCATAGTTTTACATAGAAGACTCAAAACATGAAATATCTGTCCTAGCAATGTTCTAGGCTACAACTCACAATGTTTTCCCTGACATAGTCCCGCAGTGGCCCCAGCATTTCTCTCTGCTTGACGAACTCCTCATACTCATAGTTGTACATGTCCAGTGGGGTCCATGGACGGCGCATGTCCATGGGAGAGGCTGTGAAGTCATCCGATGGCTGCTCCTCACTGTCAGGCTTCTTCAGATCTGTGGGGAACATTTTACCATGTCAATGTAAGCTGGGATATCAAGTCTAAGTGTTGGATTTGCCATCAATTACATGACACTACTTTTGGTTTGTAGTTTCTGTGATTGAACATGAGCCTATCCTCTCTCCAATTATTTTATGGTATGAAAGTCCATGCAGTCAAACAATTCGGTTGACATTTGGAGACTCCTGCTGGATGTACATCATACAAATCCACCAAAATGATTCAGATCTTCCCTAAGGGTGATGCATCCAACACCACTGTATATCATTGGGTATAAAAGGAAATGTACCTTCAAAGTCCTCCATGGTGAGTGGGATGCCAAACTCCTTGCTCATGGACACAACCATCTCTGCTGTGGGGAAGAGGTCATTTCGGGTCACGTCCCTGAGCTTGGAGGACTGCAGCATCTGTGTGATGGTAGGATGGATTTAGACATTACACCAGTAAGTAACAAAGGAAGTAGAAGTACAACATTATTGCACTGAGAAAACTATAGTTTATTTTGTACCTTGTCTATCCTAGCCAGGGAGTCGAAGCAGGGTTTGGGCACCATGTCCCTGACGTAGAGAAGGGGCTGCTGTACGATGACTGAGATTGGCTCATGGAGACGAACACGGCACAGGTCAACATCCAACTCCGCATACAGCCGATGGCGGAAAGTCATCTCTGAGTTATACAAAACTCTGAAGAAGACATCATCTGAAACGTAGAAGTTAAGAAGAAATGAAGCAAATATCAACCCAAGTCTAGTTATAGAAATGTTCAGGTACATGTAGATGATATTTCTGTTGAATTCTTTTGGTTTGCAAACTCAGAGCTTATAGTGTAGAACCTAACAATATTTTGCTCACTGACTCCTAAGACAGCACCTGAGATGCTCCAACACTTTGCAGGTACACAGTGAAGTCAGTCCTTACCTGGCACCTCAGGCCTTGGTAGTGCAGTCCAGATCCTGTGAATAGCCTTGTTCCTCAGTCCCTCCAGCACAAACACATGCACCTCTCCATCCAGCACCTGGAAACCTGTCACAATGTCCAGGGACTTACTCTTCTGTTGTTCACTGGTGGAGAACAAGAGTCACATATTAGGATGGTGACTATTAACAACTTCCACACATCTTAAACAATACATGCCAAACTCTGTTTCCTACTTGATTTTAAGGAGAGACTCCTTTCACAAAACCACTCAGCTGCTGTAAAGCCATATGAACATTGCACAGACATAATAGAATTATACTGAACAATAAAGGACCAATGAAAAGACAGGTATATGATAAAATCAAAAGAATTGAGGACAGCACTTTTTGTATCCAATCAGATTGTTTTGTAATGCCTCCATGAACCATAACATATGCTCTGTGACACTCACACTGACAGCTTGTAGGTTGACAGCGCTGCCTCGATGACGTGCTGCGGCATCTGGTCCAGTTGGAGGGCAGCAGCATTGATGGCAGTGACTTCCGCCTGCAGACGGTGCAGGAACTCCTTGTCGTGGTACGGGAACATGAAGATGATCCGTGCAAACGGACACTGGGGAGGCTGGAACAAAAAATGGGTTCATTACAGAGGCAACTTTTTTGGCTTGGTTAATATGTTATGTGTTACTCTGTACTATTCAAAGCATATGAGATGATCCAATACCTTGATATCAACAGGTTCCTCAGGCTTCCCCCCATCGCTGGCTGTGTCTGTGGTGTCAACCTTCTCTGGGGGTGTCTGGACCTTGTGTGTTATCCTGGCAGGTGCCAGGTGCCGCAGGGGGTAGGCTACTTCCAGTCTGATCTTCAGCTGGGCGTTGGTCTCCAGGTAGTGGCCTGTTGGCAATGGTGCTGCCTCTGTGGTGGAGAAATTTAGGAACATCTTTTTAAGTCATTAAATGCAACATATCTCTTATGCTATGTACCTCCTATCAGTAAAAAGTTGTGACAGGGAGAGGGGGTGTTGTAGTACATATCTACTGTAGAATATATCCTGAAGCAACAGTAATTCTCTGAAACAGGATGGCACCCACCTGGTCCATCCACTGCTCCAATGATGCCCACCAGTTTCCCGTCCTCTGTCCTGATGCCGGCCATGTCTGGCAGGGGACAACAGTGGATGGGCGCTGTCAAGTTCATGGACTTCTGCCCCAGCAGGAGGTCGGACATGTCGAACTTCGCCACACCGTACGGATCCCACACCTTCTCTCGCTCCTTCAGTGGATTGTGGGTCGTTCTTCTTGCTGGAAGAAGAGAGTTTGTGTTCGTTAGGCGATATTACAAAACTATATCATTCGACAAAACTCAGGCTGTACTGTGTTACAGAGAGTAGAACAACTTTTCTCTGCTCTTTCAGTTATCTCTGAGACTATCTCACAGTAGATCCTTCTGCTACACTGGGAACCCATTGCCCATGTAGTAAATAAAAAAACGGCCATAAAAAAACTCTTGACAAACGCTTTTAAAACTCAAATCTGGGTGGCTTTGCTGTTATTCTGATGGCCACATCTTGGAAATCATGTTGTATCAAGGTTAGTCAATATGTCAAAGCCTCACCTGTGATCATCCCCACATTGTGGATCTTGTCATCCTCCATATCATCTCCAAATATGGTGGGAGGCTTCTTCAGAGTAGAATCCAGCCGGTCTCGGTCGTGAACTTCAATTTCAAGGGGCGGGCCAATCAGAAACTCACGCAGCTCTCCTGGGTCAAGGGTTCCTTCAGGACACAATGGAGCAAATACAAACTGTGTTATATGATACTGATGACTACAAACTTGTACAAACTTTTCTTTACATACGAATTTTGTGCTGCACCCATGTACAACCATGAAAAATGCAAGTTCAAAAAGAGAAGTAGGCTTACCTGTAAGAATGACGTTAAGATCATCCCAGTAGACATTACTGTCCTGTTCTCTACCGATACTTCTGTGCATGTCCTGGTCCAGGAACTTGTAACAGATGTAGGTTGGTTCACACCTAGGAGTTATAAAAGATTACATTGATGAATGCATCACATTGTTTTGATGTTTTGACAGTATTTTCTAAATAGGATGAATTCAGACATGTTACAATAGATCTAAATGGGAAATAACAGGTTAAGAAAGGAAAACTAAACTTTTCACATTCCACTTTTGCTAAACAGTATTAAAGTACCAAAATTTCATTCCCAAGCGCAGCACTTCTTCATATTACAAATGCTATATTTGAAATGAGACAACTGGATGTGGAACTGACTTGTCTTTGAGCAGCTGGTAGTTGAGGGGTGTGGCCGGCATGTTGGAGGCGTGGGCAACCTTGATGATGAGGGGGTTCAGTTCACGCAGGTGCTTCTCTGACATCAGGGCTCCGTCCAGCGCCACAGTCACGTAAACATCCTGTATGAACGGGACAGGCTTGTCCAGCCGGTTGGTTATGGACTGCTTTCCTGCAAAGCACAACAAGACAAGAACTGTTGTTATTTTGATGACACATTAAAAGACCGATACAAAAATCTCTGATTGCGGCAACAAAGTTCAAGGTGTGAATTATGAATATTTCTATGTTTTGCAGATACATTTTGATTAAAAGTTCTTACCTGCAAACAATATCTTCATTGATAGCGGGATGACAGCAGCTCCAAACTTCTTAATGTTTTCCAACACGGCTGCCGCAGCAGAGTCCTTCTTTCTGGTTTTCTTCTTGCCTCCCTCTTCTTCTGCTGGCAGCGGATGCCGCAACTTTCCAAACTCGCTCAGCTGACGGGAAGGTTCTCTAGTGCTTGTTGCTGAGGTAACAGATAAAGGAGGGTCAGTGATTTGAATAACCTGGTATCCAGTCAAATCGTGGTGGGGCAGGGTCTCTAGAGGCCGGTAGTAGTGTTACGCCTGATAGGAGTTTGGCTGCGATAGGAGTTTGGCTGCGATAGGAGTTTGGCCCCACACCATCTCGCGTTGGGGCCAATTAATTTCCCGTGAAAATCCTACCAGGGAGCCTTGCTGTGGCGGGCGGCGTAAAGTTTCAGCGGGCCCGAAGAAAATCTGCCCCAATCGCGTTAGACTGGATACCAGGTTATGATTTGAAAAGACAGTTATTGAACATGAGTTTGTTTCACAACTTGGGATGCTTTTTGTGTTAATGTGTCACAGTTAAAAATGCCTGTTCAAGAACCCAGTAATTCTTTTTTATCTTTAATGTATTTTATACTCCACCAACCTGCAACAGGGCTTGCCTCTCCTTTCTTAACCTCCTTCTCCACCCTCTGGTTGGATCTGTGATCTCCTCCGTGATCGGCGATCTCCTGCTCCGAGACACGCCGTGCCATGGGGACATGGTAGGAAGTGGGTGAGGCTTCCTTGCTGCCTTTCTTGCCCCTGCTGTCCCCTTCCCCCGTTGGGGACACCCCAGCCAGCTGGCTGAGTCTGTCATATGTTCTGGGAGACAAAAAAGTCATCATGAGTTTTAGAATAAGGTGGGGCTAGTTCTGTTTACGGAAGTTAAATGAGAAGTAATAATCACTGCATTTCTACAGCAACTCACCTGATTCCTTCCTGTGATGCTCCTTCTTCTTCAATAGGAGAGACAGGAGCCTTCCCCTGGGGGCTGGGGGCCTTCCCCCGGGGACTGGGGGATTTCCCCTGGGCTGGGGATAAGGCCTGTGGTTCTTTGGAGGGGCTTCTGCCCTTTTCTGGAGAGGCCTCATCTGGGACCTGCTTGTCTGGAGACTTCTGCTGTCCTGACTTCCCTGACTGACCTGCCTCTCCTGGAATGAAAACAATGTAAGTTAAGCTCTGCCAGAGACAACTGATACATAGTGTACTCAGTATGTTTGGATATGAAAAGAAGCTAGTACAAAGTCTTATCTATTAAAAGTCAAAGCATGTCAAGCCCTTGCAAGATGGGGATCAAAAGATGATGAACTGGATAGTGAGTAAGTGTGAGTGTTCCAATTAGTTAGTCATGCTATCTCCAAAGGCTATAAACTGACTGCTTTTAGATCAAACACACAGCATCAACCTACCCTGCTGGTTCTTGCTGTGCAGCTCCCTTTGCTTGCTGACCTCTGACTTAATGCCCTGTCGTGTCTTCAGCGGCTGCATGTCCATGAAGCTTTGCGACTGTTTCAGCACCAAGGACTTCACCCCTGCCAGCTCATCCCCTCCCTACAGGACATATGGTATTGCATTTCTTTGTTTCCGAAAATGTGACATTGCACATCTTTGTTGTACATTGTATTTCTTTCAAGTAGAATCAAATTCTAGTATCACTTATATTTCTTCGAGTTAGACAACCCACAGATATCCATGGCATACAAATACTGATACAGTGTCATCCTCTTTTGCAACTTTTTATGCCTGGCAAAAGATTCATGCTGATTTTGCATTACATACTATAAAAGGATGAATTACAATTGTCAGCAGTTAGCATCAATAGATCACATTCCTTTAAAAATCTTTGTACTAACTTGTTTTGTGTGCCTACTTACCCCAGGTAACCTGAAGGCCTTAGGTCG
This sequence comes from Branchiostoma floridae x Branchiostoma japonicum, assembly GCA_013266295.2. Lineage (NCBI taxonomy): Eukaryota > Metazoa > Chordata > Leptocardii > Amphioxiformes > Branchiostomatidae > Branchiostoma > Branchiostoma floridae x Branchiostoma japonicum. The sequence continues at coordinate 20,602,090 of CM023825.1, forward strand.
GTCAAACCTGGCCCGTGGTGACACCTTGTCCTTGCTGTCCCATATCCTCAGCTTCAGCTCATGTCTGTACAGCTTCAGCAATGTCTCTTTGGTGACTATAATCTTGTGGCTGCAACACAGACAAACACATAAAGTACATATAAAAGGTCGTTGTAACGATTGGCTAGATGACCCAACTTTCCATTTTCAGTAACATTTAACCTTGTCCCTACTGCCTAAACCCATAACCAATATAAATTTGGTACCAAATGAGTAAAAAGTTACTTCAGCAGGGATAAGGTTAAGTAGTCTAGACTTGCTCTGAAAGACTAGGTCTGATGCAGGCCACATTAAGTCAGAAAACAAAATGTCAAGTCTCAGCCATGTCAAGCTGTCTCACCTGTGTGTCCAGGCGACCCAGGTGAGCTCCCCCTCCATCCAGGTCTTCACCACCTTGGAGTCGTGTTCTGTGTAGATCTTAGCTGCCATCCCGAAGGTCACCAGGTCGACCTTCTGAGGCTCAGGGTCATTCGGGAGGAGATAGTACTCCAGATGGAAGTAGTACTGGGCCTTGGGAGCCTCCAGGAGACGCTTCTTCTTCTGAAGCATTTCTTCTAATGTGGGGCCTTCATCTTCAACTGTGATAGAACAATGGTGGTTCAATTAGTTCCCACTAGTGTCATTTTAGACACATTTCCCCAAGTGGACTGCTATGTGCATTCTGCTTTTTATATCACTTAATGAAGCTAAACACCACAAATATTTTTGTAACGTAAGTTTTATACTAAAAACTAATACAGAAAAAAAGAAATGGCCAGATGATATGAAGTTTTTCATTAGCATCCTTCAGCTTGTTGAAACTTCATGCAAACATACATGTATAAAAGAATGCCTGTAAACAAATAAATAAACAAACAGAACATAAATCTAGGGTTGAAAAAAAAAGGGAAACCACCAGCTTGAGTGACAATTGTGCACCAGTGCGAGACATCTTTTAACAAGTGGTTCTAGTCTTGATACCTCTCAACCTGGAGCGTGTGCCCAACCTGCTACCAGCACGTGACATGCGTGACATGTAGGACATGTTTGAGGCACGTGACAGGCGTGACATGCGAGAGCGGTTGGTTGTGCGTGATGCATTTTCCCATACTACGTCAGCATGTAATGTAGAGCGGTCACAGATATCATTAGCAGTGTCAAAGCACACAACCATTCTGACCACTTTGATAATCAATTCATAAGTTACCTTAATCATAATTATGGCATAAGTCATAAAACCATGAAAACATACCACATGTCGAAGCAAACTGGTTCTGCTGACTGAATATATTCTAATAGATGCACTTGTATCAACTGACCCTCAAAACCATTGCAGAAGTGTGGATTTGATTTAAATCTGTCTGGGGCTTTCAACATTGATAGCAGTAGAATGACCTTACATGTAGGTCGATAAACTTAATTTCTGTGGATCATCTCCCCCATTGTGATAAATAATTCACCACAGTAACCACCTGAACAAATAGCCGCCCACCACTACAATACTCCAACAATGGCCCAGCCCCCGGTGAGAATACCTCCTGGCAGAGATATGTTATGGGCTGGTGCGTCCTTTGTGAGGATGACCTTTGCTGAGAATGGTACAATCCCGACTGAGAAGAAGGCTCTCTGGGGGAGCCACCAATAGAAAGGGTTCTGATTTAAAACATATTGCAATTGTTTCCTGAATATAAGCTCTATAATTAGGTTTGTCAAGAGAACGCTTCGTCCTTGTGATGCTTCTTATTCTGAAAGACTCGTGAATGTCACCTTCCTAAAATTTATTACGTCTTCTTTGAAAATGACATCTGCTTCATGTTACATCTATTATTCATGGTGACACTGTTTTCATATCGTGTACATAGTGTTCCTTCACTGCCAAGTGTAAATCCTGAATGGATAAATGGAATTTATGACAGAAAAGTACTCTTGTACTAAGTTGCGCAGTTGCATACCTTAACTACACATGAATTTATTTCACCAACATCAGTAACGTAAATGTTTTATATTCTTACTCATGGTAAGAAAGAGTGAATATGAGCTACAGGGTGTAATTCAGAGCAACAAAAATGTACCTGTTGGAATTGCCATGGCAATTGTAATTGTCATAGTAACTTTGTGCGATTCCTCTCCTGTCCCATCATCCTTTGTGCCAGAGGTTTTCTCTCCTTCCTCCTTTGTCCCATCGTCCCCTTCTCCTGCAGTTTCTGATTCTTCAGGTCCTTTTTCTGTACCATCCTCGACCTGTTTTCCCTCGTCTTGTACTACCGGATTGTCTGCTTCGGTTACATTTTCTCCTTTGTCAGACTCTGCGACCTCAACTGAAATAGTTGTTTCTGCTGTTGCTGAGAGCACCTCTACCTCCTCAGGAACACCTTGGCTTGTTGTATCGTCTGACACCGGCTCTATAATCGTGGGGATGTCAGCTGGCTGGTCATCTGCCATTTTGTGACCTGTTTGGAACAGAGATATGATATCATACATTTTATCAATGAGTGATCTTTGGTTAAGTTATTTTGTTTGAAAAATCATTAATAGTATCACACAACGAAACATAACGTTACATGCAAAATCAAAGTTGCCAATAAAACAATATCACACAACGTCAACTTTATAGGTCCAGGTTTCAAACAGAAGTTACAGTTTTGGAAGTAACGTTAACGTTAACACTATATTGATCAGTAACAGTCTTAGTTTAGATGTCATTGTGGAGCTGTAGTATAGATAAAATCCCGATCGATAGGAAACTTCATTGAGTACTTTTTCAACTTCTTACTTCTTGGCTAAAGTACTCCGCCCCTCCCCATACGGACACTGCAGTTTACGTATGGTATGAATGATCGACCGCATATTATTGTAACGTTATATGCTGCATTTGCAAAAGTAAATCTGTGGGTTACTGCACAATGTAACTTTAACAAATAGGGTCAAATAGGACCTTTGTAAGAAGCATGGGTTATCGGAGACTTAACTTACCTATCGACTCTCCTGTATTATCAGTTCCTTGAAGAAGTTATTGCACCGAAGACTTCTGTGTTTCCATCATTGACTGTATCCGGGAAGACCGCACTACAACTCACACCGAAAGGCATTCCCCGGGTATCTCCGCCCTAAGAAAATAGTGCGTCAGGTTCTGTCACTACTCCTGAACTAATCAAACAATATAAGAAAGGTTTCTCAACGTAATAATGTCTAAATTAACAATAGTTGTGTTTTTTGGTGCAAATATTTGTTCCTTGAACGGGTACTTGCGGAAGACTGACGCGGAGGAAGAGCTATTTAGTGGTTGCTCAGTGAGGCGGTCGCCGTTGCTACAACACATCCGCCATATTTGTTTACATTGTAACAAAAATCACGTGGGCGACATGGATGCTAGTCTACCAAGCTACTTGAGTCCACCTCTTGACCTTTCATTCGCCAGAAAGCAAGGAAGCTGAAGGCGTCGGGAAACTGTATATCCTCTGAATACCAGACTATTGTGCCGGACATCTTTTCATGCGTCTGTAGTGACTATTTTTGGCCTTTTTAAGACAACGTTTTTAACTTTACATGAGATTTCCGAATTCCGTGTGATCTTGACGCTGGTATGGTACAAATACATGCGCAGTTTTTAGGTAATTAAAACTCCAATGATACATATTAAGAACTGAAGGCTTGTGTGTTATTTTTTGTTAGTTTGTTTGTTTGTTTGCCCTACCGCTGTGGTGAGGAAGACTAAAATCTCAATATCCGCCTTGCTTCCAGGGGGTCTTGGTTCTCCTATGTACACATGTATGTTCTTTGCAGACTCCTACTGAGTGATAGTATTGGAGGCTAGCCAAGGGCAAGCACCAACGGTGACCACCTGCTACGAGAGGCACGCAATGCTGTCAAGACAGTTGAACTCCGGGGTATCTGTGTCAGACATCGGCCTAAAATCCGTTCGCACTGCCACTTCGCAATGTGACCTGATATTTTGTGGGACTGTCGAAGCTTCATGATCACTTCGTCATCACATACGGATACATGCGGACTTTCGCGCTCTGGGAGTGACTCTTTTTTCTCTCCTTCAATACATCATATAGTCAACAAAGCTCGTAAACACTATAAGTTAGTAGCCTCCACCAGGCCTTCCTACGGGGGTACGGATCGTGGAATTCGGCAAAAGAAGGAAATAGCTGGCCAGTAGAGTCAGTCCGCGGGAGGGTTAGTTTCCCCCCTTAAATAGCGCGGCCAGTCAAACCACAAGGCGGCCAGACTCCGGGCAAATATCTCCCTATTATAACCCGCGCAGTTAGTCTGGTAGAGACTAATAAGTTAGAGGTTTGGGGCAAAATCTAAGACATAACCATGCAAGGAATCGCTCTGCGCTCTGTCTGAAGTTTTAAGGATGACCATATTTTCAGCAGTCTGACTCCTCTGCCAAGGTCTCTCTGACGCTGGGTTAGTGTCTGATGGTTTTCCTTATTTTACACACATACGGGTTCGAAGATACCAGAAAGACCCAGAAACCGCCGGGAAACAAGTCCTGGCCAAGAACTTGTCCCTGGGTAATCTCTGACTGACTGTGGGAGAGATGGCAATGAGTTTTCTCGAAACTTCGTGGGAGGATTTGAGAGTGCGCTCCTTACAAAGCTCTTACAATCTATTTTGGCTTTTGTCCTAAAACAATGTCGTCATCTTTCGTCAGTCTGAACCCGGTGGTATCTAGCACATTGAACATACGGTAAGTTGTTGACAGAAGCCGATTTTCCTTGTCATATTTTTAAGCTCAGCTGGACGCTTCGTTAGGTTTGTTGACATACAAAATAGTCAGCTTGCGGTGATGAACACAGGTTTGGCAAGGCCCCTCTCCGTGAGCCAAGTTGCTCCGCAGGCCAAAAGCTTGGCTGACCCCCCTTTTTTGTTGTTGATACATACATCATTTAACCTCAATGTTGTAACGTTTGGCTACACTTCAGGTGTTGTAGCCTTGTCCTGGGTGAGTTTGTGGTGACAGACGGTAGATTCTGTCGAGCAAACTGATTCGGACAAACCTTGGTCCGGCCATGCCACCGGGCGGGGATAGAACACGTGATCGAATAATTGTTACGATGGTAAAGAAATAAAAAGAAAAAAGGCAAGAAGAAGAAAAGAAGAACAAAAATTCTCTAGAAGTAAATTTACAGGAATAGATGCGTGATCCGAGATGATTGCGATCCGAGAATCTGATAAATGAACAATTACATAGCATTGATGTGTGGCTTAAAATTTAATGATGCGCATGCTCGGCTCAAACAGTTCTTTGTCACTATTACCTGACGTCCATTATGGAAGCATTGTTGGAGCACATTTATGTTATTTGTAACACAATTCAGGAAAACTCATGCGCAAGTATGCCCCCCTCCCCCCAACCTTGACAATCTCAAGAAACTTTCATCCTCCCCAGACCACGTGATAATCTTTTAAATGCCAGGACCCCGGTTGGGACCACGTCTTTCTAGTTAATTCCGAAACATACTAATGGTGCCAAATATTCGGGAGCTTGGCTGTATCCACTCTGGCCCACACATAATCTATCAAATGAACAACAGTGCAGAACATATTATTAGTTTTCAACTTCGAACAGTGCTGTCCCGCCACATCTTGCTGGTGTGAGACTGTGCAATTCCTGAGATGGAGGTCGTGACTGGAACCAATAACCGTGGGTAATGATCCACATGTGTCTGTACGGATCGGGTGTGCTTTCCGCGGCTACAGACCAGGATACCGATCTGTCTCGTCCAGTGCCAGACCTTGGGAACGGGCCAGAGGTGACTCGCTGACAACCGCAGCTTTGGAGGAGAACTTCCACCTTACGGGAGCGTCTTCACAGGAGCATCTCCATTCCACTTCGGGATTTTCGGCACAGAGGTGTCGACACAACTTTCCAGTTCCATTTGGCGATTTTTGCGCGCACGCTGAGTCGCCCTCTGGAGGCGTATCGAGCGATTTGTGTGTAAACAGCTCTTCCTGCGCTTCCTAGTTAAACCCCAGAAGAAACGGGGAACTTAATTGTTTCCAAAAAGAGCCACCTATCTTGCCGTCTTATTCCCCAGGTTACCAGATCAACGGGCACCGGGCAGCCAGACCAGGCGAGCTAGCATGGCGCCCGTCGGAGTTTTAGTCTTCCTGTCCATTTGCTGGACTTTGCTGGAAAGAGGAGATGGTCAACAGTACTACAGTCAGTACACTAACTACGGCGGCGGCGGCGGTAAGGTCATCGAAATTACTGAGTCGTACGAGATATGTGAGTGCCATGTTTCTTTTCAGATTTAAACTCTTCCTGCACGTCGACACCACCAAACCCCTCAGTGCACTTGTGTTGTTCGTTAGGCCGATGAGTTTAGCGGGAAAGGCTTGTGACGTGGCAGCTCAAGATGGGAGAAAATATCCTTTAGCTTTACTTTGCGGGTAATCATTATCTTTCCCAGGGGGGATTCGCCCACTCTGATGATCAGTTTTGGCCGGTCGTTTCAGTAGGTTACATCAACGGGGTGCTCAGACATAATAGATCTTTTACTAGAAGTAGATCAGATGGTTAACTTTGGGCGGATAGCCAGCCGCCGCGCTCAAGTTCGGAGAGTTGGCGCGCCTTCTTCTTCCTTGCCCTTCCAAGGAGATAGTTGAAAGGGTGTCGCCGCGGTCGGCGTTTGGCCGTCATTTTGTTCTTCTTGTGCCAGCTTTCATCTCCAGGTTGTTGTGATGGGTAGGAAATATGGCGGAGAGCCGCTTGAAGTGATTTACATCTCCCTGCCTTTTTCTTGGGCAGCCAGCCGTAAGGTTTGTTTTTGCCGCCAGCGAAAATATACCGTTTCTTGGAGAGAATAATACTGGGACTGTTTGTGTAAGATTTTCGTGAAACCTTCGTGCTAGATGTGTGCATAATGTGCATAGTGCGCGTACTCTTCTGAATGAAATTTTTGTTACGTCCTGTTGGTTCTGTGGAGTTCCTGATCCGTAATGCGCTTCATCTGACAGCGACTTATCAGCATTAATTACAGAACTATCGGCGCTATGAGGTTTTGCAACTTAATTAATTTGGTTCTGTCCTGCCGCTTTGAACTAAGTTGGTGACGGCGGGCTGGTAGTGTTTAGAGCAGGGACAGTCGGACTGCAGTCTCGGATGAAAACTTGGCCACGCGGACATCATAAAATTTGATCGCGGTCCCACCAGGCACTGACTGTGCAATTTAGGTCAATGGCCCTGTATTTTGGATAGTTAAGCCAGCTAATAGGCTTTGAAAGAATGTAGTTTGTGACAGGGTGTTTAACATCTGATGTGCATGTATGTAAACCTGAAAGCAACAAGGTACTAAAACGTACCAAACGAAGGACATGGAGTTTTTCTTTTATGAAGTTTTTTCTTCAGGAATGTTGATTTTACCGCATAGTTACAAAAGTTTGTTTAAGATACAATTTCAGGTATCCGTGTTTAGCGACAGTCATGCTTCATGTATCTACAAATTGCCATGCGTTGGGGCGTCGACTCTTTTCCTCGTCATTTTGTCCCCCTGCGCTCGGCGTGTTTGTGAGATGACTTTAGAGATTTGTCCACAACTGTTTTGACGTGTCAATCTCCCTCTGTAGTACCTCTGTAGCTCTGAGGCGGTCCCATAGAACTACATGTGCTGCTGATTATCCTCCCAACATGCAATGGCAGGATTTTTTCAGTACAGTGCCTGAATATGTTAGTCCTGCCGTTCACCTACCCTCGCAGTCGGTATCAGACAGAAACAGGATTCTAGGTCGGGTAGGAACGGACAGACAAGGCTCACAAGACAGAGCGAAGGGAAGGTCACTCCTCAAGGCCTGCCCTGACCGGACTACGCTTTATGAAAATCACCTGTGCATTCCAGTCTTTATGTCCCTAGTGTGACTACCTTATTAACTCCGATCGGGCACTACAAAGACCAAACCTGTTTTTGTTTTAAAACCTGTTTTGACAGGGAAAGTGCTGGGAATCAAGATCTTGATCTTGGCCCGTGGTAAGCCTGAAAGACGACATTCTGCAGCTGGGGGTGGGGTGGGTGTTAGGCGTGCGTACTTTAATAGCCCAGAGGACTTGAGAACAGATTTCGGCGTTCCAAGAATGTTCTTTTTTTGGTCAGTGCGAAGTTCTGCACATCGCCGTTTTATACTTACGTTAGAGTTTATTTACCCTGTTTGTCATTAGCTACGATGGGAACATTTATCGGCCATCTGTTTCTGCCACACGGCACTGGTGTTCCTCCTAAACATGACTCGCAAATCCAATCAGAAAAGAGTTCTAGAGTGGCACTTCCCCAGTAAGCTTGCCAAACCGGGACATTATGTCACAGAATAGGAAACAACACAAGGTTACTGGCAGTGCGCCATTGCTTCCGAGCAGTTTTCCACTGGCCTGGGTCCCATCCTAATTTACTTTTATGCTCGCTCCCAATTTACGCAGCTGCCAATTGCGAGACCTAACTAGGGTGGCAATGATCTGCTTCAAATATAAAGTCACATTCAAGAAAAATATGTCAATTCATGATCTCTGCTAAAACGTGTTAGGAAAGAAACCACTTGTCTCTACTAAATACTTTTTCTGCACTGGTTTATGCCAGAACACAGACCAGATCATTCTCATCGCCTGACCTTGACAGTGAACTTTCACCTTATGTCGTTGACCTTGCAATAGACCTGACAGGATAATGCCCCCCTCCCCCACATTCCTCCTCCGGCATGCAATAGTCTTGTCACCTTTGAAGCAAAAGGTGAGCATCCTTTAAAGATAACCACAGAGGCGAAGACTCCTTTCCTATCAACATGTTCCAGTCCGGATTTTGTCAGTGCGGAATTCGAAATGTCGTCTCAGTGAAGGAGGTTCAGACCACCTGCTGCTACTTGTAAACTTGTATGATGTCACAGCTTCCGTTCAAGCGAAGAAGGTGCCTAATAACAAAGTAGACTTTTCTTACATTCCTTTTGAAACTTGATAAGAAAAGTGTTGTGTCCCGGGGTTCCATCCGTTTCTGTCTCCGAAGCACGTCTACATCGTGAGACTATCTTCCGTTGAAGTTCTAGGGAACAAAAGACGTAAGAAAGCCAGCCGTTCTTCATTAGATGTTTCTTAAAATAGTACTGTCACAGTCTGTCATCTGCCAGTTTTGGAAAGCCACCCTTGATACAGCTGCCCAAGATAAGAGATGAAAACCCGCACTTCAGCATTTCAGGCACATGCATTACATTTGTGCATTTGATAAGGTGTTTCGTTTGAAAGATTTAAACGTCGCCCCACAGTGACGTCGCCCAAAGGGTAGAATTCCTCCCCCCGTGTTGTACATCTTCATAATCCAGGCTTACTGCTGTCTACAGACCTGGTTTCAGTCAATGGGAAGTAAAATGTCAAAGGGGGAGAACATTCCTTGGGATAAAAAACACTCATCGCAATGACTTTTCCCTAGCAACGTCCCATTTCTTCATCTGACATCTCAATGAGATAGATAACAGTGGCTTTCGGTTGTACTTTGACAGAGAACACTAGTACTGACTGACAAACTGAGAACGAAAATACTGGGACTTGCGATCTTGATCAAATGTGTCAAGGCGCGATCTTGATAGCCACGATCTCTGTGAATGCACGCAAGTTTTCGAAATATGTTCCTGTGCGCACATGTACGCTCGACGGTACACGTCACATGTATTGCTCTCTGCACACATTTTGGCTGCAGTTCATCAGTTGTCTCACGGGTGACATCTTAATTAGTTTTCCAAAGTAAATCGTCCACGTGCCATCCCTCTTCAAATGGAGCACGGATTAATGGCTAGCTGACAGTCGGGGTATATCTCAGCCAGTACAGCGCGCCAATAGTTGTAGAACTTCTAGAAGTGTCCCTGTGCTAGAGTGTCGTCACTCTAGAGACCTTGCTGTTACCTGCCTTCCCCGAAGAGATTCGTGGCCTTGCAATTGCTTCATGTCGTCGCTATAATTGAAGTACATAAACGAATGCCGGACGCGGTAGATCAAGTGGTAGACGGTTTGTGGCCTTTTGTGCGGGTCCTTCGCGTAGCTATTGTAAATACTCTCCAAGCAGAGGTTTGGGTTTTGGGCTTATTTTTGGCGTGTTTTAGGCTTTTTTATCGGGCTTTCTTTTTTCACTGAAATTTTGTTTCTACCCAACCCGTTGGGTTCAGTGAAAAAAGAAAGCCCGATAAAAAAAGCCTAAAACACGCCAAAAATAAGCCCAAAACCCAAACCTCTGCTTGGAGAGTAATTGTAAAAACAAACCACTGCTGGTCTTGACTGCTAACCTAGACCCTCAAATCCAATGGCACGGATGCATGGAATGGAGTTTGGTTTGTCAAAGGGAATTGACTCATTGGTTTTGGTAGATCGTTAAATTTGTTTTGCGACAACGAAAGAACACGACAATATCAGTTTGTGGAATTCGATTGGCATAGAAGGAAGCTTTGTGAGAAAGAGAAAAACTGCATAACCGGGCAAGGAAGTGAACAAATATGGCGTCGTCGGTCTGGAATTTATTCTCTTCGCGAATCATTAGTAAAATTGCCCACAAGGGCTTTCCCTGTTTCATGGCAACTGAATTCCTACATAATTGATTGGTTAGTTTTAAAGTGGCTGAATCATAAACTTTGTGCGAAGTAAACAACTGTGAATGTTACCATGTGGTGACCATATCAGATCCGAGGGTGCCACCGGCCATTGGATTCGAATACATGTACCCCCCCCCCCCCCCGAGTCATCGCTGCGTTAGATTAAAAATGTTGTCCTCTTCTGGCTAAAACCGGTTGTTATCAACTGGCTAAAACCGGAAGGCCTCTGATAACAGGGTTGTACTGGGTATGTGGAAAGCTGGCGTTTTCATGACTATAAGATACCAGCAACGACTTCCACGTTGTCACACACTTTACTAGGCAAGAATGCTCCGGTGTTATGTCGTACAATTGCAATATTCCGCTGCCAGTAGTGAACTATAATCCGCTGAGTAGTGACAGGACAATTTTAACTCCACATCTGGAGCTTGATTCACCCTGAGTAACAGGGGAAGTCCTCTCATAAAATGTTGAAGGGAATTCTCACTTTGGCGTTACATTGTTTTGTTGAAATTTGTACAAATTCATTCAACCCACCTATCCTCCGTCATCAAGGTACTTGCAACTTATAATTAGGCTATTTCATAGATCATTCAAAGTGGCAACCCTGATGTTTCTAAATTTATAACAGGTGGTGGTCGTTTCCTGAGAACTATATTTGGGTCCAAGTTGGTCTCCAGTTACGACACCAAGTTTGGAAACTAGCCATGAAGAAGTAGAATGCAGTGATCACATACAATACATGTATGTTGGACTGTTCTGTCCTTTCTAATTTTGATGGCCTGACCTGCCGCCCATTGCTTGAGTTGTAAAATGCCGCCTGTGTGAGTAATACGCCACCTGTGTGAAGAGGTTGGAGATGCTTGCAGAATCTTAGTGTCATTCAGATTTTCATTACTCGGACATCATACTGGCATAGAGGCACTCACATTTAAGGTAGTCCGAACGGTGAAGTTATGTCGCTTATAGATGCGGAGAACTCTTGGGATCTATATAGCCTATATCCGTCAAAACTCTCCTTCGTCTATGGCCGGGGGATAACTGGACAGATGGGCCTTCATAACACCCTTATATCCAGACTCCATGTGGTGTCCTGAAGCATGTTCACCCCTTCTCACAACACGTTTCACCAAATATGTATAATGCCTGAAGTGTGTTTGGCTTGCAGTTCGTATTCACCACAGGAAAGAATGTAACATGTCCACATGTTCTTTCTCCCCAACTCTCAGTGCATGTTTCTGATCCTTGTTTGATTTGTTTGTTTGCTTTATTATGCCTGACATGTCTGACTTCTGAGAAGCATCCCAAACGCTGTCTTGCTATACAAAGATCTTCTCGTAACGACGCCACCTTGTAGCTTTTCATACAGTGCAACGCTGGACTTCCCCGCACGTCCCCCACACAGTACGCACGACCCTGACCTTGCCTGCTGCATGGAGGTTTGATCACGACAGTTGATAACCCACTAACACTCTTTGTTCCAGTTGATTCCTCGAACCCATCCGCCAGTTATCCCACCTCCTATGGCTATGACAAATCATCGTACGACTACCAACAGCAACCATCATCATCTGTTGCAGCTTGCGGAGACCAACACAACCTGTGCAGTGAATGGGCCAAGAACAACCAGTGCGTGGAGAACTCGGGCTACATGCTGGAAATGTGCCCGCAGAGCTGCCGAGCGCCCTGTCCTCAGCGCCCGGCCCCGTCTTACCCGTCCTACCCTTCTTACCCTTACCCTTATCCTTACCCCTCATATCCATCCTATCCTTACCCCTCATATCCATCGTATCCTTCCTACCCGTCCTCTTCTGGTAAGTCGTAGTAAGAGTTCAAACACATAAATCTCTTCTTTTTTAACGGTTTGCGTGTGTATGTCTGTATGTATGTATGTATGTATGTATGTATGTATGTTTGCCTCACGTATGGGCAAGTGCACGAAAGAGAAGTCATTTACACAATCTTTCAACTGTTGGTGCTTAGGTGTTGCACGGGTAGGGATGTGTAGTCATTATGAACGCTAAAGATCGTTTTACAAGGGAAATCACATCTTTACAAACTACATGCGTGTCCATCCATTGAGGTGCTTTTATCAGAACGTTGCTATAACACAAAGGATGCCCTCCGTATCTGCTAGCTGGGTACTACGTCTCGGCAGCGGAGTTCTATCAGCTGCAGGTGAATGTGAGCGGCATCTGGCAGATCCTGAACATCACCCACCCCGACCTGGTCCTCAACATCACCGCGGAGATGAAGAAGAGGCTGGAGAGTAGCACGACGACAACATCCGGAACAACAACGACGACGACAACAACAACAACAGGCGGCTCTGGAGTAAGTAGTCTGCGTTTGTTGTTTTACTGTGCTGTGAGGGACACTTTTCTTACCGAACCCTACCACTGAGACGGTCATCTAACTGAAAGTTGTTTAGTTCCTCAGACATGCAGCTGCGGTAGATACTGATCTCGTGCGCTGTGTCAGTGATAGGTGTCTATATGGTAGATATGTAGTAAATGTGTTGACGGTAGGTAGTAGATTGGGCTGTTGTAAATAAAGCTATCCAGATGTGACCGTTTCTTCTTGGAACACTGGTCGTAAAGCGTCCCTTTTATGAGATCTAAACGTCTCTTGTATTGAAAATATTGTGCCTTTCAAAAATGTGCATATTGTGCCTTTCAAAAAAGTGCATTAAGCACTAAATCGTAAGTTCAACGTCGTGTTGTGTCATGGAAAGGGAAGCTTTAATCGTTAACGTTGAATCGTCCTGATTGATATACGGTACGCGTACTTGATCAGTGGTTCAATGGTGGAAACAATGTTGTACCAACCGTTCAGCCACATCGCAGAAGTCAAACCCATGTGGACACACATGTTGCGCTGACGATATCCTTTCCTGTTGGCAGGATCTCAATTGTTCATTAACTGAATCTCTGGCAAAGCTCTATTTGGCAAAACTTCTTGCAATGTGTAGTTAAACTATTCCAACTATTCCTTATCGGTGAGGACTGTTGCAACACGTTAGCAATCATATCATTTTCCTCCTGCTTCCATAGACGTTTGAAGATTCAACGACTCTATACACAAATTGTACCTTCCAAGCAGAGGTTTGGGTTTTGGCTTATTTTTTGGCGTATTTTTAGGTTTTTTATCAGGCTTTCTTTTTTGCACTGGTATCTTTTTTTACGCCAACCCAACGAAAAAAAAATACCAGTGCAAAAAAGAAAGCCCGACAAAAAAGCCTAAAAACACGCCAAAAATAAGCCAAAACTCAAACCTCTGCTTGGAGAGTACAAAAATTGACGATCCAAGACAAACATTTCTCAGACTAGACGGACGAGAAGTTAAGATCAAGGGCAAAAGTCACTCTGGGTCGTGTCTAGGTGGTTAGATGGTCACTAGGTTAATATGGGTTCATACTGCGACCTAGGGAAGTGCCACATTTTATGTCGTCTGACCCTCGATACCTTTCTGTCTGGCTTTGGTAAGGGGGCTGGGGGGGGGGGCTGTACAGTGTCAAGGGCGAGGCCATACATCCACAAAAATCCACATCCACGTCTCTTTAAAAAAAAAAACAACTAAAAAAGGCTGGGAAGACAAGGATTATCAAACTAGTGGGGTAAGATCGGCCCCAGACGACCTACAACATTCTTTTAAGTTTTAGATTCAGGAATTCTGGAGTAGATCACCTGATGGTAATTCATTGTACCCGTTGCAACATCCGCCAACTGTTTTCTCATTTCATATGTCTGATTGACTGAATTAGATCTATGTTAATAGACAACACTTACCGGCCTACAACCCCTCTTGCATTGGAAGGAAATGATTAAATCTTTATCAAAATATAACTTGAAAGGAAGAAAGGCATAGCTAGCGGTTAGACACATGTCTGTTCTAGAAGAGAAACACAGAATCAGAACGTGATATAACGCCAGAGGTCATATCACCATGGAGTTGTATCCAGAAACATGCTGACTTCATTACAAGTCGGCGATGTCGTGTCTGTTTTGAGTTCTGGGGGTTTTCAAACCAAAGGTGGGGGCTTAGGGGTATACCGTAGGGTACCCCTGAGAAATAAATTTGGATCTCCTCCAGACAGTTTTACACATGTTTGTTCACACAAGGTTTTGACAGTTCTCGCTGTTTCCCCGTCAGTTTGGCACTGGTGCGGCGGGGTCGGCGGCCTGCTGCGCGGGAGTGAAATGTGTTCCTCGGGACAAGCTGTCCTGTTCTCTGAACGAACAAGTCCTGCCATACGGGGAATGTTGCTACGAATGTCTAGGTAAGACTTTGCCTGTATTCTATTTTATATCAGAAGCCGTGTAACAGACCTATCCATGAAACTCTAACAGGTGTCATTTGTGGGCGCAAAGGATGATGGGTAGTTTGGTGTCACGGCTTCCTAGAGTGCTAGTGGACGATAACTCTGCCTCACCACCTGTCTCCCGCATAAGACAAGGAACAGGGCCAATCTCTTCAAAACCGTACTAACGTATCTAGTTCTTCTCTCTGTTGTCTGCAGGTGAGACCGGTTACAGGTACGGACACTGTGACATGCTGCCCAACACGGCCATCCCTCTGGACCAGCAAACGCCTATCGCTGGTTATGTTGACGTTAGGCAAAAGGTACAGAATGCCCTTCCCTTGTCATGGTGCCATTCCTTTACACAGACTGGTAAGATCACGAGGTCCCCATAGTGCAAGGTCTCCATAGTGCAAGATATAGTCAAGATGTGCAGCGCTTACTTACTAAACAAGCAATCGTGTAGTTTAAGTCTGTTCAATCAGCGAAGAGGACTAGACATCCTGTAATCGCAGTGAAAGTATAGTGGCCACTAAGAAACAGTTTAAGAAAGAAACAAAATATTTTAGCCAGAGTCAGACGAGCCCATCTTTATGTGCAGTGCATGTGTAACTATAGCAACCCTACCATACGACAATATTCACCTTCTTCGGAGCAGCCTAACTATCTAACTTGACTCTGATGCTAGCTCTGAGAGGCGCGAACTGCGAATCTACTGCAATGGACTAAACTAATAAACAAAATAACGTTCAACACTGCTTTACTGCCCAACATAAGCATAAAAATCAGCTCGGCTCAGCAGGCAGAATGCTGCTTCTGCTCTAGCCTAACCTTTTTAAGACTTTTTATACTAAATGTACTGTTTAATGGTCTAAAAGATTCATTTCAGAGGTCTTCTTTTTCCTGGGTTCAAGTTAAAGTTATAGGTGTCGATCTAAAACCCTGTCATTATCGCCCAGTGCCTTCGGGATCCTCTTTATTGCTCCTCATATCGCTCCATAACAATGCAAACCTGGTCTCGCACCTCCGTTTACAGCTTAGCGGCGGTAAGATTGAAGTGCGCATGCAGGTGCTGGGCTTCGATTCCAAGAGCCGGTCTTACGGCATCACGGTTCTGCAGTTCGGTGACCTGAGCCGAGGCTGTCTGTCTGCCGGCGACCATTACAATCCCTTTAACAACACTCACGGCGGCCCCAAGGACCAGCTTAGGTACGTCCGCCCCGGGTCTAACGTCTTGTACACTCACCCTTGTTCCAGCTAACGGGAGGTAAGGTGGAAGTGTTCTTACGGCTAAAGGGCTTTGCAAGGAATCTGCGCTCTTATGGCGTGACGGTCCACGAGCTAGGCGACCAGAGTAAGGGCTGCACGTCCACCCTGGACCACTATAACCCATTCAACCTCAATCATGGTGGACCCAAGGACGAGATTAGGTACGTTTTAAACAACATGAGCCCTCCCCTTCTGCCGCTTGCACGCCTCCAGCTTAACTCCCAGAGAGCTGGTAACGTTTCCCTGTGTGGTAATAAACTGTCTAACGTTTGCCCTGATGACAGTCAGGAAACAGACTCATGGACAAGGACTGCCATCGGCAGCACAAAAGCAACCTTCCCATCGACATCTCTTTACACACTGATCTCCATGAAATGATCCCATCATCGCTTTTTATGGATTTTTGTAGCTTTTCTGCTGACAAATCAAACAACGACGGATCTCGTCAAAGGAGTTTCATTTTTGTGTGCAAGCCTTGCGGTGTCCACACCATGTGTCTGCAAAATGTTTTCATTTCATTGATCTTGGTGCTTTGATAGTGTTTGCGATTAGTCTTAAAAGGAAAGCAATGAGGACTTATGTGTGCTGGAACACCTACCTCAACCCAAACACCGATAGCCTGGGTACCATCATCCATCCATGCAAGTGGAAAGGGAGAGCCGGCGGTGACTACGGAGGATGGTACCCAGGATAAAACATCCCAGTGACCCAACCTTCATGTAATCCACTGGTGGTCATAACCTAATCTCCAAGCAGATCTTTCGGTGGCTGCAAAGACAATTTGATACTGTCTTTCCAGCCACGGAAAGGTGTGCTTGGAGATTAGTCATAACCAACAGTTTGTTACAGGTAATATTTGTTGCCTGTTGGGTCACAACAACGTCCTGTCCACTTCTGCCCACCCCCCCACCCCCCCATCCTTCAGCCCTGTCGAGTTCGTCCTCCTTTCCGCCCTCCACCCCACCCCGTCTTCCTAAGGCCCTCCAAGTTTCTCACGTGACCCCCTCTCCTCGATGCCTCCCCTCCGCCTTCCCCCCTCCCCTCCCGTCCCCCCTCCCCCTATCATGTACTGCCGTTTCAAAGCCGACGGTAACAACAACCACACTAGAACTCTATGGACGTCCCTGCTCTTAATCCTAATCCTTCCGCTCCCCTCACAAAATGTTTTACCCACCAGCAAACAATGCCTTCCAAAACACATCTGGTGTTTTTTTTTTTCAATAAAAAAATAAAGGCTTTCAAAATCCCCGGAAGTAGAACCGAATATTCTTTCCATTCCACCGTGCTTAAAGTAACCATGTGTGAGCCGGGTTGTTTTCTGCAGGCACCTGGGTGACTGGGGGAACGTGGAGGCAGACTCCACTGGGGAGGTGAACGCCATCATCAAGGACGAGGTGGCGTCTCTGGTCGGACCCTACTCCATCATTGGCCGCACTATTGTGGTGAGTCACGTCGGAAAAAATATTACCGGTGCAATGGCCAAGTCGGTAGAGTGTTCGCCTGAATGTGTGGCCCAAGAGCTACAGAAACGGAGATGGGCGCCGACCTGTACACCATAGGTGCTGGTAGGAACTTAAACTATAACTAAACTTTAACTTCGAAAAAATACACCATTAGCAGGCGCTAGGCCTAGTCAATATGAATGAAATTCGAAAGCCATCAAATGAGTGCCATTTTCCAAAACACTTTATTTCGATATTCCTGACATGTTGATACTGTATATGATAGGTTTAAAGACTTAAATATGACAAAATGTCTTATTTTATCTGTAGCTTATAAGGTGTTGATGGTGTCAGCAGGTGGATATCACATTTGAATACTTATTAATATTCTTTTAAAACCTCATTAGATCCATGCCAACGAGGACGATTTAGGACGAGGAGAAAGCGCTGATTCCAAGAAGACCGGTAACGTGGGGAAGCGGCTGGCGTGCTGCGTGCTGGGCCACTCGGACGGCACACACTGGAAGGACCTGGAGAAGCTCAGGAAGAGGAAACGGGAGGCCGTGCGCGTGGAAGGCCCCTCCGCCCACAGAGTCGTGCGGTCCCCCCGCAGGAACTAACGTGAAGGGGACGGCACCGTACTGTACAGACAGGTGTCACTCATGGTGCCGCTGTAGTGGGTAGAACACGGGGGGATTGGGACAAGACGGGGGGAGAGGGACATCCCAAGAATACATTTTCTCCAGTATTCCTAGTTTTGATCATAATACCACGAATTATGTTTTCAGTGTCATCTGAAAGCAGAAAAGATATATATAGCTTCAACAAGTTTGTCTTTATCTGACCTTTTTGAGGTACGGATAGTCAGACGAGTAACTGTACATGTACACGTAACGGGCTATTTTTCCGGTCGGTTTTTCCTAGATTTTTTTTTACTACGTTTGAACTATATCTAATCACCGAGGAGATATTTCTAATTCTGCAAATGGTAAGGCCCTAACTGTCCACGTCAGCGTTGTCATCTTGCCTATGGAGCGTAGCGATAAAGAAAGGTGTGAGATTTAACGACCTAGTATATAGAGTCCAAACATGATGAAATTCGATAGTGGAAGTAAGGAAGTAACCAGGCCTCTGTAGTTAGACAGTGTGGTTCTGCAGTTGTATAGAGAGGGGTATAGAAGTAATCTCAAAGCAGATGTATGTTAGCTCCAGTTAGTTCTGAGATGCCTCTCCAAAGATGCAAGTACCATTAGAGAGATGCACAAAACGCTGCAGAACAAGCCGGAGCTAACATCTGCTTGGAGATAAAGTAGAAGACGGTTGGTATGTATTTTAGTTCACGGATTAGATGGTTTATTGAAGGGGGTTCTTGTAGTAGCGTTGGGTTATTGTAGTAGCCCGACCTGCATGTTGTGGCCCTGCCATTGTTTTTGATACGTTGTACCAGACTGGAAATACAAGATTTTAATCCAAATCACCTTACTAGAGTCATGCCCGGGACAAGAGGTCTCAGCTTTAGATAAGCCATGTCTGTGTTACATTAACTTCTGTTGTATACTGGCTCATTATTTGTAAGCACGCTGCGATTTTCCTGTAGGCTAGGGTGCGCCTCATTCCACAGGTATTTTATAATTGTCAAATATTGATCTTTCCAGTGTAAAATTGAAGACTTTAGCTGGAATGTACCTTTGTAAAAGTTAGTGAAATGTAACGTCGCCTTGTCACAAAAAATAATTTGTTTAAATTCGGGACAGATGTCTAACCCTTGCGAGTATCTTAGGTAATGGTTTGAGGCGTTTGTGATTGATAGGTCGGGTCGAGTTCAGATGATGACCTCATCACCATGGCAACAAACGGTGTCGGGTCAAAGATCATGCTTCAGAAATACCTGTTGAGTACCGCTATAACTGACAGGGGCAGTCACACTTAAATATACTGATGCTCGTCACTTAACTAAACATTTTTCTAAAACGTGTTAGTCGATTGATGATTGAGACGATTTCAGGTTCAATCATTTTCAAATTGTTGAACGATAGTTTTGAGAAATTTCATTGCAATGGAGATGATAACTTATTAACCGCTTCACTCAAATCTAATCGACATGAACGTAGCGATGCTCGTTTCCATGGATACTTGATGGTTTGATTGACAGGAGCGCAAACGACCCGACCGATCAGTGGCGAATCCCTATTTTTTTTAAAGATAGGACATGTCGTTAGATAGACATTCGATAGTTAGTAATTTGATACTTTGTTTTCTGTGCTAAGTAATTTTTTGTGTGCTTTCTGCTTAATGACTAATTACACTTTTCCTCTGAGCTGTCATTAGTTATTTGGTAATATTCATAAAGGGAAGATTTAGCGCAAATATGAGTCGTATCCACTTTTTTTACTAGCTTGATTTCCTGATATCGAATGGAAAGGATACATGTTTGTCATATCATATTTCAGAATCAATCTTGACAACAAGTTCTATGTATCATCTATCAATTCCAACACTCTAATGGGGTGAGTCACTGGGTGCGTGCGTTCTTAAACTTGAATATGTAACGATTTTGGTATGGATAGTCGGTGGACAGTGAATGACGCTGAGCTGAGTCAAGGTCCCAAAAACAGCGCCACCTATCGGAATGGAGTGGTTTGGCTATCAAACGGGAGGATAAAGTAGCTTCAATGAGATGTCCAAGTAGTCATTTTTCATAACTTCCGACTAAAATGATCAAACACAACGTCATTCCATCAAAATATGAAGCCATTTACGGCAAACCAGGTGTATATAAAGTTACCAACAAAAATTCCGAATTAAAGTGACCAACAAAAATTCCGAATTAAAGTGACCAACAAAAATTCCGAATTAAAGTTACCAACAAAAATTCCGAATTAAAGTGACCAACAAAAATTCCGAATTAAAGTGACCAACAAAAATTCCGAAATAAAGTTGCCAACAAAAATTCCGAATTAAAGTTGCCAACAAAAATTCCGAATTTAAGTTGCCAACAAAAATTCTGAATTAAAGTTGCCAACAAAAAATTCCGAATTAAAGTTGCCAACAAAAATTCTGAATTAAAGTGACCAACAAAAATTCCGAATTAAAGTTGCCAACAAAAATTCTGAATTAAAGTTACCAACAAAAATTCCGAATTAAAGTTGCCAACAAAAATTCTGAATTAAAGTTGCCAACAAAAATTCTGAATTAAAGTTGCCAACAAAAAATTCCGAATTAAAGTTGCCAACAAAAATTCTGAATTAAAGTGACCAACAAAAATTCCGAATTAAACCAACAAAAATTCTGAATTAAAGTTACCAACAAAAATTCCGAATTAAAGTTGCCAACAAAAATTCCGAATTAAAGTTGCCAACAAAAATTCCGAATTAAAGTTGCCAACAAAAATTCTGAATTAAAGTGACCAACAAAAATTCCGAATTAAAGTTACCAACAAACATTCCGAATTAAAGTTGCCAACAAAAATTCCGAATTAAAGTTGCCAACAAAAATTCCGAATTAAAGTTGCCAGCAAAAATTCTGAATTAAAGTTGCCAACAAAAATTCCGAATTAAAGTGACCAACAAAAATTCCGAATTAAAGTTGCCAACAAAAATTCCGAATTAAAGTTGCCAACAAAAATTCCGAATTAAAGTTGCCAACAAAAACTCCGAATTAAAGTTGCCAACAAAAATTCCGAATTAAAGTTGCCAACTAAAATTCCGAATTAAAGTTGCCAACTAAAATTCCGAATTAAAGTTGCCAACAAAAATTCCGAATTAAAGTTGCCAACTAAAATTCCAAATTAAAGTTGCCAACAAAAATTCCGAATTAAAGTTGCCAACAAAAATTCCGAATTAAAGTTGCCAACTAAAATTCCGAATTAAAGTTGCCAACTAAAATTCCGAATTAAAGTTGCCAACTAAAATTCCGAATTAAAGTTGCCAACAAAAACTCGAATTAAAGTGACCAACAAAAATTCCGAATTAAAGTTGCCAACAAAAATTCCGAATTAAAGGTGGCAACTAAAATTCAGAATTAAAGTTGCCAACTAAAATTCAGAATTAAAGTTGCCACCTAAAATTCCGAATTAAAGTTGCCAACTAAAATTCCGAATTAAAGTTGCCAACAAAAATTCCAAATTAAAGTTGCCAACTAAAATTCCGAATTAAAGTTGCCAACTAAAATTCCGAATTAAAGTTGCGAACTAAAATTCAGAATTAAAGTTGCCAACTAAAATTCCGACTTAAAGTTGCCAACCAAAATTCCGAATTAAAGTTGCCAACTAAAATTCCGAATTAAAGTTGCCAACTAAAATTCCGAATTAAAGTTGCCAACTAAAATTCAGAATTAAAGTTGCCAACAAAAATTCCGAATTAAAGTTGCCAACAAAAATTCCGAATTAAAGTTGCCAACAAAAATTCCGAATTAAAGTTGTCAACTAAAATTCTGAATTGAAGTTGCCAGCTAAAATTCTGAATTAAAGTTGCCAACAAAAATTCTGAATTACAGTTGCCAGCAAAAATTCCGAATTAAAGTTGCCAACAAAAATTCCGAATTAAAGTGACCAACAAAAATTCCGAATTGAAGTTGCCAACAAAAATTCCGAATTAAAGTTGCCAACAAAAATTTCGAATTAAAGTTGCCAACAAAAATTCTGAATTAAAGTTGCCAACAAAAATTCCGAATTAAAGTGGCCATCAAAAATTCCGAATTAAAGTGGCCAACAAAAATTCCGAATTAAAGTTGCCAACCAAAATTCCAAATTAAAGTTGCCAACAAAAATTCCGAATTAAAGTTGCCAACAAAAATTCTGAATTAAAGTTGCCAACTAAAATTCCGAATTAAAGTTGCCAACTAAAATTCCGAATTAAAGTTGCCAACCAACATTCCGAATTAAAGTTGCCAACTAAAATTCCGAATTAAAGTTGCCAACTAAAATTCCGAATTAAAGTTGCCAACTAAAATTCCGAATTAAAGTTGCCAACTAAAATTCCAAATTAAAGTTGCCAACTAAAATTCCGAATTAAAGTTGCCAACTAAAATTCCGAATTAAAGTTGCCAACTAAAATTCCGAATTAAAGTTGCCAACTAAAATTCCAAATTAAAGTTGCCAACAAAAATTCCGAATTAAAGTTGCCAACAAAAATTCCGAATTAAAGTTGCCAACTAAAAATCCGAATTAAAGTTGCCAACAAAAATTCCGAATTAAAGTTGCCAACAAAAATTCCGAATTAAAGTTGCCAACTAAAATTCCGAATTAAAGTTGCCAACAAAAATTCCGAATTAAAGTTGCCAACTAAAATTCCGAATTAAAGTTGCCAACTAAAATTCCGAATTAAAGTTGTCAACTAAAATTCCGAATTAAAGTTGCCAACCAAAATTCCGAATTAAAGTTGCCAACTATAA
Source organism: Branchiostoma floridae x Branchiostoma japonicum (assembly GCA_013266295.2). NCBI lineage: Eukaryota > Metazoa > Chordata > Leptocardii > Amphioxiformes > Branchiostomatidae > Branchiostoma > Branchiostoma floridae x Branchiostoma japonicum. Next base: position 20,625,082 of record CM023825.1, read on the forward strand.
TTCCGAATTAAAGTTGCCAACTAAAATTCCGAATTAAAGTTGTCAACTAAAATTCCGAATTAAAGTTGCCAACAAAAATTCCAAATTAAAGTTGCCAACAAAAATTCCGAATTAAAGTTGCCAACTAAAATTCAGAATTAAAGTTGCCAACTAAAATTCCGAATTAAAGATGCCAACTAAAATTCCATATTAAAGTTGCCAACTAAAATTCCGAATTAAAGTTGCCAACAAAAATTCCGAATTAAAGTTGCCAACTAAAATTCCGAATTAAAGTTGCCAACAAAAATTCCGAATTAAAGTTGCCAACAAAAATTCAGAATTAAAGTTGCCAACTAAAATTCCGAATTAAAGTTGCCAACTAAAATTCAGAATTAAAGTTGCCACCTAAAATTCCGAATTAAAGTTGCCAACTAAAATTCCGAATTAAAGTTGCCAACTAAAATTCCGAATTAAAGTTGCCAACAAAAATTCCGAATTAAAGTTGCCAACAAAAATTCCGAATTAAAGTTGCCAACAAAAATTCCGAATTAAAGTTGCCAACTAAAATTCCGAATTAAAGTTGCCAACAAAAATTCCGAATTAAAGTTGCCAACTAAAATTCCAAATTAAAGTTGCCAACAAAAATTCCGAATTAAAGTTGCCAACAAAAATTCCGAATTAAAGTTGCCAACTAAAATTCCGAATTAAAGTTGCCAACTAAAATTCCGAATTAAAGTTGCCAACTAAAATTCCGAATTAAAGTTGCCAACAAAAACTCGAATTAAAGTGACCAACAAAAATTCCGAATTAAAGTTGCCAACAAAAATTCCGAATTAAAGGTGGCAACTAAAATTCAGAATTAAAGTTGCCAACTAAAATTCAGAATTTAAGTTGCCACCTAAAATTCCGAATTAAAGTTGCCAACTAAAATTCCGAATTAAAGTTGCCAACAAAAATTCCGAATTAAAGTTGCCAACAAAAATTCCGAATTAAAGTTGCCAACTAAAATTCCGAATTAAAGTTGCCAACTAAAATTCAGAATTAAAGTTGCCAACTAAAATTCCGACTTAAAGTTGCCAACCAAAATTCCGAATTAAAGTTGCCAACTAAAATTCCGAATTAAAGTTGCCAACTAAAATTCCGAATTAAAGTTGCCAACTAAAATTCCGAATTAAAGTTGCCAACAAAAATTCCGAATTAAAGTTGCCAACAAAAATTCCGAATTAAAGTTGCCAACAAAAATTCCGAATTAAAGTTGCTAACAAAAATTCTGAATTACAGTTTCCAGCAAAAATTCCGAATTAAAGTTGCCAACAAAAATTCCGAATTAAAGTTGCCAACTAAAATTCCGAATTAAAGTTGCCAACTAAAATTCCGAATTAAAGTTGCCAACAAAAATTCCGAATTAAAGTTGCCAACTAAAATTCCGAATTAAAGTTGCCAACAAAAATTCCGAATTAAAGTTGCCAACAAAAATTCTGAATTACAGTTTCCAGCAAAAATTCCGAATTAAAGTTGCCAACAAAAATTCCGAATTGAAGTTGCCAACAAAAATTCCGAATTAAAGTTGCCAACAAAAATTCCGAATTAAAGTTGCCAACTAAAATTCCGAATTAAAGTTGCCAACAAAAATTCCGAATTAAAGTTGCCAACTAAAATTCCAAATTAAAGTTGCCAACAAAAATTCCGAATTAAAGTTGCCAACAAAAATTCCGAATTAAAGTTGCCAACTAAAATTCCGAATTAAAGTTGCCAACTAAAATTCCGAATTAAAGTTGCCAACTAAAATTCCGAATTAAAGTTGCCAACTAAAATTCCGAATTAAAGTTGCCAACAAAAATTCCGAATTAAAGTTGCCAACTAAAATTCCGAATTAAAGTTGCCAACAAAAATTCCGAATTAAAGTTGCCAACAAAAATTCCGAATTAAAGTTGCCAACTAAAATTCCGAATTAAAGTTGCCAACAAAAACTCGAATTAAAGCGACCAGCAAAAATTCCGAATTAAAGTTGCCAACAAAAATTCCGAATTAAAGGTGCCAACTAAAATTCAGAATTAAAGTTGCCACCTAAAATTCCGAATTAAAGTTGCCAACTAAAATTCCGAATTAAAGTTGCCAACAAAAATTCCGAATTAAAGTTGCCAACAAAAATTCCGAATTAAAGTTGCCAACTAAAATTCCGAATTAAAGTTGCCAACTAAAATTCCGAATTAAAGTTGCCAACTAAAATTCCGAATTAAAGTTGCCAACTAAAATTCCGAATTAAAGTTGCCAACTAAAATTCCGAATTAAAGTTGCCAACTAAAATTCCGAATTAAAGTTGCCAACTAAAATTCTGAATTAAAGTTGCCAACAAAAATTTTGAATTATAGTTGCCAGCAAAAATTCCGAATTAAAGTTGCCAAGAAAAATTCCGAATTAAAGTTGCCAACTAAAATTCAGAATTAAAGTTGCCAACTAAAATTCCGAATTAAAGTTGCCAACTAAAATTCCGAATTAAAGTTGCCAACTAAAATTCCGAATTAAAGTTGCCAACAAAAATTCCGAATTACATAAGTTGCCAACCAAAATTCAGAATTAAAGTTGCCAACTAAAATTCAGAATTAAAGTTGCCAACAAAATTCCGAATTAAAGTTGCCAACAAAAATTCCGAATTAAAGTTGCCAACAAAAATTCCGAATTAAAGTTGCCAACAAAAATTCCGAATTAAAGTTGCCAGCAAAAATTCTGAATTAAAGTTGCCAACAAAAATTCCGAATTAAAGTGACCAACAAAAATTCCGAATTAAAGTTGCCAACAAAAATTCCGAATTAAAGTTGCCAACAAAAATTCCGAATTAAAGTTGCCAACAAAAACTCCGAATTAAAGTTGTCAACAAAAATTCCGAATTAAAGTTGCCAACAAAAATTCCGAATTAAAGTGACCAACTAAAATTCCGAATTAAAGTTGCCAACTAAAATTCCGAATTAAAGTTGCCAACTAAAATTCCGAATTAAAGTTGCCAACTAATATTCCGAATTAAAGTTGCCAACTAAAATTCCGAATTAAAGTTGCCAACTAAAATTCCGAATTAAAGTTGCCAACTAAAATTCCGAATTAAAGTTGCCAACTAAAATTCCGAATTAAAGTTGCCAACTAAAATTCCGAATTAAAGTTGCCAACAAAAATTCCGAATTAAAGTTGCCAACTAAAATTCCGAATTAAAGTTGCCAACTAAAATTCCGAATTAAAGTTGCCAACAAAAATTCCGAATTAAAGTTGCCAACAAAAATTCCGAATTAAAGTTGCCAACAAAAATTCCGAATTAAAGTTGCCAACTAAAAATCCGAATTAAAGTTGCCAACAAAAATTCCGAATTAAAGTTGCCAACAAAAATTCCGAATTAAAGTTGCCAACTAAAATTCCGAATTAAAGTTGCCAACAAAAATTCCGAATTAAAGTTGCCAACTAAAATTCCAAATTAAAGTTGCCAACAAAAATTCCGAATTAAAGTTGCCAACAAAAATTCCGAATTAAAGTTGCCAACTAAAATTCCGAATTAAAGTTGCCAACTAAAATTCCGAATTAAAGTTGCCAACTAAAATTCCGAATTAAAGTTGCCAACTAAAATTCCGAATTAAAGTTGCCAACAAAAATTCCGAATTAAAGTTGCCAACTAAAATTCCGAATTAAAGTTGCCAACAAAAATTCCGAATTAAAGTTGCCAACAAAAATTCCGAATTAAAGTTGCCAACTAAAATTCCGAATTAAAGTTGCCAACAAAAACTTGAATTAAAGTTACCAACTAAAATTCCGAATTAAAGTTGCCAACAAAAATTCCGAATTAAAGGTGCCAACTAAAATTCCGAATTAAAGTTGCCAACTAAAATTCCGAATTAAAGTGACCAACTAAAATTCCGAATTAAAGTTGCCAACTAAAATTCCGAATTAAAGTTGCCAACTAAAATTCCGAATTAAAGTTGCCAACTAAAATTCCGAATTAAAGTTGCGAACTAAAATTCCGAATTAAAGTTGCCAACCAAAATTCCGAATTAAAGTTGCCAACAAAAATTCCGAATTAAAGTTGCCAACAAAAATTCCGAATTAAAGTTGCCAACTAAAAATCCGAATTAAAGTTGCCAACAAAAATTCCGAATTAAAGTTGCCAACAAAAATTCCGAATTAAAGTTGCCAACTAAAATTCCGAATTAAAGTTGCCAACAAAAATTCCGAATTAAAGTTGCCAACTAAAATTCCGAATTAAAGTTGCCAACTAAAATTCCGAATTAAAGTTGTCAACTAAAATTCCGAATTAAAGTTGCCAACCAAAATTCCGAATTAAAGTTGCCAACTAAAATTCAGAATTAAAGTTGCCAACTAAAATTCCGAATTAAAGTTGCCAACTAAAAATCCGAATTAAAGTTGCCAACAAAAATTCCGAATTAAAGTTGCCAACTAAAATTCAGAATTAAAGTTGCCAACTAAAATTCCGAATTAAAGATGCCAACTAAAATTCCATATTAAAGTTGCCAACTAAAATTCCGAATTAAAGTTGCCAACAAAAATTCCGAATTAAAGTTGCCAACTAAAATTCCGAATTAAAGTTGCCAACAAAAATTCCGAATTAAAGTTGCCAACAAAAATTCAGAATTAAAGTTGCCAACTAAAATTCAGAATTAAAGTTGCCAACTAAAATTCAGAATTAAAGTTGCCAACTAAAATTCCGAATTAAAGTTGCCAACTAAAATTCCGAATTAAAGTTGCCAACTAAAATTCCGAATTAAAGTTGCCAACAAAAATTCCGAATTAAAGTTGCCAACAAAAATTCCGAATTAAAGTTGCCAACAAAAATTCCGAATTAAAGTTGCCAACTAAAATTCCGAATTAAAGTTGCCAACAAAAATTCCGAATTAAAGTTGCCAACTAAAATTCCAAATTAAAGTTGCCAACAAAAATTCCGAATTAAAGTTGCCAACAAAAATTCCGAATTAAAGTTGCCAACTAAAATTCCGAATTAAAGTTGCCAACTAAAATTCCGAATTAAAGTTGCCAACTAAAATTCCGAATTAAAGTTGCCAACAAAAACTCGAATTAAAGTGACCAACAAAAATTCCGAATTAAAGTTGCCAACAAAAATTCCGAATTAAAGGTGGCAACTAAAATTCCGAATTAAAGTTGCCAACTAAATTCAGAATTAAAGTTGCCACCTAAAATTCCGAATTAAAGTTGCCAACTAAAATTCCGAATTAAAGTTGCCAACAAAAATTCCGAATTAAAGTTGCCAACAAAAATTCCGAATTAAAGTTGCCAACTAAAATTCCGAATTAAAGTTGCCAACTAAAATTCAGAATTAAAGTTGCCAACTAAAATTCCGACTTAAAGTTGCCAACCAAAATTCCGAATTAAAGTTGCCAACTAAAATTCCGAATTAAAGTTGCCAACTAAAATTCCGAATTAAAGTTGCCAACTAAAATTCCGAATTAAAGTTGCCAACAAAAATTCCGAATTAAAGTTGCCAACAAAAATTCCGAATTAAAGTTGCCAACAAAATTCCGAATTAAAGTTGCTAACAAAAATTCTGAATTGAAGTTGCCAGCTAAAATTCTGAATTAAAGTTGCCAACAAAAATTCTGAATTACAGTTCCAGCAAAAATTCCGAATTAAAGTTGCCAACAAAAATTCCGAATTAAAGTGACCAACAAAAATTCCGAATTGAAGTTGCCAACTAAAAATTCCGAATTAAAGTTGCCAACTAAAATTCCGAATTAAAGTTGCCAACTAAAATTCCGAATTAAAGTTGCCAACAAAAATTCCGAATTAAAGTTGCCAACAAAATTCCGAATTAAAGTTGCCAACTAAAAATCCGAATTAAAGTTGCCAACAAAAATTCCGAATTAAAGTTGCCAACAAAAATTCCGAATTAAAGTTGCCAACTAAAATTCCGAATTAAAGTTGCCAACAAAAATTCCGAATTAAGTTGCCAACTAAAATTCCGAATTAAAGTTGCCAACTAAAATTCCGAATTAAAGTTGCCAACAAAAATTCCGAATTAAAGTTGCCAACTAAAATTCCGAATTAAAGTTGCCAACTAAAATTCAGAATTAAAGTTGCCAACTAAAATTCCGAATTAAAGTTGCCAACTAAAATTCCGAATTAAAGTTGCCAACAAAAATTCCGAATTAAAGTTGCCAACTAAAATTCCGAATTAAGTTGCCAACTAAAATTCCGAATTAAAGATTGCCAACTAAAATTCCATATTAAAGTTGCCAACTAAAATTCCGAATTAAAGTTGCCAACAAAAATTCCGAATTAAAGTTGCCACCTAAATTCCGAATTAAAGTTGCCAACAAAAAATTCCGAATTAAAGTTGCCAACAAAAATTCCGAATTAAAGTTGCCAACTAAAATTCCGAATTAAAGTTGCCAACAAAAATTCCGAATTAAAGTTGCCAACTAAAATTCCGAATTAAAGTTGCCAACAAAAATTCCGAATTAAAGTTGCCAACTAAAATTCCGAATTAAAGTTGCCAACAAAAATTCCGAATTAAAGTTGCCAACAAAAATTCCGAATTAAAGTTGCCAACAAAAATTCCGAATTAAAGTTGCCAACTAAAATTCCGAATTAAAGTTGCCAACAAAAATTCCGAATTAAAGTTGCCAACAAAAATTCCGAATTAAAGTTGCCAACAAAAATTCCGAATTAAAGTTGCCAACAAAAATTCCGAATTAAAGTTGCCAACTAAAATTCCGAATTAAAGTTGCCAACTAAAATTCCGAATTAAAGTTGCCAACTAAAATTCCGAATTAAAGTTGCCAACAAAAATTCCGAATTAAAGTGACCAACAAAAATTCCGAATTAAAGTTGCCAACAAAAATTCCGAATTAAAGGTGGCAACTAAAATTCCGAATTAAAGTTGCCAACTAAAATTCAGAATTAAAGTTGCCACCTAAAATTCCGAATTAAAGTTGCCAACTAAAATTCCGAATTAAAGTTGCCAACAAAAATTCCGAATTAAAGTTGCCAACAAAATTCCGAATTAAAGTTGCCAACTAAAATTCCGAATTAAAGTTGCCAACTAAAATTCAGAATTAAAGTTGCCAACTAAAATTCCGACTTAAAGTTGCCAACCAAAATTCCGAATTAAAGTTGCCAACTAAAATTCCGAATTAAAGTTGCCAACTAAAATTCCGAATTAAAGTTGCCAACTAAAATTCCGAATTAAAGTTGCCAACAAAAATTCCGAATTAAAGTTGCCAACAAAAATTCCGAATTAAAGTTGCCAACAAAAATTCCGAATTAAAGTTGCTAACAAAAATTCTGAATTGAAGTTGCCAGCTAAAATTCTGAATTAAAGTTGCCAACAAAAATTCTGAATTACAGTTTCCAGCAAAAATTCCGAATTAAAGTTGCCAACAAAAATTCCGAATTAAAGTGACCAACAAAAATTCCGAATTGAAGTTGCCAACAAAAATTCCGAATTAAAGTTGCCAACAAAAATTCCGAATTAAAGTTGCCAACTAAAATTCCGAATTAAAGTTGCCAACAAAAATTCCGAATTAAAGTTGCCAACTAAAATTCCAAATTAAAGTTGCCAACAAAAAATTCCGAATTAAAGTGACCAACAAAAATTCCGAATTAAAGTTGCCAACAAAAATTCCGAATTAAAGTTGCCAACTAAAATTCCGAATTAAAGTTGCCAACAAAAATTCCGAATTAAAGTTGCCAACAAAAATTCCGAATTAAAGTTGCCAACTAAAATTCCGAATTAAAGTTGCCAACAAAAACTTGAATTAAAGTTACCAACTAAAATTCCGAATTAAAGTTGCCAACAAAAATTCCGAATTAAAGGTGCCAACTAAAATTCCGAATTAAAGTTGCCAACTAAAATTCCGAATTAAAGTGACCAACTAAAATTCCGAATTAAAGTTGCCAACTAAAATTCCGAATTAAAGTTGCCAACTAAAATTCCGAATTAAAGTTGCCAACTAAAATTCCGAATTAAAGTTGCGAACTAAAATTCCGAATTAAAGTTGCCAACCAAAATTCCGAATTAAAGTTGCCAACAAAAATTCCGAATTAAAGTTGCCAACAAAAATTCCGAATTAAAGTTGCCAACTAAAAATCCGAATTAAAGTTGCCAACAAAAATTCCGAATTAAAGTTGCCAACAAAAATTCCGAATTAAAGTTGCCAACTAAAATTCCGAATTAAAGTTGCCAACAAAATTCCGAATTAAAGTTGCCAACTAAAATTCCGAATTAAAGTTGCCAACTAAAATTCCGAATTAAAGTTGTCAACTAAAATTCCGAATTAAAGTTGCCAACCAAAATTCCGAATTAAAGTTGCCAACTAAAATTCAGAATTAAAGTTGCCAACTAAAATTCCGAATTAAAGTTGCCAACTAAAAATCCGAATTAAAGTTGCCAACAAAAATTCCGAATTAAAGTTGCCAACTAAAATTCAGAATTAAAGTTGCCAACTAAAATTCCGAATTAAAGATGCCAACTAAAATTCCATATTAAAGTTGCCAACTAAAATTCCGAATTAAAGTTGCCAACAAAAATTCCGAATTAAAGTTGCCAACTAAAATTCCGAATTAAAGTTGCCAACAAAAATTCCGAATTAAAGTTGCCAACAAAAATTCAGAATTAAAGTTGCCAACTAAAATTCAGAATTAAAGTTGCCAACTAAAATTCAGAATTAAAGTTGCCAACTAAAATTCCGAATTAAAGTTGCCAACTAAAATTCCGAATTAAAGTTGCCAACTAAAATTCCGAATTAAAGTTGCCAACAAAAATTCCGAATTAAAGTTGCCAACAAAAATTCCGAATTAAAGTTGCCAACAAAAATTCCGAATTAAAGTTGCCAACTAAAATTCCGAATTAAAGTTGCCAACAAAAATTCCGAATTAAAGTTGCCAACTAAAATTCCAAATTAAAGTTGCCAACAAAAATTCCGAATTAAAGTTGCCAACAAAAATTCCGAATTAAAGTTGCCAACTAAAATTCCGAATTAAAGTTGCCAACTAAAATTCCGAATTAAAGTTGCCAACTAAAATTCCGAATTAAAGTTGCCAACAAAAACTCGAATTAAAGTGACCAACAAAAATTCCGAATTAAAGTTGCCAACAAAAATTCCGAATTAAAGGTGCCAACTAAAATTCCGAATTAAAGTTGCCAACTAAAATTCAGAATTAAAGTTGCCACCTAAAATTCCGAATTAAAGTTGCCAACTAAAATTCCGAATTAAAGTTGCCAACAAAAATTCCGAATTAAAGTTGCCAACAAAAATTCCGAATTAAAGTTGCCAACTAAAATTCCGAATTAAAGTTGCCAACTAAAATTCAGAATTAAAGTTGCCAACTAAAATTCCGACTTAAAGTTGCCAACCAAAATTCCGAATTAAAGTTGCCAACTAAAATTCCGAATTAAAGTTGCCAACTAAAATTCCGAATTAAAGTTGCCAACTAAAATTCCGAATTAAAGTTGCCAACAAAAATTCCGAATTAAAGTTGCCAACAAAAATTCCGAATTAAAGTTGCCAACAAAAATTCCGAATTAAAGTTGCTAACAAAAATTCTGAATTGAAGTTGCCAGCTAAAATTCTGAATTAAAGTTGCCAACAAAAATTCTGAATTACAGTTTCCAGCAAAAATTCCGAATTAAAGTTGCCAACAAAAATTCCGAATTAAAGTGACCAACAAAAATTCCGAATTGAAGTTGCCAACAAAAATTCCGAATTAAAGTTGCCAACAAAAATTCCGAATTAAAGTTGCCAACTAAAATTCCGAATTAAAGTTGCCAACAAAAATTCCGAATTAAAGTTGCCAACTAAAATTCCAAATTAAAGTTGCCAACAAAAATTCCGAATTAAAGTTGCCAACAAAAATTCCGAATTAAAGTTGCCAACAAAAATTCCGAATTAAAGTTGCCAACTAAAATTCCGAATTAAAGTTGCCAACTAAAATTCCGAATTAAAGTTGCCAACTAAAATTCCGAATTAAAGTTGCCAACTAAAATTCCGAATTAAAGTTGCCAACAAAAATTCCGAATTAAAGTTGCCAACTAAAATTCCGAATTAAAGTTGCCAACAAAAATTCCGAATTAAAGTTGCCAACAAAAATTCCGAATTAAAGTTGCCAACTAAAATTCCGAATTAAAGTTGCCAACAAAAACTCGAATTAAAGCTGACCAGCAAAAATTCCGAATTAAAGTTGCCAACAAAAATTCCGAATTAAAGGTGCCAACTAAAATTCAGAATTAAAGTTGCCACCTAAAATTCCGAATTAAAGTTGCCAACTAAAATTCCGAATTAAAGTTGCCAACAAAAATTCCGAATTAAAGTTGCCAACAAAAATTCCGAATTAAAGTTGCCAACTAAAATTCCGAATTAAAGTTGCCAACTAAAATTCCGAATTAAAGTTGCCAACTAAAATTCCGAATTAAAGTTGCCAACTAAAATTCCGAATTAAAGTTGCCAACTAAAATTCCGAATTAAAGTTGCCAACAAAAATTCCGAATTAAAGTTGCCAACAAAAATTCCGAATTAAAGTTGCCAACTAAAATTCCGAATTAAAGTTGCCAACAAAAACTTCGAATTAAAGTTACCAACTAAAATTCCGAATTAAAGTTGCCAACAAAAATTCCGAATTAAAGGTGCCAACTAAAATTCCGAATTAAAGTTGCCAACTAAAATTCCGAATTAAAGTGACCAACTAAAATTCCGAATTAAAGTTGCCAACTAAAATTCCGAATTAAAGTTGCCAACTAAAATTCCGAATTAAAGTTGCCAACTAAAATTCCGAATTAAAGTTGCCAACAAAAATTCCGAATTAAAGTTGCCAACTAAAATTCCGAATTAAAGTTGCCAACAAAAATTCCGAATTAAAGTTGCCAACTAAAATTCCGAATTAAAGTTGCCAACTAAAATTCCGAATTAAAGTTGTCAACTAAAATTCCGAATTAAAGTTGCCAACCAAAATTCCGAATTAAAGTTGCCAACTAAAATTCAGAATTAAAGTTGCCAACTAAAATTCCGAATTAAAGTTGCCAACTAAAAATCCGAATTAAAGTTGCCAACAAAAATTCCGAATTAAAGTTGCCAACTAAAATTCAGAATTAAAGTTGCCAACTAAAATTCCGAATTAAAGATGCCAACTAAAATTCCATATTAAAGTTGCCAACTAAAATTCCGAATTAAAGTTGCCAACAAAAATTCCGAATTAAAGTTGCCAACTAAAATTCCGAATTAAAGTTGCCAACAAAAATTCCGAATTAAAGTTGCCAACAAAAATTCAGAATTAAAGTTGCCAACTAAAATTCAGAATTAAAGTTGCCAACTAAAATTCAGAATTAAAGTTGCCAACTAAAATTCCGAATTAAAGTTGCCAACTAAAATTCCGAATTAAAGTTGCCAACTAAAATTCCGAATTAAAGTTGCCAACAAAAATTCCGAATTAAAGTTGCCAACAAAAATTCCGAATTAAAGTTGCCAACAAAAATTCCGAATTAAAGTTGCCAACTAAAATTCCGAATTAAAGTTGCCAACAAAAATTCCGAATTAAAGTTGCCAACTAAAATTCCAAATTAAAGTTGCCAACAAAAATTCCGAATTAAAGTTGCCAACAAAAATTCCGAATTAAAGTTGCCAACTAAAATTCCGAATTAAAGTTGCCAACTAAAATTCCGAATTAAAGTTGCCAACTAAAATTCCGAATTAAAGTTGCCAACAAAAACTCGAATTAAAGTGACCAACAAAAATTCCGAATTAAAGTTGCCAACAAAAATTCCGAATTAAAGGTGGCAACTAAAATTCCGAATTAAAGTTGCCAACTAAAATTCAGAATTAAAGTTGCCACCTAAAATTCCGAATTAAAGTTGCCAACTAAAATTCCGAATTAAAGTTGCCAACAAAAATTCCGAATTAAAGTTGCCAACAAAAATTCCGAATTAAAGTTGCCAACTAAAATTCCGAATTAAAGTTGCCAACTAAAATTCAGAATTAAAGTTGCCAACTAAAATTCCGACTTAAAGTTGCCAACCAAAATTCCGAATTAAAGTTGCCAACTAAAATTCCGAATTAAAGTTGCCAACTAAAATTCCGAATTAAAGTTGCCAACTAAAATTCCGAATTAAAGTTGCCAACAAAAATTCCGAATTAAAGTTGCCAACAAAAATTCCGAATTAAAGTTGCCAACAAAAATTCCGAATTAAAGTTGCTAACAAAAATTCTGAATTGAAGTTGCCAGCTAAAATTCTGAATTAAAGTTGCCAACAAAAATTCTGAATTACAGTTTCCAGCAAAAATTCCGAATTAAAGTTGCCAACAAAAATTCCGAATTAAAGTGACCAACAAAAATTCCGAATTGAAGTTGCCAACAAAAATTCCGAATTAAAGTTGCCAACAAAAATTCCGAATTAAAGTTGCCAACTAAAATTCCGAATTAAAGTTGCCAACAAAAATTCCGAATTAAAGTTGCCAACTAAAATTCCGAATTAAAGTTGCCAACAAAAATTCCGAATTAAAGTTGCCAACTAAAATTCCGAATTAAAGTTGCCAACAAAAATTCCGAATTAAAGTTGCCAACTAAAATTCCGAATTAAAGTTGCCAACTAAAATTCCGAATTAAAGTTGCCAACTAAAATTCCGAATTAAAGTTGCCAACTAAAATTCCGAATTAAAGTTGCCAACTAAAATTCCGAATTAAAGTTGCCAACTAAAATTCCGAATTAAAGTTGCCAACAAAATTCCGAATTAAAGTTGCCAACAAAAATTCCGAATTAAAGTTGCCAACTAAAATTCCGAATTAAAGTTGCCAACAAAAACTCGAATTAAAGCTGACCAGCAAAAATTCCGAATTAAAGTTGCCAACAAAAATTCCGAATTAAAGGTGCCAACTAAAATTCAGAATTAAAGTTGCCACCTAAAATTCCGAATTAAAGTTGCCAACTAAAATTCCGAATTAAAGTTGCCAACAAAAATTCCGAATTAAAGTTGCCAACAAAAATTCCGAATTAAAGTTGCCAACAAAAATTCCGAATTAAAGTTGCCAACTAAAATTCCGAATTAAAGTTGCCAACAAAAATTCCGAATTAAAGTTGCCAACTAAAATTCCAAATTAAAGTTGCCAACAAAAATTCCGAATTAAAGTTGCCAACAAAAATTCCGAATTAAAGTTGCCAACTAAAATTCCGAATTAAAGTTGCCAACTAAAATTCCGAATTAAAGTTGCCAACTAAAATTCCGAATTAAAGTTGCCAACTAAAATTCCGAATTAAAGTTGCCAACAAAAATTCCGAATTAAAGTTGCCAACTAAAATTCCGAATTAAAGTTGCCAACAAAAATTCCGAATTAAAGTTGCCAACAAAAATTCCGAATTAAAGTTGCCAACTAAAATTCCGAATTAAAGTTGCCAACAAAAACTTGAATTAAAGTTACCAACTAAAATTCCGAATTAAAGTTGCCAACAAAAATTCCGAATTAAAGGTGCCAACTAAAATTCCGAATTAAAGTTGCCAACTAAAATTCCGAATTAAAGTGACCAACTAAAATTCCGAATTAAAGTTGCCAACTAAAATTCCGAATTAAAGTTGCCAACTAAAATTCCGAATTAAAGTTGCCAACTAAAATTCCGAATTAAAGTTGCGAACTAAAATTCCGAATTAAAGTTGCCAACCAAAATTCCGAATTAAAGTTGCCAACAAAAATTCCGAATTAAAGTTGCCAACAAAAATTCCGAATTAAAGTTGCCAACTAAAAATCCGAATTAAAGTTGCCAACAAAAATTCCGAATTAAAGTTGCCAACAAAAATTCCGAATTAAAGTTGCCAACTAAAATTCCGAATTAAAGTTGCCAACAAAAATTCCGAATTAAAGTTGCCAACTAAAATTCCGAATTAAAGTTGCCAACTAAAATTCCGAATTAAAGTTGTCAACTAAAATTCCGAATTAAAGTTGCCAACCAAAATTCCGAATTAAAGTTGCCAACTAAAATTCAGAATTAAAGTTGCCAACTAAAATTCCGAATTAAAGTTGCCAACTAAAAATCCGAATTAAAGTTGCCAACAAAAATTCCGAATTAAAGTTGCCAACTAAAATTCAGAATTAAAGTTGCCAACTAAAATTCCGAATTAAAGATGCCAACTAAAATTCCATATTAAAGTTGCCAACTAAAATTCCGAATTAAAGTTGCCAACAAAAATTCCGAATTAAAGTTGCCAACTAAAATTCCGAATTAAAGTTGCCAACAAAAATTCCGAATTAAAGTTGCCAACAAAAATTCAGAATTAAAGTTGCCAACTAAAATTCAGAATTAAAGTTGCCAACTAAAATTCAGAATTAAAGTTGCCAACTAAAATTCCGAATTAAAGTTGCCAACTAAAATTCCGAATTAAAGTTGCCAACTAAAATTCCGAATTAAAGTTGCCAACAAAAATTCCGAATTAAAGTTGCCAACAAAAATTCCGAATTAAAGTTGCCAACAAAAATTCCGAATTAAAGTTGCCAACTAAAATTCCGAATTAAAGTTGCCAACAAAAATTCCGAATTAAAGTTGCCAACTAAAATTCCAAATTAAAGTTGCCAACAAAAATTCCGAATTAAAGTTGCCAACAAAAATTCCGAATTAAAGTTGCCAACTAAAATTCCGAATTAAAGTTGCCAACTAAAATTCCGAATTAAAGTTGCCAACTAAAATTCCGAATTAAAGTTGCCAACAAAAACTCGAATTAAAGTGACCAACAAAAATTCCGAATTAAAGTTGCCAACAAAAATTCCGAATTAAAGGTGGCAACTAAAATTCCGAATTAAAGTTGCCAACTAAAATTCAGAATTAAAGTTGCCACCTAAAATTCCGAATTAAAGTTGCCAACTAAAATTCCGAATTAAAGTTGCCAACAAAAATTCCGAATTAAAGTTGCCAACAAAAATTCCGAATTAAAGTTGCCAACTAAAATTCCGAATTAAAGTTGCCAACTAAAATTCAGAATTAAAGTTGCCAACTAAAATTCCGACTTAAAGTTGCCAACCAAAATTCCGAATTAAAGTTGCCAACTAAAATTCCGAATTAAAGTTGCCAACTAAAATTCCGAATTAAAGTTGCCAACTAAAATTCCGAATTAAAGTTGCCAACAAAAATTCCGAATTAAAGTTGCCAACAAAAATTCCGAATTAAAGTTGCCAACAAAAATTCCGAATTAAAGTTGCTAACAAAAATTCTGAATTGAAGTTGCCAGCTAAAATTCTGAATTAAAGTTGCCAACAAAAATTCTGAATTACAGTTTCCAGCAAAAATTCCGAATTAAAGTTGCCAACAAAAATTCCGAATTAAAGTGACCAACAAAAATTCCGAATTGAAGTTGCCAACAAAAATTCCGAATTAAAGTTGCCAACAAAAATTCCGAATTAAAGTTGCCAACTAAAATTCCGAATTAAAGTTGCCAACAAAAATTCCGAATTAAAGTTGCCAACTAAAATTCCAAATTAAAGTTGCCAACAAAAATTCCGAATTAAAGTTGCCAACAAAAATTCCGAATTAAAGTTGCCAACAAAAATTCCGAATTAAAGTTGCCAACTAAAATTCCGAATTAAAGTTGCCAACTAAAATTCCGAATTAAAGTTGCCAACTAAAATTCCGAATTAAAGTTGCCAACTAAAATTCCGAATTAAAGTTGCCAACAAAAATTCCGAATTAAAGTTGCCAACTAAAATTCCGAATTAAAGTTGCCAACAAAAATTCCGAATTAAAGTTGCCAACAAAAATTCCGAATTAAAGTTGCCAACTAAAATTCCGAATTAAAGTTGCCAACAAAAACTCGAATTAAAGCGACCAGCAAAAATTCCGAATTAAAGTTGCCAACAAAAATTCCGAATTAAAGGTGCCAACTAAAATTCAGAATTAAAGTTGCCACCTAAAATTCCGAATTAAAGTTGCCAACTAAAATTCCGAATTAAAGTTGCCAACAAAAATTCCGAATTAAAGTTGCCAACAAAAATTCCGAATTAAAGTTGCCAACTAAAATTCCGAATTAAAGTTGCCAACTAAAATTCCGAATTAAAGTTGCCAACTAAAATTCCGAATTAAAGTTGCCAACTAAAATTCCGAATTAAAGTTGCCAACTAAAATTCCGAATTAAAGTTGCCAACTAAAATTCCGAATTAAAGTTGCCAACTAAAATTCCGAATTAAAGTTGCCAACTAAAATTCTGAATTAAAGTTGCCAACAAAAATTTTGAATTATAGTTGCCAGCAAAAATTCCGAATTAAAGTTGCCAAGAAAAATTCCGAATTAAAGTTGCCAACTAAAATTCAGAATTAAAGTTGCCAACTAAAATTCCGAATTAAAGTTGCCAACTAAAATTCAGAATTAAAGTTGCCAACAAAATTCCGAATTAAAGTTGCCAACAAAAATTCCGAATTAAAGTTGCCAACAAAAATTCCGAATTAAAGTTGCCAACAAAAATTCCGAATTAAAGTTGCCAGCAAAAATTCTGAATTAAAGTTGCCAACAAAAATTCCGAATTAAAGTGACCAACAAAAATTCCGAATTAAAGTTGCCAACAAAAATTCCGAATTAAAGTTGCCAACAAAAATTCCGAATTAAAGTTGCCAACAAAAACTCCGAATTAAAGTTGTCAACAAAAATTCCGAATTAAAGTTGCCAACAAAAATTCCGAATTAAAGTGACCAACTAAAATTCCGAATTAAAGTTGCCAACTAAAATTCCGAATTAAAGTTGCCAACTAAAATTCCGAATTAAAGTTGCCAACTAATATTCCGAATTAAAGTTGCCAACTAAAATTCCGAATTAAAGTTGCCAACTAAAATTCCGAATTAAAGTTGCCAACAAAAATTCCGAATTAAAGTTGCCAACTAAAATTCCGAATTAAAGTTGCCAACTAAAATTCCGAATTAAAGTTGCCAACAAAAATTCCGAATTAAAGTTGCCAACAAAAATTCCGAATTAAAGTTGCCAACAAAAATTCCGAATTAAAGTTGCCAACTAAAAATCCGAATTAAAGTTGCCAACAAAAATTCCGAATTAAAGTTGCCAACAAAAATTCCGAATTAAAGTTGCCAACTAAAATTCCGAATTAAAGTTGTCAACTAAAATTCCGAATTAAAGTTGCCAACTAAAATTCCGAATTAAAGTTGCCAACTAAAATTCCGAATTAAAGTTGCCAACTAAAATTCCGAATTAAAGTTGTCAACTAAAATTCCGAATTAAAGTTGCCAACTAAAATTCCGAATTAAAGTTGCCAACAAAAATTCCGAATTAAAGTTGCCAACTAAAATTCCGAATTAAAGTTGCCAACAAAAATTCTGAATTAAAGTGACCAACAAAAATTCCGAATTAAAGTTACCAACAAACATTCCGAATTAAAGTTGCCAACAAAAATTCCGAATTAAAGTTGCCAACAAAAATTCCGAATTAAAGTTGCCAACAAAAATTCTGAATTAAAGTTGCCAACAAAAAATTCCGAATTAAAGTTGCCAACAAAAATTCTGAATTAAAGTGACCAACAAAAATTCCGAATTAAAGTTGCCAACAAAAATTCTGAATTAAAGTTACCAACAAAAATTCCGAATTAAAGTTGCCAACAAAAATTCCGAATTAAAGTTGCCAACAAAAATTCCGACTTAAAGTTGCCAACAAAAATTCTGAATTAAAGTTGCCAACAAAAATTCTGAATTAAAGTTGCCAACAAAAAATTCCGAATTAAAGTTGCCAACAAAAATTCTGAATTAAAGTGACCGACAAAAATTCCGAATTAAACCAACAAAAATTCTGAATTAAAGTTACCAACAAAAATTCCGAATTAAAGTTGCCAACAAAAATTCCGAATTAAAGTTGCCAACAAAAATTCTGAATTAAAGTGACCAACAAAAATTCCGAATTAAAGTTACCAACAAACATTCCGAATTAAAGTTGCCAACAAAAATTCCGAATTAAAGTTGCCAACAAAAATTCCGAATTAAAGTTGCCAGCAAAAATTCTGAATTAAAGTTGCCAACAAAAATTCCGAATTAAAGTGACCAACAAAAATTTCGAATTAAAGTTGCCAACAAAAATTCCGAATTAAAGTTGCCAACAAAAATTCCGAATTAAAGTTGCCAACAAAAACTCCGAATTAAAGTTGTCAACAAAAATTCCGAATTAAAGTTGCCAACAAAAATTCCGAATTAAAGTTGCCAACAAAAATTCTGAATTAAAGTGACCAACTAAAATTCCGAATTAAAGTTGCCAACTAAAATTCCGAATTAAAGTTGCCAACTAAAATTCCGAATTAAAGTTGCCAACTAATATTCCGAATTAAAGTTGCCAACTAAAATTCCGAATTAAAGTTGCCAACTAAAATTCCGAATTAAAGTTGCCAACTAAAATTCCGAATTAAAGTTGCCAACTAAAATTCCGAATTAAAGTTGCCAACAAAAATTCCGAATTAAAGTTGCCAACTAAAATTCCGAATTAAAGTTGCCAACTAAAATTCCGAATTAAAGTTGCCAACAAAAATTCCGAATTAAAGTTGCCAACAAAAATTCCGAATTAAAGTTGCCAACAAAAATTCCGAATTAAAGTTGCCAACTAAAAATCCGAATTAAAGTTGCCAACAAAAATTCCGAATTAAAGTTGCCAACAAAAATTCCGAATTAAAGTTGCCAACTAAAATTCCGAATTAAAGTTGCCAACAAAAATTCCGAATTAAAGTTGCCAACTAAAATTCCGAATTAAAGTTGCCAACTAAAATTCCGAATTAAAGTTGTCAACTAAAATTCCGAATTAAAGTTGCCAACTAAAATTCCGAATTAAAGTTGCCAACTAAAATTCCGAATTAAAGTTGCCAACTAAAATTCCGAATTAAAGTTGTCAACTAAAATTCCGAATTAAAGTTGCCAACTAAAATTCCGAATTAAAGTTGCCAACAAAAATTCCGAATTAAAGTTGCCAACTAAAATTCCGAATTAAAGTTGCCAACAAAAATTCCGAATTAAAGTTGCCAACAAAAATTCTGAATTAAAGTGACCAACAAAAATTCCGAATTAAAGTTACCAACAAACATTCCGAATTAAAGTTGCCAACTAAAATTCCGAATTAAAGTTGCCAACAAAAATTCCGAATTAAAGTTGCCAACAAAAATTCTGAATTAAAGTTGCCAACAAAAATTCCGAATTAAAGTGACCAACAAAAATTTCGAATTAAAGTTGCCAACAAAAATTCCGAATTAAAGTTGCCAACAAAAATTCCGAATTAAAGTTGCCAACAAAAACCCCGAATTAAAGTTGTCAACAAAAATTCCGAATTAAAGTTGCCAACAAAAATTCCGAATTAAAGTTGCCAACAAAAATTCTGAATTAAAGTGACCAACTAAAATTCCGAATTAAAGTTGCCAACTAAAATTCCGAATTAAAGTTGCCAACTAAAATTCCGAATTAAAGTTGCCAACTAATATTCCGAATTAAAGTTGCCAACTAAAATTCCGAATTAAAGTTGCCAACTAAAATTCCGAATTAAAGTTACCAACTAAAATTCCGAATTAAAGTTGCCAACTAAAATTCCGAATTAAAGTTGCCAACTAAAATTCCGAATTAAAGTTGCCAACAAAAATTCCAAATTAAAGTTGCCAACTAAAATTCCGAATTAAAGTTGCCAACTAAAATTCCGAATTAAAGTTGCCAACCAAAATTCCGAATTAAAGTTGCCAACAAAAATTCCGAATTAAAGTTGCCAACAAAAATTCCGAGTTAAAGTTGCCAACTAAAAATCCGAATTAAAGTTGCCAACTAATATTCCGAATTAAAGTTGCCAACTAAAATTCAGAATTAAAGTTGCCAACTAAAATTCCGAATTAAAGTTGCCAACAAAAATTCCGAATTAAAGTTGCCAACAAAAATTCCGAATTAAAGTTGCCAACAAAAATTCCGAATTAAAGTTGCCAACAAAAATTCCGAATTAAAGTTGCCAACTAAAATTCCGAATTAAAGTTGCCAACAAAAATTCCGAATTAAAGTTGCCAACTAAAATTCCAAATTAAAGTTGCCAACAAAAATTCCGAATTAAAGTTGCCAACGAAAATTCCGAATTAAAGTTGCCAACTAAAATTCCGAATTAAAGTTGCCAACTAAAATTCCGAATTAAAGTTGCCAACTAAAATTCCGAATTAAAGTTGCCAACTAAAATTCCAAATTAAAGTTGCCAACTAAAATTCCGAATTAAAGTTGCCAACAAAAATTCCGAATTAAAGTTGCCAACAAAAATTCCGAATGAAAGTGACCAACAAAAATTCTGAATTTAAGTTACCAACAAAAATTCCGAATTAAAGTTACCAACAAAAATTCCAAATTAAAGTTACCAACAAAAATTCCGAATTAAAGTGACCAACAAAAATTCCGAATTAAAGTGACCAACAAAAATTCTGAATTAAAGTTACCAACAAAAATTCCGAATTAAAGTGACCAACAAAAATTCTGAATTAAAGTTACCAACAAAAATTCTGAATTAAAGTTACCAACAAAAATTCCGAATTAAAGTTACCAACAAAAATTCCGAATTAAAGTGACCAACAAAAATTCTGAATTAAAGTTACCAACAAAAATTCCGAATTAAAGTTACCAACAAAAATTCCGAATTAAAGTTACCAACAAAATTTCTGAATTAAAGTGACCAACAAAAATTCCGAATTAAAGTTGACAACAAAAATTTCGAATTAAAGTTGCCAACAAAAATTCCGAATTAAAGTGACCAACAAAAATTCCGAAATAAAGTTGCCAACAAAAATTCCGAATTAAAGTTGCCAACAAAAATTCCGAATTAAAGTTGCCAACAAAAATTCTGAATTAAAGTTGCCAACAAAAATTCTGAATTAAAGTGACCAACAAAAATTCCGAATTAAAGTTACCAAGAAAAATTCTGAATTAAAGTTACCAACAAAAATTCCGAATTAAAGTGACCACCAAAAATTCCAAATTAAAGTGACCAACAAAAATTCTGAATTAAAGTTACCAACAAAAATTCTGAATTAAACTTACCAACAAAAATTCCGAATTAAAGTGACCAACAAAAATTCTGAATAAAAGTGACCAGCAAAAATTCCGAAATAAAGTGACCAACAAAAATTCCGAATTAATGTTACCAACAAAAATTCCGAATTAAAGTGACCAACAAAAATTCCGAATTAAAGTGACCAACAAAAACTCCGAATTACTGCATTCCATATAGCGGTTATGTTACCAGCCATCTATGGGAGACTGCTCAAATAATACTATGGCCATAGTTTACTTTACCTCGTTCACACTCGGAGAAATTTATTCGGTTCAGGATCAGGACATAGTCGGCTCAACCCGAATAGATTCCACAGAGTGTGAACGGTTAAATTTGGGATTACAGTATATGAAAATGTAGTGACGCGATTGGCCTGTGAAACACCCGGAGGTTGGACAAAGTTCGAAGGAATAAGAGTAGGAGTGCCCGTCCCTTACTTGACTCCGTCGCGTGACAGTAGTAACATGCCAGAAATAAATCGACCGAAGACTATCACTGGAGTATTTTCTGCTCGTGATTCACATCCTCTATCATATTTCTACTTCTTCTCACTTCCGTCCCCAGCTGACCTCTGTCTACAGGAAACCGCAGACTTGTAACAAGCGCCACCTGGCGCCAGGGGCTACATTACCCACCACGTGTACCGGCTACTAGTCTCCGCTAGTCTCCACCAGACTAACGACGCGTGTTCAAAAAAAAGTAAAATTTAGCCAATAGGGAGAATAATTGACATGGGGAGTTTAGCCACCGTAGAGTTCATTTGCCCACGCAGACTGACTGACTCACTGACTCTCCTAGCTATTTACCTTTTTTTTACCGAATTCTACGATTACAGACATGTAAAAGGAGAGGAGTAAAGAACGATTGCGAGTATTTGGAAACAAAAAGATATTTAAGTTTAAGTTATAATCTTCGGGTTTCTCTAATAGAACCCACTTTGAACAACCACTGGCACCCTTGGCGTCGAAGGAAAGTTCGCACAAGATGCACGCTACAGGAAAACCTCGCCCACGTGCAGACGGATGAAGGACACAGAACAGTGGGTGGCTGAAATAAGCACCGGTACCAGGCCTTACACCGGTATCGTCCCACATATTCATAGAATTCTGCCCGGAACATGTTCACTCAGCTGTCTTTAATGACTAAAATGTGTGACCAGCCTTCTCAGAAATATTTAGAGTAGGAGGCTGCTGACTAAAAGTAGCAGGCGAGCCACGAAGTGGCTCAAAGCGAGCCACGAAGTGGCTCGCGGGGGGAGGGTACGGGAGGGGGCTCTCCCCCTCCCGTTGGGGGGGTCTGGGGGGCCTCCCCCATGAGAAATTTTGAAATATAGACCTCTGAATATGGCTTTTGGTGCATTTTCAGTGCAACTTTTACCATTGATTGATGTACTAATAATTTTGAGGTATTACAGCAAAATTTGTAGCTTAAACGAAATCAGGTGTATTGTTTTCATTCATGACATGTTTTGATGTCACATGTGTTTTACAAATCAATCATCCGTTGGGAGGGTCCGGGGTTCTCCCCCGGAGAAAATTGTAAAATTTACACCCCTAAACAGTTTTTTTTTTGGTACATTCTTGGCAATTTTTATGGCCATTTTATAACTTAAAAATTTACCACTGATACACAAATAATTCTGGAAAAAAAATCAGCTGCAGCATAAAGTGCGCACCCCCGATTTGGGCTTCATCGCAAGCCCCTTCATGCCAGCTGAGATAGTCAACAGAAAAACCTGAATAAAGTGCGCACCCCCTTTTCAGGAGTTTTTCCGGCGCCGCACCCCGCGAATTCCCCATATTTGATTGCACGGCACTCTTTGATGAAGTCCCAATGTTTTTCTTTTGTCATACCAAATCGCCGGCCACGGAATTTTCGGCAAAACGTCACCATAATTTGATGGTATACATCGTTATTTTGCAGTTAAAAATTCACACCAAACTGACATGTAGTGGCTCAGCGCTGAGAATCTCTTGAGCGGATTTGTATCGTATCGAAGGACCAGACATGGAACGGTTTGATTTCTACTTGGCTATTCAAAGATGAACTTGTAAAATACATTTTCAAAAATAATCGTTCGTGTCCCGGCATTTATTTCCTGAAATACGGCGCTGAATTTACACAATACGCACCGCCTGCCGACGTGCGTGCCGCCGGGGTCACAGGTCATATGCAAATATTGCATAACGTGACCGCGATACGCGCCTCCGATTGGTCGATGCTTCACCGCGCAGTGCGGGCGGTAATTCACAAAGTGTGGCGTCGGGCGTGTAAACAATTTTCTTTGCTTCAAAATACGCGCCAAAAATGCTGTTTCCACTAATACATAACAATATTCTAGTAAAGAAATGCACAATTCAAAGAATCTTGGGGAAAGTAGATATTTCTTTGCGGATTTATGGAGTAATTTGCGTAATTTTGACGCCCAACCAACCCGGAAGTTTAGTCGTGCCGATTTCAGCGTGGGTTTGAAATCACGTAGTAACAAGAAACAAAACTACCGCTAAAGAAAATCCTGTAACATTTCAGATCCCAGTGATTATGTTTTTTTATCAAAATATTTGTGGATTCGCACGATGTACCGGCGTTTCAGCCGTATGCTTCCTCAGGAATTCTTGTCGCGTTAGCGGCGTGGGGTCATCATGCACGGCCCGCCGCGGCGTTCTGGCTTCTGCACGCTAAAATTTTTGTCGGGCGGTACGACACAGCCAGCGTTCATCGCAATTCGGTGTCTCATAATATTATTTTTCATATCAATTTAACAATAATACCTTTTAATGCTCAACAATATACGCAATGTCTGAAGTTTATCAAAAGAAATGAGTCGGTGGTGCTGGTAAATGTAAGGAGACTACAATATTTTTTTCTTAAAATTTACACGAAAGTAGCCGGCGCTAAAATTTGAGTAGGCGGCGATTTTCGCCGGTAGCCGGCTTGTTTTGAGAAGGCTGGTGACTGAGAAGGCGGGCATCTGCATCAAAAGTTGGACTGCTTGTATGTGGCACACGCCCAATTTCCTTTACCTGGAATGTGTGACTGAGCAAGCGGGCATCTGCATCAAAAGTTGCATGTGGCTCACGCCCAATTTCCTTTTGCCCGCATGCAATAAGAGTTCTGACTGCGGCAACTGATGATATGTGGCACACGTCCAATCTCCTTTTGCTCTCTTGCAATAAGAATTTTGAAGCAACTGACCTTTCTAAAGACACTACGTTAACAACATAGCGTAATAGGGAGCCCGCGATATATAGATAGCTTAGTCTTAAAAGAAGGGAACGGTATGTTGATGAAATAACACCGAGGGCGAGGGGTTGTGCCACGTACGTAGCCTGTCCAAACAGCCGCCCTTTCAAGGGAAACACCCTGATCATTGTTTACCTGTTGGGTACCGTTACCTGACGTCACAGTCTAGGTAACCTTACTTGCGGTGAGAGATTCCCCTTTGTCGCTACAGGTGTGGTGGAAAAAAATCAATCACCTTCACAAACTCGTGCTTCATACTCCCAGGCGCCTACTTAGATCCTCAGATCTTTTAGCTTAAGAAAATGTTCGTCGAAAATCCGTTATTTAAAAAGGCGACGTGGAAAGCCTGATACAACATCAATGGCAAACTTAGAAGCTGTACAACACACGTTTTGTACTTGCTACCGCGTGTTTAAGGTTTAAGATACTAATCTTATGAACAAACGGAAACACCCACTCATGATCCCCAAAGTCAACTGTTATCCTTTCAATAACGTGTCCATGAACGGTGTTTATAGGACTCTTCAGTGTGTGTGAGTGCTGTGTCATCGTCTGCTAATGTTTCCGGTTTGTTTAATAAAAACGTTACCACGATTTCCTATATATAGTTCTTTTGTTGTAAATCTGTCGGATTAACGTCAGCGCCCCAGCGCCCCGGAAAGTCTGAAGCACTTCCTTTGTTATCCGTAAAATGTACAACGGTTTCACGATAATCCGTCTGAAAAACGTGACATTCAACATATTTTCATCATGAGATATTTTGACGAAGCTGATGATATTTTGAAAAGACTTATCAGAATTTTTGAAATTGTAAATTTCTGGTTGAAGCTTTGTGGTCTAAGCTAAATATAGAGGCGATATGTTTGTTCTACGTACCTACCTACTACCTACCTAGTCCGACCAGGTCGTCTGGGGGACAAGGCAGAGTTTTCCTTTGTTCAGACTTTACAAAACGTTGTGTCAGCTCGAAATTAAGCTTCCGTGATGTACGAAGCCCAGACCTTTTGTTTGAAACACGTAGCAACTTGTCTTTACGAACTGAAGCGAATGCCTTCATCTTTCATCACCGTCTTGGCTGCGCCTCCCCAGTGTTTCGCGTCCTTTCACCCGCCCTCCTTATTTGGGCATTCTCGCCATTACTCGTCATTCCGGAAAATACCGAGAACGTTATATCAGACCTGTCGTATCCGCTAGATCTCGGAATGTCGTAATTCTCTCCATATAAGGAAGGTGTAATTGTTGCCAAAACGTGAGAGATAGATTAGTGGTATATGGTTGTGGTTTAATCCCCGCAGCTGTTATGTCTCCAGCACTCGCACCCAACCGTGAACTTGAACCCCCATTCAGGAAGCTCATACTGTATAAATACAGCGTCAGCTAGACTGGCGGATCAGAGAAGCATTCGGCAGCGTTCCGAGTCGTCAGCCTGCTACTGTTACACGTCCTCTTGCAGTTTCACGCCGTTTGCAGTCACCGAAGAGCCAACATGGACCCACAAGCTACGGCTTTAGCTTTCTTGGTGGTGTTCGCCGGAGTGCTGGACCTTGCTCGCTGTCTGTACATCCCGAGAGGCAGGGGAAAGGCCGAGGCACTGCCGCCCATGTCCTATTCTGTCGACGACGAGAGAGGCGTGGCGTTTGGGGATGACATGTTGAGACCAGATCTAGAGGTATGAAAGGTTTTCATCTCAAGTATAGATGAATATGAATCATGTAGTACAGGTGGTCTGTGGGGGACGAAAATTCTTGCTACTACTAGTATTTGCACTTGTCGTGTTGAAGTAAAGGTGCGTACAAATATTGTGTCCTTCAGAACGGCCTTTGTTACATATGTCACAAGGCCGACTTGTTTCCAGGGGCTCGGATTTTAGTACATTGTATCGCTTTCAGGGTCTGTCATGACCTAATGGTGTCCGCATAGTTTTCTTTCAGTGTGGGAATCAATGCTGTGCTATGTTTTGAAAGCTAGTCTGTTTGCGTATTTCAGTTTAAACACGTGCTAAAATATCGTGGGTATGTTTTTACAGACGCCAAGTTGGGGAACTGGAAAAGTAGACTTAATTTAGATAGAAACAGGTCCAAGCACAAGTCCAAATGTCTGTTATAAAAGAGCCTTTTCTGTTCTTTCACTGTAGAGGTACCTTAGTGGTACTACTGTTTACGGTACAAATACTGTTGTAGAAGGGATTTTTAACCAACGTTGATATGCACATGCCTTCGGTGTTTTTCGTTTTACTAAAGCGCTTTTCGCCACTTCTATCGCAGGTTGAGGACAAGTTCGGCCGTCCCTGCCCTTCCTGTCCTTCAGCAGTAGACGTCGAGGCTCTCGCTAAGTTCAAGAGCGTGGTTGCCGCACAGCTGTCTGACATCTCCGTCCGCATGTACGACTTGTTGGCACAGGTACGCACCAAACACTGGACCTCAGTTTTTTTGTTGTATTTTGGACTGTATGTATATGCGATAGTCAAGTACCCGTGTTGTTTCTGTAACGATAACGGTTGCAAGAATCCTTGACACCGGAGATCGCTTTGGAGACAAAAAGACACTTATGGTGCGGGGGTCACGGTTCTAAGAAAATAAGGATTCCAGTGCGCCACTGACTAAAATAACTTCTAACCCTTTTCAAAAGGACAAAACACTCGTATTACATCAACAGTTGCAAATAAATGCCACCATAAGAGTTGTCAATAACAGTGGTTGAATACTACTATCGCAGATTATTTTTGGTCGTAAGAGGCCCGTGGGAACAGTGGGCATGTAGTTGGAAACCCGCCAAAACAAATAGCTATACTTCCATACTTTAACGTTATCTCCATCATTCTTACGTCCTCGCTACCATTAACCACGTTCCTATCCAAGCTTCATCAAATCTCGGCAAATACTGTTGAACGTTCAAGTGGTGTCAGAGAGTGGAGACTTTGTCCCATTCAAACCTGCGGACAAACATTTCCAACTCTTTGAAGTGTAGAATGTACGGGAGTATATTTGTTCAATTACCGTTATTTTGAGACCTTGGGCTAACCTTTCAGCTACAGAAAGTCTCTCGGAAGACAAAAATACACGAACTGTTTACAAAGTTTACAATGTTGTGAATGACAATTTTGCGTGCATCTGAGCAAGTGTTTGGACACTTCTGGTGCGCCTATGTTACTGTTTGGTGATGTTTTTGCGCTTCTCGTTCACAGGTTGACAATTTTGAGATGGCCATGGAGGCACGTCAGATGGAAATGGAAGCGAGGCTGGACGTTCAGCAGCGCCAGCTTGAGGAACTTCAGCAAATTGCACGCACCGACGAGTTGAACAGAACAGAGAAGAAACATCATAAGCACAGAAAAGGGCCGAGGATAATTTTCCCTCGCACACCTTAGGAAGCAATGCCTCTTTTGATAGATGTCATTTCGTGGACATATGCTTTTAATTATTGCCTTTCGGTGCGATACAGGGAATACATTGAGTGTTGTCATTGTTTATGGAAACGATGCATATAAGTTATAACAGAATTAAGATTAAGTTATCTGTGATTTTTGAAGAAATTTATTTATTTGTTTGTTGTTGATTAAGTAGTCGAAGGACAAAGATGTGCTTATGATTCCTGACAGACTTAATGAACTTTATTGACAATTGTAGCTACTTATAATTACTTGAAGTGAATTTCGTTTACATATTGAACTTGTGGAATATAGTGCAGCTAACAATAGAAAGACAGCTGTTAGTTTAGTGAATACCATTTTGTTCGCGAAAAAAAGTTTTGTAAATACCCATAACAAGCCGCTTATTCTATGGATGTACGGAGAGTTGGAATTTCGTTTGGTAAGTGGTGTACCCCATTGTCGTAATGGGCATAAAGGCAGATTAAATGTCACAATCTATCTCTTTCGAGACTCTTGCTTCTTTTTGACTCTATGATAATTGTAGAGCTAGCATTTCAAGATACTGACAAAATTTTAATTTTTCAGTGCATGAGGGGCAGGGGTCGTAGCAAATGATAAAAACGTCTACAATAGAGAGATGCGTTACTTATTGTCCCTCTAAATTAGAATTTAGAACTAGAATTTATATGTCCGGAGAGGAGAACGTTTTTATTGACTGATAATCGTAAGCATTCACATATGAAGAATAAACTACACGAGTGAAATCCGCCGCACTCAGATGACGTGACGTTCAAATCGATGGCTGCTCCCGGAGCACGCGTGTCACGATCTCTATGACAACATTCACACGACATGACCCGAGATATCGATTGCCATTGACGTCACGAGCGCCGATACACAATCAGTGGTCCGCCTCCGGCGTGTAACCTGATATGCCCGGTCTACTCGTAAACAGATCTGAGATAGCAAGCACAGACTGTTGTGCTAATATCTATTTTGGCACTGTTCGCGTGCAAGATTTGTTTTGGTCACCTATAATTTGAAGGATATCATTTTCTCTTCTTCATTTTTGATCCTTATCTTGCTCTTCGTTTATTTTTCTGTCTTCCGGCCCAATCGCGTCCACTTTCGCTCCTTCTTTAATATTCTTTTGTTACTTTCACTTTCTATGCTATGTGTTAAATCAACAGCAAACTTTTCACGTATTGTCCGACAGAACGAATTATTTTCTGTTACATGTTAAACGTTAATTACAAAAACCAGGGAGGTTCTCTCTAAACTCCTTGCAAAAATTCACCTGTTTTATTTGTATACCCAATTATATACCCAATCGTCCCAATGAGGTTCTATCCCTCTTATGTTACAGGTAAAGGTTTATAAATCTATTCTATCGATTTTCTTTCTTTAGTTGATGCCAAAATCACTATGTATCCCTAAAACAAGAATTATATCCGCGAAATCTTTGAGTAAATGTTTGACAACCACGGTGCCCTGTGCACGAGATGTCGCCAGAGCCGCCGGTCCCGTGATGACGTAATTTGCATGCCAAGATGGCGGCGGCGGAAGCAGAGGACGGTCAGCTGAGCCCAAGAGCCAGCCTCTCACACGGGAAGCCTCTTCACCCAGGCACGGCCAATCGGGTAAGACATCCTAGCCCTCATTTGCACTTCTTACAAACCAGGGAACGTTCACGTTTCTCTCCTGCCGGTCTGCGATCGCCCGGTGAGCACTGCGGAGAGCTATAAGGTAGGGGTCACCTTTCCGAGTCGAGCTGTAAAGTTGGATCTGAATTTTGCAGCCGACATGTTTGACTTTTGTCGAGAGGGACTCTAGCTCGCCACCATGCTTTGTGTGTCCCCCAGCTGTGACGGCATTCCTTATTCGGAGTGTCCACAGTTCTGTGCCACCTATTCAAACTGATCGACCACCATCTCCCGGTATACAGCTCACCAATTTGTACTTTTAACCTTCAAAATGTATATCGCGTTAGGCTATAGTTATTTCGTGCGTTTGGGGATTTTGCCAAACACGATGTCGGCAGCTGAACCACGCGGCATGAAGCTCCCATATGCCACCATTCATCGCGCCCTCCTTTGTATGTGTGGCGCAATCACGACCGTCCGGTCATGACGTTTTACAAGAGCGACCTAGATGGATGTTTCCCTGGATGTTTTATGTTGTACATGGGGCCGGTGCAATGTGACCTTCTCAGCTGTGCGACAGTGTTGATTTCATTCACAACCGGGCATTACAAAATACATGTACATATGAAACAAAGCGTGTGGACGTTAAGCTCGCTTACCAGTTTCCTATGGCATCTACAGATCAGATATCTTGTGTGATGGACTGATGGTGGAACACCAAACAATGCCACATGGCTAACTTGTCTTATCAAGTTTTAAATAATTGTTAATCGAAGTGTAAACAACAGGATTAGGGTTAGAATGTTTGAAAGAGTTTTAGCTAGGGTTGTGCAATTATAGGTCAGCTTTTATTGTTATAAACACCCCCTGGGCTGGAAATACTTTCACTGCTTAGCATTCCTAGCAGGGTTGTCTGCACTAGTTTTATACAACCATGGGAAATATTTTTAGAACATTCAAAACATAACTACATAAAGCAACAGTCTGTACCAATCAGGCCAATGGTGCAGTTTTTTTTCAGTACTTCCTGAAACATTTGACAGTTTGGTGATTTTTGGTGGCACCTCGAGGGCAGAGCCTGCTTTATTTCTATGGTTATTGACTTATGTACGAAGAGTTGTCGTTGACATAAACTTGGAACTCATTGGTATCAGTTGGGGTCAGATGCTGGGCCTGGGGCTGTTCGCTATGCGCACATATCAGGTGTAGTACTGCTACATGTAGGTACAGGTAAGTTGCATGTAGGTTAGGAGTGGTGGAGACAGTGTCTTATGCAATAGTCATAGTGCATGTATTAATAAAATTGCAAAAAAATTCCAATAAAAAGTTTCATTTATGACATAACGATACATAATGATGATGAAATTTTGAAAATTTGAGTTCTGATGAGTTTTCTTTACCAACTTAGTAGAAGAATCACCTTAATGACAGGTATCTACATAGTTAATTTAAGTTTCCCCTAACAGGTCCTTCCTGATTCAGGGTCTTCTACATGTAGCTATGTGGCTGTGTGAACAGACTTTCACAGCTGCTTTCTCAGCTGCCCGGTGCTATTGTTGAGGATAGACCAGCACCAGGCAACAGAGTCAAAGCTGTTGCTCACAGTTTGGTAAGGCACAAAGCCCTATGAACTTTGTCTCAAACCTTTCTGAGTCAAACATTAGAACAGATTAAAGAATGTCCACCCAGCTTTGTGTAACCTGTCCGAAATCCTATTTGGATGGCATTTACCGTGTTAGATATGTAAATTTGCAGTCTTCTCATGCCGTGAAACCTCTTCAATCAAATCTAAAGTTGATTGCACCAAGTGGCGTGGGTGTGCTTCGTTCTTCCAAACTAGTCATCTGTTTTATTGATGTAATACATATGTAAGTATACATGGAGGTTTAGTACATGGGTCTTTTTATATAGACAAATAGTGAGGCAACATTGCACTATTGGCCAATAGAAAAAACAAGCATGCTTCCCCTAAATACTTATAGATTTATTATTCAGAAGATGACTGCTTTACCTATAGCTCGAGGTAATGCACAATATCACATTTGACATTTTATACAAATGATGTGTCAAAAGCCATACATGCACAGCTTCAAAGCTATAATGTCCCCATCTATGTGTTAGTACTTGAGAATGCTCTTGGTTGCACGTATCACACCAGCAACAAATGTTTCCCATAGCATGTCCAAGGTCAAACTAAGAGTGTAATCCATCTTTGCAGGACTTCAACAAGAACCAGAGAAATGCATATTTAACCATGAGTCATCCTAACTAAAATTGTCAATCCCACACGACGTCACCCTCTTCACATTTCAATCACTACACCTAACAAAGCCTAGTTGTGTATACATGTAACAGGACATTTCAGGAGTACATCACTTGATGACAATCACAAGTCAGCACACTTGACAAGGTTGTTGTATGCACTATAACATACCATGAGATATGATACTTACAGGAGGACTTAGGCTTGAGCTACACTTTGATATCAAGATAAAAGACCAGTGCTGTAGGTAATTGGTACCAAAATTATAATAAACTGCTACATTTGGAGATGGGATTTGATATAATAGTGTCTTTCAGACTTGCACCATAGCATGCCAGCTGCTGCGTGTAGTTTTTCTTCGATTTTCTTTGTGAGCATCTGGTAAATTGGTGATTATGTGACTCATCATAAGTATTTGTTGCTCAACAGACACTACCAACAGTGTGCAACTACATCTATTTAAAGATTGAATTTGGGGTTGAACATATATGTACCATATATGTCCTTGTAAGGTAGAGTAGAACTAGAGGGCTGGTTGTTTTACTACTGGACGTTTAGAGACTAGAGTCCTGGAAGCCACCACTTAGCCAAACTGGGTAACTGGCTTTCATTTCTTAGAAAGTTTTCAACACATTACTTTGTATTATAGTACTCTGTCAAAAACCCACCTGTATTTTCTTCATAATGCATATTTACTTCTGAGTCATTATAATGGTTTCATTATGTATCTCAAGTGTCAACCATGCTACAATTGGAATCTTCATTCTTGTAGCATATCTTGGTCCTCCATCTTTAACATTTTTATAACCAATATTTTCATTCTTTTGCACAATTCACACATTTCTGTTGATTTCTTTGTTATTTTGGTGATAGTTTATTTTGTAAAAAATTATGATGGCATCTTTCCTCAGGGTAAAAAAATATTGCAAGTACAAATATGTTGTGCACCTTTGCTGTACAGTATGTAATTGACTTCAATGGTATACATTTTCCTCTGTATTCTTATTCATGTACTATAATGCAATGCCTTTTTGTTAGACATCAAATTAACACTAGAGCTCATATGTGAAAGTATTGATTGGTTTATAATCATATGTATTTGTCTTGTTAGTTTCATTCTACTTCTTTCTTGCATATTTATGAATAGCATTTTCTGTCCTTTCTTCATGACACAAGGCATCATTTTTATTCCAGACTATTCCTCTAACCCCCCTCCCTCCTCCGCTGTGTTCTGTGTATTTGTGCATAGCCTACACTCCAGGCTTATGCGGATGAAGCCATTCTGTTAGACGAAGACGTAGACTACGCCTCCAAGGTGGCTGACAAGCGCACCCTGCCCACCGTGGTAGTGCAGGACATGTCGGGAGAAATGGAGCTGCTGCCCATGAAGTCCGCCATGTCCAGCCGCCGCCCGCGCTCTCCCTCCACATACATCCCCGATGACCCTGACTTTGTCCCCCCTCCCAGCGGCAAGCGGAGGATGTCTCGGGATGTAACGCCGCGGCGAAAGGTGTTCTCCTGCATGATCTGCCTGACGATGATTACAAATGCCTGCTAACTCCAGTAACTGTCCTCATGTGCAAGGCTTCAATTATTTTCTATTGAGTGCTATACTATAGTCCTTGCCTGCTTTACCACATGTACACATATAAATTGACGTGCAAATTTTTAGACTCTTAAAAAAGGAAAAGCTAGATGTGTTCCGTAATCTTTGCACTGCCAGATGCATTGCTGAAAATGCTTGCATTTAGACTGGTATGTCTTGTGGTTGGTTTTCTATGTTGTTACTGTCACTATTGCTGTTTTATCATGCTTCCTCTATGTACATTTAAGTGTGCTTTAGGGTTCATCTTGACCTTGAAGTATCATAATATCATAACTTTTTTTCCAGTGTCTTCTTATGTGTACTTTTGTTGTTTTATTGTTACATTCTTGTCTATGACTTCTGTTTGGCTTATTTTTGGAAGTGCCTATTTTTTTATTTTCTTTCACCATCATACAAGTCTCAGGTCCAGCCATTGTCCAATGGTGCCCTTCCCCAGGTAAATAGTACCATCATCTCATTTTAGAGCTCTCAAAAACACAAAGGACATTTTGAAGCCCATCTTTTGCAGATGTAGTGGACGTTGTTGAAATCACTACAACTTAAAAAGTACAAGTGGCTTTTTGGGCAATATGGATTGCCGGAAAAGTGGTTTTGAATCATAGTACATGTACGTATGAAGTCAGAAAGAGCAGTTATACTTCATTTATGAGTGACCTGTTTTCAAGATAAGGTGAGGGACGTTAGCTATTGATGACAGTTTCAGCCTTGTTGCTTGGAAACTGTTTGATGAAGCCAAACAGTATTTGTATTGAATCAATTTGTGTAAACAGTTTCCAATATTTACACGCTGGTTAGGTGGCATCATGTAAAAAGAGAGGTACATAAAATGGTTTGCTCACCTGTCTTCAGTGACTGTCATAAAAGTTCTTCTAGGAGTTAGATGCATGCGTGCATTGGATTTGGCAGGTGTTAAAGAAGAGTTAATGGGTTGTACAACCAGCATCTGTGACTGTGAAAAAATCCATCTCTAGAGGTGAGATATGCTTGTGACTTGGTTTGTGTGAGCAGAGATAATGGGTTGTGTAACCATCTTCAGTGACCATCATGGAAACCACTCCAAAGGTTACGTGCATCCATACCATTCGGCTTGTGTGAAGAGAGATATAACTGTGTGATTGTCTTCAACGACTGTCATAAAGTCATGGACCATCATAAAAAACACTTCCAGACTGAGAGGATATGTGCATGCATCATATGTGCATGCATCATATGTGCATGCTGTTGTTAATTGTTAAAGAGAGGTCGAGTGCCTTGTGACCATCTTCAATGACCGACGTAAAACCACCTTTAGACCCTTAGAGGTATCATATCATTATGCCCTATATCTGGGGAAGCTGGTGACCCATTACAGGAACATGTGGGTAGTGAATTGATTGTTGTTAATGGTTTCCTAAGTCATTTACATGTTGTAAGATGAAGGTTACTAAAATCCTTTGTAGACCTATATTAACTTGTGCTTGACAACCATCCAACAGCATTGTGACTTGTGGAGAAATGATTCTAAAAAACAAAGGAAGGATCATGGATAATGATGTTAAATTAGAAAAAAAATGGTGTCAGGTATTTAAAAAAAGAAGTCTGTGCAATAAATTAAGTTTGATGACAAAATAACGCAGACTGACCAAATAGTATGCATGAACTGTTTTTCGGAGAGAATTTTTCCTACAACATTTTCACTCCTCTCCTGGAATACTCCCTGTTTTGTTCCTAAACTCAATCAATGTGACATTTCTACAACAATGACTCATGAACACACAAAGTGTAATACATGGACTTCAGCTGCACTTACGCTTTGATTGAAGGTAGATTAGATCATACAAATGTACAATGTAGTCTCCTACATGTGACAGGGAAGGGACTGCCTGGTTTACCTTAAGGCCATTCAGAGAATGCAAAAAAATAGGAGACTCTCAAAAAAGTAACATTATTTACCAACAAGTAGACTAATGATTCCCCTCCCCTTTACTACATTCCTTTCTGGATCATTCTATTTAGTATCAACAGAAGGGAAGTTATTTTTCTTGGAAAGTGGTCTGCATGAGTTAGACTAGTACATGTACAATGTAGGTGACTCTCCTATGTACATGTAAGGTGCATTTTTTACATGTAACAGGCAGTTGGAATCCTATGTTTCCTTCTTCAAAACATGAAGCCTGTCGCATTATCAATTTTATAAATTAAATGCATATAAAATGTTTGGAGTCCACCTACATGTACATTTAGAGTGTGCCTAGATAAATAATCACCTGACAGGTGGACTTTATACATCAGGCCATTGTCAAAAGGCACAAACAGCAAGAGAAGTGGGAGTTGAATTGTTGAATGTTCACCATGGTGAGATTGAGACAGTTATCAGCAAGACATAAAGCCTTCCTTTCACTATTCGCAGCCGTTAACATCTGTCAGAAGAGGTGAGGATTGTAAAAATGGCTGACCTTCCTCTAGCACAAGACAAACAACTGGTCCAAAGGCTTCAGGAAGTCTTCAAAGTTTTACGTCGCCATGACCTTCAGGAGTTACAGGCACTGCTTCTTAAAGAGGACAGGCCAGACTTGAACTACCTTGTATACCTACCTGATTTCGGTGACAAAAAGGTGTACAGTCCATTGCTGTTTGCATGTGGACTCAATTCACCAGAACTTGTGGGAGCACTGGTAAATGCAGGGGCAAAGGTCAACATCACAGTTAGAGGGTATTCTCCTCTGTCACATGCAATAACTGATGGGAATATTGCTTTAGTGGAGAAACTCCTGCAGTGTGGAGCCTGTCCTGTTGACAAGGATACCTGGGGTGGAAAGTCGGACCTGTCTCGAGCCATGGAACTGAAGCACGACACTCCGGCAGACAGGCGGACCAGACAGGGCATTGTTGCGCTGTTGTGTGAAGCTGGTGTTGATGTGAATGACCCGAGATTCGCTAAGCCGCCTGTACTGCATGTTGCTGTGAGAGAAAATGACCTTGCCGTCTGCAAGATTCTCCTAGATTCAGGAGCAGACAAAACTGCACTAGACAGCACTGAAAATGGCAACACACCGTTACATATTGCTGTCAGTAGGCAGAAGCCTTCGGTAGAGATGGTGGAACTTCTATGCCATCAGGACACTTTGAATGTTTTCAACAAGGCTGGCTTTACACCTTTACATCTGGCTACTGACAGGGGTGACCTGAAGGTGGTACATACCCTTGTCCAAGAAGGGGCTAACATCAATGTCCAGGCACTGGTCACTAAGTTGACCCCACTAGATATCGCTCGGCACAAGCACCGGCATTACAAGCAACAGCACGTCAAGCACCAAACTGTTACGGATTTCCAAGGGGTTGTGGATTTTCTCAGCGCATGTGGGCAGAGCAGGATGGAACAGAAGGACAAACAACCTGCCCTGGTACGAGGAAGAACAGCACCACCTGAGGAAGACAAGTCTCAGCTCAAGGTAAAGAATCTGGGGTTGCAAGAGAAGCTGCGAAGTCAAGAAGAACACCACAAACAGGAAATTTCACAGCTCAGAAGTCAGTTGAAGGCACGGGAACAAGAGGGGGAAGAACTGAAAAAGCGAATCAGAACACTGGAATGTCGTCTGGCAAAACAGGAAGAACAGTATCAGGATAAGTTGTACCCAGGGGGTTGCCCCATGGCCATGTCTGAGAAGCACAGGAAACTGTTGATCTTGAACCACAGCACTTTTCTTTGCGACCTGCACATCAGCATTGTCATACCAGCCCTGAGGGAGAAGGGGGTCCTGACCCAAGACATGGAGGAAGACATCCGCTCTTGCAGGATCCAGAATGACATGAACAGGAAGTTGTTGGACATTCTGCCCACACGAGGAGAAGCAGCGTTCTATGTTTTCCGCCAGGCACTGAGAGAGGACCCTGGGAGTGAACACCTGGCTGTGCTACTGGATGAGGAAGAAAGTAATTTGTCTGACTAGGAAGACCTGTAAAGCTATTTGGGTAATTTTGATAAATTAATTTGAAACCTGTTTAGAAAAAAAAAGGATAAAACTTGTCTACCAGCTACAGAAAGAATAAGGATACTTTTAACTTTCACTGAAAAAAAACTCAATTAGATTTACCAGTAGGGCTGTTCCAAGCAAGCAGCAATTTTTTACCATAGGCCATCACCTTAGTGGATGGGTCGCGAGAAGTTGCGCAATGTCTAACCGCACGATACGCAATGCCAAGCCAGGCCTCGAAATTAACATGTGAATGGCGGATGGGGCGCAAGAAGTTGCGCAATGTCTTACTGCACGTTACGCAATGCCAAGCCAGGCCTCGAAATTAACATTGTCCCGATGTCAAAATGACGCTAAATTTCAGCTCGGGACAATTCAAATTACGTTTCGGCAATTTCGGGGCAATTGGACAATTCTGACGTCCACGTCATTTAGGAACGCGATCTATCCGTGGGAAGCAAAGGGAAGCAACACTGTCTATTTTTCAGGTCTTTCAATTCACTCTTCTTAGCATTGCTACAATTCAAGCAAGGTGAGCAAGTCATTAATAGTGCACATCCATGCCACCCAACCAGCTATTCCCATTTTGGCCTATGGCCAGCTTTTTTAAAAAGGTTTCTTGTTTGGGTTGTATATACCAGAGCTGTTAATGAGAAAATTGCCTCTAATGCATTGTATCCACCTGTCTTGGTCGGTGTTTTTCAGTATTTGGCTGTATTCTGTAATCCTTGCCCCAAGAGTGTTCTAGACTACCTAACATGTATGGTAGATAATGCAGAAGGCTGTAGATTACAATATATAATCCTCTTTCTCCAACACTGGGCTCTGTATGACCTTGCTCAATGACACTTCTCTTCTACATGGACATTTAACCTACAGGGAGACAAGCTAATGACCTCGTGCTCATTGCCCATTGTAAGTTAATTTATTGCCTAGACTGATAAAGTATATGTACACGTACACATATGTAGGGCATGGGACACAACTCAAATGCCAGAGCAATTCGCCACTACCAAATAAAACTAGATGTAGTTCATAGAAAGTGCCTCTCCAAATAAATCCTCCCGATGATAGCTATAGTTGACCTGCTTGATAACCCACATTTATGACAGAAGTTTCTGGGAAGTTTGCTGTACTGTGGTCATTTTTATGAGAAGTTATATTTTGTCAGATACATACAAGTTTATATCGCACTTAATGTTTAAGCTGAACTGTGAATACAGCTTTTGCCCAGAACAATACGTACTTGAGATAGTGTTGCAAATCTTGTAGATACAATGTATGTCATCAAGTATAGATAAGAACGAACCGTTGCTCCCCAACAGATTATTACACATGTGCCAACTGATTGCAAGCTGCACACTGATAGGTGTATGGTCACCTGACTTCCCATAGTTCCCTGCTTCCCAGGCTGGACAAAGTGTTTTGGAAGGTCACTCCTTCAAGGTCGTGTCTTGAGAGAACAGGGGGCTGTTTCAGCAGAGAACTTTACTACAAAAAGTTATAGAGAGAACGTTAATGTAAAAGATGGAGCTTACAGGAAATAACGTGCCGGTTAATATGAACGTTTACCGGAGAGAATCTGTCCGTTTGTCGTACGTAGAGGCAACACACGGGCCACAAGCAGCAGCAGAGGTCTGGCAAGGACAGCCTGTGAGGAAGCAGGTAACGGCAAAGTAGTCTTGAAGTTGAATGTAGTTAACTGTGACATACTGTGTACCAATACATCAACAGTGTTGTTCGGCTTATGTGTGTACGTCTCTTGACTGTTTTATCTGCTGATAGTTGAAAAGATTCTGTACTGTGTTAGGTTATGTACAATGTCTGTACATATGGTACCACATATGGTGTAATCTTGCTTGTTTTTAACAACTATGTAGTCCATTGTTCATATGTAGGACAGGCATTTATTACCTGGTAGGCTTAAGCAAACACTCTAACAATCAGCACCATATGAACTTTACACCCTTTTTCTGGGGGGTCTAAATCAATCTCAATTTTGGAACAAAGCTAGAGATAAGGAAAGCTATGAAGTGGTATGGCTACCAGTATAGGTTTTAGTCAGGAAGAATCAAGACAGTGTACATGTACTCATCATTACGAATAGGGTTAGGGTCAGGGTTAGGGTTAGGGTTAGGGGGATGCTGCTCCAGATGCTCAGAATGTGCTTCATGTCCCAGACACCAGGCTTCTGCATTCTCTTATGCATGTTTGTTTGTACACTGTTCATCTAGCAGCAGCATCCCCAATTTTATTCAGTATGTATATACATGTAAGCAAACCACCTTTTTTCAATACTTGCCCTGTTAATGCCCTTCATGTCACAAAGCTACTGTGTTACTGACAAAGAGGAGGTGTAGAAGATGTGCTTTTGCCCTTTGATATTACAAATATGTATGAATATGAATCTGCCTATTCTAGTCCAGCAAGTGGCTTATTAAGGCTGCCTGCACGATCAAAGGAGTGGCTCATATTGCAATGATGTCTTACTGTGCGCTCATTACAATACTTAAAATTAAAAAAGACGTTAAGGTATGTAAATATATGTTTAAGGAATAGAAACACATTCTTTAAGAAAACAGAGGAACAGGAACCAATCCTTCAAAGGAATATTGAATAGTCTGGTTTTCTGTATGCGCTCCTCTAAAGGCTTATTGCCATATGAACACATCTAGGCAGCGCATTCCAGGTGCTGGGAAACAGAGAGGATCTGCCTGGAGCTCTCAGCAATAGGGCCCTCATTATCGTGCTAAAAGAATCCCTATTGAGCAGCCCGGCATTACTCCTGGATCAATACTGAAGGAGATTGACAAGATAATCGCTGTCGTATATCGTGACGATGGCCTTTACAGAAAAAGTGCCAGCCCCAAAGCGCAAGTCTCGTCCCAGTAAGAGGAGAATGAGTCTGAGTGAGAGATTGAGCCGTGGATCTTACCCTCTGTTTTCTTTCTCTCCCTCTTCCTTTTACACCCGCCAGCAAATCAGCTTCATGGACGAGCGCCGCGGAAAGACGCCGCCCAAACGGTCATCGCGGGGACGCAGATCTGTGTCGCAGTCTTCAACAGATAGCTACAGCTCAGGTGAGGTCCAGGCTGTTTCTAAAATTTATCTATATAGACACTGTGTTGTGAGAGTGATACATTGTCAAAATACTTTGCAGCTGTATGGTATTCTAATGGAGAAATAATTTGATATTGATTACCGGATGTCAACAGGCAATTTTACCCCCCAAAATTAAGACATCCTGGGCTAAAAATGACACCATAATTGATAGCCATTACTGCCCCAGAATTTAAAACTTTTCTGCTTTGATTTTTTCAAGAATAAGCCACTTACGTATCTTACAAGTACTAGGTACTGATACATGCTTGTGAGCTCAAGTAACTGTGATTTATTTACCTGTGTCTGCCATGTTTTGTTTTGCATTCCCAGAAAACATGTTTGGGTACTGGTTTGATCATCAAATTTTAGTACAATGTTCCAAGTATGGGATGGCCCAAATAAGTGCATGCAGGAAAAGTGGTTCTCGATATGGTGGAGTGTGTTGATTTACACTCACAATCAGCCGACAGAAATGGTTCAGTGTGTCATCTGCGATGCTCGTCATAATGCCTTGGGTTAAAGTAAAAGACGTGTTTTAGTATGGTTTTCACAATACGCCAGTGATAATGCATGATACTTGAGGGTACAGAACTATTGTTTTGGTTGGGTTGTCTGTGTGTTTGTGTGTATGTTTGTCTGGACAGAGTATGTTGACACCGTGTTGGTTGGGGGCGAAATGAGGTGAACTTGAAGGTCTAAGAATCTGGCTGAAGCCAGCAGGAATTAGAGGTCAACATGGGGGAATTCAGGAAGCTGAGGATTGCATGAGCCGACAATCCAACCCCGCATAGATTCTGTCCTATTCCCCATTAGCACATGTCATACAATCTCCTTGGTTGTTCCAATAAATTCACAAAAACCCCGAATACTTCCTGGGAATTCCAAAATCCCTGACTTTCCGGTATTCATAGAACTGCACAACAAATCTCATAGGTACAAGTTACCGTACAACATGTAGCAGTGGTACACCAGCTCTATCTCTTCTCACAGCGTAGTGATGTTACCTTATCAGGTGAGGCTAATCAAACACAGATGTGCAGGACAAGGTGAATTGGGACACAAAAATACAAGTTGATATTTGGAATGACATAGTAAAAAAATTACATCTTTTGTGAATCTTCAACATCAACAGTACTTTACCTCTAGATCTAGAAGTCTGTTTTAGCAATAAATGTGACAAAGTCTGCCTTGAAGGCATGTTTATAAAAGACCCTTTGCTAAAGAGGGTAGGAATTTTAAGCAGCTTTCCTGTCGTGCAAATGGGTTGACAGGATGTGTTAGTCAGCCCAAGTTGGGTTCCGAACAGGCAGCTTAGTGTCTGGTAGGATTAGGTTCAAAATAAAAAAAGGCATGCTGGTACTGGAATTGACATAACAGAAAATTAAGACGAAAACAGATCTCTATTTATCAATTTGTTCTTTATCTCTGGAATTTGTTGTCAAATATTGGGTCGCTCAAAGGTGGCAGCCTGTAGTGGAGAGGGGGTGTGACCATCTCACCTGTGCGTCCTAGATATCTGTATGGATTACCAACTCACCCAGCAATGGCAGATGCTGTTTTAATGCCACTTTGATTGCCATGTGATTGATTCATGCACGCAAAGGAGGGAAAGGACGAACTGTTGAAGGACAGTTAGTCCTTGGCACACTTTGTTATGGCACGGAAAACTCCACGATTATGTGCAATGACGTGCTTATGTAAAAGAAAATACAGTAATACCTTAATTTCATATACATATTACCTGTGATCAGCTAATCAGATCACCAGTAATATAGAATTGGAAAGAAAGCATGTCCTTGCATAACATAACTCTATTCATTAGTCAATTATAATTAGGAAGGTATTAATTTATATCCTAGCAAGGAAATTTAAAATGTAGCTTCATTGATTTGCATGCTAAAACATATACATGTAATAACGAAAACACCTATGAGGAGGCCCAATGAATACTTTAATAATACACTTTGTTTCATTGCACCAAAGATTGCAGCTAAAATTGCCTTCACCCATGATTTGTCTTCCACAGATGACTGGATTATATTAGGCAGAGAAATATTGCATTTCCTGTGATGTTATTAAACTTGTCTGACGCAGGTTTGGTTAAACCCAGCGTGGGCTGTCCTAAACCTGCCTGCAAGGTTGTTATTCGCTCCTTTCCCAGACTCATCAAATTGAATGCTGCTCACGTATTTTATCTCCACGGGGCAAACCGACTGTTCATCCACATAGCGTTTGAGTTTCCCCCAAGGCCGTTGAGCGAGCAAAGCAATGGAGAAATTTCGTAAATCCAAGAAGAGAAAGGGGAGTGTGCGGGGTTCTGGCTCACCCTCTGCCGTATCTTTTACAGCGTCGTATTCCGGGAGCTCGTCCGATGAGGATGACGTCTCTCCCAGGGAAAAGCACCAGGTAAGACCATTTTGC
This sequence comes from Branchiostoma floridae x Branchiostoma japonicum, assembly GCA_013266295.2. NCBI lineage: Eukaryota > Metazoa > Chordata > Leptocardii > Amphioxiformes > Branchiostomatidae > Branchiostoma > Branchiostoma floridae x Branchiostoma japonicum. The sequence continues at coordinate 20,667,678 of CM023825.1, forward strand.
CATCATGACCTTAGCAGCAGTCAGCAACATGATGTACCATACTTACCTGCACAAAAAAAGCCATGTTGTACCCTGCACTGAAATAATGTTACCCACAAAGACTTCATTTATTGAATTTTCAGACTATTGACAGCTTTGATTTTGGTTATATGCAAAAATGTGGCTGCAATCTGTTCAGTGTGTTCTTCCAATCCTAGAAATTATACATAAGACCTGCCTATCTATATGATAAATTTACGGTATACCAAACTATGTTGTACATACAAACACACCATTCCCTGATTGATTTGCTATGGGGATGTTGCCCCCCCCCCCACTTGCAGACATACAGTATGGTATATTCAACAAAGCAAAATAAAACAACTGTCATCCACAGATGCACCTGTATCTTTCTGCATACACTGTTTAATGCTTAGAAATGCGGTACATGAGATTAAGGTATCAATTAATGCTACCCTTTTATTTCAAATTCTATTTTCTTACTTTCCTGTGGAGAACAGCTTTACAAAGCTGTGAATGTGAAATATTTCTGGAAAATCCTGATCATTGGAAAAAGGCCAGCATATCATTTCTTCTGATGATTAGAGTTAATTCCTCTCTTAATCATTTTCTTCTTGTTACCCGTATAGAGGTCTTGATTTCCTACAAGTCTAATTGTGATAAAGACACCTTAAGCTTATTTCCAAATGAAATATCTTAGGTTTGTGTAATCTTAAAACAGCTTGAACAACAAAATTGGTATTTGGTGCTTGGGTAGCCAGTGTAACTTGTGCTATTTTTGTATTTCGAGGATGCCACATCGGCACAGGCATACACCAATGGTGCTTCACGAAATAAAGGAAGGGCTAACAGACAGGTTAGATTAAGAGACTGCAGTTCTTTTCATTGTGACCATCCTTGCCTGTGGTTTACTTTATGTGCTGTGATACTCTTCTTTTGATTTTCCTGTTGACTGTACACGTGAATCGTGAGTTTTTCTCACAAGTGTGAACTTCCTTTCGGTGGAGGGAGGGCTGGTCATGTTTGTTGTGTGGTTTCCTATGTGGTTTTCACAAAAGGGCAACAAAATTATCTTCTAATAGTGTTTGTACAAAATGTCACTCATCAACAGTTCAGATGCTCACTGTGACAAAAAGATATTTGATATATTTGACAACAGTCAAATATCTGCCATCCACAATGATACAACTACCATGGTAACATATAGCCTCTCATACATCAAATTCAGGAGCTTTTTTATTCATTTTTATTCATTTCACAGAAGATGATATCATATGAGACCTTTCTGAGGCTATTTTGGTTTCAAGCATATTGTCTCTGTCTATTGTAAGGAAAAAGTTCCCTAAACGTCCAGCTGCGGTTTCCCAAATGTGCTTCTTATCCTTCCAGACCAACGCCAAAGGGTTTTCTGACTTCTGTGTCAAGAACATCAGGCAGGCTGCCTTCGGGCGCAGGGAGATTGAGATTGCTGAACAAGGTAGGAACAGTTACAGTAACTTAGAGGGTATTGAGAGACTAGAAGCCCTTTGAATAAGACAATTGCAGATCTAAATTATAACTGACTGAAACATACATATTGATGACCAGTATGGGCAAGCTAAATTGTTTTAGGTGTCAAAGTCATGTACGGGTTTGCATTAAAAATATCGGTTAACAGTTAACTCTAGATTTATATGCGGGGGGTTAAAGACTCAAAACAGTCAATACACAAATGTGAGAAAACTACCTTTTCTAGAAACCAAATCTTCATGCGACAAAAACTACCTGAAGAAGCATGTTGGATCCTTTTGACACATATATGTTTTTGAGATATGAATTTGAGATATTTTCTCAGTGCTAAGAGGCATATTGATAGTTGATGATGAGGTACTTGTTGTTGAGTGGATTTCCTCCTATAATGGTTGATTTCCTCCCGGTAGAGATGCCGGGTCTGATGGCTCTTCGGAAGCGAGCTTCAGGGGACAAACCTCTCCAGGGAGCCAAGATCGCCGGCTGCACACATCTCACTGCACAAGCTGCTGTAAGCCTGTCAAATCTCTAGATCTTTTTTTTTTTTTTAATTTTATTCATATATACAAACAAAACATACACTGAACCATCCATTTACAGAATGATTCGAAGTCATAATAATAATCATAACAAAAATTCAAATCTCTAGATCTTTACACACTTTTGCATAGCCTAATGGTCTCATTTTTACCAAATGTAAATTTGTCTACATAACACATTTACCATGGTTTTTTTCACCTAACCACATACATGTACATATACTGCACTAGTACATGGCATTTTTTAAAGCTTACTTCGGTCTGTTCGCTCAACCTTGGCATGTATGCTACCTTGGTAGAGTAAAATCTAGTTTATTCATTGTTGCTTTAGAGACATTTTATCAGTGCGAGTATCATAGAGAGTATGATTGTACCATAAAACTACAGTATTTAATACCCTGGGTATTTGATATGATTTGCAGGTACTAATAGAGACCCTGGGTATTCTGTATGATTTGCAGGTACTAATAGAGACCCTGGGTATTTGATATGATTTGCAGGTACTAATAGAGACCCTGGGTATTTGATATGATTTGCAGGTACTAATAGAGACCCTGGGTATTCTATATGATTTGCAGGTACTAATAGAGACCCTGGGTATTTGATATGATTTGCAGGTACTAATAGAGACCCTGGGTGTTTGATGTCATTTGCAGGTGCTAATAGAGACCCTGGGTGTTTGATGTCATTTGCAGGTACTAATAGAGACCCTGGGTATTTGATATGATTTGCAGGTACTAATAGAGACCCTGGTGTCCTGTGGTGCCAGCGTGCGATGGTGTGCCTGTAACATCTACTCCACACAGAACGAGGTCGCCGCTGCTCTGGCTGAAGCAGGTCCGTTTCACAAAGAGTTATTAATAATGCATGTGCAGACTAAAACTGTATCGCTATTCTTAACATCAAAGAAATGAGAAGAAGCCGAACCTTAGTGTTGTTTTAGTGCTATTGTAGTTAGATTTGTATCAGTAGTCCTGTTTGTACTGCAAACATGTATATACATTTTCATCTGTTCACCTGTACTTAGCCCGATAAGGCATGAATGTACAATAGAGGTTATCTGTTTTCTGTTATTAAAGTGAGATGTGCTGGTTAGTGGTAGATTTCATCTTTGCAACTTTCTTTTGATAGGGTGTATAATTGAACAACCATCGTATTTCCTCAATGGACAGGGCATTTATTTCCATTCATATGCAAATCTACTTGTCCGAAACTTATAATGTAACCATCCCTACAGAATTTTTCTGAAGAGGAATTGGTTCTGCCCAAGGCGAGACATGTTAAGACCTATTAATTATTGGTTGTTTCTGTAGGGTATCCCATCTTTGCCTGGAGGGGGGAGACAGAGGATGACTTCTGGTGGTGTATAGAGAAGAGCATCAGCTCCGAAGGCTGGCAGCCAAACATGGTCAGTCAAACTGCCTGTACTTAGGCCAATAGGGCATGAATGTACAATAAAGGCTATCTACTATTATTATGTATTCCCCATGTTTTCATACAATGTCTTCAGAATCACTTTCTAGAAGCATTAATGAACTCTTTCCCAATTTTCCACATTGTAAAAACCTTCTTTCTTGTGTGTATAGATCCTGGATGATGGGGGGGACCTGACCCACGTCATGTTCAAGAAGTACCCTCACATGTTCGGCATGATCAAGGGCATTGTGGAGGAGAGCGTCACTGGTGTGCACAGGTCAGGACCTACATGGGATACTAGTCAACATGCAGAAGTGTGTGTGTACTGTCTGGCTCGTAGTTGGAATCCATACCAAAAGAGAAATGGGCCTTGACAAATAAGGTTGTTGAGTTATACAATGTAGTTCAAATCAGAAGCTACAAATTTGGCATGTGTAAAAGCTATTGCAAAGTTGAAGAATGTATTATATTCTCAGTCACTTTTTAAAGTAGCTTTTGGCTCAAGCAAGGAATGTATTCGTAGATTGATTGGTTGTCTCCAGATTCAAAGTCGGAGGGATTATCCCCTAGTAAAGTCTCTAAGATTGATTGTCTCTCCTGCTGCCTGAGGGATTATAATTGATTACCAGTCCACCCATCAGTAGTCATGCTTCGAGTTGTTAATCCCCTAAAGCCAGGATGATCTCAGGCTCAATGGGTGACTTGAGCTGCTGTAAGGTTAAGGGTAAGCCTGTAACCTCACTGTTCCTCCACCTCCCCAGATTGTACCAGCTCTCCAAGTCAGGCAAACTGACAGTCCCGGCCATGAACGTAAATGACTCCGTCACAAAGGTTTGTGTTCAACTAAAGTCTCTTTATCGGTTAAACCGCAGCAAGTTTCAAAGTGGGGATGTAAGTTCTGGGTTTCTTGAAGTGTGCACCGAAAGTGTCGAAGCCAAAAAAAGAAATAGTAATATTTCTGCAAATATCTAGAACTAAAGTGTGCTGTGTGGATTCTCAAGTTCTACAAGCTTATCAACCATTTTCTGTAGACTGAGTGAAAACTGTCATCAAATTTTGTCCCAAACACCTGTGGTAAAATGTTTGAAGGAGGAAAGCAAAGAAAAATTTTGTTTAGAATACAAACCTGTGTTAGTTTGTACCTTTTTAGGTTGGAATGTTGCAAGTGTTGCTTCTGTTCCAAGTTGATTATGTGGTATTTCTGTCTGTTTTTTCTCTGGGCTGTCCAGATTTTAGTACCATGCCAACATAGTCTAATTGCAGGTGTCGTTTCTTTCCTACCCACAGCAAAAGTTTGATAACTTATACAGCTGTCGCGAGTCAGTTTTGGATGCGTAAGCACACTCTTGAATTGCTTTCTTCATGTCTTAAAGAACCCAGGGGGATCAGAAGTAGCAACATCACACACTTCCTGCTGTCCTCATCCACTCTTGAGCAAATTTTATGACAGTACCTGAAAAACAAGAAAGCACTACCAGAAACTGTCTGTTCTCGTATCCAGTTGCAGGATCCAGTGCATGAAAATTTTCTATTTGTAAAGTGGAAAGAAACATTTCGCTGCCATAAGGGATGACCACTGAAAATGCATGTACTCCCAGACTGAGAGCAATGTCTCAAGTCTCAATGGCTAAAGCTCTGCAAGCTACGTAACAATATCAAAATTTATTTGTTTACAAGAAGTTTTATTTCCCGAGGCCCAAGTGTAGCATGCCCTCCTCCTGGTCCCCCTTTGTTCCTGTTTAAAGGAGTCACTTCTGTAATAAAGCTTCTCTTACAGCTGAGTCGTCCCAGCTGCATGTTATGCAATAGTCTAAGAAAGCAAACATGACTATCAGTAATGCTTAGCCAAGCTCTTGGTCTCACAGATGTGATGTTTTTGCTGTTTACTATTACATGGGTAGATGACTGACATCTCTCTAAAATTGTCGTCAGGGACATTGCTTTTGTGGCAGATTTTTAGAAAAATTGTATCAGATAAAGATTTTTAACGATATGCCATTTATCCTGTCAAAATTGTGAGAAATAAGGAGTTTAATAAAGGATAGATTTCTGACTTCTTCTTCTTACAGTAAATTGACAACCAAAATTACACCAGAAAATACTCAAATATGCTGTAACAGAGAGAGATTTTATCATGTATTTCATCAGATATATGTTCCAAGACCAGTATGAAGAACTGTTACACACAGGGATTGTTTCTTTCCTCTGCAGGTTGAAACGCACCACTGACATCATGTTTGGTGGCAAACATGTGGTGGTCTGTGGCTATGGAGAGGTCAGTTTCCTTTGGATATTCTTAGGTCTTAGCACTATCTGGACTTCTTCCAGTTTTTCAACATGTAAGAGATGTTATTTTTGAGATAGTAAGGGAAGATAACCACTTGCATTTACTATAATAAATGACTGAATGGCAGTCCTATGGCTGGAACTGTCCTCGGTACAGAATGTTGAATAACAGTCACACAGCTATCACTGTCCATGGTGCTGAATAGTTTTCACATACTAGATATCCTAAATGGCGCTTAGATGGCATTCCCATGCATGTAACTTTGTTTCAATTCCAGGAACTGTCATACTCCATACTTGTTTGTTGTTGTTGTTGTTGTTGTTGTTTATGAAGCTGTTTGTTGCAGGTTGGGAAAGGCTGCTGCTCTGCACTCCGTGGCCTGGGTGCTATTGTGTGTGTGACGGAGATTGACCCCATCTGTGCCCTACAGGCTAGGTATGTCTGACATCCCGCCTATTATTGTAATATGAACTGTTCCAAACCTGCCCTCAGGTAGCCTCCAGTGCAGGCCTCCAGGCGGGTGGGCTACCCTCTGGATGTTTGAAATGTTATGTATGGAAAGTTGTGAAGAGAAGTACATTGTAAACTGGACTTTGCTTTGCACTCAAACAATCACTGTTGATTTCTTGTAGCATGGAAGGCTTCAAGGTGGTGACACTGAGTGAGGTGATCCGTCAGGTCGATGTTGTCATCACAGCATCAGGTAAGTCTCCCAACAAGTCTTCTTGTAACAGATTCATGTATGTCTTAAACACAGCATGTCTTAATTACCAGACACAGTTCAGGGGTTTCAGCCATATTCAAATTGGATAGTTGGTCCACTGAAGCCAGCGGCAAGTGAACTATTGTTCTTATGACTGAAGATGAAGGAAGATAAATGCAACATTAAGAACTTCTTAAGTCAGATTTACATGATTTTTTTTGTACAACACTGAAATGCAGGAAGAAAAGGGTTGTCAAAACTGTTCAGACTGACTTTCCATAAGTTTTTTGTACATCAGACTTGTAAATCAGGCGAACGAAATGGAGCGTGTTGATTGTGTTTTATTTTTCCATCCTTAGGTAATAAGAACGTGGTGACCCGGGATCACTTGGACCGCATGAAGACTGGCTGTGTGGTGTGTAACATGGGGCACTCCAACACTGAGATTGACGTGGTTAGTATCGTCATCTGTGACTAGCTGAAATTGTAGGAGACTGGAAATGTTGCTGCAGCTTTGTTGAACAGGCACCCACTGCCTTTCATATGTTCTTAGTCTTTTGGAAAGTGCAGGTACAAGGGAATGTTTTGAATTAGTTAAATTTAATGGAATTTAGATTGAAGGTTAGTTAAATTTAATGGAATTTAGATTGAAGGTTAGTTAAATTTAATCGAATTTAGATTGAAGGTGAGTGGCTACATTCAAGTGAGGATGCTTTTAGAGTTGATAACCAACCAGTTATTGTTATCAGTAATCTGCTGGGTTTTGTGACTATATAAAAGTACATGTAGTACAAAATCTCTGCTCAGAGTTTTTGGAATCTAAATCCCTCATAAGATGGCAATGGCATCTACTGGAAATATGAAACTTCATACTACTCAGCCAGTCATACTCACTTCAATCTTTGAAGAAGACATGTACAATGTATATCTGTAGCCTACATCCTCTTGTTTTTACAGGACAGCCTGCGCACCCCCGAGCTGACCTGGGAGAAGGTACGGTCCCAAGTTGACCATGTCCTCTGGCCTGATGGCAAAAGGATCATCTTGCTGGCTGAGGTGAGTTTTGGGTGACATGAGTGCTATTTCCTTCTCTGCGTGCAGACACTGTTCTTTAATCCCAACATAATGGTACACATTCTAAACACAACTTTTCAGATTCTTCTACAACATCCATATTTCAGCAAAGACATAATTTTATAACAAAAACCATCAGATCTAGAGGAGTAGTGACTGTTATAGTTTCACTTTGCATTGAAATATTGCTGTGATTAATTGCTGCTGGATGAATACTGCCACCTTGTAGTTGCATCCGGTACTGCAAGTAGACAAAGCCAATGATACATGTAGCAACTCAAGACAACGTACTGATCCATAGAGATTGCTTTCAAAAATATGTCTTTTTGTTACCCAGGGTCGTCTGGTGAACCTGAGCTGCTCCAGCGTCCCTTCCTTTGTGGTGTCCATCACGGCTGCCACCCAGGCCCTGGCATTGATAGAACTCTTCAACGCACCCGCCGGGCGCTACAAACAAGATGTCTACCTCCTGCCCAAGAAGATGGGTAAGTCTTGGTTAACAGACTCTTGTTTTGCAAGCAGTCGTAAAAATGCAAAAAATGGCCTTTAGATTGGTAAAATAAGTCCTGAATATAAAAATGTCAGAAAAGATTAATGTCACATAGGTCCATTCTGTAGAATCGCAATTTTGAAACCTATTTTTACTTGTGAATAAGAACAAACTGTATGTCTCATCTGTACAGTTGTTGTACATGTACTAATGAACATTTGCCTCTCCCGTAGATGAGTATGTGGCGAGCCTCCATCTGCCAGCCTTCGACGCCCACCTGACGGAGCTGAGTGATGAGCAGGCCAGGTACCTGGGCATCGGGAAGGCTGGGCCCTTCAAACCCAACTACTACAGGTCAGATGGATCTTCAACTGACTCATGTGTGTCATGATGGGGGATTTGTTGTCATGGAATTAAGGAATGAGATTTAAAAACTGTGGACCATAGCAAGGGAGAAAACACCTCCAGAAGATGTCATGATCTAGTTCTGGCTTAAAGTTCCTGTAAACACACAATACTGTAACTCCTCTTTTCTTTGTCCTTTCACCTGGGAAAGCTCACCACAAGTTGGTAGCAACTTTTTGTACATATTTGTAAAATCTTGTTACGTTTTGGTTTATAGTTAGAACTAACCTGCCTGTTGTGTCTTATCCAGGTATTGAGGCATCAAAGACAACGACGCAGAGGATGTACCGGACAGTCCCACTTCAATCGCTGCTATCAGGACCTGTCGAACTTTGGGCTCACACCAAAGGCAGCCGAGAAATCCTCCTCAGATATGTGGTCTACACTGTTTAGGGCTTTACAGTATTCACCCTAATAAAAGCACACATGACAGGGAACATGATTTGTATTACCACTATTAGAATAAACAAGATGAAAAGTAGTCAAAAAGGAGCTTAAAATTTGTCAAGTAAATCTAGATAGATATTGTGCATTTATGGGGAAATACAGTATTCTAGCCTTGAATCAGCTTGTGTGCCAAGATGAGATGTATTGTTACTGACACTAGCAGGTGTTGCTATGAGCAAGAATGGCACAGGGACAAATTTCATGCAAGTTCACATAATACTGCAAGCTGTAGCTTACTGCTATGTACTACCTCTAGGGCCAGCACTGCCTACTGACTGGAGTGAGAACTACCAGGCATAATGGTTTCAGAGACTGTCAGTGATAGTCTTAAAGTGTAAACTGCTTCTACAGAGCTGATATATCCTTGTAAGAGTTGCAAGAAGTGGTGCCGAAATTTCATGTTGAACTTTTAATGAGGATCTTTGGTAACTTGGATGACAATTCTGCAACAACGTGACTGCATATGCTTTCATATAGCTCTCACACACGCATTTTTGATGTTCCAAAGAAACATGTTTTAGTTTTCAGAAAGCTAGTCAACATTCACAACTACAATCATACTGTAAATTTTTTAATGTTTGTGGTGGTTTTGTTTTCATGGTGACCTCTTATGACCTCTTACCGCAAAATCAGGACAGTACAAGTTTTTTGTATTACTAGTGTACAATGTATTACAACCGTGAACACAGCGAAAACCTCCTTTTCCCTCCTACCCCCCCCAACAAAAATAGATTAGTTTTCAGTATCGTAAGGAAAATCTAAATGAAAGCTTGTACCCCAGGGTATACCCAAAAGTACAATTTTTGCTCCTCATTTCTCCTCAGAATCAGATACATTATGCCAGGTTGTTTTCAGTCTTCTCTCACAGCAAACAGTTTCTAGAAGTCATCTTAACAAAATTCAGGTTGAGAGGCAATCCCACCACTGACAACTTGCTTTGTTTCCTCCTGCAAAGAAAGTAATTCTATTTTATAGTAGTAGTAACTAGCCACAGAGGAAAATCTAGACGTATATATTTAGAGTCAAGCTAAAATGTAACCGTACAAATGTACATGGTGGATTTAAACGATCATTCTGGTATGCACCGAAATTCTACATTGAGTTAGTTTGGAGTGACGTACAATGCACATATTGTTTTAGTAACTGATTAAGGAAAATTATACGTAATACCACTCTTAATAGAATGTAAAATCATCTATGTTTACTTGAGAGAAGGAAGAACTAGCTTGTGAGGTCTGAGCAGAGTATAGATGATAGGAGTGAGGATGAAATGTTAAAATGTTCTTAATTACTCTTGTCTTAGATATGTGCTCATTAAAGATGCAAAGTCATAGAAATCTCACCTTACCGCTGCCTAGAGAAAAGTAGTGTATAATGCTTATGATATGGTTCAAGACCTTGCTTGAAATTCTACATGTTTTTCAGATGAGTGTGGCTAGATTCAGTGTTGATGACAGAAAGTACACGGTACTGTATGTGATTCTTTGGAACAACTTTGTTTCATTGTTATATTTAACAATCCAACAAATGCAGCGTGAACAGTTACACATGTAGTCTTAACTACACGATCTGTGGCTTACATTCATTGGAAACATGTCTTACTTCATTCCAAAATTACATACAGAGGAAGCCATAGATTTCTGGCTAATATTTAGAAATCAAAAGTAAAATGGTGGGTACATCTATAGGTTATCACCAAGTTAGCAATCTTGTTACTACAAAGCTCTAGTTATCAAGATACAAAATCAAGACTGAAATTCAGATGTTGCGTTTCTGACTATGAATTAACATTTGTGGTTGATTGTACAAGCTAATGATATTGTATGAGATTATGGATATGTGTTACTCTTTCAATTTTCACACGTGTGTTAGTTGTATGGTTTCTGTGCCTCATCTTCAGAATGAAATGTTCCTTTTGTCCATGGATGATCAAATTTTGTGTGTCACTGCCCTATGTTCAAAGCTCCAAAATAAAATTTGGAATTAAGTATTTTTCAGGTGTCTTTATTTGAGTGTTTTACTTATGTGATAGGTAATATACTCCGTGGCTGATGATATCAATGGGGTCTTGCATATTGCACAATTGAAACAATGGGATATTAGGTCATATATGATATGATGCATTTTACAAATGGAAGAAGTTAAGTAGTTGAATGTAACATTGTTCTGAATGGATACCACATCCAAATTTGACATTGAGCTAGATCCATTTTGAAATGCTGAATAAGAATCAGTGTTTATGTTTAAAAAATAATCAATTCACTATCTTCTTACTCTTCTAAACAGAAAGATGGTGTGTTACGCCATAGGGCAGTTATACTGGACATATTATTCTATATTCCTTACTCATATTTCCTGGGTTAAATTCTTCCCTCTAAAACCCACCCATTGTTATTGCATCAATTGCCACTTTAGGGAAACACATAGCAAATCTGACAGTAAAGGCACTTGTTGAAATTGCCATGGATCAAAAACGCCCCCTAGCGGCAAAAGAAATCCCTGTAGGGGCAGTTTAGCCAACATTTGTATTATGAATTTAGAGGGTTTTTATTGTACAAACATACCCACTGGGTTAGGTACAGTTCCGAGACCTCATACCTCCATGAAATATGGGCTTAATGTGCAGATGCAGATCGATTATGCAAATGACCTCTACATTAACTAATTATAAACACAAGCCTCTAGGGGGACCAAACCCACACCACTTATTCCTAACAGGAAAAGCTATTTACCACCAAAAAAATCAAGACCATAGCATGTTCAGGACAAAAGATAAACAAGAAAGCTTATAAACAAAGCTGGCCATAGGCCGCCAAAATGGGAATAGCTGGTTGGGTGGCATGGGTGTGCACTATTAATGACTTGCTCACCTTGCTCGAATTGTAGCAATGCTAAAAAGAGTGAATTGAAAGACCTGAAAAATAGACAGTGTTGCTTCCCACGGATGAATCGCGTTCCTAAATGACGTGGACGTCAGAATTGTCCAATTGCCCAGAAATTGCCGAAACGTAATTTGAATTGTCCCGAGCTGAAATTTAACGTCATGTTGACATCGGGACATTGTTAATTTCGAGGCCTGGCTTGGCATTGCGTAACGTGCGATTAGACATTGCGCAACTTCTTGCGCCCCATCCTGCATTCACATGTTAATTTCGAGGCCTGGCTTCGCATTGGGTAACGTGCGGTTAGACATTGCGCAACTTCTTGCAATCCATCCACCATCCACCATGGTGACACCGGGCACAATACCATAGGCCGTGATAAAAAACTGGAAGTTCTGCTGCAGTACCAAGGTCAGCCACCAGGAGGCCCAGAATTGACCTCGACCTTTGGCCTCCTAAAACCTACCAACATACCAAATATCATCACAATCCATAAAGGCATTCTTAAGTTATGCTGATCAGAAATTTGCGGAAACACACAGTCTAATACGGTAATTATGGTGCAGTCCTTTATTAAACTGCCAGAGGCCACTTTTGATCCACGCACTTCACCTTCCTTACCTGTCAGCCATAACTGGTAACTTCTCAACGTGGTATCCAGTCTTTGGGGCTTTCTGCCACCCGCCGTAACTATGCACTCGGTATGAGTTTTGCGTGGTTGGAGTTAAACACCCACTACACAAAACTCCTACAAGGTGGTGCTTGTCTATTGGCCTGTTGTAATCCAAATTCAAATTTTGCTCATGATTAACAGGTGGCACCTGTGTGTGAAACACGCCGTTCCAAGATGGCGAGTACTAGTATGCATGAAAGGGAACACTGGAAAAATCCGCCCAGGAAGACACAGCACGTCCGCTTTGGATCGTAAGTTCTAAGCAGCAAAGAAAAGAAAACGTTGCCTTTAGTATGAAATCCAAGTTTTCAGGAAGGTTGAACAATGACTGAACACACAGAACATGGTATACCAAACAACAAATTTTATATTTTTGTTCTTTCATATCTTCTTAACTTTGGAAGACTTCATTTTGGTCCCAAATACATTCTTTAGCCTAGTTGTACTCATACAAATGGCAAAAAATGATGACAGCGAAAAAGATATGACAATAGCATCCATTTTCCAATATTATTTTTTCAATTTAAGGCATATAATTGCCCACTCTGCTGTTTCTTTGTAAGATCTAAACTATGATGATTGCAATTCTTTTTGGAAACAGATGAAAATTGATGTGCACTCAGATGTCATCCATATCATCAAGACATTGTGGTCTTACTACCCTGTTCTGATAGCACCGTTTTCAACGACATTGACTTAAACTCCAGCCACAGAACCTGCTATGGAGGCCAGTCAGGCCACCAGTCACCCACTTCCATGCCTTTCACAGTCCTATGAACCATGGAGGTAGAAGACTTTTCTTACCTCCAAAGACATTCAGGAAAGAAGAGTTTAAAATGTCTGATTTGGGTATTTTATTCCTTTCAAACCAAGGCTGTGCAATAATATACAGTTGAAAATACCCATCAGAATTTACAATATTCTTAGCTACAGCACCAGCACTAGGTATTCACATTTCCAGCATGGACTGAGCAGTCTTACGTACATCTCACAGCTTCTGTCAGCACTGTGCAACAAAGCTAAAACCACACTACACAAAGTAGCAGTTTTCTTTCCTTTCTTCTGTATGTACCTTTTATCCCAACCCCCATGTAAGACAGTAATGGAAGTTCAGAAACTACTGGTATAACCTGTAAAACTACTTCAATACGTTAAAGTCTGCTATTTTGGGACTCCTGTACAAAAGAGCATGTACCACGCATTTTCCTTTCATATTTAGTGTTGTCGCAGCTTCAACAGTTTTTACATTAAAAGCAAAACAAATGATAATACCAGAAAATAATGTCCATATTCATCCAATCACCAATTTTTCATTCATGAAATCATTGATGATGAAAAACAGATGTAACAATACCAGGAGAGCTAAATGTAGCTTTCACCTGACCAATTTCCAACTGCAATATTCTTCCGTCACTTCTACCATATTGAAAAATATATTTCCAAGAATAAGAAATGAGCTCTAACATAAGTCCTATTATTTCAGTATTAGAGTCTCTTGTATTTATTTGCAAACAACTGAGAAAATCTGATCAACCTTTTTGTAGCAAATGATTGCAAAACATGGTCTGATGGTTTTATATTTATAACTCAGGACAGTCAAGATGAAAGTATTTTGTCATGAAACAAAATTTTGTAGTTTACATGGCAATGTAACATTATCACAGTATGTATCATAGTACACAAAATTGCATTTTTAAGCAGTGCTATCTAAATCTGGCAGTACATGTACATGTATATGCTGGCAATATTACTATTAGCAATGTTTACACAACCAAGGCATTGTACTTTATAAAACATACAAAAAACTACCCCCCAAAATTAGCATCTCTGAACATGTTGAGGCAGGTAACAAGTAATCCTTGGAACAGCCCCAATGTGGCAGTTACATCAATCACCTTTCCTCCCCCTCTCTCTCTCTCTGTCCTCAACATGAGTTGCAAAAAGAGCTATATGATAGCACATAAAATATCACGTATGTACGTACATACTACCTACATCCAAATCACGACACCGGCAGCATAAATTACAACTATATACAGAAGTATACATGGGGATGGTTGGGGGGAGCCAGCCCCACAACTTCTACAAGCAGGTGAAATGACACAGACCAGTCAGGGGGGCGAGCGGCACTTGTCAGGGGGTGGGGGGCAGTCTTGCCTCTTCCTCACATACAACATAGTATGAGAACACCAGTAGAGATCAGTATGTAAGATGACATTGCACACTCCTAAAATGTAGCAGCTTTTTCCTCACTTTCTTTTCCAGAATATTTCACATTGCCCACTTTGGTAATACAGAAATATATTTTGTGTTATAGTTCATGTTGAGCCATAGAAAGTCACACAAGCACAGATGTGTCACTTATAAACTGGAGCTGTGTTTTCTGTGTAGAGATTCTACCTTAACATTCCTGACTTACAAATAAGTCCTTTCTCCACCAAATCTTCAAGGAACATTGGCATTTCAGCTGTAACAAACATGACAACATAATTTCATGGTTGTCAATCATCCAAAACATTTGGACCCTTCTCTTTATGGCACTGAAGTAGTTACATACAAAGGCAAACCATCTCCTCCCATGTGAGGGTCTGACAAGTACCCCCACATCCCCACTGATGTCTGTGAACCCCAGTTCCCCCTTACCTAAATATTGTCCATCAAAAACGTCCACACTTTTTGCTACATTTACAATCAACAATTTTAGCCCAGCTAAAAAGCTCTGCTACATTATATCCGCCCCTCCTATCAGCTAGACCACATGTACATTATATACTACGGCAATATTAGCTAATGCTTTAGAATATGCTCGCTTTGATCACATTATGTACAGAATTTATACAACCAGCCCCCAAATCACTTACAGACCAAGTGAAGCCAAACTGCAAAAGGTCGGAGTTCATTTCATAAACAGACCAGGTAACCAGCATGCTGTATGACCTTCAGATGGTCCACATGTTGTTCAGCCTGGAGTTTTTCCTTCTAAACTGTTCATCTAGCTTTGCCTGTACCTGTGCCCAGAGAGGAACTGCAACTTCACAAGATCCCATTTTGCTAGTATGACATGACACAGCTCCTAACTTAGCCTTTCTTGGCAGTTACAGATACACAGTTTGTTTGTACCTGATACAGTGATGACTGTACAAAGTCATTATAGAGGTCACACAGTACTTCTATACCATTCGTCTGGACTTGCTCTGACAAGAAGCCATGTAGAATTCAACTTTATGATACCTGACTTTACAACCGACCTGTCCAACTGTTTCAGAGTGTTACAGAACTTCACTAAAAGGCCTGGACTAGATTTGTAGCTATTTACAACCCATGGTGTCAAGTCTTCCACTGAATGGGCAATATCTTCACTAGTTAGATGGCTATTTCAGTTTAAGCAAGTGTATGGTTGTAGACAATGGAAAGAAACACCAGGGTTTTCACAGTTGGCGAGCACTGAAAGGCAGCACTGTGCTGGTACATGATTTGATCCAGGTAGCTACTTCTGGCTGATTATGTACATTTAAATCCCTTGGTAAGGATAACAGCTACAGGTTCAGTTTAAATCACAACCACATACCAAAAGAACATAGAAAATTAAACTTGATTCTGTCACATTTTTAGTTCTATTGCGATTTAAGGCTAAACTCACTGCTTCTGGAATATTTCCGCATGTCTGAATGAATGGACTACAGTATAATGTACATGTGTTGTCTTGTAGGAAAACTTCCTAAGGAATGCACAGGCCAGGCAAAAAAAAATGTATACAACAAAACTTGGTTCCTCTGAATCCTCTTTCAAAGGGTACTGGCAGCTTGTGAAAATGTTGTAGGAAATGTATCTTTTTCCTATTACAACGCTGCATGCAAATGAATGCTTTGCTTTAAGACATTTTTTAGTGAACCCAAAAATCCTGATCATAGCTTAACCGAACCAGGATTTTCTACAAACTATACAAAAGGCCTGGGAATGACAATATGTCAGATTGATTCTGATCAAGACTCTGCTGTGATGTTAACTTTCTTTTCCTTTGTAAGATATCGCTTCAAAACATTTACGACATCAACAAATCTAGTGTCTTTAAAAGATAGCAAAATGACAGCTAGAAGTGTTACACGACACTAATACTACTTTACAGAAAATGTTTGATGCTTGTGACTTTTTTGAGACAGCACAGGTTGGTCTTTTCCAGGCCTAGACTGTAAAGACATGAAGAAAACGTGCCCAGGAAACCCAACAGACAACAGTTCCCATCATCTGTGGCTGGCAGCAGAGAAGAAGTGAAAGGCTGCGAACTGGCCCTGGATGGGCGTCTTGGGCGATGCACAGCTGTAGATAAAGTCGTCGGAGTTGAACCCCGCTCGGTTCAGGGACGGCTCCGAGGCGCTTCTCGTGATCTTGGGCAGCGATCTGACCAGTGAGTCCAGGGAGGCTAGAATCTGCGCAGGGCAGGAGAGGGAATGGTTGCAGGTATGGTACAACTTAAAGCATGAAAACAAACCTGGGATAAATGCCAAGTCACAAGCAACTTTGTCCTAGGAGGTACATTACAGGTACATTAAACTTACAAGGACTCAGAAGTGGAATGAGAGTATTTCAATTCAATATTCTGTCCCCACCATTAATTCTACAGAAGGTCATGACAGGAGTGTGACAGGTCTATGTTAAATCCATTCTTCGTTCTTGTTAGTACATGCATGTCAAGGTTAAACCCCTTCTACCATTAGGGATTTTCTGGAATCTTCAAAATTCCTAGAACTATGCCATTGATCCAGGAATTTCAGGTCCTTGGATCAATTCAATTCCAGGTATCATCTATGTTCAAGTATTAAAGACAGTTATATAAATCCGGTAAGACTGACCTGAGGGAAGAGTGGTCTCTCGTCTCTGTTGAGTTTGATACATTCACCCATCAGGCGCTTGAAGGCCTTGGGTGTGTCACTGCGACA
The DNA here is from genome assembly GCA_013266295.2 of Branchiostoma floridae x Branchiostoma japonicum. NCBI lineage: Eukaryota > Metazoa > Chordata > Leptocardii > Amphioxiformes > Branchiostomatidae > Branchiostoma > Branchiostoma floridae x Branchiostoma japonicum. The sequence continues at coordinate 20,685,040 of CM023825.1, forward strand.
TTTATTTGGGTCTGGTTTCAGGTAGCCACGCCCCACCATGAAAATTATCTTGGGAATGCAGAATAACAAAAGACAAGTACAGTCAGTTATACAGAGGTATTGACAAAAGTGATCTTTTGATGTCAACTCTATAACCAATTACAGCAGAGAAAACTTGCTGATGGAAGACTTTAAAGCAAACAACTGGGCAAACACTTTCTATGCAGATATCAATTTTGTCCTAGCATCTAGAGAAGTGAAAATTCTCCAAACACCAGCTCACCTGATCCCTGTGTTTGATCTGTGCATATGGCAGCTGCCCAGTCACCAGTTCAAATAAAACCACTCCGAATCCATACACATCTGACTGGAAACTATAAGGGTTAGGGTCCTGCATTCGGATCACTTCTGGTGCCTACAGAAGACAGAAAACACAAAACGCTCATCAAATGTTCATTGTTGTGATTATAGGAAAGGTACAAGATGAATTAAAATTAATCAAATTTCCTTTGTCTAAAAGTTTAGCACAACTTTCTGTCCATCGTGTAACACTACAGCACTAGCTTATCACATTGTAACAAGTCATGCAAAATGCCTTCAAGATGCAGGGACACATATGAACACAGACACCCCATGTCTCCTTGTAATATAAAAGCCCTGTGGTTAATTAATTCTATAGGCCCTAACCACTTACCATCCACAGAATGGATCCAGTGGGCTGCTCAAAGTTGTGGGATCCGCTCCATCGAGACTTGACCGTAGCGAGACCGAAGTCTCCGATCTTGACCGTCATGTCCTCTGTTAGGAAGATGTTGTTGGACTTCATGTCTCGATGGATGATGTGCTTGGCATGTAGGTAGCTGTGGATCAGGGGGACAGGTAAGGTACAGTGGGCGAAGTGTCACCTACACAAAAACTTGAATGAACAATTTGCATGAGTTACACTGGAACTAGGGAAACATCCACAAACACTTGTGGACATTGTAAAATGCTGGTATATTGTATTTATTTTTCATGAAACATTATGGTGGTCTTGTAAGCAAGTGCATGACATCTATCAGATCACACAGGTGGTGCAAAATGTGAATTCCCAAGGGAGTCAGTAGTGGGTATAACTAACATTTGTCTCAATCAGCATCAGTGTTCATAGTCTTTACACAATGTACCACACAAACTAAGCTCAAGGAACCTACTCCATTCCCTGCGCCGTCTGCCTGGCAATCTCGATCAGGTTGAGCATCTCAAACTTGGACTCCAGGACGTGGAGATGTCTGTACAGACTGGAGCCCTCGCACCACTGCGTCACGATGGCCAGCTGGTTCTTGGACACACACCCCATGAACAGCAGGATGTTCACATGTCGCGTTTTCCTGTAGGGATGACGTTCAACTTCAGTTGGGGTTTTTCTTAGAAACAACAATCTTAGCTATGCAAAGAATCTTATTTCCTCCTTGCTTTTTTATTTGAGATTCCATTCGAAAATTAACCATGATATACAACTTTTTTTCTAAGCATCCATATTGGTTCAAGAGCTTGGCAGACATTTAAAAGTTTTCCTTTAAAGTTGTGCATTTTTGTTTCAACTAGAAAACAATAGTATATATGTAACTCTTGTACTTTTTCTGCTTACCTCAGCACAGCGACTTCGTTTCTGAAAGCCTGAAGCTGAGCTGGACTGGGATCTTTTACATTCAACTTCTTCACTGCAACGGGTCCTGCAAGGAAATACATTGTACAGAATTCCTTCTCACCAATGTGTTTTCCTACTGTTATTATCAGAACCTTATATCTGGCAACAATGCCCACTCAACTTAGCACTTAAAATTACACACTAGCCAAATGTGAAAATACATACAGTGTATGACATTAGATTGGTCTCACCAGGTGGTCACTTTTCACAACAGTTCATACATCAATTTGAGGAGGTTCTCAACTGATGAACACCTTGTCTATGAGAGTAAGACTGCATACTTACCATGCCACTGTCCTTTGAACACAGTTCCAAAGGACCCTGACCCAATCCTTGGGCCAAACAAGATCTGTTCCTCAGGAATTTCCCAGTCATCATTTGAGTCTCTCCTGTAGGGAAAATGATACAGGTGAGAACAGCAAACAATCCACTATTGGTTTTCTTGTCTATGACGCCCTTCCCACTTAACCTTCAGCCAACCTGGCAGTACCACAGTAATCATTCCCTCGTGGAAGGATCATGGGGAAGGGGGAGGATGTTGATGCAAATTTTAGTTCATCACTTTACACACCAAATTTTAATCCCTGTAGCCGTTCTCCTTTTTTTGTCATCTTGTGAATTTTTTTAATATCCTTTGTGAATTTCATGCCCGTAGCCAGGGGGGGTTCGGGGGGTTCGGAAGAAGCACACAAGCAAAAAGGTCCACTTTTTATCTAAAGGTCCAAGATTTTTCTTTAATAGGTGGACTGATTTGTATCACTGGAATCCTATATGTCTCTGATTTTCCCTTTGAAATCCTCTCAGAAACGCAAGAAATGCCATTTCAGAAGGTTCAATTTTCAAAATTTTCCGGGGGAGCCCGGAGCCCGGACCCCCCTAGGAAACTCGCCTCGCGCCTACGCCGCTCGTTGGTCCCTTGCACAGTAGGAAGAACCCCCCCAAGCAAAATCCTGGCTACGGGCATGAATTTTGTCCAACTTTCACACAGCCTCTCATGGGTCCTTCCTGGTCTGTTACTTAGGAAAACTCTGAAATACATTCAACTTGTAACAGTAATAACAAAGCAAAACCATCAGCCCAAGCCATGCCAAGTCCCCGTGCAGTTGATCTTCCCTTGCTGTAAGCTACTCTTTTGACATTTCCACCCACAGAAGCCTTGTTACAACGATGCAGTAAGAAATAAACGTGATGTAATTCAACGGCTAATTTAGTGGCCATCCGATGCACGTCTGCGCCAGCGTGTAAAAACTCCAGCGACCATGCCAGAAGCTGTTTATTTGCATTTAAAATTTCAGGCATCGAGTTGTCGCAGCCATTTTACGAGCGGAATTTGGGATGTTATGTAAATGTAACCAATCTTTTTAAACAAAACTTAACAGAAGTAGTATTGAAAAAGAGACGAATTCCCGACATTTCACCCTTGTTGTTGTTCTGACACCATGTATCTAGTCCTGAAGAAAAAATGCCCTTGTTTCCTAGAATTAGAAGCATCAATTTTTTAATTCTTCACAGCAGCACCCAAGCTACCATGACCCGAAAAGTCCACAACAAGCAGACTGGCAGTTGATTACTCACGGCTTTCTTACTACTGTAACAGTTGGGTGATTGTCTTTGTCTTCTTTTTTGTGCCTTGGAGAAAGTCAGGATGTGAAGAATAAGAATCAAATCAAACATACAGAAACATAACTTCTCCAATACTTAAAGATGGAAGAGATATATTCAGTTTTTGTACCTTTTTAAACCCAAAACCTATGTACTACAGGTGAGACAACCCATTACGGTAGGTCCAGGGAGCACGTCGGCAGAACGTACTGCACCTGCGCGAAACCCGTAATGTATTGTGCATAGCACTTTGGCAGAACGTCTCATATAAGGTTGTATTAGAGCATATAAGGTTGACAGCCTGTCTGTAGTTTTCAGATGTTGTATAGGAAAAGATATTGTCTGCAACAGGCAAAATTTTGATGCAACGTTGACCAAACATCCAACGAAAAACATGAAAAATCAGGGTTTTGCGCAGGCGCAGTACGTTCTGCCGACGTGCTGGTCCAGGGCAGTTCAGTTTTGGATGAAAAGAAAATACAAGATTTGTATGTTGATTCCATCAGCAAATCAGGTTGATAAGTAAAAGTAAAAATAAACATCAAAATGCACGTACATAGTTCAGTCATGCAATGTTTGAAACTTCACTATGTTGGCTGTTTCGTTCTTAAACAGCAGTAGTCATCTCCTTGAAAAGTGGCTAAGATGTGGGAACACCAACCTGTGAGCCTTTTCTTTTTTCTTCATCACTGACCCGTCATCGGAGGCTGACTTGGACCGGACTCGGACGTTCTTGGAGTTTGCCGTTGGCGAGGACTGGAGGTTGTTGATCTTCATGGGGCTGGACTGGGAGTTGGGAATGGAGGAGGACAGGTACGCCGGGGGCGTCACTGACAGGGTCTGGTTTGGCATGCTCTGACCTAGACCACGTGAGAGGAGAGAAGAAAACTTTCATCATTTCTTGAAAAGGCTGTCTCTAGACCTGTCACTTGTGACAATTGTTGTGCAGTGTATAAAGATGCTTTATTTTCCACTTCTGAAAACATTGCTGAGCAAAGCTTTATCTATTGGTAGGTTTTGTGGCATCTTCAAAACTATATTTTTGTAGAACCAATAAAATGTGCAGACATTACTGGTACAGTTATGTTTCTGTGTTGAACTTGACCCTCTTTGTCTCTTCAGGAGATTATAGCAAACGTAGTGCTAATAATATGTCTGGAAAAAACATTATGATTAAATTGATTCCAGACAGTAAATAAATATCAAAAGAGGAGATCTTTAGGACAAAGCTTGGTAGAATCTTTAACCAGCATTTTCTGATGTACATGTATACTACTTTTGTACTACCAAAAAACTTTCCTCCTACAACATGACTATAACAAATATAAGACTTTTCAGCATGGAATAGAAGCAGAATGCCAGGAAAGACAACAAACACACAGCAAACCACAAGAACAAGTGAAAGACATGGAAAATACCTTCACTGGCTGGGCTACTAGATTGACCGTTTCTCTCTGAAATTTCAGCAGATGAAACACTGTTACACACTGCCACCACCATGACGCTATCATGCAACCGGAGAGGAGTACCTTTATTAATCGCTGCTGGGCTATAGTCAAAGACGCTGACTTCCATGGCGGTGTGAGTAGGAGTACTGGAGACAGATGCATGCCGCCTATTGGACTTAGAGGCAAAGGGGGGCACATGCTGTGCAGCCGCCTGAGTGGGGGAGTCTGAGAAAGCAGGCAGAGACACAGCCAATAAGACAGCAGCAGGCAAGAGTGAGACCAAGTCATGCAGAAATGTGTGGTGGTGGAACAAGAAAATGGTAAGAAAAAAAGGTGGTAGAGGCAACTCAGTTTGTTCTGCAAGTTTATGTGAAATATTTCAAATCTGCAATGCAAAGGCTCTTTTCAGTTATGTTTAACATTTCAAGATAATTGTGCAAAATGCCAACGCTAGATCTACAACAAAATTTATCACTCTTTGACAAACTTGCTTCCAACATTTCAAATTCAAAGAAGATCTGAAATATAAATGTTTTTGTGCAAGTACATGTGGTCACTCCATACTTGACTTTTTTTTCAAAGTTTACAGAGCTCCTGACACATCTGATATTTTTTCTCATTGCAAGGCATTTGCCTCCAACTACGGTGGCAGAAAGATTTGCAGAAATGGGAAAAAGTGACAATGACACATAATGTACACATTTGATACAATACAAGAGAAATGTTTCAACACATACGATGGAAATACCTCTACAGGTGGAAAAACAAAGAAACAGACTTTTTCAATGTTTACCGCATGGGCAAGGACATGGATACTCACCTAACTGTTGATATTGCTGTAAGTGTCTTCCATATCCTAGTTCCTAAGGACCAAGTATCAGCATTCAGTATCATATTTAACAAACCAGCAAAGGCAAGTACTTAATGTTAGCCTGGTGTTAATATTATGTCTCCAGAAAATCAAGTACAATGTAGCTGATACTTTCTGACAATGGAATTTGAAACTGAAATTTTCAATATTTCTAAAAGCAGACCTACATGTACTAAAGGAGATGTTACTTACTTCTAATTGTGAGAGTGCATCGTTTCCCACCATGTTGATGCAGACGTTGGGAGCAGAGATGGACCTTTCTCTGGGGGGGAACTTCTGTGAGGGGGAGGGGATGAGCTGGGCTGGGGAGGGGGTGGGGATGGGCTGGGTAGTGAGATAAGACTGTCCTGTGGAGGGGGTTCTTAAACTGCTGCCCTGCATCGAGCCACCCGGCTGAGACGTTGTCGGTTGGATGAATACATCGTTCGAATTTTGTGCAAGTAAGCTACAGAGATAAGAGACATGATATAAGAACTTGCAGCTGAGATTAATACTTTTCTTAAGTATATTTATTATGGACTAAGTTGTCAATAAAGATGTGAGACAGGGGGTTATCCAGTTGCACGTTGATGTGTCTTAAAACAACTGAGAGTCTTTTCTTCACAACAGTGAATGGTGAATCTTTCCCACATACTGTGTTTTATTTCCCTTTGATTTTAAAACTGAATACAGGCTTTGTCATTGCTTCACCCCAAGGGAGTGAAGTATTGTTTTTGGCTTGTCTCTGTGTGTGTGTGTGTGTGTGTGTGTGTGTGTGTGTGTGTGTGTGAGTGTGTGTTTGTATGTGTGTGTGTGCGTGCGTGCGTGCGTGTGTTTGGCTTGTCTGTGTGTGTGTGTGTGTGTGTGTGTGTGTGTGTGTGTGTGTGTGCGTGCGTGCATGCGTGTGTTTGGCTTGTCTCTGTGTGTGTGTGTGTGTGTATGTGTGTGTGTGTGTGTTTCCACACTGCTGTTTCTATACATGTATGTCCTGCCAAAGGACACAGTGTAGTTTCTGTAGTTAAGTACTTATATCTCATTATTCATGATAAGGTGGGATGACCTGATGAACAACATGCCTGAAGTTCTTTGAAATTTAATGGTCTTTTGTTATAAAATAGGGTATATACAAGTTATTTATATTATATTTTCAGAGCTTTAGAAGATCTTTATCAGACAGCAATGTCATCAAGATGATAAGAAACATTTTTCCGTACTTGTTCAATCTATAATACAGAAACTTTCTAAAGGTGTCAATTATGTATTTATGTTCGAATACTTCTAAAGTTACTGTCTGATGAAGAATTACAAAGTTGATAGACTATTTGGTGCCTTTTAAGAGTTTATATCAGGGGAAAGACAGTTTGCCATGCAGTGTGGTGAATCAGCACAACACGAATCAGGAGCTAGAGAACTTCCTAATGATTGGTTTGATTGGCATTGCCTACTCCTACCAGTAATACCTTTGGATGTGCCCCTTTCTGTGGAGTGCCGCAGTAGCGCCACACATGCGTAAGAAAAAAATAGAACAAAGCAGGGAACAAAAGATCAGCCGAGGATGGAAAATCCTCTTTGCAAAAGCATCCTCCACATACAGGCCAGCAACAAACCTTAACTACGACCTGACAGTTTCAAGCCTATTTTATATAACCTACATTACTGGTGTACAAGTGTCATAAAAAATTTCAGCATGTGTCAGCCACACTTAAATTATACAATATGTCAATTAACGTGTCTTCTCCAATCAGGGCTCGAAATACTGGGTGCATATGCACCTCAGTGCAGCTAAAATTGGGGCTGTGCAGGTATTTCTGATGTTTACCTGCACCTAACCTGCACCAGTCGTGTACTGGGTTTACACACAGATGTAGGTCACTAGGTGTATTTTCATTAGCTGTATTGACTGTCATCACCTATGAGGTGTAAAAGAAGTAATGGCAGTGGTTTCTGAACAGCTTTTAGTGTAATCCATACCTCCAAAATTCTGAGTGGTGCAGGTAAAATTTGTCTGGTACAGGTAATTTTCAATGTTACCTGCACCAGTGCAGGTATGCAGAAAAAGGTATTTCGAGCCCTGATAAGTCAAAGTCTTCTATTGTCTCTTATTGCCAAATGTAAAAATTTGGTTATTCCTGGACAATAGAACATAAACTTAAGGGATGGCTACTTCTAAGCCTTGCATAGTAAGTTACACTGTTTCTTCAGTTCCTTGGAATCAGTTCTGTACCTCTTTGAGCTTCTGTTCAACAAAACTAACGAGAATAAAAATACAAGACTTTGGAAACTACTTAAATAGCGGATGCCTACATGTTGTTACAGTTCCACACACTTTGCTTTTTCCAAAGAGTGAAAAGAAGAGGTAGAACTCACTGTTTGTAAAGGTGGTCCCCTCCCACCTGTTCACACATGACGGGCACATCCGAGGTGCAGCGCTGGTGGAACTTGTACCCGCAGGTCTGGCAGCGGAACCCGTGGAACAGCAGCTTCTTACAGCTGTCGCAGAACGCCAGCGTGAAAAACGTCTTACGAACCTATGGTAATGAAAGTTAGCAAAATGCTGTAAAGCCAACTCTAATTCTTTATCCGGGCACCCTTAGAATGCCACATTGAACAGTGAACTTAAATGAGATGTACTGAATCCAGCATCAGTAATCCCCAAGGTATGCACACTTCATATATTCAGATGTTCAAGATACTCCTGAGAAGGCATTGATAACACCATTAATATTTTCTTACAAAAATGTAGCCATTTTAAGGTAAAAATGTAGCCATTTTAAGGTACAAATGTAGCCATTTTAAGGTACACAGCAGAATTATAAGAGTTGCTGCTACAGCCTTGAAAAGAGTTGTGCCTAAAATTCCTTATCTTCTTATTCACACTTCAGACTCCATCAAACATGTCTTCTGCAGACCTGAGACCTGGACAAATAACAGCTCTTACAAGAATGGATATGATCACTGCTTCTAAACCAGCAGATACCAGCACATATATCTGCTTCTTTAAAATAACTTCAGCTAGAATTCCACGATAAAGAGCTTTAAAAAACACATACCAGAACCCCAGTGTTATGTAATGGTGGTGTGCATACATCGCACTACATACAAATCTGTTATTGAAATATGAGAACAAAGACTTCAACTAAATGTCACAACCTCTCATGTGAAAAAGCATTAGAATTCTCTAAGCTACAGAAATATACTCACAAAGTTGTGGGATATACTAGATGTGATGGGCAGGTCTTCCTGTATTTCTACTGAGATCTCCTCTCCTTCTAGCCACGACATGTCTGTGTCCCATTCAACCATCACCCTGGTCACAAGCAGAAATATCATCATTCAAAATCAGCATTTCTAAACTGCCAGGCAATGTGCATATGCAAACCTTGGCCTTTTACTTCATGTCTCCCAATCTTTGAACTTCTACATGACTAGTCCTCAGACAATCCCATGAACCAACCAGAGCACCTGGTGGCTGTCCTTTGCCCAAATTTGGAAGTCTCACATTATTGTCTTTCTCCTGAGTACCTAAAATAGCTTTAAAACCTTTAACTACAGCCAAATACATAATAACTGGCAAAATGTCATGGCTCTAAATGACTCCTATTAACCCTCAAACCACCGTATGAGGTCAAAATTGACCCCAGGCGTATATAAATATGTGCCATTTCGACATTTCTTGTCGAAAACGAAATTCCTCTTATTAGTTTGTTTGTATATATGTCTTATAACTTCTCATACGTTTTTACTGAGATTGGCTCATTATTGATTGAGTTATCCTAGAAAGTTTATGCGTTGTCCAGTGGGGTCAAAATTGACCCCAGAAAAATGTTATGCATTTTTAACACATCTGCGTCTTTTGTTGTCCCCGAAATTTCTTCTAGATGATGTGTTTGCTTGAGCTTTATGTTGTCATGACCTCATACTTTGAATGAACACAATATTGAATCAGGAAACTCAATAGTTGTGACTCTTGACTAAGTTGCCTATGGAATCGGGGTCAAACGTCATCAACATGGCTGCCTGTGGACCTCTAGTGAAATTAAATTAAATTATGATAATGAGCAGAAATTATTCACACCTAATCATGTCAAACTATCCCTGATAGATTAATGAAACTGTACATACATACAAATCGCAAATAGAGTCACACTAAAAACCGTATTCGTGCAAAACATTTTGGGGTCAGTTTTGACCCCATACGGTAAGATTCGTCGCAAAAAACCTACGGTGGTTTGAGGGTTAATACTGTCACTGTACTTGGAATTGTTTAATCCAGACAAAAATTTCTCCAAATGAGATTTTGACATTGAAGTTTCATTAGAACAACAAATGTCCAGTAAGTCAACATTAGAGGTAGTATATCTTACCTTGGGCTGATTCTGAAGACCCTGCAGGTTTCTGCACTCAGTCCCCGCATCCTCATAGCTTTGGACAGAGCCTCTCGTAACGTCGTCCCAGACTTGCACTGAACCTGTGGGCACAGCTCAAACTCTTACACTGTCTCACACAAACTGGACAGTGAAGCAGTGAAGCTATGTATCATGTCACCCATGCAATGGAAGGTAAGTATTGTTTTTGGTGTGTGTGTGTGTGTGTGTGTGCGCGTGCATGTTTCTACAACTCTTAATGTACACAATGTATCTTTTTGGGGACTGGCAGAGCGACAAAGCCATTATTACTCTAGCTAATAATGCATATGTGAGAGTTAGGGAGGGAATAGCTGAATGTTAGTTCTACTAAAGCAATAAAGTATAATGTGATGTTCCTTACCCTTGTTCTTTGGTGGTTTGGCAGGTGGGCAAACACAGTCGCCTGCAGCAGCTTGGGGGACTGGGGGCTGGTTCTGGAGGGGGTGGGAGGAGGTGGGGGGAGAGGGGGTGGCTCAGGGGGCTCCTCGTGAGGGGGTGAGTCACGACCATTACTCATGCGATCCAAGAGTTCTTGCTCGCGTGCCTGAAGCTCGTCCAACTTGCTGGTCAGTTCCTCATATTCCTGTAGGGGAACAGATACAAATCATAGATGGTCTAATCCCAAGTACATTACATAGTAAAATCAACTCAACTTTTATCACATTTAAACAGTCAACTAACTAGGTTTTGAATCAACTACTTGAAGCCAACTTTTAAAAATCTTTCTAGGTTGGTAGATCTTTATGACCAATAATTTGAAAGTTTCTGATAAGACTTGATACTCAATAAAAATCATATTGCAAGCAGAATTTTTTTTTACACAAGGCTGAATAATGAAATCTGAACTGTTTACTAAAGTCACAAATTACACAACATAATGTGAATGCAAAAGCACACCTTGAGATTAAACCAAAGTTCATTAAGTGCCAACTAATTAACAGTATACGCTGGCTATGGGGAATATTACATTCTTTGAGTACCAACCAAACAAGTCTCTGGGCATCTTTCATTTCTGTGCTCTTGTAGTGTTTAAATACACAGAATTTCCCACTTGAATTTTGTTTACAATAATTATGAATCCCAGCTTGTGACTATGAAGAACAGCAAACAGAGAGACTGACCCGAGTTACCTGATACATTTTATAAAGGCAAGTATACAAGTATCAGCTCAAAGGAGAATGTTCACACAGCCCAGCCTTGTACTAAGTTGTGGAAATCAGAATATGTAAAACAACGGCTACTGAAGTGTAGGACGCTGACCTCTATGTAGATAGATGGTGGTTTCTGGAGGTCTGCGAAGCGAGCGTTGAGAGCCTCCAGGTTCTGCCGGGTCAGGTTAATGACCTTCCGTACATTCTGAACCTGTAAACAGACAAAACAACATCAATCACTTACATGTATATCATACATCATATATGTACAACTATACTAAAAAAAAAACACGCAGTTTGACAGAAAAAGGCAACTGAAGGAAGGAAACAATTGGCATATACATTTGTACTTTTCACCAGAAAAATATTTACATACATGACATCTACCCTCATATCCTTATTGGTCTGTTTGGCTTGTACAGAATGGTCTTATCTTATCATTTTATTAAAGGTGTAAGCATGTGTAAATTATGTACTTCTTTCCACATACAAACGAAACAAGGATTGTTATAAGCATTCCAACACATTAGTACTAATGTTAATACATGTATTGAAACAATGACTGTGCAGAACTGACTAGACTATTCAATAAGAGACATTGCTGAAGCACATTTTCAAAATGCTATATATAATTACAATGAAGAGGCACGATGGTACTCAAACCTGAAAGTATAAGTGTTGCACCACAAAGGTACAGTCCACTTGATTATGATTCCTATGTTGTGCGGTGCCAAAGTGATACACTGATAGTGCACTGTACAACAAAAGACACCATGACTTTCCAGACAGCTGAGAACCTTGCACACATTGGCCTGGCGTAGGACAGGATCATCCCATGGAAAGACAGACCTGGACATGTTCCCATGACACAAGGAATCTATCTCAATCTCGGCTCTATTCAGTACCCACAATGCCAGTGGGCGAGGGACCAGGTTTGGGCCATTTTCCCAGGAATTCCTCCCTCACAACAAAAGGGCTTCCTACATCTTGTCTAAATCAATCTACATCAACATGTTTATATCAGTCACGCTCTGCCAAGTTAGCCTTCCAAAAAGTACTAACTTTTTTTTTTTTTGAAAAAGCAAGAGACCGTCCAGAACAGTTTGTTTTCAGACTGGGGTGGCAAGGATCTCTTTTGGTGGTAGTGGGAGGTTGGAATGGTTTGAAAACCTTTACAGAGGGGATTACAAAATGTTTACAACTGTCTTCAACTGTAGAATATACTTCACTATCAATATTTGGTCAATATACATACCAAAGTGTCAGGATACTGTATTACATGTAGGTCAGGGATAGGCTATACAAAATGTTCTTTCCCTAGTAGCTAGGTATACCAAATGGGCCCAGGGGTAAAGTATATCTATGTTTCACCTTTCCAGCATAGAGCATACAGAAATTAAAGGTGTTATCGGATTCTCAATTTTGTTCATTTTTCCATTTAAACAGCATCCAGTTGGGACAAATTATTAAAGGCCTACTTTGTACATGGCCAAATAGATGAGTTTCAGACCAACTGCACTCCAAAGATCTTTTGAGGTAACTTTTGCCTCGCTCTTTGCATCGGGCCGCTACAAACATGCACATGCTTTCACAAACCCTGTACTACTGTAGTGCAGAGAAATGTTCTACTGTGACTTTGACGACCTAGCATCCTTAAAAAATGTGACAGGCTGGCATCTATTCAGTTGTTGGACCACCAAGAAGACCCAGCCTCCACTGCCAAATCCCGAACCCCCACAAAAACTCCCAGTGAGGATTTGTGGGGCTTCCCACTGGCCAGGGAGACACGCCGGCGCGAGGGAACAATGGACACACGTTTACATGGGTCACACTGTCTGAGCTACTGTTCCCAAGACTTTCTTGTAGTGCCAGGAGAAAAGGACCTTCACCTTTACTTGCCATAACCTCTTGCTATAGATCTCTCACAAGCAGACAGTTAAATTGAGCAAAATCACAAGCACTGCCCCTAACATGCTACTGGTATTAAGTGTTCACATGATCGAAAGTTGATTTAAAAAAGGCTGTAACACAATACAGTAACCAACAAATACCCTCCACCCACCTAAAAATACTTCATATCCTGTGCTACCTGAGTTGAAACAAGTTATCTGATTGGTTGTTTATCATGTACCATGGGACAGAGTTGTTTTACATCTGACAGGTCCTGATGGTGATCACAAAATTGATCAAATGAGACGAGAGAGGATCTGATGCCAAGCCAAGGTCAAGGTAAATGTGCCCCGGAATACCTGCATGTTGGGGATGAGCAGTGTTTGTTTGGTTACCCTGGAGTGCACAAAATGGTAAACATCTAGTAGGTTAAAATAGTCAGAGGGTCACTCAAGCAGGTTCTCTCTTAGCCTTCTCCCTTCCTCTGTATCTTTTGGTTTTTTTACACAGGTAATTTAAGTTTGAAATGAGACTGACATAAAGAAAAACAAAGTCACAGTACATCCTGGCATGTTCCTATACTATAGTACTGAATTGTAAGAAAACAATCATGGTGATATATATAGAACAACATGGCACTAGGTTGCAACGGTCTTTATAATTAAAGTCTACACAGACAGTTTCTAATGCATTGCATGAAGCTGCAACAGTATGTATACATGAAACAATTCTTGGCCAGATATCAGCTACATGTACAGCACTTCAATTACCATTTATCCCTTATTCTAGCAACTCAAAAAGAACTGATAAGACTTCAAACATTTACAAAAATGTACTTTAGGAAGGCTATACAAATTTACAATCAGCAGTTTAGCACTACATGTACATCACTTTTTTCTATACTCAAAGTGAAAGTCAAACTCAAGACAGACTTCTTCTTTACAGTCCTGACAGTTATACAGGTATTTTCCTTTCGTATTCCATAAGACAACAATAGCAGCACTGACTTTTTCACACACAGAAAACCTGTTCCAGGATGTACACCAATGCTGTACAACATGTATATTTTGAACCACAAACACATCCACACACACACACACACACAGACAGACAACCTAAAAATGATATTCTACTCCCTTGGGTAGAGTAATTATGCTGGGAAACAAAACAATATCATCTATTGATAATTCTAGCATCTATTTTTACTACACACTCACTTGTCCAGCTTGCATGTCACTGGCATGACAGGACGCTGTGATTTAACCTCTAGCACACTGATGTAGCCCTTCAGGTACAATTTCTCGGTTGGTTACAGGGTTATCAGCAGAGAGAAGGTTAAACCCTAGGTAGCCCAGCCAGGTGTTTAAAAACAGTAGGCGAGGGACATTTGGGGAAGCCCAACAGACAACTCTGACCTGACGTTGCCATGTCCTGTTTTGCATAACACGTCACATTTGTAAATCTGTGAGGGAACCAATGTCGAAGGGCAAGGTCACTCAGAGATACCTATAGTACATACATTTGTATTTAAATGAGCCAGCTTCGGTTTGTAGCCCTCTCAAGCAATGTCTGTACAAGACTTACATATCTAGGTTAATATACATGTATATTAATCTAGATATGTGTTGGTTGATATATATATATATATATGTATATGTAAAATGCACGGTAATGTGTAAAATGCAGCAAGGTGATTTAATAGATTAATTGGAAAAGTCTGCATACTACAAAACAGAAAAAGAAAAGGACATGCATGTGCCTAGGGTCTATGAGAATGGTACTGTCCAAAAGGTAATTGGTATCATACCTGTGGGGCTAGTGTGGGCTACTATTACTAACCACAAACTCATTTCATCCAGGAATGTCCATAAAGTGAAACTTCAGCTACGGTAATTTACTCTTAATGCTTAAATATTGCATTTCTTTCTATCATTTGCAGGAATAACACTTCAGACCTGCTGTACTTTCAACACCCAGGCTGTGGGACAAACAAATAGTTCCTGTTCGTAACCAAACCTGGCCCACATAAATACCAAACAAAGGAAAACAAATTAAGTCTACTAGAACTGCCACCTACGAGGCAACATATCCTGACGGAACAACCCCGGAATTCAACAAAGCCTATTTTCCAAAGTGGATAATGAAGGGAAACCTTGTCTTTACTTTTGTAGGATTTCTATGAGACTTGGCAAAGCTTGCCCACTCAATTCAAGTACCCCAGACTCTGGTTACTCATACTGACTCACAGTTGGGTGACACATACAAGTAAATATAATGTTTTGAGAAAGCACTTGCCCCCCTCCCATCCCCTCTCGACCTCTAGAACACACCCAAAGCACGAGATGGGCACTGTACATGTACATGTAGCCAATTACGACCAAGGAATAATAATCATCATTCTGTAACAAGAGCTAAAACAGGCATGGACTGTTTTGTAGGACTATTTCTGCACCCTTGATGCCTCAAAATAAACTGCTGGCTATTTGTGGCAAGCTATTTGTAAATCCTATGACCTAAGGGTGAACTTAGCATGTGTGGAATAACTGAACACTGAAGGCATATCTAAACTGTCATCCCAATCAGAAGTAAATTGAGAAACACAGGTTTTCCCTTCCATTTAAATGAATGGCTGCATGCTATACCTGAGATTCCAAAGCCGGTTTACATTGTTGGAGGTTTCATAAAAAGCGGAGCATTTAAAACTTATAAAACGGCTCGTGTTTATAGTTACGTATATCTGGACATATATCTGGAATATGGTTGTAGCCATCAACCCGTATTTTTACTACAACAGAGATTGTACCAGTACAACCCTTTTCTGAGACTGATTTATAACCATTGGTTACGATACAACAGTGCAGTATTCTTACATAAGTTTACATATGAAGATCCATACTTACATGACATGTGTAAGTGGTTATAAAACGTTTGGAGTTAGACCCTTTCTGCCCTCAACGTTTTTACAAAGAAAAAGCCACCAAATTTGTCCAACCTCCAACTGTATGTTCTATCCAGGGTAACTGACATTTTGAAGACATTTCTATTCCTCCTCCCATTGTTGCATTACTATTCCTTCCTCAATCTTAAATTTTCATGTCACCCAAGTCAAGTTTCCAACTTTTTCAGGTTAGCTCTTTTGAGAAAACCACTTTCTCAAGCTTGTGTGCATCAAGTTCCAAGAAGAATTTTCAGTCTCCTTCTCAGAGAGTTTAAGAAAAGGATGTTCCAAAGACCAATGCTGCGTGGATTCACCTTTCAATAGTCTAAAGGTAGAAATCTATTTTATCTGTTATCAGTGTGGCAGGCCTCAAACTAGCCGCCATACTTTTGTAACATTTTAGTGACATAAACACATGACTTTGTCCATTATCTACTTTTATAGAAGAGCTCTTCACCCAACTTTTAAGTTGTAGTATCTTTAGCAGTGACAAGATACAAGTTACAATCCAGCTGATTGCTATTAGTAGGTAGGTCCTTATAGAAACATATATTTTTAGTACACTGTACATAGTTGGGAGACTTTCTTATAATCAGTATGTATTATTGACACCAAGACACTTTGAAGAAATCTCAACACAAGAAATTCACCAGCAAGTTCAAACAGGTGAACTTGACCATTTTCTATCATACATGTTACACAAGTTGAAGGTTCTAAACAAGGCTGTATTCTATACTGTATACAGCATCACCTACTAGTACTAGTACAAACTGTTCATCAATAGTTTCAACGCCTCTTTCAGCCATACTGTTCATATTTTGATCCCTTCATTTGAATACGTTGCAGTCCATCGTGTTTTAAAATGGACATAGTATGACTATGAAGTCAGGTTATCATTGCAAGAGGCAAGAATGTCCCAGGTAAAAATGGGAATCTTACACCTGTTTTTCTACTTGTACATCAAAATTTCAAATTTATGACATGTACAACTTGTTTCAATATCATCTGCCATAGAGGGCTATACAAAAAGCAATGTGAAGGAAGAATAATAATCTTTTTTGCCAAACCATTGCAATAGAGAGGAGCTATACTGTGACTGTCTCAATTGACAAGATGTCACAATCACATATATTTTGTAAGAAATGTCATCACGTTTCCTTCTCAATTGGAAGATTATAAGCTCTTTCTGGCAGATCATGTCCCTAAAGTCTGAGTGAGTTTGTGTTGCGGTATCTACTAGCTTGAAGGAGTGACTTTTAGTGTGAAGGCGGTCTATATATTTGAGACAAGAGAGTAGAAAAAAATCTCGCCCCCTATAGACAAATATTATCGGTAGAAATGAATTCTGCATTTCTGACTGTTATAGTCAGTCTTATCAAATGTTCATCACAGTGTTATCGTCAAGGGTTCAACAAAAAAACAACAGGCCACAAGATCTTGTCATTCCGGGTTAACATTATACGTCCAACACGAAAATTATGAGAACTCGTTTCTACCATGGCTTGGAACAGTAACAAGGGACACAACAACCTCCGATGACAGCTGGACTCCGTTCGTCTAAACTAGTTCTCGGTGCACGATATTTTTGTTCAAAAGGCTTCTTAGAGTCCCTAGGGGAGACAGGAACTCACCTCGTCCATGATTTCTTCGTCTTGGTGGCCCTGGAGGTTGGGATCAGAGCCGTAGACTGTCACCCCAGGCACTGCCACCGCCATATTGGATCCACGGCGTGATGTCACGTGCTTCATTCCAGGCGAGTCCAATCAAATGGTGGGTGTAATCAGAAAAAAACTAAAAAATTTTAGAAAATCTAAAATAAACTATTTCGAAAGCATTTTGAATTCTAAACAGGTATAAGGTAATTTCTACTTCATCAGAAATCCCTACATCTTTTCGAGGGGTACACTGTAATCATATGATATATTCCCATGCCTCAAACTTTTTTGCAAGGATTTCCTTTGATGTGCAACCTTGAATTTTTAAAGCTCCTTGATTAGACCACACCAAGTAATTTTTATGGATGACGTCTTCTGGAGACCCTAAATCTAATGCGAGAACTAAAACAAAAAAAACAAGAAGGGCCGAAAAAACAAGATGCTTATAACGTTAAATAACATTAGATTTGAAATATATTTACTAAGGGACGACAAATGTTAGGACACAAATTGAATGAGAGAACACAGTGTGACAACCAACAAGTTTTTTTTTTTAATATTCGTCATGAAAACAGCAAATCAATGGAACAGCAGTTGTCCTCCTGTCCTGTTTCTTTCCTTTCATGACATCTTCCCTTTGTGGCACTGTCGTGACTCTTTGGTCATAGTTACAGGAAGCTGAATTTCTTCCTTCCACCCTCACTCTTCCACCTCCCCCACTCTTCCTCCCTCCTCTACTTTAAAAACTGTTTCACCTAATTTCCAAGCAGATCTTTCGTGGCTTCCCCCCAAAAATAAAATGGCTGCAAAACAGTATCAAATAGACCAGGCAGTATCCATTTGCCAGATAGTATCCAGCACCCCACCAAAAGATACCAGTGCAAAAAGAAAGCCCGATAAAAAAAGCCTAAAAACACGCCAAAAATAAGCCAAAACCCAAACCTCTGCTTGAAGAGGAATAACCGCATGTATTACCGGTAGGGCTCAACCAACGTGGCAGTGGGGACCCCTAGCTATTAAAGTTAGCATTGCAGGTTGACAGTGCATGACGATGACTGCTGCAGTCATCATTGGCTTCCTATTATGCACTGAAATGATGCATTTGAATGATATAAATTAGAGGACTAAAGTTTACCTGTCTTGCCTGCTCAGAGCGGATGGATAAATGAGAAAATTAGGTCAGAAATAGGGTTTGTTTACTGTTGTCAGCTGTTGTCGGAGTTTGTTTCCGTTTTCTTTCCATATTTGGGAGGCAGACCCTTGTGGCTTACTGGTGCAGAAGAATTTTTGAGATTGAAGTACTTTTATAAGTCCTTGTTTTAGTGCATTTAACCATAGGTTTCTATGGCCAAATGTAATAGTACTGTCTGCCCTAGACCTTTCGAATATACATGTAATTTACGATATTATAAACAATGAGGTTTTTACCAAAGTATTGAGAAAATCTTGAATGGAAGGCAAGCAGTCTGAGCTTTGGCATTGCCTTAATTTACTATATTACTATATTTACTATATTAGTATATAACTACAACATTACAGTTTACAGTAAGCATTGTTTTTCCTCTTTGCTTTTTGTTTGAACACATTAGACAGAACATTTGTACTCAATTGCATGGATACATTGGTGAATCTAACTCGACATATAGCAGCATTGCTAGACAGAAAGACTCTTGATATCACAAATATCAAATTTTCCTTAAGCAGAATTACAAAACTCTTTATCTATGCTACTAAGGCTAACGTTATTATTGACCCTAGGCAGTTAATATGAAAACAACTTGAACCTTCCACGTGTACTTCCATGACTATTTTCACACAGGCTACCTTCAGATACAGTAAGTCAGTATAGATGACTGTTCAGTCAGCAAAAGGATACTGGTTTTTCTAAATGTTTGTTAATACCAAGGACGTCTGTTGAACGTCCTTGTTAATACATGTAACGTTACATATCTTATTTCCTGAAGAATACTGATAAGATAATACCAACTTCACGGAATCATGAGTTACACAGTAAATATTTTTTTCTAACACATGCACCTTATGAATGCTACAAGTGCTGAATAACACCAAATTGTGCAAGTTGACATGATACTTTGTCCTGTACAATACTGAAAAGGTAAAAAAAAAAAAAGAATCCCATTAAAAAATTCCATCCATCCATGGACAGGACAAGAGCTACATGTACACATATGGCATCTACGACATACATTTTTATTGCATCGTAATACATGTGTTACATCTAGCCTGTGTTAGACAATCGCTTGCTACATGGCTGGTCAACACATCTTTTAGTGGTAGATTTGTACACAAATAAGTCAAACAAATTTCCAGGACAAATACTGTTCTGGTTGTTACCCAAATATAAAGAGTTACAATACAGTAACTTCTTAAAAACATCATGAGCTGGTGTGTTACGCCGAAGGGCGGTTATACCGGCTATACAGATACAGATACAGACAGACGAGATTTTCCCTATCAACCTATGCCTCATGTATAAAGTGCTAGAACTTCATCCCAAGTAAGCTGATATTAGTTATTCAACTGAAATGTGTCGGGACCACTTCAGCTGCACCAAGTTCAAGTTTGAAGATGACTCCTTACACTTCCATCTGTTTAACAGCTAATGTCGTCTGGCACCGCTGGCCTTCAGGGCCTTCTGTATCTCAGAGTGGGAGAGGATGCCCTCCTGTTCCAGTCCCATCAGCAGCTCCTCCCTGGCTGTACCTATGAAGGTGTTGGATAGGAAGGCAGGGAGTCCCCCCACCTTGTCTCTTGGCAGAGTGTAGACAGGAACTCGCACCAGCCCCAGGGACTATAGGGCAGAAATTGGAGATGCGTTTAATACATACAGATGTTTTTATAATGTACAAGATACTTAAATCTGATACTGTAGGGTGCTAACATTATGTGTTCAACGCTACCACCAGAATTATGATACAGTATAAATTGTCATAGAACCTGGTAAATACATTGTACCATCAAAACTTGGGCTCATGTCCATTCAGAAATGATTTTTTTAGCAAATTTTGGAAATAGTTGTGAATAGCCCAAGTAAAAGAACTATGTTCACCAGAATCAACAGAATCGATAGCCCAATCATGTAACCTCCATAAACATTTATCCGCCAAGTTTCCTGTGTCTGCCCATCTCTAGCAGTGTAGCACGTTATGCACAGTTTTGAAATACAGGAGTGCATTATACTCGGAGACATTGCAGTGGAGATTATATGTGACCTATGTCCAGAATTATGTTAGTTGACCATATATATTAGAAATGATGTTTTGGAAAACTGCTCCCACCTCCAAACCATGGTCCTTTGCTGTGGTTGCTGCAGTCTCGATTTGTCTGATCTGCTCGATTGTCACCTTCTTGATATAAAAATGACTGACAAAATTTTGTTCATCGTGTACTTCAGTCACTGCCCAGTCTCCCTCCGTAATCCCAAAAATCCTCACATCCAAACCCATCTCTTCCTCCAGCTCTCTGTTCAGTCCGGCCTCCAAACCTTCCTCCAGGTTCACAAATCCTCCAGGAAACCCCAGCCGCCCATCAAACCGCATCTGCATCTACAGTGATAGGAGACAGGATTATATAGTTTACACAGTATGCAAACATGATTGCTGAATTACAACAGCTGTTTTTTTTTTTTCAGGAGGCGATATAATCATATATCGGTAAAATTACTGGCACTGCATTTCCCTGCCACAGCCACCTAGGCACCTGCCTTCAAAGCCAGGCCTGTTCAAAAGCCAAATCTGATGGGGGCCTTTGGAAGGGTGTTAGGATAGTTCTTGCCAATGGGCTGAACGCTTGAAGTACAACTGTTGAAACGCCATGGAATCGTTACAAGCATTTTCTGCTAACATACACTTTCCTACTCCACGTTTGAAAGGTAGTGAAGGTATCAGCTAACAATATCTGTGAAGGAATTTACACCGTCAGGAGTCCCCGCCCCGCACCTTACCAAAACAGTGTGTCGCATGGGAATTTTCCCGAACAACTTGTCCTCGTTGGGTGCGTGAAACATCGCGTGGCAGGCGTGTTTGTACCGTGTAAGCTTTACAGCCTCGGATCTGGGGACAGCGCGACGGGCCATGATAGTTGTCTCTGTCTAAAGTTCGGCCCCAGCACGCGAGTCACGTACACCTTTCTCCTGTTCCACGCTTCCAAGGCCGGGGGGTGACGTAAACATTGCAGGGGCAAAGGGTTCTGCGCTCTCTAGCGGAAAATTACAGAACTGTTTAACCAACCCGTCCTCAACTAATGTTAGCATATGTTGGGAGTTATGCGTTTCCATCTCGTAAACGGTCAATTAGCTTTAACTTTTAATTATCTCAAATTAACATTATGGTTGAAGTTGACGTTGCTTGGCGAAGGAAGATAATAACGGACCACCGACTTGAATTTTTGGGCCTGTTAGATTCAATGTAATATCCTGTCTTGATGAAAACCCATTTTTGCACGTTTGTCTCATGCTTTACTAGCCCATCTGTCGGTGTCATTATTATAGATTTATACTCACATAAACGCTGAGTAACGTTGGTGCCTAGATAAGAAGAAAAGACATGTATAATGTGTACGGTAGGAACTGGCCTTGGTGCTGAAAGCTGTCCAATGACACCTGTTGGGTTTTGGGAAGAACAGCCAGGCAGAAATGACTAGTTTGTCCAGGCCTGAGTTTGTCAGGATTTCTTCCATTCTTATCTTGTCAGTTTGAAGTCATCATCCTTGACTTCTAGTTGTTTTTTTTCTATTTCGTTCAAGGATTTGAGGTTCCCACAACTTATGTAGATCTAGTGTTTGCCTGTGATGGTACCTATTACTACATCAAACGATATTTTACTCCTATTTTATTATGAAAATACAATAAATTACCCGTTCTACGAAGGTAAACATAATAACCCTATAGATTCCCTGTTCATTGCCTTGACACCGTCCTCACGTATGTACATTTTGACTTACTAGATTGCCAGTAACCACTTAACACACTTATGTGTCCTGCCAAACTGGGGGAAATGCAGTTGGCAAGTCATGAGACAAAGTTACTTTCTTTTTTGAAATCCATATTTCTATATTGCCAAGAATCACTCTAAGGTGGAAATTTGACAGAAAGTATGAAAGACACCAAAATAGATAAGTAAAAGTACAATCCAGTATGTTATAGAGAACTTTAATGAAACATAAGGATACATTGTAGTACCAATAATTGGATTACATATACACTTGACATCAACAAATTCAGAATTGCACCCATTATTTTCTAAACTTAGGTATTTGGCCCCAACATTGTATGTTCTATGTAACCAATATGCTATAACAACAGATTCACTTATACAGGTGCAAGCCTTTGGCTTGCTAACACTAGCTCTGCTGTTTTGCACCACTGGAATGAATAACAGACTCTGCTTGGTCTGCCCTATTATTGTCACCTTTTTAAAGTCTATACAATACATTGCAGGGTCCTTCCCTCTCCCTATCTCCAACATACTAGTAATATACATGTCTCTGTAATTGGTATGCATTACACCACCAATGCACTGGTCAAGGTAATCCCTGAGGGGTGTGTGGCACAAATTGAGGATCTGATGGCACAGCAGAGAAAGATAGTTACATATGAAACAACTGAAACATAAAACTTCTCCGCAGTGTAACTAAATCTACTTTCTGTGGTGAAAAAGTTATTGTATGGCCACACCCCAGAGGTTTACATTGAACAGTATGATGAAAGTAAAGAAAAACTATGTGGCTAGAATAAATGACAGCAGCCAGTGCATTCACTTATAAATCTCTTCTTCCTGTGATACTCCACATTTAAGTGTGTTGCATTTTTTAAATACTAATGGTTCCTAAAATTGCTATTGCTGCAATTCCTTGCAAAACACACCTTAAACGCATGAAGAGTTTTTGGGACTTCACAGGAAGAAATAAAAAGTCAGTTTACAATTACAAGTTTGAAAAAAAATACTTCAAGTGGTGCATTGTGTGTATGGATATACATATTTGGTCTCAGACTACTTTTTCCCTGAGGCCTAGAAAAGTGATATACATGTAGTACTAAAGAAAGATATGATGAACCATACATATTTAAATACATAAAATTGCTATGTTGAAGATTTTGCAGCAAAGCAAAACAATTAACGCAGGAAAAAAATAGTGCTGAGAGGGTAATATATGCAATATACTTAATATTGTTGTTAGTACAGGTTTTATGACAGTAGCTTCAATATATCATACCCTACCTTAACCTTAAGTACAGCAGCAGATAGCTTTAGTAAGACCTCAGTACAGTAACACTGAAAAAAGAGTGTCTGTATCAAGGAACAATAACCATGTTCAAGATTCATACTTTGCTGCGGTCTTGCAGTCCAGTCAAGAGACTTGAGTTTCTGAAGAGTCATGAAGTCTCATTAGGTGTACACACTTCTCATAATGATTCACGGCTCGTATAACAGCACAGTTGAAATTCCAAGAAGTGGGAACATTGTCACAAAGAAAGTGTGCCTTACATATCAGCAAATGTTGAAAGTTGATCCAGTATAGAAAAATTACTTCCACATCATGAATTGCTTGTGTGTGATATTGCTGTTTTACTGTCCTGGAGGAAATGGCTTATAATGTACCATTTATTCCACACTGCGTCAGAACCTTGCACTTAAATGTTCAAACCACAGCTGGCAAGCTTAGCATTTATTTTTCAACAGCGAAATCTTGCAGACTTCTGAACATTGGAGCTGATCCCTGCTTGTCACAAGTCCGAGGCCAACAGTACTGGTGTAGTTCCTCTTTTTCTCCACATAGTATACAGACTTAGCTGTTCAACATAGAATGTTGTTATAGCACTTGAAAGATCTTATTTTTTTCTTTCAGTCTTTTTCTTTTTGACTGACATCTTTCTTAGAAAAATTAGACAAATGATAAACTTCACAGAAGACAGAAATGGCACCGTTGCCGAGGCAACGAACTGTCGTTCTCTAGTCAGGATTGGTGTGACTTCTCTGAAACTGTGCACAGTCTCCCATTTGGCAGGTGGCTCCCGTTTGGTAGGTTTTTCCCATTAGGTAGGTCTGTACTGCTGTTGAAGTTTGTTCCATTTAGATGACTTTTGTCTTGCCTGGAACACATTGTAAAGGTGTGTATTAATACATAGACATTCCTCCAAAATTGTTTGAAATGAAACATACTTGATTACCGGTATTCAATTTTTCAAGATCCTAGATATTCATACAAACTCCAACCTTTGCTACAAGAAATCCATACTGACATCAGTAGAAGTATTACATACTTACCAAGTTGGTCTTTTCTTAAATACTGGGGAAAGTCTGTCTCTGCAGCTGGCTGGAGTACCTGATGAAACAAAAGTGCCTCTTATTAGATTCAAATGCAACAGCTGTTCAAGGATATGGCGAACATCAATATCAGCTATACATAAGTACAGAAGTAACTTATGGGCAGGAGATGAGCTATAAATGCATACATACAGACGGTATACAAACATAGGAGGTAGGAACAGTGAACACAGTGCACAGTTGAGTTAATAAGGATCAGAGTCCACAGATGATACTTACTCTTACTGTAATTTGTCACCTCCAATTACTGAAGCTATGTAAGAGAACAACACAATAGCTTCAGCATAAACAACGTGATACTGTAAGAAGGTTTGGGAACCATCTTCAATGCTGGATTTGTACAAAATACTCATCTAAGCTGTATATATTGGCCTGACAGTCTGGCTACTGAGGCAAGAGTGATGAAAGTCACCTTTTACATATACTTGGTGCATATGTAGAGATGGTAGACTAACCTTGTCGTCTGAACATGTCCGAGATGGAGGACCCGTGTCTCCTCCAGGCCAGCAGGATGAGGAGGATGTTGAGGAGGATCCAGCCCAGTGCCACCATGCACAGCTGGACCTGGTAGTCATCGGAGTTCCAGGCCTGCTGGATCAGGGACAGCACAGACCTGCAGACAAGGATAACAACATGTCAGGTCATTGACTCTACAGCTCAGACAGATCTAGTACACGTAGGGTGTTGATTTCATTCACTGAAACAAAGGAATGACCCCTGGGATGCTTTTTCGGTAAGGTGCTGGTTCACAAACAGTATCACTGTTAGTAATGAAGATGACAAGGACACTAAGACCCCGTTTACATTCATTTTTCCTATCCGAATAAATGAGCTATCCGAATAGAAAATAGTCTATTCGAATAATTTTTGGAGTGTGAACGCTCCAAATCACTTAGATTTTGCCCGAATCGATTCCAAAATAATCCACCTCGCGAGGTGGTTTGAGACACTTGCGGCGGATTCGAATCGGACGAAACCGCGAATGTGAACGCGAAGTGAATAGGATTTGCTGGCGTGACGTCATACATCCGGGTACGCGTCGCGCGAAAAACACTTCATCCCACGCTAGATTGTTACTTCATCCCACGCTAGATTTTTGCTTTGATTTTAACCACCGCGAATCGTCAAATGTCCGGAAAAAAGAAGGGGTCCGCCTCCACATGGACCCATGACGAGACGAAGCTACTGCTTTCCTTGTGGGGCCGGGAGGAAACGCAAAACAAGCTGGGGAAAGCTCACAAGAATAAGGATATCTACGATGACATTGCACGCGGCATGGCCGAGCGTTGCCTCCTCTCAGCCAAAGCCCGACGGCCGCGCTCCCTTCCTCGATTACAGATCAGTTTCCACAGAAATAGCAGCACCAAAAGCTGGGGCATACTTATTCCCGCCATCTTGTGGTTGACCTCAACCTCTGACCTCTAGCTCTGACCTTTGACGAGCGCCGCGTAGCGATATTCCCTGAAACGCCAAGCGAATCGCTTCAATCCCCTCGCGTGCGGACGCAATTCGGATCGGCGAAAAGCAGTGCGAACGCTCTGTGGATTCGTTGTCGATTCGGATAGACTATTTTCTATTCGGATAGCCCATTTATTCGGATAGGAAGAATGAATGTAAACGGGGTCTAAATGGGTCAAGGGCTTTAGACTAGAGGCAGCAATGTTGATCTTTGGAGAGATACAACATGGCAGGAAGCCTTTAGGAAATGCTCCTACCTTTGTATAGACAAAGCAATATCTTGCATAGAAACACAGTTTTAATTCCATGAGTACAGCAAACAGATGCTTATAAAAATGCAATCTCCTTGGGCTTTTGATAGAAGCCTACAACACTTCACATCCCATATAGAGCCACTGGAATTGATGCCCTATTACAAACCACTTGATGTAGTTTACGAGTACCTCTGTCCTACAAGACTCATCCAGGACTTACCTTCCCACCCTGAAAAGGTTTGTTACACAGGAAAAATCAACAACTGGATGTTGAAACATCTCTGTTTCCCTGAGTCAATCCCATATCCTCACCCCCGACAACTGTTCTTCTCTCTCAGAATCTCGTTACCACTAACCAGAAAAGGTGTGCCATAAGGGGCCACCAAATTCCAACTAAAATAATCTGACCCCTTCTCTATCTGTAAGGTCACCCTGGTTCCGCCTCCACCTTAGCTTGAATCAATAGGGCCATCAAACCCTAGAGTACACACAGGCTGACTGAAGACTGCACTTCAAACAGTGGATTGATTGTCCATTGCTTGTCCTTCTCCATGTCTGGGCCAATAAGAACTGAGCCTTGCAGCTGGCGCATGAAGTGGTAGGGCTTTATGTCTGTAGAGTGTAGGGCTTCTAAATTCTATATGGTTACCAGTCAAGTCACAAGATCTAGACTAGTACTGACATAAGGTACTGTTCAATAAAGAACACTGGACCACAGTTTTTACTCAAAAGGTGGACAAATTACAGAACTAAAGTTTGCTGGTATCACTTTGAGAAGTGTTCTCAGAGAAACATTAAAATTCCAAACAGCTCTTGTACTTGCTAAAGCTTAGTTACCATGTTCCATGAACTAGACTCTCATCATTAGAAAAGCTGGAAAGGATTGAATGTTTTATAGCAGTGTCTGAGTATGGCAAGAGGGCAAAGTAAAGCAGCAAAGCCAGCAGACTAACCCTGTATATAATCCTGCTAAGACTGCTTAGGGAAATGCAACCTGATCGAAGAAATTTACCTGCAATACAAAGAGGCCTTTTCCACAGTAATCTGGAGTACTAGTACGTCCAACTTCATCCTCCAGATCTTACATACAGACACTAGAAAGGATGACAAACAAGGATGGCTATCGCTGGCCTGTAAGATATCCAATTACCAGGGTGCTAGCTCTGCACTGAATTTTTATATAAGTACAAACTTTGTCAGTGCACCGTGTGCTCCATGAGCCTGAACTGCTAAGACTTGTGAGTTCTAAATGGGAACTATATAGCTCTGCTGGGCTCTGGCTGTCTTACTGAAGGGTGACTGGTGCAAAAAATGCCAGTTGGCTACAAGGGTTAAGTCTACTCCATATATCAACTACAGGCATGTTGTTACAGATAGATGTGATTTGCATAGAAATGTTTTGTTAACATTTGAATACAGTAATGGTTGTATCTACCACCTCATCAAGCAAACTGTAAAACAAAATTGGCGGATAAAACCTACATAGGCAATACCAGTAAATACAAAACTAATTTTTTTCCTCACTTTTATAAACATATCAAATGTTGCCTTTCATTGTTTCATATGCTATATGTAGTTTCAACCTTAGATTTTATCTTAATCTTCCAAGACTACTATGACTCCAGCTGTTTTCTGCTGGACAATTTATCCAGTTTTCTACTGGGTTAATACATTTGCCATATAAATCTAGCAAAATTACACTAGCAATGTCAAGAATTCCATGCCAGTTTGCATAATCAGATCTAGAACATGGCTGGACTCCCCCTGGGTTCAAACTGCTACACTAAAAAGAGACTTAGCATCTCACATGTGAGGTGAAAATCTCCAAATGCTTCCCCCTGGGAGGAACAGCAGGGTTCCCAAGCTCATCTCTGGAGTTGACTCTGGACTCTGCATGATGCACGTACATGTAGGTCGTCAGTAAACTAAACACCAACGCCCCACATGGCGCACAAAACCAACCATCAACACGCTGACAAACACGTGTGACCTGGATCTATCATTTTTC
The DNA here is from genome assembly GCA_013266295.2 of Branchiostoma floridae x Branchiostoma japonicum. Taxonomy (NCBI): domain Eukaryota; kingdom Metazoa; phylum Chordata; class Leptocardii; order Amphioxiformes; family Branchiostomatidae; genus Branchiostoma; species Branchiostoma floridae x Branchiostoma japonicum. Next base: position 20,713,715 of record CM023825.1, read on the forward strand.
AGAAATACCAACCAATCAGGCTGCAGTGTTTCGGTTCAAATATAACTCCAATGTCAAGTATGTACATACATGTAGGACTGCATTTCGTAAGACATATGCTGATGCTAACGCCATGATGAAGATAACAGCTTTCTGGCCAATGGGCAAACAAGCAATCTGGTTGAAACTGGTTCACTCTCCTCAATGTGGGTCACCGTCCTGGGGTTGGCCTCTGTTGCAAAATCTCTTTCTGTCTGAGGAGATGTATGGACGTCTGGACGTGAGTTAGGCAGCTAGGAGCATGAGCTGGACTGACGACAGGGTGTACTGCCTTGAAACCAACAGGCTGCTAGTACTATTTTAGCCAGGGTAACCCCAGGGAGTATTGACTTGAACCATGAGGCTGGTTGGATATCAGCTGGCAAAAAACTTTCTGGAGAAACATGACTGTCTATTGCTCCAACATTGGATTGAGATACACTGTGAGGTTTCAGTGATCACATGTCCACTCAAATCAAGACTTAGTTCTAATCTGAAAAAAAAGGTCACCTTAAAAACTTCTATCTCCTCAACTGCAAGCAAAAGCAGATCATCAATACATCAGCTGCATACATCACTTGGAATACCTGTCTATGCACATTCCCCATGGCCTATCAAATAAAGCCAAGCTGCGACATATTTAATGTATATATAAAATAAAAATATATCTACAAACATGCACCGAAATGCTTCATGTAGATCCGTAACACAACACTATGTAGTTATCCATGCATCCTTTGAATGCCAATGAAAGTTTTCAATTCAAACACACAACAAGCATACCAGAAAGTCCAGTCAAATTGAGACCATTCCATTGTTGATAGCATATGGCAGAGCCTGCATAGATGTCTGATATTCTTTGGAATACATAATGGCTAAATAAACATCCCCATGGACAAAACAACTAGTAACCTGCACAGGACAACAAATAATGGTGAGCCTGACCAGTTCAGCTCTACACTTTGTGCCTAGGGTCTACAATTATTGCAGATGAATGAATAGTAGGCATGTAGTTACACCACAAAGGGCTTTTTGATGATTTTAGATGGTCTGCATGGTACAGAGACTGCAGACAATTTTTAAAGTGTACATGTCGGTAATCATGTGATATTTTCCCAGTAGTATGTCTGATGTTGTGTGTAACATGTGATTTGAAACAGCGCTGACTTGCTGTGCTGCTTTTCTTGGTTGACTGCCCAGTATAACTACCAGCATTTATCGCCCACAGGTCTTCTATTGTTTGCTCTTACGGCAGACCTTTCAAGGTTACTTATATGTCACTGGTGAATTAAAATACCCAGTGGCAAACATGCAGCGCTGACACTGTAACGCTTTTAGTGCAGGTTGCTGAATAGTAGTTGTGATGCTTGTCCCTATGATAGTTACCATGTGATGATGCATGTCAGTTCTTATTATACTAAGCTAAGGTTCAACAAAGGTTTCTAGGTGGGATACCATTATTCTTATAGACAGTCACAATTATATGCTCGTGTCAAATTTTATCATTTGTTACAAGTCACAACACTACAACAATAGGGGCTGACCTCTTTTCATAACCACACACACATAAAAACTTCTTCTAATTGATTCATGGTGATGACATGTCTTAGGCTTGATATTTTATCTCCCATTTCTCTGCTACTCCAAATAACTATACATGTACTAGTAGTAGTATATCAACCTTTTGTTAAAAATATTTATTAGACAATGCCCCTCAAACAGTTTTCCCATCAAAATACATTCTACATGTTTCACATTTCACATTTGTTTATATCAACAAAGACAGAGCCTGACTTTTCTGTTCTGAGGGGTTTTGACACCTCTGGTTCTCTGGGTTTCTCATGTCTGACAGCCACCTGCAAGATGACCTGTGAAGGTGAACCTTGGAACACACCAGACAAATTTTTCACACTGTCTAAACAAGCTTTCTCCTGTTTGACAGTTGCTTCTTCCTTTCCCTGGGTAATGAACAGTCACTTTAACTATATGTCTGTAATATACAATGTATCTGTAACAATACGTGATAACTTCACAAGTGTAACCCTCCAGACTAAATTTTTAGCTTAGGCGCGCATGCGCTCCTAGCCTCAAAAAGTTAGGCGCGCAGGCAAATATTTAGGCGCGCAAACGAAAAATCTGGTCGCGCAAAGTACTTTTTAATTTACAAGCCAACGGAATAATGTACCTAAACAGACAATTACTCTCATCTGCCGAATAAACATACCCCCCGGAATAAACGTACCCCCCGGAGAAATCTTCAAAATCTAATAAACATACCCCCTGGAATAAACGTACCCCCTGGAAAATGACCAAGTTGACAACAACGTTCATTTAAAATGCGCATTCTTTCAGGTCATTGAGGTGTATGTCTAGTAGTGTATGTCACTTGCAGTCTAATTCTATATCTGGACCTAAAACCATGTCATACATGTATAAAAAATTGCATGTTCAACTGTTGGCAAACATGTAACATGCAATTTGAAAAATACATGCAAAAATTACTAGTATACAATGAATACTGTATTATTATACTCAGACGTAGTAAACACATATTATTAAGCTACTAGTATTATACAGTGTATAATTTAAGAAAAAAATCTTTTTCAGCTTTAATAGTACAATTTTTATAGCATCAACAGCAAAGAAGTACTTAATTTCGCCCCAAGAGATAAAATAGCGGCGGAAACGCGGTGCTAGATTTAATTTGTTTCATTATCGTCTGTCTACCGATATCTGTAACCCTGCACTAGGCTGCAGTCTCACCAATGTCGCTAGGGGCGTTGCGTATTCCTCGCGTGTTTTTGTGAGATCTAACGTGAGTTCGCGACAATTTAAGATGGCCGCTAATGTTTTCGTCCCGGCCGATCATCACTGCCGCGTGTTTCGGATGAATTTTTGCGTTTATAGGCGCATTAAAGCAACTTGACTACGGATGAAACTTCTCAAGGAACATTTCTCAATGGAAAATGGGTCGTTGTTACCGCAAGCAGACCGGGGCGAGATTTGGCAGCCAATAATTTTGGCGCACAGCGGATTCTCTGCCGGTCGCGCAGTGCGCGACCAGAGTAAAAAGTTTAGTCGCATTTCGTAATTTTTGGTCGCATATGCGACCAAAACGGTCGCAGTCTGGAGGGTTGAAGTGATAAGTGATATCATCACAAGATTTTTGGACCACTTTTTCTACACACCAAAATTTTTAGATCAGCCTGTATTCCTCCCTACCTGCCTTCCATCCCCCTGATTATTCTTGGAATTGACCCCCCCCCTCCAGGAGTCCATACAGGAAGAAAACCTTAATTTCCCCCCTCTGATCCAATACAACCCTGGGTCTTATATTATAATAGGCCCACTGCAGGAAGAAATTTACTAAAATGTCAAACAGTTGCCATATAAATCATCACCAGACCAATACAGTCAGTGTCAGACTCAGTGCATGCACACACCTAGAGCTAGAAGAAAGGGGGCGTGGCTCAACACCCCTGACCTTTTCAGCTTTCCTCAGCAGGCAAACACTTGGAGACTTATCCTTGGCAACCTGACCTCCACAGGTGAACTGGCACATAGCTAAACAAATTCTTACACTGACCTAACACTGGTCAAACACTGGACTGTCTATCTGTTCGAACACCTACGTCACCAGTCAAATGGAGCATATACTGTCCTGGGTGGGAGAATATCACCAGGACACGTCAAGCCAGGTCAAATTCTGGAGGAACAACTGTTACGTTTATAAGTGAGCTAGGTCATAGAACCTAACAATAGATAGTAAAGTATAACTAATTCTTTTGACTAAGCTATCGTTATTGGAAAAGTCTGTTTTTCCCACCCAGACAAGGGCATACTGTTTGGGCACAGAAACTCCCCTGCAAGAACTGATTCCACAGGACCACCTGCAGACTGACCTGTGGAGGTAAAACTTCAACAAGAATCATGCACAATGTCAGACAACCATCAGAATCAAGGTCACACATCTGGACCTGCTTCTCTATAAATATACAATCTTACCTGTAAGGTGAAAGTTCGTGAGGTGAAAGTTCGTAAGGTGAAAGTTCGAAGTCAATGTCTTACCCTGGAGTCATATATTTCATCTTTGCATTAACATTATTAAATCTTACAGTTACAGCCATCATTTGTAACATGATATGTCATTATATAAAACCTCCTTGATCTAAAGAACTGGAAACATCATCAGGCTGCCATTCAGTGCTGAAGCACACTCAGTTTTCAATGAAAGACCAGGATTCTGCTTGCATTAAACACCTGCAAGTCAACCTGCCAGATTTGGTTCCAGCAGATATTGTCACCATCCTTCAACTGAACATGAATAATCATTATGCAATTAATTATGCAGCAAATAGTAAACAAAGGAAGCACAAGCACATAAACAAAACATCCCAATTTTCTGACATACAGAAATCACAATGAAACGTCTTTAAGTTAAGCAGCAACATCAAAACGTCTTACATATAATGCCTCAAACACATGTCGACTGACCTACATAATGCAGTGGTTGTTGTTGATACTTGAAGGGTCCTAATGGTACACAATTATAACACTATACTGTCTGATACATCTATAATTGAGAAGGCATACCTGGCCATCATGCCCACAAGACTAGTCCAGCTAGTCTCTCCCATCACTAACAGTCATGACCCCTACAAGCTGCCATTTGAAGACTCCGGAGCTCCAGAGGTTGTTCCTTGTTCACATCTTGTAACAACACTCCTGAAGAAGCTTAACGGGACTTCCATTTTACATGTTCACAGGAGAAGATAAATTTGCACAAAAGTACTGAAAAGATAACTTGTAACCTTAGGAATGGTAGACATTCAAAACCTGAAAGAAGCCCTGTCAACAATTATATCATTTGAACCTGTTCTACTTTCTTGTAGGAAATAACCTGCAGTTGTCTTTAATGGTTCATCCCTATGTACAATCCCTCACGTGGCACACCAGTGGTGCAGTGACCTAGTTCTGTCTCAGACAAAAACAAACAACCTCCCATAACCCACATACATGTGAACATGGACATGTACTAGTTATAATTATGGGTCTCATGCTGAGCAAGCAATGGTGCTGCTTCAACAACAGCCTATCAGCCATCAAGTTTAGGAGCCTTAGGTGATCAAAAATACAACATTGGTAGACTCCTCTAGAGACTGAGCACAATGCACCTGTAATCTAATTGCTGTCTACCATACATTTGCATGCGATTCAGGGATCTAAGACAAGCATGACCATTGTGTTTTTATCTTAGGTGTCCCAGATTCAATCAAGATGTCCAAACATTCAGCTCTTATGTAAAGGTACAAGTTCCACATAACATCACAACATCATAATCATACACATAATCATAATCATAATCTCTATTCTGCTTTATCTTAGCATGGCTCCCACTATAACCTCCTTGCTGCTACTTGTAGGTTTAGCAGTTTTTAACCAAAATCAACAACATACTACAAAAGGTGTGCTATTTGCTTTGCAGTTCGAATGTCAGATTCTAAATGCTAGGAAAACAAAGGAGTAAATGACAGACATGTACAAACAAAATAAAAACCATTTTGCTCTAAAGGGTTTATCTTCATGTACTTGCAAATGCTCTTGTCCACAAATGGTACATCCATCTGGTTTTCAGATTAGATGACAAGACCATGCTTCTGAATCATTCCAGCATGATTTATAAAGTTCTTAGCCTATATATGGGGCATTGCCCAGGAGTTACCCCTACATTCAAGGACAAAGCCCCCATAAAGTGGTATGATGAAATCTCATGGTAAGAACGTGGATGGCCAATTTTAGTCTTTAGTTTTGAAACCAGATATGCACTACTTATTCCACTATTTTGCTAACACTGTAACGACTTATCCATAACATCCAGACACATGCATTTACAAGGTGACCTTACTGTCAGCTTTTAATACCAGAAATAGTGTTACATCAGTGCCAAATATATCTTGATTTTATGTGCAATTGGCCTATTTTCTATTGTCCTGTCCAAATGGCTGGGAATGATTGATTGTGCAACATGAGGAAGAGATGACTCCATCCATTTTGTTTATAAAATCTAATTACTGCATACACTTTCTCTAACTTTCAGCTGATTTCAGGAGGCTTCCTGGATATTTTGTTTTTTTAATAGTCATACTTGGTATTTGAGCAAGCAACCATTGTCATTAATATCTTGTGTATTGGAGGTTAGAAACAAAACAAGGGCTATACTTATATAACAGTTGGCCACAGCTGTGATGAGCGACTGTAATCAGAACAATATATCACACAACCAAATCAGATTACCATAATGTAAGTGTACTGTGAATAAATGATGCACTGGAAGTGACACTAAGTGGGTTTCCAATAAAGGCAAATCATGCATTATTTACACTTTATTTCCAAGCAGATTTGGTTGGATTTTTTTCCATAGGTTTTGAATGAATTGAACAGTTTAACTGTATGTAAAAGTTCCATTTATCAAAAGTTGGTCTGATATGTAAACTCAAGAGGAGGAGATGGCACATGATTTGTCTCCTTACAGCAATAATGCTTAACTCAGCTGTGAAAAAAGCAATTGACATTGAGGTACCAATTACCCCTGATTTGCATACATCCCACACAGCAGAAGCATCCCTTTTCATCATCTCATCCAAACCCCAATGGTAAAATGTTGCTTTCCAGCACATAATGTCATTGGAACAAATTTACAAGAGAAAGATGGTTTATTTATGGTTTCAGGCTGATGTTTAGACCACCATAAATCTTCTCATATCTCTTGTCCTGACAATTAAAATCAATCAGCCAGAAAATCAGTGGGGATCAACTCAGGGATCAACTGCTGTTAATAGCTTCATGCCCCCTCTGGGATTTGAAAGCACAAAGATTTGCAGATCAGAATCAAATTAAAGTCTCATGCATCTGATACGGAGGAAGCCACTAAGGAGTCAAGATCACCTCTAAATGATCAAATTACATGAAAATATTCTCCAGCAGCAGCTTTTCAACATGGACATTAACAGTTAGCTAGGACCATTCCCTACCAATGGTACACTTTCACATCACTAAAAACTAGAAAACTTTCTGATGTCTGGTCTTGATTTCATTTGAACAGAAATCTGCAGTAAATGCAAGGACTAGTAGAAAACAGTGACCAAAAGACTAGTATCATTACAATACAAACAGCAGCTATAATAGCAATAGGTGAGCTTTTTTTTATTTTTTGCAATCACAGGGGGACAAATGTCTAATGAAAATCTACACCCTTACTTTACAGTCATGCCTGGTGCAGGAGGTATAGTTTGTAAAGAACACACAGAATTCACCCCCACCCACCCCAACTGTATCTATATGCCTTCCCCATCCAGGCCAGGTCTTAATTACATTGCATACTGCTGTGTCTGATGGGCCATTTGACTGATGCATGTTGCCTGTCTGTGGCGAAGGGGCAATCTCCAAGTAGATGTTGGAAGGCAGAATCTTAACGTTTTTCTAGCTCCCATTTTTGCACCTGTTAGAAGGGCCGTTTGTAAAGGGCCGTTTGTAACAAAAACAGGGCTGTAGAAAAACGTAATGATTTTGCCTTCCAACATCTGCTTGGAGATAAGTCCTTCACTATAGACAGGCAACATCATTCTCCAGCTAACTGGCCCATTGTACTTATGTTTGGGACCTTCCGATGTAGACACAAATCATATGGTCTTCAAAGAACCATTATGACAAACATACACAAGGTAGGTTGGCAACTATCGGTAATTGTTCCTTATCTGCAATAATTGGAAGGCTATGACGTGGGTACCCAGGATTATGACATCAAAATATCTTTACCTTTGTAGGGGACAACATTCCTTTCCCTTATCACACACAGAAGTATTTATTTGGGACAACAAGTAAAGGAGGATTTGTCAACAGATATGACAAAGAACTGTGACACAAGTACCCCGGTATCTCATCTTTTCCAGGATGTTTTGCAGGTTGTGGACAACTTTAATCAATAAAGAATATCCTGGCGCAAAGCAAGCAATTCGGACAACATGTCCTACAGGCATGTGCCTACGTACTTTGGGCATTCAATGACGCAAGTATATCTGTTTCTCAATAGTAAATGATGGTACTGGTCGGTATCTGCTCTATATATATTTAAGAAATGTGCATCTAGGAAGTTGCAAACACCAAACAAGTTCTTGACAGGATAGAGAAATGAAAATGCCCTCATCAGGTAACACACAAGCGTTTTGCATAATTCCAAAAATAGTAACCCTTCTACCTTAGCAAGGCCCCGCTCCAATTCACTCAATACAGAGGAGCATGTGTACTTAGCTGTTAGTTAAGGGTAAATAGAGCAGAAATAAAGCCGTTTTCTTAAGACAGTCCGTCCAATGCTTGGCCTACTCTTGACTATTTTGGGTGGTTAAGAACTTTTACGTAAGCCTCTGTTCAATCTGTGCTTGGGGTTGAATGGTTCTCCCTGGATGGGTTGAGTTGCATCAGTTCCATTTGTGAAAACAAGGTGTTCAGTGGTATTGACAAACTTCACAGAAAAATTGACATAGTTCAACGGGTGACAATTTTTCCCCATAGCATATTTTAGGAGCTACAACACCCTGGTTAAAGAAACACAAATATTCCCAAATAGATAAAAAGAGCAAAAATCATTGGTTACCTCCCTCTCAAACTGTGACAAAAACTATACTCCAAGCCTAAGCTTAGACTTTATAAACATGCTATCAGGCAACAAAATTTTCAAAGAGGCTCAAACTCTTGGTTAAAGGGGTTACAGAGTGATTCACTGAGGGAAATGGAAGAAGAATAACACAATTCAGCAGTCACAATAGCATAGCCACGTGTTGGTTCTGTGACCTTCTCAGGTTATAATCAACTGGCTGTGATAGTTTAACCTCTGGCCTGGATGAATCCACACAGCTAAGGCATGCCACCATTAAGGTGATTATTGGCACAGTCCTGGGAGACCTACAGAGGTGACTCTGAAACGTGCATGCCCTTGCTGTGTATCTACTGTGAAATACATGTACATCACATAGTTTCCGTGGCTCATAGTGATATTAGAAAGGATGGATAGCCTAGGCTTGCTGCCTGAAATGAAGATGATGTAGGGATATTATGAGTAATTAGTGCTGTACTCAAAACTTTATTACTACCTTTTGCATAATTAATATTTATATAACCCTCTGTGGGTTGTCCACGGGTAAGGGCAGTAACGATTAACCAGGACGATAAAGTAATTCTTGGCTTGTTCAAAAGCTGGTGCTTGGAGTTCAGTGGGGTAATATCATTCTGGTGGTTAATAAACTCCTACAACATTTTTGTAAAACTATGGAAAACACAACTGACTGCTGAAGCCTGACCACACTTGACTGTGGAAAGTCTGGGGAGGCTACGTCCGTTTTGAGAATAGACGAAAATAAAGGCACGTCAATTTTGTGCATTTTGGGGCAAACATAAAGTTGTCACATGTATTACAAGAGGGAAACTCAGCTGTATGTAAAGCAGGCTTCAATGGAAATTAACAGCATTATTGACACATGCCCTTGGTCTGACATTTAACAGCTAATTGACAATCTATTGCTGTTAATGATGGCAATGCCAGTCTAGAATAACCCTCCATTGTGAACATTTCTAAAGCCTGCCGTGTATTTTACAAGGGCCTTTGCAGCCCAACAACAAACTACAACAATTTCGACCTCTGACTGCCCTAGCACAAGTAAACACAGGAAAATGACACCGTCGTCGATTAAGATTACGAAATATTACCACAAAAATAGACTTAAGCACCCTTCAAGTTTTACAGTTGACTTGCCCTGGACACAGAGTCTCCGTGCTCTGCTGCTGGAGTGTTTATTCTCCATCCCTTTCAACCTGGCCTGCCAGTGTAAACTCGGAAACATCCGGAAAGCAGGTCATTTAATATTTTGGGACTCCCCTCTTCCAGACGGCGGTTAGAGTTCAAAAATTATAACTGCAGCCCCTCTCTATACTACGCCAATTTATAAAGTACGGTGTCGTATATGAAAACACATATGTTGAAGTTTACAGCAGGTTGAGGGGAAGTCTTACCAAGCGATCTCGTAAAACCCGGACGGCGATGTGGGGCCAGTCGGGCCGTGGTCCCCTTCTCCCCCGGCCGCTGCATGGAACGAAGTCGCGCCGCCATTTCCCGCTCTTGGAACATCAGACGCCGCCTTTTCCTCGTCCATCGGACGGATAGACAGCTTAGCAGACATCTAGGAATGGATCCCTATCTGACCGATTCGGCCAAGTCTTCATGACAGGGGCAGAGGAATGCAAGGGGACACGTGGAGGAAAAGACGTTGGTCGGTCTCCGAGAGACACGTACCCTCACACCGCCATGTTTACCCACCGCTTCCGCTTAGGGACCGACCAATTGATATCCTGTTGGGGTCTTGATTAGAAAACAGCAGAGTTCACAGGGTTCAGGTCCATCATAATTATCGGTCCCTTTCTGTTCACAATAAATGCTATTTTATTTGCTTTTTGCAAAACTATTGTTTGCTGATTGCAAAGGGTTGTTCATTTATCAGATATTCTTATCATAAGTTGTTGTCAGAATGGAATATTGTTTACTCTTGACCATTGGTGACTGTAAAACGCAACTCCCTAGCATAGGCAACTTAAATTTCACCTTTTACGCAATGCCAGAGACCCTTGATAAGATTTAAACATCGCAATGTGTGTTCCTTGTTATTGCTTCATAAGTCACACTGAGTGATTAACGTCACAGAACTTTATGGTGGCCTGAAAGTTACAACAATTGTCATATGATTTACATTTCACTAGACATAACGTTATAAATGATGTTTTTCTAAACCATTGTATTTTGCAACGTTAACCGTCCAATCTGGGGAAACCCACAGGATCGTAGTAAACCCAGCACCCCCATGTGAACGGACGATCCCCTTCCCACAATGCCCCTGGCTTTAAGGGTGTAACAGGTGCTACGGCCAATAAAATTCGCACAAATCATCCAAGAAGAACTCTCACTCTCAGTAAAGGTTAAGCTTGAAGGTGGACAACAGGGGCATGTGGCACCACTGGGCTTCAGCTTAACTTTCCCGTTTCTTCATACATTGTACTTCTTACCAAGGAGGCTTTAAAAATGGATGTTTAATTATTTACCGGCTGTATTGAAACAAAACGTTCCCAGTGATAATATCATATAACAAGTTAATCAAACTTACAACCCTTCTATATGTGGCTACAGAGCAAACACCCTGTAAAAATTCCAGCATTTACAATTCTTCTGACCCGGCCTTCACATGTATTATAGCGACAGTTTTACAGCCAGGGTAGGGAAGTACCATACAACACCTGATGTAACGTTGAATGTGCACTCGCCAAACAGGACACACCTTCTTTATCAGCCAATAGGGTCATAGGTCCCATTGACGTCACAGTGTAAATATTTGTACATGCCAGGAGGGAGGAATAGGGCATTTCTCACTTTCTCCTGCACGTCGCCTACAGGTAGTATCACGTGGAGGGCGGCATGGTCGTCGGCAGTCGCGGACCTCCCAAAAGTAGCTTCTTTATAGAGACAAGTACCTTTTGCAGAATAATGAGTCACAGACAACAGTTGACAGTACATTTTAGGAAGCGCTTTTATGTAATGACTGATGTAGAAATAATCTGTTCAAAGCAACAGTGTATACTGGTTTGTCTCTCTTTGCCTTTTCCTTATAATCTCAACTTGCAGAAGATGTGCACGGGACAAAAGTCACGGTTCTGTATTTATAAATAGCCGATTTTATTCAGTCATGGCGTGACTCAAATCAATAAAGGTCGCCGATAGATGGACTATGGTTGGCAATGTAGGCTGGTTTCATAATATCTGGTCAAAGGTTGGGCAAAAAACTGGTCACAACTGTGTGACATCTTTATGTTGGGAACTTGTTAACGGTATACTTGCTATATAACAGTTTTGTTCTGGAGAAAGCTATGGCTCCGCTAACTTAGCAGAAGTAGTCAGAAGTAGTACAAAATTCATGATGAATGTCAATCACATTTCCTCCAAGTCGTGACATTGTAGTGGCGATTACAAACTAAACGGCGAAAAACAAGTACAAGACCTACCAAAGCCAGTCCCGCCCGACCGTGTCATAGACCCGGAGCTCTGCAGTCATGCTACTGAGGGGTGGCTCTTGTTCTAAGGAAGCCTTATCGGCAACGCGGATATTGCCGGATAGATTGTCCATTACAAAAAGTTTTGGGTCTGACATGATGCAACGTTAGGCGTAAGAACTCAGCGACACTGGTGACAGAAATGTTCTACGGTATGGACGATACAGATGCCTCATGTGTGGTCGAGGCAGTTACGCTACCGAGACTTTAAAAAGAGCGCAGATGACGATAATGCCATCAGCTGGGCACTAGATCTACTTTTAGCCGTGAACTTTAAACTACACGTCAGAACTCGGGTGAATAGGTTAGGCTATGACGCCATATTTGTACTTGGCATGGAGGGTTCATCTATGGACCTAGTACCAATCGTACATTCAATTGCACATGCTGAACAAGGGTTTAAAACTGATCGTGAAATACAGACATCAAGTAGGCGCCAATCTTGATGTGATCATTAATTCTACACACTATGTGGACACTATATGAATGGTACAATATGACCACATTCACCCAAACCCACCCACCCGCTCCGAAGTGACATTACCGTGTCGATTATAACGTCATCCCGAGAAATAATGTCACAACATTGCGCTGCGATGCATTAGATCTATAAAAATCTTATCACAATTCATGACGTCGGATGACATAGCATCACACCCTACCGCACTACTACTAAACACTGCAGGAGTGTTAGTACATTTGTACGTACATCCTTCAGCTTGCATACTCGGATGCTAGCCGGACTAAAACGCGCTCCTAGCGACCGGACAGAGGAGTGTGCTCATCAGCGCATTACATTGTGTAACTAGTATTGTGTAACAGGGGCGAGCATAGATGTCATTTTTCTCTCAAACCAAATAAACAACAATCGCTTATCTAATCAAATAAATCTGATTAGTGCATGTCGATCTGGCATTGTATAGACTGCTTCTTATTTTCTCCTGTAATGACCATAGTATACACACCGACGCCTGTGTCCATCTCACCTCTATCGTGTGACGTCACAAGGGGCGCAGATGAAGAGGGCACTAGAGTTCATTAGCCGGGCATTTAAGCTATCTTAGTCAAATAATACATAGGGGTATCATGTACCGACAAGTGTACACAACGTAGCCTGTATTACACAATCTCTCGCTGTCAGGGGCCGAGTGGCCCTCTTCCACTAGAGGGGCTGTTTAGTTGGACGGGCCGCTGGGAGCGCGACTTTAGTCAGGCTATAACTTTTTAAAGATGACGATATATAACTTACATAATGTATAATGTATACGTGGGTACTTGTTTTCAATAACTTATACGCCTATAAAACTGGGATATGTTTGCTGGTCTGCGCCATTCAAAGGTGAACTTAGTACAAAGGTTATCAAAAATGGCTATGTTTGTAGAATGAAACTGCTGATATAAGCAGTTAAAGGGTCGGTACTGATTGGTGACCACATAGAAGACCTGCAGACTAGAATCTGATAACATCAAATGTAAATATCAATGACTGACAAAATTTACAGACGGGGGAGGGGTTATCATAGCCTATTGTAAAGTCATTACATAACTTCTCCACAGGGCTTCCGTCTACCTTGCAGGCAGGACGGACACTTAAACTAGGGTAGTCGCTCCCCATATAACTGAAGAAAGTTACAGACAAGAAAGGGATTCAATATCATACTCATGGGGCATTGTGAAGTTATTGCCGTAGTCCCTTCTCCATAAATCTAATGAGAACCATGTGCACTGTCTTTTTCAGCGTCCATTATTAAAATTGCCCCCATTTTCAGACTCAGCTACCCTTTCCTGGAAGATATATTCCTTTTGATCGGTTTTAATCTGCACCAAATTTGTGGCACTCGCTGCTAATCTGCATGAGAATTGGGTGAACCTCCAAACCATGGGGCACTCAAACTGAAAACGCTAGCTCTCACCTGATAAGGTGTTCGATACAATGCACCTTATATCGTACACATACACTTTCACTGTTCAATCCTTGTTCTCAAAGACATAGGCAAACAGTAACAGGGAAACCAACGTCATACCTGCCTAAAGATGATATATTTCTTCACCTTCAAGCGATGGCTTGTAACCGCAAAACTTATTACTTGAATTCCGTCAATAAGGAGACTTTTGTAGATCATTTTACCAGAAACCCGGCAACAAAGCCCAAAAGCCATTATAAGCCATTACCCTGCAAACTGTTTAGTGTTTCCTATTTAAGCACAATTTTTAATAGGGAATAGATTTTCCGTCGATGCAACACATCTTAACTGTATTGTAATCTTTCGTAATTGTATGACATACATGTACCGATCTGTATTGAATAAGAAAGCTTTAAAGGAAGTGAATGGAGAGTCGAAATTGTAGCACATATTGAATATTACCTCTAACCCGTTTCTTCTAGTGCTACAAAACCATAATACTTCACAGTACACAGATTTCCATTGAGACTGAGGCACATTCACACTTGAAACTCCCGTCCACCTCCCCCGCCCCTCCCCTATCGGTACACACTCTCACCTTGCCGCCATGAGGAGCGGGTGTTTCAGCTTGAAGGCGTCGGCCCCAAACAACATCGACGTGATGACTTCTAGACAGACAGCAGCCAGCAGCGTCCTTCGAATTCCAACCCACACTTTAGTCATCACGACAAAAAACCGTCTGATCTATGCAAAGAGAGAAAACCGGCACGTGTGCTCGGCAACGTCTTACAAAATATAATGAAACAAAGTCGAAGACGGTGAGGCTGGACCGGGCTGAACTGGTCTGATAAGGCCACTTCAAATCGCCGGGGTGCCCTACATAGATGTGTGCCGTGCAAACATGTAGGGGTGTACAGGTGGGAACGCACACCGTATATGGCAGGTGATAAGCCTTCATGCCACGGTCAACTGGTTACAGGACTGGACTGATGCATTAACTGCATCGGACTAAACGGTTGGTGGGAAGAAATAGTCAAATCAATTTAGGCCCCGGTACGCAGTAAATGTTTCACTTCTATGATATCAATCAACTCTGAGAAAGCAAAGCAAGAAAGTGAGTTTTTCTCTTTAACATTAGCATGTTCTATCATCTCTCACACCGCCCACTGAGGGCCTCTAGCGGCTTCTATGTTCCTGACACATATTTCCTCGGTCAAATTCTTTCCTCTGAAGCCCGTCCATTTTTATTGCATTAATTACCAATTTAGGGGAACACGTAGCAAATCTGACAGGTTGAGGAACTTGGTGTTGAAATCGCCATGGATAAAAAATGTCCCGTAGCGGCAAAAACAATCACTGCAGTAGTAGGAGCAGCTTCATGATGCAGTCCTTCATTGAACTGCTAGAGGCCGCTTTTGATAAATGAACTTCACCTTCCTCACTTGTAACCATGTAACTCTACAGCCTGGTATCCAGTCCTACCATGGATTGCGTGGGCCTCTCTTCGGGGCTCTAGACTAGGAGCTCTCTGCCACCCGACTAACTATACAGTCGGTAGGAGCTTTGTGCGGCTGGAGTTAAACATCCGACACGCAAAACTCCTACAAGATGACTACCACTACCACTGAGTTGAATTAGACCGGGCGGGCAGAGAGCTCCTTGATTCCGCCCCGAAGAGAGCTCGCCCACTCCAAGACAGACTGCATACCAGGCTAGTAACTTCGTCAGCCTGAACCCATAAAATAAACAACAAAAGGAATTGCCTTGTGGCGAACGGTTTTTTTATTTATCGATAAGTACGTTTATGGGCAATTGCATTTCATGGTCCAGACTGTGTCTCAAATTAGCTGAATTTATGGACTATAAACACACTGTTGAAGTGGGCGCAAATTGGTTGAACGTCAGACAACATAGAAGAAAGTCGCCCTTGCGGAGAGGAGCACACTTCAATGTTTTTATAGTCCACAAGATAACCGTAATGAGGAAACTGGCCCTGTTCGTGACATAAGACTGTCAGAAAACGGGGTAAGCCAGAGGAAGGTCACAATCTTCCAACTTCTGCTTGCAAAATGTCGGCTGTCTCCAAACAACCACCGGGCTCTTTCAAGATCCAGTCCGCCGGCGTCACTGAGCTTATCCCCTAACTAGCACGCCTCCCTTATAATGTAGTAGTAAAGAGTTTCATTTCATTAAGATAAACAGGTACTAGGTCATTAGTGATGGAAATCAGGTAATACCGGTTCAGTGTTTGTTGTAACCCGCGATATTCTGTGTCATAATACTATATAATAGCCATTTCCGCTTTCTCGTGGGTTCGCCAAACGCGGGTTTGTCAACTCAAACTTCACGTTCCGCAAAGGGCGAGACCGCGATCGGACCGAAAAATCGAAGGAAAACTTCAACGTACGGTTTTTCTTTTCAGTGTTTTTGTAGACAATGGAAAACGTATGACAGAACTGTTGAAAACGTATTGAAAATGCTTAGTATTTTCTGGACAAATCAACATTTGTACATCGATCAAGTAAAAATCGTAAACACGTTGCGATCTTGAACCCCAACATCTCCTTGGAGATAAGCTAGGTCGTCTTGTTTCAGAGGAGGTAGCAAACTAACTTCTATACTTGTTCTTTCAGGAATCCAGTTCGCATAACTTCTGATGTTACATAGCCTTGCGATTTTGCTCTGTACTTCAGAGGTGAAACACACACACACATATCACATAGGCAATGTGTTGACTGCACGTTGCGTGTATTTGGTGCACCAGTGCATGGTTTGGGCGATTAGGTCTTCATTCTACCTGCAAGCCCTTCTGGTCGGATAATCCAGCACAAATAGACTGGGGTTGTTCACAACAGATTTAGGGTATGAGTAACAAGGACGAACAAATGAGCCTTGAAGTGTTCCAGGGAGGTTAACTCTCTATTACCCTCCTTGGTTGTTTTGACTTCTTTTGTACGTATTGCAGGTGGAAATAGTATCCACTTCAAATTAGTGTGACGGAACTACCCGTGAAATTTCCGCACCATATAACCGAATCGCAAAGTCGATGCGTCAGCATGGGTGGCGGCAGACGGAATTCTGAATTATGAACGGATCACACAAAGCACCACAAAAGCATGTATATCGTTACCGGATCCTTTTACACCTGTCCCAATAGGTCACTAGCTGTAGGGCGCGCATAATCTTACATAGATCACCCGGTATTCTCTGAGCCGTAAGCTAATGGTAATCCCTGAAAGCAGCTATGATCCTCGGTCCGTGGTATTTGGTTTGTTGGCTCCTTCCTGTTTTGAAAATGCGTCCTTAGCAACATCGCGTGATTGACCGTAAGGTAATTCCCCCGAGGCAAACAAGAACCATCCGAGACAGGTACTGTAGCGCACATGCTCATTACGTCATAACAACAACTGTAATCACACGTGTAATAAAACTAAAAGAACACACCCTTTTAGCCACTAAGTAGTACTATCTAATTGGCGCGTAGTATAGATAAACCAAGAAGGAAACTGTGACCATTTCGTCTATTTTGTAACAGTGTGTTTCATTGCACAGGTAGGGCACGTCACGGTCAGTGTTGGAACCGCTATTTACCATGGGTGTACGTACGGTCAGACTATTTACGGACCAGTCATTGATAGGTACTGGTGCGCGTAGGTACATAATCATTATGTAAATAACCCACCCGACACTAGCCACGCCCCCATAACAATTGGTGATATCGTAAGGCTTCCCTTTAGAACTATCACAACGTGTGCGGCTAGAAGCACAACGAGGCCACTCTCTTGAGCCAGGTGTGCAGGTGGGTTACACGAGCGTAATCTCCTTAGATGTTCCAGTTTAACATTTGTGGCGAAGGCATCCCAAGACTTTTTGAACGTGAACGTAAGAGGTCATCAGTCAACCACTCGTTCTGTTATATTACTTCTGTCATATTACCGTTACCGTCAGTCACCGACTTGGTGCAGAGTTGGGCCATGTTATTCCTTGTTATGATGGCCGGCGAGCTCACTCAAGGAGAAGGGAAGCATGTCAGCTTTGTGGAGTATGTTCGTCGCGTGTCAGCGGGGTTAACATCAAGACTACTCCACCCTGAAGCCGACTGCGGTGAAGGACACAGTAGTCCCGTGTTGTGCAGGAAGAAAGGTTCGACCCTGGTGAAGAGTGTTGGAAAACGTGGGACAGAAGATGAAGGATGCTGGTGGCCAAGTTCCATGATTGTGAGTCCAGATGGAGAGGTCATAGTGGCTGACCGCACGGACAAATGCCTCAAGGTATTCAGTAACACCTGGGTCTTAAGGAGGAAAATCTCTCTAAGCTATAAGCCACACTGCATAGCATTGTTTGACAACAAAACCTTGGTAATCACAGGTGACGCCCAAAACATCCACTTGTTGGATTACCTGCAAGGGAAGGACAAGTGTGTCATCCAGGTTACTGGGGCGGTAGGGACCGTTTGCCCGTCTGGCGTAACTGTGGACAGTTTGGGACGGATCATCGTTGCTTGCCATGGGCAAGGCTACGTCCTTAACTGCAATGGTGACGTGTTGACTATCCTGAACAAGGAAGGACAAGAACAGTTGGGGGACTATCTACACGTTACCACCAACAGTAAAAACGATATCATCCTGAGCGATTTCTTCAACAGCTGTGTGCATGCGTTTGACTCTACCGGCCGTTTTGTTAACAGTTTCAGTTCCCATGGATCTGGGGACAGCCAGTTGGACCATCCCATGGGTATCTGTACGGACGGGATGGACAACATTATTGTACTTGACTCAGAAAATCATCGCATTGACAAGTTCAGTGCGAATGGGGACTTCGTGGAACACGTGGCGACGCGAGAAAGCGGCTTGAAGTTCCCATATGAGGTGACTTTGTCTGAAGACAATAAGCAGCTAATAGTCTGTGACTGTGACTTGGACGGTTTTGTCAAAGTGTTTTCTATTGACGATTCATGAACAGCAACGATTGCCTGTTGTACCCTACTATAAGCAATGGTGTGTTCTTGAATTACATGTTGGTCTGATCCAATAGAAGCGAGCCAGAGCCAAATGTGGACTATATACCTGGTGATACAAATTGATCAATATGAAATTCATGTTCTATCCATTCCTTTCCTCTGCAGTGAAACATTCATGAGGAATATCAAAAGCATTGGAATTAGATGGGCAACACCGAGGATTAATAAGCTAACCTATCACCCAACATGATTTCTCAGCAATCAGTTGTGCTTCTTGTAATAATAGAACACAAAGCAAAAATGTGGAATGCAAACAGTTCATTTTATTACCATTATCAAATATACCAAAAATACACATCAACATATTACATCCAGCTCTCTTGCAGTAAAACATTTCATTAGTAGAAAGTGCAGGACCAACAGACACCAGACATCATGTTCCACTCTACCAGCCAATAAGGTCCATCCTATTTACAGCCCTACCTACATGTACATCTGACTGTGTTAAATCTGCGTCGGTATGTACAACTGTAGATCCAGTCCCAGCAGTGCCTTATGATGCCAGTAACTTGTTTTGCTTTGCCTGGATACTATTCTGGTTAGCTTTGTGTCTGCCTCAAAATCCCACCCCCTGTAGAAATACTTATTCAACAACTTGTACACCAATACATGTTATTGTTCATATCTTATAACCATAATTACATTTCTTATTTTTTGTTAACTTCTTAATTCTAAATTCAAAGGAAGACCAGACTGACAGTTGTGGAAATATTCAGGACTTGAAGCTTAAGACAATCTTTCTGTCTTTGTCATTGGTATGTCTAGTCCCATCATGATCATGTTTGTTTGACAAGTAAATCTGATTTCAATGTCTATTTTTTATTTGATAGTAGCATGTTTGCTATTAAGGTAGGGAACAATGTGTTAAAATGTTCTTGGCAAATGCTCTACTTTGAAACAGAGATGTAACAACAGTCCAAAATTCCATGTCAGATCGAGTGTTGGTGTCATAGACTATGAGAACCTATATTTTGTTGAACAAATCACTTATTTTTCACAATAAACTTTCGTACAGAAGACTGAATGAATCTTCTTTCTGATTCTTTTCTCAAAAATCAAGCTTTTCAGGAGGAAGACATGTACCATTACTAACATACAGCAGCTTCCAGGCTAAGATAAATATTTGATTCCAGTAATTGTTTTCTCTATTATAAGAGATGTGACTTGGCAAACATGCAGGCAAGCAAGACAACTTATTATTCCTACCAAGCATTAAAGATGGCTTTTTGACAGATACCGACACTAACTACACCTAATCAATAAAATTCAGCAATGTTCCCCCTTACTTTATTACCTTGGAATATTTACATACAATTGATTGAACATCAACAAGGTGCAAGAAGAAATAATGCCATAGTTTCCAACTTTACAAAAATTGGCATCTTCCTTCCAGTGTTATTAACAAGAGAATTACTTGCAAAGTTTTCACCAGCAAGCTGTCTGCCCATCCGTGTCTATAGGCTGGCAGTGACACATTTGTACACAAATACACGTACCTACAAACACCAAACAGAACCAAACTCTTCTTACAAACAGCTCTCAACACATTTGCTAGCTAAACCAGTGTCGAAAAAAACAAAACATTCCAACAGTAAAACCAGTCCATCCTATACTTACATATTCTTTACTAACACACACATCTTCCTCTACATTACATTCAATTTTCTTCATTTACAAAAATAGTCATCTGCTTTGATAGTGAAGTTACCATTTACGTACACGTATAGCCTCGGAGACATTAACATGTCAATTGAACCTGAAGTCCACTTACTTCCCACAATAGTTTTTCCTGGATAAAACCTGGCATATTAACACTTTGACAATTACAAGTCAGTATCAAATGCTGCTACATTCAACAGCATCATACAAGCTCTCATATACATTTCAATAAGCGTAAGCAATACTGTCAACACTGTCCATTCAAGCGACACGTTAACTTATCTGCAGGTACAACAGAATTAGTAGTTGAACCTTTTTACTCTACACGTTTTCTACTGTATGTTCTAAAAGGTCCTTAGAACCAGAAATTACAAACAAGTCTTTGATAGTTCATTTTTGTCCTACACCACCATACATACAACACTCACTACAATCAAACGCTGCTGGATGGCACCAAATTCAGTCAATTTGCGTAAGGGATGTGACTTGGCAACACTAAACTGCCATGTCTTTATTCTGCCCATTATCTTCACATCAAAACATCTCTTTATCACTCACTCAATCACTCACTCACACTCAGTCACTACCGGTACCAGGTTTACCTACTTACGATGATGTTAACAGTTGTGTCTGACTCAGTGACTGTATACAAGTTCACTATTCCCTTACAGCTGAGGGACCCATTGTCATGCTAGTAAGTACAGTTTGAAGGGCAGATAAAACACAATAAACACATCAAGCCATCTTTACACGGAAGTAAAAATATCTGAGGAGAACAGGTATGTTGACGCCTGATTAAATTGCACTCCAAGCAGCCCTCCCACTGATTACCTAGGAGAGTTTGTGTTGGCTAGGTCTATTGGTACAGTGTGCTTTACACAAACAAGTTACACTGGGTTCTGTGATGGATCTGACATCTCCCTTCTAGAGCTCAAAGTTCAACAAGATCAGACACATGAACTTTAGGGTTTAAGGTGCGGCAGTATTACATGCACATGGTTACACACTTAGTTCCCTTTGCCTACAGTGATAGGGAAGCACTTATATTTTGTAGAATTTTCAGTGGTAAATTTTTATACTTCAATATTAAGTACAACCAGTTAAATAATTATCTGTTTATCTGAGAAAAATGTTGTATCATACAATATTTGTGACACATACATTTCATTTTAAAGGTCAGATTGTGTATGGTTGACTGCCTTGAAAACACAAAAACATGTTGCAACTTATTGTGAACAGCAGTTACAACACTCAAATCTGGCATTGAAATAGTTGCGTGCATGTGTATAGCAAATACATCAACATCACTTGTCCTTGTCATGCAATAGTAGCGGTGGATCAAAAAGGTCTGTGCTGTCAATGAAATAAAATATATTCCTAGTTTTGCAGATCTAGTTTTGTAGCTGTACCAATAGAATGTCAGATGTCAGCTGTTACAACAAGTACACACATCAAGCTTGCTTTTACCCTAAATCTACTACAGCTTTGTATTTTTGGAGTGTAAAAGACGGGTGTGGTTCATGTGTTGTCAGACCTCCCCTGCCATGGTGGATGCTACCTGCTCCAGCTTGTAGGCTAACTTGAACTTCCTGGCTGTGTCATCCATCTCCAGAAGACTCAGAAGCTGGGTACATAATACAGAGACATTAATCATTAAACTGTAACAATGTCCATACATAAAACTTACAGCAGAGGACATTTATACGACTATGTTGTCAGTGTGAAGGAGAAAAAAATTACTACTTTCAAAATTCTCCACTTCCATAGTTTTTATAGATCTAATTAGATGTTACATTTTCAATGGGCATCCTTAATTATAATAGAAACTTTAGGCCTTTGAAATCCAAAATGGATTAAGCTCCTTGACAAACTTCAATGACCAGCATTCCATATCAGCATTCCATGATATTTCCATGCTTGCAGGAACCATGTGTTTTCTTTACAGATGAAGAAAGTGCTGCCTACCTCCTCACTGTACTTGTTAGCATAGCTGTAGAGCTCATGCAAGGCACTGATGGTGTTGTACTCGTTGTAGTGCAAGCGTGACTCTTCAGCCAGCACGGCGTTCATGTCCTGGTCACTGATTGGTGGGATGGCCTGGATGTCCTGGTAGTACCTAAGCACACAATTAAAATACATGTATACAGGTTAAGAGCAGCAGACCTTAATTTCAATTTAACACAAAACCCAGAAATTCTCATGCCTGGCTTTCCTTCCTCTTATGGCTACTGATATTGATGCTAGTTTTGGACAGGATTGGTAATGCCCTTCAAGCATAGGTGGGCTCAAAATATGATGCTGTAAAGTGTATCATAGCTTCAGAAATAACTCTTTGAACAAACTTTAACACCTATCCAGAGTAGTGAGGCAAAACCGAGCCCTCTGACCTGTTGACCCAGTTCTTGTACTGTGGAATGTCCTTGGCGTACAGCAGCTTACTGGAGGGGGAGTCCTTCCCCAGGCGGTGGTCGGAGATGGAGCAGGAGTCCATGAAGGTCTGCGCGATGACCGACAGGCAGGCATCAACTGTGTTGGACTTGTAGATGTCAAACACGAAGTTGGGGTTCTTGATCAGGTTTATCCAAAATCTAAGTGGCAGGCTGTGGAAGACGACATGAAGGACAAGAGTTATGGGTGGAACATTTTTATCTTTCACTTAAAAGTATCTACATAGATACTTGATGCCATGTAATATCATTAAAAGCACATTATAACTAGTTCAATGCCAAGTTTTCATAAGGGGCTGATCCATTGAGCTTGCTTTATTCTTCAGACAAGCCTTGTCATTCGGCATGTATTCTACTGTTATTCCTCTCATTTTCACTGATGTCAATCATCTACAGCATACCGTTGGACAGCACATGTTGCACTGCACTACATGTAACTACAGCACATTGCGCAGTAACAAAAGTTAGCCCCAGTCCCCACCTGTTGCTCTTCCACGTGTGAATGACACTGGGGTCGGTGATGGCATGTCTCTCCGCTTGCTCATCCAGGAAGTCAAACAGGTACTTGATGGCGAGAGGCAGCGTGCTACCGCGGTGTGCTGTGCTGAATATCGTCTCAAACAGGTCATCTACAAACTTCTGCAGCGTGCCCTGTGGACAGAAACAGACATGGAAACTTTATCTCTGGTATATGTAATACATTCATTCTGCAAAGTAGTGGACTGACCATTGGCACTGAATGGGAAAAATCAGGATGTGGGTATCGAGTACGTTTCTCATGGTACATATAGTAAGAGGATACAGACAGATGGAAATAGAAGTGGTTAGGACTTAGAAGTGGTACCTTGGTGGCCAGAAGTCTGGTGAGATAGATCTCTGACACCATCTTACTGCCTCTGTCCCCCTCCCTCTGCATGTCCTGGTCATGATGCTTCACCTGAAGTCACAAAACAGAAAGACAATTATTAGGTTGTGTGAAGTTGCACATTGAAGTTTTTTTCCTCACCATAAACAGTAACAAATGCAGAGCCATAACTCATATATGTCACTGTTTGGGTACTGGCCATAGGAATGCTGGATATGAAGTACAAAATTAAAGAATTACAACACTGATATGAAAAAAAAAAAAAAATTCCATACTCCATGTCTGGGAAATTCCCAAATCTGAATGAATTAAAAAAAAAAAGAGAAGAGAAGATTACTGTTAATGTTGTATCCTGAAGAGGTCTTTTTATAGGCCCTGCAAACTAGCTATATACTCTACTCTACTATCCTCTACCCTACTGACCAGGTGCCACAGCTTGATGCCATTCTCCAAGTGATCAGGAGTGATGATGGGGGAGGTGGACCTGCTGGCAGGACTGCCGGGGAACCTGCTCAGACCCGGACTGCTCACGTTCATACAGTCAGCCGCTGCAAAAAACAACACATTAACGTAAGAACAAGTTCCCAAGACACAAATCATCTGTTACTTGTATAAAAAAATCCAACAAGAAGCTCTTGGTAAAAGTACTGACAAGGACTTATGATGTGAGAAATAGGCAACATTGTCAGTTAACATCACCTTTTACTTATTCTGTTAGCATTCATACAAACATATCATGTTCATGTGCATGCAACATGTACATTGCACACCTTGTAAGTTGTCTACAGCTATTGTTCATAGAAGTCATCATTTCTACATTGTAGCTCATTGTTCTAGATACTGATATTGTGACAGGGATAAAATGTAAGGTAAAGTCATCAGACCTCCATTACCATACGGGTTCTTGGTGAGAGACTTGGTGGAGAGGGAGGACAGGCCTGAGAAACCGGACAGGTTGAAGTAGCCAGTCTGCTGTCTGGGGACCAGTGCCATGATGGCTCCATCTGGGACCTGTACAAAAACGTTAAAGGTTTACCTTTGCTCTGCTATGGGTGCATTAATTCACCAAATTCGTGTCTGTTGTGGTAGAAGTGTATATGGTGAAATGCAAGTCAGAGGGCCGAGAATGGTGATATTCAATCAGAAGGGGTAGAGCCCATTCTCATTCTGATGTAGGAAATATGATGATTACCCATGGCCAGAGTCTGAAAGTTGCAGCAAATTTTGTAACTGCTCTTCTTAAGAGGATACCTGAGTATACTATAAGATCAATCTTGATTATTTAACTTAGTTGCAATTATCCAGGTTTGTTCTGCATGGTTTGATATTTTGAAAACCAGTAGAGAAAAATATTTGATTCTGTTCAAAAAAGATTTACCAGTATTATGCTGATCTGTTCCGGTCATTGTTTCTAGCATCTAGACAGTCTGGGATGTTTCTGCGTTTATGGAGTTATGGGGGTCAATTCACCATTCAAACTGCTGGAAAATGTCACAGTGGAGGTACTTCCTTATTGCGGTACCCAGGGTATGCCTGGTTCCTCTTAAACTTCATCTTCATCATGGGTACCCCCTGATAACCCCGCAAGGGGTACAGAAGGGGGGGGGGGGGAAAGAGGCTCCGGCTAAGGCGGGCAGGCCGCAAGCCCGGCTCGAAACGACTCAACTGTGGGAGTCGTGACCATCGAGTCGGGCAGGGAGTTCCACTGAGGGATAATACGTGGAAAAAAGGAAACTGCTGTACAAATATTTTGTATGCAGTAATAATGGCACTTCCTATTGGCTAAGTTCTACAGGGCGTACCAACTACCAAAGGGAAGTGTGTAATAAATGACTGTGCAAATAACGCTATGTTTGGGAGCATTCGTAACTGCTAAGCCAATATTTTGTGCACAGAGTCACAGAGCAACATACTTGTCTGTTTGTACTTGTATGCCAATGGAGGAAATAAAGCACCTAGAGCACCTACAGTCTGTATGTACCTGATAGTGAGACAGGGTGTTGATTCTCTTCCACTCGCCCTCAGGCTTGGAGGTCAGGTCATCGTCCTGCAGGGTCAGTCTGCCCAGCCGGCCTTGTCTCCACTCTGGACACACAACAGCAACAAACAAACATCTTTAACACACTTCATAAACACACACATGGCCACACAGCAACTCACGCTAATGTCTGTTGTGTATAAAAGCTAGTCATACTTGTAACGTTATGTTTGTTTAGCACTCTACAGAAGCTATACATGTACATGTATGTAGAATATTGGTACAATGGTAAATGTACCATCAAATATGAGGTCAAAGACATCAGGTTCCAACAAACAAGAAAATGAAAGCAGGGTCAATTGTATGGTAGAACATGGGGATACCAAGATATGACACAGTTAAGTGACCTTACAGTAATTTTCATCTTCTGATTACAGTTAATCTTGGCTACAATGTGCGTGTCAACATCTAATATTTTCCCTTTGATCATTATTTCCCATGATAACAAGACGACAACTTTAAACTTCATTAATATTAGGAATTGAGAAGTATTGAAAGAGTGAGGCAGTTTGATGTTCTCAAAGGCTGTGTCAACAATATGCATTATGTATGCAACAGTTCATACATGTATAATTACAGCATGGCCTTCTAGCCTTATAAAATATTCAAGGCATTTTGGGTTCTTTGTCACAAAGATAAATGGACAAAGATACTACACTACATTTGACATCAGTTATATTAATTGCTCCTTTTCTTTGTGCTGTGCTGTATTTGAGGCTCACAAGTTTTACGGCCTCAAGCAATGAGAATTACTAATATTGCCTATGAAATTGATGAGTATTCTAGCACAATCGACAGATCAATAAATGTGCCATTATGAAGGATAATGTCCCATAATGTTTGTATCTGTATATGGATACATGAATATCATCAGTATGTGGCAGACATGGATATATGCATCATATACAAGTACAAAGTTATTTTCCTGCTAACATGTAGAAGTATCCCTGTAAGCATGGAATAGTTAAAAAAGTTAAAGAAAGGGGAAAACAGATATATACTATCAATAAAAAATTGCCCCACTAGACTACCCGAAAATGGGGAAAAAGTGCCCAGAAAGAGTGTAATGGAATGGGTACAGACTTATCACAGAGGCAGGTCCATGCAAGGGGCTTATCCCATGGAAAAGACCTGTATGGCAGAAGGGCAGAGTGCAAGAAAACAGCGTTTGCCAGAGTTGGTCTGCACACTGTCATGTCACAAGTAAGTCCGTCAAATTTGGAAAATAATTCTAAATTCGATCCAACAAGAGAATGGATCCAATATGAATACTTCAGTTTTTTTTCTTCAATTTATAGATAGTGACCCTTAAGTTTGCATACTTGCAGCATGTATTACATCAGGAATCAGAAAGCTTTGCTGACCAGGCCAGTGATCAAGTCACAGAGCCCTCTTATTGTTACAGTGTTAGAAGCTGCAGTGCAGGACAGTGGAAAGTATGAACGAATGAAGGGACCTACCCAAATTTTTCATCTTTCAGATTTTTCTGTATTGTTTCATCACCAAGTGTCTGCTTAACACATTCATTTCAAACCTTTTCTAATTATATGTCCAGTGTTACTTTCAAGCAAAACAGGACAACAGTAAAATTTTGATATCATGTCACTTCACATATCGTGCACTACACTTCAGATTGACATGTGCATGATTTGGCTGGACTCTGGCAATTGTGGAAGTTAAAGCAATGATGGATACAGTACAGTGTGGAGAGGTATGAAAGGATCACACACACAGACACATTACAGTTGTACATGATGAAACTTTGCAGAGCAGTGGGGAAAAAGTTGCTTACATGTCAAGCACACAAATAGTTTTTACTAATACGTCACAGACAATGGACATATGAATGACAATGGATGATGCAGTATCAAAACCAAAATACTCACTAAATATAGATATAAATAACATCTATATCCTAACTCTACCCTCAGAAAACATGCACATGTCTGGTCACTCTTTGGTCTTAATAGATGTGTGAAATGTACTTTTCAACCACGTGACAAACCTAACACAAACTCTTGCAATGTTTTGTGAGTACTATCTAAACATTTGCAAGAAATCTACATGTATGTGTAAAACGTGAGGAAATGGATTGTAAGTTTTGAGAAAGATGACAAATGTTAGGGGGTTTGACTGGAGCTACCCTTACTCTGAAGGTCATCAGTGTCAGAGTCTGAGTCTCCCAGGTATCCGCCATCTTGTGTCAGAGTTGAGTCTGACCTGGGAACCTTACAGCAGGCCTCTGTCACATTTCCACACATGGACACACACAGAAAACAGCAGCGTGATGGGTGACATGAAGGATAACCACACCCCAAGGACTACCCAATGGCAGGTCATCTTTAAGGACTCTATAGTATGATTCTTAAATGCAAAACAGTCATTTTTCCTTAGCTAGTAAGAAAACCTACCCACAAAAGATTGTAGAACATAGGGATATCCCAGGATGAGACACAGGGCTTATCAAACACTCCTGCTCATCTACCCACTTTTATCCTTTTTCTTGGGGGTAACCTTCCTCCACTGTGAGAGAAAACAGTGTTGCTCACAGTGGCAGATGCAATTTCCCTGTCTGCTTGTAGTTCATTTTTTGTTTTTGCTTACAATACTGACAGTATATAGAAATGCATGTATGCTATTAGAGATGGGCGGAATAGGGACCACAATGCAGAGACACAGACACAATGAAGACAGTCGAAGGAAGACAGTAGTGAGTGTTAAAGGTAAGATGTAGCACACTGACCTAAGTCTACATCATCCTTGTGTGGCCTGTATGAGAAGGGTGTGCTTCTGTAGATGGCATCTAGAAGTTTCTCCTTGACTTGTGTGACTGTGTCACAGTCCAACACTTTCACAGGGATGGGCTGGCTGTCATCCACACCAACCACGTTCACGGTCTGTGTCAAAGTATACAACAGATGTTTAAAGCTGCTAAACACAATACAAGTATTAGTCAACAACAAGATCCATAAAATTGAATTTTACAGCTGTAAAAAGCTCTTGTGAAACGAACTCAGAATTCACATAGAATTCAATATACTGACCAGTATTTTGTACTCTATCTGCTGTCTAATAAGCTTTTCCTCACTAAGCGAGTATCTGGCCTCGCCTGTGACAGTGTCCACCGGACCTTTCTCCACCTGCTGTTTGATGGCACGGAACAGCATGTACAGGGGCTCGCCCGCACATTCCTGCGGGAGGGGGGCAGACTAGTAAGAACACATTCATAGATCTCAACAAAATGTGTACATCCACATATAGGGTTGCCTGCATACTGTTCAAGTACATCTTTGCAAAACATAAGCTGAGGCTCGCCCACACACGTTTCTGGGAGGGAACATGTAATGAGAAAACAAATCTCAACACAATTACCCTCATCAAGTGCAACAAAAAAATGACATTTGAGCACACTTGGATTGACATTTGGCGTGTTAAACAGCTGGTTAAAGACCTCAGTAGCTACTGACCCTGAGGAACTTGTACAGCATGAATGACATCCAGTTGGTCAGCATCTTCTCAGCAACAGACTCTGTTCTCCTCATCAGAAGTTTGGGGTTCTTACTCTCCAACACTGTCCTGTCAATCAGCTGGGCCAGGAGGGCTTTTAGGATGCTGTAAAAGGCAAACATTTTATACTACACTGTACTGTCATACATCGACTTGATATGTGATGGCATTCTTAAAAGCAAGTTGGAGAGGGTGTGGTATAGGAAGATTTTGTGAAACAAAGATGTGGCCACTTACTCAGTTGCATAGTCCATTCTTCCCTGCAGGGCAACCATGACTAGGGATGCCACATTACATCTGTGGTGAAAAAAGAATGAATCATGAATCAGTCTTTGATACCTGTATTTAAACTTTAAACTACCAGAAAATCTACTTTCAAGGATGACATTGTAATAGTTACTGTACTTAATGATTTTTCTTTTAATCAACTATCATCATCATTAATCATACTCATCATTACCACAAAGAGCTGCTGGGTGTGATCATGTCTGGGTACCGTTAATACTGTATACACACTTGCCATGCTACCAACATCACAACCACGATGCAGTAGTAACAATTATCGCCAACACTTATTTAGCAAAATCAGCAGACAGCTGCTTTTTCCTACCTGTCTCTCATGGTGAAGTTTTTCTGCTCCTCCAAGGTCCGTATGAAGAGCACAAGGAACGTCTTGTTGTTGATCAGCTGACCAAACTGTTTCAACCCTTTCTCCATATAGGCGGCTTTCCCCCCTGGGACCTACAAAGAACATGACAGAAGTTCAGACTGGCAACCATTGTCAAAATTGCAACTTGCTCATTTGGAATCTGCAAAATAGATGGACTGAAAACCCAAGTCTAACTTACACTGTTGAAGAGCTCCACCTAGCAACTGTTTTAAAAAGTGCAATATACTTCCATCTCATCATCTCACTTCTGTAGAAACCAATTCTCAACATAAGTGACACCATCGAGATGTACCTCCAAGTCCCTGAGGACAGGGTGGTCGTCACAGCCTGGGAACAGAACCCTCATGGTGTAGTTTCTGTAGTCCAGGAAGGGAATGCCTCCTCCCTCCAGGTCATTGGTCAGTTCTGTGATGTCTGTCTGCAGCTCTGCAAAGGCTGTGAGAAATCACACCAACAACAAGTCTGTTAAATATCTTAAAGAAATCCTTGACATTGCTTGACATTGTTACTGTGTGAATGTGTCTCCTGACAAACAATAGAGCCAGACAATGCTCATCTGAAGGCTAAAACAGGCATTGAGCCATGGTTACTGGATTAACAGGATATTCTTAAAATAGTTGACGGACAGATTGATAGTCTCCACCTGTCCCTCCTTAAGACCACCAGACCCACCTTCCTTACACTCCCTGGCCACTCGAGACTCCAGGATGTCCATCTGCATCTGCATCTTCTTAAGGACCCTGTCTGACTCCTTGGACTTCCTCCTGTAGACGATAAGGATGATCATGATGACCACCAGAGCCAGCCCTGCGGCCACGCCCAGCCCAATTTGTGCCTCCAGCGGGAAGTTGATTCCTGCTCCGGAATAGTCCAGATAGCCGATGAAAAACTCCAGGTCTCCAACAAGAACCTGTGTGACAAAATAGATAGAAAAGCACAATAAAGAATGAGTCCTGATGAAAGGGAAAGTTAAGTTTTATCTGACATGAAGAGAACGTGCTCGCAGAAATCAACACATACCAAGACTTGTGGCTGTGCCCCGTAGTTGAGCCCTCCATCCTCCTCCACACGAGCAGGCTTAGCTTCAGGTGGTCGGCAGGTCAGCAGGTCCTTCGCCAGGGAAGTGACGTTACAGCGCTGGTTGCCAATCAGGACAGTGATGTCTTCCTCCTTAATAACTAGCAGGAGATTCTCACCCTGTAGAAATGTAAGTTTGAAGAACAGTTATAGTATGTATCGTCATCTTTAGCTGGAGATTCGTCAAAGATGTTTAATACAGTGTCCAAGCGCCTATCAGCACCATGGACAGAACCAGATAATTTTCCAGCCAATCAGCACCATGGACAGAACCAGATAACTTTCCAGCCAATCAGCACCATGGACAGAACCAGATAACTTTCCAGCCAATCAGCACCATGGACAGAACCAGATAACTTTCCAGCCAATCAGCACCATGGACAGAACCAGATAACTTTCCAGCCAATCAGCACCATGGACAGAACCAGATAACTTTCCAGCCAATCAGCACCATGGACAGAACCAGATAACTTTCCAGCCAATCAGCACCATGGACAAACCAGATAACTTTCCAGCCAATCAGCACCATGGACAAACTAGATACCTTTCCAGCCAATCAGCACCATATACAGAACCAGATAACTTTCCAGCCAATAAGCACCATGGACAGACCAGATGTCACTTACATCATCAGAAGGCTTGATAGAACTTTATAGCTTTTTAAAGCCTGCACACTGTACTCTCCTTAGTAATGGTTACATAACACCTGGACACATCACAACTGAGGACCTACCCTAATGATGAGGTTTTCTGTCATCTGCTCTTCTCCATCCTCAAATGGGTAGAAGATGGGGTCAGGGTAGTACAGGTAGGGTGTGAAGAGGGAGTTGTCCTCCTGGGACAGGTTTCTGGTTGCTAAGACACCATCCATGATGAAACCATAGAAGTCAGCCTGAATGGGATTGTCCTCTGTAGCATTCCTATTGGCAACGATGCCTGGGGATGGACACTCCATGATGTTTTCTGTCTTGACAATGCAGGGTTCCTGGAAATGGATGCCATAAGACAAAATTAGGCCTCACCACACGATCAAAAAAAGCCTATGTTAGAGTCAGTTGAGCTCCCTGTATAGAGGAGTGAACCCAATGTAAGCATACTTCTTACATTGTACGTAAGCATATACAGGGGTTAGGTTGTAACATTTTTTTCATTGACCATAAATGCCCTTTGCTCCTTTGTGTTGAAAAGATAGCCTGCCAGCAGAAGGATTCAATCTAATGTTCTCAGTTCTGCTGAAAAAGATGATCTTACCCCGGTGAATGTTCGCCCTCCCACAGTAACGGTCATCCTGGGCTGCTGCACTGAGAACAGGTTTGTCCCCATCACTTGCACTGGGAGGCCCCCACTTGTAGTAAAGAAGAACAAAAGACTTTAAACTGTCATGGACAGAATTATAGTTGCAGCAGAAGAAATTAGAAAGGAAACACTTCTTCATGCACTGACAATTTTTGTGTACAAAATGGCAAATACAGATTTAGAAGGTTTTCATGCAGAAATAAATGACATTTAGAAGCCTGTATTTACATTTCTACTGTCTTACTTGAATTAGCTAACACATATGTATTTTTGTGTATAACATTTGAGTGTACCTCTTGATTGTTTTGTCTGTTAGGATCTGGATGATTGTCGGGTCCACCACGTACTCAAAGCGGATGTTGTTGTTGACCTTGATGGCCCTGTCAAAGGTCATTCTGACCCCTCCTGAGGTCAGCATGTTGGAGGGGGAGGTGATGCACACAGCAGTGGTGGACGTTGTACTGAACACAAACAAACACGCCAAACAGTTACTACCTGACTGCTTCTTACAGAAAATTACAGACTTCAGAAATCAAGAATATTTGTAAGAAACAATAGTAAGATCTGTACAAAGCAGAAGAGTTGAGAAACCCAAATGTTAATGGGTAAAACTACATAGTACTTGATTGTATGACTGATTCTTACTCCATGACTCGGCAGTCCTGTCCTGCGACCGTAGCTGTGATGGTGCTGCCGGCGTTCATGTGCTGACCGGTGATGGTCACCCGGCTGCCTCCTGATTTAGGACCACGTGTAGGGCTGACGCTCAGGATAACCGAGTTCTGAGAGAGTAAACAAGGACAAGTTATCTTCTTCATAACTACAATGTTTTGGGTAGCTTTGTGTGAGCAAGCATAACCCCCCAAAATTGTACCATGAAACATCTCTAGTATATGTTAACTGATGGAACTGATGGAACATAAACCTCAATGGTTAGGATGATTCCTACACTGTCATTTCGTAATGCCGGGATATCTAGTGTATTGCCACTATGCTCAGAAGCAAAAGCATGGCTTAACCATTAATGTACTGGGATCAATTAGATTAATTCATGTGTCTTGTCCAGCTCCCAGTCTATCAGCTGTAAAGTTTTAGGGTACTTACCACATATGAAAAGTTTGAATTGGACCTTCCATTGTAGTTGTCCACCTTGACTTGGATGGGGCCGGCCATGATACCCTGGGTGGACGCACCCGTCTCACATGTCAACCTGCGGAGGAGGGAGAAGGAACTTGAACTCCTGCCATGGACTTGAAATCTCAGCCAACATCACAGCTTTTGTTGGGGTGAGTATGGAGAAGAAAGAGTGGTCCAAAGCGCTTTAAAAACTACTATATATTGACTTCTCCCAACTCGATCATTTGACAGAACTAGTCTGCATAAAGCACAATTTACAAAGAAATGCAGTCCAAAAAGACTACACCTCAAAAAGTTGCATCTTATATTAGTCATTAACTACATACATGTAGTATAGCTCAAACAGTATTTAGCTCAACCAGTATTTTTTAATGTACTGTTCATAAACAAAGGACATCTCTCTAGCATTTGTTTGGCAAATAAAATATTAATGATGAAGTTATATAGACTTCTGATGAAATGTTCTGTGCCCTGTACTTACTGTTCTTCAGGTATAAAGCCAGTCTCCAGAGTCTGACAGGCAATTCCAGCCACGTACACGTTGTTGTCTACCTGGGAGAACTGCTTGCCCAGATTCTCCCCCCTCATGGTTACAACAGTTCCTCCCTCCACAGGTCCTGCCATTGGGGTGAACTGGCGAAAGAGAAGATTGATTTACTGTATGTACATGTACATATTGTATTTAATATTGCAGTGGAAAAACGCAAGTTGTATAAAATTAATCATATATCATGAAAGAAAAGGCAGCTAGGAATCTAAGATTGTATTAAAAAGACTCCTTGAGTATTTCTGTACCTGTAGTACCCTTGGATTGGGACATGTCTGTAGTCTGTCCAGCCACATCGCTGGGCACTGGTCCCTGATGGTGCACTGTTCCTGGGGATGGCACCAGCCGCACTGAAACTTCTCATTCGACTTGTGGCAGACCCCGCAGGAGGTGTGGGTCACAGAGCAGTTGTACAGGAACACTGGGAATACAGAGGGACTTGTTACTAATAAAGTGATGACAACAGAACAACTGGATCCAAAGTACTTGTCTGATTATCATACACTGCTTTGTATCAAGCATATCACCTGAAGCCAAACCTATCAAAATTTTTAAGAAGGTAAACCTGAATTACCTTGTGAACGGGTGCAAACTTTCATATGCCTACGTTTGAACAGCTTAAAACCATACAAAAAGGGTCACAAAGTCTGAATCAACATTCCAGGACTTGTTTGTGTTGGAATTCCTGACATACATTTCATATTTCTGTAGAAATCTGCGGAAGAAATCTGTCGATATAAGGGTCAGGTTGTTCATACGGCTTGGTCATGCATGAAATAAGAAATTGGAGAGGAGTCACCGGTTGTATACAGATGAATAGCCAAGGCCCTGGAGTGATCGATGTTGTTCACTTACAATTTGGACAAAAAACACAGTGATTCTGTCGCTTAGGCAATGTTTTAAACTATTTCGAAGCCAATGCAGAATTGTACCGTGCATGAGGATATAATGGCTTCCTACCTTGTGCATTTCGTGGGTTGTCTATGATATAGTGTCCGTTCCATTCAACAGAGAGGGTGATGGGAAGACTTAAGACTTTTCTACTGTAGAAATACTGAGGAGGAAATAGAAAAAAAGGTTGCCAGGTCAATCATACAGTTTTATAACGGGAAAATTTACATCTTTCAACAATTGATGAAGAACTGTGTGATATACGGTAACCCAGTAATCTATTGTTGTGAAATTAGAAACATGTCTGATTGCATCCTGTATTGGAATTCACATTCTACAGCATGTGAAGAAACTGCCCTGTAATCCAAAGCATGCACTAATCGTGTTTGTAGTCCATCAGAGTTCGATTATGACATAGTGAGTCTCCCGACAAGTGGAACTTCCCACATATCAGGTATGACTACCAGATCCAAATCTATGTCTCGTGTTTCCTGGCACCCAAGATGGATGTCCTCTTTCATAATTTCATGGTCCTGCCAAATAAGAGCCAATAATGGCAAGGAGGAGAGCCCTCTCCTTTGCTGGGTCAGATGATCTCCATCCATCTCCCATGGGTCTGGGTATCGCTTGGAATATCAATCAGCTCAATCAATACCAGGAAAATGAGCAGTAGAGTGGGGGCATATTCCCACTGTCAGGTGTTCTGCCAAGAACGATGTTCCGTGTAGACAGCTAGCAAGGATGTGTGACAGAGGTCAGAGATTCGATACCGGTTTGTTAGCAGACGAAAACTTAGGGTGAAATTGTAATATTTTGTATTGTATTATAGTTAATAGTTTTTCATCAAATCTTGTAGGAAAAATGTTATTGATATTTAAAACAAAATTGTATTCTTCGTCAAGACACCCATGTTTGAAAGAAAAACTCCCATGTTTATCTTTTTTGAAGCTCCCCCAACCAAATCTGTTTGGTATCACATTGACTCCTAGCTGTACTCCTTGAATTAAGTCTGTGAACTAGGCTAATAAAAGTTCACCACACAGCAGCGCCACCTACCTGTGCAGCTTGGCACTGCAGAGTTTGGTCATCAAGGACGGTGGCCTGAACTCTCCTCATGTTCCCTTCAATATCCAGCACACACTGGAACCCCAGCTGTCCTGACTGCAACACAAAATAAACAGGTCACTCAAGGTCAAACAGTTCCCTGCCAATCTACCCAAGTCCTCTGGGCTTTTATAGAGGACCACCCAGGACACACCCACTTGAACTAAAATGCAACAGATTTAAAGAAGCAAATTGAGAACTTTCCATGATTTTACCCATGAATCCATCCTTTTATAACTCCATGATGAATCTTAACAAAAGAGTCAACACATATGAACACATACAGTATGGTAAAAAAAAATTCTAAAACTCACACACAGACCAAACCATTAGATTTTTGAAAACTTTTCTTTTGAGCAAGAAGTATAAACCTTATCAACAAATTCTTGCTTTCTCTTCATCACACATGCATGAGGGCTTGCCTCTGCAGCTTATATCTTGAAGGCATCATTCCCCTGGTTGACTTTATCATTGTTCTGTATCCATTCAGCTAGGCACACAATAGAGTAACACACAAAGCAGTGTGGTCAACTTGTGGTCATTTGCGCATATAGTTTCCCGAGCTCAAGTAACTGCCATGGAAACTGATTCAAAGTGACACACTCGACATAATCAAGTAATTCTGCCTAAATGAGACTGTAGAATGTACTGGAGTAACATTTCTCCATCATAAATATTCATTTACTGGTGGCTTATGGGCATGACAATCTGTTTGTTAATGAAAAGTTTGTGGGCAGCAGTTTGTAAATATGGATAACAATTTCCTACCTCAAACTATTTCAGAGCCAAGGTCATATCTATGAATGTGATTACTATGTAATTTATAGTTTAAATCATGACCCCTGTCCCTCCCCATGCATGACAAATACAATATACTGCAATATACTGTCAAATCCTATTCATTATTAACTTTTCAAGTCTTTCACATCAAAATCCTAGTTTTTTGACAGTAGAAAAAGTGCTGTTGGTGAAATATACCATCTCTCTCTTAACACAGACTATCTATTACACCAAAAAAGACGAATGTGTCATTTCATGGCATTAAGAAGTGCTGGGGGCTCTTTGTTCATGATGAAGTATCGATTGTCGTTGTGGCTGACTCCAGTGAGCGGTGCTGTTGTGAAAAATCATCCATTTAGAAGTACAACTGGGAGAAACATTGCCAGAGCCCGACTGCACATAATAGGCAGTAATCTGTCCTCCAAATTGGAAGAAAATAAGATTACAGATAACAGTAAGTGGGGCATCCTTTCATTTTCTGTTTGTTACTATGGTAACCAGAGTGGAAATCTATGGCAGCCATTGATATGTTGTCATCGTTGATAGATGCTGCATGGTAACAGCATGACACAACCATCTATCAACAAACTTTCCAACACAACCGTGAGCCATGGTTTAGTGGATATGATTTTTTTGCATATCCTGCGATTTGTAACGAAAACTTGGCAAAAGGGGTGCAGGGAGGTGTGGTATAAATGCTTGCTGTATGGAAGATCTGATCTTTCTCTATACAAATGCTAACAGTGAAAATTGCTGGTATAAGAAGAAATAAGACAATAATAAAGTTAAAGTTATTCTTGAATGCTCGGAACATTGGCATTCTAAGAGCATTAATCAACAAGGGCAAGCTACGTATACGGTAATTCACAATGGACAGTGTGCACCTAGGACTGTTTATTGTTCACCTTGACAAATAAATAAAAACAACATCCAGGCTCAACTTTTTAAAATATGTGCAAGAAAAGTTTTCTGTATCTTGTACATGTTATTAGTCAAAGTACATGAAAGTGCAGTTCCAGATAAGCACAACAAACCACTGTGAAATTAACAGGAAAGAGCAATGGTGGTGTCACATCACAATCAAGAGATGTTCTCAATGCACATTTATCTCGCACCAAGACAACTCTGCAGTACTAGTGTTCAGAAGGGATACTGTTATTTGACCAATTCAACTATTCTAGAATGTTGAACAATAAATCATACATCTGAAAGCCTCCAAGGAAACTAAATCATAATATTGAGGTTACATTGCCAAATGCATTTCTTGAACATGTACTCTTGCTACTCTTGCCCAATAATAAAGTCTGTCATTTCAAGAAGGCAACAGAGTAACTGTTGGGAAATGTCTCTTGTCACCCATTCAGGAGTCTGTACAGCCCAGAGGTGGATAATTCCCCAGTGATGCCAGCTCTAATGGTGGTTTTCATCCACAACCTCAGCAGGAAAGGCACTTCAGTTTATATGCCTCAGCTGTTCTAAAGTACATGTATGGGCCATATGATTACATATAAGGGGTGGATGTTTGCAAATGGAAACCCTTGTGTTTCTATGTACATGTACCATCTTATTGTGCATGATAGAAAAATATACCTTACAACATATTTCCCTTTCTCCCTGTAGAGGAAGCAGTGGTAGAAATACTTTTTTTAAAGTGTTCTGCAATATTACAAAAATTTTGTTCTGCAATTTGGAAATACTTCCTGCAAATATTTTCAATCTGCAAAATTGCAGACTTCAAATGGGTATTTCTAACACTGGGAGGGCAACATAACAAGCTTACAGACATACAGTAGAAATTCATGTAGAAATACATGTAGAACCTATAGTGTGTCATCAACCCAGCATGAAGGAGTTCAAAAATTCATCCATCTTTTGAATTATCATCAAATACAGACAACCACCCTTCTAGTAGATAGTTTTAAACAAATTTAGGAGCTAGATCCATGCAGGGCTTATGTGTAATAAGCCATTTGATGCAATATAATCAGTCAATGACGTGTGCCTTCAAAGTGAGCATCCTTTGATTAATGCAGATACCGAAAGCTTTCCTGTCATAAAGCCAGATGATTACAAGTGTTAGCGTTATAGTAAGGGCTAGTCAGGCAAGCTACAAATTTCTTCAACATCTGCACTGTCTGACCTTGCACTGACGTCAGAAGGCATCATTGCAGACACACACAAAGCCCAGACAATTACAGAAGGTTCAAATAGCTGTCATGTAAGTTTGTGAAAGTAATATTTTTTGTAATGATCTGTGATAAAACTTAACCACTGTTGTGTAGACTAGAGGGAGGAGATACAGTGGTGGTAGTGATATCTTCACAGACAACTTGTCAAATCTGAAATTCATTGTCAACGTCAGTCTCAGGCAACAGAGGTACTTTGTTCCCAGAATTATGTGAAACATTTGGGCAAGGTTTGCAGCCATGGAACAAGATACTCCCCATACTGTGGTCAATCAATGACATACATGTAAATGACCCATGTCAACCAATCTATAGCCTGGGACATGCTGAACATAAGAATCCAGTTGGATTTCATTTTTTTGTCTGCCACATCCAATAATATATGAGAGATTAAGAAATGTTTCATACTGTTGCTCATTGCTCTGACATCACAGAGGTCGTATGATAAATATCTAACATGTGCAGTACTTTGTCACAGGGACCACCTGACATTTCCCTTTCTTTCCAAGAAAATTACATTTATATGTAACATTACTCTGTATTCATACTTAATATCCCTATTGCCTGTGATAAAGGAACGCATTTGTGCCCTTGTCACTGGCAAGGTTCAACCAATTTTGACCATGACCAAAGCACAGAATGTGTCCATTATCCAGCCATTCCTGCAGTGAATTCCGTCCAATTTTCTGCACTCAGGCTTGCACTATGCCCGGAATTTCTGCAACATGCTGTAAATTCCCTGGGTAGGCCCTCCCTCTGAACCTGAACATGATTAAGGTTTGCTGGCCTTGACAGGATTGTGTGCTGCAAGGTGACAATCTTCATTTCATTTCCACTTAGCTCTCCTTTTCTACCTTGCCCCAAGTCACCATCCTGCTATTAGGTTGGGAGAAGATATTCCCTTAGTGACATGACCTTAGGTATACCTCCATAGTTTAGAAACCTTTTCCAATTGATGTACTTCTCTAGGTACAGCCCAATGTACACGTACGCAGCATCTTGCTGCCCTCTCCATGAACCTGCTGCCCCCCTCCCCACAGGGACTCCCTGGTATGCTAAAAATGTCAACAAAGTCAATGCCTAGTCCGCCTAGCCTGTAACCTGAAATGGATCTTCCCTAAGGGACCGTGCTCCTGTGGTCAGGAGCCAAACCTGATGGGACCGCAGGTTCAAGGAGAAGGCACTGCCAAGATGTAGGAAGGTATGAAATAAAGACCCGAAGTGCCAACAGCACATCTAGAAGAAATCTTTTTAGAGCAAAAAGCATACAGCAGACAAGGTGAACAAAATATAAACATGTGCATGTAACAAAACAAAGCTCCTTTTTTGACATTGTCTAAACAAATTGTAGGGATTTATCAATAACATTTTGAATTTGAGTTATGCTGCTCAGGAACCTACCAACAGACTGACCAACAAACAATGGCATCATAATCCTTGCCAACTTGCCTTGATGGAAGTAACCTTTTGGATGAGAAAGTCCAGTTACAGATAACTTCTTCCTCAAATGACTCCACTAGAAATCAATCAATTTCATCAGAATGTGATGTCACTTCATTTCACAGTATGTTAGATGTTTGCAGGGTAAATCATTGTTGGACTCCTGTTTTCTTCCGTATCTTTTTCACGTAACGATCAAGAACAAAAGAAACATTGCCCATCTCCCCACATGTTAAAGTCACCTTGAAACACATGATTGAAAATTCTCAAGATATACTGTTTTCATTACTTCAAAATGTGTTGGCACTTGACAGTAAGCCTTCTTGATTCATACGACTGCCACTGACTAAGCTTGGATTGCATTTCTTCTGACACAACAGCTTCTTTAATCTCTGACACGGCATGAATTCTGGCTAAAACTGGGATGAAGTTGACAGAGACAGAGATGAATCCGTTCCTAAAACAGGAAAATTGCAGGGGGCCAGGAATGCACAGAAATATCGGAA
This sequence comes from Branchiostoma floridae x Branchiostoma japonicum, assembly GCA_013266295.2. Taxonomy (NCBI): domain Eukaryota; kingdom Metazoa; phylum Chordata; class Leptocardii; order Amphioxiformes; family Branchiostomatidae; genus Branchiostoma; species Branchiostoma floridae x Branchiostoma japonicum. The sequence goes on from CM023825.1 coordinate 20,754,951, forward strand.
ATATATGATCAAATCAAGTGCTGGCAACTTCCCCAACGCTCCATTGTGCACATTTGAATCCGATAAACCTTTAGAAACATTAATCACAAGTGTTCTCGCATCCACAAATTGACAGAATATGCAAGATTAGGTTAGTCTGGAGGCAACACTTTCTTGAGAAAAATAAATGATGAATGTAATTGTGGATAAATATTGACATTCTCAGTTGGCTGATCTTTACTTTCTTGGGCAGAAAGCCTCATAGGTGAGGTGCCAAAGCCAATCAATAGCTGTGGTTTTAAAGTAACCTTAAGTAGCCAATACTTTAAGCAACCTGATGAAGAAACTTATCTCTAGATCCAGATCTAAAGTTTGCTGGTAGGGGTGATGGGAAAACTTTGTGATACAACAAAACTCTTGATGAATCTGAAGAACAATCTTGTTCTACAGCTTCCATCCAAACCCACTGTGACCCCAATATGGTTATGTTATGGCAACCTTGTGTAATGTATGAAGATAACACTGATGAAGAGGGATATGGGGAACGTCTGCAGAGCTTTCCATACAGAAGACTTGAATGTTAATGAAGCTGGAAGGCGGTATAACCATACATTTGACTGCTCCCAAATGTCCTCCCTGATCAACATCTCCAGATTTAAGTCGTTGCGAACAATGCATCACTGCTCTCTGCGAACATTTTGCACGGAGGGTTGATTTACAGGGGGAGGTAGAGATCTGCGTGATCAGCCACACAATATTGTAACAAATTGCAATTACCTGATTCAATCAACACTGGACCTCGCCCATGCTACATTGATAAATTCAGCAGCATGCTTTAGATGAAGTTATATTGATCTGTACATTTGTAAAAAGGGCACTGAGCCATGACTGGCTGAGAAGTTTGGAAAACTTGCAACTTGAGGTTTTGTAATGAAAACATAGTGCAGAGGAGTTATGTGTTTTTAACCCTTCTAGATGTTTCAGCATCATGATATCAGGGCTTTATTAGAATATAGGGTTAAAGAAGGGTTTAACACCTTTACAACATTTATGCATAATTATATAGTTGTAAAAATGTTTAAAAAAGGACTATCAACCTTAGGGATGGGTAGGTTGGCTGCCTTCAAAACAATCTCTGTGGTGACGCCTTCTGGGATTAACGTCTCTTCTTCTGAGGGTAGAATCTGAGGACACGAATCTGGACCCTGTGTTTGAGATAAGAGGAACAGTCAGAATGGTAAAGAGAAATGTTATTCTCCTACACATAATGGACAAATTGCAACACCTTCTCATCAAGTTTATGATGCAAATTACAATGTTCCCATCTTTATTTCTCCATTCATTCATTCGTTCGTTCGTTCATTCATTCATTCATTCATTCATTCATCCATCCTCCCTTAATTCTCAATTTGTCCATATATTTGCCACTCTTCCCATCAAAATTTTATTGATCATTAATGGCATTTTTTATAATCATAAACTGAATGAAAAAATTTATCCTGTGATTGTGTGTGTGTGTGTGTGACATGTACAACAGCTATCAAATGATGTTGAAATGTTACCACTTAATAAAAGATGTGGAATTATGCACTCCAAATCAGCATTTATGCACAGATGGTATATTAAGAGACTTAAGTATTCCATCCAAGAGCCTGTTCTTAAATGTCAGCCATAGACCCCTTATTTATCATCGTTCCTTCTGACAAGTAAAGTGTTCTCCAACAAGACTTATTAATGTGCATGAGGCCTCCAAGGCTAGCCCACACACTGTGCAAGATCGGCCAGATTGATTTGGTGATAGCCAAGGGCACAATGGTCTGCTGTAGTTTGCCAGATGAAACATGTTTGAGAATGTGCTGGGTAGGCTTGTTCCCTTAATTGAAGACTTGCAGCCTTGTCTAACACTGACAAAAGTTCAGTTATAACAAGATGCCAGGTGCTCCTTCCTACAAATTGCCAGTAGCTTTCACCAAAAGTCAATTATTGACTTTCAACACACTCTCAAAAATGTAATTTGCAAGCTTATTGTAACCATCTGTAACTTCTTGGTCCACTGGCCCTCTTATAGCCCAATGGCATGATTTTCTTTTTCCTACTTTTTAAAGATTTATATTTTCATAACCTGACCTGACCTGTGTCATAATTCTCAATGGTCTCCGAGGGATGAAATATAAGATTACTTTTCTTCATGTCTTTTTATGACTTTGTTAACCCAGTATCTCGAGAAGTAGCATTATCAGATGTAGAGAGGATGAAAGGATGTGGAACAGTCCCACTCTGACAGAGATGTATACATGCAGTATAAGATCTGACCTAAAAAACATAATGCTGTATTCTTTCAATCTGGGTAAACAGATTACGTGTACGTTGATATTTCGGGAAATTTCATTTCTTTCACTGTGTATTCCCCCAGGAAAACTAAATCACTTGGACTTGAGTAAGATATAGCACCAGATGCAGAACTGAGACATAATTCTTCAGCAAAGCAAATTGCTTTTAGGCGCTGTTCAGAATAGCAAAGAGGAAAGCAACATCGTGCCGCTGTGTAGGAATCACCACTTTGACTACTTCTCTGACAGATATTTCAAAACCGACAACCGTTGATTTTTCAATGTTCTAAAAAAAATTAAGACAAATCATCCCCTGCACAGCTCATCTGATTCCTCGTCCTGAACATTTCAGACCTAGAAACGGCATATCATTTTCCTTATCAATATTTTTTCTTCAACCGAGTCAGAATTTGTTTTTAGGTAACAACTGGTCATGGTAGAGGACAACATCAGAATTCTCCACCTGTCCAAAATTCTGAATCCCTCGCCCTCCTAATCCAACTTCACCCTCCCATATTACACACACAGGTGTGACCTGAATCTTGCATCACCAAGACTTATGATCAGTCAGGCCTTCATGAATATGGAACTACAGTGTATACCTTGTTCTATAAGAAATCTCCAGAAAAAAGTGATGACTTGTATAAACTTCAGAGGAAAGGTGACCTATTTGTAAGCCACAGGATCATTCTTTACAGTCTTTATTTACATCTATGTTGTTTTGAACTTTCCAACTAGACATAAAACCTAGGCCTTACAGCCTATGTTGTAAATCAGTTGCCTCCAAAGTCATAGCCTGATGCTCATAATGTTACGAACGTCCTTCACAAATAAAAATTACCCCGTAAGTCAAGCACTAATTTGCCATAGTCTCAGTGTTAACATGTATATCATAACAACTGGAAATATATGCCAGATAGCCTTTTATGATATATATAAATCTGCAAAAATTCATGACTCAGAAGAAAAATTTCCAGCTCTTTCCTGCTCACGGGCAGCATCATATCCGCAATAAATCTGAATAGTTCTCCTGAGCTAAATGTATAATAGCCCCAGAAACCTTTTCTTTTCATTGATCCAACGGGACCATCACAAAGCGATAGGCAGATCTATTCAAGATGGCTGCTATCTCCCCTTCCAGACCTGTGTCCCTGTCGGCACAGCGTTACCGCAGTCCATTTAGGATATTGCTTCTGTGAATCTATCATACCTGACAGCTCCCAGACCCTCATAATGTTTCTTCATGCCTTCTAAACAGGCATTTGGTACAGACACTTGGAGCAGGTGTCATTTTGTTGTAGGCAAATTGTAGTTCTAAAGAATAAAACATTGCCAGGGCAGTCACCCTCCCTTTTTTCTACAGTTCAGTGAGGCCAGCTTGTATTGAAGGCATTGCCAACTGGCATATTTCATGCAAACATCCAAGAAAAAAGTAAAATATTAGTACATCAAATTATCTTTTAAACTAGAAAGGGTAGTTTTCAAACATTGTCAATATCTCTTCATCCACAGCTGCAGATATGGCTGGCAGTACCATGTCTTTCCAACCAAGTTGCCAATTGCTCATGAAACAGAATCTGTAATTCTCTACAGCAAAATGAGATTATACCACTTTTAACACTCTGATCCCTCCCTTTGCTAGCAGAAGTAGCCTGCATAATTTGTGATGGCGGCCCATAATCTTTCCTTCCTTTCTAGGGCAGGGGAGATTTGCCACTATTGATTTTCAACTTATATAATTTAAGTGGCTAAGCATTGAAGGCTTAAGTCAGGAGTCGTCCTAAAAAGGGTCTTGTACATGATTTCAATATGGATAAGAGGCACCTGTGAAGGATGACCTACTAGGTAATTACACAAATCAAGACGATAGGATGAAAGAATCCTGCTCTGTATGTTGGAATCCTGATGTAAGCAGTCTACACATGTTGATAGTTGCTCACTTTTCAAAATGCTAACTCAACAACTGCATTGGGCTGTTTCTCAACAGCAAGGATTTGAGAGAACAAATTTGCATATCAAAAATCATTTATTGTTTTGCTCTTTTATTCACGCAAGAATGACGAACAAAAAAACAACAACACATCAATGCAACTCTCCCCTTCGATTATAGTTTTATAAGAATCCGTCCATCTGACCTTGAAGTCTGCATGGCCAATAAAACATAGGTCACAACTTGGATATAACCTCCATGAGAGTGCACAGCCCCTAGCAGGAGTCTAATAGCAGAACGGCTTAAAAACCCTTACGTATAAGCCAGGGAAACACCAGTGTGCTTTTACCTACATCCTTGAGAGGTTGTACAATCTGGCAACTATTACAAACAAGACCGTCACAATTGACCTTGCTCCTAATGTTTTTTTAACAGAATGTCATATTTCACCTAATGGACAACCTCCTTGCCTTAGATTGGTTCGAACCCTTTTATTGCTCTTGTAAATGCAATTAATGGGAATTTATACAAAACACAAGAAATGTGCAGCAAGACATGGCCAAGATATGGCTACTTTGCATGGGTCTGATACTTGGTACGTACATGGTAAAATGGTTCCTTCCTGCAAAGAAAGGATGCCAGGAGATCAATATTGTAAATTCTGGGCCAGCAAAAAAGGTTCAGAATCTATAGCAAATGTATGCAGTATTACCAAAGTTTTTTTTTAAAGTTTAAAGTTGTCCATATAACATTACTGAAAGTTTCAACATGTAATATTTATTTGCCTGAAATAGTAAGTTTGGTCAAATAACCTTGGCATTTCATAACCACAGTATTTCATGGCTAGAGGTAAGTGGTAGACATGACAACTGTACTCAGCCAAGGAGTACAGAGAGCTGATGCCCAGATATAAAACTGCTTAAGTGCACCCCTCTGTAAGCCCGTTGTCTTCCGTATGAGCATTAAGTGTTCTTCACCTTGTGCTCCATTGCATGGAATTTATAGCTTTCTAACACCTGCATCAGTCATTGTGCCAGGTGGACAATCCGGTGTCATACTTCCTACATGAAGTCTATCCTTGTCGGCACTTTGACTGGGTCTTAGAAAACACTATAAGAAAGACATCTTACAGCATACAGACGATCAATGTTTAATTTCATTTGCTATAGAATTACAAGAAAGAGAAGCCTACACATCATTGAAACATGCCAGATACTCAAGTCTCGCAAACTCTTCTTAAGTTTCTAAAAATGAGAATAAAACACATGATGAATGAGACCCAGATGATTGCAGAAAACAGTGGAGGCATTATCAGGAGGATCCAGGGTGCAATATTCACTCCTCACAGACCTGCAGGCTCCTTGGTGTGTTGTGAAAGATTTGGGAACAAATGTGAGGAATACATTATTACCACTTTAATGTGAAAACCGAAGGTACTAATGTTTCAAAGACCAGAAGAGTTGACTTCTGGACGCAGACATTCTGTCTCCCATCTGACAGGTGTGTAAAGCTGGGTTTAGTATGCATGAATAAAACACGAATACCAAAAGCACTTTAATGGACATTTGGCCTGGGGAATCGAGAAATAAAGTAACTCACTTTCAGCAGAAAAGTTTAGGATCTTATAAGAATAAAAGAGTTAAATAATACAATAGCACTGCAGTAATATGTGTGCTGAGCATGTTAATCAACTTAATGTGAATTATTTCGACCTGACTGTTCTAAAACTTTCTGGGGTGTAACTGGAAGAAACACTATATTTGACACATTTTAAAATTCTTTTAAGACTTATCATGCCGCCGCACCGCATGCCTGAGAAGCTGGTGTGTTATGCTGAGGGGCAGTTAGGGACTGTACGATATTTAGCGGGGGGGGAGGGCCGGTCGTCCGGGGGTAGGGTTTAAAATTTTTTCCTAGGCCCTCCCCCCCAGGTAAAAAAATTTTTCCTAGGCCCTCCCCCCCGGCTCAAATTTTTTTCCTAGGCCCTCCCCCCGGCGTGAATTATCTAAAGGAAATTTCGTACGGGAGGGGGCAGATTTTCGAGCGCCGAAGGCGCGAGCGCTCGCGCCGCACGGACCAGGCAGGAGCGCCGAAGGCGCGAGCCGTCGCGCCGCACGAACCAGGCACGAAGCTAGGGGGGATGGGGGGCATGCTCCCCCCGGAAAATTTTGAAATCTTAACCCTCTATATAACGCTATTTCCTGCATTTTAATGGATAAATTTTGCTGGTACACCGAGCTAAGTTTATTCCTCTTTTTCGGGCTATATTTCGTCCACGATCTTCTTCCACGTGCTATTTACACAACCGGGAAAACAATATTGTCAGGTTGTTTTCAATTTACTTTGGAAGGACATTCAGAGAGGCAAATAAATGTTGTGACAGTCCTTAGTTCAATCAAAATACCTTGTTTATGCGTCCACATCCACGCCGAGAAGTTCGAGCGGAACGTGGGGCGGGATCTTTATCGACGACGCATATACGATTTTAAACAAGAAAAAACTACCGTTGTGCGGCTGGGAAGGGTGCGTTATGCCGCGAAAATTAATTAAATGTTCTCTTCAGAAGAGGCTTGGCTGCATTTTTATCGATATCGTTACGAAAACCGGGGTTTACGGAAAACCCTGGGCTGTCTACCAGGCCAGGCCACCAGGCCAGGCCACCTGGCAGGCTAGGACGTCAGGCTACTCAGATCCCCCCATTCATATCCTCACGAATTGAAAGACATTCAAGCAGCTGCCTCACCTAGCGGAATGCATCAGTATTGTATACAAACAGCAAGAATCTACCGGGCCGGGCAAATAGAAATAAACTGGTCAAGATACATGTATTATATTTCTTCGAGGTTTCAATCTTTCTTTGAAGTTTTAATCAGCCAAGGGTAATCAACAGTAACGATGAAACGAATCACATGGTTACTTTGAGAGCGTGCGGGCCGGAGTGTGTCCATTGCATCATAACAGGGTGACCACGCGATTTGAACTTTTGACCTAACTGCGGAGGCAGCATCGCCCGCACATCTGTAAATAATCTGGCCGGCATCAGATTAGTTTATCCTGTCAAACTTCGGGAAATAGCAAATGCTATTTTTTTTACATTAATAACACCATATCTGAGAGTAGAAAAGTATCCATGAATAGTTTCATCTGGTTGGTAAGTCACTGAGTAAAGAGACAGCCAAGTATTTTATTCAGTACGTTCCGGTGATCGTCTGTCACCTTACACCTGTCACCACCAGTCTACTCATATAATACTACTGTGGCGTGTGTGTTGCGTCACTGCAGGCAAACGCCACAGGATATAAATTGAACCACAAATGTGCCAAGGCAATGTCGACCTAAACTTCATTATGATGAAATGAATCGGCTTGCGGACAATGTTTCTACTTCGTACCAATCACGCATTCGTTGTGTCTTGTCTTGTGCTGACTATTTGTATTTCTGTTTAAAGTTACCTTAGGACGTACACCTTTCTTTACACGATTTTACAGTGTAACGAAAGGGGTACCTTTATATCCACGTTATCTTGGGGATTTTTTATGCTTAGAAATGCCTGCCTTCCTGTCCCACTGTTCATGCATGTTTGTGACCGGACAAATGGGGCTGGAACACCCATTATTGTTGCTAACGTTTACATTACAAAGGAAAAAATCAAACATGAAACCTGATCTAGCTCATCATAGTTGCGTCAAGTGTGCGATGGTGCACAAGGTAGCAGGTTTGATAACGTTGTAACGCATTTGTGCAGCCTCAGGTCAATACTCAAGTTGCACCTATCGTGTTGCGCGACCGTTACCGCAGCGCCCTCGCCCTGCTACTGTATTTACAGGGATGTGCGGGCGATGCTGCCTCCGCAGTTAGGTCAAAAGTTCAAATCGCGTGGTCACCCTGTTATGATGCAATGGACACACTCCGGCCCGCGCGCTCTCAAGGTATTCACGAGATTCGTTTCACCGTTACTGTTGATTACCCCTGGCTGATTAAAACTTCAAAGATAGATTGAAGCCTTGAAGAAATATAATACATGTATCTTGGCCAGTTTATTTCTATTTGCCCGGCCCGATAGATTTCTTGCTGTTTGTGTACAATTCTGATGCATTCCGCTAGGCGAGGCAGCTGCTTGAATGTCTTTCAATCTGTGAGGATATGAATGGGGGGGATCTGGGTAGCCTGACGTGCTAGCCTGCCAGGTGGCCTGGCCTGGTGGCCTGGCCTGGTAGACAGCCCAGGGTTTTCCGTAAACCCACGAAAACCGCTACGAAACGCGAGTTAGTTTGGTTGTATCGTCGAATTTCGGCTTCGCGCCCGGCTCGACTACCAGCTTTCCCAGCGGGTTGTGGGAGATTTGGGCGAATCCACTAGAATTATAGGGATGCGTACTATTTTAACGTAACATTCTGCCGATTCCACAGGCCGGCAAATCACTACGGTACATGTGAGATTACGTTTTTGAAATTATCAAAACGTCGGAAAGATTCATGGATCTTGGAATTTATTTTTTCCTAGGCCCTCCCCCCAGGTAAAATATTTTTTCCTAGGCCCTCCCCCCAGCTCAAAATTTTTTACCTAGGCCCTCCCCCCTCTGACGACCGGCCCTCCCCCCCCCGCTAAATATCGTACAGTCCCTTATACTGGCTATATGGATACAAATAACCAAGAACTACCCCCCCCCCCCCCAAGACAGTCCTTTCCTGTCCCAATCACACCTGTACATTTGACCTATTGTAATTAAGCATAGAGCACCAAAATACTGGTATTGAGAATCAGTTAATAAAACACACACGTATTGTGTTGCATCTCAATATCACATGGCTCTCCAAGGACATTGTCACTAATGCAGAAGTGAGACTGACACAACAAGGGGAGGTTTTCTGCACCACTTCAAAGTGTGGAACAGCTCTCATCCTACATGTACCATGTAGTTTGCCCAGTAGTTTGAGACAGGACTTATAAGATGGGAAGAGAACTGTTCATCCTCTCTATATTCTGTGTATGCTCTTCCATTACACTTTGTTAAAAGTCAGATGGAAAGGGCTATACAAGTGCATTCAAACGTGCAGAATGTACCAAAATGCAGAACACAACAAAGTCCTTGACTATAAACAGTGTAAGTGATGAGCCTTAACATATTTTCATCTGTTATGCACAATGCCTGTTTCCATACATTGGCAAGATCGCAAAAATGTCCATTATGTTTGGAAATGATGAAGCCAGGTGTCATTTGATCCAGAAGTCTTCCCCAACATTACATTTTACATGGCACAAAATGTAGGTCCAAGGCCAGTTGGACTGACCTCTTTCTATTCATTCTGTAACCTCTTGGACCCATTGCCAGTGGACGCAGTGACCTGTGATGACCCAGCTATCTCCTCCTTTCAAAAAATCTACTTCAGCCAAGTCAGGGACAAAGGCCATGACATCTGTGACAAAACAGGTAACAAACCATGAAGATGGCTAGGGGCCTCCTTTATCCTGCAGATCACAGTGGGTGTCACGAGCCATTCATCAAATGCTTAACAGTGCCAACCTTGGTCAATATCCATGGTATATTGCTATTCAAAAGGCATCCCACTGCTTGATATCCGTGAAAATCACATTTCTCAACTCCCAAGAACTACTGAGTTGCTAAGTTGGCAATATTCCAGACATAACATGACACAGAAAGGACAATAAGATACGAACAACCTGATAGGAAAGATTTCTGGCAACATGGAAGGAAAATACAAATGGCTTCTTCTGGAACTGCCATTTCTACATTTCTTGGCTCATAAACAGCCGTTGAACTAAACCATTAGGCTCTGTGCCAGACAGTTACACATCCCAGTTGCATATGTCAGCTGTCAATACAGAAAGTTGCTGTATCAGACTATTCACCAAGCCCATTTGCTCTGTGCATGCAGTCACCCAACTCCAGGGCAAGTTGCTACATCAGGCTTTAGTGCTGACAGGCCAGCACCTTGCTGTGTAACCTCTCCTGACATTTCATAACACCAGGTCCCTGATATTGCCTACTTATACAACAACCCCAGCCATGTGGAACAGGCTTAACAGACTTGGCCTTGGGTTTGGACATGTTTGATAGATGGAACAGATTTGCCACCAAAATAAGAAGGTAATGAGAGAAAAGCTCAGTGAACCAACCCCAAAATGTCACCTACCCTTGAAACAACTTTTGACAATGAAAAGACACTAAAACGTGCCTAGGGAAATATTAGAACTCTGACGAATACAAGGTTGTTGAACTTTACTACATGTACTTTTATTATCATTTTTATTCCTAATTCTTAATTTATCAGAAGTAATGTGGCAATAACCCTAGAGCTCACTCACTGACGGTCTTCCTGATTTCATTAAATTCTCATTACTTGCCAGAAGCAATAAATGTGTCACAAGCAAATACAAACAACTTTAATATTACTACCCAATAACTTTTGATAGTTTCAAATAAACAAATGCTATGGTTGTCTTCTACTGAAGGTTGCTTTTGCATCTTAAATTTTCAAGCAGCACAATAAACAAACATAGAGCAGCACCTACATGTACAGCTGCAGTATTGAAACTTTTCTTGCATGAAACTTGAAATGCTGCGTCTGTTCTGTCTGTCACAACTATTCCAGCTTGTTTTCATGAAACATAACTTACTGTTCCTCCCTCTTTCACCACTTGAGCCAACAGCTCCCACCTTCCTAAAGAGCGGGGACCAGTCTGGGACAGGGGGATTGTCGGAACACTGCACATGTCATAATAGAAGCTTGGAAACTACAAATGTGCTTTCAAGGTAAGTTCTGTCAATCAGTCCTGAAAAAATTAGCGTCTAAAAAAAGTGGCACTGTCAATAACACATCACAACACCTGCAACATAGCTTACTTCACAAGAAAAAGAGAATTACTTATACATGTTCTTGATACTAAAATCAAGGGATGACTTCACACTAGCATTTGAAAATAATACTTTTATTCCTGTTTGCCAGGCTAGGGCTAGTAGAATTCTTTTTATTCCAGAATCATAGAAAACATGGTGTGCAATTTTAACAACTTTTGTTCACCTCATATGGATGCCACATCTGTCATAAAGTTAATACTTCTGAATAACCTGAAACGTAAGAGCCATCTTATCCTTCTCGTGGTGACGTCATGCCTTAGCTTCTGCAATAAAGTTGCCCTCAAGGTCAATCAGTACATGGATGACATCCTTCAATGTCAATTTCTCATCTCTTTAATACCCTGATAGATGTTATGATTCCGCCTCGAAGTTAGGAACTTCCTCTGAAACATGTTTCAGGAGGAATACATGTAGGAGGTGATGTCATGTCAGGTCAAGCAGAGAACATGTATTACAAGCAGAATGTTTTCTATCCTTCAAAGCTCAATGCATTAACCATGTTAAGTACAATGTACTTGTATAATATATATTCTTTATGAATTCTGATACTGTAGGGATTGTAAGTTAGAAAAAAATGGCAAATTCGTCAAACCCATAAGGACAACACACAGCAATATAAATTTATAGCCTGTTATATCATGGCTACATATTCTTTTTTTTGATAAATGTATAATGGGTCACTGCCCGGCACAGAATATCATCAACATACATAGGCCAGATCACACTGCCACCTTTGAACCGCTCTTCCATCATCCATTGGGGAGGATGAGTGGATTTATTACCTGGGCCTGGGGTTATTTTGACCTATTTAACACTATTAAAGGTGCAGTCTCCAGGTCAGATGGCATGCCAGTGTGGAGAAGCTCCATCATTCCATCAATTCACTGCACTGATTCAGAAGTGGTATCTGACAGGTGCACCTCTGGACTAATGTCTGACCTATTTTGCACACTTCCACCCATCACTCTACCAGATTTATTCGCAAAAGCAGGACACATTAATGGCAAGAAGAGCTTAGTGCATTACATTGAAGAAAATGAAATACGCCTTCCAGTGATACCCAAGTTGCCCTATTTCTGAGAAGGGCCAATCTTTTCTCATCCTTTTGATACCCAGAAGAAGCAACCATGGAAAGATACAGAAGAAAAAAATCCGTCTTGGAACCAAAACTTGACAGGAAAAGAGTATAATTTTGGGTTTTATCACAACATCAAGACTGAAAATGGAACACCATCCGATTGCTTCTCCATAGCTAGTTCTTATTGATGGCTGACCCAGAATTTTTCGAGGTGCACTTTGAGTGGCTGCTTTATTGACTTCTGAATGTCACTACAGGGGCTTGTGCTGCAGTATGTAGGTTACTAGGAAGGGTGCAGACCAGATTCACCTGTCCTGGCTACATCCTTGGGGATGCTCAGTCTGACGCTTTCGTTCAGCAGAGGAATAAGTAACTTTCAATTTATCCTAACTACAATGTACCTCAGGGATTAGCTTTGCAAAGAAAGTGGAATTAACCAATAATGTCTCCCAGACTGGGCTGGCATGTGCAGCTGTCTGTTCAGTAAGTAGATTCAAAACTTGGCCCAAACATTTGCAACTTTGGCAACATGACAAATTCATCTGCTCTCAGATAAGGGAGACCTGAGCCAGCTAGTTTATCCCTACAATTTCCTGTTGACCAGGGAAGGGAATCCTTTGCATTCCACAGAAATCACCAGGTCTGTGTAGTTAATACACCTTCGTTACACTTGTCTGCCTGATAGGTTCTTTCCCAACAACTTCAGTCTACCAAAGTAATGGCAGCCAGTTCTTGCCCATTTCCCCTAGCTGTAATGAAATGCACTTTTGATACAGATTTAGGATTTTACTGATAGGCACCTGATGAGACTGCTTGGTCGAGACCTCTTGACATGGGAAATTGACCACGGCTATGTCTTGCAATTGCTTGGAATTGCTGTAGTTAAGCTTGATGGAGCACTGCCTGAAATGGTGGGATCTTCCTGCAGTGGTACATATAATTCAGAGACAATGTCCAATTCCATGGTTAGCTCTCTGTGACTGATCATTGTAAAGATGGGGCTTAGGACTGGCAAGCCCATCAAGTGTGGGTTATTACTGCCAGAGGGCAACTGTGGTCCGTGTAGCTGATTGTTAAGGTGACTGAATACTGGTGATCAACAGAACTGCATACTTCAGGTGGTAACAATCTACTGCTTCTGTTTGCAGTAAACGTGGATTAACAGCTGACGAAGATACGTCTCCAGATCAGTCATATCCATCTTCAGATCAGTCATATTCTTCAAAGTATAAGTTTTGATTCTTTGAGTCTGAACAAAGATAAGAATAATGTCTGGCTGTTAATCAGTTTATCTCACATCACTGCTATGAGGATAACTCTGCATAAACCAATATTCCTTTGTGCCATGGGTGCCAGTCTAGCTGATTGATATTCATTTGTTTTTAATAAGTAGGCAATCTGCTGTCTCATACCTCAGTCTCTACTATAAAAGGCACAAGGAAAAAATTAGGTCTGGAGCCAAGGCTCTGATATTTGGAAAGTAGAAGATGTATACTTGTGTCTAGACTGGAGACACTGAGTTGAGATTCATCAGTCTTTTGTATCAAACGAGTTGCTCAAATAGTGATGAAAACCACAATTTTGCTAATTTCTGGCTTTATACTCAGTGGTATCTGCCTCTAAGGCAGCTACATGTAACTCTGGCTGCAAATGATGCTAATATGATTATTGCACTACTGTATATGCCTGAGTCTTCAAAAATTCACTTCACCCCTATCATCATCACCATTAATACAATTTTACAAATCTGTAAAAACTATGTAATGTACAAACGATGTTGCCCACTCTGTTAATATGTAATCCTAAACTTGGCCCAAACAACTTTATTAAGTCAGCTGAGCTATCAGGCCCTTCAGGGAAGTTTTTTGCTGGCAAAACCTTTTTGTATAAAGAAGATCATAAACTTGGTGACTACACATCTAATGGACATAGAAAACACAGCTCAATCACAATCTGTATTTTAAACAAAGTTATTTCCTTTGGAGACAATGTGGTAATTTGAGACTGTCCTTGAAGGAAATTGCAAGCTTTGTAAATGTCTCCACCATTGTCATTTCCTCCTTACCAAGTAAGATAAAGCATTTACTTTGGTATTCAATGGCAATGTAACAGAAAAAACAATTACACAAAATGAGCAACGTAAAAGCTCCACATTACTTTTGTATTCGTACATAATCTGATACTGCAAATATGGTAAATATGAGTATTAAAACTTGCAAAAAGGCCCAACCAAACTGTCAATACTGCCAAATGACCACAACTGGTAGCAAGACCCATCATATATAGACCTATTAGGAGGAATTGTGTGTGGATCATGAATGTTTAAATCTGTCATGACAATTTTTTAATACCACTCAGTTTAGGGCCCAATTACTGTTATTCAAATACATGTAAAAGACATATTATACCTATAAACATATGCTCATGGAAAAGGAATCACTTAACCAGCAAACACCCACGTCACTTTCAGCTCAGTTCTTATAGGTCAAAACAGGAGGTCACACCAGTTAATTACAGGTAATAAGTAGTAACTCAAAATAATTGGCATGAATGGAAAGAGTGCCAATTACCCACAACTTCCTCTGGTAATTGGCTGTTATCAATAATTGCTCACTCTCTAGAATTCACAATTACTCAGGTTAAAATTGGATGTGAGACTACTGTAGAGAAGGGCAGGCAATCAGTACACCTGCACTCTCCAATTACTGCATTACAAGCTGGTACAGCCCTGCGGGAGGGCAGACTGCCTGTGTGAGGTACATGTATGGACATCACAGGTCCCTCTAATCATCATGCTCTCTTCATGCTCACATGGTTCTTTACAATCACCTGAAGGTACGATCTTCCTCCTGGTAAAACAAAGTAACTTTGGGGTTTTATTTAATGGCATATGCATGTCATTAAAATCAGCATGCACTTAAATCCCATTTACCTTCAGTTACAATTTCGTCAATGTCTCCATTATGCCTTGCAACACTTCAGACAAAAGATATCATTATTTGTGACACGGTGTCATGACAAATAATTCAAAATCACCTGCTGAAATGTCAAACTGTTGCATCTAACCTTTTCCTCACTGCCTTAACAAGCCTATATGAGCAACCAGTTTACTTAAAAGTGTAAAAAAGTACAAACACTGGATGTACCAGTTGTGTAGACAGAGAAGAAAGTTGTTCATAATCAAGTTTGTTGCACTGTAGCAGGGTTAGGAAATTGACTGATCTACCTGTCAGCGATGGGTAGAGTTAGGTCGATGAGGAATAATCTTCCGATTCACCTGCCGCTAGTGATGAGTGCTTGTTTCCTACTTTTTCTTCAATGACGGATCATAGATAGAGTTAGAGTGAATGTAACCTGTTTGATCACAGACAGTACTATGGTAGCATGCTATAGCTTTCTGTGTACTTCTGCTGGATTGTCATTATTTACACAGAAAGGAATGACCCACAATGTTTGACTGAACATAGTCGATAGGAAGGAGAGATTGCAATGACAACTGATGCATGTACAGGGGAAGCCAAGTTACTTGAAGCGTGGGAGTTGGAACAACTTATTAATGTATCATCTCAGCCATGGAAAAAGGATCTTCACATGTCAGATAAACACAAGCATCCCATTTGTCTTCCAAGTTATCTTGCACTGCCCTTTAGTGAAGCTTCAGATGTTGAACCAGCCTATGAAGAAGGTTTCAAAGACTTCGTATGTAATTGTTTTGAAGTGCTTTTTACCTTGTATTACAGAGATCTCAACAAGTAAAGTCCACTACCAGTATATACCTTTTCTGGTACAAAATATCAGTAATAGTTGATAGAAAAAATCTGAGAAGAGTTGACCCCTTTTAGATCAGTTTTGAGCCCGAATGAGTTCGTGAAAAAAGAACTGTCTACAGATCTTCTACTTGCTGCCTCATCCATCCAAGAAGGGAACACATAAAACAGCGAAGATAGATCTACTTACCAAAGTTTTGTAATCACAGCTAGAAAGTTTTGATTAGGAACTAGAGTGCTAAATTCAACTTGTATCATGATTTGTTTCTAACAGTGTACACTTCTGCTGGATTGATATTACATGTACTTACAAATCGCACAAATGTTCCTGACTTCATGTTGTTACATCTGCATTATTCTTGACAATAATTGAATGCTACCAGAGTTAGCTTCTTTATATGATGTTACAGATTTATTTCTGATGCCACTTGAATAGATGAGTTTTCCACATTTTGAACAACTGTAACAACTAAATCTAATAGAAGCAATATAACTCGGAAATATGAAATACCACCCATGGCATTCAATTTCATACCAGAAACAATGAAGCTGACTCCAGAGGCCTGATACATCCATAAACGAAGCACGGCTGCCTCAAGATTTTGTTTTATGTATAACCAGCTGAAATCTTACGAGACTTCTTGGCGTCATAAGCAACGTCAGAACCATCAAGTTCCTTTTACGTGCATTCTGGTGATTTCACTTTAGACTGTCAATTTTCATTGCAGCAACGTCCCTGAGGACCTTCCCTTAATGTGAAAATAAAAATGCAGAGAAGAATGTAATATGGTACAAAGTGCTGTGGCAGAGTAAAAGTGTAGGCATAAAATAATATTAATAACTTCAAGACGTGTACTTCCTGAGATAATGAAGGCTTCCTTCTAGAAGAAGTAACAATACTTGTTGAAAGTTTCAACACTTCATATGGGTCTTAATGTTTCAACAGAGTAACTCTTATCTTGGTGAGTTGTCGAATTGTTAATGGTGTGCATGAAACCTTTTAACTTTTTCCTTGCAGGTATGACGACTTATCTATCTGTGATCAAGGTAGCATCAAGCTGATTATGTCAACACTTCAAAACAGAACTCAGATAAGGAACTGTCTATCATACCAGAGGTGTTATCAGAGTTATGAGTCTTATATATGCCCCTTATGCAACCATGCCTAATTCATTTGTTGCATTTGTTGCATAATAGTATCTCATCAGTTCCATCTATGACTGCAGGCTGCCTCTCCAGTTTCAAGCACCCTTGTATCTGCATGATCTAAAACTTCATATTGAAGTTTTAATGCATCACTAATGGAAGCTACACTTTGCAGACCAGTTGGCTGCGGGCTCCAATTCAGCACTGATAAAAGGACTTTCCTCTTCCTTTGTAATACTGGTAAGACCATACTTTGATCCTTTGAGAGCACTAGCTTTGTGTACCCCAATCAACAGCACATAGCCATATAATTTTCTCTGTCTCAGTGGGGGTGCTAGTAAGTGTAATTAGAGTAATAACAAAAGGTAATAACAGCCTATTAGCTGTGTGACATTACACCTTTCCAGTCTGAAATTGTGCTTGTCTGGTTTGTAATTACCCAAAGCACTTGCAGTTGAAACAGAAAGTGGTGGCAACTCAATAAATTCAATAAAAAGTCCACATGTAACAAAGCTGTGATTGCTGTTGCTGAGTATATATAACTGACTTCAGACAAAATATTTGAGCAGGAGTAGAATATCAGTATACTAAAATGTGATGACAACAACAAAACATAAAATCATTCCTTAACAGCAAGGAGTCATTGATGTTCAAAACTTGGCAGATTTGTCCTTGAACATTCCTTAGCCCAATGCCAGTTGCAACAAGAAACAACTCTGTTGCCTTTTATCTTCCTTCTCCTTGCTGTCCCCTTTGGACCGACATGACCTTGGTGCTGAAGTTGCGGGTGTTAAGAGTTTTCAAAAACTTTACCTGACATATCAGCACTTCTGAGAGTAATTATAAATTATGTACCAGGTTAGGCCACATGTAATCAAAATGTTGTACAAAAGGATGCTTCTAATACTTCTTGGTGTGATCCCCCTCACCCAAAATCATATTTTTGTTATGGGTAAAACAAACAATGAAGCAGGTAAAACCTTACTTGGGACTTGTGTTAGACTATGGATGTAGTACTTAAGCAGAAAACATGGCTCAAAATTACTACTTTACCTATATTTCTTCTTGTTTTGAAAAAGTCCACAAAACCAAAAATGACCTTATTTCCCACTCCCCAGAGACAGCAGCTAATGTCAAGACACTATTGATTGAAGAAGCTGCACAGAGTAACGTCAGCGTCTTGCTCCTTACAGTATCACTTGTTTTCACACAATAAGAATGTCTATGTTCATCTATTGCTCAGAGTGAGCGCCAAGCGCATGACAGGAACTAGATAACACTAGTCACAGTTACCTGAACAGAAAGACTGATCATGAACTACACAATACAGGAAACACTCTCTGGCATGGTTATTTGAGGAAAAATAGGACTTTCAATTTCAGCAGTGCGGGGAATGTCAGTTTAGGTCATTCCATCACAACCTCCCACCTCTAGGGTTTATTTGTACCTGTCACATAGATTCAGCGTGAATGCCATGTTTGAGCGATATCAACAGTTATCCCAGGTAACAACTGACATACAGATGCACAGGCCTCCCCCCGAGAAGTAGCTTTTGTCCTACATGTGTAATTCAATTGACATTCCATCAATCTTCCTGGGCCATCAAAACTAACTGTGTCACTGGACTGACACTACAGAAATTGAATTTCCTCTCTAATATGGGCCTGAAATGACAAAGGTTCAACCCCTTGTCGTTACGGAACTGTGAAGCGTTGCACCTGGTGATAACGGTGATGCTGAACTTTGCAAAATGCTGAGAAGCAGTAATTTAGACTGGCATTTTGATTGACTTGCATGTTTTATGCCTGTTGAAGGCCAATAATCCAGTGGCCTTCCTTTGTTGTAACATATGGTGGGAGGGGCACTGATAGGTTTGAGCACGGTTAAGTTAGACATGGATGATGACTCATGTTTGCTTTGACATACAAGATTATGGTCTCTTGTCCCCACCTCTGTGAAGTCAACTATTTAGTGTTTCACATGACGAACAGCCAGTAGCAAGTGAGAAACTTTAGTACACACTGGGTAAAATTGGAGGGGATTATATCAAAAGTCTATTTCTTTTGGTAAAAGTGCTATCAAATGAACAAACATCTCAGTATGATACCCCCAAATAACCCCAGCTAATGCAAAGTAGGGGGGAGAGGAGGCCCCAGGTTAGGGCGGGCAGGCCTGCAGCCTGACAGCGAGTTCCAGTCAGATGTTGTATTGGGGAAAAATGAGTACTTGTATGTGTCTGTCCGTGTGTTGATGGGTTGGAACTTAAATTGGTGGCTCCCCCCGGTGCACCCCTGGGCTGGTTTTAGTATGCTATCTGTTTGGATGTTGATTTGGTTGTGAACTAACTTGTAAAAAGTAATGAGGCGTGCGTTCCTCCTCCTTTCAGAGAAAAGGGGCCACTGCAGGTCATTGAGCATTTGTGTCATGCTACTAGTCTGCTGGTAGTCATATGCATGGTTATTTCCAACAGAAGTTGTCTTGCGGTTAGGTCTAAAGTAACATAAGTTTGAAAAAAACTCAGTTGAGATGGAAATCCTGTTTTAGACAACTCTCACTTCTATTTTTGTCTTCCATAATAATCCCTTCAGTTTTTTTACCCACAGGTCACAAACTTCAGCATCCACATCAAACTTCTGTTTTTACCAATCATAGCAAGATGGTGCTTATGTTTTCTTGATTTCATCTAAAATTAGTCAACAGACAGACATGGTGGAGACATGTTAACAAAGAGGCTTTTGTAGCCACTTTGTCTAGAGTACAGTTGAGCCACGTAATGCCAACAAGAAATGGATCTCAGGAACCCAGCTCAGTCCCTGAATGCCAAAGTGTGCTCAATCTGATACAATCGTATGACCTAATCTGCCCCATACATACATACATACATATAAACCTTGAACAATCTGTATTTATCAGCAGTATCTTTAGATTGCTTCCACAGAATGGTACCAAAAGGCTTGAGCCTGTCTTATGGATGGACCAGGGAGGTTTGAGTGTGTGTGCATGTTGGGAGGGCTATTTGTGAACATAGAAATCTGAGGTTGAATCCTTCATCTAGAATTTTTCAATATGGATTTCCCATTTATCATATATTACCTTATCCATTGTTGGTGCATCACTAGAAAAAAAAGTGTTAAAAAGCAGTGGTTTTATGTATCAGTCCACATCCACTTTAGTAATAGACTTTGGGGATTCTCATCAGGTATAATATTACCTCTGCATGTTATAAAGAATTGTGTAAAAAAACTTGGGTAAATTTAGCTGGCAAATTGGCAATACCAAAGATTTATATCATATTAAGTATTCTGGCTTGGTTGCTGAGTGAATTGAAATATATTGACTTCCAGCTTCCCTCCACTCACTTACTCAATCCTCGTGCACGGCCTCAAGGCTTGAACTATTCTTTAACTGGAGCCTCTCCAGACGAGAGTTTGTTTTCCACAAGTCAGCAAGGATGAGAGGGGCTGAGGCACCAGACAGGGTGGAGACACATTCAGCACAATCAATACAAACTGCTGCCTCAGATTTCTCAAAGGACTGTCACTGGAGATCAGACGTCTGACAATCAGAATTCAAGCATGCTTTTCAGGAGTTCAGCTCTTGGATTGTAAGTTCAGCTCTTGGATTGTAAGATGCTAGACGTCAGCCGAATAGTGACATGTGCAGGGTTTGATCCAGTGACATAGCTGAGTATCAACTGAATGTGTGGCGAAACTTCATTCTAATCCAATTTCATCTAATAGTACTTTAAAAGAGTCAATCCTCCTTCTCCCAAAAGTTCTTTTACTTCAATTGCCATTTCTGACTACTATCAACACTTGTGGAGCTCTCCTGATTGGTTAATGTCTTTTTTCTAACAGCCATGTCTGACAGTCTAGTACATGAGGACTGTGTATGATCACTGAATACCCCTGACTTCACACAAACCAGAGTTCTTCTGTACTGATATATTCTCATCCTGTTAGTAAGGCCTAGCCTTGATATTGCCGACACTTGTCTGAAGTAGTAGTTACTGAGGCTTTGACAGATTTGGAGAAGCTGAAGAAAGCACTATCCCAAACAAAAATCAATATTTCTGCCTTCTGGAGTCTCTCTCCATTATACATTAAAGATATCAAAGGATGAGAAAAACTCTTTGAAGACGATGTTATCATCATGTGCCAGTCATCAAGTGTTTGTTCAAAAGTCATGCTCTAAATGTTTGTCCTAGCTTCTTACTTCCACAGTTTTTTCCACATTTGTGAAATGGTTCCATTCTAGATGTCAGTGTAAGATTGCTTGCTTCCAATTTAAAGTGAGTAGATCCCCCCCCCCCAAAAAAAACCCCATAACTGGAAAACATATCTTCCCTGTCACCTTTACACCATTGAAAAATGTACTGCAACCTAGTCATATTAGAAGACTCAGCCCTGACTTCTTTGTGAACTTCAAACATGATTGATAAAGGACAAGTTGGAATATGAGGTCAGGCTACCAAAGATGGGCCTCTTGGGTCAGGCTAGGCGTCAGCAGTCCATGATAACAACCAAGTGGCATTTAGTCAGATGCCGTGTCGAGCCAATAAGCATAATGTAAGAAGCATTAGAGCCCAAAGTTCCTGTTCTGTCATCTGGAAACAACCTCCTGAAATCATATTCAGATTGGAAATAATGTGAACTGTATGACAGGAATGTATGCAAACATGCCCTCACAGGGGGTCAGTGGAACAATCCAATTGAAGTGTGGCTTTATTACATGAACTAGAAATTGCCATGCAAAGAAGACATACCAAGGAAAGCTAATATAACCTTTGCTATTTTCCCTGAGGTCCAGCTCTGTCAATCACGAATAACGTTAACTCATGTTAACTTAAGAAGCTAAGAACAGCTCAAACTTTATCAATGCAGAAGTGTATTCTATACACTGGGTTTCCTGTGTCAAAAACAATAGATTAGAAATAGATCTTCTGGCTAACACATGTTTCAAACTGGGCATGCTTGTAAATATATATCTGTGCTGGAAGGTCTTGACTGTTTGTTTGCCCTTAAGCTGAATGCTTTCAGCCCAAACCTCATTACATGTACCTCCATCACCTGAGAGAAATCACCTCTACCATCGTAGCTGAAGCTGAACACATTAACGTTCTGTGATAACAGCACCCTGCTTGTCTCAAACCACCAGAAGATTACATTTACAATGCAGACCGAGCAGCAAAAATAGATACCTTAGCTTTCATAACGTCTCCATGCATGCCTGCACACGGAGCAGCAGAGGTGAAGTGGAAATAATCGCAAAAATGACTTTTATTTGGCATGGCTGCCAGAGAGCACAAGGATCAGCTTCTAATGACTCTGGGGGTTATATCAGGGACCTCTGGTCCACATTAAGGCATTTGTACTTGCATCTCATGGACTTGCTAGCTTTTAGCATCTCACAGCAAAGCCGTAATGAGAAATGTTGGGTTTAATCCAACTCCCAGGGTTCAAAGCACGGGACTGTTACAACACTCTTTATAGGTTTTGGGTCACCTTCAGATGCCTTTCCATTTTACTGCCAGTCTCTTTAATGTGCTTTAAGGGAAATGAGTCTGCCATGTGGGACTATAAACTTTTCTTAAAAAGAAAAGAAAAGATGCAGAAGGTCATAAGAAGTGGTCTGTTTCATGTCAAGCACATTAGAGTTGCTACTAGTCATTACATTCACCAACTGCACTGGTCATGTTTTAACTTTTCAACCCACCAACACAGTTGCCAATGCAGCAGCATGTAAAGTACAAAACCAAGCCAGTGATCATTGCTAGAATCACTTCTAACTAATTATTCCTGCTTTCCTCGACTGATTGACTTGGCAGAAAAAATCCCATGTAAAAGTTTGTAACCAGTGATGCTGCTGAAATTTGGTCATGATTATTTGACCTTGACAAATGACATTCTGAATGTGCCAGAGTGTAAAAATCTGGTACTTTCTTGATCTCACAGCTTTACTAGATATCCATTACTGAGACCTGTACATTTGTATGCAGTTAAGGACAGATAAAGCCTTTTACTGATAGACTGAAGATAGTGAAATCCACTTTTGGCATACAATTAAAAGGTACAATATTGGTGGATAGAATTGTCAGTGACAACTAGTCAGTGACAGATTAATACAAAGTCCTGCAAATAATTCTATTCCAGCTAGTAATATAGCTACTAATATAATATAAAGAATTGGAGTGAATAATCCTACGTGAATTGGGCTAATTTGTTGTTACGTTTAAGCCTTTTTATTTGCTTGTCAGTTCTAATACAGAAACCAACTGTGCAGCTGGGAAAAGTAATCAACACCTGCTGTGCTGGGGATTGCTTGCCTCATATTTGCTGTAAACACTTCTAAATGTATTACCCCACACTCTCTGTATTCTTCATCTATTAAATATATAGATGGCATGTTTAATCTAAATTGCACTATATCTACATTTAACAACTATGGTACATCACCACTTCACATAATACACACACCAAACCTGGATTTGTCACATCAGTAACCTGAGAAGAAAGTTAACAAGCAGCTTTGCTTCATTTTGTAGCAAACTTTCACACAAATATTTTTGTTGTTGATACTATTAAATTGATACTATAAAATTGATTAATCCAGAGTGGCATCTATAATTTTTTCCTCTTCTTGATGGAATATTAATTGTTCCTTATCTTGAGGGTATAAAAGATCATAAAAAATCTTGAATTAATCATTGCCTGACAACAGAAATTTGCATGGGAAATGAAGCGCAAAATTTGCAAGGTGTTTGCCACTTGCTGCTTCCTCTGGAGGGTTCTGATTTATAGCAGATGCCCAAGGATATATGTGCCGTCTAATTGTGACTCATTTCAATTTCATTTGTGCCACCCCTTTGCAGCTATACTGCCAGATTGACTCCCGTAAAGTTTAAGATCCCACAGGACTGCAATAAAAAAGAAAACAATCCCTCTACAATCTGGGACCACCTCTGCCTTAGTCAGCAGTCTTCTAGAGAACCTCCTCATGTGCCAAAGAGCATGGTGCTGCAGTTGGGTATGACATTCATCTGGAATTCGCCTGCCAAATTGGCTATACCTTTTCCACAGATTCTGTAACTGCAGCAATCCCTAAATTCTGTGTTTGAGTACTAACCAGACTGTACTCAGAGAAAACATTACTGGGACAACTTTGTCGGTACCACTCTTCTCATAAACAAAAGAATGCTTAATGTAAAATGTGGATTGAATCTACCTGTATCTGTGAGTGACATTTACCCTTTACTGAAAAATCAGACTCCATACTTTCTTAAATGTCAGCTTATGGCCCTCTCCCAAAATTGTTGCACCAACAAAAAAGTTCAAACTATCCAAACGGGGGAATATGTCAACGCAAATTGATTTGTACTGTTGGGTATTATTGATGTTCTGGAAATGGAAGCACAAACTTTAAAAACTAAATCTGTGATATAAAATTTCACCTCTGTTATTAGGTACATTAATTCTACGGATTTTTGGCTACACAAGTATTGTGCTTCGCAGTCAGAATAAGTAAAACCAATTTTCTTACGGTACATTTAAACTCCATCTCCAACGTGTGTCGTCTAGACTGAAAAGTTTCACATTAGGCAGAAATCCTAGCAACTTAACCCGTGGATGTCCCGACTGAAAGAGCAGCCAAATGTTGAGCCTGATTAATGAGGCTTATTTTATTTGTGGGGATGTGGAGGATCAGGGGGCTGACATGCACACATTTCTACAGCCCCTCATGTTTACAAAATGAGCCTGTTTCCTGCAGGTCACTGAATGTATTACCTAACACGTCGCCATGTGGTTAAATATGTACCCATTTGCCTCACTGCTCTAACTCCTTCCTTGGCTCATTAAGTGTCTCGTTAGGGAGAACTCATGAATATGTTCACACAGGATCAAACTCCCAATACGTGTAAATTATTGCTATCCTTTGGTGGCTCTTTTGCCACTACATTTCTAAAACTACAAAAAAATATCTAAGAAAAAAAAATTACTTTTTTTGTTTCAATGGTAGCGGTGGGGTTAAACAGTTTTCCATCATTCAGCTGATCTAATGAAGCTGGAATGAGTCTGCACAATGTCAGTTGATGATCCGAAAATCTATTCTCCTCTGATTCCCACTCCTAATGATGAGAAGTTGAAGGACAAATCTGTTGGGAACTACCTAACTATGGTTAGCATACTGATTACATAATGTACAAGAATGACTTGGGAATTGGAGACATGGCATCTAAAATGACATCTTAGGGTTATAAGTTTTTTGTGAGTAATAAAAAAAATGTGTGGTCTGGACAATAGTGTCCTGAATCTATAATCCTAATGGGAGAGAGGTGGAAAAGAAAATATTCAATGTACAGTAGTAACTTACAATTCACATCTAATGTATCTAAGTCATTATGTTATGCTAGATCTGGAAAGCTTTTCAGCACCAAGGGCAATGGCACTCTTGTCTTTTAATATGTCCTACAATGCTATTCATTTTTTAGAAGTCACCTGCACATCTAGAAGTCCTCATCCTTAGTTTTCAACTCTCGAAGGTTCCTAAGCAATATAATAAGTGACCTTGGTTCTATAATTGATGCTCCTCTTCATGTCATTTTCTTAGAATAATCCCTGACTTAAGTATCGTCATTATGTCTTATAGCAGTGGGGAATATTGCCATAGGAGGGAGGACTCTATGGCATTTCATAACCTTATAACGAAACCTCAATTATGAAATGCTAGACATGCAATCAACATTACTGTTCTTTTTTCTCTAGGTCCAAGGGAAAGCAGCTTGTCTGATAATTATGATAACATTTTCATCTTCCTTGCATGTGATCACTATTGTGAAATGGCCTCCAGAAAAATCCCCCATTAAATTTCTCACTTCATGCAACTCCTGGCAGGGAGGAGATAAGATTCAGAGTCGTTCCAGGATGCCACATGTCCCCTGTGTCACACATATCATCACATCACAGCGGGGTGCACCAGCATTACAGCAATACCTCCCCATCTGTACATCCACATTAATGGCAATCCACATTGTCTTTTGAAAATGGGAAGGAACTCAAGCTGATTTTTGGAGCTCCGGGAATGAAAATACAAGTGTGTGGTGGATGGTAACAGTTGCTCTACATTCAGCCTGAAGGCAAAGAAGTCACAGGATACAATTTTGTGCCTGCTTGTCGTGCTGATACAGGCAATTTACCATTCCTCCCAAAGTAAGGAGCTTTACCATAGCCTTTGTTAACAAGTCATCACTCAAGTTTCCTTCACCGCAACTCCTGACAGATAAAAGGGATTCAAGTTTTTCAATCAAAAGAAGGAGGCAAAGAAATATGAAATGGAATTCCACGAAAGAGGACCTTCTGAATTCACTTTTAGACCTTCAGCACTACATGTGCCTCCAGCAATATTGCTATCATCAAAAGGAATAATCAACATCATATTTCCAACCTTAATCTGTTACATGATTTGTCAGCTAAACAACAAATATAGGGTGAATTTAATGACATTTTCATCCCCTGTACTAGAATCCCAAGATCCTCCTGGAGGTAGTTTTTATCACCTTGTATAGGCTCAGTATTAGGGATCCCTCTAGGCTACCTCATCCTGTATGTAACAACATGCTGCAATTTTACTGGGGCTCATATGATCAATAACAGCTCTTCAATAATTTCTTGTACAATCACTTTTTATGAAATGACACCATCTGGCTTGAAACAAAATGTCCTTCATAGGAGATTAATAACTTCTGAACTTATTGAACAAGGGTGATAAGATATATCCTATCATTTCTCATATGAGTTTCTTTCTTTCCTACATCAAAACTTTCTGTTATTTGTGACTCAGCCAATTGATGTTGACAGGCCTTGACTGAGGAAGTAATCTCGAGCAGTAAGTGGTCTAAAGTAACCTTTCGCAATCTCAACTGTAATTGCCAGAAAAGCACTTCAAATTCTTCATGGAGTCAAGATGAATACCAGCGTCACTTTTGGTATTAGGAAGCCATGGAGCTTAATCAACTTCAATTTCATGGTAAGGCTGGCACATAATTGTTAGGCAAAAAGAATTACAAAACAATGCAACAGAATACCTCGGATTTTCCTTCTTACATCCACCAACATGATACACTTTTCCAATGAATTGTTACGCTAACATCTCGCCTGGAGAGAGGGGCTTTGATGTTACTGTTCGTGCAGTATGCATAACAACTATCGCATAACTTTAATCTCTGTCTTTCTTCTCTAATAACATACTCCTGTGTTTGAGAAATTTATGGCATTTCATATCCACATACAATCAACACACAATTCCCATCAGTCCTTCCCCACGAGAACACACAGACAAGGGCGTGATGTTGTTTCCATATTGCGCCCAGCTTGATTGCCAAATACTTCATGTTGTCGACAATCATGATGACATACTGCCACAGCACAGGGTGTCGGCAAATACCTTTCATATCTACGAACACATCTCCTCTTTCCTCCAAACCCTATTTGCCACGCACCACATACAGCGCCATACAAACATCTGCATATCCAATGTCACCCATGCACACTTCATTAGTTACTCTGACACCTTGATTGTATACCCTCCCTGTACTGTATCAAGCATGGCACAAGATGTTGAGCCATTTGTCATTTGCTAGCATGACTGTTCCACACTAGGATAAAACCATGCCCCAGTTTTGTAAATCAGAGTGTACAAGTTACTACAACATCACATGGTCCAATCATTTTTTATAAATCTGACACTTACATCATTGCCCAAGACCAGCTCGGAGTTGCTGACATATCTGCAGACGTCGGTTCTGCGGTGCGTGCACACGTTGTCATAGATACACCAATCACAGTTGAAGCTGCTGGACGTGCAACTGTAACAGCTGTAACAAATGTGTGCAGAGTATCATCAACAGCATCTTATTCTTAGCAACATCACAATGTGTTAGATTCAATGACATTTCCTTCTCAAATGCATGTAAAGCATTGACGCAATCTCAGCAAGAGAAGCAGGCTATCCCCATTCCAAACACTATTACAGGTATACAAAATGTTTCTTCTACAACTTGTTGCCAAAGTACTTCAACGGGCCATTCCAGCTGTGGCAACTGAATTGCTACAATAGACTCAGACAGTCAGAGATTAAGCTTTAATTCAAATCCAAACTGTGTGAAATTTAAACATGGAAAGGCTGAGATCCATGCAGTTTGTATGAATATCATTAATTTGATTTATCTGGACAAATCTGTTACACCAGTTCAATGACATGAAGAAATCAGCTTTAAGGAATATGATTAAGGCAAGCACTTCTAGCTATTATGCTACTTTTTCTCCCTTTACAACAGGGAGTAGGAAACTTGTGTTCAAGTTAAACAATCTTTCAGAGGATCCACCAATCTGCTTTGCCCATAAATCTATGTGCCCAAATTCCCCCAAAAGCAGTAACAGATGACATTTTAAAATCTCCTTCATGCTTCTAACTGTTGCGCCGGAGGCCCCTTCCCTTCGTGCATGCTGCCGGATGTAAGGTATTTTAAGGATTTTTACAATTTCTTTTTTCCCTCTTTCCTCCTTCTACAGACATAACCATCAAGTGTTATCTCAAGGTGCCCTTCAGCAAAATGTTGGCTGAGTTGGTGTGGCTTTGTCCTGCCATTGATCCATCCGAAATGACAGAGGTCGGGTGAGGCTACCCCTGATGTAATGTTACTGTACCATTACAGCAAAGTTTCCACAAAACGGCCATTAGGAACGGCCATGCCACTGCACGCACTGATAGGCAGCCTGACATTTCCAAGGACCAGAAATTGCTACATTACTTCCCTACACCACAGCGACGGCATTTGGGCATGTTCGCCGGGATTGTCATATTTCACGCAGTATGCACCGGTGGAGCAGCTTCCTTTTCTTTCCTTTCCAGCTCAAATTGCAGCCACAAACTCTGGGAATCAATGTGGAGACATCTGTTCATTCGGATCTACTGATAATAAATCTCTTTAATGATAGCAGGGAATGGCGCCATTTATCGTGAGAAATATTTCCAAAGTTGTAGATTACTGATTGAGCCAATGATACTTCACAAGGAACAGGACACTTCATGCAACTATTAAAGTGCAACAGCAGAACACCCCCCCGTGCACTTGTGGCAACAATTGGAGCATGCTGTTTACTTCTGTTTGCGGTGTCATTGCAGCCAATGTTGCATAAAACATAAAATGCTGCAGGACATCTTGACACAGCTGATTTCCATTTCATTAAGTGGCCTGTGAGGTGTAACAATCTGCAGCAGATGCCTGTAGCAGTTGGTGAATCATACAGCAGTCCCAGATGCACATGTTGTATTCACATCCACCTGTTCAGTGTAGCTATTTTACACACTTGTAAATGGACCAGCTATCTGGGGATGGCAAGAACTTGTCCTATGGAAAATTGCTTTACCATGAAGTCCCTATGCTTGATATTTGGATATGAGTGTGAGACTGTGTGACAATAATGGTCCAAAACTGTATGCCATGCTGATTTAAACACATCCCAGTGTGCTAATAATGACTAATTCTAAGACCAGTAAAGACAATAAATGCACTTTCCTTCAAAAGAACCCATTTTCTGTTGTCTCCACCATATCCTGGGATTTGCTCCTGCTCTGTAGATGGAATTTTGGTATCAAGTGCAATTTTCCCCCAAGGCCCTAATGTGGGCACTTTAGGAGGTTCTGTGACAATATTTCCAAACAGGAAGGTCATCATACATAAAAGGATTCCACTTACGATGCGTGTACGTTGCATTCATAGAAGGTGAAGTTGGTCCTGACGAACTTCTGATTAGTCTCACTTGCCAGTAGAAAGAGGTCTGACACCAAGTTGTCTGGAATACAAGAGGAAGGACATGTTTTCATTGCTGCATTTCCTAACATTACATACAACATATTAATTCTTCAAAATCACAAAATGTTTGTAAAGTTCGTTTCTGCGCCTACATGTACATTTCCATGCACTGCATAAAAAAAGAAGCCAGCTTACGTTAAGTATAAAATATGGGAACAACTCAGCAGCGCACAATCCTCCAAGGAAGTTTAGGGTGTTAAGAATTTCTTCTGCAATTTGCAGATAAAATTTGCATGACCCTCAAAATCAATAACAGGAACAGCGACGGCAATCAGGAAGCTTGATTAATTTCTTCCCAAGGTGCCGTTTGACACCATGACAAGTTTTCTTCCACTTTCCAAAAGGTAAAGTGCTAAAAACGAAGGTCACAAAAATCAATTACAGTCAATCAGAGGAGGAACCAAATTCATTTTCTTTGGTTAGAGCAATGCTAGGTGACTCTGTGCCCTTAGGATATTCATTTAGAGAGTGACAGATAGCATCAATTTTATTCCAATATTGCAAGAAAAAGCCAACATTCATGAAGGCAAACTCATCCATTACATCCTTTGCTTCATAAAAGGTTAATCAATTGTATTTCCCTAACTTTTCACCATACATATTCAACACCATGTCTCCCATTTGCAGTTCAATATTCCTGGATGTTTCGTCAGTCAAGCCTAAAATTTACAATCAACGGAAATGGGGGTTGAGGACCGAGGAACCCATGTCTCTCGAGATTGGAAATTTATTATATATGTTAGACGTACAGGAATATTTAATCAAGAATTTAAAATGAAGAAAGAAATCAATGGAATTTCCATTTAGTATGGCCTTCACAGTGAAATGTCATTTACAATATAACTGTACTGTTTAGTTTGTGAGTTTTGGGTGGAATTGCAATAAAACATAGATTTCTGTGTGCTTTGTAATGTGGTTATATTACATAAGGACAAAAGCAGCGAAAAAAATATGATCATAATTATAATTGTACAAGCAAGGTTCAGTTCAAGCAACTGCTTTCTTGCAACTTTTTTGGCTGACCTTCATAAAGGCCAAGCAGATAGGTGATATCTTCCAACTGAGTATAGTAGACAAACGACTAGTTCTCTGATATAACACTTCCAGCCATGAGAGGGCAACACAAAGTACTCATCCACCCCAGCTCAAGCAGAGGTTGGGCCATACATGTTCTTAAGTGGGACCCTAGTAAGCTCTTCATGCTGATATCAGTCACTCAGCTGTCAATACTGGATCCAAGCTGTCAGTCAAGGGGGAAATTCAGCTCTAAGGTTGGGGGAGAGGTTACCGGGCCAGCCATTTGTCTTCCCTTACAGGGTTCCCAGCCACACCTTCAGTTCTGCTTATAAACAATCTGCATGGAAATTACAGTGGAAAATCTATATAATACCTTCTTCAGCTATCTGCAGTGTCTTATACAGCATATGTGACAGATAGGTTTCGTATGGTAACATAGTGCTAGTATCCTCCTTGGGGACATGTGTCAGCTGAGAAGTGCCAAAGCCAGAGACATAATAATCCCATGATCTATGACCTGTTTTGTATACTGGTCACACAGATCTATAGCTGATAAACTGGTCATCGTTTTCCAGGTAACTTATGGTTTCTTTTCAAGGTTTCCCCCCAGAGATCTATGCTTTTGGTAAGCAGCCATTTCTCAGAGTCATACGCAGTGACTGTGAAATTGAACGGGCATTGGAAATGACTGGCGTTATCTTGGTATGTAGGGTAGTTCCAGGACGTAGATGGGACAATGCCAGAGAACAACTGGCTTCATATCGATGTTTAATATTATATGGTAATGTGAAGACAAGCCTGCATGATGCTGAAAAAATGCTGTGCAAAAACAAAGTTAGGTGGTTGGAGAAGGGGGAAAACCACAAAAAAAGAATGATTCTGGTTAAAGAGTAAAGAAAAAGTAAATACAGAAAAAAAACACACAAAAAAACCACTGGGATTTGGGTGTAGAAGAAAGGACGAGTTAAATTTCAATATTCAGGCTTGCCACATCCTCTTTTCTGAATGATGCATAACATTACTGAGCTGCTATCTTTATGTTTGCATTTACATGCACTGCATGACCATATCATGAAAAGACTGCTCATAATTTGCACGACAGGATGTTCCTGTTGGCATATGTTGTAAAACGGTGTTATAAAATTCCAGGTTCCTTTTCATGCACGAATGCATGAAAATGCCACAGTATGGGTGGACACATGTTGACATACACATGTACAGCACTGCATGGAAATGTCATAGAAAGGTTATCTTCCCTCCTTGTCATAATTCATATTGATGTCATGTCACGACATAAGCTAAGTTTGAAATGCCTTCCCATCTATTATCATGATAAAGCCAATATAGCGCCCATCAATCATAACTGTGTAACTTACACAGTAAACATCTTCCATCAAAATCACTTGACAGGGGTTAGGCATGTAGGACTCAAATGTGTGTTTCACCAACTCACTTTTTATTTTTCAGAACAGTACCAAATTGAGGTTCTTATCTGAACTTCAACACTTTTATTTATGTCAACAAACAGATTGAGGAGGGCTATTCCATGTCAACTATTCAGGGAGTTCTATACGTGGTAAATGAAAAAAAAGATGAAAAAAGATCTTTCTGACTGACCCCCCCCCCCCAATTTTAACCTTCATCCAAGGCAGTCCTGAAATATCAAGGTGGAGGTAGAAGATGTTCAAAACACATTTGTTTTCCTTCAAGCAGTTGCAAAAAATACCCCAAACAAACATTCTTCAACGTCCATCTCTTAGAGTAAAAGCGGAGAAGGGGAGACCTGACTGTGTCGTACCTCGTGGCCCAGTGATGGCAGGTATCTTGCTGGCAGGTGGGGAGTTACAGAACAGCTGTTCTCCAAACCAGGTAGCGCTCGTCGTGGCGAAGTTCCCAAACACACAGGAGTAAGAGTGGTCGCCAGTCAAGGCTGGGATGTTCTGGTAACTGATAGCCACCTAGAAGAACATGGAACATCAGAATGTACATATATGTATGGAGTGTATAGTGTATGTACAGAAGGGTGGTACAGAGTGAGACACAGTCAGCATTGGTTTGCAAAGCTAACTTAAGTTAGATTCTACAGTGCAGTAAATCATCCTGTGGAGTGAAGTGTAAGTAGCCTTGTGCTCGTGCAGAGCTGAAGATGCATCCATGAAAAAGCTCCCTGGACCAATATGACCCTTTTGCCCTCTAAAAAAGTTTAACACTACACTTAACTACACTTGTGAGTTAGGTAAGACTGTAAGTCCTGTTGGAATTCACACTTTGTTCAACTAAAGCTACTTGTGTGCCATCTATTCATCAGGGGGTACACCCCAAGTTTATTTTGGGTCTCATTTCGATTCTGCACACCCTCAAGTCTAGCGACCGTCTCTTTCAAGAAATAGTTCTGAAGCAAAAAAGAAATAATACTGTATGAGAATGAAGGATATCCTTCTAGCTACAAGACAAATAGAATTTAACTTTCTTTGGCCTCTCGAATTTTAGCAAATTTAGGGGGGAAATGGTGCGGAAAATTGGACATTTTCAAATTGGAATTCAACCCATCAGTGCCATCACCTATAATATAATGTAGACCCCAAAATGACTGATACTGTCGGAAAGAGAAAATCCATATGTATAATCAAGAAAATTTTGAAGAAAATCCTAACACTGAGATTTTCACAATAACCCGGTGCACAAGGCATAGCAACAGCGCCCACAGAATGCATCTGGTCAATCTGGTGCCAACAGACGCATCACTTATAATGCGGAAGAATACCTGGAAGTACAGCTCAGGTCTGAAATCAATTTTCACCCAAAAACCACCACTTCTTACACTTTTCAACCATGTTACTAATTGTTAGTAGTTAATGTTATTTTGCAGCAGACTATGAGAAAAGTGAACTCAAATCTGAACCCTCAAAACCCTTTTTACCGTGCACTACCACGGACCCCTGTCGCAGTAGAAGTGGTGTGTGCACCATTAAGTGTTTAATATTGCATAGCAGGTATTTTATATGCATCTATAGGACAAGAACCTCTGAGGACACACAAATAGCATCCTCTATGGCATCACTGGCACATCAGTGTCAGATGAAGCATGACAGCAATTAGGAATAGACCACTTTAATCCCATTTAATCCATTCCAATCACCTGTTGTGTGATTAGCCATGGAATTTTTCCTTTTGTCAAGAGGGCTACTGAGATAAGAGGATTACAGTAATTCATCTGACTTTTTTCCACAGCAACTCAGTTGCCAAGGAGACGTTGCGAGGAGGTGTCAGGAATTCTTTGACTTGGAAAATTATGGTTTCCTGTGATGCTTTCCATGCAGGTAAATGAAAATTCTGTCATCAATCACGTCTGCCCCCCGAAAGAGCTTAATGCAACTCTACTTAACATACTTCCACTGAAAAGTTGTACATCAAGTTCCAACATCTTTGTAGTTGCAAACTAGTTGATCCCAATGGCTACCTGACTGTACACTCCTACACTACATTGGATGAGGCTGGCAAAAAATAAATGTTCCAGCAGTCATGACATATGAGTTCTGGTGCTATACTGCAATTACGTTTACCATATCATGTTCCTTCTCATCCCTGAACATAAGCTAATACCTCCCTCCCATTTCAGCTGGCACATCTCAAACCATCAGGGAAACCTTGATTACATTCAGGAGACAAACTTCTATCAAAGTGGCCCTTGATAAAGAAAAATGATCAATTCAACTGTGGAGTGTCTGACATTGTTTTATTTCTCTTGTACAGAAATCAGAGCAATATCAGTGATGGACTACCCCAGTGTCTGGGAGAGGAAATTACTTGTACTTGATACACATTCATATCAACCTGTATCATGTCAGACTGGAGAGTTAGTACAGTATGAACACAAGGAAATGCCCTGGCTGAGAAATTATCCTGGTCAGGGGAAATGACAGTGAGAGAAGGTTGCTGTAAGTATAATACATCAGGTGTAACAAGACAGGCAGTAATCCAGGCAGTGAACAACACTGTCAGTGAACACCAGTGTCAGGGTGGCCGCACCACACTGGGAACAGATGGGCCAGGATTACCTGCATGCACTTGGAATTAATACATCTTCAATTATGGATAAGAAATACAACCTCCCTTCCAAGAGCCAGTACATCACCGTCATTTCTGTGATAAAATAATAATTCATATTCAGGAGAATTATGGCCACAGTCAGACAACTGATGCCGGTATTAATTCTCTGATTCCCCTGGTATTATCTGGAGAAAACCTGGAGCTAAGATTAATAAGAGGCAGCCAGGTAGCCTAGGAATATAAAACAATTTTACAGAAGCTGCATGTCTGAACCAGCTATGGATTATCTCGTGACAAGAAATGGTAGTTGATGAAACATATCAGAACATGTTGCACATAAAATAATTATTTAGGGAGACACATAAAAGTTACAAGCTGAAGTTCAGATGATACACAAAACTGTGATATAAAGGCCTGCCATTTGCTATCTAAAAGCTCACTCATTTTTACCATGGTAGTGAAGTACAAGGGAAAACTGGCAGGTGGCCCACTAACCCATTGAAGCAATAGACACAGTTTGTAGATAATCTATCATTTGACTTTGCCAGACTTCTGAAAAAATTTAGAGGATTTAATGAATCAAATCATTTACAAAAAAGTCTGCAATCCTAAAAAAGCTTGATACAAGAGCTGTAGTTTTTATTCTTTCTTTTTTTGGCCTTTCCACAAGATAAATTGTAGAAGTTGAACACGAAACAACAGGAGCCTAACAAATTTGAAAAGTCTTGATTACCTACATCCTTTCTAAAAACGTACCATTATTAAGATGAAGAATGCAATATTCCACACATTAATTCCGTCGTCTGAAAACTTAATCGCCATTTGAAACTTTCATATCCATCACAGTAGGGAATGCTTCCCTGGGAAGCGTACCAGTGGAATTCAATTTCAAGAACAAATTTTCCTCTCCCTCTCATAAAAAAACAATTCGGAATAAATGCAATTTCCTTCTGCCATGAGAAAGTTGCAGGCTAACACCATAAATCCTGCCATTATTCTGGCAGATAGCTTTCACAGACCTATTACTGCACAGCTGGGGTACTCTTTCTGCTCACTTCGGCCTCCAGATTCACAGCAAGATGATGCTAAGATTTTGGAGCAGTTCAATCATCTGCAAATGGAATAATGCCATTTCCAGGTAGCTCTTCATCCATTACTGTCAGACTTGAAAGTTGGTTTCCACACTTCTTAATCATACAGGAGGGACCCACGTTCTGAATTTGTTGCACAAAGCTAAACTACTTGCCCACAAGAGTTTTCCCAAGGCTGTCCATTTATTCAATTTTTCTCTTGTCATCAGTTTTCTCTTAGACTACTCAATTGTCATTGCTTAACCTAGCTAATCTCCAAGCAGATCTTACCGTGGCCAAAAACAGTATCCAATTGGCCAGACAGTTACCTTCGGTGGCTAATGGTAACTGTCTGGCCAACTGGATACTGTCTTTGGCCACGGTAAGATCTGCTTGGAGATTATAACCTAGCAATTGTCTAATCAATTATTGCACTTATAACTGGCTCATAATACATGTTAGTGCCTGTCATCAAAACTCTACCATATGGGATACTATCACCAAGCAGAAGCACAGTAATATTATATGGGACAAAGTTATCACAAGCTTACTTTCCAATCTATGTAATTATCCATCCACTTAACCACTTTACTACTCATGAAATGATGGACATATATCCCAGGGATAACTGTTATTTATAGGCATCATAGACACATTTAATCAATGTAATACTAATAACATTAATGACCAAACCCTGCCTGGCTGTATATGATACTATAAATCATGATATCTTTAAGCATTATAAGTTACATGTACATTATGAGAAGGTTTTGCCCAAAGGCCAGTATTAATAAAAACCACTTTACTTTAAATATTAAATACATGTACACCTTAAGGCAGGTCATTGTTCCTGTATCAATCCTTGTTTCTGCATTCAAATCACGAACAATTTTTCTCAATGATTGCATAGACCTGTTTGGATTCAATTTTCATGTTTTCCATGAGCAAATAGTGTTCAGTACTGTATTTCATTCCATTCCAGTTCAGTCTTTTGATTTATAACTCTTCAGATGACAATTCATTCAAGTCCACACATTATCATTTGGTGCCAATTTGTCTACCAAAACAAGGAAGCAGAGTGGAAACAAATAAAATGTGCCTACTAGTAGTCTAAAAGGTTTCAAACCATAGTCATGTTGTCTATGAGCTGCCACAAACTATACACCTTCCTGTCTGAGTGACACATGTGGGTAGACAGTCCATCCTAAGCGAGGTTGGGTTGCGGTGTCATAAACTATTCATCCCCACTCACCAGGCTACTGTAAATACAGGTGCCTCATATCACATGCTCCATAGTTGGGAAATGTGCCACAATGGATAAACGTCAACTATTCAGAAACAAAAAAAATTGTGCAAGGTTTCAATATTATGGACTAGCAGATCTAGATATTGCTGACAGTGAAATAGTAGGTTGTATGATACAACATCAGTTAAGTAACTGCCACTTAGCTTTTTTTTATTTCAGTATTCTTTCCTTTATGTCCATGTATTCAAGCTGCTGATGATCAGAAACTCTAAATGTCATGAATGAGTAAAACGGTCCAGAAATTTAGATTGAAGAAGTAGCAATCTTCTGAATAGCTCTCAGTCACTTGGGGTGGCCTCATGGCCTAAACAAGGCTATATGTCAGTGTCAAGTGTAGGTCCCCAAGGGTGTGTGATGGACTTGAGATGTTAGAGACTGAGGGCACAAATGGAGCCTAACTGACGAATGTGACCTTGAGCCCTTCCCACTTGCTTTTTGTCAGAAATCACAGCCCATCACCGCCTGTCCTTGAAAACCTTCAGGGAATTGTAGTCTGCATAACAGTTTAGGGCAACAGATTAGCAAAGATTACATAAGTTACAAAACAATAATAACCTATATTAACTAAGCCAAAGCTATAACTATAACATTATACGTGTAGTATAAGAACCACAAAACATTTATCATTATGTGGTATCCATAGAAATATTTTCATTATCAACCTGTGGTCAACTTTCTTCTAGTATTATTTACCTCTATACTGTTTCAATTACACTGACAAATTGGATCCCAAAAATTCAATGGAGACCTGTCTCCCCTACAGGCATATTCCAGGGGAGAAGAAAGGGTATGAACTGACAGCATCTCTATCACTGCCATTTTGTCTGCACATCTCTGCTCTTCTGGACAAGCTGGATTGTGTGAGTGGGTTGAGTTATTATGGCTTTCATATACCATACAGTGTCCTGTTTGTACAAGCTGATGGCTGGAAACATAATAACGAAAAAGCAAGCAAGTTAACAGTTTGTGCTTCCAACTATGCCTGCATCTGTCCACACAACACTACCTGACTGCCATAACAGCTCTGATCTGGAAACCCCCTTGTCCATGCCCAACATGCATATAAAATTTGCATTAAAGGTATCAACTGATCAGAGGAGCAAAGCCATGGTCTCAAATGCTGCAGTCCCACTGTGCATAAAAATAGACATTCACTGGTCTTCCTGCCCCATAGCAATTTTTCACATCACTGGACGTACAAAGTGTAAAACCCTGCCTGCCCCCAAGGTGCACGTACATTACATTGCAAGTATTCAATCTTGGAAATGGGAAGTCAAGGTCTTTGAGCCCATGAAATCATCAACTATGAGCACATAGGTGTCCATTTGGCCTGCACAATATTTACTACATCAGGGTGGTAAACTGCCAAGGCTCACAGATACTAGCCCATTACACCTGGATGAAGACAGATCAGCAGCACTTAACTCCCATCTCTCCCCACTGTGAGCAGCTGTAATAGCTAGAGACAGAACCCTCCATCTCTGTCTATGGGACTGCTGGATGTACCTGATATAGAACCCAGGTAGCCTTCACCTTCTTTTTAATACATTTTATCCATTAGACTCTAGAGTTAGACATTTTAATTTTTGAAATTTTCTCAGAATTTAAGTATTCTCATACAAGTCAGATCTAGAGATACTCTATGTCTGATATGTCTTCAAGATACATTTGTGAGGTACAAGACAACAAAAAACACATTCTATGGGAGAAAATAGAAGTTTTTTGGCAGCTTTCCATCTCTAGATGACTGCTGAGAATGTAGGCTGTCCCCAATGTCTCAGGGACCACCTGTTCAATAATCAACATAATGCAGACAAATGAAATAACTGTTCATGTGATTGACATCAGAATCACCTAATTTGGGCAACAAAAAACAGTTTCAATCCTGACACACACAAATCTCTGGCAGAGTAAGGATACATTGCCCATTCTGAAATGTGAGAACTATGATTGTGAAATGCTAGGTCAGCTGACTAGAATTCGCCCACTTCCCACCCATTTTACTGGTCTATTAAGTTGGATTCTACCCAAATATGAGGCCCATTTGTCTGATATACACTGCTGACATTACAATTGGTCTCCTGGGTCCTCTGCTTCATGCTCACCTGGTAATAAGAACTTATCACAGTAACAATCACAGGGACGATTTTCAATAGTTCTCCCAAATGTTGATGCTTTTATACTGATAGCAGCTCACAATCTAGGGCCAAGTGCTGCTAATCATGGAAGATCACTTAGACTAGTTAGAGATCACCAACCAGATCATTTCTTCTTCCTCTTCTTTTAGAGTGAGATTTAAACAACACTAAATAGCATAGCGTACAATGGATTAAGCAATAAAAAACACTTCAGTATAATATCATGATGTATTGTCAGTCACTGGAATTATGCCAGAGAGGTGGCCTGTATGGGGCTTTTAGTAAAAGTTTCAAAGTTTTACCATTTGAAACGGAAAAGCTAATAAAAATAGTTACACGTACAGGAGAACCAAAAGTTACTACAGTACCTCATTGGCTAGGAATAGATTGCCATACATATCACACAATCATACAATAGAGTACTCTACATGTACTTCCAACACGATACAGCAAAAATTAACGAATTGACTTCATCAAATTTAGTTTGCTTTCACTATCTGCACCACTGTGATGATACCACACCCATGTTCCAATGACCCTGAGGTCAGGCACAGAACTGGTGAGGCTTAGACCTACACTGGAGATCACAAAGCTTATCATTATGTTTTGCCCACCTGTGCAAGCTGTTAAGGCACCACTGATCTCTCTGTTTGGTGAGTCCCACCTGCCACGGATTTGGACATAAGCATCTAGGACTTGCCGAAGCCTCTGATCTCTGTGTTTATGTTTAAATACAGTAGGCTTCTACCTGTTAGTGACCAGTGGAAAGCTGAGGGCTTGTCTATCATTGTCAGGACAGCTGTCAGAGATTATGTCTATACTATATATATAGCTGGAATACATCACAGAAGGTCCCCTTCTGTCTGAACAACTCAGGTGCATTTCTAAGGTATAGTAAGGACTATAGAAGTACTTTGTGGGATATTCTTGTACAAACTAACAGACTCGTGCAGAGGCTGAACATCCAACAGGGTCCAACTGAATCCCCTAGTTACAAACATCTTTTCAACTTCAAGTAATGGAATTATAATACTGAAAATAAGGGCTTTTAAACTGAACAGGGGACAGCTAAAATCTCCTTTTGAAACTAGAATGGTTGCAAGTTGAAAATTGGACTATACCTGCCCTTAAATCAAACGACATATGCAAGATGGTTGCCAATTGAACATTTTTGTCTGTTGTTATTAGTGGTTTTGAATAGTAAAGTTTAAGTGCATTGCAGTTTAAGTATTCAATTCTTTCACAATTTGTTGCAAAAATTCACCCTTATATTTCAACATACATGTAGATGTGCCAGACATATTACACATAGCAGACGAACTTGACTTTCATACTGACAGACCCATGAGACTGTGCACATAGGGGAAACCAGATGTTCCAAAAGATATCACATCTGTCAGATGGAATATCTGTAATACATCCTATTTCCAGACATCTCATCTTACCAGGACAGATGTAACCAACAGCTGTAATTTCTTTGCTCTACATACACTGAGTGATTATAAAAAGTGTGACAGGTTTGTTAACAATGTACAAAAGAACTACTGTGTTGTAACCAGTGTCGGATTCACTCCAATACTGCTTTGAAATCCTACCTGTCTCTAACAGACTGTGTCCTTCATTCAGGGAGAGGTGCTTATTCTACTTGAACACACCTGTTTATGTTTCTTAAGGATGAGAGCTTTTACTTATTAAGTCACATGATCAAGGTAGCATCCAGGTGTTGTACACAGCTTTTCTTCCTTTCTCATTAAGTTTTGATACATAAGAATATTTCCAATATTTTGTTTGAAATTGCTCTCGGTGTATTTCACTTTTCAGAATTTCCAGATGTTGTGACGAGGACCAGTCCAAAGTGATTGATTTAGATATGTTAGCTGAAAGCTTCACACTCCCATGAACCTGTCTGATCGAGAGACTACCTTCAGCCCTCATGTATCCCCGCATGGTGGTACTGTTGACATTCCAGACATGACATCAGCCTCCTCCTTTGTACCTGTGAAGTCCTGACAAATGAGCGTCTGCCTTGTATCATCTATCATCACCCCAGTGGAACCTGGCTCACCTTTATCTCGGCAGGGAGGCTTGCTGTCAGCCTTCACATCAGCATACAGATAACTGCAGCCTCATCACTCAGGGATAACCTGGGACCATCCTTTTCCATCCATTTAGCTCCTGCAACCTTCGCATTTACTGCATTCCTCAAGCAATATTTTCAGTGTCTCCGTTTTATTCTCCCTACTATTATTCTATCCCTATCAATTTTGAATATATAAAATATTCCTGTTCATTGATAACATCCTTTACATTAGAAGAAATATAGAAAATATATCTCTCCACTGGGAAAAGAAACATAGGTGCATCCTCTTTTACAATTCAGAAACAATCCATTCAAAAACTTCAGATAGTGAGACTAAAAGATCAACCTTTTTGTGTGTGGCCCCAAGAGATTTCAACCACCATATTACCTACGTCCTCATGGTTTCAAGGAACAACTGTACAACTGTAACTACAGATACATGTACATGTACATGTATATGTGCATGTTATAGGATCTTCCCCAGTTTGAATTCAACAATTATGGGTTTAACCAATTTTCCCAGCACCTGCACAGCTAGCGGCAGGGAAATCAGGACCTCATTTGCATAATTTATGAGGAAATGCCAGAATAGATTTCTTTGTGACAATAAGACTGTCATTGGGTAGAGAATATGATCAACTGATCTAATTCATGCAAATGAGGACCTTATTTGGATAATCAATGAGAAACATTTTCATAATTCATCAGTCGTAAAGGTTAACAAAATTTGGCAAAGGTATGAAGTCATGGAACTCTAGTTGCTGTGTTCATCTTGTCACATGCTTTATTTACATGTACATAATTGAGGTATCTGTGTATCTACCATATCCCAGGCATTTTGCAACCTTTTCATTATTTAGAGACAATATCTAATTGGATTAATTACTATACCAAATGCCTGATTTATGCTGCTCAATCAAATGTTAATCCATTAATCAATGAATACTGCTAACAGCTTTTATTTGCCCCTGACATGATCAATTGCCATGAAGGAGACCACTAGTTTGCCTGAGGGTATCATTGATTTTTTCAGGGAGAACAATATCCATGAAGGTTCAGGTTCGTCCCTCAACAATGAGGTCAAGTTTATTCTATTGTATAAATTCCAGAGAGGCATCAACACAAGCCTGGCCTCCCAATCCAATAAGAACGTAACCGTGGATGTGACTAGACTGTTGACACTGAGGTGCACTGCAGATCATTGTTGAATATGAAAGTTGACAAATTCAAACTGGCTTGTTATCTTTTCAGTATGGAGGTATTGTTTTGTGTGTGTGTGTGTGTGTTTGTGTTTGTGTGTGTTTTCTTGTGTCCATTATTATTTGAATGACAGCATGTGGGTGGGGGTATTACATGTACCTCACTACAGACCACAAAAATCAGACACAGGAAATGGGGTCCCAGAAGCAGGCAGAGAGCCATGGCCACCAGGAAGCTGGCAGTTGGCAGGGTGCCAGTGGGACAATCCATAGAGATCCACAGAGATATTCACAATGAATAAAACAAGAAATTCACAAAAACTTATTTCAGGGAGGTTTGAGATCTCTGATTTCTTGTATTACTTTGTAATGGCCAGGGTCTCATTTCCAGATATTCTACGTCTTTGATTATTCTTCACACCACTCAGTTGATTACAGTATATACATATAAATATCACAAGCTCACATTGGTCCACACATTTGATTCAATGAACAACATGCACCTGTGCCCAGCATAAATCAGATTTTCGTTCTGCTAGTCTTGTAAATGGACATCAGCTGCTGCTGCTAAACCAGGAAAGAACACTCAACAAGCCATCTAAACACTATCCATCATTTCTTAATCTCTGCTGAACAGTTTATTACATTCTAATTCTAAGTTATATCCCCCTATGTGGATTGTTTACAGATAATCCAATTTACCTCTAGTGACAAATTCTTCCCAACCTCCTGCATGAGATTAGACCAACAGGTTGGTGATCACATGAAGCAATCTGGAGATGTAGGCAGGCCTATAGCCTGGAACATTATCATCCTGTTCCAAGGGAACCAGTAATGGGGTCATCGACATTGCCAGTCTTCTGGGTCTCCTCTGCCCTTGAAGAACTTTCAATGACTGCAGGTTGTTGCACTCTTCTTGTTATGTGTAGGAAGTGGCAAAAGTAATCTAAGTTTGGAAGTTACCCTAA
This sequence comes from Branchiostoma floridae x Branchiostoma japonicum, assembly GCA_013266295.2. Classification (NCBI taxonomy): domain Eukaryota; kingdom Metazoa; phylum Chordata; class Leptocardii; order Amphioxiformes; family Branchiostomatidae; genus Branchiostoma; species Branchiostoma floridae x Branchiostoma japonicum. The sequence goes on from CM023825.1 coordinate 20,798,760, forward strand.
TTTTGCAACATCAAACTTGTTTACAGAAGCAAATTTTGGGACTCTGTACATCATGCAATGCAGACTTTATTTTCATTAACATTTTTGTCTTATTGGCAATGATTACCAATAAGACAAAATGTTAATACCTTGCCATTCTACTTACTAAAACGTCCCCTCCCTGCTTCTCAACATATTATGTGATAACATATTGTTGAACATGTCCAGATACCATAATACTAGTCTAAGAACATTTAGGGTACCAAGGAGGTTACTGGTATAAACCTTGTATAAACCACGTTGCTGGTACCTGTCAGCTCCAGTTACCTAGGGCTGGAAATGAACAATCATGATACCTTTCTTTTGTTTCTGGCTGGTAGAGGCAGAACACTAGTCACACCGCTATCATTCTTCTATCTTTAGAAAGCCTACCACAGCACCAGAACAGTCCCTGGGATTGCACTGATTGATTATCTGCCTTCCTGGCTGCTAGGCATGAACATGAGCTTGCTACAGTTCAGATGAACGACACAGTTCCCAGACGTCCCAAGGCAGAACTAACCAGCCAGCCCACCACTTCCAGGTCCAGGTATCCAACTGGTAATTCCACTCCAGTAGGTTGTCTAATCTAGACTGATGCTCCCTCCTTCCCATTACACTTCCTTCATCAATCTTGTCCACAGATCTAGTCCAGACTTGCCTGTAGGAAGGCTGTTTTCAGGACATAATAATGGGTAATCACACCTTGGGGAATGGAGCCAGGTCTACGCTCATTCACCTGCTCTACTTTCCTTCATTAGGGCAAGGTAGCTGCCATCACCTGTCTCAGAAAATCTGAATATTATTTCAACAGAAAATACATACAATTCCATTGTAAACTGTGCTATTGAATTTTCTTCCAAGTTCTAACCATCATGTAAATCCTGAACTACCTTTGACATGCTAAAGTTGTACTCAGTAATGTGCACTGCCTACATGTAGTTTAAACCTGAAGAAAAAGGAAATAAGAATGAAGGTACTCCAGTAGAAAAGTACTTTTTTAATGCCATTTGAACAGACATGTCACTCAAAGCTCCCTCTTAACACAAAATTGTCCTAACTTAAAGTTTGCAATCCAACCTGGGTGCTCTTATGTTGTTCTGATTTAAATAATTGCAATTAGCCCTGTAACTATCTTTCACCTTTCGAATTCTAAAAAGCTGTTAGTCAACTTTAGGTTGGCGCTCTTTTCATGCACCTTTCTGACCTCACAGCTAAATAGCTGCCCTTTCTAACTACTAATGGAGGGCAAACTCAGTGAAGGTTAAACCTGTCTGAGAAGAATAATTGCCTATAATTACCTCATTGGATGTGCGTTTCCACCTCATTTCACTTCACATCAGCTGTGTAGCTTGTAAGATTTACCCAGGTCAAGTGCATGCTACATTGATCATCACATCCTGCCAATTAATTTGTTAACCTAAGGAACAACTTTGGAGGTGATTGTGACAGAACAGTTGAAATTTTGCACAGTATTGTAGCATCATTATAAAATTGACACAATGACACTACTGACACAGTGTCCTAATCTTTTAAACAATGTTTTGGTAAAATGTTTTGGTTAAAAAAGAACCATAAAAACAACTGATCATGAATCAAACTAGCAAACAGACAAAAAAATCTTATGTGCATCTTATGTGCAAAGCTGTGCTGTTTCCTCTGGAAGCAAATTAAAGCTAACACACGTACGTCTGGAAGTCTACGACCAAGGCTAACTTCTAACAACTACAGGGAAAACCCAGAACAAGAGCGTTCCCTGCTAATACAGTACTGATAGTAGCCCCAGGCTAGGTTTGGTCTTATACACCTCCAGTAATCATCAGGGAAATAACCTATCTCCCACCAAGGGCAGGAGTACCTGCAGGCATCAACACCGACAAAGGCTGGTCCTGGAAAAACTGTCAGATCCAGTGGATTTGATGGTGGGAAAGTAGCAGGGATTTTGTGACCTCAGCTATACTGATATTGGTTAAGTCTCCATGGTGAGGCCATGTGATGTATGGAAAAGAACAAGCACAAGGGGGTTTTGGTTATTCTGTCTATCCACCGAAAGGGGTACAAAACTGCTTCAGACAAGATTGGGGATGGCAGCCGAAACATTGTACAGCATGTGTGAGGACAGATGTGTAGACTTGTCCCCATTCATCTGAGAATATTAGTAGCTTGTCTTTCTTCTTTTCCTCTTTCCAATTGCACATACAGTATCTGATTTGGCGCACCTGTACTGATTCTAGGCATGGTGCCTGAGGGGTATTGCAAGATGGATGCATGGTGTGTTTTAAAGATCTTATAGGCTTTACTGATAACATTCAATCATATACATGTATATATATATTCATCTTGTTTTCCCACTTGTGGCTCATAATGGCTCATTATCAGCCTTTTATGTGTGTGAAGTTTGGTAACAAGTAAAAAGAACTGCACCACCTACCCTGACAATGCCCTGTGTGCGAGGGATGAAGCCAGGGTTGACACTGATGGTGGGGCACTCCTGCAGCGTAGTCGCCCAGCGAAACGTGATGTCAGCATCACTGCACTCTGACCTCCGAGAACACCTAGGCAAGATCAATAAAACCTTCATTCACTAGAACTACAATTCATTTTCTGGTCTATCATTACAAAACCATCTTTTAACAAAAAACAATTCCAATCCTAGCCTGCAATTACTGATACAAATACACCTGCGCTTCTTCACACCTACATGTACAATCTTGGTGGATCTCTACTAAATCATACCATATCTGTGGGCTGTTGATACATATTCAGGCAGATATTTTATGTACCTCTACCTTAATAATTTTCTATTATAAAAATCATTTCAAAACATTTCAAAAGTTCCCTTTTGAACTTAATGATCAAATGTAAGTTTTTCTTATGGATACAGCGGGAGTGTAGGTGTCACTTCATTAGGGTATATTGTATGGTTGTTTGTCCGTACGAACATTGGATGTATATTGTATATAGCTGTCAGGAAAGATGAGGAGGAAAGATTCCTGTATTTGAAGTTTCCACTCTGAAAGACACTCCAGAGAGGGGTGTCCTTTGTTCAAAAGGTCTTTGGCAATAAACATTAGTGGCCAATAAAACTTCTCCCAAACCTTACATAGACCTAGGTCAATGAATGCAGTCAAAGGTGAGGTTTACAGTAATGCAACTGAGAGCGAATTGTCTTGGCAAATGCTCTATCCTTGAACACATCATTACATCACAAGTCACCCTGAATAAGGTATTCCAGGGGAATTATGGGTCAGGTCATCTAGGTCTAAGGTGATGCTCAACTGTTCTGCTAATCAAGTTTGATGCTGAATTTAGAGGAGGGAAAGTTATGGATTCCCTACTTAGGGGCACCTGTGTGAGATTACTACATCCATGCCCTTGCAGTAACGGCTCTCTGTCTGACAGACAAAATAAAATGGGCTCCCTAGTTGAGTTCTCCTGCACGTGACGAAATTAAATGCGGCCCCGTGAGGTCTAACACTGAAAAGTCAGCAGATTATGCAGCTTCTGTGCCATGGCAGGCAGCCAGGAGATGGACTAATAAGCTAGAGATGATATTGGACCTGACGTTACCATACTAATGCCTGGATAAGACAGCTTATAGGCTACATGACAGGAATATAGAAATCATACCATGGCTTCTTGTGCATACCAAATAATACTGAATGTATTCCATCTTTATATTTCCTCAGCTACTAATACCTACAAATAATTTTCCTTTAAAATATGCTAGTGAATCAATATGTTGTGAATTTACAATAAATGGTGATTCTTCATCCGGCACAACTGCACATTTATTGGTCATGCGGAGCTGAAGGCATATATAACGTTAGCCCTTTTGTATCGATTTCCATTCAGGTCCTGCTCATCTTTCCTGCAGGGTTCCCACAGGAGTCTAGGCTATGCCCTGCATCAGATACATTAAATGGATTCGGAATAGCAAGGACAAGTGCCAGGGATAGCCCCAGTCCAATTACCCAAACAAAAGAAATCAATAGATATAAAATCAGCATTATTACAAATTATGGTTCATTCAATTGGTTTGGTACATGGCCCTTTTAGATCAAGATACACAATTTTCTGCAGTAACTATGATATCAAATGTCACCTCAGGTTGCATGTGTTTTTTACTGCAATGCCAAAGGGATTGGGGATTACTGGCATGTAGTATTGTTATACCTTTAGTTAAAATACCGATACATTACAATGGAACCATGGGATAAAGTCCTACTTGGATGTAAATTTCAATCCAAATCAAAGACCTCTTGTCATGTAGCCAGCATGGCAGGTAAAGGAAACCTGCCAAACCCCCAACAGATAGGGTGCACCATGGAAAGTCCTTGGAAACAAAAATTGAGCAGCATTGTAACACTGCAGGTATTCATTGTACACTGTATGTCTCTACTTTTGTGCTTGAGCCTTTATCTTGATAGATGACTGTGTACCGTATCATTCATTACAAGTACATGTACTTTGGTATGAAGCTTAGTAGGGGTTGGAATTACTGTTTTAATCCTTAGACCAAGGGCATCCCCAGCATCAGTACAAAAGGCTTTGGATGGGCAAAGCTTCTATATAGTATTGTGTATCCTTTTGGCCTCAAATCAGTAGGATCAATACAACCAATATAGACACAAGGAATGGCTCTAGCTACAGCTACCATTGGAAGATAGCACGTAACCGGGGGCATTGCAAATGCTTTCAAGTATGAGCCCCTTCACAAAGTCATTTCACACTCTGATATTTCGGAGTCTAGACCAAAAGATGTACGACGAGATGCACTTTTTAGCATTCAGCCCTCCAAAAGGTCCAAACTACAACAATTTGTATGGAAAATGCATGATGGGATCTGACAGTGTGAATCCTACAGCATGAGCTCTGTGACTTTCTGATTACCCGGGGAAAGCAAAGGTTACAGCAAAGAGCAAGTTTCACGAAAAAGTGGCACTTGGATTGTATCACATGTATGTCCCTCTCTGACCTCAAATCATATTTCTATTATTTATAAATTGTTAGAATTGTTAGAAAATAGGTACTATTGATCCTAAATAAAATCATGTAGGGTGCAAAGATGAGGTTTCAAACTATTCACCTGGTCACATGTGATGTTGCCTCAGGTTCACAACCACTGCCAGTTAAATCCTTTGAAACCTTCAATTTTGGACACATTTTCAACTTAATATTGCTGCAGAATGATTTTCCTTGTTCTCTTCCAGTCAGATTTAAATCCTACCAGTGGACCATATTTATCGGTAATGTGACCCCTTCCACTGCACATCAAGGGACAGAAAAGTACAGGGCTAAGTAGATGGTTACTTATTTACAAGAAAGATACATTCTGTGATGATGGTAACAACACATGCCCAAGTCTTTCATAACAGCCTTTGCCACCCCCCTCCCCCTTCCATTCAACCTGACTTTGACTTGTTCCCTCAAACACAGCAGGACAGGTCCACCTCCCCTCACAGAAAACAATTTCGGCCCCATATGCCTGCCATTCATGCACCATGAATTACTGTACTTACAGACCTGCATGGATCAATATTGCAATTTGCCATAAACGTTTTTGTCCATTTCAGCGAGGCAGGAGTCAGTGTTAACTGTTACAGATAGACAGGATTACAATTTCACGCTCCGAATTCCGTCGCCATTCCAAGAGGTAACTCCCTTCATGGATGATAACTTTCAGGTCGTCCAGCAACCGTAAACTTCCCCTGTGCAAAGTCATCTATCCCCTCACCTTCCTAATAGAATATTCATTGCTGCTCAGAAGGTGCATATGGAATGTTTCCATCACATATGGGTCAGCAGTGGGGCAGGCTTTGCTTTCAACAGCTGGCCAAATTACTTCAGTTGGTGATATCGTTTAGGTTATTTTGTCAAAGCTGTATTATGATTCTGGCACTGGGTATAAAACATAACACAGCATACATGATTCAAACCTAACGAAAGGACTGTAAAATGAAATTCCCAGCCATTAACAGATCCAGGCAATATTTGGACAACTCTGTTGCCAGCTATAAATGCCCCTGGGGGATTTGTAAGCCTATTAAATTCCCAGCCAGCTGGTTGTCCTCACCAGTGGTTGGGTCAGTCAATTGATGTACTTGTTCTAAACATCCAAGCAGTTATGTATGTCCTTTATTATGTATGACAGTAACAGGAACACTTAAGTGCAAAATACAGCAGCATATCAGTTCAGTCACCAGGAAGAACCTTGCCAGTAGTACACAAGAAATCATGCTTGGCAGTGAGTTATCAGCACTACCCTCAAATCAATTAATTATGTGTTGTTATGTAGTATCCTCCATTCCCAACATTTAGAAATACTTTGCTGCTTTTAGGAATGTTCTTCTGGTTTCTGCAGTCCATTGTTACTTACTACCAGGTAAGTCTAAGTCGCAAGATACTTGGAAGACCAGTTAGGACATTAGTTAATCAAAAATACTTTCTTAAGGTCCTGTACTGCCAACAGTTTTAGATAATGTGGGTTTTTGTGATTTTTGTTTGTTTACTCACTTGTTGTCCAGCACACACCAGCCACAGTAGGGGTCTCTGACTCCCAGGCACTCTCCGCAGGTGCTGTACTGTCCACAGTTCTCTACTGGTACCAACGTCACCTGCACAGGACACAAGGGAACATTCTTTAGTTATACAAAGTACAACTTTTCCAAGTATGATTATCTAACAGACTCAATGCTTTGCTCCTGTCATCTTTCCATGATTTAAATCTATCATGGATGCTGGAAGAGAATGTCTCAACAACAAATTCCTACTTTGTGTGGGATGAGTATGATTTGTGTTGCAACAGACATCAATTAGCCCACAACAGTGGAAGTACAATGCTCAAACTTCTGATTGGAATAACTTCTATTTTGCATTCCATATTGTATTACTCTATTGTCTATGATTAAAGGGCAATTGCTCTAGTACATGTATAATTGCTTTCCTTGGCTGATGTAAAAAGATTTTGAAGGTTAATCAGCTCTAAGTAGTTGATAGCAATTTGTTCCAACCAAGTTCATACAGCATGACTTGGCAGCACAATTTGAAGGACTATGATTGAGATAGACTTCCAGCTTAGATACAGTTATTGATTGGTCTTCCTTATTTGGTATAGTCCTCTAATTAGTATGCACAGTGGGGCAAATCTTCGTCTGCCGTTATCGATACATGGTATTGAAGACGGCCAAGAACATAACAATCAGGATTGCTAATGCAGCTGAAATTCCCACCTATTGACTGATATTGACTGCTGCCCTTTCCATGACTCCAAATGTATTCCACTTTATACAGTTATTGTTGTATATAAGGCTGTTATGTTGCATGTTGATTGAATGTTGAGGGATGAAATGTTCCTGAAGGAGGGTGTAAGTGGGTATTTATCAACAGGCAATTAATACATCTCATGCAGGGTGATAAAGGCCAGCTCTGTGGAAGACACTTGATTCCAGCTGAAACAGAACTTTATCTCTACTTAACTGCCGGCCATACATCAGAAGAAATTGTTTCTAGGTGGAATGGCACTGTGGGGAGAAATACAGGAACCCTACGGAGACACATTGACCCTGCTGTTAGAGAAATGAATTGAGCCAACCTGTAATGATGACAGATATCATCACTACCTGAGAGACAGGAAGATCCAGCCATCTATTCCAATTGTATCCACATTTACATGAACTTGTCACCAGACTTTACTTTGCCCATAACTCAAGCAGCAGACTCATAAGGCTGCTGCTGATGCACCCTTTATTTGGTTCAATAAATTTGACCCCTCCTGCTGCTGTGGGGTATTCCTGCAAGCCCCTGCTCCACAAGACATATACTTACTACTTGCCATACTATACAGATCTTATTTTAAAAGTCATAGCTAACAAGCTGGAAATATTGAACTACAGTTTGCTGCCAAGTCAATATTACCTATGTTTGTAAGTTATGGCAGCAATTACTGACAGGATTATTAGGAGTGACTGCAATGAAGAAAACTATCCTTGTAATAATGTCAGGCCATTTTTACCACTTTTGATTGATAGTTTATTGAACATACCAGCTGTTAAATAAAGATAGGTAGAGAAGGCACTATTCTCCTACCAAGTCCACTGATAAGATAACAAAGTAATAAGTTTCTTTATTCATTTTAGGATATTGTCCATAGCTGATGATGGGCAGGTTCACTTTTGCATAAAAAGCAATGAAAGTTAGTCACCCTGCACCCTGCAATAATGGATATGAAACAGCAGGCCAACATAATGGAAACTGTACTGTCACCTCATGCCTTTCATTAGTTTACCCTTGGCCTATTTCTGACCTTCCAGGAGTATTATTGATGATCAATTCTGCATCACCGAGTCAAGTTCATCAGTCTGTGCCATGTTGAGGGGGAAAACAACACCAGTGATTTTTATTAGTCAGATACAATCTACTTTTTGAAAAGTCTTCACCATGATGCATTACAAAATACTGTATACCAAAATTGCAATTAAATTCTTGCATCATAAATCTATAAGTTAAATTTTTTTAGTCGATTTGCTTACATGTATGTGAACAACAAGCATGACATCTGCCTCCTGCCAAATCACAATGTTCCCTGCATATTCCCAAAGATGAACTGTGCATAGGGGCGTGTCTGGGCTGCCAGTAATTCAGCTGCAGTCAAAGCTAAAGCCAGCGCCATGTGACTTTCTGCATCAGTAGGGTGTAGAGACATGTAAGACACTAGAAAGATAGCTAAGTCTGATAATGACAGACGGTAAAAAGCAAGCTGGTTTGCCCTGCAGAGAAGGCTTCACTCCTGCATATCTTATCAGACCAGGCTAATCCCCCAGGAGAAACTGCACTTCTCCTGTCCCGGGGGGAGACATCTCTGTGCCCTCTCCATCTACACTAACAACCAAGGACGTAGATGAAACCTTTTTAGCCTTTTTGAGCAAGGAAGAGCCACAAACAATCACATTGCAGCTGCCAGGAACAATAAAACATCAACCCAGGCAGCATCCGAGGCTTGGAACAGACAGACCGTCTGCGACAGGCTGCTCAATATGCTGGTCATCAGGAAGATCAAAAAGGAAAGTTTCCTAAAAGGTTTAAAAAGCTTTCAGGTGTGCAAATCCAATGGGACCAGTAATGGACTGTCTTCATAGGGCCGCCGGGTAGGCAAGCCGAAGCCAGTTTGTGACTTTTATTTACCAAACTCTTCAGGTTGCAAAACTAACTTGGAACTCTATACATCATTGTCTCATGTTATAGCACTAGTCTATGTGTGTCTAAAACTTCTTCAAGAAACAAAAGTTCAAATTTGAGTAATCAATTTCAGTTACATGTGAGCACAGAAATCAGGACACATCAAATCGTTGAAAAGAACTAATTGCACTTTCTCCAACTCAGTTGGCCACTCACAGCAGCTGTTGATCCCTAAACAAAATCACAGAAATGAAGCTCAACCTACCAACTACATTAATTTATTCATTAATCTAATTTTACAAGGTAAGAGAATTCACACATTGAAAAAAAATCAATGACCTCCTATCCAAGTACCAAGGAAAATGCATGGGCCGCAATATCATCTTTACAACAAGTTTCATGTTTGACATATCTTCACCAATGTAGGGTGGTAACTTTTTCTGAAGCATCAACTTCTAACCTTGTTCAACAGCATCTATTGAAACCGCCATCATGATACTGACAATGTTCTATCTCATTCATTCATTCCATTTTGCTTCGTACTTATATTGTACTTGCTGCTGCTGAGTATATTTGAAGCTTACAGGCACATGTACCTGACCCTTTGCCACAGGGTGCCACATGTGAGGACTTTTATGGCAGAAGTGGACTCAAACAGGTGGAAAGTTCTGATTGATGGCTATTCAGGGCTGTTGCCTTCACCATGAGTTGTGTAGACACAGTACACTATTCATTTTGGCACTGCATCGGTGCTGAAAAGTTTGATAATAAGGATGCCTAATGGACATGCCATTAGCCCCCATAGTTCCAGCACAAACAGTCTTGCCTCTCCTGACACCGTAGCTTACATGAGGCTTCCTGCTAAAATGGGTCTGAATGCTCGAAAGGCATCCATTTAGACTACCGTGGAGAACCTCTTCTATGCATTAGCTGCCGGGGACAAGGGGTTAAAAGGGCCATTCATGCACTGCCTTACGCAGACGTACCAACAAGTTCCATGGTACACGTACAACTCTACAGTAAATGATCCAACTTTTTTGTAATAATGTTTTCTCATATAAAATTATGATTGAAAAGATTGCTGCATGATTACACCAAGGACATGCATATGACACAAGATGCCTCTTTCCCTAAAACCTTCTGTATAGTATTGAACATTGTACTTATACATTGTACTTGTACATCTACTGCCAGCTAATACACTCCATTACCAGGAGTCTGCTCTAGCTGTTTTCCTTGACATTATCCTTGAAAACAACCCTTGAAAGTTCAATGTCCGAATGGGGAAGACAGATAAGACCAGTATGCGTATATGGGCTTTACTGACCTCAGATGACTTGTCTCATGACAACCACCTGAAGGTGCTATTTGGCTAAACTGCAGACACAGACAAAGTCTAGAGTATGCTCACTGAAGACAAGACTGTCTTCAATTCACGTTTTACATTGTTGCTGGGAACTGCAAAAAGTGATACCATTATCACTCAATCATACACTGACCTCTGCAAAGCAGTAAAGATGAATGTCAAAAACAAGACTACGCCATTGCTCTGATGGTAGATATGTATCCAACAATTTGTAAATATTCACATCTGAAGTGTTGACAAAAACTCAGTGCAAGACTGTGGGTTACTGATAACATAGGTAGAGAGAACTGTAAGCTGATATAACAGTATTGCTAAATGGGCCATGCAGGTAAGATAAGTGCCCTGTGCACATAATCCCCCAATATTGAGGATGGCTCCATTTTCTCCCAGGCCTCTCAGATAAGGTTGTGAAAGAAACAGCCAAGGTGTTGTAGCCATTACGAAGAAGCAGTGAACAAGAAAGTGTGAGATTATAGGAGAGACCAAGCGCACTTCCGCCTTCCTAAACCTTTATCGGTCTCTTCGTCTTACTGTTGAAGGATTCAAAGGATTAGAATAACTCTTAATTGTACAGTAAATCAGGGTCACATCATGACCTCATGGCAGAACATACCGGTTCTGTATTTATTGTTGGCAAGTGCAAGCTGTGTATGAGACTGATGGGTACTACTGTCCTAAGCAATAGTTCACTGATCCATACCCCTCCCCAAAAAGTGGGGTTTGGTAATGAAAGAAATTTCTTCAAACTTGAAAAATTACACAGCCTGACTAACAGGCTTTTCACACAGATAGACTCAGCTGTCCAAAATGATGTACCTGAGCTCAGCAGTTGTAGAGTTCAAACCTGCAGTGAACGTCCACTGGAGTTGCCCACCCCATTTGTCTCGCTTAGTTCCACCAGGATATTGTGGGTTTCAGGCAACGCTGCAGAAAGCCTATCTACTCCACATTGATGAACCTAATCCCTGGTGGCAGCATGGTCTGAAAGCCAATGTTATAAATTAGGGGGCATGCAGAAGTTAAAAGGGATATTTTTCACATTTGCTGCACACCTAAGCAATACTAACTATCAGGTGTCCAGGATCCTTCCCTGATGATGAGTGCACGCATTCAACTCTTTGACATTGGATGACCAGCCTTCTGATGTCCCCACCCACATTTACAGACCTCACATGTTTCCTACTCTGTGGTTACTTACAGCTTTCAAAGTGGGTAAAGCCATCGCTCAGAAAATCTGCATGCTTCCAATCAGTGCAGCATGTATTTGGACAAATCACGGGCCTAAGATGTGATGGGGATGGCAGAAAGCTGGAAGAACCATTTGACAAGATGGGCTGTGTGGTCTTTTAAGATGATGTTCACGTTCCTACCGTAAGCCCCAATCAGAACCATTTATCTGGAGAATTTCCTATTGATCACGGCACGAGTTCTGGGGGCATTCACGCAGGCTCATTTCTAAGCACCACGCTTGAAGGTCGGCGATGATTCAAAAGGAAATCCTGTTATCATTCAAAAGATAAGAAGTGTTCATGCAAGACCTTTTCCAAACTTTCTTCTGCAAAACATATTCCAAACAGATAAGACAAAAGTCAGAACTACAGAGTCAAAACTTCAGGCCTTTTAAGACACTAAGTCTTCATCCATGCATACTGTATCTTCACACTGTATCAAATTGTCATCACCAGGCAATTGCAGAGAGCTTGAACGAACTAATGATGGCAGATAACCTGCAATCTACAAAACTCTCTGTTGAAATTTTTGTAGTTACTAGTAATTTTCCTACTCTGGAGTCAATCTTTGCTTACAGCTAGGCCCAACAAATCAAGACTTAAGCTCTGCATACCAACTAAATGTAATCTTCCTTAGTTAGTATGAAAAAGAGCAACACCTTGGAAGATTTCCCAGTGTCAATGACAGTGGAACAGGTATTAAGGGAACTGTATTTAATGGGAACATAATTTGACAGTGACCTTTCTGGGCTGCAGGTATACAGGTGGTGACATTACACATCCCTGCAGGGAAAGTCATCGATTCTTCCTGGAACATATGGACAATTTCCAAGAATTATGCAGCTTACACTGCTTGGTCTGAGAATTTCTTGAAAGAACATTATTTACCCTTGACATATTCTCATGCCCCCAGTCCCCAGTCTTTCTTCCTCTGAACTGTTGTTTGATGCACCCACCTAAAGTATTACTGATGGGGGTTATTTTTACATATTCCGTCTGAATCAGATGCTAGAAGTTTATGACAAGCTTTCATAGACAAGCAGTGAGCCTGTGAGCCGGCAGACAAGACAAATAAAGGGATAACATTGCCTGGGGCTCTATGACTTATATTACAACAGCAAAGACATTGAATAGCTTCACACAAAAGTAATCTGTGTCCATAGCAAATCGCAGAACAATTTTTTAGCCTTTACAATCCGTGTAGGTATGAACCACAACATGAATTAAAAATGGCCTTGACAAAGCAGTCCCATATTGCCTCCAGACCTGAGTTAAATATGCAGAGGGTGATTCAGAATGCACTTGACTATTGATCCAAATCGCATGGCGAAAATGAGTTTCTGGACTGAGGCAAGCCGTCCCTTCCCTATCGCTACAATAAATGTAACTGATTTCCTCCCGAACCACGGAAACGAAGCTGGAGAAGGGAAGTGTCTACCACGGGATTGACTCTACCAGGGGGAAACAGCAGATGGGATTTAGAAGGAAATCGTTAGAGGAGAGCTGAGTCACTGGGACCATTTCATTAGATGAAATGTCAATTTCAAAAGTAATAGTTCACCCTTATCTCCAGTGATGCTGTCACCGTTGCCAGTATGGTGTGGCCTCCTTGATACCTGACAAAATGTCTAATCCCTAGAGTGAAAACACATTAAACTTAGAGATTGAGGGTTTTGCTTCCTATGTCTAGGGATATTGGCATCTGTGCAAGTTGGGGGTCTGTGCTACAACTGTTCCTGCTGTCTTATTCAAAACTAACAACTATCAATCTCTGTGAGTATTATTGAAGTCTTCCCATCTCTTCCAGGTATCATCTGAGCACATCAACGACTGCACCATCCTGTAGGGTACAGTCTAGGGAGGAGGCCCATGTGTAGCAGCAGGAGCCGTCATGAAGTGGCAATCCCCTGGCTCTATAGTTGGTGGAACAGGGAGTGTCTGTATGTCACAGAACAGCTATGAACATGTAGAAGACTGATGCTCTGGTAATGGTAGGGATATATCAATGGGGTTATCTAGTATAAATAAGGCTGCAAAGCTGAGCTTGTGAAGTATCAACATAGTTGTTTGCAACAGGCTGACAACAACACACTCCGGTAGCTGTCCTTTTAAAAACTGTTCATGGAATTCTAATTATAAGGCATTCATAAATAGCCCATTTCTTCGGACTATGAGAAGTGAATATCTAGAAAAGACATTCTAGTGCATATTCAGGCAAGCTATTACATTGAAGCACCCTCTTATTTCCTATGGCAATAGCATTCAAACCAAAGCTGACCATGATTTGTTCAGAATTATTGATAAGTTTTTCCTGGTTACTTGGTAAGTTATAACACAAAAGGTTGATGGACATTGAAATTGGGACTGCTTCTTACCAACACTGTCATAAGTTCTTGCTAATGTGATGTAAGATCAAACCTTTACTGGAATATCAATTACAACATAAACTAGGGAAGATGGGTATCCTGAGGGTCATGTTTGACAGGTATAGATCAAAGTTCACTCTATCACCAAATTACTCCGCCAATAATTGATTCTGCAGTTTTTGCCGAGAAGCTGAGGCACCTTTTTGGAACAATTATTGGAAACCATATTATGCTCAGACTCAGAGCTCTTATGTCAGGAATTCCATTCACCATGACTCTGACAATATTTTCTGATTTGACCTCCATGGTACACCCTGATTTTTATGCAAATATAATGCACAAGTGTGGTGCACCTGCATAAACCATTGACACTATTGTAGTTGGTAGCAGCAGCAGTCCTTCCTTCTCTGCTTTGATATATCGTAAACGTACCAAAACAAGGATACATACATGTGCCTCTGTGTGTTTGCCATGCATTCTTCTTCGTTTATCGTCCTCAATGAGGACTGGTGAAGCATGATGCTTTTGCAATGCGGCTTCCCTACGACTCGCATTTTTAGCCAACCCCCGCCCAAGGATCCATGGAATTTGATCCATATGGCGCGGCAGCAGGATTGCTTGCCACTTATGCCACTGCGACATGCGGTGCATTTAATTATCATAATTACAGGTTGAATTGTTAATACATGTACCTCATCATAATGATGCAGAGTGAATGGGCTGAGCTGAAGTACTGAATGTGTAATAAAGACAGCATGCTTTGAGAAGAGTACACTGCATAAACGTGTCATCAGAATATCAAGATTCAGACATGATGTGAAAGAATATTTAAGTTCTCTGTACTTGTAAATGCTGCCTTGGCAAAGTGTGCTTTAACTTTCCATTCCACATCACTGTCTGTGGAGATACCATAGCACTGCTGTGTTGAATGTATCCTGGTAGAGAATTCATAGCCTGTTTTTAGCGAGCACCATATCGCAACACAAGACATCGAACAATCATGGAGGGGTTTAGTTGTAACTCCTGCTGGAAAATGGCAATTATAGACAGCTTTCTAGCCTCATTCCAGGTAATAAGACTGGTAACCGTACTATTACACTTAAGTAATGAAGAACACGACCTTCAAAAGGACGTTAGAAGAAAGATAAGAAGGCCGAAGATAATTATAAGCTCCTGACTGTGAAGATAGCTATCCTTGGTGGCGAGATGGGTGCAGACTTCAAGAGGGTAATTTGTGGAACCACATCTGGGTTCAAAAAAGACAGGGTATATCAAGTTCCTAAATCTAATGGCACACCAGGGAACTACTGAAGAAATTGTGGTGTAGAATGGATCAAACAGAACTCATCAGAAGGACTTTGGTAATGTCTGCACATTTCAGTCTGCACTGATGCATGGCAAACTTTTGTCCAATCAGGACAAATATTGCTTCTTAGCAGTGCAGAATGAGATTAAGACTTTTCATGCTCAACACTTATGTGTCCAGGGAAATTTCCGGTTTCTTATCCCTTCCCTTCCAAGGGTGATTTCAACATTCCCCTACAAAAACCATTAAACCATAAACAAATTGATGGGCAGTTAAAGCAAAGAGCACTTCCACCCTTAAATGTCTCCTTTTCCCATGTATATTTCATGTTTTAAGGGCAACAAATTTGACCTGTAGGTTCTTGAAAAGTGAGCACCTTTAAGGAAACATTGGAAATGGCACATTACTGGATCAGCATTAGAGTGTTTTTCAATAAAAGTCAAGCATTTTATTGCATGCAAAGCAAATCTACATTATCCGTCGCATTAAGCCTCTAAGTTGATGCTAAAGAAATTTTATCAGTCAAAATACATCAGGGTACATAAAAGTGCAAGTCATGGGCTTAGCCATTAGGAATTGCAAACTCTTGTAAACAGACTCGTATCTTCACCAGTCACCATGTATGGACACAGCACACTTGTTTCTGACTGTGCCATAAAATGGTACAATATGTACTACTTTTTAAAACCCTACATGATGTAAACACTTAATATGTTCTTTCAAGTTAATGTCTTGAAATACTTTGAGAATGACATGAACCTTCCCTGTCTACATAAATATTGGTACTGGCCACTGAAGAAGGTACATGTACAATACATGTACCTGCATGCAATCACGTAAATCTGACTCTATCAAACTCTTATTTCCGTTAGGGTGTGCTTCCATCCCACTAGATCCCAAAGGTTTCAAGGATAGGTGCCCTTCAGGAACACATCAATATCTTATGGGCAAGATCATTTAATTTGCACCAGCCTCAAACAGATTCAGCTTTCTACAGATGTTCAAGGTCACATTCCACAACTTTGGTGTACTGGAAATCTTTAAAGGCACGAGGCAACGAAAATCAAATAAGTCATGGCCCACAGAGTTTAATGTTGCTGGAGCTATATTGCCCCTGCCTTCCACATGAGGATAACCTTTGCATCGGAAGAGGTCCTTAGGCAGGCAGCCCTTGAATATGATGAGGCATGCGAGAGATGTGTTCAAATGGTATAATCAAGGTATATCAACTAGCGTAAAGCCTGTACATCATACTATTCATAGTCCAATAACGGAGACTTACGGGGTGTTAAAAGGCTTCTGGCCCCAACTGGGTAATCCTCAAGCTCATACCCAGGGCAGTACACGTGTATTTACACAGCTACAGAGACCCTGGCAAGAAGGTCCAGTGACTGTCCTGATCGGCTGTTGTTGTATGTATGTGCAGATTTTGGACTGAAGCCTTATTGAAGGGCAGCAACTGAGGAACATAATCACTCACTGTGTCATTCATATCTTTGGAAAAACATGTTTGTAAGAATTCAGATGCCTGGAAGAAGTTCAGCACCCTACCACCTGACTGGTTGAAGATTGCCGTCCAAAATCTATAACCAGTATACTATACATCTACATGTATGGCAATTGTGGAGTTCTGTCAAAGCTAGAATCGCAATTCCAAATCAGTCTTTGACTTTGTTTTCATAAAAGAAAGAAAAAAATTACCAGCCCTACAATCTCTTTTTATCAGCTATCTACAGAGTGCCTGACACATTGGCTAAAAATAGAAAACAATCTTTCTCATGTTTTTTAATACAACTTACAAGCCTACATGTGCCACTAACTCAGTGATTGCGACATTCAAGGTGGATTTTCTTGCACATGTGGAAAGTTAATGCAAGTTTTGATACCAAATATTCTAGGATCTAAAAAGATAAACATATGTACCTGCTGTTGAAAGCTGTGAATTGTGATGTGATCTGAACCATTCCAGAGGAAGAAACCCAATTCCCAGGGTGGCAACAAATGTCATGTGCAGTGAGGAAGACACAACATGTTTGACATATCCCATCCTCCTCCTCCCCACCTTCCTGCCAACAGGTCAGCATCATAGGGCATCACACCTGCTCCACATTAGCTGCAACAGGCCAGGTTTAATCTCCAGGAATTCTACCCACAAATTTCACAAGGGATCATAACAGGGCACATTCCCTCTTCAGGCTTTGGAACCCACAAGGTTCTTCACTGTTCAGGCTACAGTTTCTCCACAAATGCTGCACATTATAAGGAACACTGAATACTACATGTAACTCTTGATAAGAAAAAGAACTTACTAATAGTAATAGGAGGACTGAAGGGAAAGAAAGGAACCAAGGAATAACCTTTCCTCTTGTACGAAACCCTTCAGTCAAGCATTATTAGAGTTTGGATGAATTTACTTGTACTTGGAGTTATCATTTCTGCATTCATGTCTTATCTACCTGGGGTACATAAATCTTTACGACATAGAACATGGCTCTGGGTACATCTGATGTACATCAGGGTCCGCTAACCCATAACTTTTTAACTGGGATCTTATCTCCACGGAGTAACATTAAAACTTAATAGGACCAGATTACATGTACTGTACCTCCGGTTCCTTTACCAAGGGGCAAACATTTCACAAATCACATAAAGCTTTCTTCATGTTTTAACATCTACCAATGTGAACAAAAGGGGGTGTGCAGCTGGCAATGACGCTGAAAAAATCATGTTGTTGTTGTTGAAAATTTTAATCTTTTACCTTATAACCTTTTTTGCCTCCAAACTTTCTTCCTCAAAAAAAAAAAAGCTTGTATGGTAACAAATTCCCTAGCTGCATCACCATACACTAAGTATATAACACAGATGTATGCTCTCGACTTTCTTCAGCAACTTCCTGATTGGCACATTTCTCACAGCGGTCTTAGTGCATATCTCATTGAAGCATTTCACAATTTGACAGTCTAAAAGCGGTAAAATGTGGTCTTTTGGCTGGGCCTGGGAATCTCCGATTAAGTCACAGAATACGTCATACCTTCCAACCTACTCTCTGAATTAAAGTAACAAGGCTGTTATGCCTGCATTTCAAGTATGACCTGAGTTCAAGTTACAAAATTAACCTTAAATGTATGTAGCATGCTATTCACTGATTAAAGTTGCAGGTCTCAAGTAAAAGTACATGTTAGTCATTGTCACTTAGGCTATCCATTATCAGTATACAAGCAAGCATACTCGGAAATTGGAATGTAAATATGACCTGAACTTCATTAATTTTGTCTGCACAGTACAGCTAACAACTGTAAAGTGACGCTTAACACAAGCTGATCCTTTGTAAAATAAATGTACCAAGTTGCTCCCATGACTGAATTTATGTTCACATAACAAGGCCTCAGCGCACATGACTAACTCATGCTTGGTACTCCAGTGCCAACCTTGGTCATATCAAAACTTCTGACTTAACAACATGTACATGTGAGAATTTTATGACTGTGAAATGCATAGGAAACCTATCAAGCCAGCAGGGTGAAAAAAGCAATTCTATATCATGCAGTGTCATTCCTTGTATTTGAAATTATCGAATGGCCAGAATGTTTTTCCAAATTTTATGCCAGTGTGCTTCTTGTATATCCATCAAATAAGACGACACGTTTGACATTGAGGAGAAAACTTTCATATCCAAACAGATATCCCACTCAACCTTTAACTAGGCCAGAGTTGGAGCAATTTGCTTCAGCATCAGGCATAGATGGATGGTACCTGCCTTCCTTGCATAAAATCAATTCTTCAAAGGTGGATGAACACAGGAGGGGGAGGTGGCTAGGTGAGGAGAAAATTACTCTTTCCACACATCCATAAGTGTGGGAGGATGATGTATTAATGCACAACATGCCCTTTTGATCTCTGGCTTTGGAAAAATATGGGGCAATTTTGCCAGTGTGCTCGGTATGTAGTAACATACATTTGTACGTGTAGCTGGAGAGCTGTAATATTGTGCCTGTTTCTGCAGCGGAGCTTAAGGTGTAAATCTGTAAGGAAATAGCAATTGTGTTCCACATATAAATTTCCAGCAATATGATACTTATCCTAAACAAATATTCAACATTAATAAAATTGAATATTTTCAACAAATGTTAACATCAAACATATTCCCAAACAACTAAATCTTCAATTCTGATCGCTTTTCATACCTTGGGTCTTTGTAATTCCACGCACACGCTAACTAATGAGGTAGCTTGCCAACCCCCCTCCCTGTCCCTTCCCATTCCATCTGTAATCAAGCAGTTCGGGATTGATATAAAACCCAGCCTTCCCCTTGGATGTTGGTCCCCGAGGACCGTGATCTCCAGTCTGATGATGCTAAATGTGCATCTGGATACTCACTAATGAGTTCCACTCCCTTGGAAGGGGACTTTATGATAGACTGGACCAGAATACTGCACTAGTGCGGACAGCTGAAAGCCAATTATCCACACAGCCATTTGTTTCACTGAGGAAGTTCAAAACCTTTACGACCTCTTCTCCCTTTTAAGCCATCTTTATTTTCATTGCAATGGGACTATTTGTTAACCGTAAGAGCATTAAAGGCACCTTTAAAGGAATTTCAAGTCTTAAAACTGGATAAAACATTGTGTGAAAAGTCAGGCTTATACCTGATAAACCTTCTAAACTTCTCCCATATTTCTCCAAAATCTACAGACAATACAGTACAGTCTGGCCTCGTTAAGCACATTTTAATATGACATGTAGATTCTACAGATGCCAATTAAGACGGCTTTATTGCAAATCACGATCAAAGCCTAATAGGGAATCCGTGCATGTTTGAGGCCGTGGGGAAATACTGGAATCCCTTCAGAAGCCTCTTGGTGCCATCTAAATCATTAAATCTCCCCGACAACAACTTCGTCTCCATTTCCTTGAAGAGAAATACTGAAATTAATGCTGTAAGAAGCTGAGGTACAGACAGAATTTTGAATGGTTGAAAAATTTTTTATTTCAATCAGGTCTGCATACAACTTACAAGCTTAATCAAAAGTACACATTTTTAATCTAAAGCAATTCTGTACTGATATTTTATTAAATTCAGCATGCCTTGGGCACATGTGACCTAAGGATCAAATGTATTTAGGGCGTTCTCCACTGCTGCTGAAGGTGACCTTTATTTCAACCTTCTGCAAATCCAACTGGGACATTTTTCCTATACTTTTAAGCCTTTTGCTATGTAAGAAAAGGTGGAGTAGCAAAGAACTCAAATTAAATATCCAAGGTTTAAAAACAAATCAATTTAATGTGCATGGCAGTAAAGTGGCAATTTCCTGAAAAACTGTTAATACAATAACTGAAGATGACACCGTGTTAACAACCAAACCGATATTTTGATCCTAGGCGGATCATCCTCCTAGCTGGATAGTCATTGGTCGATATTCAATAAGTAGGAGAGGCAGTAAAGGTCATGATGAAATCCCCCAGGAGGATCCACACCAGAGGTTAGGGCTGCAGGCTTCAACTGCTCACAGGATTTTGATTACAGAGCTCCTGGGCTGGGCCTGCTGAAATCATTCCCACTGTTGTCATACATGTAGCTCTGTCATCTTGATGATAAAAATAAGAGTTGGTGATTTTGACCACAAAAATTCATGTACCAATTTCATCATTATGATAACAATAGATTGGAACCTTAGTGCTGCTCATGAATAAAAGCAATGAAACGGTTAATAACGCTTTTCATCATCACTTATTTTCATCATCAAGAAATGAATTTCATGGTGATATCTTTGCAGTTGAAATTCATACTGAATTCAGCAGTTCCTAGAGATGTTGAAATGGCCACCCTTTTAACTGCCTTTTGTGATGCAGAAGCTGCAAGTCAGGTCCATATCAACAATCAATATCTCTTTCAGGGGGACGGCGCAGCAGTCTTAAAAGTATCCCCTTGGCCACATCTTACAAGAATGGTTCTGTAATGGTCTTTGGAGCAGGTACAAGGGAATTTGCAAGGGGGAGCTTGTCAAATGTAATACCCAAACCAAAGGTTCCATAGCCACAACAGTTAACTACTTTTGACCATAGCCCTTTCTTGAGAGAAAGGCTTTGAACTTGACAAATACCCAATATGCTCCTCTAACAACCCCATGAATCGGGCATTGAACGTACATTTACATTGTCCTACAGCAGTCAATGTTCTACAGAAGGACTACTATCCCTTAAGACATTGTTCACTGTAGCTAAAAAGTAGGGGATTTATCTAACTATGGAAAGAAATGAGGCATGTCCTATAATGGGTGACTTGAGTTGCCTCAACCATTGCTTTAATGGCCATTTGTCTCATATGGAGGGAACAGAATGGCAAGTGCCTGAAGAAAACAATCCTTGCTCTGTAAGATAAACCCCATTATGTCTCTAGGCTTCTCCAGACCATTTCTACTTCATCCATTCATGAATAAGAAATGATATCCTTGAAAACTTCTCAAAGTACAGTCGTAGTTGAAACTGTCAAAGTGTTTGCTGTGACATGTTCCTGGGTTGTCTTCATCTCTTATTCATGATCCTAGATGCCCATTTGTGTCCAGTTAAAATTCCAGGGCAGCTCCTGCATAGAGCTAATCATCGGACACACGCGCCAGCCCGCAATGGGGTAAATCCACCATAAGTCCAACTCCATTAACAGGAATATCACAAACTGCCAGGGACTGCATCCTTGAAGACAAGACTCAGTAACCCCCTGCCCTCTATTCCAACTGAAATTCAATAATCCAAGATTACTGTTCCTCTCTTCTCTGCCCATTATATGTATCTGTAGTGAAAGGGTGCCACAGAGGTCTCACACAGGTAAGACAGTACAGCTCTTAATTTTATGTCATACATGTTGTAATTTTCACCCTGGCAAATTTCTGTCTTATCATTTCTAAAACAGCCGCTTCAACAACTTCTGTAGTGGGCAAGTCCCTGAGGTGCTTCTAAGGGGATTTGTGGTGCTGCCGATTGGCAATAATCAGGCACAGGCATGTCCTAGGGGGGCTTTACCACAGAGATGGGTGATCACAGCAACCAGCCTCTCAATTACCCAACATAACACTCCACAAGAGACCTTATCCATCAGAAGTATCCATCAATGGTGAAGGACTCCTGGGCCAGGCTTAGGGAGGAATTGGGAGAATTACCCCATAATGCTGCTTCCTCTCCCACTTCTTCTAATTAGTTATGGACTGGAGAAATCTGATTAACCAGGTGACCTGGAAAGGACACATGCCATTTTGTTTGTTCCTAAAAATAATAACTAATACACTATAGATTAAAGAAATAACATCTAGCAAATACTAATGCTAGATGAAACTGTATTAATTGATAAAAGAAATTGCGATATCAACCCAGTGTAGCAAACAAGTTGTGCAACTGACATCTTCTTTTATAAACCATCAATGAAATATCAAAGGTTTAAGCATTTAAAAGTAACATTTTGATTGTTCTGAATGTCTGTTTATTAGACAGTATAAAAGCATTAAAAATCAACTTGAGCCACATGCAATTGCACCAAAGCTTGGTAAGCTGCAAGAGTTTTCATGTAAGTGCCCAGAAGGGACCATATTCGCCTCATGTAATTGCTTTATTTCCTGCCGAATTCATGGCCCTCATTACACTTGAAGTCGTTAAAATGTCCAGAAAAACATTTTAACGAGACTACTATCATGCAATCATATGCTACCATCAGAGGAAGGGATCTTATCTGCATTTTATATGGTTAAATTTTACCATCACCAATGCTAAAAGCGATGGCATGTTTTATCACAAGCTGCACTCACGTAAGGTGGTGTAATATTCTACGAGACAACGGTTTATGACCATTCAAGAATCATAAACTTGATGTATTGAATTCTTGCTAATGCCTCCCATCTGCAACATTTGATATATCATAAAACAGCAACCGAGACAGGAAGCACTGACAATTATAATCAAAACTATCTTCTCAAGTCTGGTGTTTCTTTCTTTCATACTTTGAATGGAAATGGAACAAACA
The DNA here is from genome assembly GCA_013266295.2 of Branchiostoma floridae x Branchiostoma japonicum. Lineage (NCBI taxonomy): Eukaryota > Metazoa > Chordata > Leptocardii > Amphioxiformes > Branchiostomatidae > Branchiostoma > Branchiostoma floridae x Branchiostoma japonicum. The sequence goes on from CM023825.1 coordinate 20,822,230, forward strand.
TGATAAATCCTCAAGGAAGGTGACAGGATCAAAACCAGAAAGAAGACAAGGTTTTTACATGAACCCTCTAAGTATAATTTTACTGCTATCATTAGGAATATTGACTGTGGTAGGTAGACATATAATACCAACACTTTTTGTCATCTTTCTGACCTGAAGGTTGATATGTATATGCATCCAATTTGCATTCATGAGCAAAGAATTGTTATGTACAAACTACATGGTGGAAATATACAATGTAACTATCTTTAAAGGCTTTGAGTACAAAATGTGATTTCCCTCAAGATTCCAGTACCACAGTGCAGTTCTAGGGCTGACAAAGAGAAGCTCCCAATCCAAGGTATAACTTGATGCTACCAGTAACATTGAATAATACATGTATTTGGCATACACATGAACTCTGATACATATCAATATCTTGGACCTTTGTTTGTCTTCTTGAAGGTTACATGTACATCTTCCATAACAAAACAGCAGGAAATGGAAAAAATGATTAGAGTGGCCTGATCTCCCAGGAAGCACGAATGGGTCACATTTTATGCCCCTTACTTGCTGACAAGTGAAAGTACATCGTACTGCCCACAAAAGCATCATAAAATTCAAACATGGAATGTAAGGTTTATGGTACACTGCAATTTTTCTTCACTTGACCTGATACATGGCTTGCATGTAAAATCCTACCTGGCCGTTTCAGCACAATATGTTGTTTGTTGAATGACAATAAAACAATTCAATTTGTGCATGTAATGTTATGTGTAAGAACTTCCACCATCTAAGGGCCAAACATAATATTCATACAGGCAATTTTTATGCCTATATAGCTGGAGAATTTAACAAACTTGATCAATCACAGGTTTAGCAGACAATAGTTCTTGTAACTTAATAATGATAAATTCTACATTGTACAATATGAATTCTAACCAATCATATTTGCTTGAAATAATAAGTTACGGAGATGCTAACAACTTTTAATGGGTTTTCCTGCTTTGATGCCAAATGCCCTTGAATGTGAGGTTAGGTATTACACATGCAATGCAAAATGGAGATAAATGCTACTCAGGGATGATGTTATCAGCAACCTGCATGAAACATGGTTTATCAACTTTGGGGCTCACGTCATCAGGGTAAGGGAATGTGTACAGGGCTTAACTACGATCATTTAATGTATTGGAAAGCGCTGGTTCATCCCATAACGTTTATCGATGGCGCCGTCCAATATGGGAAATGGCCACCATTTTCACGACATGACGTCGGGCGAGCAGGCAGTAGTTCACTATTCATTATTTAGACTCCATTTTCTATGTCGCTTGTGCATGCATTATCATAGGGGGAAACGTGACCTCTAATTTTCTAGGGTCACCAACATCCTGTCCCGTCACATACCCTTGACAGTGGGGTAAAAAGTGCAAAGGAATTCTGGGAACAGTAGGAAGAAACTATGCTAAGCTTTGCAGCTCACTATACTAGTACTTTCTTTTCTAATTGTTGCTGGATGTTACCAATTTTTGTACTGTCTTCAAATTTAATTACAACATGTCTGATCATAGAGCAAACTATTTGATGGTCAAGATGCTTTAGAGGAGGTGGGAGGAAGAATGTATCTTGTTTCTAACACAGGTACATGGAACAGGTATGTGGAACATTTGAAACACTACATGCATATAAAATCAAACTTCTTCTTTTAGCCATCATTATAGAATACAAATCACCAAGAACCAACTATTGACTGAGTGTTCACATTCAATCTAACACTTCCAACATTGGGAACCATCTGTCGATAAAGGACAACAATTGGAGCAAAATAAAAGATTAGGCACAATTCAAAGGAAAATACCTTTTATAGATCCTACCTCAGGGTGAATAATATCCATGCTATAACAATTAGGGTACTATAACGTACAGACTACATGCTAAAGCCCTCAATAATTTCCCCCACCAATAGCCTTGTAGCATGTATTGGAAATCCCTCTCTTGGTGAAGCCTCCATTAACTTTCTCCAGCGTATCTCCATGGTAATACCACCACCTATCAGGGGATTTACAGGCGACACTAATGCAACACCGCCGTGACATTTTGATTGTTGAATGATATGCAGACACATAGAATAGATAGATCATCAATTCTTCTAACTGCTTCTAAAAGTTTTAGCATGATTGCTGTTTTAATTGAATTACATTTCTATGAGGTTGTTGGCAGATATGCAATTTATCATCTTAAAGAAAAAAAATGTGATATACCTAAACATCTCAAAATGTGACAATGACATAATAAATACACCCGGGAGCATACATGAACAAAATCATCAACAATACTCAGCAGTGTTAGTTGAAAGAGACGACAGCAATTTTTTCAAATGCAAAGAAAGTGAATTTGAATAGGTTAGCCTGTACTAAGAATTGAAGATGAATCTGTTTTATAATACAAACAAAATTGAAAACAAATAAGGCCAGCCGTCATCACTATGAACAGTCTGGCCTCAAGTTAGGACCTTTGACCTTTCAGACTGGTTCATGACTGGGGTCAAAGCCCCAGGAAGTCTCTGTTTTTATAGCAAATCCTCTGGCACTCAGTTCATAATTTCTAACAAACATGAAAACTTGAACAGAAGATAGGTAACATCAATGGTTAAACCTTTGCATGTAATATATGACTCTTTGGTCCTCCAGCCATTAAGCAAATTTCTTTCTTTTATACATGTAGCTACAAGCTGACCCTTAGCTACTGACCTTTGTAGGGCTCTTCCTAGGCAAAGTCCCAATCATTCCCCTCCCACTCATATCTACCATGACCTTGGGGCAAAATGTGTCAAAAAGGTTATGCTTTAGTCAGCCCCCAAGGCTGCACAAAGATATAACTGATTTTACAGGGCTTCTCTGTACTCCACTTGGAGCATCATGTATAAAAGCAACAGATCAAGGTTAATCACAGTGGGCCAGTGGGGAAAAAACGTCCACCATTCAACCCATAGATATATAGACTTACAATAATCACCAGCCAAAATTATATTGTGTAAAACCTTATTAAACCTTCTATTACATTGTTCAGAGGGATGACTCTTTGTCCTAATTCTAAGCCAACTTTAAACAAAGTTATTACATGTGTCCATTTGGATTTCACCAGACTTCTATGTGTCTGCATGTACACTACTTGGAGCCCAACACTGCTGAAACCAAGACTTTTCTGTACACTACACATGTACAACCTTGATTATAACTCATCCTCCCACCTCCTTCTAGAATTCTACTATTGGCAACATGCACCTGTCCATCCATACCTCAGCTTAGAACCACAGCACCAAAGATAATCAATGCACTACTTGATAGGGTGGACCATATTCAGCAGCCTGTACTTGGCACTGAGACAGTCTTGTAATCAAAAGTTGCAGCCATTCCCAGCAACTGGGATTGGCCAAGATAGTCTTCACTCAAGCTTTTAGAATAAGGCCATACCAATTTGATTTGTTGGTTCTCAGATTTAAAAAAAAAATATGAAGAGGCAGGGGGAAAAAACTAAACGGCATCATGATATCCCCAAATGCTACAATACATGTAGGAGTCATGAAGTCAACATACCACTATTACCAGGCTGATTTGTAACTCAAACAATGAATTTTAAACGTTTAATCAAACCGCTGCAATTTTAAATGGAAAAACTGTAACAACTAGGAAGAAAAAGACTTTCTTCAACTGTTAGGGCCAAAATATGAGCATTTTGAAGTTGATTCAGAATCTGATTTTTTTTCTTTTTGCAAATCAGAAAAAAAATGAAGAGGGCAAATCCAAGAACCAATTGATCAAACTGGTGTTGCCTAATGGATGTGTAGGAACAAATGTTATCTTTCTACTTTGGGAGGAGGTGGACAATCTTGCCTAATGAGATGGAGAGATGCCAATTGGATTGAATTGAAAAACTTAACATGTACGTTGACACCCTTGAACTTGAAGTAAAAAATCTTTGCCCTGACAGTAATGTACCATAAAAGCAGAAAACATTTTATCACCACTTTGGTTCAAGGGTGTCAGATACTAATGTAATAAAGTATTCATTAAAACTATGGAGTAGGGACACAGCCTATGCCCCATTACTCCAGTCATGTGAACGTAATAACCAAAAGTGCACTTAGACCATATTTACATAAGCACAAAGTGACAGGTTGGACATGGTGTACACTTTTTAATTGACCTATAATTAGTTTGTTGTTTGCCATCACATTGGTTTCCAGATTTTTGTCAGTGTACTCCATACATGCATAACAGTTCTCTGCACATGGATCTGGACTGGAAATTCACATAAAACTGTTTGAAAAGTCTAAAGAAGAGTGGTTAGGCATTGTGTATTACAGGATGTATGTACATGTATGGCAAGTAACTGTATTGAACAGAAGATGAAACGTCTGTACATCTGATTCTAATTTTCAAGAGAACACAGAAGCTGACAGGTTTGTTGGTGTGGGGTGAAGGTAGTGTGACCACAACATCAGGGGCCAGGCTACCCGCCATGCTTGAGTGCTCCCTTCAAAGGCATCCAGGGAATACCTGGTCACTCTGGTTCGCCAGACTTGACCCCTGAAAGTTGGGTTCACCACACACTCAAGGACAGCAGCAGGCCCAGTCATGCTTGTTCAATATTTCAAGGAGGAATAGTCACACATGTTCAATACTTCAAGGAGGAATGGTCCGGACAAGTATCCAATAATGGAAGCTTGCAAAGCTACTAGTATTCCACCTTTATTCCAAGTCTCCTTTCCAGTTTGATTCCAGTCAAGTCAGGACTCCGTATGGAGCTGCATATCCCAGCTAGCAGCCCTACAACTGTACTGAGACAGAGTTCAAGTCTGAGACAGCTTTCTGTGAGGAAGATAAGGTCTCCTGGCTGACTGACCTGGCCGGTGTCCGGGTTCAAGTCTGGCATAATTGGGTTCAAGTCTATCATAATCGTCTATGCCTCCTGAGTGAGCCTGGATTCTAGTCTAACTAGCTGCCTGAGCCTAGGGGTTCCAGTCTACTAGTTCTTAAAACAGGAGTCCCTCTCACCCTGAATCACCATGACCAAGAGAGTCTCAAACTTCAAAGGAAAATCAGTTCAACCTGACCCTAACAGAAATCTCTGCCCTCTTTTATTCAATCCCATACTGAACTAATTGCCCCTAACAAGTGTAAGTCATTCTAAATCTGATCTTTCCTGATGGAGGTTGGAAAGTTGAATCAGGTTAATTGTTGAAGACTGGCATAAAATATAGGATTTCTCTAGCTAGTCTGGTCTACATTAGCAGTCACAAATAGGCCTTGTTATCAAGGAAACTGCTACCAGATTTCTCCTTGACTGTCAACAGAAAAGTGCCTGACAGAAGACTGGCAGCAGGAAATAGGGATAAATCTAAGGCAGGAGTTGAAGAAACTGCTGAGACATGGCTTAACAAGATATTATAGGTGCTCTGTTTTTAAAACCAGACAGGAGGAAATGGAAAGTAGACTTAGTGGGTGGTACGATTGACATTGACAAACCACTGAGAATACCTTCAGGGAAAAACTAGACCTTGGTGGCCCAACACTGGTTCTGCTCCACTAAAAGCTGCATATGCAATACAGGCAAATTTAGATACTAAACACAAAATACCAGGCTCAAAATACAGGCTGTAATTTACCAGGACAAGTTCAAGGAATCTTCATGATTTCTCTGTTCTAAGTATCAAAGTGAAGAGACAACAGTGCTGTCCAAGCTATTTTGACCTGTTCTGTAGTTGTACATCATTTATAATATATAAAAAAACAATGCTGTGACAATCTGCAGATGATGAGGTTCAAGGTCAGGGCAAAGTGTAAAATTTGTGTCCATGGAAGTTATCTATGTTCATTGACATTGACCATCCACTGGCATTGTCTAAACTCATAACCTTGAAAATATCTCAACTGCCCAATATGCAGAATCTCATTTTAGGAATGAGTGTGGACTTTAATCGTACCTGTCTCTGCGTGGCCACGTAGATGTAGTTCTTGTCCTGTGTGAAGTACATGCTGGGGAGGACTGCGCTGTTTGCCACCACGGTCAGGTCTTCGTACTCCTGCCCACTAGTGCCACTGGTCACCACAACCTGCAGCACAACATGGAACGGTCAATGCCTTGGACTGTCATGTAAGAACAATGTTGTTTTCTGCTCTTTGCTCCTATGTGTTAGAAATTTAAGTGTCCACTATCTTTATATTACAAACCACTACAGTCATGACCATAAAGTGGAAGTTGTAGATATATACAAAGTTACAAAGGTGTATCCCTATGGAAATTCGGGAATCCAGATGAATCTCGTCAATGCAGAGCAGGGCTGCATCACTTCTTGCCATGTCTGAACCTTTTGTCCAAGCTTCCTAACCTTCTTCCAAGTTGAGCTATTCCACTCATCCTACCTTGACATTTTCAAGTCTGTGCTTCAGTGATGACATAACGTCCTTGCTGGAGGCTATGGTATAACCAGGCTCACTTGTACTGTACATGTATGTGATTACATTGCTACATGGAAGACATGTTGGTTTAGAAACAGATAAGAAACTTGAAGAATTGACAGGATGCTGCTCTGCTGATCCCATTATGATTTTCCTTGAATGATTTACACTTAAGTGAAGAGGGTTCCCTCCAACTGACCATATCAAGACAATCTGGGAAATCCCCTAATACATTTTTCTTAGGAGACCTGACATTAGGTGAATCTTCCTAAGCTATGATATCCCTTAAGCGGAATTCTTGGTCAAGCATGAAGGTGAACACTTTAGATAGCCTTTTGCATCATAATGATGCATGCATATGCGTACAAGTCTACATGTAAGTGAGCAAGCTTAGGAAAGTCGTATTATTGTTATAAAAGTTTGAAGTGTGGCCAAACTTTAAGTTGCATTCAAAAGAATTTAAAACTTCATTTTTCTTAGTTACATTCTTGGCTCTGAATGTTGAAGTGTGGCATTATAGCAATGTGGAGTCCCAGGCAGTAGTCCCAAGGTAATTGAGTCTCATGAGTACAACTTATGACATTCTCCTCCTTCACACAGTTTCATCACTAATTTGTCACGAATTCCCCCTGCACCTGAGCTAAAATTAGCAACAAGAGGAGCTGACAGTAAGATGGGACATCAGGGAGGAGAAAAGTTCACAGAGGGATCTAATAATGCCATCTATCATCCCTGGCAGGCCTTAAGATGACATTTGGGATATCCAACATGTAACATTCACTGCTTCATTTCAGACAAAATGAGGTGATTAAAATCTTTTCTATCAATCAACTTGTCTTTAGATATGATCAGTATAAAAATGTGCCAGCACTTTCAATGCATTCCAAATACATTTTTGTAATAATTATTGTTATTTAGGGTATCTAACTTTGAGAGGCTGGCAGACAAATTTGAGCTAAAAAGCAAGCTATAGAGAAGCATTTTCTTTCAATTTATCTGCTTGCATGCAATAAGTGTTGGTATTGATATCAACCCCACTAACGGAAAAGAACATTATAGAATGTTAACAAAATACATATCATGAAGGAATATCAATAGGAAGGATTTCATACCTACAGATACAGTTATCACTATATTATATGGATTGTATTTTGCAGACATGTTATTCTGCTCTTGTTAGTTCTCCTTTTTCTTTAGATGATTAGTGTTGCTATATATATGAAACCACTTTCATTAAGACATTCTGTAAATTACATGCAATCTGTGCTTCACAAATGGCAAGATTACCAGCAGGGGCTTCATACTAATACTTATGTATTACACATTTGTAATACGGTAGTACTTGGGCTGTTGTTCTGAATTTACTGCATTAATTATGGCACAATTGATTCTGATTTCGATGCATTTTGGAAGCAAACATATATCAATATCTTTATAAATTAGTATAAAACAGTGTCATAAGCTCAACAATAAATGTGTGTAACTGAAGGTTTATATAGACAATATATCTTTAATTGGCTTTTGAAGATATAGTAGATTGATACATTTTATCATTTAATAATGATTATAGTTTATTCCATATTTATGTTATAAATCTAATAGTCTATACTTTCTTTGACTTCATGTACCTTTCTTCCTAAAGATTTTGGACTAACCAGTCTTGTACCTTACAAACATACAGTAAAGGATTGCACTGTACATGTCATACAGTTATTCAGACAGAATTTTTGTATAGTAGGAGACAGAAGTGGGTCACCCAGGAGATCCCACAGGGCAGGCAATCTATACATGTCTTCAGGAAGACTGATAAAACTGAGCTGCCCACTTCAGATAGATCTCTGTGGCCCCTTATCTTCTCCAGGACATTTATGCCTCCCAGGGAACTGAGCCTGCTAATTTCTGCCTTCAAACTCCCCTCATGCATATTTCTGAGCTAGACACATAAAATGATAAAATCATTTCAACTTGATGCCACATGAAGATATGCAATTTGAATATCTGTAATGATTGATTTGTCCAATATTGTAACGTAGATTTTGACTTAAAAGGTAAGGAAAACACTTAGATATCTAAAATATCTAACTGCACTAGTTTGTATGCTGATGGTTTTTCTAATGTAATTCAAAATGCACTGTGGTAATTATTCAATACAAGATGTATGCCAATGAACAAACACATAAATATCTTAATATCTAAATATTTAATATCTAAATGAACAAACACATGAATATCTAAATCTTTCTGGGTTTTCAAACGAGTCCCAGACAAGAAAAAAATATGGGCCGTTTTGCAAAGTGTCTGCTATATTTCACCTTTTCATACCTCTAATTGCGAATTCAACTCTAGCTACCAACTCCGTATCTTTAGTTTCTCATATGACAAGTTTTATTATAGCTGTTATCTTCAGCCCAAAAGCAATCTTTGGCAGTTCAATGTTTATGAGATATCTATGATTAAACATCCTTCATTGCGATGCCTGCAGGACTCCATAATGTATCCATGATTAGATCTTGAAGTCATCAAACCAATTTATCATGGAATTGTCTGAAGGCTAGTCCCATCAATCTGGCGCAGGCGGACTAACAACTATCTCAGAGACACCAGAAGAGCCACCAATTCTAGATTCATCCTTCAGAATCCTGATGAACTCTTTACATACAAATTGCAGTAAAACTAGGTCACAGGATCAGAACTGTGAGAACGGTCACGAAATCCATCACCTCTCTGGATGAACCAGGCCAGCCTGTAACCATTAAGTCACTCATCATCAAGTCTACATCTGTAAAAACTGCAATGCGTCAGCAAAGAGTGCTTCCACTTCTATTCAAAGTGGGAAAGAAAGGGAAAGAAGCCGAATTATAAAGAAAGCGAAAAGGCAAATCTCCTTTACGATTATCACAATCATATAATGGACCAAACATGCATTCTGTACCAACCTGAATGCACGTGAAGAACCACTGCCAGCACTGATGCTCACAAAAAAGATAAGGATGATGTTTTACTGCTGTATGTTTCCAGTCTGAATGTGATAACAGTACATTATGAAAGAGCTATTATTAAAGGGATATGAAAATTGCATGTTCCACCATCTCATGATGGGTTGTTTAAATCTTTTTTCAAGTTGTTGCCAAGGCAATAATGGATATCATACCAAAAGATATCATTGAAGAACAGATTTCCTACAAACATTGCTCCAAGAGTATAACCCATGTAGAAGAAAGCAGAAACAAGAAAGCCCCAATAGAAGATAGGGGTTACATGAATGCATTTGGTGCAGTACATTTGTATGATAATGTGGCAAATAACACATGCACATTATCCCATGATAACACATACTATCCTACCAAATACTTCACTCCGAAGCCATACACACTCTCATTGCAAACTGACTTCACCGGTGTCAGTGTGATCAATATATAATTTCCATTGGCAAAAGATGTAGACAACCTACATTTTTGTAATTACTGTCTGACTGAAACCAATTTCTGCTTCACAACTACAGTTAATTCAGTCCATCTACAATACAGGGCCATCCAATTAGTGTAGGGTGAGGAATGTATTCAGCGACTTGCTCATGGAATGAGGACAGGATCTGCTGTTATTTCCATTATCCCAACTGCATGTATGTAGTTAATGAACCACTCCTCTGGTCCAAAAGAAATTTGTACTTTTCTGGGACTAAAAATTGGAAAACTTTTGGGTTAATTCCAGCATGTGACGAGGGGTTGGACAGAAGAGCTATACGTTTTTCTTCAATTGCAAAAACTATAATTGAGACAGAACATTTTGCCAAAAGCATCATTTTGTCTAACTCAAATGCTTGTACATTATGCTTGAATCCAGATAAAATTAACTGGTTCAACAACTTCTAATGAGCACCATAACATCACAAAATAGGTCAATTTGCCAATCACCTCTATTACTCCAGCTAACTCTACTATCATTATCCCTCTATTTATATCATTCCCCTTATGCCCATGGGACAAATAACTTAATCATCCGAGGCCTAGAAATCCATACCATCACTTCAAATGATTCTTATTTTGCCCTGCCTTTTAACAATTTGATTTTTAACGGATATATCATGTCTAAGTGGGGGTTAGAGAGACTTTGCTGAGTAAAAAGGATGACACACAAGTGCTATGGCATAGCACTTCTGAAAATGGGCCACAACACTTCCAAGCTGGGCCCATGTGTTACATTACAACAAGTGGAAAGCATTTCAGCACCAGGGAAAGCAACTTCAAGCACATTCTCCTGAGAGAGTTTCCACCCGCAACTAATGGCTGCATTTCTACCGAAAAACAGCTTGTCATAGTCAAAGTCTATCAAGATAAAGGGCCGTAGAATGGAAATAATGAGCAGAACAAGTATAACTGCAAGCATTACCCGGTAACTCAAACATTCATTACCAGATGGGCATGTCATTACAATCAGTCTGCAGCCCTGAAAGAAATTACACACAAACCAAACCACTGCAATTACTAGCTGGGCTCTTCATCTTTCATGAGTGTGATAGCGCTATTCTGCAAAGAACCCTTTCAACACAGGAAGTGCACTTTACATTCAGATGGAATCTGCCCCACCTAAAATTACTTGGTAATGAAAAGCAGCAGCCCAGAATGCTGTTTATGATGTAGACATTCATCTGAAGATTGTTTTGCCAATTACTTTCCTTCTGTTGTAAAAACATTGTGAGTCCATCAAGCTAATTTTTCTCATACAAGCCAATGCAAACTGTTAAATCTTGTTTCTTAGCTACAAAGTACTAATCCTTGCTTAACACGGTGTTGACAGCATCATATCTTTATCTTCCAAACAGGCTTTATCTCTTAAGACCATACAATAATTCTCAGACATTTCATTAATGAAGCGTATGCATGACAGACTCTGATAAAGGCTTCCATCCCAGCAGAATTAATGCCACCAGATATCACATTATACAGGAGAAACAGTCTCCGCAGAGCCGGGATGTCTGGAAAAAACACTTACGTCTCCACATTAGCTCTTTCTTCTGATGAGACAATGTATCTTCTGGCTACTAACGAATATTACTTTGCTAATTTTCCCAGATTTCCTCTCAATTTAGAATGAGTAATAAGTCCTCATTGCATGCATGTATGTTTACATGTACAGGCCCTCTTGCCACCATGCGCAACATTTTACACTTCATTTGCTGCAATATCTACTGCAATATTCATGGCAATACGTGAGGCAAATTTCTCGCTTGTGACAATTTTTCAATTAACAGCTTGACTTATTTGTCACCGGCTTTATCCGTCTCCTTCCAAACGCAGCTAGCAACGCTTTCTAATGTCAGAACGCAATGGAATGCTGCCTAATGATTCACTGCCTGCCTGCCTCTTCCCAAGCTTCATTGCCAGGCAAATTGCTCCTGCCCAATAACATGCTCCCCTCCCCTCCAAGGACGAGCAGGGTGCACTGATGCACAACTAATGCTGTGAGCAGGGGATTTTCAAACACACTTGAAATAATGAAAACGTGGCTACTTGAACAAGAGCACACAGAAAAGATACTATGAACCTCTGGGAAGGAAGCACATTTCTAAACAACACCTTAACTCAACTGAACTGTTATGTGCTACCGGTATATGTTATATGAAGTTCAGCACTCTGACTGGCCAACAACACAATGTCATGATAATCTTCTAATCTTCTGTATGTGACAAAGAAGAATACTGTAAGATGAGAAAGGGGAATAGTTGTTGCAATTTTCTTGCCAAAAATTTCAGAGTGTAGCTGTTCTAAATTCCTTCTGTAATTACCTCTGTATATGAAGGTTTTGCTTTCCTCTCCCCAAAGCATGCTAATCTCATTTCTGATAATACCATTGAGGCATGATTTTCTTTCTGTCAGCCATTTCTGTTGACTTGTTCTGTTATCAGTTGCAAACAAAATCTGGCCTCTTTTACATGCTTTCCCCTTGTTAGATCCAATAGAATATCAATTAATGCTCACAAAATCTGTGTAATAGATCATCTTACTGTTACTAGTATGTTTCAATCAAATATCAGCCTTCACCACATTAACAGAACAATTCTAGAGAGTACCAGTACAATAACAGCCCATTAAATAGGCAACGCATGTTCAAACAACAAGCCTGGCTTCTTTTCTGATGGAACTGGTTTTTATAAGTCGTGACAAATACACATTAGGTCAAATGTCCTTCATTTAGAGTTGGAAAAAATATTGGGACAACTCAACAAAAAAGTTCAGAATTTGCATGCAAAGTGCCAATTTTCCTGACCTCCAAAATGGCATTTGAGAAACTGCCTTGGCTAGTCTGATCAGGAGATAGGCAGATGAAACTGTTGGCACTTGGACAAACCAATTTGTCCACAGTCATATGTCTACATCTATCTGGTGGGTCCCCTCGGTAATAAAGACACAGTCTAACAGTCTTCACTTCTGCCAAGTTCCCTGCTGCGTCCTGACATCACCTGAGCCCTTCTCCTGCTGCATTATGGATTCAGCTGCTGTGCTGTGACAGTTAGAAGGGAAGGTCACCGGATGCCCCTGAAGAAGGGCGACTTCCCAGGGCAAATTGGCACACCAGGGCTGAACCCAACATCAGAGTTTTGGAGGGATAGATAAAGAGGATTTGTATGACTGTGGGAAGCCAAAGTCATGTCTTTCCAAACAATAACCTTTTCACTAGTCTGAGTAGTCATATGGAGAGAGACTTTGCAAGGATCCATGATTATTCTTTAAACTTGGTGTGGTGAACAGAGTTGTCCATCCAAGGACATGTTGTGTGAGCACTTGCAACATTGCTGATTTGTATATACAAATTACAAGTGCGCCACTTTCGAATACCGGATTTGGACATTGGAATAGATATTGCTACAATTTTTTGTTTCGGAACACCAAATTTTGACCCATTTCACGTTTGGCACATTTCACGTTCCAGCACTCCCACGGGTCGGATCTCCCTCCAGCCTTCCCCCCTTGGGCAACCCGACCCACGGTGATACGGAATACACAGTGTAGTATTCCATATGTTTTCTTACCCTGTATTACCAAGGCTTACCTTCTTTAAATGTCCTCTGTTGGTGCCCAGGAAGACCACAGTGTACTCTTGGACTTCTAGTGACGTCACAGCAGTCAGCGTGGCAGAGTTGGTGGAGTAGACGGGCTGAGCAGGAATCGGCATGGTGCCACCCATGGGGTGATTCACCTCAAACCCACAGAAGTCATCATTTATAGGTAAATTCTGTACATTAGAGAAAAACAAAGTACTGAAGTCAAATAAGGAGGTTCTCTGCTGATAATGACGAGATTTGAACAATAAAATCACTGTCATCATGTTTCTATTTGCAACACTACTATATCTTGTTTCAGCAAAGCCTTGTACTTAACTAGAATTTCTATATCTTGGACATCTTTTTGGAGGCAGACTGCTATCGAATGAAAGAATCAACATTTTTGGCAACCATTCCAGACATTGCCAGGGGAAAGGCATTATTCTAAGCTTTTGAGACTTGTGTTCCCTAAAGCATTTCATGATAAGGACATCTAACAATTGGAACAAAACTGAAGAAAAAGCCTATAGCCCAACCTACCGTGTCACCCAACAAAAAAATATCCCAACAGCTTAATTACTATATCTTGGAAAAAGGCCAACGATTCCATAAAGCTTGATGTTAATCAAATGAAATAGTCAGCCTTTGCCAATTTCACCTAACTGTGAGACCAGAAATTTTGGGATTCACCACCACGCTTGGAGTCAAACTCATTTACCACAGGTAGGATTTCTACAGAAGGGAATTTAGTATACAACCTTGACCCTGACAGAGATGCATGTATGTTATACAGCAGCTGTTTTGTATGCCACACATCTGTGCTCATGACATTTCCAATCCAAACCAAAACTTCACGGTCTTCAGGCATTTATTGATTGGCCTTCACCCTTGATCTACATATATGTCAAAGTATGACACATATCACAACAGACAGTCCCTAAACCTGCTAATCTCAGGAGGCTCATCTAATCCCTCCAGGCCTGTAATATAGATGTATAGATATATATTAATTGAGAATTACTGCTGGCTTATATGAAGAGATTGAGAAGGGAAAAATCAGAGATGAGATTGTAACCAGAAGCTTTTCTGATTCTCTAAGTACTGCTAACTGATCAATACATTGTATTTTGTTACCTTTTATGTATTGATCACCCTAACTGTAAATGTCAATGATTGATCTTTGCTGGACTGATTATTCATCATTGAGGGAAAAGTAAACACTAACTTTGCTCTTTAGTTTTAGCTTTTCATATAAAATTCAGACACTTTATCATTAATTACAGGATTTAAGTACACTGTCAAACGGTCCCCTGCCACTTACGCTCTGTCTACACTCCGTGCTGAGTGTCCCTGTACTCCAGTCTATTCCCAGATTGCCATTCCCGTTGAAGCAGTCTTGTATCCGCGCCTTCATGGCCCTGTTGATCTCTTTGATGGTGTATACACAAAGGGCAGAAGACGAGGTTGGATTATCCGACGAACTTTGGCTTTTGGAAAAGACGGCGAAGAGCACGTCGTCGTTGGGGGTTACTCCCATGTTTCCAGCCAGGATGGCTCCCGGTTTCCCTACATATGCTGCTTGAACGAGATTGTAGTTCACTGAGTTGGCTGAACACATGAGCGGGAGCTCAATGTAGGAGTGGTACTTGTTGTCATCATGACAGATTCTCACTATCTTGGACAGCAGGGGTCCATTTGGAACATTGTAACTCTCAGGCTGTACTGTCACAAAGTAGCTGTAAAATCCACTGCTGAAACCATAGACATACGTGATGTTGAAATTTGGATAAATGCTCAGAACATTTGGGTTCATGTCAATCTTCGGCTCCGAAAACTCATCAGATGAAGCAAACTTGAAGATGTTGATATTGTTGCTATCTGCTGCTACTGTTCTGCTGGATATAGTTGGTGGGTTGCTGAACAGACCTCGGTCTGTTCGGGACACGCCTACGTAAAGGACCTCCCCCTGATCTGACGGTCCAGGTGCGATGAATGCGTATGTTGACCCATCCATACTGTTAGCAGCAATGAAATGATGTGGTTCAGACTTGGGATACGCGATGAGAGACAGGTCGTCCCTTCTCCTGAGCTGGCAGCTGCCTTGGAGTACGCTTCCGCAGGAGATCAACCTGTTGGCACTGGTGTCAACAACAAGCACCTGATTGACATTGTCCGTTACCTGGCGGCCGTACGTACACTCTCCGGTAGGCAGACAGGCTGGATTGTCCAACTCAGGTCCTGTGCTTACCTCATATTCCAACACAAGGTCCCTACTTAGTTTCAGTATCTTGTTGCTGGCTCCGATGTATATGGAGTTCGTGTCAGGGTCCATGACGAAGTTGATGAAACTGCCCTCTGTGCTGGACACACGGAATGTTCTCTGTCCGCTGCAGACATTGCATAGCAGGATGCTAGAAATGACTGTGACCCAGATGATACGCAGTGTGGCGAAGGAATCCATGGTGGAGACCAGTAGGTTACTTCATCAGTTGATGCTCAAAGTCTGCAAAACAAAAACAAAGACAATAGCTCGATCAGAGATGCATGCTATAGTGGAAGATTTTACTACAGCCAGACAAGTCTAGTGAACTGATAGGATGAAATTATTTGCTTCAGTGATTTCCACCTGCCACCTGCCTATAAAGATGAAGCTAACGTTCAGCATGTTGAAATTACTTCCTATTAAAACTGAAGCCTGATTGAATCCTGCTTTTTGTTGTTACCCTTCATAAACAAGGATTATATGGAGCGCACATAAACTGGGGAATTGCCAGGAGAAAACTGCCATTTTCTAAGAGATCAGCCAACCCATACCCTGTTGGCCGTTCAATTTTTTAACGAGATCCCCTTAGAGGTAGTTTGCAACAACCTCCACGAAAGGAGCCATTTACAGTTTTGCGTACTACAAAATGTCACTCATATCATACTTAAAATTATCAATTAATTAATTAAAAAGAGGTTATGAGTTGCTGATGTTTAGACTAAAGAGTGAAATGCAACTATATTTTCCAGCCTCAACCAAGTCACTATAGTACTGGAGTACTTTGTTTCATAAGTGAAAATGATGGAAATTTTATACAGAAATGGGCCTACTGGTACATACAGTCAGACAGGTGCCAAGCAGTGTGTGACTGGTCCTGACTGATAGACAAACCCGAGTTCTAATTTTACAGCAAGGTGAGTTGGTAACTAGCAAACTGTTTGATATTATTGATTACCAACACTCTTCAAAACATCACATGGAAGGAAAGGAATTTCTTGCTCCTCCCAAATACCGAGTCAAGCACCATTGCCCCACTGTAGTGCCGCACACATACAAGGCATTTTCCAAATTCTGGCTCTTCAGGAATGCTAAACCCTTTTAACTTTCTAAAGAGCCTGCACCGTTGTACCATTTACTGAGTGCAATTGTGGCTGAATAGACCACAAAGCCAAAGCCAGAAGTCAACAGGAAAGGAAGGTGAAGTTCCTAACAACACCAAACAACTTACAGACATCTGTGTGGACAGGACTTTTCAGAGAAGTACATGTACTTGCAGAATTTTCTTCCGCTCAAACCTCTTCAACAAGGTGGAGTGCTTACAACTGACACTAATGGCACAGGCATCGCTAAAAGCCAGCTGGGTAATTATAGCTGAACTAAACCCACGAATAATCTGTTTCCTAAAGACTTAATACTCTGAAAATGCAGGACTTCACATGGTATCAACAAAAGGGACTTACTGCCAAGCTTGAACATAGTGATTTCTGGGAGGAGAGCACAAGTGCTTTTACCATACATAGACAGTCTCCTCACATGGGTAAGGACTGAGGGAAGGTCAAGTCCAGAGACAAAGTGTCCTCTGTGGGCAGGTGGGGTTTTATATAGGTGGTCTGGAATCTGCCTCGGAATTCTGTCTTGGCATAGTCTTGGCTGATGAAAGCAGCATTGTTGGCAAAATGTTCAATGTTGAACATAAACCAAATGGTTAATCATTGCCAATTCAACGTCTTTTGTCAAGGTCTCAATTAGCTTTCTGAAGTTCTTGGCATTTGACTGAGGTGTGAACTGAGTTGTTCTGAGCCTATTACATCATTTCAAGCTGGAATCTGGCAGAGTGATACCCTACGGTCTCAGGTATTATTTGAATGTACATGACCTTTGGCTTCGCAGCATATGGACTTACCATTCCCCTTCCAAGTAGATTACCATATCCATCTAATGCTTTGTGCAGGAACTGTGGTTGAGGATATACCAATAATCAGTCATAACTTGCTCAATCAAGTTCAAGCAATGACCTCCAGGCTCACTCCAGACTGGAAAAATAAACTGCTACTGTCTGGGACTCAATGGCATGATCTGCCAGTGACCATTTCTTCATGAGTCAATGGTTTCACAAAAAGAAAGTCTTTTATGTAAGTCACAGATCGACTACAGGTGAAGTCAGCACATCTGGACTGAGGTGTGGACAGGCTAGTTGGCATGGTATGCTATACATGCAAACCCCTTGGCTAACTTGTGATGGCTTTCATCCTATATACACCTACACGGCGCCAAATGGGGTATCTAAACTTGTGGATTTGGACTGGGGCTTTTGCTAATTACCTCTCCAAGTGTGAGGCCCTTTAGTAGGCGAGGTCTAATTGGCCTCGATACTGGAAGGGTCAAATCTGGTTTTGGAGGGTAATCAATACGACACGGGCTCAACAAAAAATCCTCCAGATTTACATACAAAGGGAGTGACTCTTTTGAGATTTGCACTTAAGAAAAAAATGACTGAATCACATTCAAGTAAGGCTATTTCAAAACAGACCTGATAAGCAACAAGACTCATTGAAGTCATTCCCTTCCTGGCCTAGGGCCACCTTAGACCTTGGGCCACACCCCTCCCCAATACTGCTTCTGGGAGTCAGACAGAAGATTGCACTGTCTCGCTATAAGCTATGTCTGAAAGGAAGCCTGACCTAGATAGTGCATGTATCAGTTCTTGTAGATGTGAGAAGATTATAGTGTAGTGAGCACACTTACATGTTTTCATAGATCTCCTTTCACAGAATGATGTTTATCAGGCTGGGTCACCTGCAACCTGATACACCTGTACCTACCACAGATCCCCTGCCACTACAGCTCCATAAACACCTTAATCTGAAAATCCTGGAAACCTTTCTGTTACACAGTCCCTATGATCCCAGCAGTGTTAAACACGTTCTGTCACTTTTACTTACTGAGGAAGCTAGATTACAGTCCAGAGCTCACATCAAGATCCCACAAGTACATCTTATTCATGCAAGAGAAAGCAGGTATTCAGTGACCTTACAACTTTAGAAGGACAGGACTGAAGTTAATAAGTGACCAAGAAAACAAAGACCTCTTTGTGGAAAAGACTGAGAGCAGCATCAAAACAAACACTGCCTTATCTTTACAAACAGAACAGTAGACTGATCACCCTACCTGGCATATATCAACACAATGTGGTCCTCCAGTTTGTTTCAGTTATTTCACACACCAGCACTTCTGTAAACTAGCTCGAACCAACCACCTGTGACAGGTACTACAACACGTTTTCCCAGCATTCAGCCTGGTGTACAACTACGTCTACAGTGTCTGGGATCATGGCACTCCAGTTTCAAAGTTTGAACAGTGCTACAAGAGTTTACAGAGCATAAATAGCTGTCTGCTTTTCCGCTGGAGAGAACAGGGCTTGCCACTAAAACAGGACGAACTACTCAAGCACATAACATAGGCAAACAACATCTATTACAGATTCACCATATATCTTTTCAGAAATGCATCATCTGGATATGCCGTGTCCTTCTATATAGTTCTCAAAAGGAAAACATTATTCTCATTTGAAGGCAATGGATCCTTCCAAAAACATGGAGGTCACCTGGTCACTCCCTAACTAGTACCTGTACACTGATGTATTCCCTATATACTCTACAATCATCTCTACATTCGTTTATATAGTACCGTAAGTAGCTTTAGACTTCTAGAAAATCACACTACAGAAATACAGCAATCTTCTGCTTACCTTTCCACATACTTAACCATCAATGAGTGCTACACCTGTAATAGTGCTAACAGTAGAACACAGCATGTCCCAACATGCTAACGCTCCTAATTATTAGTTTACCTGCAAGTATATAATTACCAGACAAACCTTGCAAACACTGTGCTCTTCTGTGCTGTTTCAAAACTGTCAGGTTGTTCAGAAGCTCAGTAGACGTTTTGTGTCTGTTGCCTGCTTTGGCAGGTGAGATCACACCTGGTGAACCTGCCTGCTGCCACAGTCCAATCACATGTGAGACTGAGTAACTGACACCACACTTCATACCTAAGCACACAGCTTACCACTGACCCTAAACACTGGGGGGTTAGCAGGGGCGTGGTAGGCAGGCGGTAAGAATCCACACCCTATACAGGTGGGCAAATACTAAGTTACATCACCGCATTCTTTCTGCATTCCTCCATCAATACGTCAGGCGCTGAGGAAATATCACTTTCTCCAGAGGCGCCGGGACTCTACTGTTACTGGTTAGCCCTGAACCGCTTCTGCCAAACAATGTCTCATTGCAGAGGACCTCAAATCAAGTGTGGCGGCACTGCTATCTCCGTCACCAGCCCACGCCTAGTACCTCACTTCCCCAACTATTGACTGTCTGCCTTATGTCTGCCCAGGGCATGTTCAGGTCAAGTTCAGGAAACAGATAGCACCCCCCTGATAGAAACATGTTCCAGACTTCTCAGCTACTTGATTGACTTTCACACAAACTTTGCCAAGATGTTCAACTTAATGTAGTTGTTGTTGGCTCTCAGGACAGGATATACAAGTGTCTATTTTACTAGCCATAGTCCCTAAGGCTTATACACATTCCAGCAGATAGGTACACATAGGCCCTAAGGAAGTTTTAAAGTCAAAAGTACAGACAACCAAGGACATATGGAGTATAATGTCCTTGCCTTGGGTAAACCAGAGCTTCAATAAAAGGAGATATCTTTTGCACATCAGTTATAAATATCCATTTTAAAATACAACTATAATTTAATTAAAGATTTGTGTAATTGCTTCTGTACTCTTTTTAGTCTTTATTCATAGGTGAAACTCATCTGGAGTCTCATCTGTTTTTCATGGAAATTTACTGTAAAGGATACAGTGCAGAGTTTCAATAAATACAGTTTACCCGATCACCATCTGTATCAGCATTCTGCCTTTATCACCATGCAGGTAACCAAAATTGTCTTTCAAATGTCAAGAACATGTCATCCACATAAGTAATGCATGAGCTAGTTAGGGTGGCTTTTACCTGGACTGAAATGGCCTTAGACCACAAGATGGTGAAAAATCTCCTGTTTCAGCTGGTGCAGCGGGATGATTACTCCATGCTGGTAATATGTCTGCTTTGTCATTCAAACCTTGGCTGCAAAGGGCCATGTCTATTGAAGGACAAAACTGGGTCATAGAAGTGCCTCATTAGCAGAGACAGCTGGCCCCACCAATTATTAGTGCCAACAAAAATCAATGGTAAAGCTGCAATGATGAATGACTGGCTGCTAACTAGTACACAGGTCAGTATCAATAGAAGTTTTCTCATTACACAAGAGGGTGGCTGACTTGAAGGACAGAACACTAGGTCCTTAGCAGGGCAGTCCCAAACACAAGAAGTTGACACTACATTGCACAAGTGTACATGTCACATATACAAGTTATGGTATAATCTACCTTCTTGAAACTAAAACTATACTCTTTTTAACAGTAGCACATGTGTCCTTGTTTCCAATGATCTCATTAGGCCAAACAGTCTTTCAGTCCGATATCTCATTCTCAGGCCTATCTGGTTCTCTAGGTGTATTGATGAAAGAGGAAAAGAGAAATGCTACACCTATACACTGATAACAGAAATTAATACTTAATTAACGGTACTTATGTTGTCTGGTATGCTTCCGACAGGTGTTAAGAAAGCAAATCAAACAGGTACATAACATAACACAAGTTTTACAGGGTCACAGCCGTGAAAAAGCTATCAACCAGTTGGCCCTGCTTTACACAAGCACACAAGGTATGCATACACAAGCCTATATACCTATCAGTATCACCCACTGTGTAATAGTTCCAGGTTTTGCACATGTAAAGAAAACCCTCACCTGTCTATTTCATGGCATCTCAATAAAGCAAATGTTTCCCAAGCACTTTAAAGGATCTATTTCTAGCAGCGGTTTTGTTACTGTTACACAACATTCTATAAAACACATTACCAAACATGTAGGAAAATTCCTCAGTTTTATGTCTCCAAGGCATAAAAATGTTAATAGTCCCAAATCTAATAGACATATTTGCATTTTCTTGAGTTCTGAAGGCAAAGTAGGCTAATTACCAATATGGCTTTATGATCAATCAGCCTACTTTGCTAGAGTGAAGGTGATATTGTGATAAACAGCTTGCGGGCAAATCTTATCGTACAACCTGTCCACATAATGGCCCAAACTACAGCACTTACACTCTTTAAAACTACATTGGAAGTTATTAGGAGTAACCATTATGCTGACTAATGCATGGGGAAGTCATGAATAGTTAATACAACAGTGGTAACCAATTCCCAGAAATGGCTTTCATCATCTGCTGTACCCCTATCTCAGCTAACTTATCAGTCGTGTAGATAACAAGATGAGCTGTTCTTCAGCAATCATGGTTGAAGGATTGCAGCATTTATCTAGCTTTGGTTGTCTGAAAGTACATTTTGGTTAAGTTTTGTTTCTGCTGTTAACATCAGATGAAAATAAAAGAAAACCCCTTAGTACTTTTTTTTTTAAAGAAAAAATGTATTCCTATAGGTGCAGGTGGCCCCAAATATTCCAGAATAGACAGTTACAAAAGGGAAATAATTAAAAATTCATAATTTTACAATCTACTTTTCAAAAATAAATCACAACTTTTCAAGTGCAAATAATCAACAAAAAGTTGGTTTCATTTCCTTTTGGAACAGGCATTTCTTGCGAAATCTGAGTGGAGAAATGAATAAGAACTTTTTTAAAAAGTTTATTATTGGAAGTACAATACACGTAACCGTCCATAAAATGGAACGAAACTTAAAAATCAAAGCTAAATATCTATTCAACAGCCAGCACTGTCAATAAATAATATTGTCTTGGGACAGTTCAAAATTGAAAGAAAATAGGGCAACACATTTGTATTTTGACCATACTCCTACACCTCACCCACCCTACCCACACTGCATTGCCTTTTTACTACCCATTGAAATTGAAATTAGTGGAGGTTTCTTAAGCAAGTGTTTTCTTTCTTTGTCATCTTGTGCAATGCATCTCCTTTTTATTTAGGTAGACCAGTCCTTACCATCCTACTGCACAGCACCATATATCACCACACCACCAATATATCATGGCACTGGCATTCCATACTTGTCAGGTCTTCCCACAGCCAATTACACAGCAACTGGGTTACATGAATGGAATACTAGGTCAACCAAACCACATCAGAAGGCCCTGCCTGAGTGTCCCCATTAAAGCACACCCCTACATTGCATATCCTATCCTACCTGCAATCTTTAAACCTCCCTTCCAATTTCAAATGGTCGAATGGTTAAAAGGCAATCCTGGCAGAAATCTTTATGTTCCTTCAGATAACAACACTGCTGTGAGGCACAGGTATATAGGCTGAAGATAATATCAATTTTTTATGGTAACATGTTGCAACCAGGCTAATCCAGTTTGAGAGGTTTATGAGTTTTCTAAAGGGTGTGGAAATTGCTGTTGGTCTTTGCAAGATAGAACTTCTCTTATAAAGGTGAACATGGGAGGGGGACACGGTCCAACAAATAATGACCTTATTATTTCTCTTGGTTACAGTATTTTGTAACCATGTCTCAGTTTCTACTTACTTACTTGTCTCAGTTTCACATAATACATATTTTATACTCTATGTCACCACGCTTTCCTTTCTTGTAGTAAATCTAGGTACATATAAATGAATGTACTTGTGGAATTTGTGGTTCATTTCTGTTATTTCCACAGTGGTTTAGGGACATAGTTCCTGATTTAAGGCTAAGAATATAACGAACTAGCAGAATCTTTTCCATGTTGGAAGGTAACACAAATCAAACCCAAGATAACAGTGACTTCTCTGGGGACATTTTACCCCAGATCATTCCATCAGTCTAAACTGTACTCAGTCCAGGGAATTATACACTCTATTCATCACAGGGACATCCTGGCTGTAAAAGGACCAGATTACCAGAAGCCTGATCATTACCAGACTTGTCCCTGATCTGCTCTTTCTCATTCTCCTTTAGTTCCAGTATCTGTCAATTCCCACAGTACTTCACAGCATGGAATGCATTCCATACCAGTTTCTCCTTTAGTGCTTTATTTTACCGCAGCTAAGCCACAACCTACAGACCTGTTCAACTTGATGCACACTAGAATATTGAAAAGACATTGTAGGATAACAAACATAACCATCCCTGTTTCAAGATACTGTTGGTACCATATGCACTTATTTCCCACATCTCCTGATTTTCTGGAAAGTACAATACTGACCAAGGACATACAGGAGTGCAAAAGAAAGGCTATTTTGTCTGCTTCCTTCTTTCTAGCAGGAGTGCCTAAGGGTAAGGTTCTTTCTTTCTAGTGAAATACCTTATAGAGATTAAGATGATGCAGTAATATCAACCCTAGAACAATTTCACCTTTCCCATATTGCTACGGATCTCAGTACTCTGCTTTCTTTTCTAATATAACCCTTACCTAACATATACCTGCAGGCACCTCTTTACCCAATGTGAGATACCTGAGAGAGATGGAGCCATGACCTAAGAACAATTCAACCTCCCCCACATTACCTTGTACAGTGGCAGGTCTGAATCTCCCAGCTGCTGCATGTGCCCCATCCTCAGGGGATTATTGTAATCCCACCACTGCAGTGGGCATGCCTGGAATACAGCACATAGCCTTGGCTT
Organism: Branchiostoma floridae x Branchiostoma japonicum; assembly: GCA_013266295.2. Taxonomy (NCBI): domain Eukaryota; kingdom Metazoa; phylum Chordata; class Leptocardii; order Amphioxiformes; family Branchiostomatidae; genus Branchiostoma; species Branchiostoma floridae x Branchiostoma japonicum. The sequence goes on from CM023825.1 coordinate 20,846,659, forward strand.
TCACACAGACCTGCCCTCCCTAATAATTCACACACCTGACTACAGTGCATTCAAGGACTATCCTCTAGGCATACATAGTGCTAGACTTGCTAAAGTGGAATAATAACTACTACTGTTGCTGGCAGTTTGGGGTGGTGGGGTTTTTATTGAAATTGATGTTTGCTGTTCCTGGACTGCTGGAGCATGGATGCATGGAGCACGGACTGTTCCATGCAAAAGGTGCAGGGGGAAGTCAGAACAAGTTGGGACCTCCTTCTTTTCAATTTTACGTACTGTCTTCCTTTGTAGCAACCCTTGCCTTGTTTGGAATAGGTGTGTATTGCTGGGATATGTTTTGCATCTTTTATCTTTCCATCTCTCTTGCTATTAGATAAATTGTCAACTTAGTCACATTTCTGACTTGAGCCATCTATCTAGCTTTCTTGTCAATGTATATTATGTATCAAATCAAATGTGACAACCATCAGTGACTTATATATGGCATTCACAGGTTAATCACTTTTCCTGGCATGACATTTACTGCTAATGTCACCCTTCTAGCTGCAGAAATACAATAATCTCCAAAATTGTGAAGATTAATAAAACACTGTCAGGTTGCAATCATGACATAATTGTATTGAGCAGGTACAGAGGTATGGAGATTGAAAATCCACCGAGTTAACGACTGACAAAATCAATATGTCAAAAGTTTTGGCGAAAAAGTAGTCATGTTTTATCATCAAATTTTAACTGCTGAAGCATTTGACATTACACATGGCAGTAACTAGCAAAGGGTTGATCTATACAGCATCTAAGCAGAAGCCTGATACCATTCTTCCATAAAAAAACTTTAAGTGCTTCCTCCCAGAAAAGGGTGATGAATAAGGCCAAAGGTGTCATAAACTTTGACCTCTTGTGCCCTTCTTTTTGGCCACTGATCCGCGCAAATACAAAACTTTACAGGATGTAAGCAGGAGAACAGCTTCATCCAATAAATCCAACAATAGGCCAGAGGTGTCAGAGGTCAGCCTCCCAATCCCTGTAGGATAAGTCATTATGACAATTAACCTTGGTGGGATGACTTCTTTATCCTCCTTCCCCCTCCCCACCCCTGCCTGAACAAGGCACCTTGTGACCTCTGCAGCTCCAGAGGTCATTATCCACATCACTAGGTAGAAAATGGAGGCAGACAGGTGCCTATTATCCTAATTACTTCACATCTGAGAGGTCATTATTCTCTCCCCCCCTTTCTGTGAGATCTACTCATCCTTTCATACCTTAGAGAATCACTTATTTATTCCAACTTCTACCAAATGTTGTTCTACCAACTATTGACTCTCTCAAAAGTTGGTAGAACAAACACATAGTGTACCTTGATTCTTTTTTTTTGATCTTGCAAGGGTCACTGGGACTACTTATCCGCATATTTCTATTCGGAAGCAATAAATAGACTATTTTATCTATTTAGCAAGCGATAAATAGACTATTTATTTTATCTACAAATGTATTTAGCTTATCTATTACTTTGGCTGTGAAATACACGGACTATATAGTTGGTGTCTATAATCATACTTTATATGGACGAAAGTCTTCATCCTTCTGAAAAACATCCCAACCAGGACATTGTTATTCTCCTCACAGGAACCTGGCTCCACGGCTTCAACTGGAATCATGATTGCCTCAGCGTCGATTCTCTCCTTGCATAACTATCGCTCATCCGAATCAGCAGCCTGTCACAAACTGCTGCTGCTCTTTCCCCTTCAAAGACAGATTTTAGCCTCTCCTCAATGAAGCTGAGGAAATAGATAACACCTGCTTTGTGACTACTTCACCTTTCAAAATAACTGCTGATATTGTTGTGATATCATCTCAATTCTAATGGCCTTGGGGGCAAAACATTAAAATATTCACAAATTTGCAATGGCCTTGGTACAGCAGGCTGTTGTTTCTTCAAGGACCTCCTAGGTTTCTCTAACTCTTTAAAAGGCTTGATATATTCCCCTGTAGATGTGAAGGTCTAGGTGACTATGCAGTACTCAAGGCCAACTGTACTGAGCAGAATTATAATTGCCAGCCCAGAGGGGCTGAGAGACTATAAGTAAATGTTCCAGCCAAACAATTCTCTCATATCTGCCATCACCGTCAAATCTCACCAGAGGCCACAAGGTTGTTTTCACTGTATAGTTATGGTGCCTTTTGCTAACCTCTTATGCATCTCATGATTCATACTAACATGATTTAGGTTCCAAGGATAAAGTAGTCACAATAGTGTAAAATGTCTATTTATCATTTCTTTTTCCAACATGTTTATAATAAAAGTCCTTCCAAGTAGTACACCTTTGAAGTTCAAGGCACTTTAAACAGCTATACCAGTACTAGCAGTAGTTTGGTTACATTCAGCAAAAGAGAAAAAAGTAAGCAATGCTAAACAATTTACCTTAGAGACACCTAAATTACCAGACAATAACTCACAGGTGGGACAAAAGGAAATCACATAATCTTTGGTAATTATAAAACACAATGGCTTCCTTTGTTGGAGGGATTAGTATGTGGGAAGTGCCCAGCAGGGGGCGTGGGAAACCTGGAGGGGGTTCAGGATCCTAAAGTTCCTGCTTTGGAAATATGCTTTGGATACCTGCTGATGACCTAGACCTTTGTAACAATGAGAGTAAAACATTCAAAGCAGTGTCAAAGAAAATGGAAATGTTTTGCTGACGTACTGTAAGGAGCCAACAAACTAGGCAAATTCGAAACTGAGAACTGAAAGAAGTAGGCTGTGCAGCAAGCGTATACTGGTAACTGTTAAGTGTTATCATGTACTGGTTCTATCCTTGCCACCTGGACTAGCCATCTGTGATAACATGAAGGCTGGCTGGACAGTCTTGGCTGTCATACATGTTATACAGCCAATAAATGAATACAAGAAGGGTACAGTAATGTATTGTCTTGACTTTATTACTAATAGGAATTAAGTGCCTGTGCTGAAATCCTGAAAGCACTGGACGATCACTCCCCCCCCCCCCCCCGTCACATATCTTTTTACGCCCTTTACTTCTTCCTTGGGAGTTTGGCCCTTGAAAAATAAGTCCAAAGCAAGACCATTCAAAGCAAGAGCATTCCATCTAAATGTTCCTAGAGGGGTGATAAGATAGGAAATAAGCCATACAATGTGGACCATTCCATCTGAAAAGTTCCTGGAGGGGCAGTAATCGTGGGCACAAGTCAGAAATAGAGGGTTGGTTTTCATTTCCAGAGGGGATAAATCATAAAAACATTGATTCTAGTTTTTTAGCTTTCACCAAAGTCTCTGTACTTAGAGAACAAACTGTGTCACCCCTAAAGATGTTAGCAGTGTGAAGTGAAATCTGCAGGTAATTGTAGTACCCTGGTTGTTTAACATGCAACCTTCACCTAAATGTGATACTGTTACCACATGGGAATAGCCATTGGACATGTGTTGCCCAAGGATCTGTCCTGACAGGGATTGAACAGATTCTATCCTTTCCAAGAATTTGGTCATGACCAATGACTGGCATGACTCACTAATGCTTTGGTAACAACCTATTATACATAACATACATGTAACATCCATAAGACAGTGAACAATCTGAGTAGCTCTCCTGCTAAAAAAAAGCTCACAAGTAACTGTAAGATATGGCCCTATGAAAAACACAACACCTTGTACACACTTTCTGAGTTTCTCCTTGAAATCACACTCAGTTCACTTACCTGATAAAGCTTGAAGTCTTTGAACTTTGCCCTCCTGTGATATGATGTTAAAAGTCAACTATAAAATACTCCTTTATAAAGCATAGATCCAAAATCAATTTGAATGTACTGTACTCAAACAAATGTTCCTACATCACACATGCATCTAGTGGGCCTGGATACCAAAAGGGACAGATAACATTTTTCTGTGCCTGACTCCGTTGAAGCCTTGCCAAGTTCTGAACAGACTTTCCACATGTTACCCCAACCCACACATTCATGACATAAGCATTAACCTTCAATGTTTACGAACTGATTATAAAGCATAAGTTCCCATTGGCCCTGATACGGGATGGTTAAATTTCCCCTGCCGTCCCACTCCCTTGATAAGGACAGTCAACTTCCTGACCCGCTCCCAGATAATCGGTATTCAAATTCACAACTGACTTCCAAAGTGACAATCAGCTTCCTGAACGACTATCAAATAACCCCTGTGTTCGTTAAGTCCATTATAAAAATCAAGACAAGCATTTCACTAACCTAGACAGCAACCACTGGTACCTATCACCTTACCTCAGGTGTTGTTTTGTCATGTCAGGGACAGAGGGACTATCAGACAGGAGTTTGATTTCTATGTTTGTCAGCTAAACAAACTGCAATCCTGAGCAAGGAAACTAAACCAGGGTAAAAACTGGTATTGGACTGCCGAATTTACATTTTGTTGTTACAGTACCTGCTGCGGTCAGCTCACATAACAAGTACAGTACAAAGAAACTGATTGTCATGAATGTCTGCTCCATGAAATAGGTGTGGACAACAGAGAACTCAATTAACCTCACCTGCTGGTACAGAGGCCACAGAGGCGTAAATGATTAAATCATCTCTATCCAAGTTGTTTTCCCTTCTCAATGCCTTCCCCCAGGGCATGGAGAGTCTGTCCGGATATTGAACCGCCAGTTATTCACATACATGACACAAGGTTCCTGTTGGGAGGCTACCCACTCTTCTTGTGGCATATGAGTCAAAGGAAAAAATGTGGCAGTCGTCCGGGTTTATTTACCTTATTACTGGTTAGGAAAAGTACGTCAGACATAGTAATGCAACAAAGGAAGGATATGTACACATGTATCTAGCTGGTTTGTTAAGTCCCCAGTGTTCCATGTGCATGTGGGGTTTGGTTTAATACCTTCCTATTTACATGATATAACGTTACAGACTAATATCATATTCCATATATTTCTACCATGTATGCACTGTCTTCTGCAGTCCTGCTCACTGGGAGCACCAGGTGGCTTAACTCACAATGACACCAAATCTCTCTTTTTGACAGGTAAATTATGGGTTTTCTCAAATATAATGCCTGTCTTTTTTAAGTAAAAGAAATTTGCCTACAGGCAGAATTATACTCTACAAAGAGAAATCGGAAATTGTTTGCACACGGAGGAACATACCTATTTTAATGATATCAAATAACATCTATGCCCTTTATTTGTACCTATGCGTACATTTTTCAAGTAAGCTGGCTTCAGAGAGGAAGATAAATCACTATCATTTGACCTTGAAGTAAATTTCAATACCCTTGAAGTTCTTTCACTCGTGTTGCCACTACATTCCTTATTCAAGTTATTGTGTACATAAACAGCCTTCACTTCTAGACGACAGACAACACATAACACACGTCATGATGCCTTTTGTAAGAACTGACACAAGCTCATATACAATATATCACATAATAGTAATACACAACAGCAATTGTCTTAGTTTCACAAGTGCTTTTATCATAACAGCTTCAGTAAAATTAATATGCAATGGTGATGAATGGTAATTTAAAATGCAACAAATAAAAGCAGTAGGTATTATTCTCATACATTTTATGCAAAGTATTTGAACCTGATTGGAAATAATTAGCAGGCAGCAAGTTAAATTTGTAACATAAATCATATAAATCAAATTTAGTTGACATCAAACCATCAGGATTTGGGATAAACTACCACTAGAAAACATACTGTCCTTATAATTCTAATGATAATCTTAAGTAATCACAAAAGGCAAGTCTGGTCTGCAGTAAGCAGCTGTAAATAGAGCAAGGATTAATCTGTGTACCCAGGTCTGTTTGCCTGCCTACCAGTAGACTGGATGTGAGCAAACAGTCAACTGGTACCTCCCCTACACACAGATGGTACAGTAGATGTTGTCTGTTTTGCTGATGTTTTCTGATGACCTTTCTTGTAACTCACTAACTGACAAAGATTTCTAATATGACCTTGAAGTAAATTTCAATATATATATATATATACTAACCTTACAACTCCGACCAGACTTGGGAGTTTAGCAAAACAAGAGAGAAACTCTCAGTTGATATTACATTAGAAAGTATAACTCTGAAAAATAAAACTTGCTTCACATAATTCAACCAGTCTCTGGTAGATAATTTGTAGTTTGCATGGAGTTTTCATTTAAAAAATCTAGGATTCCATCTTATATCTTAGTCAAAGAATGTTATGCCATTCCATCATGCAAGCTGCTCTGACAGGAACTGTCGAAATGATGTACAGCCAGGATTGCTCACCCAATCCCAGGTATAACCACATTCCTAATAAATCAGCAACACTAAGCTCAGCCATTTTAAACCTACAGGTATGCAGAATAGGATGAACTTAATATTCTGTTCAGTTTGAGCTATATCTCTACAGAAAATCCACATTAGATATACAATTACATATTATTTATAAGATATGTTCCTGTTGATGACAAGCGCTAATCCTCAGAGGGAACTACTTGGTAACATAACCCAGAACTGTAGTGTTACATAACAACACAGTACTTAATTCTACTAAATCTTGGTTGTCGCTCTTTTCTGTCCTGTTTCCCTGGAGTAACAACATACCATCCAGTTGCTGTGCTGAAGCATCACGCCATCCTCCCTTTCGTTCACTAATGACTCAAACTAAATGAGAAAGGAGAAGTTATGGATTTCAATTTGACATTGGGTATCCCCAGCCATTTGTCAGTCGGGCTCTGGGGTGGTAATTATCTAACCCGTATAACAACATAGCAAGCCGAAGCCACGACATCCAGTCTGAACTGACAATGTCAGAATTTACGAAAGCCAACAGAGAAATATGTTCAAATTTATAGAGACAGCAGTTATGTGTAGAAACCACCCCAAGGTAATACTAATAGCATCTGGAATTGCATCTAAGACATCAGGTATATATGTTACACAACAGAGGACACTCAGGACACTTCTACTTCAAATGTTACCAAGACGTTAAACCGGATAGTGAGTGAGTGAGTGATTCCCAACAAAATCTGTACCAAAAAGCTTCTCCTATGAATTTTGTCCTATTAAAACACATGTGATATTTAGAATAGTTTTGTTACCACTGATACCAGGAACATGCAGTGAAAACTGTTCAAAACCCACTTCATCTCAAGGGGTAAACAGTACATAGCAACAGGGGTTGCCTTGACAACAGGTACTTAGCATTTCCAGAGCATCTGATACAATATACCCTATTTTCAAGAAAGCAACAACACAATAGTCTACCTCTCTAATTCCAATTCATTACATGCCATCCAGTTCCACAAGCTCTTGCATTCCATTTAGCTACATATACTCCATGTTGAACAACTACCAACTAACCAAGGGCACCACAGCTATTTTAACAATGGTACTCAATATGAGGCACAATCAAGCTGGCAAGATTTGCATCAAAATACTCCCTTCACTTGTATCACTAAAAACTGTACTACATTTCATCCCGTATAATGAATACTCTCTGAATATAAACATATAAAAGTTGCACCAGTCTGTGGCAACTTGAATGGGATGGGGGGGGGGGGGGTTCCTGTGAAAAACACACCCAGGCAAGTGACACTCCTATGGCCAGTGTCATCCCTATGGAGTAAAAGTCTGTAGCAGTACATGTAAATGTTTTCTATTTCAGACAAAGCTAACGCAAAAAAAAAATGGCATCCTATCAAAGTTACTTCCAGGGATCATAAGCTGTTTGACATGGAATACACCTACCCCCATGGCTTTATACTGACAGCTGCATTACTGTGATTCTCTCTTGGGTCTAGCTAATATCGATAATAGCTTATCGATTCAAGATGGCTGCCAGGTTGGAACGACGAACTCACCTCTCTCGTTAAAAGTGAGTTTTCTGGGGTATTTGGCCTGCATCCGCCTTCAATCGCTGTGTGAACATATTGTCATTACTACCAAGAACATTTTGCATTAGAAATTGGCACATTTTGTTGCCCTGGCTGACAGAATTCGTTTGTCCGAGCTACCTGTGTCGCGTCTTCCTTTGTTGTACACAAGAGGCCCCCCCCCCCCCCACCGCCTGCTGACGCTGATACGTGACAAGATGGCCAGTTCTACACCCGTATCTCCGGATATGAAGACCAGGATTCTGAAAAGACTGTCTCTTTTCGAACCACACCAAACCAACCCAGCCTGGCAGGCCGATAGGATCGCTGAGTTAGCTTCAAATAACAGCCAACCAATCTTGGAAGCTCTGAAAGAAGTCCGCCATGAGCTGTTTGCGCAGTTCGACAGTCTACCTAATAAGCCCGAAACCTTTGCGGACGGAAGGTTAGTCAGACGAAATAAAAACACGTCTCAACGCTTCACCCTGATAAAGGACATAATAGCTCTGTTTAACTTCATTAACCATGGGGATTTGAGTAAAGAGCTGCGGGATTGTGTACGTGTAAACCTCGATCCAGGAATGTGCAGTCAATTATGTGAAAACAACGACCTAGGAATGCCCAGTGCAACAGGTGGTTGTGTACATGTTGACGAGAATGAGGAGCAGCTACCAAAACAAACAGTAAGTACACAACTTCCGACGAACTCCTGTTTGTTATGTGAAGAATCCTCTCATGGAATATGCGCATCGTGTAAATTAATCCCTAAGTCTTTGAAGAGCTTGACATGTACGATACAACAGATGCAGGCAGAAATAAAGACACTGAAGGACGACAAAAACAACAAACAGTGTGTACTTAACGAGAGTGAAGATCTCGTGGCGGAAGTACAGCGGCTTCGTGACGAGAACGCCTCGCTGTTGAGAATTATCGAGGACTTGACACAACAACAAAAGTCTGACGACTGGAAAACGGCTGAGAAAAGAGGCACACGAAGCCATGTGGAAGTAAACAAACCTTCACAGGGTGTGATCGGAACATCAAACAGGTTCTCCCCACTATCTACTCCCGGCAGTGTTGATATTGATGTTGATATTGATTCTCCTAATGAGCGTGAAACGCCTCCACAAGAAGCTCAAGAATGTCCGATTTCTCAGCAAATCGGAATGTACAGGAAGCACCAACGAACCAAGTTCTACAACACCGCAGCACACGAGAAAACTGCCATCATCGGGGATTCCATGATCAAACACCTGAAAAGTAAGAAGATGTCAAGAAGGGGTAATGTCAAATGTTACACCCACCGCGGAGCGCGCCTGGAACAGCTGACTGCACCTGCTCAGAGGATTGTCCGGAACGAGACCCCCAGCACAGTCATTGTCCACGCAGGAACAAACAATAACAACGAGCCAGCTCACGTGGTAACGCGAAAAGCCTATCACCTGGCATCGACACTTCAACGATCTGGCGCGAAAACAGTCGCAGTGTCAGGTGTGATCATGCGGGCCAATGGTGGCCTAGAATGGACCCGCCAAGTCAACCTAGGCATGCAGCAAACGTGCGACAGGAACGGCTGGCATTTCATCGACAACAGCAACATCGGACTGCACCATATTTCCCACGACGGAGTCCACTTAAATAGACAAGGGACGATCCAGCTTGCAAAGAACTTCATAGGCTTCTTGAACGGTGACCGCCAAGCCAGAATCCGCAATGGAACATCCTTCGCTGATGCCTTAAGGGCCCCACCTCCACTTATGCCGCGGGGTTTTCGAGGACGTCATCCCGACTGGAACATGTGCAACCGCCCGGCGAGAGTTCGAGACGACACGTCCTTTGCCGACGCTGTGAGGGCCCCGCCGCAGAGACCACCGGGTTTTCGAGGGCGAGGCACACCGAGAAGCTTATGGTAGTAAAACAGGTTAAAAATCACCCATCATTTTTACTATGTAACGCAAGGCCTTTAGTTAATAAGCTTGACGATCTAGCTGACTCAACTACTAGACATGGAATTGACATAAGTGTAGTATCTGAGACATGGTTCTCACCCAACCATCCAACTGAATGTACACATGTAGCAAGACGGGTGAAATCCCTACCATCGTTCCTACTTTGTAATGCCAGGTCTCTCGTAAATAAGCTCGATGATTTTTCTGACTCTATGGCTAGCTATAATATTGATATAGGTGTAGTTACAGAAACATGGTTCACACCTAGTCACCCCGTAGAATGTACGGATATAGAAGGATACACCCTCTTTTCCCGTAGTCGTACTAGCAGCCGAGGCGGTGGCATAGCAATCTATGTAAGACAGACTATACCCGCCGAAATTATTGATTTCATAGAAACTCCTACCGAGCTTGAGTGCCTCTGGATTTTAGTCAAACCTCACTGGTCACCTAGGGACATTACAAATCTAGCTATATGTGTTGTTTACAATCCCCCAAACAATCCACATCAGGATATGTTATGTAACTACCTCCTCAATAGTATTGACAAGATTAGCACCAAATATCCTCACGGAGGAATATGTCTTATGGGAGATTTTAACAGGTTGGAAACCTCGCCCGTTCTTCGTGGTAGCAAACTCGAACAAGTCGTGAAACACCCCACTAGGGGAGGGGCAGTCCTTGACCTGATAATTACGAACTTTAAGAATTTCTACCTAAACCCTCGCATAGAAGAACCTTTAGGACAGAGTGATCACAATACCGTGTTATGGTTTCCAGTAGATCACAAACCCACCAACACGACATCTAAAGTCACCTTTCGGCAAATGAAAGATTCCAATATACGCTCTTTTGGGCAATGGATTTCATCCCACCCGTGGGACGAGGTTCTGAACGCTCCAGATACCCAAACTAAAGTCGACAATTTCTACGATATTCTTCAAGCTAAGATTGATCATCATTTCCCTTACAAATCGTTTGTAAAACACAATAGTGATAAAGCATGGATAACCTCACAGATCAAGTCTGTAATTAGAAGACGACAAAAAGCCTTTCATTCAGGAAATATGCCCTTGTACAAAAAAATTAGGAACCAAGTGATTCGGTTATGTTCAAAAGCTAAAAAACGCCATTATGTCTCCAGGGTAAAATCTCTCAAGAAAGACAACCCAGCGAAATGGCACCAGTGTCTACGTCAGATTTTAAACTCTAGTAAATCGCCTGTCTCTGTTTGTCCCCCTGATAACGTCCCCTTACCTGACGAAGACATTGCTGAGTTAGTCAATAGTCATTTCGCATCGATTGTTAATGAACTGCCCCGTTTAGATCTTGAGTCCCTCCCCCCGTACCTACCATCTCCCTCTAGGCCGCCTCGCATATTTCCCTGGGAGGTCTACGAAACGCTAAGACGTCTGAACTCCCATAAAAGCAACGGTCCGGATGACTTGCCCCCGAGAATAGCTAAACAGTATGCGGCCGAACTTGGCGAAGTTCTTGCTCATATCTTCAACTCCTCTTTAGAGGAAGGCTACGTCCCTAAACAATGGAAACAGGCCATTATCTGTCCGATACCGAAAAAGTCACCAGCCACCCTTAATAATCTACGACCAATTTCCCTCACCTCAGTCCTCATCAAAGTCTTTGAATCATTTGTAACGAAATGGGTACTCCAGGACGTGGGAAATGTATTAGACCCTAACCAGTTTGGCTGTAGGAAAGGGATGTCTACTGTTCACTACCTAACTGCAATGGTCAACTCGATCATCCTAGGTGCCGAAACCCCCAAAAGTATCCAAACAGTTCTCTTGACAGATTTTAGTAAAGCATTCGATAAAATTAATCACACCACTTTAATAAAAAAAATGTTACAGTATGGGGTACGCACATCAATTTTACCTTGGCTTTGCAATTTCCTTAGTGACCGATCACAGTGTGTACGCTACCACAGTATTACATCAAGTTGGAAGGAAATTTCGTCCGGTGTCCCCCAAGGCACAAAATTAGGGCCAATCCTCTTTCTCATCTACATTAATGATGCCCTTGATGAAGACGTTTTAGACCGCTATAAATTCGTTGACGATTTGTCAGTATTAGAAAGTAGAATGTTTTATGAGCCCAGTACAATACAAATATCCCTCGATCAGTTGAATAGTTGGGCGTTAGAAAATGATATGATCCTAAACGGCGACAAGTGTAAGTTACTAATGATTTCGTTCATGAGAGAATGCCCCCAGCCCCCTGAAATTTCACTCAATGATACCCCCCTTGAATATACAGAGAATGCATGTATACTCGGCTTATGGTTATCACGTGATTTGGGATGGGATAAACATGTTCAGACCATTATTTCCAAGGCAAGTTCAAGACTTTTCTGGTTAAAAAAATTAAAACGGTTCGGACTTCCCATTTTAGATCTCCTTGCTTTTTATAAAGGTTATATACGCCCCACATTAGAATACGCTGCCCCTGTCTGGAGTCCCAGCATCACGACGCAACAATCCATGAAGATCGAGCGAATACAGAAACGTGCCCTTAGAATTATCCTTGGCCCCCATTATACCCACTACGACGAAGCCCTAATTCATCTATGTCTCCCCTCCTTGGAAAACAGGAGAGAAAACCTTAGTCTTAAGTTTGCTAAATCTTTGCTTAGTTCCCCCACATTTAGAGGCTGGTTACCTCCAACTCGATCGGAAGTCCATGATAAAAACCTTAAAAGTTCCCAGCAACTCTGTATCCCACTGGCAAAAACAAACCGTTACAAAAATAGCCCTATCCCGTACTTCACTTACCTCTTGAACAAATACTCCTGTTAAAATCTCCAAGTGTCAATTATTACAACTTATTAAGAACCTCTTTAATTCTTTATAACGTCATTTAATCATAATGTAATTATGTAATTGTATACATGTTTTTTAAATTTGTTATCATGTTGATCATGTAATATAGTAATAGATTTGTTATCATGTTGATGTAATATAGACCATGTTTAAAATGCGCAATTCAGCCTCTTTGTATGCAAATGAAGCTGCCATGTATTTTAAGATGTAAATGACCGAAGTCAATAAACTTGTTATATATGTTCACAACTACTGTTTGTTTCCAAAAATTTTCACAAACTAATTTCGTATTGGATTTCTACCAACAGTTGGCTTCACCCATTACCACAAAAAGGCAAACATGACTTGAAAATTCAAATGTCGACTATACATTCTGAATGGTCTTTATTCTCAGGAGAATCAAATTATGTTGGCTTTCAATTTCAGGAAGGCAGAAAGGTCCTTTGACTTGACCCCACATTTGTATAATGCTTACTTGGTTTTCCAATACAAGGACGGTCCCTGGATAGATTTCAGGCTCTGCCATTAAACCACAAGTTCAAGGTGAATGCTCCCATAGCTGTGGCGGTGAGCTCGGCATTCACTTTTATCTGATTCAACCCTCTATGGATATAAGACGACATAAAATACAGCATCTTGATTCCAAAGGCTATGGTAGAAAGTTAAATGGAAACAGGATCCCAGAATGGATCATAAAAATCTAGTGCATTTTACCATTGCATTATTGACAACATGTTTGGCATCCATACAAATGTTGGCAATAAATAATAATGCCTTCAAAGGCACCTCAGCAATGGTGCTTCCAATGCTGTCTTCTCCATATGATTACTAAGAGAGTATAAAATGCTGGATGCTCCGGTTTGAAACTGTCATGGTAAAGTTTTAGTAGGATGCGTTGTATCTGCTCTACTTCACATTGCCTTAAAATTGATAGGAGTGTGCTATTACAGCGCCACAAGGTAAAGCAGTAAATTTGTACTTTGTGGGCCCTATGAAATGGGCTGCCGAAGGTTTGTTGTTAGGAATACATGTTGATATCGCTGTGACTGACAACTCCAAGAATAAAAGGTTTGTCAAGGTGAGATTTCATTTACAGACCTGTGTTCTTATGAAAACAAGCTTTCAGATATTGACAAATTTTACCTGGATGCCCATTTAAGGTCTACACAGTGAGTTAGCCGGACCTGTATTGATGCTTGACCAGGTTAATTTATGTTGTTACCTCCAAAATTAAACAAAGCTTGAGTTCTTGTTCACCAGACCATTACACCTAGCGGGCCTTCCTGACTACCAACAGTAAATAAAAATTTCCTTTCCTCCACTGATAACATCAGAGGTCATGTTTGTATACATACCTGTGTTCTACTGTTCATGTTTGGCGTCTTTATTATAAATAGAACAGTTCAGGAAGAGCATTTAAGATCTGTCACCATGACCGGCCAAGACGTCATCTTTGCGGATATCCACCAAAACATTTGGCAGTCATACATTCATTATTACATTGTGTTCTATTTATGTATAAATAGTGGAGTTTTTTCATAGCAAATGCAGCCTGACTTCATGGCTCCTGGAAAAGGACCTTGGCCAAGATATAAAAGCAGATTGTAAGTAGCATGCCTATCCTCAGTAGCGGTTTATAAAACTTGACATACCAGAATCGTGTTCACAAGCCCAAAAGTAGGTCTCTGTCAAACAGTGGCGGCAGAGTCAGTAGGCCAGACCCTGCACCAGCCAGCAGAAATGGAATGTCAAGTGTATGCCAGCCAGGATAGACAGGTCTTACCTTCTCACTTGGGGCTCGGAATTTGTGACTGAAGTAAAGGAAGGCTTTGATTGAGAAGGGAGGGGAAATACCCTGCTGATGCATTTCTTTGTGAGAGTAAGACATTTGTGAAAGAGCCAAGTTAAACTTAAAGTAATGTTTCAAACAAAACAAGATATGCACAAACTGACACTGTACATGTACCTTGAAACTTTTATACAAATGTACACCAGCTTATGGAATGCATTTGATTTGTTGCTATTTTCAGAAGGTAATGAAACATGAAACTAACTCCTTGCAAAGAAAAGGTCCTTTGGACAGAAACAGATCCATACTTCATTCTAAAAGTTTGACTAAAAGTGAACTGACAAAAAAAATCAAATATGGTAAACATTTCATTCCATGGCTGACAACTGGAGACAGTGTCGAGTCAAAGTGGAACATGCAGTGAATACCAGGTGAGGTACCAGGTCTAGGATTTAACACTTTGGGGAAGGGGACACATGGCCACACCAATCTGACAACTTTTGTAAATGTCACAATGACAAGTACGTAGATAATCATGTCTGTAGTGCAAATTCCAACATGCTGCAGTGTAACATGAGAAAGGGCATGGGTCTTTATACAAACTTATAAGACCTTGACTTCAAAACATTAAGTAACAGTATCACAGACCACATGTACATTTACAAGTCACATAAACTTTGCATCTTTTTATTTATTTCAGATAGTAAATAACACCGTTCTGGTAAAAATTAGTTGAAGAAGGCTGCTTCGAATGATTATTCAACAAAAACATCTTACAGACTTACGGTACAGGTTGTAATTTCTATGTAACCAATGTTATCAATGTTTAACTTGAATTCTTGGACTCCAGAAGTGGTGGAAAAATTTGCATGGACAGTGTAGTGGAAGCCAGACTGCTACAGAAGTATTTATGCACAGGACACTCCATGTTACCCTAGAATCCAAGACTGCATACAAAATAAACGAGGTATTCCAAAATTACCACTCTGTCGTGCAAAACCGCCACCAATTTTCCTGATAAAAGGAAAGCCAAAATAGTCAATACTCTTTCAGGCTTAGAAGGCTGCTGGCTAGAATACCTAATAGGGGTTATAAATGCCCATGGAATTGTCAGCTGTAAGGCATGGCCAGCTTATACTAACCTCTGACCTCTGCTTCCACCGAATGGACTTCTTTGGGAGTTTAGGTGGGCCACAGGGGTAAAGGTCAATATTAAACATGAATGCTGATGACTTGGTCATGTGTAAATTGTGTGGAAAGGATAGAATAAATCAATTGCTTGTTTGATGTGACCAAGGATAACCTCCTTGATGTGACTTTGTTGATCCCAGGACTTCCATCCTGGAGTACAAATGTTGCTTCTGCAACTGGTGATAAAAAAATCTACTAGAATATCTATTGTACTAATAATTGTACTCTTTGACACTGTATACCCTTTTGAGGTGTGTTGAATATGAATAATACAAGAGCACACACAACGTCTGGACCTGCAACTAAAATCTACACATCAACAATTCTTTTGTCAATAAATATACAATATTCTACCCTGTAAAATTTATCATTTTTGTGTAACTTGGCGCCAACTTTTTTTAATAACTTTGTTAAGGATGATTGCTTTCTAGAAATTTACGTACTGTCTCCTCTAGCATTATCAAAAGAACGAAACAATATTAATTGAATCATCCCTGAAGTTGCCATTAGTGGTACTCTCCAAGCAGAGGTTGGTGGGGAAAGATCGTAACGATATTTCCCCACCAACCACTGCTTGGAGAGTACAGAAGATGAACTGTGCTGTTCCACCCACAGGACACCCTCCTACTGGGATAATTGAAATGTAATGGCAGGAAAATATGCAGGAGACAGAAGATGGCACCATCTAGATACTGATAACAATTATAGTATGTAATACAGTATATGTATGTAGCTCTTGATATTATGGAAATTCAAGACAAAGCTTCCATGAGGTATAATAAATTTCCTGATCTATTGGAATTACATGCATTTCAACAGTAAAAGACTTCCTTGTTTATTCATACAACCTAACCTTACAGTCAAATGTCACAATATTATAGGTACATTTCACAAGGTTTTCCACACTTCAATAAACATGTAAGAGAAGGATCCTTACCATACCACCATCCCTGCCAAATGATTATTGTTCTTGGCCAGACCTACACATGTTTATACTTACAACAGCAGCAACACTTCTCTGATTGATGGCTTTCCCCCTACACCCAGTTGGCTCTACTTTCTATCACAATTGATACTGCCTCAATACAGGTATAATTGACTGATGACAGCTTTTACCACTGTTCCTGCACATGTTCTGAATCAACTTCCCAAATTGCTTCCAAAATATTTGGAGTAGAGATAAACATTTCTGGAATTTCTTTACACTACGCTCTCTGGAACAAGATGGAAGATGCCTGAAGTTTGTGTAACCTCAGTTTATACTTATGAATGCAGGAGGCTAGACACTGCCCCTTAATTAATGTCCAGACTCTTTGGTTGTCATAATGGCTGTGGAACTGTGGACTATCCATCTCAACAACACAAACTATAAGTATAACCTTTTAAAAGTGTCACATGTCATTTCTCTACAAAATATCTTCTTGGCATTGTACCTTTTGCTATCAATCTGTCAACCATTACTTTGTAGGTAAAAACAACTTGAAAGCTATATCATGTTTTGATCTATATATCCCTAACAAATTCCATAGTGAAGGATATTCTGTTGATTCTTTGGGAAAGAGCTGAATGAAAGCTTCCTATCTACATCAGGCTATAACATACATGGAGATCACAAATCAAAAACAGAAGTGGTGACCTTACTATAAAAATTGCTCTAGAAGTAGCAACAGAACTTGTTGTTGGTAACTTGGTTATTCTCTTCATAATGTACTTCTGATACAGTCACTAATCCCATGCATTGATTACATCTCTCCTTTCCACATGACTTAGCCCAGCAACATTGGCCAAGGAGATTGCTTGCCAGAGGGAAGATGGGAATTTGAATGGTGCCTCACCAGCTGCATGATTTCCCACCAATATTCCTCCTGAGGACACACAAATGCCTCAACTTGTATCCTGCACATTTCTGGAATTTGGGCGGTTCCTCCTGGTTTGATTTATGGCTGAAACCCCAGGGGCTCCCTGTAAGGTCTGTCTGCCAATCTTCCTTACAACAACAAGGCTTCCTTTGTTCTGCGATATTTTTACCACAAATATCTCCCCATCCATAAACTGGGCCAGTCGTGTTACTGGAAAAAAGTTCGCAGAAGTGAACCCCAACCACATCTACCATAACAAATCATGTACATTGTAACTACATGTGCCACTTTATAAGTACACACACTGTACTTTTTGGTAAAAAAAAAACATGTCGGGTTGATTTCATTTTATCACCAATTAAATCATCAAGAAAATATCATATAGAACATCCAGATAATCTTAATCACTATAATGGCCCTAAGGTTATTTTCCTGGGATGTTACACTGGCCAGTTGGTCAGAGGTATGCCCTTTATTCCTCTGATTTCATTGACCTCAAAACCTTAACCTAGTTACTTTTCCAAGATATAATTTAATCACATTTTCGGGTAACCTTCCACACTCTGGGACAGCCATCTGGCTGTGATAATCTGCATGATTAGGTGGAAGTCTTCCTGTGATAATTATGGTCCAGTTAATCCAAACCTAGGTGAGTTACAAGCATTAGCAGCCGGAGATCACCTTTACATGTCCAGCCTCCAATAAAACTGCAATAAAAAGCTTGATTTCCTGCTTGCAAATGTGGCAATTATTCTGCTACAGTCCTTTCACTGATTCCCTGTATTCCCCTGGGTGTGATGACCACAGATGGGAAAGGAGCAGCTAATTTGATTTTGTGTTTTTCGAGCAAGAAGCAACATATGACAAATTGCTGCTTATGTGATGCCCTTCTCCACACAACGCATAACGTTAGATACCTAAGCTTTGCAAATGTATTTTGGACCCTTTAGTACCCTCTAGAAAAAACACCACTGTATCCATTCATTTGTCTCATTTGGAATTCAGGGAGCCAACTAGGAGCCAACAGATAAAAACCAATTGTCTGTATCGTTTTTATTCTTTCTTTTGCGAAGGGATCTACACACTCAGCTTAATCAATTACAATCACAAAAGTGTCAATAGAGTAGCAAACCCTTAGGTTGCATTTGTAAGACAATGGCTACTTTTAAGGATTAACATCCTCCATCAGAAAACAAGCTGTTGGAAAGGAAGTGCCATATGTGTGCAGCAGGGATGGCATTGTAAACATCCGACTGGACTGAGAAAATAAAGTTTGATGTTTTTGATGTTGAAGAATTTGTTTTCCATGTGCAAGACGTGCTGGGACCCCATGTCGTGACCTGTGGTGACCTCGTGTCTGCGGGGAAGCCCCTCGGGATCGGAAGATGCCATCCCTAGTTTCAAACCATCATGGCCATAGGAAGTTCCGAAACAAAATTCATATCTTAACACAGTTGTAGAATATAAAAAGTAAGCCCAGATTACGGGATTCACTTCAGAGGTATTTTGTTTGGGGTTGAACAGTCCAAACACCACGGGGTGTCAAATAACCCGGCTTGTCATCGAGAAGCAGCTCGCCAACAAACATAGGGCTTCCCTCGATCCACATGACGTGTTTCCAATTTTGCCGAGTAGAATGTCACTATAAACTACACCAAAACCTGGGCATGTATCTGCCCCAGTCATCTCAGTTTCGGAAGGAATATGTAGGAGACAATGAAAGCCTTGTTCGGAAGGGATCACGCCCCGTGCCTTCACATGTTGGCACACCGTGAACTGCACCTCTCTCTTCATCAAACAGGACGTGTGAAAACCCACAACACTTCCCCTTTCTAACGGTCATCGTTACACAAACCTGGGCAAAATAATCCGAACCCTCGCCCTTACCTAAAAATCCAGCCAGGAATAACAGCGAAGCCTGCCAGCGAACTCACGCGGCGGGCACTCCTTCCCACTGGTCTTCAGAGAGTGAAGGAATGCGGCCCGGCCGACCAAGGTTCCGCAGCCCCGGCCAAGACGGGCAGGGGAAAATCTCCTCTGCGTCTCCTCCGGATCTTCGGTAAAGGACAACGCGACCAGGAAATTATACAGCCCAGTCTCTAACATACAAAAGGATGCCGACTGCTTACATGTCCTGTCCTCTACACATCGTGAACACGAAGAGGGCTGAGCGCCAGCTGATTGTGCTGCAGTGTGAGGACCGCTAACTGATCGAACCGCTGCCGCTGTTCACGGTTGAAGGGCCGCCAATGAAAATGGGGCCGTTAGTCTCGCTCCCGGCCCTCCTGGTGGAGTGTCAGGTAACAGTACCTTACTGATCAACAACGTCCTCTGGCGGACAAAGGCTTTCTAGCACAATGTGGGGCTGCATCGTTATTCACCAAGGACTGACGTTAGCATCTCACCAACCCATGTATGTCTGACATAGAGGACGTTTCCAGCCCATCTCGGACATCGTACCCACAGACCATAGGATCTTAGCCTCCACCAGGCTTTCTTACGGGAATTCGGATAGTAGAATTCGGCAAAAGAAAGAATAGCTGGCCGTAGAGTCAGTCCGCGGGAGGGTTAATTTCCCCCTCCTGCGCGGCCAGTCAACCCCAAGGCGGCCAAACTCCCCTGGCAAATATTCTCCCTATTATAGCTAGCGTAGTTTATAGTCTGGTAGAGACTAATAGTTACTGCTGGGGTTGGGAAGTTATTTGGTTGGGTCATGCAACACGAGACCGCGTAAGAGCGCCCCCTGTTGGAATTGACTCAATACACATCTGGCTGGTGTACTCGCGTGTTTTCTGTGGTGGCACGAGTCAGTTTGTAGAAAGATCAAACTTGTCACACAATGTGCCGGTTTGAACTCCGTTTTTAATGCATTTCCTATTCTACTGCACATCCACCGGACCATTCCTCTCTCTAGCCTGGGGCCTCACTGCCTTCTCCAGGCCCCCCACACACTCCTTATGGGGCCTGCTCAAAACAATTACATGTGCTCCATCACATCTGCCCCTTTTTCTCTTGATTGAAACACTATTTTCAATCACAAAACTCTGGCTCGACGTTCTCCGTATTTATAACCCAGGTCCGGTGGTTCGCATGCATTACGTTATACAAAACTATAAAAAGAAAACGGATCCTACATGATCTAAAGTATATATATATATACGTGTCCTTTCACTAGAGTCCATGTATAGAGTCGTCAGTCCTTTTCATGATTGGATGCCACCAGTTGCTAGGAATGTCCTCCGAAACCAAACAGGTTGACTACCAGGCGCTCCATCTACTTGAACGTTGGCAATAACAACATCAACAACCTCTATGAGCGAATTAGCACTACATAATCATTAGTAACAACAACAACTTAACGTGCAGAAACCTTTTCCTAACAACCATAACGGCCTATGATCCTACGTAGTCACGTAACACTAGAGAGTCCTACGGAGCACAGGGCATAGTGTCTTATTGTCTCTTATTGTCATTATTGTCATTCTTTCTCAGGGACAGAATAGTTCTGCTCTCGGGGCAGCAGCTTCCTACTGGTGTACACCACCGGGTGTTCTTCCCCATTCCCGTCAACCTGGCTCAATACCGCTCCGATGCCGCGGTCAGAGGCGTCAGTTTGCAACACAAAGGGGCGCTCAAAGTCCGGGCTCTGCAGTACTGGATACTCGCACAACTTTCCTTTCAAAGCCTGGAACGCCTCCTCGCACACGTCGGTCCATTCGAGCACCTGTGGCTTCTTGTTACCCGTCAGGTCGGTGAGAGGTGCCGCGATGTCTGCGTACTGGGGAATGAACCGCCGATAGTAACCTGTTAGGCCGAGGAAGGCCCGAACCTCCTTCTTCGATGTTGGCCTCGGAAACTCCCTTACGGCTCGCACTTTGTCTTCATCTGGGCGAATCTTACCGCCTCCTGCGACATGTCCCAGTAGGGGCACAACCTTCATCGCGGAATGGCATTTGCTTGGTTTGACGGTCAGGCGCGCGTTCCGGAGACGCGTGAAGATCTCACGGAGGTGTAACAGGTGTTCGTCCCAGCCATCGCTGAAGATGTCGGCGAACTCCTGTAACAGGTCGTTAAATTGCTGACGCTGTTCGTCACTCAAGTCTTTATCCACGACCACATCTCTCCACTTCCCGGAGTCAAGTTCGCCTCCACCCAGGAGGTGCGACACCTCCTGAGCGTCCTCCCATTCTTCGTCAGTGTCGGACTCAAAGGTGGCCAAGCACGCAGGGGCCGGTTGGTACCACCTTTTCAGCAGATTAACATGCAGAATCATGAGCTTCTTTCGTTTCTCTGGTGTCTCCAACTCGTAATCGACGGGCCCCACACGGCGAACAACGGTATAAGGCCCCTGCCACTCTGCCTCCAGCTTCACCTTGCTCGAAGGTAGCAGCACTAAGACCTTGTCACCCGGGTTAAACACTCGGGTACGTGACTTCTTGTCGTACCAGGTCTTCTGCTTTGTCTGGGCGGCTTTCATGTTTTCCTGCACTATCTCTGCCATGTCAGCCAGCTTCTGTCTCACTTTGAGGATGTGGGAGACGACACTCTCCTTACTCCCACTTTCTTCCTCCCATCCCTCCCGGACAACTTGTAGTGGGCCTCTCACAGGGCGCCCGTACAACAGCTCGAACGGTGAAAATCCCGTCGATTCTTGGGGAACTTCTCTGTACGCAAAGAGGAGGTAGGGCAGAAACGTGTCCCAGTGTCGGGGGTCTTCCTTGGCTGCTTTCTTTAACATACTCTTCAACGTCCCGTTAAACCTCTCCACCAGTCCGTCCGTCTGGGGATGATACGGGCTCGTCCGGATCCTGTTGATCTTCAGCAGGTTGTAGAGCTCCTTCAACAGCTGTGACATAAAGTTGGTTCCTTGATCCGTTAGGATTTCCTCTGGGACTCCAACCCTTGCGAACAGCTTGATCAACTCGTCTGCCACGTGCCTGGCATCCACACTCCGCATCGGTATTGCTTCTGGATAGCGCGTACCATAGTCGCAAACCACCAATACGTACTTATTGCCGGTAGTACTTCTCTCAAGTGGTCCCACTATGTCCATTGCTATCCTCTTGAATGGCTCTTCGATTATCGGCAGAGGCACCATTGGCGCCCGCTTAGTCGCACCAGCTTTCGCCGTCTTCTGGCACACTTCACAACGTTGACAGTGAGCCCTTACATCGGCGTATAGACCTGGCCAGAAGAACTCCCTCCGGATTCTTTCAGCGGTCTTCTTTCTCCCAAGGTGACCTGCCATTGGCGCATCGTGCGCCAACTGAAGTACCACTTGTCTGCACTGCTGGGGAAGCACCAGCTGTTTTCTATCCTCATCTTCGAAATTCGGCTTCCACTGTCGATATATCATGCCACCTTCCATTACGTAATGCACGTCGCTGTCGCGATTCCTATCTCCTTGGTGGAGGAGCTCGCGAATCTTGCTCAGTGTGGGGTCCTCCCCCTGGAATCGCCGGAGATCTGCCGCCGTCAGATCTCTCACGTCGAGTGGTTCGGGCTTCCTTTCGCTGTGCTCTGATTGACCTACATCAGGTGCACCACGGAGTTTGTCCGCACGTCTCTGTCTCTTGGACTTCCGCGCCTTCCCGTTACCGACGAAGAGATCATCGGCGAAGTTGCGCCAGTCTTCTGTCGGATCCTTTGGTTGGGTGACAGGTGACGCGGCCAACTGGCTAGGCCGGACACCCGACTCTGCCATGTCCTTCTTCAACTTGGCCTCTGCGGCTACCGCCTGTTTTGTCTGCGCTCGCGTGGCGACAAAGACCTCCTGGCGGCCATCCGTGCAAGCTTGGATCAAGTTCGACAGGTTGGGGAGGTCTCGTCCCAGAATGACTGGCCTTGGTAGGTTTGGGCTTACTTTTGCCTTCACCGAGTACGTTGTCTTCCCCACTGCGATTTCAATCCTGGCTGCGGGGTAGCTCCTCACGTCCCCATGGATGCAGGTTATTCCTCCCCGATCGTCAAACTTGATTTTCCCAGCATCTACCAATTCCCTGTGGACCAAGGTTTGGGCACTGCCGGTGTCTATCAGCATCTTTGTCGGTATACCCTCTACTTTCCCATCACACTCAAACGTCGGCTGCAACGGCATCACCACCGCCCTTCTACCGATCGGACCTTGCCCACTATATAAGGACTTCCTGGGTCTGGCGCTTGGACACGCCCTGGCAAGGTGCTCTGTGCTATTGCAGTTGTAGCACTTCCTGAGGTTTCTCTGTTCCGCTGTACTCTCTGTCCTGGTCGACAGCTCCCGCTTATGCGCCGTCAGGAAGTTCTGGGCGGTCTCTGCGAGTTCCTCCAGAGATTTCGGGGCCCTCTCCCTCAAGTGAATTGCCAGGTCTCGGGAGCACGCCTCCATGAACTGCTCCTTGACAAACATATCCCGTAGGGATTCATACTCCTTGGGCGTCTTCGACAACTCTAGCCACCGCTCCAGGTATTTTGTCAGTCTCTTCAGAAACTGTTCCGGACTCTCCCCCTCTTCCGGTTTGTTATCACGGAATTTTGCCCGGAAGCCATCCTCCGTGAGATTATAGCGTTTTAGGAGTGCCTCCTTTACGTGCTCGTAATCCTGGGATTCGACGTCTCCGAGCCGAGAATACACTTCCAACGCCCTTCCGGTTAATAAGGCACTTAGGCTGGGCGCCCAAGTGTCTTCGCTCCAGTTGTTTGAGATGGCAAACCGCTCAAACCTTTGCAGATACGCATCGACCTCATCCTTGCCGTCGACGAATGTGGGGAGTTTGGGTGCCTTAGCCCTTGTTTGCCCCACCGGCTCTGTCGCCGGCCCTACCGCAGCCAACTCCAGCTCAAGCTTCTTCATTTCTAGCTGGTGTTTCCTCTCCGCCTCTTTCTCTCTCTCCGCGGCTTGTCTCGTCTTGTCTCTCTCCTCCGCCTCCAACTTAAGCTTCTCCAACTCCCTCTCCCTTGCTCTCTCATCCCTATCTATAACTTGCTGCTGCTGAACAAATTTCTGCAGTTCTTCACCTGCCAAACCAAGCTCTTTCCCGGTCTCGATGTGCTTATCCATTTTATTCTTCTCCTTCTCTCCCTTTTTTTTTTTCTTGGTGCAACTGCGCTACAGTTTATCTACTTGAATCGGCCCGTCTGGAATGCCAGGGAACAACCCTTGAGACTGTCTCCCCAGCAGAAATCAACACCACTCCGTCGGCCGCTTATCAATTCCAGATGTTCCCACTCACAGTTCCCACAGACTCTTCTTAACAACAACAAGCCAACAACTCACAATATTCACGAAGAATGTCCAAACCGTAGGCAGCACTGTTACTCACGGTTACTTTCTTTTGTTGTTGTCTTGGTCTTGGTCTTGCAAGGGTCTTGGTCTTGCTTGGTCTCGCTTCTAATGGATCTGCTTCCTTGATCTGTATTGTTCTTACGTTGGGTCTTCACCTACCGGTGTGGTTTACCCTCGGCGAATGATCCCGCTTCTGAACACCACTTAATAAGAAAGGGCACAGACAGCTAACGTTATGTAACGTTACTTGCCTGGATAGTTTATATTATATAAAGGGCCTTTAAAGTGTTCAGATTTTATTTATCATCATAAACTAAGCAGACAACCCGTTGGTTACTAGTACCCTGGGTCATTCCCCTTTGACCCAGAGACATACTGTGTGCGAGTGTGCGGAAGTGGAATCGCTAGGACATTTCAGTTTGCTACGTCTTCACTACGGGTAAGAGCTACATTTCAACATTTGTGCCATGAAATATGCATTTGCATTTGGTGACAATAACGTTAACGTTACATGTATTTACCATTTGCGAAGATTTAGAGTAGAGTAGATAGAGTGTAGATCACTTCGGCCAGGTAGGAATATCTCTTTCCGTTGAGGCCGCTCATCCAATTACCGAATTGTCGTTCCCGGCTTACTGTATGTGGACAATCCAAGGCCTTGTAGTCATTTACTGCTGGATTTATAAGGTTACGCTTGCTGGAACAAAGTTAGTAGTGGCAAAAACCTCCTTGTTACATGCACCTGTGATATAGAAAATGCTGATCCGGTATGAGTGCCAGATTTAACTTTTTCAACACCTGTTAAACTACAGTATTAGAATAGAAGCTACTAGTCTTCGATACTACATTAGTTTCTTTCAATAACCAGATATTTACATGTACATCAGGGAAACAACACATGACTTCTGCCCTGCTGAGAGCTGTATTCTACACAAGGCCTAGCAGCACATGGTTGCAGGTGTTTTCAGGTGTGAGGTACTGTGGCACAGGTGGGAAGATGTCAGCAGGTGGTGGCAGCTCAGGACGTACCCTGATTGCAGTTTGTCAGATGACATCACGATCTGACAAGGAGGACAACTTTCAGGTGTACTCTGAGTTGATAGAGAGGGCAACAACACGAGGAGCCAAGGTATGGGACACCTTGCAGGCATTCCATTTAAAGATTGTCCTTACTAGTGTCTTTGGACCTTTTTACTAGGATCAGAGATCTTTCACATGTATATCAAATCCCCACTATACCTTGTAGATGGCTCAGAGAAAAACATGTTTATCCTGATACACATTATCAGATGTTCATATAACATTCCCCTTGCAAATACAGGTAGTGTTCCTACCAGAAGGTTTTGACTGCCTAGGTGGAGGTATTCCCCAGACAGTGTCTAAGGCAGAAACTCTCAAGGGAGAGCTGATGACCAGGATTTCAGCACTAGCCAAGAAGCATGATGTGTGGCTTTCTCTTGGTGGTTTCCATGAAAAGGTGCTTACAGCTATTCCTGAGGCATTTTGAAATTATGTTTTTTTTTATATCAAACTCATTAAGTTTGTGAATTTCCAGTGTATTGATGTTTGTATATTTCATCTCGGCATTTCATATCATGTTATGTCTGACTTGTAGCTGAACTGTGAGCTGTGTCTAAATCAAAACTTTAAACACAATTTTATTACAGGGGTCAGAATCAGATGGCAACAGGGTTTACAACACCCATGTTATGATGAATAATCAAGGTCAGTGTCAATCAGATTTTGGTTTTGCTCTTTTGTGTGGGAAACACCCAGTTGGTTCTGTGAAACAGTCAAAGAGTACAGAAGGTCGTTCATGACTGGTACTGATGTGGCCTGAAAAAATGGTCTCTATTACTTTCCAGTAAGCTTCAATTTTTAGACATGAACCTGAAAAACTTGCTTTTTCACAGTTGTTAGTCAACTCCTAGCTATTGCCAATGGAATTGTTTGATTCAGAAAGATGTGCTACCAGTAGTCCCTACTTACAAATGGACAGACCCTATGCTTGACTTGTTCCGCAGGTGCAATAGTAGCCACTTACAGAAAGACACACCTGTTCCATGTGGACATACCCGGACAGGTGAGGTTGAAGGAGACGGACTGGACCATTCCTGGTGGGGAGATTGTGGCACCTGTTCCCACCCCTGCAGGGAAAGTGGGACTGGCCATTGTATCCTTGTCTCTTCCACAGATCATGATAAGATGTGTAACATTAACATGCTCAGCACTGAACCAATTGTTTTTCTTACTGAAGCTTTTAAGTCTTTTGAAATAGAATTAGGGACAAGTCATTGGTATAGTACATAGTCTGGTAAACAGTGAATGCATGTATCTAGCCTTTAGAAGTGTGGATACCCAAGGGTCAGGGATATCATGTTATCTAACATTTAAGTGAAGACAGTAGTAGACAATACAAACCACCTTAACAACCTTTACCTCCCAGTGTTACGACCTGAGGTTCCCTGAGCTGTGCATCTCCCTGGCTCAGATGGGGGCAGACATTCTCACCTTCCCATCAGCCTTCACTCAGACTACAGGCATGGCACACTGGGAGGTCAACAAAAGTTATCAGTACATTTGTATTTGACATGTGAAAAGTCATGGCCACATTTTGACACATGCTCATATCTGCCTGTTGCCTATCCCCATAACCAATAGGGAAGAATTGGTAGCCAAACGGCTACTTCAGTGTAACACTGCTGCCTTTTGATTATGGCATGAAGTTTCTTGTGTAGGCTTATATATATTTGTTCATATAAAATTATGTGACCTATAAAATGCTACAGATCAGGTATATTTTAGCAGTATGCTGCACTGGACTTTATTCTTTCCCTTTCACTTCAGGTGCTGCTGAGGGCCCGAGCCATTGAGAACCAGTGTTACGTGGTGGCTGCAGCCCAGACTGGCGCTCACAGTGAAAAGAGGAGGTCCTATGGACATGCCATGGTGATGCCTGCTTACTCTCTTTATTGTCTATAAAGTAGAAAAGATTGAATGTTTTCATGGTAGTGGAATCCTTAACATGTGTAGGTTCAACATTTCCTTGTGCAAGTGCTGTTTTCCTGTGTGTTGGTTACACATGTTGTTTCCCTTGTGCAGGTCGTTGACCCTTGGGGCTGTGTAGTGGCCTGTTGTCATGAGGGAACAGACGTCTGTGTTGCAGAGGTTGACCTTGACTACCTGCATAAGGTCAGGCGTGAAATGCCAGTATGGGAGCACAGAAGACATGATATCTATGGACACATAGAACTCAAGACATAGATCATACTACTGGGTAAGAGTTGTGACAATAGCATAAGCTTATCGCAGATTGGAAGATTAGTGGTTCAAAGATCATTTCTAGCATTCAGTACTACTAGTATTGTTGAATCAAGATCTTTATGCCTCATGGCTTCAGTTTACCTCAGGTTCCAAAATGTCCAAAAGAGGAGTGATTTTCTCAAGTGATATGACAATTTATGCCCCAAATCCACAAAGCTGTAGCAAAGAAAATCATCATACATGCCAATGTGCTTCAAATGCTGTTGTAATATCAACATCAGTACAGCCTAAGAGCAAACAATGTACTGTAGATGACTAATATATAAATGAAGACTTGCTTTGCACCAATAGCTGCATTTATGAATCCATTTATATATTAGCACAGAAAATCTCAAAAAAAAGAAAAGCAGAAAAGGTTGCACAGAAAGCAGTGGCACACTGGGTAATTTGTTCTGGTTTCCACATGGAATTTTGAGGTATGAATTGTGAATAGAATTATCTATCCTCTGATAATATAACTTATCCTTC
Organism: Branchiostoma floridae x Branchiostoma japonicum; assembly: GCA_013266295.2. Classification (NCBI taxonomy): domain Eukaryota; kingdom Metazoa; phylum Chordata; class Leptocardii; order Amphioxiformes; family Branchiostomatidae; genus Branchiostoma; species Branchiostoma floridae x Branchiostoma japonicum. The sequence continues at coordinate 20,875,185 of CM023825.1, forward strand.
TAGTAATACTTTCCCAAGGGTATGATGTGTCTGTTGTTATGTTTCTACAATTGTCCATTAAATCACACAAGTTTGATCACCAAGTGTAAAAGTAACTAATCAAACATCACACTCTCCTTATAGCTGCTGGGAACTATTATTTACCCTGACCTTGTCGTACACAATTGACTTCTTGATTCTTCAGATCCTGGGTGAATGCAATATACATTTGTTACCCTACACACAATATAGCACACTGATGCCCAAATACTGTATCTGTAATATTTGAGTCTACTTTATACAGGTGCATAAACATCAACACTGGAAGAGTCATGTTAGGCAGAGAGTTAAAGCTTCTTGGCTGGGTAGGGATGGAAAGTGTAATTTCTTTACATTTCTGTACACAGCCTTACTATCCTACGGTTTGTTTTAAGACTGCATGAATATCAAACTTATGCAAGACAGGGCAAAATGTTACAATGGATAGAGCACTTTCACTGTCATTACAGTACATTCTCTGTTAGATAATGAACAACTCTTGTCGTCTGGCATCACGTAGAGATGTTCTTCCTCATTCTCCTTTGTAGCGAGGTGGCCTCTTCTCTTTGAATGCCATCAGACCTTCCATTCTGTCTTTTGTAGGTATGACCTATGGTCAGTACAAAAGATATACATATCAGTCAGTTTCCCGAATGAAACGTAGTTCTTTACTGCCTTAAAAAGTAAAGAAATACAAGGTTACCTTTGCCATGATACCTGAAGCACATATAATAGATTCTCATAAAACAGGATTATCAAAACAGTGTAGTAACACAGCATTGATACAATGTTTTGCAGTGCATTAAAGCATTTCAAAATTGACAACTGTGAAGTGTTATTCCACTAGAAATCCTATTGGTAAAAGTATACCGTGGTAGAAAACTCTCTAGAAAAGAGGTATAAAAGTCTTTCTATGCTCCTTTTCCTCTTTTATCAAATTAAAGTCCCAAAAAGGCAGTCTTAACCATCTGATTTCTATTTGGCTACCTAGTTAATAACTTTTGTGTCATTCAACTGTCTGTTATGCTAATTTTGCCACTACATGTATATGTACCTTACAGCTCCATAATACTGATGCAGCATCTAACAGTTGTAACCACAAATATACCTGAGCATAGCAAGCCTCCTCTATGGCCATCCCTGTGTCCAGGTCCACCTGGGAACCCCTGTTAATGGCAATTTTTGCCACCTTCAGTGCTACTGGACCCTGCAAAAACCAAACAGTACAAAAGCACTTGACGACTGCCGTATGCATTTTTATGTAAAACATCTTTAAAATGTTCACAACATTCAAACAAGTTCATTTATACAAAGATTGTCATATTCTGTTGATACCATACACAATGGATACATTCATTCCACAAAAATAAAACATGTCAGGTTTGCCCATCCAAGACTTGGATAAAAACTTCGTCCTGATGAGAATCCTGTGTAAATGAACAATAGTGAGTAACATTTCCCACCTGAGGCACAATTTCCTGAGCCAATAGCAGAGACCTCTGGTAGGCAGCATCTCCGTTGCTGTTCTGCGGCACCACATGGTTGACCAGCCCGATGTCGAATGCCTCCTGTCCATCAATGGCTCTGCCAGTGAAGATGAGCTCTTTGGCTTTAGCTGGCCCGATGAGCCTTGGGAGGTTCTGGGTCCCACCTCCACCAGGGATGATGGCCAGCTTCGTCTCCGTCAGACCCATCTTGGCAGACACCGCTGTGGTTGGTAAAACAGCAAAAAACTGTAACATTATATTTACTTTTGAAAAAAAATATTACTCTTTGGTAAAAGGTACTAGCAAGTAGATATCCATCAATGGTCACATTCTCAATACCAAAGGGCCATGAAACTTTCTCAGTGTTAAGGTGTAACCTACATGTTTGTCATCCAGCAGCATAACAAGTGCAAAAAGAAATAACAAAATACCTAATTCAACATTACATAGGCCATTATCTAAGGTGTGCAGAATACTAGTATACACTTGGCCTGACCATTTATATAGTTTGGCTTCCAACAAGCCTACACCAGGGCATGTTTCAACTGTTCAAACATGAAACACCGTTTTCTGAAAGATAGAGTAATAAAACAGCAGTGGTTCTTACCTGCTACCCTCATGTCACAGCCCAGTGCCATCTCCATCCCCCCTCCCAGGGCTACTCCATCGATGGCTGCGATCACAGGCATCGGCAGGTTAGCTATATCCCTTAGTGACGCCCTCAGCCCTGCTACAAACGGCCCCACCTCACTCGGCTTCATCTTGGCTCTCTCCTTCAAGTCAGCTCCTGGTAAAAAAAAAGTGATCTGACATAGTAATCACAGCAGACTCTATCCGATTCCCTGTATATCAAAGGTTCATTTACCTCATTCTAGCCTTGATTTTGTATATAACAGTTACATGTATTGAAGAATTAGTTTGTGGAAGCTAAAGACTTTCAACTGAAATTGTAAGCTTCAACATTTGAAAAAATTTTTGAAATAAAAGAAACAAATTTGTGACAAGCCAACCTGCACAGAAGATTCCTGGTGCCATGCTCCTGATGATGAGCACACGGGCATTCTGGTCAAACTTCACAGCCTGCAGTGCTTCCTTAAGCTGGTAGATGGGGCAGTTGATATAATGTTTTCCTTTCATTCTGAGAATCTGACAGCAAACTGGCAAGCAACATTTCCCACAAATGATATTCTCTAGCTATACATGTAATCATAAAATCATTTAGAGAACAGGATGGCATTGTTGAAATGTTTGTAGCATTGCTGGTGACAAACTATGCACAAAGTATAAATCCACTTAATGCAACATATATTTATAAATTTAAAAATGGAAAGTAACAGTTGAAAATTTCAAGTGAAGCACAACTCACCAAACCAGCCAGATTCCTACTGAAGGAATTCTTTGCCTCAGGTCGGTTTAAACCGAAGACAACAACACCTGGAGATCAGTAAACAGACATATACAGTTATTCTCACAGGGCTAATAGAAGCTACATGTTACAACATTCATCATCAGTCCCATAGCTGATGTGCCGTAGGGGCAACTCATGATCAGCTACGACATAATTTCTGATGGATGAGGCTATTGACACTCCCGGTGTGGATATAAGAATTTTTATTTTCTTATTGACACTCCCGGTGTGGATATAAGAATTTTATTTTCTTATTGACACTCCGGGTATGGACATAACAATTTTTATTTTCTTATTGACACTTCGGGTGTGGATATAAGAATTTCTATTTTCTTATGGACACTCCTGGTGTGGATAGAGGATTTTTTCCATATTGACACTCCGGATGTGGATATAAACCCTAACCCTAACCCTAACCCTGAGCTACAATAAGCAAAAAATGGATGTATACTTAAACTGATTTGTGCGAAGTATTCCTGTGCCTCTTGAATGCGGCTTCCGTGATGAATGCACCCAAACTTTGCTGCTCTGTACACATGATCTCTTGGGAACTTTTCAACATTTTCCGGCAACTTAAGGTTTTATTTTCAACTGTTCTGCTTGTCACCTTACTAAGCTCGACACCTCCAGTGCTGCCTTGAATTCTCCATGTCGAAAATTCGTCCCCTACTAGTACTAGCTTCAACCGGGACGACGCGGCAGCCATGTTGGCTTCAAGTTGGTGCGACAGGTTTTGGAACTTCGGTTGTTTTCCGATTGTTGGCCTTTTCGACATCCACTAAGTTAATGTGTACTTGAAGCCTGAGGTTTAAACTAATAGAACCTGAAGCCCCAAAACGCACCAAAACACAAATTTTCAATATTTTCAATAACAATATTTTTTTCTTGCTGCCACACCGGGAGTGTCAATAGCCACAACCATTTCGGATTTGTTACAGTTTCCAGAGTTGTGGGAAAGTTGACCGAGCAGAACTGATGTGAGATGTAATTCCAGATAACCTTCGTTCCAATTAATTTTCATACAGCAGGAAGGACTTTGAAAAACAGTACTACCAACTGCTTATTTGGAAAATGGGGCATAATGTTTCAGAGTCAAAACAAGGACATAAATATATATTACGAGACTCCACGTTGCTTAATAATACATTTATAGACCTCCAATCAATGGACTACTAATCTTTTGTTATATCAGAACGTTAACCCTTTGATCACTTATCGCTTCTAACATTTTAGGTGCGTTTTAAGGATACAAAAATCACAGAACCAAACGGCTAGGCTCAGGCAAATTTATAGTGTTGCAACGCCCCCCTCCCCACACCAGCACTGATGCACACAAACCTTGGCTGTCGCCCTCCAAATAGCTCACTTGCAGCTCCTCTTCAGACGGAGCCGTGCTCTGATGCCGTCTACCTTGTGTAAACACGGCAGAGCCACACTGGGTGACGTTGGTACGGAGAGACAGTCCTGGGCGGACAAGATTTCTGACCGAGTGGCACCAAAACTTCGTGAGGGACGCCATGCTGCCTTGAACTTTGACCCCAACACAACACTGACAGGTGTGTACTGTGTAGCGCAGAGGAGCGCACAACATGGAAAGTTACACAAAATAAGTTTCTACAGCATGAATATAAAATCATATCATCTAATCAGTGTTTCTTAATGAAATTTTAATTTTATGATTCATCTTAATCATTGGGTATTGGGCATTTAACGAGAAACCATACATGTAACGTTAAGTTTCTTAACATCTTTTGGCCAAGGTTTGTAGTGGTGGAACCTGTTCTTGTTTTTGCAGGCATCCACGGGGCGCAGCCATGATGCAATTTGATGCCAATTGTCATACAGGCACCATACTTGTAATGGTCTACAGTACTTTAAACTGTAACTTTAAATTACTTCACAATTCCGAGAAGTGAGAAGTGATGTATGATCATCTTGTGGTCATTTCTTGAATCTCCAAATCGACAATTTGGGTTTTGGCGATTCTCCAAACTGACAATTTGCAGATTCTCCAAATTGTCGCTTTGCATATTCGCCAAATCTTAACGGGGCCTAATACTAAGTAATAGCGCTTCCAAAGTGGTGAGTTTTCATGTTCCCAAGTCTGCATTAATATCTTTGATCACTAGATGTCGCTATTTCCCTCACGGTTTTTGGCAGAACTTGGGAAGGTCCCGGAAGTGTGCCATGATGACGTATTTCCTGCTCAGAAATAATCATTTGGAGTGAAGAGGCGGCGCGGCAGGCAAGCAGGAGTACTGCCGGAGTTTGTGGAGTTTCTCTGTGGAGTTTGGACCGAATACGCAACGTTAACAAGCGATCGACAACGACTAGCAGCAGCTCCAGGCACCCGCGGGTAAGTCGTAATCACCTCGGTGGTTGTTTGTGAAAAGTATGAGCGCGTTTTGCCCAAATTTGGACTACAGGGCATAGCGGAAGTTGTTTTGTCATCAGGCACACGCCCTCCCCAACAGGTAAAAGACCTGTTTCAACAAATCACCTTTTACAGAAGTGAGTTTCCGTCTAACTGCGTATCCATTTGAGAAGTGATTGTAAACAGTATCAGTACAGCCTAGTGCTGTTAAACTTTGTAGGAAAGGGTATTCTTTCGTGTCGATTTCTTCTGACACGCCTTCTCCGTCGACTAGAGAACTCGTCTGCACAAGCTCTCAGGGTGTCAAACTTTGAGGTATTGTGTGACCTCCGTCACATTCCATTACGTTTTCCGGACGGAACAGGAACACAACTGTTTTCCGACGGGACGTTCCGTGTAGTTTCAGGTTTGTAGTACACGTTAAACATGTTAAGATCAGTGTAAGATCGTAACAGCAAGTTACAGAAGACGCAAGGTACTCGATAAGAAACTGGTGTGTTTGGGGTGACGCCGTGTCGATTTCTACTACAAAGTTTTGCCTGTAATCTGATTCTGATCACGTTATAGCAGCGCTCTAAACTCTCTGATGTTTCTCCTGTTTTTTTGCTGTGTAAATTCTTAACTGGGACTGATTAATGTTGCATCTGTAGTCACTTCGCTGTCCTAGATGTATGTTGTGTAAACAATCTGCGGTCGGTTTGTTTTGAGGAAGTGTGTGTGTCCCCCTTTATATCTAAAGTGCACTTTTGTAAAACTACAGCCCTAAAAGTTGTTACTATGACATGATCACAGTCTCCTCCCCCTGTGACATAATTTTACACGGCCATTGTTTAGCCTATTGTCTCAGTACATTGTACTGGGCTCACCGTGGGACAAAACTGGTAGAAAGGATACAATGGTCACCTGCTGAATTTGTGTTGTGTTGGAGTTAGGTGGGAGAAAGATGTCTCGTTTCCTGTGACAAAAGGTTTTCCCCTTGGAGTAATGAGTTGGAATGTTGAGCAAGGACAGCAGCCATCATATGTGGGGCTCATTTAACAGGTGTTTTTTTGGGTTGTCGTTTACATGTACTGTATGTGGATAGGCAAAATTACCATGTGTTAGATCTTGAAGTAAGACCACTTGCTAGATTTAACTACGTTCATACTCAGAGTTATGAATGCACACACAGAGTTGTAAATGTTATGTATGACTCAGAAGAATTTCCTGCCAAAATATTGCCAGTGATAACTGGAGGAAACAGCCCAATGATTTGTGATAATGGCAGATGACATGGTATATAGTTGTGCTGGGCCCAACCCTAAAACAAAATGGATTTAGGTAGGATGTTATAAATGAAAAGGGGAGTGTTCAAAAAGATAATTTTGTTAATTACAGACTATGTAGTTAGTCAGCTCATACATGCTTTTTGCTATATGATATAATGTTATAGGCGGCTTTACTATTGAAGTTTACACAGGGAATTGGAAATATTAGGGTTGTAAAGATGTAATCAAGCCTTGCTGGGGAAGATGTAAAAGCTCCTTGATGTAAGTGATAACTATCATTTTGTGAGACTATATTGACTGCAAAAACTGATGTGTTGGAACAGTCCAGTAAATCTATCTGCCTTTTTACCAGGGCATCTTCTACCTTTAGTTGTCTTTCTATGGAAGAACTTCAAGAAGGAAATCCTAACTCAGCAGAAAGCAAACTGTATGGAAAGAAAATATGTGCTTTGGGGCATACCTTTGATCAAACTTGTGTTGTAATTAAGTGCCCCCAAAAACCTGTTTGCAGAAGATTGATAATCAGTTAGTCCGGAAGTGTAGCCGACATCTATAAGTATGACAAGTATGTCTCCCCAGTCCACCTGTGTTACTGTAGGTGGGAGTAGATAGCTGTAATTTGGTCCTTCCTTACAACCTATGGGGGCCTGGTAGCAACAGGGCTAGGCACAAAATAATAGGTGCTGCTCTATCATCTAGTTGGGTCATTCTGGGCAATTGAAAATGTACTCCAGGAGGCTGTCATTACATGAATGCCACATCAAAGGGCCAGGGGTGACATCCCCATCCACACCTCTAGACAGTCATATATTTGGAGCCGGAACCTCCAGCAAGAGTAACTTATTATTACAAGAAGTCTGGAGACAGAGACTGGCTGTAATGGCCCATCCCACTGGCCATGTTCATCAGTTGTTACATGACAGCCCAACAGTTGTAGTAACAGTGCTTCATTTTCCAAATGACTTGTGTGTTACTAACTAATGAAGTTTGGCATGCAGCCAGTTACATGGCACAAGATTCACTCTGAGTTGCCCACAGACCATTTGTTTGATGTACAGGTAAGACCTATGATAAGTCTTACTCACTTACAGATTGGACACAATGTTTGCCAGATTAGCCTTCTGTTTCTGTCTCTAAGCAGCCCAGTAACCCTTGATGTCAGTCTGTATTCTCGTATGTATAAAGCAGGTGGTGCAGGAATTTCTGCAGACCTTTCTTGGGGAGCTGTGTTGGGTGTCCCTGGGTGTTGTGGTGAGTTGTGGTGTGGGTCCTGCACAGCTTGTAGATCTGCTGGTATGCAGTTTCACCAGACAGATTATCTCACTAAATAGGTCAGCAGAATACTCTGGGGAAATAAAAATATGCCACCCTTGCATGATCTAGATGAGATAGGAACAGGAGTAGTGTATAACATAAATATTGTATATCACTTAGGATATAGCTTTGGATTATGATTTAGGTCATTGCAACCGGGTTGAGCATATATATAGAAAAATTATCTTTTTTTGTCACAATTTAGTGTTCTAATGATATCATGTATCCTGTGTTATGGATGCTTGTTACACTTGGATTGGAATTTTCGAGGTACATGGTATGTAATTTGCCTGTAATATGGTAAATACAGATGTCATGTTTCTTGGTCATACTGCCAAATGTAGCAACTGTCATTGTGTTTTGCTGATCTGAGTGAGGCAAAAAGAGCTTACCGGTAAAAGAGAGTACCACTTGTGCTGTACCATCTAACAATATACAGTGAACATATGGGATCCACACTGGTAAGCTGGCAGAAGCCCAGCCTACTGAGGATAAACTAGATCCAGGGCACAGACAAACAGTCTAGAGACTGTAGAAAATTGCATGAAGAACCATCACTTTTGTGTAAAGGCTACAAATTCCACCTGGCTGTGTAGCTGTTTTAAGGCTCATACAAGGGAAAATGTGAAAGAAATGTAAGAGCCTACTTAATTTTTTTTTTTTAGGTTTATCATATAGGTAGGAGAGTGAACAATCCAGTAGGTCTGTTTGTAAGGTACTCTTTGAACTGAAAGCATCTAACAGACTGTACATCCACTAATTTTGATAACAGTATGGCCCATAAAGGTTTTGTTCCTTATCACAAGCTGTCAAATATGATTGACAGGTATTCTATCTTGTATAAAGCAGCCACAGTGAAACTACACAGGTCAAAGCACACCTGTCACAGCACCCCTTATCAGACCACAGACAAATGTGGTTTTGTTATGAGTGTTGTCCCTTACCCTGCAACCTGGGGCAGTTTATTCCTACCTATTATTCATATTACCCTCAGAGTTCCTTACCTGTACCTCCCCCCCCCCCCCCACCATGTACATGGGGTTTAATCAAACCCTAATCTCAGCTGATACCTGGGGGGCGTCATATAACAAGTGTTGAGTTTATTGCTTTAAAAATCATGTATGGAAAGAGACCCTTTCTAGGTCCCTAAAGTATAATGGGAACATTTCTCAGTCTCAGGCAATGTGTGGTCTCGTCGCTGTTAGTAGTGTTCTGGAATTTGCTCAAGATCAATTCAGTGCATTATACAGTACTGTATGGCATACTAATATTGCTGTGTTTGATGGAGTGTCACATAAATTGGGCCATGTCTCTGTAGAATAATGTTATTATGCAAAGAAAAATATTGGTGATGCATATTGATTATGATGAAAAAGGCAGTGGAGTTGCCAAGTCTTGTGCAATACATAACCATTCATTCTCCTTCAGCGTCATTTCAGAGTCTAGGGTCTGTTACAATGTAATGCATTGTGATATAAATTCTATTATGTGCGGGAATGTATGGTGTACAATTCAGTCTTTCGGTATGCCATGGTATCAAAATGCATGAGCATGACACGGCAACGCAGGAATTATTCCCCAGTAGTGCATAATTCAATAGCTGAATGCAATAACTTTCATGTTAGCAATATCAAGAGTAGAACACCCAGATGTCTGCTATGAAGAAGACTACTTGGAAAAGTATATAACCATTATTCAACCAGCTTTTGAATTGAGTATAATATGTTTAAACATGCAATTATGCGATGCCTCTATTGCTGGAATTAGAAATGAGCAGGCAACAAAGCAGGAAGTACTAAAACTTTAATGGCTATCCATAATTGCATATGGAACCACTCGGACTGGAGTAATGAGGAAAGAAGATGGACTGTGCAGTAGTTTTTTATGGAATTGTAAAGCATACTTATCTTGTTAGTGGTGCCTTGAAGTCTAAGGTCCAGAAAGTACCACAGTATCTGTGTATGTGGGTGATTAATGGGCTGTATCCTACCTGTGCTAATGCGATCATAGACCACAGTTCAGGCTAATCAACTTATAACTCCTCTCTCTACCTTCAGTGTTTCACCATGATGCAATTACCATTGGAAATCTTTGATAATTCTATTTGGTTCAAACACAAGAGATCCATCATTATACCCAAGGGTGCAGCACATGGGGATTGTGAAAATTCTTCTCTATGAATGTAAAGTTTTCATTTACGCTTTCATATATATAAGCCTGATAATTGCCATCAGACTACCAGTTAACTGATGATACCGGAGCATCCCATGTGCATTCTATCACACACTGGAAGTAGTGTAACAGTGAGATAACATGTTAGCCGTTATTGGATGATAAAATAGCAATTGCAATAACTCATAAATACTGTATTGTACTGGGAAATAAAGTGTGATTTGCAGCTTGTCTTATTATCCCTGCTTTGTTGTTTTACTTCAAAGCGTTGATGCGTATCTTATGAAAGTATAATCAAAGAGGATATGAGAGAGACAGCGTGATGAAAGTGAACGTTCAGGATGCGAGCAGTTATGTGGTAATCTCTGATCTTCAAAGTGTTTTTGGAAGGTTCCAAATGGTAACAGATGGGGGTGAGGTTAGAGAAGGTCACATGATAAGGTTAGATAAGGAGATGACTTGCACCAGTAAGATTGGAAAGTGGTTTGATGGTGCGATAAAGGATGATGGTTTTAACTAGAAATGCAAACTATATTCTGGAGGAAGATCTTGAGCAACAAGCAAAGCAATAACAAATTAAACCTTTACCATGTCATGTGAGCTATACAGTGGAAATTACATGTATGCAAGGTATGATTATTTCCCTTTTTTACCAACTTTTATGAATTTTGTACAGTCACAAAGCCTGTTATTTGATATTCAATACTGATACTTCAGTACCCAGCAGTAACTGAACTGACCAAGCCAACTTTTATTGTGGGTCTCCCATGTATGTGTTAGGAATATCTTATCAAGCACAGCAACTGACATTTTCACACCTGTTAATCTCCTAGGGGTGGTACCAAACAAATGGAAGAGCAGTAAGGCTGATGAAACCTCACTATAATCCATTCTGATAGGGCTGTAAGGAGCAGAGCTGGTTGGCACTAGGGGCAAGGACAATTCATATTTCATGCAGGTATGAAAGGACACAGGCACGACTGATAGGATTACAGGCTGCTCACAATGGCTTGAGGTGCGTCAAGGTTGTTAGGGGACAACGTTCCATCTGTATGCAGGCACTGTGTGAAATGTGATACATTGATGTAATGAAAGGATTGGGGATGTCAATTTTAGGGCCAACTGCAGGTTATGATAGAGTAAAGCAAGGAATAGAAAGTAGTTGTTGGTTTCAACTTTTACTACACGATGATTTAGGAGGAAAAAGTATGGTTGGTAGAGATAGGGGCCAGATTAAGTACAGTACTTCTCAGAACATGTCTAAGGTACTGTGATCTGTAACAGGCTTTCCTGGTTCAGCCCCAGGGCAACACCAGAGATAGGAATGCTGGTATCCTTGGGTAGATATACTAAACAGGTTGTGGTCTACCCCATGTAGTGTGCTTCATCCTTCTTTGCTGGAGTGGCACAAAGACAAACGACAATGACAACAACAACAACAACAACATTGTCATCTAGCCATCTGTGATGCATTCTCTGTTTGAGAATTCTGTCCACATTTTCTGTGTTTGTAAGAGGTGCCTTTAGGGAATTCAACATTCCTTTGGATTCCAGTCAGAAGATACTTTGGAATGGTCAGGTCTCTTATCTGATTGATACATTCATTTGGTTGTCTTGTGTCTCCTGAGAGAACTCTGAGAAATGTATCCTTGGATGTCAGTTTCAAGGCTGAAAGTGTGACTTTATAATTTGAATTGAGTGTTTGTACATGTATATGCAAATCAAAGCTTGACAAATTGGTCTGTGTTTACATTGGAAATTGATAATGATGAATGACTAAATGCTGTATTGGTATATGGTGGCAAGTGTAATGATAAAGTTGCAAAGAGCAAAATTTACTGAAAACTCTGTCACACTGATAACTAAAGACTGTAAACAGTAGTAGGATTATGAGAGGGTTTTGTGATAATGAACAAGAAAGGCTCTGAGGACAGCCTGTACTGGGGCAAAGGTTCATTTGCCAATTACCATTAGTAACTGTGAATGATATTGCCTTGGGGCACTGGGACAATCAATCTCAGTTAAGGCTAGCATTAATGAACTTGAACTCCTGCAATGATGTACTGAGTGCCATGTGCTTAACATAATAGTCTTGTTTGGCTAGAAGGCAACTGTTTTAGATTTAGATAAACTGTTTTTCCATTAGTTTGAGTACTGCAGCAGTGCCATTAATTATGCCTTATACCTGAGTTCACAGATTCAAATCTCCAAAGGGAAAAAGAACTACATGAACTTGATGAAATACCGTACTGGGACAACAGAAACTACCACACTGTAGCAGTTTATGCATGTAAAGTCCTGACAACAGGAACAGGTAATGGTATTCCTGTGGCCTCCCCTTAAACCATGCCCATTCTCAGTGTACTGTGCTGTGTTTAATTTGTGGGCACCTTTGACCCACCCTGGGACTAGTTAGTACCAGAAGATGATGTCCCGATGAAGACCTGCCCAGAAGAAACTTGCCAGGCTGTCTGGACCACCTTTTGAAGCCTTCAACTGCATGGGTGTCGGACCAGTGAGTGTGTGCAGTAGCTTGGCAAGGCCCGGAGCTATACCTGTGAATGTCACTGTGAGTGTGAATGTGTGTTTGTGTAAGCCTAGTCTTTATACAGTCCTAGTACTAGTACTAAGACCTTTGTCTTTGCTGGCCAAACTCCCATGAATGGTTATATTCAGCAGGTCTTCAGAATACTGATAGCAAGCAATGAAGCAGTACAGCTGTTGCCCATCTCAATATAGATTCATAGTTTGGGACCCACCAGGCAGTCCTTTTAAACTACCTGGGACTAAAATCACTGCCACATGTTGGAAAAATTTACTGCAAGAATTGAAATCATATACTAGGTAGACATAAACAACACTGGTATATGACGTGTGATTATTGCCAGGGCTTAGAAGGAGGTATTTTCTTTCCATGATAGGGTTGCTCTGAGATGCTCTACTTGTTGTGTGGACACAAGTGCACTGTCTCATTGGCAGTGGTCAGGGCTGGCAGGTGTTCCAAAATGTCTGGTCAAACACTGAGGCTTTTGTTCTGTCATTCTTGTAACTGCAGACATTGGGGGTTATTCCAGAAATCTCATCACTCAACATGATAGTCAATAGGTCTTTCTTCATCTCACTTGTTTAACCTTCTCCCTGCCTGCTGCCTAAGCTGTAACCAATAGATATTGCGTAGCCCAGTTGCTACTTCAGTATGCTAAAGGTTAATACAAGTTCTATGGACTCACAAGACCCTGGGTGCTTCTTCTAGTAGGGCATGTTGTAACTTTAAAATTAAAGATCCATGCAGCTTTTCTCCATTCCATTCTGTTGTGGAAACCATAATTGAAAGGGCATTCTGATTGGTAGATCGGCCAGTTTTGCTATGTGTGCTGCCACGGGCTTGTTCTTTGTACCATACATTTTCAAATTTTACCTTACCATGTTTTAACATAGATTGCAATACTGCAGATAAACATTATCTGTCCATTTTCTATTTATCAAAATAATCTTTATCAAGGTTAAGTAAACTGGTGAAATAACGATAATAATTTATTGCAAATGACGTTTTTAAATGTTGTGGTTCTTATTACCCTCTTGATAGACTTCATGCGATAAGGCTTTATGTTCATATACTTTTATGCATGTATCCATCTGCCATGGATTCCCAAAAGGAAAATGAAACACCTCCCTCTAGTCATAGACAATGCAAAACTGATTTACAGTAAAATCCTGAGCGAGGTGATTTGCAATGGTTAACTATTCTGCTGAAAGTTTTGTCAGCAGAGAATATATTTTTTCTGTTATAATTTCCCACCTGTTTTCTGCCATTCATATATCACAGTTAAGCCTTCTATGCCCTGATAATCATCAAATAAACTATTATTAATATCCTTTCAACAGGTAGCATATACATGTAAGAGAAGGATTAAATTTCCTCATCCCAGCCCTACTGCCTATAAGCTTGGCAACATTACTTCTCAGTGCAACTGACAGTTGCCTGGAAATTAACAGTCATAGGAAATGATTGGTAGTGTGATGACATCCCTGGAGAAAGAGGGAGTTTAACATGGATCAGTGGTCCTACAGAGTGACATGTATACATTAGACATGAAGGTCAAGCCAGTTGGGATATTGTGGAAAGGTACACTGAGCCCTAGTGACAGATTTATTTGGAAAAGCTGGGAGGGAATTAACCAGGGGATAAATGTAATTAGCCTTGTACTTGAATGTGCACACACAGTGTAATGTATTTTCCAGGGAGAACACAAAGCTGTTGAAATATGGGCAGAAATGTTTTTTGTCATGGTTGACTATAAGAAGGCAAGATGACAAACCAAAAATTTGTCATACATGTAGCTGTTCTTGAAAATTACAGCAGAAACTGAAACAGCCTTCAATGGAGTTTTTGTTGGATCTCTTCTATTCTGTGTTTACATCGAAAATTTACAAAAATTAAACTTCATTTCTTTTCAGTATTTTCCTACTTCCTTGATGACGAGGAATAAGACCTCTAACTTGTAGTTTTACACCATTTTATCTGTTATATATCTTTCAGCCTGATTCCTTGCAAAAATGTTATTGCAGCCATCACATCAACACCAGACCATATCAGTGCTTCACATCTCGGTAAAAACCACCATTAACTGTCACAGTTGTGGAAGATAACATCTTATGTGTGACAGCCACATTTGCATGTTCATTTGCACTGCCACTGCAAGCCTCAGATAGACATCTGGGCACAAACTCACAGATGGTGTCATGTAAAGCTACCTGTTCTCTAATGGTAGCAAGCTAGAAATAATACATACTTACATAGGGTACACTCACATGAAAAGTAAGAAGATATATGTCTAACATCATCAATGGCTCAGACTTGTTTTTAATTTCATAGGTGCATATGCCATTTTTCAAACACTCCCTTTATAGATGAGCATAGTGCTGATTTACACCTGATAATTCAAACAAGAAGGTTGTTAGAACAGGGTCACTGGTTTCATAGGCCTGAAGCCCTCCTGCACTAACTACTGCCTGACAGCATTTATGACTTCATAACGCAAGGGAATTACTTTATAGGGTAGTCATTAATGGTCTAAAGGGAGGAGATGTCATTATCTCTGTGAATGGAACTGATATGGAAGGCCCCATAAAACGGTCTTTTTATAGTCTTCATCACCATGCATATGTCCACAAAGAGTGTGCATTGAATGTATGTAGTCCTTGGATATCAAGAGGAGGCAGTGTATGGTTTATTGGTGCCATATTTGTTTTTTTAAATTCTAAAATGTTTTCTGAAAAATAGAGGGAAATGTCACCTTTTTTGTGCAATAGATATACTTTTCTGATGCCCTTTCTATATTATTGAGATTTCAAACATAAGATTGACATAGACATGCCCAGAGACAAATCCATCAAGAAGTTTGGATGTAGCTGATTGATGTAATTTTCCAGTCTACAATGTCCTGTCCATATGTATTTGGGTAATTGTGTATCTATACTTGTTTGGGTATAATTGGAAAGACAGATAAGCAGCACCACAAAATCATGAATTCTGGAGATAGCAGCATGTTATAGATGTGGAATTGCCTGATATTGACTATGATCCAGTGGCGTACATTTTACATTCAAAGGCTGTACACGGCTGGATATCAGGCTGTTGATACTACATTGTACGATGCCATAGAGCCTTGATAAACATTCTTACAGTCGTTAGAATGTTTCTACTTTGTTACTTTGATAGATTAAGTCCACAGAAATGAGAAGGTTAACAAAAGGTTGTCCAATATTCTCACACGTGATCATGAGATGTAAGAGCGAACTTGGCAGCGGCCCTACCCCCTGGCACGAGCACGTACTGGTGGATCTTTATCACCGTGGCACAACTGCCAAATTTGGTTACATCCAACAAAAGTTAAGTCAGCCCCAGAGGCATGGAGCAAGTGATAACAAGGTTGCCTGATCGTAAGGTCAAAGCCATCCCTTTGTCTCTGAGCACCGTTATTTCACTGCGTTGCCCATACGTTAGCACCACCAGAAATCAATGAAGGGCAAGGCCATGCTTCCATTTGCTTCTTACGGAAAGATCGGAAAAATAAAGTATCTGCTCCTAAATTCCATTATGCTTCCCCTGTAGTGTTGATGTCAATGGTTGATCACACAGTATTTTCCAGTAGTGGAAATCAAACTTGGGAGATGTCATTCAAGTGTTCATCGGGAGTTTTTTGATTGTGTGTTGTTTCCTGTGTATTACCAGGATGTGGTGGACACTAAAGGAAAGTCTTGCCTAGAATGTAAGGAAGAAAAACTTGTTGGAGATCCGCCAACTCTGATGTTCCTATCTGTTGGGCACAGAACTTCCTTGAATTATTTTCGGCTCGTCAACGAACACAACAACTACAACAATCTGTCCTTAGCACAATGAGCATGATGTTGTGCTCGTTTGGGATGTCATATGGATTTGAGTTTTGAATGGAAAGTTACAAGTTCAACTGTTGCAGGTGTATTAGTATAAAAACAGGCTGTACATGGCTCAGAACAGGTGCTTTACGGGTAGTATAATAGCTGCATTGAGTGGAGGTTGTGGAATGCCCTTGACTCATCAATGTTGCTTGTGTCAGTAAAACCTTGTCACTACCCAAGCAGCTGGATATCCTTTATAAACATCAGTGCCAGTTGGGGATCAGTATATTCTCTGTAGCAAGCTGCTATTTGTAAATTTTAGGGAATGCTGGGGGGCTAGACCACCAGCCGGGAAGCAACCTGCGCTCCAACTCCTGAAATTTCAGACCCTTCCACATCTGTTACATCCAGCTTCCTGTGTTTTTTCCTCTGGGAGTCTTCAAACTAGCAAAGATTCAAAACATTGGTAAATCCCAGAAATGTCAGGAAAGGGACAGATGATCTCATACTGTCTGCCCCCACCTGCTGCTGCCCCAGTTGAGTAGATCTGTGCTTTTTATAACATGTCAAAATACAGGCACTTGTCTGGCAGGTAGAATTTCAAGGCTGTCTTGATCATTTCTGTTTACTGTTTCCAAGAACACTGCACTCTACCTTTACATGCAAGCAGAAAAGACACTTTCATGATTGATATAACATTTGTGGAGCATAGTTCTTAAAGTAAGCACAATTGTGACAATAGAAGTTGTTTCTCTCCCACCCACACAAGTTCCAGGTTCCTGTTTTTGGTCCCCCCAGGACAGATTAGCTGTGAATAGCAAAGGGAAAACCAATATCCTCACAGACCTGATGGACAGGCTGTCAGAATACTTCAGACAGGGGAGTTGGTTTGTTACTGACAGGTGCAGATGGGACAAGCCAAGCCATCTGGGAGACCTCATGGTTTTGCTCCTTTACCTCTGCTGAAAGTAGGCATGGAAAGAGGCCTCTAGGGTTTTAACTTACAAGGACTCACATATTTGCCAGTGCAAATTTAAGGAGACTTCACTGCCCCTCCTTCAGCAGTTTAATGTGGTATGATTGAGGTTAATTAGGCTAATGCATGCACATGAACTTGATATTTTACCCAAATCCCGACCCAATGACCATTTGGCATTGCATACATCACATTTATATATCGTAATAAGGATTTCGGAATATAGGGACTTCGGAATATAGGGACTTCGGAACATAGGGACTTCGGAACATAGGCATGTAACCAATTGATAGATGCTTAGTTGAAAAGTGGCTGTTGTCTTTTGTCATTGATTGTGTGTTGTAGTATTACAATCTTCACTATGCTCTGCTCTTGGACATATCTTGCAAATGTACACAACTACATGCATATCAGCTACCATGGTCTTTTTCCAGAATTACATTTGGATTTTGAAAGTGTAAAGTAGATTTTTCCCTATCAATAATGCATCGTCATTTGAACTCTTTACACATATGGTGGAGGTAGTGTTTACCTGGGGCAAACCCCACCTTTGTGGACAGGACAGGTACATGTGTCATGACAGATGAGTCAGACAGGACATGACAAGGTGACTGACTGGCGACCATTCAGCCATGGAACACCCAGGAAGGACGAGGTCCCTCAGGGGGAAAGGGCAAAGGTCACATCATCATCAGGTCAATGAAGGGAAGGGGTGGGTTTTGTATTAATGTAGCCATTGTTGTTTCTTAGTGCCCATAACAAGTCTAAGGTTAGGGTACACTTTGGCTGACAAACAAGATGTATACCTTGATTTTGCAAGTTCGAAATTGTGCTTTTGATTGTGATACATGATCATGATTATCTTTAGTGAGAAGCATTGTATGAATACAGAATTTTCAGACCAGTATATCTTCTACATGTTGGATGCATTGTAGTGATTTCATGGCAGGAATTTAACAAGTGGAGCCTGCGACTGTTAGGGCCTCTGGGTTTTTATGTCTCCGTGCCTAGCCTCCAAAGACGTATTGGTAGTGTTCCTTCTGAGTTGTACACCTGTATAGGTGCATGACCTACATTTGCCTTGGAGATTTGCTAAGCAGTACAGGCAAGCACTAGGGAGGAAACCTTCAAATACAGCTGTCTCTTCATGTTTCCTGACTTCTCCAGAAATCCCAAGGCTCCAGACCCAGAAGATTTCAAGGATGTTGTTGAACCACAAGTGAACAAATACAGTTCTCAGGTGGTCTGCACTCAGTCAATGGAACTCTTCATCTCATGTCCCCACTGGGCATCATGGCTGAAAGGGTAATTTGTTGCAAGGGACAATTGTTAGAGCAGAAATAGTTTTGTGACTTTCAGAGTGTAGGTCTATGGTTTGGGATTTTTTTGCGAGAAGTACACTTGTCTCAAGTAGAAGCATGGTAGTCTGATGGCCTGACACCAACACCTGTTCATACATTTTTTACTTCACATCACATCACAATGCAAAACTCATTTGTGCAACATTTTGACTATAGGATCTAGGAGCTAATTAATAACTAAAGCTAATATTTTTATACATTATACAGCACATGTATGATACTCAGTCTCTGATCAGTTATTTCAGATATTATAAAAGATTTCTGTTTTTGTCCAACTTTATCAAAGTATTCTTCTGTCAGCAAAAGAATACTCCCCAATTGCATAAAAATGCTGGGTAGGTCCAATTCTAAGCATGCCTGGACTATACCTCCTGACACAGATGTCAATAGGGAACACTTGGCTGGTTATGGGGGTTGTTGCTCCAGGACCCAGACAGATCAATTAGGTATGGTGCAACCTTACACCTTATCACATCACCTCATCACCACTGCCAAGGTCATGGGCCACTGTTATGAATACCACAAAGATATGCATTACATGTCATGATTTTTGATGATATAAAGTATGGGATGTTGCTCGTTTTGCTGAACATAATACCAGTGCTGCAAATTATCAATTTCAGACTGTTTTACAGGTCTGGTAGAATTGATCTTACAAGGCTCTCTAGCCAGGTCTGTAGCTCATGCACAGGTCCCAGTCATCCATGTACAAAACACCTGTTTCTGGATTCAGATAGGCTAAAGAAAACATGAATTTCCCAATCATTTTGTTTGCAGTAAGTGTTGATAGAATTTTAGATTACTGTTAACCTCACAGTTGTGGCATATGTGTGAATTGGAATGATATGGTCATTTTCTCAATAATTACCAAGAATACCTGTAGTATGTTGCTAAATATTTAATGAACTTTCTATCAGTTTGTAGATCAGGTTTTCTGTCCTAAGCCAGGAAGTTTTTTTGTCTAGCTGTCTCCTTGCTGAGGTTGCATTTTGGTTCCAAAACTTGTATTGGTTATGGGTCAGGTGACACAAGAAGGTTAACCTTTAGCTTGCTAAAGGTATTAGGTGTTTGGCACTGAATATGTAGTGGTCATAGGGTTAGGCAGCAGGGAGAAAGTAGTACCATTTTCATTTTCTGATTTGACAGATTCCACAGGTCTTGAAATGATGGGTTGTCTCTCAGGCATGCATTAAATCAAGGATATGGAAATTCTTTTGAATTGTCACATTCCTTAGGCAAGTCTGTTATATTAGTTAGGCAAGTGTGCTATTTGATCAGGGCTTTAGCCAGCTCAAAATTTTTCACCGTCCACCCCAGGTCAACCTAATTCGCGATTACTTAACTTTCGCGATCCAATGATCGGCATCACGCCCTCCCGTACACTTCATGCATACTTCACACGCACGCGACAATTACAAACAACACGCACGCACAAATTATTTCTTCTGAAAGTTTATTAGTTAAAAAGAAACACAATTCTATTCCTAATGCTATTACCATCACCAGATAAAAACTACCACACAATTAAAAGACATTTTCACTTTCTAAGAGTCTGCGTCTCCTTCAATGACATTTATAACAATTTGCTAGTCTTTGCAACTTCGCACTATATTCTACTGGGATGACGGCACATCGGCTGCGGCACATCGGCGATCCGACTACAAGACTTCATGCCACAACTTCATCGAAAAATTCGAGGTAAGAAATAATTTACTATGATAATTAGATCCTGATGACGGCAAGTCGGCGAGCGGACTACAAGACTTCATGCCACAACTTCATCGACAAATTCGAGGTAAGAAATATTTTTACAATTCTAATAATAAGATCCACGGTCTCCACAATCACCTATATCGTCGTTTAAAGCTTAGTTTATACCAGGTCAAGAGATGTATTACGAAATAAAAAGGGACTCTGAATACCGCCCAAGTCAACGTACACACTCACTTTGCGCAGTTTGCGGTCATTTGCGTCTTTGAAACAAGATGGCGGCCAGCAGCAAAACAACAACATTCTGGGTTGAAAGGTCATAGGATCTTATTGTCATGTACACTTACTTGCGTGTGTCTGAGTCGAGCCATTGTTTTATTTTATTTTTATGTGGCCGTTAGCACATGTTGTTTTGACAGACAGCAACATTGAACAATAGAACCGAATCAACCGGTGTCGGCACGTTCCCAGAAGTCAGGTTTCCCGCCGTATGCAAATAAGAAATGCGTGAGAAGGCGTGGTTCAAAGACGCCGCGCGCTTGGAAATGACGCCGCGCGCTCGGGAATGACGCCGCGCCGTGGATCGGGCACGGCTTATTCAAATTTGCCAGACTTTTCTATGTCTTAGCCCACGGTTTTTGACCGTCAAGGTTGACGGTGAGCACTTAAATTTTTACCGTCCGACGCAACAAAATACCGTCAATTGACGGTAAAACGGGCGCTGGCTAAAGCCCTGTATTTGATATAACTTTATAAGAATAGGTTTAAAACTTTCAGATTGCTCAGACTCAGGTCAACCTGAGATCACTCAGTCAGTTACTAAGTCAGGCCCAGACTAAGTAAATGAGTGAGTGATCTCAGGTTGATCTGAGTCTGAGCAATCTGACTGTCTGGCGTTGATCGACATCTAATCTTGCATTTTATGGTGTGGTCTTGATCTCCTTTTAGAAGATAAAAATAAACGGCAATGATGAAGCTTGACCTGGCGGGACCTCATTGCCCTCTTTTATTGGCCAGCCTATAATTTAGCAGGTGTTCAGGACAGAAATTCTCATAACCTAGGATCAAATATACCTAGGAGTATAATTGGTGTTGATGACTGGGGAGCCATTAGCAGGGTAGAGGTGTTCAGGGTGTCGGTGTGAAGTATTGTAATCATCAGGTGAGTCAACCCGATTTGACCCCTGCGTCTGCGGTAATGGCAGGTTACCAAAAAGGGCACTGAGTTTGGTAATTTCCAAGTTAATGCATGAAAGTTCACTTGGTGATGATTGTATAATGTAGTGGCGCGGCCTTTCACTGTACAGTAGTTCCCTGCTTATTGATTGAGCTTGCCTTTTGCTGCTGGAAATGGCAGGTATTTGTTCATATTGTTATGAAAGTTCGAAGGGTGTTAAAAGGTCAATGGGTGATGAAGATGACAATTAATATGATGCTAGCATTTTGATGTAATGATGGTTGATGTGATCATAATCACCCAGCTTTGGAAATGTCAGTCTCCACAGTTATCACTTTGGTGGAATGGTTTTCTATTTATGGCACAATCAGCTTGTTTTATCATGTATTGCAAGTAACATGAACAGTGATAACACATCTATGAAATACAACAAGCTACAAATCCCAAAGAAGAAGGTAGGATAGGCCAGTTAAAGATGAATTACCCAGTTTTTATTCATTCATAGCTTTTTATGACCTCTGTGCCCTGGAATATACAAGCATGGTTGAGGCCCAAGCTATAAAATCCCCCATACATCCTTCAGTTAGGGCATAGCATAGCATATAGCCAGACTATGGAAATATACTGTTTTATGCCCAGTGCAAGATTTCATTCAGATTGTGAAACCTTAGGTGAGCATTCCCCAAACATGACAAATGTTAACAGTGTCTTACAGTTTCATCATGTCTTGTACATGCATGTGTGTATTGTTCTGAAACGGTGTGGTTTCTTTTCTCTTTGTCAGCCGACAAGTTTCACTTCTTCATTCTTACACAATTACTCAGGAGGCAAGTTCAAACCTGACTTCTGGGTAATTTCAGGTGTTCATAATGTTAAATGTTGAATAATCTTACTGTATAGAATGTGTACAGTTCGTTTGCATTAAAAACATGGCTGAGTTTGATTGGCCTCACCATGGTTACTGACAAAGTAAATGTGAAAGCCATTGACTGATTTGCAATATTGACATTGTGCCAGATTACAAATTAACACGTTGGGACTTTCTGCACGAGTAGGTGTTGTGGTTATGACATCATTTCCTGTAGAATGATATTCAGTCATTTGGGTGGGGACATACTGTTGGCCTACATTACCGCCTATGTAAGCACAAGTGTAACGGTTCCAATCTTTTCTTCCTTGTGTAGATCCCACGCAGCTGTGAGTTGTTCCCTGTATCCAGCCCAGACTTTCCTTGGTCGACTTTGGAAGGAGGAAGACTACTATCAGGAGACTTAGCAGTAAGGAAAGGAACGTTCAGGTGAGAAAGTTTCTAGTATTACTTTTGGTTTTATTGTGACTTGACTTGGAAGGAGAAATGTTTCATATGCATGTGTTTGTAGTGCTTTGAAGGAGACTCTGGGAAATTTGTGCACAGAACTTTATTGTACATGCAATTGTTATGTAAACTATTCCAGTTGCCTGTTGATAGTTAGTGATTGTACTGTTGCAGGTGTAGTACATTGTATAATGTTAGTATTGAATATTTGAAAGGGTTTGAAAGTTTTGGTCTGAACCACAGTTGTTGCTAAGTATAAAATTGCACACCAAAATCATAAAAAGCTCACAGAATGACTGAAACCTTCACAAACATCCTGGTAATATACATTATATTCTTAAGTATGCAGAAACTTGTGGTTGAGTCATTTCTTATCAGTATGGGAGGAAGTTGTTTGATAAAGTCGTTGACTTTATTTTTGGAAAGCATGTCAACGAGGAAATGTTATAAAGAAATAAAGACATTGTAGCATTTCAGCCAGTGAAGTGGAACTGCTGACTAGCTGTTTGCTGAGTCTCCTCATGTAGATTCCAGTGTTTAATCAGCAACATTAAATCTTGCACCTAGGTAACCTTCCTATGTGACCTTAGAGTGAACTTGAGTAGGTTGGCAAGTTTCCATAAAGTTAATAAGTCTCCCGGTACAGTAAGGGAAGCTGTTAATGTTACAAGAACCATGTCTACATGTACCTGTCCTACTATTCAACATGCAGTGATGCAACTTCATGAAGAAGATATACATGTATATGTTTATGTATTTGTTAGGACTTCAATCATGTAACCTATATCTTGTTATATTTTGTCTGACCCTAATATGTTCACTTGCCATATGACCGCAATGAAAAGTGGCCAGTAGGTCGATTTGATTACTTCATGAATATACAAAGGCTCAAACAAAACCGTACTCCATATATATACGTGGTAGTCATAACTTCTAAGTTTCCTCTCTCTTTTGTTTATAACAACACTGGCAGTTTTCTTCAGCTTTGTCCAAAAGAAAACAATACATGTATTATCTCCCATACTGTCAGGCAGTGAATTTTCCATAAATAGGCAATTAAGATTGTATAGCCAAAGAATAAATAGCTCTCTTCCTCCATAAAACAACTAGATGCATGCACTGCCACCCTGGTAAGTATCATTGATACTTTGAACTCTAAGGTATGTCCTGACAACTGATCAGTTGGGACAGGTACTATATAGCAATTATGTTCTATTTTTATGGTCATGACATACCATTCATGTAGGAACTTGAACAAAGGCACACTGAAACCAAAACATCTTTGTGAAATTTGTGTTTATTCAACATCCTACATACCCATAATTATATCTCTCTTACAATGACTAGTCTGGCTGCCATAACAAAGGCCCTCAGAAAAGACAGAAAAACATTCATAGGGGTTACTAGGACACAGCTTGAAGAAATATTCAAACTCCAGCAAATATATTTGTCGAAATAACTACAAACCTTCCTGTTATGTTTAAGCTGTGAAAAATGGTGTTCAAGCTGTAGAAGAGTGGTAAGACATTTTGTACTCCCCACATTATTTGTCTTCAGGGAGTAATTGCTGAAATAGCTGGTGTGCCAGGTGTCTGCCCTCCCTAAGGTTGAAATGTTTACTAACAATGGGGTTCAAGAGTCTTCCACAGAAAGCCAGTATACCCTGCACTCAGCCAAGTGGTGGTGATGAGAGGTTCTGTCCCTGGGTTTAAACAATATTAGGTGGTCCATCCTGTCTGTGACAGGCCACACTTAGCGCACTTCTGGGAGCACTATAGCCTTGTGATTGCAAGACATATTTCTGGGTAAAAGGAAACCCTCAGTATACACGACGTAAGAGATGGGAAATCATTAGAAACTTTTACTTCCTCCTCCATTTTGACTACTAATAACAAACATTTTCCAAGTACTACATTTGGTAATTTTCTTGACCTAGTGTCTAGAACGTCATGTTAATGATGATCACCCTGTGGTATATTTAGGGTAATGGCCAGTGATGGGAGAAACAGAAATATCCCTCGCTTTAGGCAACTTCAAGCCAGGCGTACTGCCAAATATGCTCACCTCCTCTAGGACCTACAAATTGTCAATAAACATGCAACAAGTAGCAGACTTAAATGGTTCTTGGCATTGCCTGAGAAAGGAATGGGTCATTTCTTTTTTACAGTCAATGAAAACCAGGGGTAAGTGCCAATTCCCACGGTGTGAGTATTGTCGTATGTGTAGTTATCCATGGAGACATAAGCGGTGCTCTGATCTGTGCAGTTTCGATAAGCTGGGGATAACGGAGTGTTTCCTGGAGATACGGCATCTTTGAAACTTGGTGGTTTGCAGATGTGAGTCAGCGATAGAAGTCAGGCTGCGGTTTTAAAAGGTTGCCGGAGGGTGCAAAATGTATGTGTAGGCTGGAATAGGCAGGATTTCAAACAGCAAGGTCAGCAAGATGGTGCCTTCTTAAGATTCAAGGGAACAACAAAGGTTGGCGTACCTTTTAAGACATATTGGACAGCTCCAAGCTGCTTTGAGTTATAGATACAATTATAGATAAAGCACTGCAAAATATTTTTACTATTTATAAGTAATAGATTCCTGTCCTTTCTGCAAGAACTATAAGCAGTATATACCTCTGAAGCAGTAGGTATTTTTGCACTACTGGTACATGTAGATTTTTTTGTCCAAGTTCTGTAGAAACCATGTTGGTAGCTACTGATGGATCAGTAAGTCCAAGGCCTGATAATCTGCAATGGACTTACAGTATATACATGTATATTTCATAATGTTATGTATGATTTAAATGAAATTAAAAAAAATTCCATCAAATAATGTATGTTTACCTTTTTTGCTAACCTTTTCACTTTGAAAACTGCATACATGTATATGTATGTCTTTTTTCCTTTCAGTCTTGTTCTTTTCCATTTATCAAACAGCCTCCTGTTCAGTGTCCCTGCTAAAAGCAATATGTATGACTCCAGCATATGCACTAGAATGTACATTATACATGTAGGTCAAAGGGACACGGCAAATTTTACAACATGAAACTTATAGTGTGTGGCTCTGGTATGATGTGGTCAATCCCTTACGAGGTCTCAATGTCCCATTGTACCCATTATTGAGATCACCCAGGTACATGGAAATCTTGGCCAAGGACTAGTGAAATGGCTGAGACCAGCCCTGATTTATTGTATAGACTCTAAGTGCACATGTATGTCCATCCTTGCCCAAGAGATGGCAGCCTTTATTGTGATGGTAAAGTCAGCTGTGTACTCAGACTTTTTTGTATGTACTCAAGTCATATTTTATGGGAAGACTAAAGTGACCAGATCCCCTGCTATGGCCTTCAGATGGACATACTTTATGGAGAAGTAGATTTATGTGAACAAGGTTGGGGCAGTCACACGCCTGAAAAATTGAACCATGAAGCTTGAAGGTTCACTGATGCATAAATCAGACAAGTTTTCCATTCTGTACCTGTCAGAAACACTTTGTTGTATTGACATCTTCGAGTTTCTGATGAAATGGTGACAATGATTCGTTGACAAAGTCAATTAGTTGACAAACCCATTGGGTAAAAATGATTGGGAATGGAGACTTTTGTTACATATGCTGACTGGGTTTCATTTGCTCAGGTTGTAACACTTATGTATGTATAGGTTGATGATGCATCTGTGTCAGCCAAGTCAGAATATTTGAAGAATGTGGGTATTGGAGGATGAAATTGGACAACTTGGAAATCATTGAACTGCCAGTGTGGAGGTTGAAATCTGCAACAGTTCAGTGGATTGCTGTTATTCAAAGCAATTAGGTTTTGAAAAGCAGAAAACTATATATGTCTACATCGCAAGAAATTATGACACAATGTTAAGAGACTTTCGGAGACAGTTTCTATCAGTGCAATTATATTTGAAGTAATCAGTGTGATGCTGTGTAATTGTGATCATAGAGCATTTCAGGTATCATATAATGGATAACAATCTTTAACAACAACTCATTAGATTGTATTGATCAATCAGTATTATTCTGTGTTCAACTTCAAGTATTGATTTTGTTGTCATGTCAAAGAATATGGAAAATCACAAGATCCGTGCTTCAGAAACTACCCAGAGACTCCTCTTCAAATGAACCACAGAAAGGGTTTCTATCATAATAGTTATGGAACACCAGAGTCTCCCTGTAGCTTGATGCCATGATCTGGCAAATTGCTTCTGTGACATCCCAGTAAATGGAGGTCTCGGACTACGTGACTGGAGGAGAATATCAGAGGCGACCTTAAGTCTGCCTACCACAATTCCCCTTATCTGTAATTCTGGGCCCAGATTCCATTTGAGGCCACGTTACCTTGTGCATTGTGAAGTAACCAACCTTACTTATTGGAAGATTACTATCAAAATGGAACAGCATGTAACGTATGCTGCCCTTTGGCAAACCTGGAGTTTTGGCTTAGTGTTCTGTAGAGATAAAGTTACCACATTCTCCCCGCAGACTACAATCTAGTTTGTGACTGGATTTCTATAATCTTGCTACTTTATTGTTGCACCAGATGAAGCTGGGAGAGTTATTTGCTTTGCCCATTTTGTGTGTGGATATATGTTTAAAAGTCAAAATGGCCTTGTAAAGTATAGTTATTTTTACTGCAAAAAGGTAGGCTCTACTTTACAACTTTAGATGAGAGAAGTTGAAAATTTGAGGCTAAATATGGTGCACTGTAAAAAGATGTTCTTCCACGTGCAAACTGATTTTGAAGATAAGTTAGGTTAGAATGGGAAAATAAGACATTTTATAGGTCATAAGTTGAGTCTAACATCACTTGACTGTATGTTTAGAGCTAGTTATCTGATAAATAGACACAAGTTATAGGCCTATTTCCATACTCATTTTGATTCTGTCCAAGCAGGGATGCTGAATTCAGGTCTTTCAAACACATTAAAGTCATGGTGAACATATTAACCAGAGTGAGAGCTACCAGGAACCAGCTCCAGAAAAGCTGAGCTGATACTGATAGCGATTGGAATATCTGATGAACTTAAAATTAAATAACTCTCCCACACAAGGGCTCAGATGCTCTATCTGGGGAACTAAGCCCTTCTGAATATTTATGCCACTTCTGCCCCCTGTGTCAAGGTTGATCAGAAATCGGAGATGGAAGAAAACCAAGGAATCAATACAACACAAGTGCAAGTCCAGAGGAGCAGGAGAAAAGCAGGAAGTAGGAAAGAAAACGATCACATTTCCCAGACATGGATGTCACCGACAACAGGATGATCAATACAAATATACCACTTCATGATTTTGTTAGCAAGGAATTCTATTTTCAGACCCACCACCATGATCATGTGAAGGTCAGGATGCCAGCATGTTATCTGAGCCGGGTCTTCTATTGGGTTTTGGAGGTTAGTCCTCTGTGCAAGACCAGATACCATTAACTTTCATCATGTAATAATTGTGGTCTCCATGGTGATACTTAATTGCGAGCAAATGGGATTATTGCCATGCTTCTTTTAGTATTCAGAACCCGGCTAGATGAAGAAAGGATATGGATTTTCCCCCAAGGTTATCTAGACCTTCAGGAAAAGTTTCCTCTTTGTCATACTGTAGAAATGTTGGTCCCCTGGGAAAACACTAGTTGAAGGAAATTAAAAGTTTCTGAACCAAAGTAGAGGGAGGTTTCAGAAAGGGGAACCTTTCCCTATTGATGGAGTGGTAGAAGTAGTATGATGAAGGTCACATATGATTCATGAAGACATACTCAAATATCTGAAACTGGATATATTGTGCCTTCTAAGGCATGGAGTGAACTTGATGTTGTACCTTTATGTGCTCTTTTGTCAACAATATGTTTTACTTATCGCAGTTTCATCTTATCGAAAATAGAAATATATGGCTTAACCTTGACTTTTCCATTTCAAGTGTTGCTGATGACAGCTAGTTATCCATGCTTGAGATTGCAGTAGACAACTTGCTGTACTGTACTTTCTGAGCTGACTTTGACCTTGACCAGATGGCGCCCTTCTTACCCAGGTTC
Organism: Branchiostoma floridae x Branchiostoma japonicum; assembly: GCA_013266295.2. Lineage (NCBI taxonomy): Eukaryota > Metazoa > Chordata > Leptocardii > Amphioxiformes > Branchiostomatidae > Branchiostoma > Branchiostoma floridae x Branchiostoma japonicum. The sequence goes on from CM023825.1 coordinate 20,904,165, forward strand.
TGAACCTATATGTCACCGGCAAAATATTGGAAAGGGTTACGGACCTAGCCATTCCAAAACAATACATATCCTCCCACTTGTCACATTTTATGGTACTTCTCAGGAATATGAAGCCAGAATTGGTGTCACCTTCAAAATATACAGCAGTTGTCAGGCTTACGAGAAGCCCTGAATGGGCAGAGGACCGATGTGTCTTCATTATTGTAGAAGCGTTGGAATGGGGAGTGCGTAGGTTATTGGAACATTAAAGTTGATTGTGGATGGAGAATCCAATAACATCCTATTGGAAACTACAGGCTGGCTTCTATCCAGTGAGGAAATCTGTTCAAGCTCAATACAAATTAGATAGAAGCTGGTCAGGAGAATTCTTGGTTCCCCTCTTGTGTACAATCTGCTTTTATCAGTGGATGATGATGCTCCAAAGACAAACTATTTCTTACTCTTTGCAACAGCAGCCTATTTAATGCTTTACTGTTGAATTTCAGAAGTTCAGAAGTTTGTTCAATGGACAGGGTTCCAGTAACAATAATGTACTCACTGTGGTAGCCTTGGGCATGGGTCAGTGTATTTCCATAAATGAATGAAACTTGTGCATTTGCATTATTTATAATAACATGTTGATTACAAGTTGACTTACTTTGTGATATAAACAGCTGTGTCCAGGTCAATATAAAATTCAATCTGTATTGTAAGCATTTCAGTTATTCAACTTTAAAAATTTGAGGCTAGAAAAAGTAGGAATCAATGAATAAGATGCAACATGATGATGATATTGTTTGTATATCTAAATATTTTAGAATTTTTTCAATTTGAAAAGTAGTAACATTCAAGTCCAAATTGGTTTGGTTTGAAGGGCACAAGATCGGTGACATGGGTGGGGATCGAACTCGGGACCTCTTGGGCCTGAGCCGAACGCACTACCGCTGCGCCACCTGACCCCATATTGTGCCATAAAATCACCAGTAACATCTAAATAAACATAATACACATGTACAACCAACACTATGATAATTTCAGGTGGCTAAGATATATGTTTTTACTTTGGCAAATCTGTAATGCAACATTAAAATGATTTTTAAGATTTAAGATTTGCTTAAGACTTAGAAATGCCAAGCTCAGCATAAAGAAGGGAAGGGTTGGTGTGTGAGCCTTGTCCCATGCTGCAACTAGCCTTGTGTATTAGATTACTGAAGTACCAGGATATTAGGTAATGATTTATATGTGCCCTATGTGTGCCTAGGGGCTATTCAATATGCCTTACGCTCTATAAAAACAAATTAAATGTAACCACACTCAAGAAGATTGACAGTAATATGCAGTGGTCTAATGGTTCTAAAGTTTATCTGGCTGTAATACTGGCAGTGAAGTTATTGGCAAATTTATATTAGATTTTGGACTTGTTGCAAAATTGAAGTCTTGACTCCCCAGTATGTGCTGATAGCGATGATGCCTTTTAGTAGCCTTGAACTTCAATAAGCTGTCTCTGGATTATCAAATGATAAATGATGAGACAGTATTAGACTGGTCTTTTACTGATATGAGTTTGAATTACATGCAATATATAAAGTTACTGGTGACTTGAAAGCTATCATATATAACTTGGGTATGTATATGGGTATGTATATAATCTGAATCATTAATGATGTATGGATGGACACACACACAATAGTAATATTACTACCATATCTTTGTACATTGTATGGGCTTGTTATTCTCTCCATTAAACTATATTTTAATGTTGTAGTAAGTTCCTGGTGTGGAAGTGCAATATTCCTATTCATGGTTTTTGTTAAGGGATTTCAAAAACACATACTGTCCCATTGTTTAAAAAAAACATGTTTTAAATAACTCTGTTGTAGGCTTCTGCTATGCTTAGTAATCTTACTTTCAGGTTTGTGAGTTCAATGTCACATGTCTGATGACCTCCAGGTCACCTTGTAATGAATTAGTTTTTGTACATATACACATGTCAGAGTTGAGTACAGCAGCTAATACTGCTGTAGATTCGAGTTGCTGCATCTGACAGGTGAAATATTATACTCACACGACCAGAGGAGCCATGCTATCTCTTTGTCTAATAAGAGAATGGAGCTGAGGTGGGATGATGTGTGATGATTGTGGTAGGGAAGGGTATGTGGGATATGGGGAGAACAGATTACACTGGGAGTAAAGCCAAAACAATAGGGTAAAGGAAATCAGAAGACGCAATATTCAATTTGGAAGGATTTGTATTATGCCCACTACTTGATTTTTCAGTTGTCCCTAATCATTTTTCAGTGAAACTTCCCCTTCATTGTACAAATGAACACATACTTGGCTACTAGTATGTGTGTCTGCTCATGAAAAGCAATTTATTTCATTGAATGTAATAATGTACCTCTCATCAGTTTACATGAGGCAGTTTCACCCATCACAGTCTCCATATCAGGTTAACCAGCTGATGTGGAGTATAGATTTGTACAATAACCTTATCCAAGTAATGCCAACCTGTCAGAACTAAATTGAATTACTACAAGTAACAGCTTGTGTAATTGTAAATGGCAATAATTGGTAAGCTGTTTTTTTTACATAATGGAGTTCATATGTTCTTACTCTCATGCCATCAAAGTGTTGATGCTTTGAAAGAGAAAGAATTTCCATATTGATTTTCCTTATCATTTAATTATTTGTACTGTAGCTGTTATTTTTATATTCTACTATGACCCTATGTGAAAGTCAATTTTCTGATTCTAGTCAGAGCTGTGTAACATCAAAAGCGAAATATCATAGTTCAAGGATTTCTCTGATACCATATAATGGAGGGTATTGGGACACACAGGGAAGCCTTCACATACAACACTTATGTTATGCCTGCCATCTATCTCCTACTATGGCCAGTCCCACATATGAAATCATTACTCTCAGCCCCAAGTAGCAGGCAATATTGGAAAATGTCTCCAGAATGGATGGCAAGCCCGTATCCTCCTCGCTTTGAAGTACTGTTATTAGCAGAACCCAGCCAGGCAGTTACTGCAACTTTGTATCGCTGGATGTCAAGGCAAACTGCATCCAATCATAACGGTGCCTTGTACATGGTCCAATACTGCCAGAGTGAAGTGTACTCATTTTGACAGCCTGGGGCGATATGAGGAAATATATGGAGCTGCAAGGCTTCCTGGATAATAAGCACAGCCACTGGAGGAAAGGCTGACCTGCCCCAGCCCACAGGGAAGTGATGAATGGTTAGTTCCAGTGGGCTCTCCAGGGCTAGGGAGGGATCAATGAGACAGAAGGAAGGCCAGGGGAAGGCTGTGTACAGTAGGTCGGCTCCATGCAGCACCCAGGCCTGGGGGTTCACTGTAATTCTCTTCACAAGCAGGTCATGTAACTGAAGGTAGGGACACTGTGGACAATGGTGGTGGCACAAGTTTGCAGAAGCATGTGGGGGGTCACATGAGGGCCACATGAGGGCCACATGAGAGCATGACCATGAACCTTTTGCTTTATGTTATGTACTACGTTGTATCTTGATTGAAATCAAAAGTAGATTTTGTATACATGTAGGAAGGTAGTGCTGGTGAATGTCAGTGTTTCCCTACAGCTTGCATATTGACACATTTTATACTAAATCCAGGAGACCATAACCTTGACCTGTAATAGAACATTGTTTTTGAAAACATTCCAACAAGATGTTCACGTAGACTGAGGAAAGTTGATTGATTTTGTATGCCTTGCTGCACAGTGTTCAGAAGTGGGTACACGTCACCGCCAGCAGAATATCATTTCAAGGCCAACCAAACTGAGGTATTGTGAGCAAATCAGGAAGGATATGGAGAACAGTATGGTGTACTAAGTTGTAGGTAACGTGATTGATTATGGACAAACTGATTGTTTGCTGAATGTGAAAATTTGAGTACATTCAAACTAAGATATTATCCCTCTGATAATATGAATATATCATTACCAATGTCCATCTCTAGTTGGTAATTTGTATGTATATATTATGATTGTCACCCAGGTACATGTACATTGTATAGTTGTTACTGGACTGGAAATCTGTTCAAATGGTGATAGTCTTATTTTTTTGGCCGATATTTTGTCCAGAAAGGTAATTATAATGTTTTACTGGTCCTGTTCAGAAAAGAATAGGGGGGATAAGAAATAAAAAGTGGGTACTTAACTTACTATTATTATATAGGATGGCCACTGTCTATAGCAATCATTTCCTCTACTCTGCCTGGAAGGAAATGGCTCCAACTTGTAATGCATAGCAGTCTCAATACTGTTAGTGTTAAAGCTTTTAAGTTTGATGTGTTTCACACCTTGCATCTGCAATGTCTCACGTTTTTGGACAAGTCAGATTTGTAGCATACTCCCAGTTTTGTGGTATCTGTCTCTTGTGTGTAGTCAAAATATCTTGTCAAAGTGTAGCAGTTTGAGAAATTAGTTCTTCCTCAGGCATACAATTGTTACTTCCAGGTCTTGAATCCCTGCCAGCCACTGTAAAGTAAAACCAACTGTTGAAGAGGCTTGCTTGTCCCAAGGTGGGCTTGCAGAGGGATGTCAGGCCAGAGGTCTGGAAACAGCTGTGGAGTGACATCACCACTGGGCTTAACCCATTCCCACTTGGGGGAGATAAATAGGCAATAGATTGGGGATATTTCTAAACATTTCCCTCCAGGGAGTGAAGGAAATCAAAACTTTGTGATGGAGATGTGTGTTAAGGAAATAATCTCTGATGATATTAGATAAAAATTCCCAATTGAATGGGGAGGCAGGACATAAAATTACCATGCTCTGGAGATGTCCTTGTCTCTCAATGGTGTTGTTTGACCTCTGGCAGCAAAACTTAGTTAGAGGGGCAAATTGATGGCAAAAGTCACTCATAAGACTGAAGTCCAAAAGTCGATGATCTAATGAATGCCTGTAGTGATAGCAGAGTGGGGATTGGCTGGTGTCCCAGAAGAGACCCTGATCGGATACATTAACCTGTAGTCTGAGCCATGAAACACTTGCTAAAGACCTGGTGGTTATAGGGGAGACATCTATATGCTATGAATGTGATTTTGGATGTAAGGGCAGCTGTTCCAAGAACAAAGCTTTGCCCTCAGACTAAATATGAAGCAGATAAAAAAAGTGATATGCATTTAAGGAGAAAGATAGCATAACATGATGACAAGGTGATGTTGTGTTAGACGAATGCAAGTTCATCTTGGTAGGTAACCTGAGTGATATTACCTAAGCAAAGTTTGTTTCTTGGGATTTGACATTGGGACTGACTGACAATTCTTTTAAGATGGAGGTTGTGATATCATAGGATCTCTAACTGCTGACGAGTCCCATCTTCACCATGCAGTGTGATAGAATTGTGTATGAATTGTTTTAATGTACCAAAGAGCATGGAAATAAATATTTATCAAACAGTTAAGAGTAGCTTTGTTAGTTGCTGAACATGAACTAAAATGGACCAAAATCATCAGCTTCTTCTTGCCAAATGTTTATTACATGACAATGGCTGATGTCAGCTGTAGTTCAAAAGTTGTGAAGCGAATTCCATGTGCTTTGCATGTACTAGAGACTAATTGATGATATAAATTATAAAATGATATAAAATACAGTAGACATTTATCTTTTGCTGCGTTTGGTGTTGATAGCTTATAAGCTTACCAGTGCCAGGATATATGTACTTGTTATTACTATGGAATCCTGCCAGTTGTCAGGTCTGTATTGATGTAATTTTCCATGCTACTCATGTCAGTGGTAACTCTCCAATTCACAAGAGGTTAATAGTTGTGATATTGACTTGTCAGCCAATTAAGTCATATAGGCGAATTTCTTGCTAAGCAGTCCAATTTGTAGTGATTGCATCATGAGTTACTTATCACATATGAACTCACTTTCAACATGGTTTGGCTATGGCTTTGCTAAAACTTTATATGGCAATCAAAAATCAAGAACCGTTATCAATAAAAGCGTATCCTGTAGTGATCTACATCACTGTTGGAAAGTCTACTTTAATTTGTTCGAAAATTACAAACCACTCAGCAGATGGCTGAGATGTTTTTCTGGCTTAGTGGTGCCTCAGATCGAGTTAACAACCCCCTTCACCTAGTACAGCCTGGCATTTCAAGTCTGTCAAGTAGTAACCAGTATGGTCTAACAAGAGGTTAAAGCACACTAAAGCCTTTAGTATAATCTCTAAGTGGCTGAAATTGAACTTTCCCTAAAGTGTTCTATTGCATGTTTTAGTGCTCAAGTGCCCTGTATTTTATTTTTTGTGAGGAAAGAATGCTAATAAAGAACAACTTAGGATATACATGTAGCAATAGTAACTGTATAGCAACAGGGAACTCTTGCTCATCTTGACAAAATCATGAGCAGATGTTGAGAAAAAAGTTAAAGATGAAACTAGTAGGAGAGATGTACATTTTGTATGTGAATTACAGAACAGTTAATTGTGCTATGTACTGAAATGGTTAGGCGTGTTGGGACGATGTTTTGATCCAAGCTCGCTATATGCATTTTCCCATGGAGTTGCCTACAAAGAGCAGTGGAGGCTTAGCTGTTTATCATGCAGCTACAGGCCCGATATCCAAGGGAGACAGTAGGTCTAACTTCCTGTCCAATCCCTGCATGTGGCTCTGAATGTCAGCTGATGGTTTGGGGCCATGATTAAATGTCTTTCAATCTAGTCTTGAGAGGATTTTCAATGGGAATAAGTAACACCCACGCATCCATCAGCCTGGTTGTGGGCCAAGAAGCAATCTTTTGCAGGTGAAAGAAGTGCTCTTCTTCTCCCCATGGCTTTCACATTGTTAGCAAGCGAGTTGATGTTGCAGGGCCAGAGTTGAATGCTGCCTTGCTGATAGATAAGTAGATTCTGTTATCCTGGATCATCCTTTTTATCGTGACGTCTGTTTGACACATACCTTTTCTTGCAAAAGGGTGTCACAGTTGAGCGTCCATTTCATTCAAGGCTGGATCAAATGTGGAAAAGCTTTGGCTTGTGAACATTAGATTGCAATCAGGATGGGAACAGGGATTCACAGATAAGTTTGAAGTTGAATGTCACATGCAGCCATAGGGCCCCCTTATAAGGTGCTTGAGGTGAATATTTTAAGATTCAGGTCAATAGTGATAGTGGGACTATCCATTGCAACATACTTTGACATTGAAGCATTTCATCCCATTTCCTGTCCTTGAAATATTCATTGGTCTTGATCGGTTCTCTCTTTGTTGTGGGGAAATGGATGGATTTGTTGTGGGGCAATGGATGTGAACAGACGTGACAAGAGGGAGGCAACTTGACATCAAAGCTGGGAAGGTAAGAGGCCCTCTCAAGTCCTACTCAAGAGGCAGGTAGGCTGTACTCTTGATGATTATTAGCTCTGCAGAGCCTGGAATGATTGGCGTTCAAGAAGCTTGTTGCCTAAGAGACAAGCATGCAGGGTTCGATAAAGTGTCTGTATTACTCTTAGCTTGTCATAGAACTGGTCTCGTTTTACACAGCATTGTGGCCCAACATAGAGTTAATGTATTGGTCCAATTTGTAGGAGGAATTTTCACTGGGAATCTCCACCGTAGCTTTGGATGACCAGAGATGTGTGGTTTTAGTTTTATTAACCAATGGATAAAAGCTAGTGGAGTCATTTTTTCCTCCCTCATATTCCAGACATGTTTGACACGTCTGGCAGAAAAATCTTCAAAGAAGATAACTAATGATGACAGTCAGGAACATATCTATGAATGTTCAGTGTCTTATTCAGAGCCATCTATCATGACTCTCTGTTTTATCATAATTCCTGGCCCTTTTGAATTCAAACTCATTAGTCTAGTTACTGAATAATTACCAATTTATCTGCAAGAATGCTAAACATAACTGAAAATTGCTAAATTGTAGATAATCAACCCTAGATTTTTGTGTGGTAGTTATTGGTAAAAAAAAGGTAGAGCAGTCATCCTCAACTGAGGTGAAGCATGATGCTTTTTTATAAGTAGCTAGTAGTGCAATGTGGGTAAATGCTATGGCTTGTTCACCCCTACTCAATAAGTGTGTTGGCCAGTCCTAGGATCAAACCCTCCCCCACGGCTCCACGGAATTTGATCCATATGGTGAAACAGCGTGATTGCGCTACCGCTTGTGCCAAGGGGACGTGAATCTAACCTATGGAGTAGAAAACATCTTCGGGGCATTTGTGATGCTAACATGAGAGATACTTCAGGTAGGACTCCTAGGGTATCATGTGGGAATGTAAACATGCAGTGTGTGCTTCATAGGGTCAGCTTTCATCTGCTGCAGGTTGATTAAATATTTGAATTCAAACTTTAAAGATGAAAGATGAAGATATGATAAATCAGGTGACTGTCCATGGTGCTAAGTAATTAGTTGTCATGTTGAACACCACATATTCTTTTAACTTTTTATACTTCTAACATCTATAAAGTTATAATCCATATAGCTTGTGCATTATGAGTTGTTACTATAAATAATGAATAAACCGTATTCTCACCTTTATTAACGGTATTTAAAAAGCAATCCTTCCAATGAAAGTCAAATTTTTGTTGTATGACAAATGAAGTATTAGCGCATCACATGTGCATAATGACATTTGTACCAACCAATTCCCATTGATTTATCCCTTGTTATTCCAGCTATGAATATGAAGGCTTGATTCAGAAGTGTCTGCAATATTTAGCTGAAGCTATTACTTTCCAGCTTGTGGCTTTTCCCAAGAGTACATCCTTGATTGGTACAAAATAAACAGGCTCTCTGTTTTGATTAACACAGGAGGTTGAGCATTAACTGTCTGGGCGACATTGTATCAGTTTGTGTAATGGTGTTAGTCTTGTGGGGTTTGTGTAGAGGCAATTTCACAGCAGATGATACTTAAGCTGTGTGAATGCCATGTCCATTACTTAAGACACTACTTCAAAGCTGTTCCTGTCACTGGTGGCATGACAGGTGATATGTTCTCCAGTCAACACCTGGCGTAGAGGAGCTTCTGTGCTGCAAAGTTTGATGACTCTAATTTCCTCCACCTAATCCTGACATGCTGGAGGGGCTATCTGAGTATCATTAGCTACAGCATATGAAACTAAGCTCACGTGAGCTTGGAAGTTAATCATGTAACTTATTAGTGATATATATGGTATTAGCAACTTTAGAAGAAATTAATCTTCACTCTTTGCCAAAATGCAGTGACAAAGGAGGCAAAGTTCCAATGATACTGAATCAGATGCAACATTTATGTTTTGAAATGCATGTCTTTTGGGCAATATGGCAATTCATTTCATTAATCAATATGTTCCTTTCATGTTTTCACAGAGTTCATCAGTATGGAGCGGTTGAATCTGCTGCTAGGTTTCCTCCTGCTGTACTCTGTGGTTCTACAGCTAGGGACTGTTGTGCAGGGTCTCCACATCTACAGTACATTTTCTCCCTCCTCGTCAGATATCATCCTCAACCACCTGTCAGTGAACAACCAGACTGGCAAGGTTTACATCGGAGCAGTGGACAATTTGTACCAGTTAAACCGGCAGCTAACCGTAGAAAAGACAGTGTCCACAGGACCACGGCCAGACAGTGTGAACTGTCCTGGACCTGATGAAGACATAGATAGGACATGTACAGATAGAGTAGACACTCCCAACGTGAACAAGATTCTGGCTATTGACCAACAGGGGGGTCACCTGATTACTTGTGGTACAGTGTACCAGGGAATCTGTCAAGTGAGGAGCTTGACAGATATAAGGCAGATCTCCGTGACATACACCCCTGATTTCTCTAAATATGTTGCCACCAATTCTCCCTCACGGACCACAGTGGGGTTTGTGGCACCAGCAATACAACCACATGAAGACAATGCTTTGTATGTTGGAGCCACTTATGGCGAACATAATGTTATCAGGGAGAATGTTCCGGCTGTTTCTATACGGTCTTTACAGTCTCCTGATATCTTCCAAGTCAAGAATGGAGGCGAAGCTAAGTTTGTAGTCAAACCAGACTACAGGCAGCAGTATTTGATCAGCTACATCCATGGATTTCGCAGTAAAAACCATGTCTACTTTGCAACATTTCAGATGGAAAGAGTCCCACAGCCTGGTTTTGATCCACCTCCATACTGGTCAAAACTCATTCGACTGTGCTTAGAAGATGCCCACTTCTACTCCTACATGGAGATACCCTTAAAATGCTTAGGGCAAAATGGAACAAACTACAACCTATTACAGGCCGTGTATGTCAGCAAACCTGGACAGAAACTTGCACAGAGTATGGGACTTCAAGAAGATGACGAGATGCTTTTTGGTGTGTTTTCAGCCAGTAAAACCCCATCTGGCACAGAGCCCTTGGAAAGCTCTGCTCTTTGTGTCTTCTCCATGTCAGAAGTCAATGAAGAATTCAGCAAAGTCCAGGACGCATGCTACACAAAAAATGGCGGGGGTATTGCTGAACCACTAGATTTTGGTGGAGGTACTACTTGTCAAGGATTTCAGGTACACACATTTTTATTAATAAATTTACTTGCTTGGGTCATGTTGGTTTGTGATCATGTTGTGATCATGTGCTTACCACAATAGGCTTATTCCAAAACAAATTAATCATGTTTGAAGATGTTTAAGATGTTACACAGGCTGTTTTTCTTTTTTGTACTTAATTAATGCATTGAATCCCTCACACAATCCAAGAGTCTGCACTGTTGGTTTTTTTCTGGTGTAACACTTAGAAACTGTTGTCAGCAGTTAACAGAAGAGACTACTTGAGAAATACTGCAATTCACTTTGTCTTCACGGTAGCAAAATGTCATGGTCTTTAAGGACAATAGACATGTTCATGGAACTTAATCTTCACGGTGGCAGGAGGGGGGCAAAAGACAAGTGATTTGATAATGGTAATGATAAGTTCACAGTACAGAAGTGACCATGAAAACAGTGAGCATAAAAGTACCATGAAAAAATCAGGAATTACCCAAAATTGCCAGGTTCAGTTTGTAGGTTAATATCTATTAGTAAGTATATTTGAAATTTCTCTTCCTTCAGAGTCAAATAATGGAACGGTTTCCGTGTGGTGGCGACTTTACCCCAAAGCAATTTGGAGGAACAGAAGCTCTGACACGTACAGCTGTGGCAGAGTTCCCGACGACTGGACTGACGAGTGTCGCTGCTTCAACTGTCAATGGCTACACCGCAGCCTTCCTGGGGACAACCAATGGCCAACTGATCAAGGTAAGATTCATTTTTTAAAATTTTGATACTTAGTTGACATTTTTCCAAATCATAGATAGAAACAATTTCTGAAGTGACATCACACTGTAAGTCAGGTTTGGCCATAATGTGTTGGATTTTCTTTCAATGCCCAAGTTCTTGGACAACTGTAAGTAATTCTCAATGTCAAAAGTGACAAACTGGTGCTATCTTGATGGTTGAAGTCTGCAGTAGGTGCTGGACCAGGTATAGTTGGCCTTTACTACAGAGCCATCCAACTAACAACTCAAACTCCATGAAGTTGCTGCTGTTCAGCTGATGTGTCCTTGTTACAAAGCAGAAATTGCCTTGTAAGTCTGATGTCATTTCTTGCCTGTGTGTGTGGTAGGTGCTGGTGTGGTCTGGAGTTGCTGCAAACCCGTACGAGGAGATAACCGTTGATCTAGGAAGCAGGGTGCAGCAGGACATGCAGTTTGATGCCATAGACCCGCAGAACCTGTATGTCATGACTGAGAACAAGGTGGGTGCATCTGGCCAACTGTTAGCTTACTGTGCCATGTAGGTGGTGCTGACACTACAAACTACAATGTCACAAATTGAGCACTGCTCCTTGTCACCCAGCTACAAGTGTGTCAGTTGGGTAGCATCTGATATGGCAAATTATTTGCAATTACAATTTGTTTCCATATGCCATTATGGGATGGGATTTTTTTTTCTCATACAAGTCCATTGTGGCCCAATTACTCAATGGTCACTCCAGTTCCTTTCCTCTCAGACAAGGCACTTCTCTACATTGTGGCTACTTTTATTTTAAAAAGATGTCACAGAGCTCTTTTGGATTTACCTTTTTACTATATCTATATACTAGTTGTCCTGCAGAAAAACATTTGTTCCTGAGTCCTTCAATTATTCAGACGTGAACTGACAAACTCTCTTGCCTTGGTAATGATGGTTAGAAGTGATTGTACATGTATGGCCTTGGTGCGGGCTTTCCAAGTTCTGCCTTTTGGACAGCCATGCGTGAAACAGTAGTGTTTGTAGGCAAGGGTTATGGAAGGGTCGGGACAGATTAAGGGCCGGCTTATGGGAGCACTGTCACTACGATAGATCTACAGTACCACAGTGCCCATGGGGCCTCTCTCTGATCATAATTCTCTCCAAATTTGACACCAATCTCCCAAATGTGGGACCTTTTAAGGCGAAGGATTGAAAGGGCTAGGTGAATAAATTGGCGTCCTGATGCGGTGTTATAGTGCTGCTTTGCCTGCTCTCCTGGATGGCAATTTCAGGAGAAAATTGGCTGCAAATCTCCCTGACCTTTCCAGGGAAAAGGGCCTGGAAGGGTCATTTTGAAATGTTACTATTTTGAATATAGGTGCTTGATCGATAGTGCAGGCAGCTCTGTCCACGTCCGGGAAGTTTTTCACACAAATTTTGGCAGATTGATTGGACCAGTCTACAGGGTCTCCTGCACGTGTACCACACGGCTCAAACAAATGGCATGATGGAGCCTATGCCTCATGTCTCATGCCTTGAATCAGGATGACAATCGCTCTCACCTAACAGTTGATTTCTCCAGGGTCTGCAGATCAATGTTTTCACTGTGCTACATTTCTGGGGAGTCCTCAGCCCTGGATCTGATCAATTCTTGGTGATCCCAAAGCTAACAGTTCTGCAGAGACTTGGCAAGTTGGGAAACCTATTTCCTGCTACAAGCAACTTCCAGCCTATTGGGAATCAATCGCGAGTCTTACCAAAGTCATTTCTCAGCATTGCACTTCTGTTAAAGTCTCACAATGTATTACTCTACATGTATTTCTTCACATACAGACTTTGTGTTTCCTCATCGTAAAATTGTTGTTTCATGACACTTTTTGTAAACCATCTCTTCATCTCTTTTAGTTAAATATTATAATCTAAACACAACTCTTTTATGTTTTGCAAAAGAAACTGGTAAGACTGGATGTATAGGATGAACCCAGATATTGAGAATCTTTCACACTTTATTGTCCACTTGTCATAAAACAAGTCAGACCAACATAGTATTATAAGTAACTGTTTGTTACACTATAGGGTTCTCTTGACTATGTTCCACCCCCAGGAGGCAGTGTTTTGTCATGTGTGAATGAGATGGAGAGCTGCCACCTCCAGGACATAGCCAGGCTTGATGTGTCTGACCCCTAGCTGACCCAATAATCAATAGATTGAGAAAACCATAATGGCAGTGATAAAGAGTGTACACAGCTGGCACATCTCTTACCCAGGTAGCATGTCTGCTGTAGGCAAATGCTGTTTTTTGTACGTACCACTTTAACCTTCTCTCTGCTGCCTAACCCAGTGGCCAATACAAATATGGTACCAACAGGCAACCATGGCAGGCTGAAGGTTAAAAAGGTATTAACCAGTCTAATCTGTCTCTAATAGAATATTTCATTGTACTGACACAACTTCAAGTAGTACGGGTAGATTGTTATTGTATATCTGATCTAAATCAACTTTGCACAATACTGTACCCAATATTGAATAGCAAAGTTGTTTATTCACAACCACTTGTTTAACAAGAGCCGACATTTTGATGACCATCTGTCATCTTCATCAGGGCAACTATGACTGGTTCACTTTGTACCGAAGAAATGTCGGCTTTTGTTAAACAAGTGGTTGTGAATAAAGAACTTTTAATTCAATCATTTATCAACCAGATGAAATTATTCACGGAATGCCCACCATTGCACAATCAATGCTTCAGAATTGTTTTTGTTTTTGTAAAGACTTTTCTGTTTGCAAAAGTTTGCAAATTGTATTGCTGCAACAGTTTTCTTCTAATCCCACACATCTACCACATGAAATGATTTATCATTCCACTGCAACAACTATCTTCTACCAAAGCAGATTGCTGACCTTGCCAGAAACAGAATAGACTGGAAAAAACTCACAGTCGCCTGCATGTAGCAGCCGACAGAAGAAGAAGTAGTTTGTGTAACAAGCTGTCTAGTTCTGCCACATCAGCAAGTAGATGCAAGATGCATTTGATGAATGCAGATCATCCACTACAGTATAGATGGTCAGGTTCCCTCAGCAGTGGTGCCTGGGGAGTTGGCCTGAGGTTAGTGAACATCTTGAGGATGGAAGATATACAGGCCTATCTCCGACCCAGCAGATTGTAAATGCCAGATATCAGTTATGTGTCAGGATGGGAACTAAGGGACCACTAAATGGTGAAATGACCTGTCTGAACCCTCTTATATCCATCTGCAGTATGAGCATATAAATCGTTTGTACAGAGGACAGTGTTCAATAATCAAAAGGTCAGATAGCAGCTAAGATCATGGATGGAAACCTTGGGGTAGCAATAAAGGTATGATTTAATGTTACAGGCTTTAGAAAAGGGAAAAATACAGGTTTTCTAAGTCAAGATGACAACACTATTCGTATGTAAGAACGGCTCCAAAACTGTGTCAAGAAAGTTTACATATGGGGAACAAAATGATTCTATTGTGTAATCATATGAGTTGTGTTTTATTTCTTGTCAGATCAAAAGCCAACTGCTACAGTTTCCCTTTTAGTTGCTCACTTATTTCAGCCAGTTGCCGTTATGACGTACCACACAGCATCCATGCAGCAGCAGGGTACCAGCCCAGTAACCTCATCTGATACAGAATTTCCAATCAGGACAGAGGAGTTGTCGTGGAGTCTTTATTGTCTGAGTATTTACAGCACAAATCGATAATGGTCTGCTATCCTGGGACTGCATTCCTTTCTGCTGTAATTGCTGCAATTTGTAATATATCTCTCACCCGGCAAGGGGGGCACACCGGAGCTGGGATTACAGGGGCTCGGAATTCCTCCTGGAGAGTGTCTCAAGGACAGCTTAATTCTTAGGAATATATGGGAAATCAATGGAAAATAGTTCTTTCTGCTTGATCCATATCAGTGTGGAACTGTCTAGGGAATAGGTGACAAACAGACATCATATTCTCAAGGCAGAAATACCTATTATTAAGGCCAGAAGCTTATGCTGCGAGGAAATCACTCGGGTGTAAAATGAAGTTGAGTTTCAAAACTTCTGTTGCAGAAACTTTGTAGTGGTGAATCATGGTCAGCTGATTGTGGAGAAAAGTGGTTCTTTAAATGTTTTCCAGACATCTTGCTGTGCTTGAGATGAGGTCACTAGAACCTCCATGTATTTCAAAATTGTAGGGACATCTTTGGTGATGGAATATGTTTGGCCAGAAGTAGGCAATAATAGACATACATTTAGTTGACATGCGACATGCGACATGCCTTTGAATAAATGACTTTCATAACTGCCATTTCAACACAAAGCTCAATGCAACTTTTCAGGCAGTTATAGATCAATAACTTACTTGTTAGATGTGTTCTCACCATCCTCAGAAAGATTCTATGACATCACTTCTAATCTTTCACTGCAAACTTAGCAGGCCTCTCTGTGATTCTCATAAAAGGTCGAAAAACTGTGCTGATGATGAAATATTGGCATTTAAAGCCTGTACACATATTCCCAATGACAGATTTGCAGCTAGTAATAAAAGTACAGGCATCTTGACTTATTACTGGAATGTAACAATAGGTTTTAAGAATCGTGCCTTGTCACTGTGGCTTAGTTGATCAAAGTAACCTGAATATGTGCGATTAGCACTTCAAAGACGTTTGAAGGACAAAAGTGAAGGAAAGTCAATACCTGGAGCTTTGCCTCTGGGCTTAAACCCTCTGGTAGTGATTCATCTCTTATTGTCTGAGTGATCCATCCTGGATGGTTCTATGGAGGCTGCTGGAGTGCTGTCTTTCTTAGTGGAGGGGTTTATGGCATCCATGTAATCTTTGGAAGTAATTTGAAGGAAAGATTAGAGTATACATGTATGTTGACTGCTATGTTCAGCTTCACCATTTGTCTTACTTTTCAATGAAATCTAGGGTGTCAGCTTTAATGGCTGCCATATTTTTTTTGTAAGAGACTCCATACTGAGGTATTCCCATTGAAGAGAAGCAGGAAGGCCATTAGACTGGAATATATGGCTTCAAAATTTCGCAGTTTAGAGTGGGGCTGATTTCAGTTCTTTGTCAAGATTACTCAGATTGGTACAACTTCTTGAAGTACAGCCAAACCTGTACAAGTGATAACATCTACATAAGGACCACCTGGCCAATATCACCACTTTTTGTATAAAGTATTTCCCCATTGACACAAGCATTAAGAATCCTCTCAATAATGACCACCTGTCCTCGTAAACCAGATTTTATTGGTCCTGAGTGGTCTTCTTGAGCAGTTTTGACTGAAGGTTAAAGGTCCTGAAGAAGTTTCATGTCTGAACTGGTGTTACCACTTTAGACTTCATCTGATGTAGTACATGTTCACGACAGCTTGCAGAAGGGGCCACAGATGTGTAAACCGACAATTTGTTTGCAGGAGATGTTATTAAGGAAGTCCCTCTGAAACTCATTGATGAATGTTTGTCGTTTCTACCGTGCACAAAGGTACCACTGTAATGGCACCTGTGTGTCAGCGTTGCAATTCAAGGTCCCCTCAGAGAAGGATGGTATTACCGAAATAACTTTGAACTCTCCTTGCTAAAGGATGCACTTGACATGTATCCCCTTGTCGTAAAGTTTCTTAAACAACAAAGTTGGACTTTTGTAGATGATTAGTTATGTAGTATCACTGTTATATGCCGGGTAGGTTGACTTGTTGCACTTGACTAGTTGCATAAAATGTTGCATTTTTCTGTGATTTATGACATCATCTGCACGTTTCCTGCAAGAAGGGGTTTTTATCATCTATCACAGAGCATCCCAGAAGGGCCAGACTCCCAGGAACAGCTGTTCAGCAGCATAAAGTAGCTGTTGTTTGTACCAACATGGATCAAAGGAGACAGCTGGTGCATTAAAACATCAGACCGAAATAGCAACTGCCAGATTAACTTTGTGTTTGAACTTGGCTTGTATAGTAGTGCTGATGTATCCCTCATTCGTCTTTCTTGGTTTTTGTCTTTGTTGTTTGAGGTTGGAATGTTTAAGCCTTTCCCTGCCAACCACTGATGTAACCAGTACAAAGTTTGGAAGTGATCTGGTCACCTCTAGACTAACAGTTTAGAAGGCATATAAAACAATTCCTTTTTCAGCACCACGGACAGAGTCATGGATTTCTTGGAATTGACAAAACACCAAGTTGATTCTATAACGATTTGTACCCGAATTACCAGATTCCATAGTATAGGATGCAGAGGAATGAATTGCTTATTCAGAACTGTACTTGAAATATTTACCTCCATTGTTCTGTAAGGCGACGCACTGATACTACAACCAATGGAAACTTCTAATTCACTGATTCCACAAAGTCTTGGCCCTGATACAACAGGAAAACTTGATATTCAACAGTGCCTTCATACGAGGATGATTAATCCATTTATTCAAATTTATATTGAGAAATGTCAAACACAAGCCCAATTAGCTCAAAGAAGTGAGGAGAACAAAGTGTATGCATGTCAGAGATGTTTTTGTAAATCATGTTGATTCTCTTTGCTTTCCCGTTGATACATGTCAGGAGCAATTATAGTTCATGAAAAGCAATGCAGGCTGCTGCATGAAAGATTTTTCACTTGTGTAAGTTTACAAAAAGAGTTTCTTTTGAGTTGCGCTTCAAGGTAATGACTTAGTCCCCCGGGATAACCAACTCTGAACTGTTGGAGTGAGGTTACTTAAAGACAAATGTACTGTATTATATAACAATATTTATAATATATGTGTCTGGGTAAGCTGGTCTGTCCATGACAATGCCTACTGTCCCCATGGTAGTGTCTTATAATGTGTTTTATGTCCAGCACACCAGAGGTAATTCTTCTTGTCATGATTATAAAGCAACAGTTTTCCTATTGCCTTTCTTCGGAAGGGAAAGGTCAGTATTGAGGTCAGCTAGAATTCTCTTATCTATTAAAGTGGTCTGGAAGTGCTCATATTTGAACAGAATGTAATTGAATGTTCATGATTGATCTTAAAACCACAGGTGGCTTGTACATGAATCATATTTCTTACAAAGGACCTTTTGTGTCAGTCATAAATGAATAAAACACAGCAAAGCCTTAAGGGAGATTTGAGAGGAGGTATCCAGTTTATTTGGTGTTAAGAGACGAACCATGACAAATTTCAGTTTTTCCACCCAGGTAGCCTGTGTTATAGATTAGCAGCCAGGAGGGTTAGCAGCCATGGAAAGTACAGGGTCACTTAGCATTTACCATTAGTATAAATCCTGGCAGTACTGTTTGTTGTTGGACCTAGAGTTATGCTCTGTGCGTAAGTTATTCTGACCCCGCCAGTCCTGGCATCTCGATGTTCTCAGCCTACGTCTTACTGTGGCACATTGACAAGTTGCAGTTCATGTTGTAATGTGCAGGTAGGTGATAATGCCTTATCCAACCGAAATGGAATTGCCAAAGTTTCAATCAATCTTTGTCCCGTGCAGCATTAGTGGAGCTTTATGACTGAGGTCCTCAGTGACCTAATGGACACAGACTATGTCCATGTATACATTTCCTTTATAGAACAAGTTACAACTCCAATTGCAACACTTTATCAAGCACATAAAGCTTCGAACTGCAGGCTCCGGTAACTGGAAGTAAAGTAAAGTAGTAAAGTTGGGAAATTTGGCTTGCAGTTCCTGTAAAGTTCTCCATGTTTCATGACCTGTTTCTTAGGGAGCCCTGACTTCTGTTTGTTTGTTTGTTATTCATTTGAAGTGGGCAATACTCAATACCAACACTTTTTGGAGTTCTTTCTTTCTACCTGGGATCAAATTTTCTGACCTGTAGCTATAGGTAAATGCTGTGTGTTCAAAGACACAAAGACTGTTTGTTCAGCCACAGCTAGTTGAAACAGCATATCAAAGGTGATCTTGGCTCTGCAGGCAGTGCACATGTGTTCCAGTGATAATTATTTCAGACGGAAGCTACAACACAGAGGCCAGCAAGATCAGGCAATACTAAATGACAGGTGACGGAGGAGGCAGCAGTCATCATCTTATCATACTGTGCCCCTGTAGCAGATCAGTGGAGGCCAGGCTCTTTGAAGTATTAGAGGAAGTGGTGCAGAAGTGTTGCCATGTCAGATAATGCCAGTGGGGGAAACCAAATTGCTTTGTTCTTGAAGGGGAATGTAATCAGCTGACTTGAACTTGTTCAGAGAACCGCATTTCGAATGTTTATCAGTAAATGCTACTACTATTAGGAATATACGAATATCTTTGCTATGCACTTGACAAAATAGCTTAGAATGTGAAAAACAAAGTGGTTAAGATTTTAAAACTGCACTTTGGTCTTTGTTGCCAAGAGTACTGATTTCTGCTAATGGGGAAGAACAATTTGAGAGTAAAAATTCATGGTCTGCTTTGACCTGTGAAGTAAGAGTCATACATGACCATTATATAGGATTTTGTTGAGTGGGAAGTTGTGAATATTGAAATTGAAGTCGATTTGTTTGCCACATGTGACATGCTCTTCTGGCCTTTTGCCACTTATTTCCAAGCACATGATGCCACAGGCTCTGACTCACAGATAGTGCAATTTAGCTGTGTTTTTTTTTGTTATGACAGATATCGCCAAGAATCATGGGGACGCTGTAAAGACCTTCCCAAATATCATTTGTTCTGGGCAATATGGGCATCAGACAGACGTGAAGCATGACTATGCATAGGTTAAAAGGATTGTTGCTGGGGTTTTATGTGAGCAAAGCATGCAAAGGTGAACAATCAACCCCTGCAGGGTAAACATGAACTTAAAAGGTCAGACATGAAGGATAGTTACCTTAAATGTGGGCCTGCTCTTAAATTGAGTAACTGATGACATGTAAAGTTTGTAGTTATGATACATGTATGTGACACTATTGATGTATGATACTTTTACTAGCAAAACGCTCTTACTTCCTTTAAACATGAGTGAAGTGTTAGAAGT
Organism: Branchiostoma floridae x Branchiostoma japonicum; assembly: GCA_013266295.2. NCBI lineage: Eukaryota > Metazoa > Chordata > Leptocardii > Amphioxiformes > Branchiostomatidae > Branchiostoma > Branchiostoma floridae x Branchiostoma japonicum. The sequence continues at coordinate 20,924,303 of CM023825.1, forward strand.
TTTAACTATGTGATGCTCTCAAAGAAAAGATTTTAAACATATAATTTCTATGAACAAAGCTGTACTGGCTCTGCAAGGGTTTTTCTCTTTCCACTAGCAAGAAATATCATCATGATTATTTACTCTTGACTTGAATTCTCTGCCTGACATGTTTATACAATGTTAGCATACCGATGTGTATCAAGTGCACTTAAATGCTGGGATGACTTATTGGAAACTAGGGCAGTGTGCAATAACTTTACTAGCGTTATCCCGCTCGAATAATGCATAAGCTGAAACTGTCCCCCCAACTCATGACGTCGGCCAAGCAGATGCCATGAAATAGTCCAACTGGGGCAGTTGAAAGCTTTGCTGGGATCTCGAAGCTCAATTCCAAAGTCGTTTCTGTACTTACCTGGATCTCTGTGTCTGGTCATTCCAAACTTTTTTACTACCTTTAGTAATAAAACAGAGAGCTGCCAATCTGTTATGGTACCCACAGAGACACCTTAGTGCATGCCTGTAATGCACACATTACTCGTGAAGCCCTAAATGTCAAAACAATTCAGGGTTCAGGATAACCAGGATAAAGAACTGCTGCATTCTTTCCAACTTTTGCAAAGGACTACTGGCCATGATTTAAAGGGTTTATGTTTGTCAGTGGTAGTCTGTGTGGGAAGAACCTGGATAAAAGAATTTTTACATACAGTAGTAACTGTGGATAGCCTTGTACAGTTGTGCAAGAATGGACGATACAGAGCTGGAAAATGTAGAAACTGTGCCAGAGGTGTGGACATGTCCATTTATCCTCCATTTCCTCTGTGTTGTTGGCTAGAAGAATGAAAGAACCAACTTGCCAAAGGAAAGGAGAATTGATCCATGTCAGATTTTGATATAATGTTGTTTATAATAGTATATCATACTGAAGAAGATGTTTCACAGTGTGAATTGATGGAGATTTGGAGGAATTTGCAGTTTTTGATGTATGAGGAAAAAAAAAATTTCTTATCAAGTTAGCAACTGTTCCAGATATTAGCATTACCTCAAAGTCTTTGTAGTTATGAAATATGAGATGTTGCTATCTAGTAGTAAAGAAAGTAACGGTAAAGTTTGATTTCCGAGCCATTTACAGTCCTCTGAGATGGTTTTAATGACTGGTTTATTTGCACAACTATACAAATACAATACCATGGCAGCCCTTCGGCTGAATTGTGGTATCATGGTTTACATAATATGAACAATATAAAATCAACTATAGCAATTCAATTCCAAACAACTATGTACATATACAATGGTGACTTACACCCCAAACATGTCAACTATCATTTAGCAACTGTACGATAAAGGGTAAAGTACTGTTCTTAAATCTAGATGTTCTGCAGCTGAATTGGCTGATTTGGTTTTTGGACCTAAGTTCTCTGCCATGTACAGTTGCACGTGTAGGCGGTAACCACCCAGAGAAAGTAGGGGATCTTGATACAGACACTGCAAACTTCTTACAGAGTAGAACTCGTCTCTGGTACAGAGAAATAAGTGACAGCTGGCCAAGGGCTGCGTCATAGTTGACGTAGCCCTTACCCAGTATGATTCTACACGCTCGCCTTTGCACAGACTCTTTTGGATTAGGAAAGTCTCCAGGAGTGGCTTAAGAACACTCCATACTGTCACAGACGAATAGCTGGATTTGCAAGAACTCTAACTTTCTATCAATCATGAGGTTTTCCATTCTATTCGCCCAATTGTGTCCTGTCTTCCAAACGACTTCTGGATGAGCTTGAAATGCCACTCCCTGTGTGGCAGAATCTCCTGGGTATCTTTTCCCTACTTCAATTACACTCATGGCTACTTCTCTGGCTGCATTAAGCCGTGAAAGTCTCAGTTTTCTTCATGCTTCTAACCCTGGAAATGTCACCTTGCTTAAGATTAATGCATTCCCTTTTATCTCAGGCTGACAAAAGTGATATAATGGACTTTTTATGCCACGGGCAGTTAAGGTATTAGTTTCTGTAAAGAACACCCACTGATGTCTGGTGTGTCAGGGTGTTAAGTGTTAATCTGAAATTTTGCCAAATTCCCATGTCCAGGTTTTAGGTTTTAACTTGAGAACCACCCTTAATAACAACTGCACCACTGCATACAATATAAATAAGACAGTTGTAAAAAGTTGGGAAGGTGGTTTACACCATTTTTAATGTAAATGAAGTAGGATTATGAGTGTTAAGGATCTATTTTTGTACTGACTTCTTACCCCTTCTCACTCTGCTTTTAATGATATGAAGGGCTTACTGGATTTGTGCTATCATTTTTATTTAGAGTGGAGGTAGTTATATAGATATCTCTCTGACCACTGATTCAGTTTAGCAACAGTCAGGACTGGTGATGGAAGTTTACTGTGATATAGCAGATTCTCACATTGGAGTGGAAGTAGTGTATAATTGTCTTAAATGACCGAATCAGAAATCTTTGTGAAACTGTATGACAGATGGAACTGTCATGACAGATGGAACTGTCATTTGTGGCAAGCTTTGGATATAACATGCTTATGGTTGCTTTATTTCCAAGGGGCTAAAAACTCATCCACTTTTGGCCTTCTTTCCAATTTGCAATCAGTCCTTCAATCCTGGGAGACTTCCAACAAAAGTTGGTACATAGATCATCTGGGCATGGCATAATTCAATAGATTACTGGTTGTGGTAATGATGCATTAGTTGGTCCCTAAAGCCCAACTGGAAAATCTTCTCCTCTTTGGTATCTTTCAATTTCATAAACTTCTACCAGCTGCACACCTACTCCACCAATGTGCTTTTGATGACAAAAGCCTACATCAGGAGGGAGAGAGTTGATACCTAGAAATGAGAAGGCACTGCAGATAGCCCTTTGATGCCCCCATGCCTGTTGAGGAGTTCTGTTTTCTAAGAAGTGATTTCCTGGTTGTGGCAGTACGAGATGGGATCTGTATGCTTCAGGGACTACCCCTGGGGTGGGATGAATAACCCATTTGATACAAAGTGATGGGGTAGAACGATCAATACAGTGCAAATTGGGAAAGAAGGAGCAGGGTGGACGGCAGGACAGGATTGGACAGGACTGGATGTGTTCTGTAGAGTAAGAAACATTGGTGAAACACAATTTTCAATTCACCAAGTGATCCCTCTGCTGGATAGACCTACGCAGGACAGTTGTAGTAATACTGCTAGAGCAGACCCTCTCTGGACAAGAAAAAAAGGAAAGCTATAGATGTTAGCTGTGTTGGCTACTGTAAGTTTAAAAGATGGATAGATGCTATGTACAGAACATGCAGGTTGGATGTATCAGGGAACTGTTGAGTTACAGTCACAAACATTTACTTCAACAAACGGTCCCATAGATTAACATATACTTCAACCAGAGGTCAAACAAGGTATACATCCAGATTTCAGGATAATGCACTTTACAGCATGCAACCACTTATTCCATGTTATTGACTGTCAGCATTAGTGTTTGTATGGTTTACAATAACCCCTAAAGCAGACTTGTTGTCTTGATCCATGTTCCACTTACAAAAATTTATTGGAAAAGAAATTTCATGGGATGATTGTTCTGTACACAGGAATTGATTGCCTGACCCCAAGTCACATAACTTTAGAGTGTGACTGCAGAAGGAAATAGCTCCAAAGCTCCAAAGACAGTGATTAATGGGATTTTGTAGATGTTTCACATGCTCAACAATAGCTTTTCAGATGCTCAGTGGACCAAAGAGGTTATACTTGTCAGCCTGTATGTAACTGATACTTCTAATTACATTGGAATTGGCATGAAATTGATCATTTGTAGATATACCTGTTGTCATCAATTAGTTGCTTGGGAATTCCAGCTTTTGAACTGTTTTTGTTACAGTAAATTTGATATTCATTTTTATTTCTTCCAAATATTTTATGTAACTTACTGTTTTATTTAGGTAAGCCACCCAATATGTTGATGATGACTGTTTTATTACAAAATTGCATTCTAAACCATGCACAAATTCATGCTTGTTGAAGTGATGTTTGGTTCTAGATGTTCAGCCAAATAGAATCTGATATCTTCTCAATACAAGATAATCTCCCTTTATTGCTCATATATAGCCCATAATCTCACCTGCTGAACATTTGTTCACATCACTGAGCAGAAGATCAGATCTGCTCCGTTTCCATGACATGCCCGCTCAGTTGAACCTCAGTTCATAGAAAGTTCTCCCTGTCCAACTGTAAAGAAAATTTGTGAAGCGTCTGGAATTGAGATTTCATACCCAAAGAATGCATTTGACGTGACAGCTATATTGTGTGTAGCTCTACTTCATTAGGTTGCCAATCAGGCTGTATGCTTCTCCCGGAACTTTGTATGTTGTACGAATAGGAATTCAGCTGACTTCATCGTTATGTATGCCTCTTTCTTCATTAGCATGCAGCCAGGACAGCTGAGGTGTAACAAGCTGCTCCGTAGAGTTGATAAGGTGGTGCTAATTCCCTCCCCTCTATCCGTCACGGGATTTACCGACATGCTAATCCCACCGGTATTGAACACCAAGACTGTGATAATCTCTGACAATCGTAATTCCTATCGTTGCCTAACCATTGATTTCTGACTCTTGCTAAGCCTATGGGAATGATTCATGGTGGAAGACTGTTTGTCTGAAGGGTGACTACGTATGGGGGGAAAACTGGCCTTACGTTGGTTTACTGCTTTGGCGTATGCTGCTCCATTATTTATGGATGTGCAGCAGCTATTCAAAGTTGTTCCCTAAAACTTATGTCTGATATTCTGAGGATCACGATAGCCTTGCTCCATTCAGCTGGAGTCAATTTCATCTACAGTATACCAGATTTGGGGTTGGAAGTTATGATTGAAAAGTTATGTATCCCAGAAGAGAGAGAAATGGGCAATAAAGCCATTTAAAACAGATGTTCCATGCTCAACTGAATTTTGGAAATGGTTCACCCTACATTTCGAAATATCCATAGATAGCAGAATGGCGGCAAAGGTAAGTCTTCAAATCCTTACAATGGAGTAAATGGTGGATTGAAACAGACATCGTGTTGCGATTGGAGTTTCAGGCTTTTTTTTATGGAATAGGTGAGTTTATCTTTCACCAGTACAATGAGCAATGCCATCACTTTTCAGGCTCCTATTAGAGCAGTAGAGGGTGAAGAATTAAGACGTAGTGATTGTAATTGACAAAATTAACAGACTGTTCCAACTGCCAGGGGAAGTCATGCTGGAATACAAAATGTATATTCCTAATATGAACCTTAGTTAAGTATCTTAAAAATGAAGAAAACCTTTCAGGGATGATTATAGCCAAATTGTGTAGCCTGTGCTTAAATTTTAGCAGTGTTTTTAGAGGTAATTATTTTTTACATTTACAAACAAGCTGCCATTTGACACACATTTGACACACTCAACTTTAGAGTGTAATGGGTTTGACATACTCCACTTTAAAGTACAATGTGGCTCTACAAAGGCATGTTGAAAAAACTCACTACAACTTTGCCGCACACAAAGACTTCATGCGACCCCATAAAGGTTCTCTGAAAAAGTTGACTGGAAGTTGTCTGGATGTAATTAGCGGGGAGACATTGAGGAGCCGTGACTTTCGTACAAGGTTATATCTGGTGCCATTCAGCAGCCAGCAGACTGTGACTTATCCCTGCTGAATTATCGGCGACAAAAGGCGTGCTGGACAGAAATGCTTCACCAACCCAACTGTGAAGAATGCCATTTCAGTAATTGGCCCCGCACGCACACAATAAGTTTGGGGTGACCCTCGTGGCTGCCACAGGCACTGTGCGCATTACTTTTATTGGGTGCCTGAGGTATAATTCTCCTTGACTATGTTACAAACTCTGTTTGTTGTAGTGAAATGAATAGCTGTGAAAACTTTGGTGTTCCTGTTGTCACCCATGATGGTAAGAAGGCTACAATGTCATTTAACTTGTCTGCCTTAGAATGCAAACATAGCGCACTTGGACTTGGTGTTAAGTTTTCTGACTTCGCAAGTAGGTAACCAATCAAGAGGAAGGAGGAAACTTTTCTAGTTCCTTAAACCTTAGACACCAGAATGTGATGCACCCAGCAACAGTTTCATCTTTTCCTTTTCCTGGAACGTGTAAGTTGAATAAAACAGTAACGCATCAAAAGTCAAAGCTCGTTCCTTGCCTACAACTTCTTCAAGTGCAAAATTGTGCAAGTCCTCATCACAAAGCCTTGGACAAGACTAAGTCCCTGAAAGCAGGTCTTGTCCGATGAAATATGGCTGCCTAAAGAAGGGCCCTGCTTCTCATTCTTGCATACATGCATGAGGGTGTCCTTGATCGGTTATTGCTTTACTCCGTGACATTGCCATGCCGTCGTCTCTAATCCGCATCTCTTCCATGAAACAGAGGGGATGAATAGCGAGATCAGGCCCACTGCCCCTTGATATGTTACTTTTTGCATCCAAAGTGAACAATTTAACAAGGATTCATGGACATGAGACACCAAATTGATGCAGCTGACCCGGTTGGATTAAAGGACTAGCTGGAATGCCTATTGACTAAAGATTTATTCATTGTATCCCTGCTCATTGCTGATATTGCGGTACCCTCATTCTGCTGCCTCTATTGTATTGTTGTCTTGGGGTGAGTGATCACTGCTGGGGTGACCCAGGTTTCCAAGAAGGAAATGAACAACTAGTAAGTAAGCACTTCATAAGGAGAAAGTGCAGCTTGTATATTGATTCTTTATATCTTGTCTCTGAAGAATTCCACTCAAAAGTTTGTAATAAAGATATCGATAGGAGAGTTTGAATGGAAAAATCACACACCGGTCTCTATTGCTGTCAATAATAGAGAGCTTTGGGTATGAGATTTCTCCAGTGGTGTGGAAAGAATAGGTTTTGAAATTGAAATTTTGCTTGGCCTGTAGCGTTGTCAATAATAAAAAGCCTTAGGTATAATATTTCTCCATCAGGGTGTAAAAATAGATCTTCTACTGCATAAAGATGACGTTATGTGTTGGCTGAATCTCCGTGTAAATCTATTGTAAAAGTTTCTGCAGCAGTGTATTATGTATTCTAAAGATGTAGTGGAAGTTTAGTACCAGTTCATAAATGGACAAGATTTGTGATAATGTGATACAAAAGAGTGTAAAATCTACTGCACTGCAGAAACTGCAGAATTGTCACGTTGAGGATTGCTAATCAATGTTGGCACAAAACCAAGGTATTATAACAACCTGTAAAAGAAAGTTTTATTGCAGTCATTAGAAGTTATTCTTGTCTCTGTTATTGACTTTGGATGAATGGTAGCTACAAATTAGGGAAGCGTCTCATTATTGGCATCCACGATTTTTCTGTTTTCAATGATTATGTAACTCACCCTGGAAGCATTCGAGAGTTGAGTTTTTCAAGCAAAGGGATTTTTGTTCTTTTATATCGAAGCAAAATATAGTTCTCTACCTCTCATGCACATCAGGGCCTTCTTTTTTATGAAAATGTAGTAAAATTAGAGTCAAGGAATGAAGAGGGCATGCTGGTGTCAGGTGGCTTCAGATTTCATCAAAAGAAGTCGAGAACCCCCTGTATTGAGATAACTAAGTAATGAGTTGCAAACACTTTTTGGAAGTCATCAGTAATCTTCGAACATGAAACCAGCAAAAGTATTACAGACACCCTGTCTTTGGTAATACATTACCCAATCAGCAAGAGAGGGGACAGACTGGACAGTCAGGTGAAACTTTGAGCTGGAACCCTGAGGTACCATTAGGGAGGATGAGTTATGTCTGATAGTAACCATTCAACATGCATCATAATGCAAGGAAGATATTGGCTAAGTTGTGATTAGGTCCGAAAATGTGCCTGTAAAACTGGCAGCGCGTAAAGATTGGCATGGGTTTGGCCAGAAGTGTGTAAGTTGTAAAGTTGGAAAAGGATGGGGGCAATTATCTGTGCAAAGCCATAGGTCATTCTTCATCTGTAACTAACTGTCCTGATTTATATCGTTAGCACCCAGCCTCATTTCAAGATGGCAGGCCAGCTATTACACAGTTGCAGGGGATGTGGCAGAGTTTAGGGATTGCAGTAATTTGATCTGTGCCTGTGTATTTGATAGGATTGTACGGTGGCAAAGGGGCTGAATTGTCAGCTGTTATGGGGACTTATACAATAAAGCCCAGCATAACAGCAGACCACCAAGATATTGGTGACAAAAAGGGCGGCATGCTGGCGCCACATAGCTCCTGTATTTCACCCCAGAAATGGCAATGAGCACTTTAACTGTCTGGTTTATGATATTGTGGGGGTTTGCTGTCTGGCTACTTCATTTCATACGTGTGAAGGTCAGTGTAAAATTTGTCAGGACAGGAGCAAATTTGGTAGTAAGATGAAATAGGTTCTCTGCTGTATGTATTCTCATGGGCTTCAACTGATAAGAAAAAGTTTTCCTTTGCTTTTATTTACCAACCATGAGTTTGGAGTTTTTCTGAGTTCAAAAGGCAGTACGTAATATATTGCATAGTAATGTAGTGGGGGAGCTTGCACATATATATGATAACACTGATTTAGGGTGTTGAACTACTGTTCTGTATAACTACTTAGAAAGTTTTTTAAAAAGACGTACAGAGCTGCTCTATTTATCGTGTTTAGCTTAACAGAGAAAGCCACTTCATAACTGATTCATATTGCTCCTTTTCAAAAGTTTCATCAATGCATGATCACGAGCAGTGAAGTAGCAAATCCCCAGATTGCCCACCCTTTCCACAAGGCTACACCACTGTCCAGTGGTAATGAGCAGATCAGGTCCAATCATTTCCATCTGTAACTTTTCTCCCTGGTAAGGCACAAATAGCCAATTGCTTCTCTCTTATCGAGTCATTCTGCCACCCCAGCACTAAAGTTCAGCACAGATGTTAATCTACCTAGGAAATTACGTCTAGCCACAAGTACATACAGGGCAGAGGGTGCTCAGATCCTATTTCTGATAGGCGAACCTGTGCAGACACCTTTAACCTCCAAGTTGCAGTACTTTCTATGCTCTGATGGGCCTTAAGGGGTTTATGTGGTATTTTGCATTTCAAGAAGCTGTTATTTTTGTTTCTTGACGGTTCGATGGAACTTGCTTGGCCTGTGAAATAGATTTCTGGAAGCTTGACTTAAACGTCTACAGTGCTCTGTTTTGTCTAAATGTTCAGTTCCACAAATAGCAGTATTTTGAAAGAGATGATATGTACTATCAAAGGATGGCTTTTAAATGGAGTAATTGTTGTATACCCCAACATTTACGGGATTCATTACTTTGTTGACTTGTGTTGCTGTCCCTGGTGCTGAAATAAGTGATGTTCTGATATGTGATTGATATGTTGGGATGGTGCTTTCCTCTTGCATGCTACTCTTGTCCTCAGTGGTTAGTGGCCTTCACAGTAACGGCTATGATCCGTCTTAATCTTTTCAAGTTTCCTTGCTAATCACAACCCTTCAGCAAAGTAGGTCACCCACATAACCTCAGTAACCTGACAGAAAATCAGTACACAGACCTCATCATAGGGGGCCAAAGGTCAGGTAAATCCTAGACCTCGATATAATTTCTAGGTCAGATAAGTAATACACAGAAAATTGCCCAATCGCTTTCAGAATTTTTCTAATGGAAGAAGAGATTTTTGGTTGACTGCTTTGAAAATTGAACACATGTCTCATTAGTTTTATCAAATCTATTTATAAAACCCTTGTAAGGCCCTACAAATCGAGTCTTGAAAATGATTGTTGCTGTATCTTGGGAAGCACATGTTCCATTTCGTTGTGATAAAACAATTACCTGGGAGCTAACAGGACTTCACAGTGCTTTCACAATGTACCAGTTTGCCTAAAGAGAACTTTGTCATGATGGAAGAGAACTTCTAAAAGTCCATAGCCAGAAGCAATAGCTATCGACTTTTAGGTAACAATGACCTTTTGCCTGCATTAGTTTTAAGTTAGCCCATCCATCATCCCCAGACAAGTAGATAAAGTGAGATCTATTTCTTATAAGCCAGTAGCCACCAATAATGACAACTGCTCTGTAGAGCACTACTAGCTTGAATATTGCTTTGCATTATCTTGTTTAGTAGATAACAACTTGTCATTTGTCATCATGTTGTTTCAAACTTTAATCCCCACGCTTATATAAATGTTCATTCTGCTATCTGCACAATAGTGTGTTGTGTAATAGATGCCTATGCTTGAGGGTACGTTTTTAGCTTCCTGTTTAAAAAGACACTTTGATCTCTTAAGTAGCACATCCTTGTGAATGATGTTATGTTTGTACATTAAATATTTAGAACCATTAATCTCCAACTTTTCCAACATGTTGCTGGGGTAAGAAACTTTCTTGTGCAAATGAACAAGATTTCTGGTCTTTTCCTGATGTGCCATACCTCTGTCCCCAGTCCATACTTTTGAAATTCTGGTAGATTAAATCATTTTGCTTGTGTCTATGAATGGTCATCTTGTGATATGTTTCCTCTCTCCCCAAGTATTGCCTGACATAGGAAAGGATACTATACCCTTTGTGCATAAAGATATCTATAGCTGCTACCTGTAGCCTTGGGAGTTGGATAACTTGGTAATCTTATTTGAGAACATTGGAGAGAGTCAAGATAGGAAGATGAACTTAACTGTTGCAAGGCTTCCAAGGTCTCCCACTGTGCATCACCCTACTGCAGACTGTGTGACAGATGAAACAAAACACCTATGTTGTCTATATGATGGAAGTGCATGAAAGTTTCATGTTACAGTGTAAGAGATAAGGCATATTTGGTGCATTTGATTTGTCACAATGGACAGAAAATAGATGTTTCTTAAGTCTCAAAGTAGCTCTGCACCAAAACCCTTTTTGCTGTTATTGTAAAGCTTTCAAGATTCAGCAGTGGTCTGTTATTTTTTGACCCAGTAATATAGACCAAAAAGCATTCCTGTAAAGTTGTTGTCTCCTAAGAAACTTGAATAGGTAAAGTTTCTTCTTCTACTTATGGTCCCCTGTACTTTGATTCATGAGCTCCATAAATTGGGTGGCTATAAAACACATGTAGGAACATTCCCAGGCACATATGGTTTCCCTTTCCACTCAGCAAAGCAGAACATACCCCCATTAACATTGTCTCCACCTACCACCTCCCTTGTAATTCAGCCACTGCAGCGTTTCATGCAGGGGTCTTAAATTTTTCTCACACCCATTATAAAAAGGTGGCTGGGTTTATTGTATTGAATACCATGCCACGTTTTTGCATGGTTTTAATTAATCTTTGACCATAGCAATGTATAGTGTATGGTGGTTGATAATTATTGTCCATGAAGGGTTGTAATATTTCTCATGACGTTGTGGTGAAGGAGATCGGCACTGATGGGTAATAAGGCATCATAAAATATGACAGTAAAATTGATGCTACATTTATTACAACATGTAGTACGGTTATATTGCTTTTTCATGTGGTTATTGTGATGATTCATCCACCATGAGAAATTTTGTAGGACTATAAGTTTTACACAGCAAACTTAATGTTGTTTATAATTTTGAAAAGGGTGAAGATGTTTTACTGCCATATTGACAGAATTCTCCTGTCACTACTGGTTTATTGTTCAGATTTTCAATAATTCTTGGTTTAGGTCTGACCTTTTGTGGGCACATTTGTGATACAGCAGCAGTGTCATCGGCTTTGTGCATGCCTTGGATTCCATAAGATTTATATTGAGAGTAAGAGTAGTGGAGTATAGTTTCACCATATCAAAACTAGTAAGTGATGTTTAAAAAGGCAGATATTGTCATTATTGCAGCTAGCCTGTCCATACACAGAGTCTCCTTATTTGTCTCCATTTGCTGACATTACTTGTTTTATTGAAATTCAATGTCATAATGATTACAGCAGCTAAAAGTGACCTTCAGAAAACAGTCATTATTTCATAACTTTGTTGTTGTCTTACTGCCTGTAATTTCTAGTCTTATACCGTAAAGCTTTTGCCTGATCACCCTGTCTCTCGGTCCATTCAGTTACAGACTAGCATGTAAGAAGCATGTTGTGACTTGATACCTCAGTAGCTGGTATGGAGGAGACTGTGAAACATTGCATGTTGATATTCTTTGAAGAATACTACCTTTCCTTGTATCCGCCCATCAAGTATCCCCTCAGTATAGAATAAATAAAAGAGTGTCAAGTTACAATCAACTCCTTGATTTATGCCTTGCTATGAAGCTATTGGCTGTGGACCCAGCTGTAGACTTTTCAGAAAATGGATGTGGTGACACTTTGAATACATCCCTGATGTATCCCTAGTGTCTAGCACTACATTAGTTACAGGGGTCTTTCTCAGGAATTTGCAGGAGGGCAAGCAGTGGCAGACTGCAAGCTGTGTGTTGAATTGTAGGCTGGTTGAACAATTTATTATAGGTCATTGAGGGCACCAAGGAGGGTTTACAATGCTTTATGTTCAGTTGTGTTAGCAGTAATTTTGCTTCGCTGTGGGCTTGACTTGTTTCAACAGCAGTAACTTTATGGACATGTCAGCAAAGGGCTTATGTATTGTCTAAAACATTAGACTTCTTTTTTTTAAGCATCTGATAGCTTTAATGTATACAAATATATTTTGCAGTAAGGGAAGCCATTGGAAGTCGCTATTTCTACCATTAAAAAAATTCAAGGGCAAATTGATTAGGAGCTGGTTAAGTTGAAAAAAATGGTGTAAGTTCTTCTCTAATGTAACAGATGAATATCACAAAAAACCAACAGTTCTAAGCCTTTTGCTCACTAATATCACAGTGTTTATGTAAACTGCTCAGACATTTGAAAACGCTATGGCACGCTTTAAGGCTCTAGTGCACCCCAATAACTCCCCAGCATCCTTATCCTCCCCTCCTATCTCACTATCTCTTTTAAGCAGTAGTATAAGGTTAATGTCCTGACTTTTATTGCCTCAGCCTTACTGTCACACAGGGGAAATCTCCACTTTCCCAGGCAAATGGAGACATGGCCGCCGTGCCCTTTCCCTCCTTCTTCTCTGTAGTCGTAAGAGTCTTCAATTTGCTGATGGACAGTAATATTCCCCTCCCCACGAAGACAGGTTGCCTGTAAACCCTCGTCCGTCATCCCATGATTTCCCACAAGTCGTGTATTTAATGGCATGTTACTGCAGGATGTTGGAGGTATGTTTGTCGTAAAATGTGGCATTGATTGCATGGAACTACCTACAGCATGTATTTAATGTCATTCTGGGCCATTAATGAAGATGGATGGATGAGAAAACTTTGCCACTGAAGGAAAAGTTGCCACGTAATTTAGATATAAAATGAACTGTGTAATTCTTCAATTTTTCCATCTTGGAATCACTGACAATTTTAGAGAGAATTACTGACGTAATACAAATGAATCAGTCGACTTCCTTTATGCCACAATAGTGAAACACCTTACAGTCATCACTGTCCATTTTTATTATAAAATTTAATTCCAAATACAATATTCTACGTATCATTTATCAGATTAACTCTGCTTAAATCATTAATTGGTTTCTCTCTCAGTTCATAAAACGGAAACAGATTTAGGTCAAGCTAAACTTAAAAACTTTCCAGTCTGTTCTCAACTATTTTTTTCTTTTAGATGAAATGATGTAGCACCATAGAGAAGAAGCCAATGAAGTATTCATAAATTAGGGCCAATACAGCTTGACACACACCAATGCATACTCATTACTAGGAAGTTCTTCTGGTAAACAGTTTTCTACTAATTGGCTGTTTTGTCTACTATATCTACAAATTACAGCAATAGCTATGCAATTGTGCATGATTATCTAAATATGAATCTTAGATAATTGCAGATATTGTCTAATTATCCTCACCTTAGCCTTAAACTTTAAAGTGTAATGTTTTTGAAATTGTATATGTCTGACTCTTGGATATAATGAGTGCATTGTTATTGTATAATGGGTATATATTGTACAATACATATTGAAACAAATGTCATGGTTCTTCTTGAGAATAGAAAATATTGGACTATTATTTTCTTACCTCATACTTTTACAATGTATATTTGTTGCCTTCATCATGGCTGAGTGTTTCATAAATTGATTTTATGAAAGAAGTCTCCCAAGTTCAAGTTGTTGCCTGTAAGTTTTTGGCTGATGGTAGTGGTATTACTATAAGACAGGCCACACCTCCCCTGTTGTTGCACTGCCACCACACAGGAAATGGCAGCCATCATCAAGCTCTTATCGGGCTGCCTACATCCCATTTAGAGTATACCCTATGGACACAACAGAAATAGTGCTAAATGTTTCCCATTTTCCAAATGTGTCGAGGGACAAGCACTTGTAATGCAGACTTCCTTGCCTAACGTATCGCTCCAAGGCGATGGATGAAGGTAAAGGCTTTTGAGGTTTCAGAAACAGGGATCATCTCATAGGTTAGATCATTTCACTCGTCTTGAATAACTTCCAAACTTAAGGTAAGTTTTTGGAGGTGAAAGTTTGTTAAAGAATGCAGTTTGTCTTATGCATTGCTCTTTCAAAAACATTTTGTGAAGAAAACTACCTGTGATACATGTACGTGCACTTTTTTCAAAAAGCATGTGGTTGTCGCTGACTTCTGTTTTAATCCTCCATGTTGCTAATTCAACACTACAGTTGTATCAATTTTTGCAAAGTCAGCAAAAAGAGGATTAAGAGGCCTTACAAACTGTGTGGTAATCAAGATGATTAGTCAGCCTGCAGGCCTGGGAGGTTCCCTGCACCAGACGCATTACTGTGCTTCCAGCCACATTAAGGAGTAATGTAAAAATGATGCTTGTACCCATCAACAGTTAAGCCCCAGCCCTAAATCTTGTCCATTTCACTATTTAGAGCGACCATGTACTAGCAATCTCCCCATGCAGGTAATTGCTTTGTAATGGGAAACAATAGTTTACCCTGGCTGAAGTACTGACCTGTCTCGAAAAGTGCAGCACTAATGGTTATGTGAGGCTACATGTAGCTCTGCTCCAGTTCCAGTTCTTCCATCAGTCAGGAGGGTCCTATCTGTTACTTTCTAATTTTCTGCTGCTTAATGGCTGCATTTCTTCACTGGCTATCTCTCATAATATCTGTTCCTGCCTTGCCAGGTCTTTACTTCATGCAGAATTGCTTTCTGATAAGAGAAACTGCTGACTTGAGTTTCCATCATACCTGCAGGGAGTGGTGGTAATACTTAGGGAGGCTGCTTTTAATTGTGGCTTCCCACACACTTAGTGCAACTAGGAAGCAGACGAAGGCTGTTAGTGTACTGGGTACTTTGCATGGATATGAGAAGATAGCCGCGGGACTGGGAGTCAACAGGAACTCAGGCTGTAAATTAAAAGCACCCGAGTTGAGTCTGCCTGATTTTATTACCCCAGACAGTATACATGTACATGCTATGAAATCGGGAAAATTTACCTCCCAAGATAAAAACTGACTTGGAGGCAGTTTGTATATACAAAAGTAATAAATATTGGAATTCCAGTAACAGCAAGTACTTGGTCGTAAGTTAAAACTGTGTTAAAGTGACCATGAAAGTGCATTGATCCAGCCTACTGCTTGTGTCTCTTCCCTATGTTGGTAGACCAAGTCTCTCCATACAGGGAGAAAAGTGTGCATTAGAAATTAACATTGCTTTTGTCCTCAAGTTTGCAGTACCAGACAACATACAGGCCTTTCATTGGGTCAGTACCAGCACAGATTTACAACTATCCTGCCAGTTTAATTTCAAACGAGCTGTTAGTATAGACGGATATTTAGTCATCGGTGAAATAGAATTTGCCATCAGTTTGTAAAGCCTGGGGCTATAGATATTGTACAAGTGAGAGACTTTTTGAGATGAATGACTGTGTTTAACAGCACTTCAAGAATGTATGTACGAGAAAGGTATTCAATAGCATCTGTCCTTAAAGTACTTTTTGGTAATCTGCGTAGCTATTACAATGAATGAACAGAAGTTAAACAGCCTGGAAACTCGTAACTTTCTTCAATGGAGTAGATGGGAAAGTAATGAGTTTGTAGATATGTAGATACAAAAGCTTGAACTTGCACAATCTCCAATGAAGACGAGGCTTTGGATGACAAATTGGGCTGCATTATTGCAGATTTTAGAAACTCTGGGCAAAGACATGGGATTCTTCATTTGTCACAATAAGGGAGTACATCTTGGCATTGATACTAATGATAGGAAAGAAGCCCCTGGCAATAATATATTAGCTGAACAACCAAAAGGCACCCACTGAGAAGTCCACTTGCTCCATGATAGATCGCAAAATGTGCAAGTTGCCTAGTAAGTGTATGTAAAAGAGCTGTAGCCCTTTGGAGATTGATTTCCAGTGAAGAGTGAGAAACTTTGAGCCATTGCTGATGGAAGACCAGGATTAGGGCATGGAAGTATTGAGCCCTTTAGATGTGCTGGATTTACAAACAAGCAGGTCATCCATAACTGCAGAGCCTTTACATAACGTGCATAGTAGTGTGCAGTATGGAATGACTGCCCAACCGTGCCAGTGTACATGAATATCAATGGTTTATTTGAGCAAGAGCAAGAGAATACAAGGTGTCCAACAGAGGTAAATAGAAGGTTAAATTGTTGTTGGGACATCACAATGCATTAAACTTATATCATAGAAGAAGGAAATAGCAGTTAGAATGGCATATAATTCCAGACAAACACTTCAATTCTGGAAAACCTTAATTATTTCAGAATAGATTTAGAGAAAAAGAAGAATTGTCTTGTGTGTTTCAGCTGAACACACATGCATTCCTGCTAATTTCATACCTGAATGTATTTCATTTAATTTTTGACAGTTAAGAAACACATTTGCTGATGCATGCTGATATATATATATGGTCTTTAATTAATGCAGCAATTATGCATTAAGAGCAATTATCCTTTGACAATAGATATTCTTCAACATCCTTCTCTAGTGATAACAGTGCACATGTACAGTATTTGATTCCCAGTACGTACAAAGGTGTTCGCACTTGTAATGGGAACGATTTTTCAAAGTCATGTTTGAGCATTTGACACGACAGTTCACCTTTGTGTCCTGCGCCTGGCAGATGCCTGCTCTTTCACACAGCACACAATAGGCAGCACTGCATGTAGGTAAAGTTGTATTGATCAGCAAAGTCCAGCAAATAATGTATGCAATGATGGGCCATAAATCAAAAGTTTCTTCCTCTCATCAGATACAAAAGTTTCCTGCTGGTACAAATCAATGAAGCATCAGGGCTTATATTGGATTTCACCTATGGGGGATCATATTTCAGGATCATTCTATTAGCACCTACTTTTATAGATCAATTTTCTTTCTTTCTTTCTTGGCAAAGCAACATGATCTACAGAGGTTTTTTCTCACATAAAATCATGATGTTATCCTAAGGGAATGATTTTATATGCAAAGCCTTCATTGATTTCATAAGATTTTTACAGTATCATGCCGGTGGCAGGCAAAAAGCTTAAGGATGTCCATAAGTTTTGAACTGTATATTGTTTCATGCAGTGGGCACAAGTTAGTTTCACTGTAATGATAAGAGTTTTCCACTCATTACTGGACAATTAGTTGAAAAAGTATATAAGTATAACGATGCTGCACATTAGCTTCCTTATTTTGCAATTGTCACAGACCATCATTGCACCATGGACATTTGCTATGTATAGATCCCTCTCTGTCGTTGCCATTTAATTTTTCAGGAGCACCTCTCTCTACCATTTATTTCAGGGCAGACCGGATCAATGAAATCAATGCCGTTGCGGCATGTCGGTTTTTAGTCTTCATTCCTTTGGATGGGGACATGGGGAGGAAAGATTAGTCATTTATTTGAGACATGGTGGCTGGGTTGTGGTGCGGGCAGGGATTGTAATCTGCAGCTTCAGCTTTTCAGGACCAGCAGGGAGCCAGGCACACTGCACAGGGGAAATCAATAGTGGGGAGAAACATTGAAAATCTTGTGGTGAACGTCTGTTACCTGGTGTTAAAGATGTACCTGAAGCTTCCTCCACAAACAAGTCCAGATAAGTAGGTTACACACCCTGTAGACACAGTTAGGGTACATTCATTATGGATGTGTTAGAATAGTTTTGGTCAGAGTAGACATATTGGTGATATATTATTAAGCACCAGGTTGTATTAGGTTTATCCCAAATGTGTTGGTTTTTAATATTCCTTGTTTTCTATTGAATGAGGAGAAATCAACTTCTCACAACCAAAATCTCTTGTCTTGAATATGTAGGAAAATGTAAGTTTAAAGAATTTGGAACAAGATTCATAACTGATTTTGTTAAAATTATTCTGCTTGGTCCTTGACATTTGTTTTGATTTAAAGTATCCCTGGAAGATGGCTACGCAGTATTTTCATATCTCGCCCATTCTTCGTTAACGTGTGCAATTGCTGTCGCATGATAGTAGCGGGCTACCAAGTTTTTAAAAGAAGCAATAACTGCGTATCTTGTGCTTTCCTGTTATCAGTACATGATAGTAATATACTAAGTTATGTTTTACCGCAACTGTCAGCTGCCTTCGGGTCGTCCAGGCGAAGATTTTGCTAAGAAACACGCTAAAATCACCTGTCGCAACCACTAGTGACACACAAAACGTCGGGTTCAAACAATGAAAACGTGTGAGTTGACTTAATTTTCAGTCTTAATCTACACCTATCCACCAAACTGTCTTGCCACAGGTGGATGAACTTGTCCAGCTGGCGTCCATACTAAATCTGATGCCGTTTTAGTTTTGTCGCAAGATTTTGTCTAACCTACGTTATGGAAAGATAGACGGGTATAATTCGCCCACGAAAAGACATTTCACAATAATTTTCACACTGTCTTATCCGCTAGACTGTGTTTTTTGCGAAACAAATCCATGGCAGGGAGAACAAAACACGAGAATCGGAAAAATGACAACAACAAACAGCGTCAGGCCGTTTGTCAATTTTCAATTCTAACCTACGTTATCATGGTTATTCGGAACTTATTCCATTGAGATTAGAGACAGATACTTACACTTCCATTCATCAGAAAGACGGTCATCAGATATACATTTGCATGTAAATTTTATAGTGTAAGGGCTGACGGCTTGGATTGTATTGATCATCGTAAGCATAATTCTAACCTACGTTATCGTCTAACCTACGTTATCGTCTAACCTACGTTAGTTTTTTTTCTTCACTGTTATCGAATTTACAGGAAAAGGATTCGATTAACAGCATTTTATCAACTGTAACAATACTGTAGTTGGCCTTGTCTTGTACAGAAGGTTTACTCTCCCTGCTTTAATCTCCAAGCAGATGTATCACGTGAGCTTGTTTTGGCTATTTGGTGATGTCTTTGGTGCTTTGTTACGGAGATTACCATATCTACAGACAAAAAACTTAATATCTCGAAAAGTATAGGTGGTAGCACCGTACAAAATTAGCAAAAGATAGTCGACAATACTGGTAACAAGTTCAGCACATTTGTAAGGTATTTGGAAGAACTTTATTTTTCACCATTTTCTACCCCCAATTGCACACGTTAACGGAGAATGGGCGATCTATAGAATTCCACTCCCATTGTTGACACATAACAGATTCAAGCTGCTCTTTGCAGTATTATTCATCACTTTCTGTAATGATAATGGCTGCACATGAGCGGCATGAAAGGACACCCATTGGGCTGGGTCATAAATCTACACATGCCGTTACGTACGGTCGGCATTCAGTGGTGTGTTACTGGCTACAGCCATAACTTTCAGCCATGAAATAGCCTTTGGCATGAATATTTGTTTGGTAGAGGTCGGATCTTTTTTGCAACCATTATCACAGGCTGTGTAAGGGGATTGAACTTGATATTTTCGTAAGTTTAATCTTGTCATTGGTTTTGGCTTTTGTTAAGTTTTGTTTCTATTTGTATCACTGTATAGGCTTATGTACTGTATGTCTGCCTATCCTGTGCTGTAAAGTGTGAAGGTCAGGTTAGCCTCTGAAGGGATAAACAGGTTTGGGAAGAGGGGATGAAAGGAGATAAGACAGGCTTATGCCCAGGGAGAGATGGGAGAGGTCATGTGTGCAAGTGTTGGCCCAATAGGCATCAATATAGCCCCTGCCTCTCCACAATTTTACACAATTCTTCTTGCCTCTCACCAGTCATGGTTGCCATTATCGGAGATTCATCATGTTAACCCACAATGGGTCGATGGCGGGATTTACGACGGACCTTGGAAATGTTTCTCCTCACATCGGTCAGCCCGTTGTATTAGGTGTGGCCTTAAGCTGGCAGCAAATGTCACTTTGTACCTACATTGAATGTTGTGAAGTAAAAAATGGGCAAGCATTTGGAGGTGTGAAGTAGGTGACAGATGATGGATGAAAAAATGAATGCTTCTTTCAGGTTGGTGAAGAAGGGATTTCGCCAGTACTGTCTACCTGTGCTTGGGATAGGTGTACGCTCTTGAATTGGCCTCCTATAGAGGCAAAACTTTTCTGATTCAACAAAGCTCCCTGTTGTCCCATAAGCATTGATGGTGATAAAAGTAAGATGGATAGTACTGAAAACACCCTACAGATTAATTTTGGACAAAATATTGCACTTTGGACAAATGTTTGTAGCCCTTCACAGCTTATACTTACAAAGTTGATATTTTGTGACAAACTTGCTTGCCACCCAACGGATCATAATGACCCCCAGCGGGAGGCGTCACGCCTCACTGAAAATCGATAAATCTTCAGATTTTTCCGGAAAATCTGAAGATTTTTTGGAAAATCTGAAGATTGTTTTCCGATTTTAAGAAAAATCTTCAGATTGTTTTAAAGAATCTTCAGATTGTTTCAAAGAATCTTCAGATTGTTTCAAAGAATCTTAAGATGTTTTCAAAGAATCTTAAGATGTTTTCAAAGAATCTTCAGATTGTTCTGAGATTGATTTCAAACAATCACAAAGAATCTGAAGATTCTTTGTAACAATCTGAAGATTGTTTTAAACCATAACTTCAATGTGATGTTGAAATCTATGTTGGAGTATCCTTCAACATTGATTGGTATGATATAAACATTGATTACTATTTAGAATGGTTTTATTGTCTTAATTTAGGACTGTTGAGACAGTTTTTTGAGACGCTTGCCAGGCGTGTTGTTACTGCGTCGGCTTACCTTGCCCACCATGGACGATGGATGAATGTAGTACTACTCTTGACGTGCAGCTACCAATTCACATGAAACTTATGGCTTTGTGTGGAACAGTTCCTATTGGGCTTAAACAGAGACACCTGCCTTTATATAGCATGTAACACCACAGCGAACAAGATTTCTATCACACTCTGAACAGGGTTTTTTTTCATGTGCCTTAAAGTTTGTTTCTTTCACTGCTCACTACCTCGAGTGTTTGTGGTCAAAAGTACTCAGACCGGACTTGTAGAGACTTTAAAGATTTTTCTAAGACAATGCTGTGTGCAACAGCTTGCTGAACATATATAAATTTCCATTTTGATTGCTTCAAGTTTTGACGTTCGGCTTTCACGCTTTCATGACTTGTTCTTAACATCTGACTTAAAAACACGAAGCTCATCACAACTTTTCAAACTGACAACCAACTGTTTTAGCATGAGTTATCTTAGGTGTGTTGGAAAACAAAGAAGTATAGAGGAGAAAAGATGAGACATTCACTCTCTTGTAGCCCTGTCAGAAGTGATGTGTACAGAGTGTGTCTGTATCTTTATAATATTGATTTGCAATCAGTTACAGATGTTGGGTGTGCAACAGGACAATTATCACTCGAGGTCTAGTAGATTAGATCTGAATAAGAATAAATATCTTAGACCACTTTGCACCAAGGTGTAGCTAGCTAGTTTAAACAGTGCATGATTTGTGCATTGTTACCAAAAGTCTATATTGCATTATGCTTTCCCGCCCTCCAACCATTCCATGGCCCTCAATAGAGGGTTTTAAAGCATAAATTGTTTCATAGGCCCAAGAAAGAGTTGGAAAACATCTCGTGATTCAAAATCAGAGTAAATCCTCTTCTTGTCTCCTCTGACTGTGGGTGCATTATTCTGCATTGAAAGGGTAGCTGTGCCTGATATTATCTAGCTTGGAAAGAGATGACTTGTTAATGGGTTTTTAATTGATTGGGAGGGGAAGTCATTTCCGCCCCTTACCCCTCCCACACAAGACTTACCAACCATTACCATGGACCTTGCCTTTCCAAGGCTTGATCAAGTTTCCTTGGTCTCATCAGCTATTCTGACAAAGCTTGGCACAGTTACTAGTTTGAAATGATTCTTGCTACAAAAATAATACTGGGGAGTGTTATAGTTACGTAGCCTCTACCAGGCTTCGGGAGACGGCTGCAAAGAGTAGAAATTGGCCAAATTGACAAATAACACGCCAGGGGAGTTGGTCCAGGAAAGAGTACAGTTTGCCGCACCCCTGGTGTGTTATGTATTTGGCCAATTTTTACTCTTTCAGCTGCTTCCCGAGGCCTGGTAGAGCTAGGCTAGGTTATAGTAGCTCAGAGGAAAAGTACAGGATACATGTGTAGATCCGATCATAATAGACTGGCTATAATCTTTAGTTGAGCAAAAGATGTAATGTCTACTTATTGGGGTACAGTATACAAATTTCATTCTAACTCTAAGACTGTCATTTGTAACATTAGGGCAAAGGGCTTCTTCCCCTGGAAATACAATTAGCCCGCCTGACCTAGTTACAGGACCCCCTACCTTGTGACAACAGCCACCCTCTACTAGAATTTCCTGCCACCAGCTCTACCTGGAACCAGCTTGTGCATGTTTTGTTCGGGCTGGCTAAAATACTGCCTTCTGGGCCATGCCAGAGGTGGTCAGACGTCAGGACCATGGTGCTTTGCGCGAATTTTTGGCGCGAGATGCCGTTCACCACTGTCACCCGCAGACACCCGCAGACGATTTTTGCAGTGAGAGAGAATCGTATTTTTTAATCTCCAACATCACTGGCAAATGGAGACAAGCAGGTTTGTTTGGTTCGCTACATATTTTTCCGAGTGTTTGAAGCTTCGTTTGTGTGCATGTTATTTTGTGAAGGGAATATTGTTGTGTCATTTTTAGTATTTATTTGTGAAATGCACAAACCTGCGCATTATGTATGCTACCTTGTAGGATATATCGTGCTGCTTGGAAATATCGCGAAAATGCCACAAAATCCCCAAGATTTATCCTTGAACGATTTTTAGTTTCCTTCCCTGGGGTGTTTTCTTCCTATTTCCAAACGGGCTCACGTAAATCTTGTTGTTTTTTGTCACAAAAATCCTGGACGTGAAGTTATTCTACCGTCGTGGAATTTCAAAATGGCGGACATTTGTTTTCATTTCCACTGCCACGTAAACAGCTCAGAAACTTGGCAAAAAAGTATAGAAATTTGAATTGTCTTGTCGTGATATTCATATGACACGTTCTGCGGTGTGTTGTCCTGCTATGGTGGGAAGGATTTGTGGGGATTTTATCGTTTGTGCCAAGAAATTTCCCCAATTGTGGAGGAAGAAGTTCGCCCAGATGTTCAAAATTGCGGAATGCTGTTGATATATCGAGCTGCTCGGAAATATCTCCAAAATGCTACAAAATCGCCAAGATTTACCCTTGAACGATTTTTAGTTTCCTTCCCTGGGGTGTTTTCTTCCTATTTCCAAACGGGCTCACGTAAATCTTGTTGTTTTTTCTCACAAAAATCCTGGACGTGAAGTTATTCTACCGTCGTGGAATTTCAAAATGGCGGACATTTGTTTTCATTTCTACTGCCACGTAAACAGCTCAGAAACTTGGCAAAAAAGTATAGAAATTTGAATTGTCTTGTCGTGATATTCATATGACACGTTCTGCGGTGTGTTGTCCTGCTATGGTGGGAAGGATTTGTGGGGATTTTATCGTTTGTGCCAAGAAATTTCCCCAATTGTGGAGGAAGAAGTTCGCCCAGATGTTCAAAATTGCGGAATGCTGTTGATATATCGAGCTGCTCGGAAATATCTCCAAAATGCTACAAAATCGCCAAGATTTACCCTTGAACGATTTTTAGTTTCCTTCCCTGGGGTGTTTTCTTCCTATTTCCAAACGGGCTCACGTAAATCTTGTTGTTTTTTCTCACAAAAATCCTGGATGTGAAGTTATTCTATCGTCGTGGAATTTCAAAATGGCGGACATTTGTTTTCATTTCTACTGCCACGTAAACAGAGTAGAGTAGTCTGTAAGGTGGTCGGCCGGGTAGGACTTCGATTTTTAGTTTCCTTCCTTAGGGTGTTTTCTTCCTATGTCCAAACGGGATTGTGTAAATCTTTTTTTTTTCATAAATGTAAGTATAGAAGATCTCATGCCCATGGCCATATTGTTCATACTGTTCTGCCCTCACCCCTCCAACTTTGACAAGTTATATTGTAGGGAATCTGCATCTGTTAGACTTTGTAGATGTGAACTATTGTGTAGACAACTTCAAGTAACTGTAGTCAAGCAAGCCCATTGAACACAGACAGTTGCATCTTGCACAAATAGCACAAAAAATGTTTATTTTAGGAAATTGATACTCTTTCATTATTGAAAAAAGGGCATTTTCAAATAGACATTTCCTAAAATTACCCTGTCACAAGTGATGCTCTGAGGTGATATAGCCGAGCATTTGTTTTAGGGGCACAGATACAGTGGTGGTTAATATAAAATGTATCCATGCTATATTTGTTCACAGGGATGAAGATGATGGAGATGGTGAGACTCCAGGTTCCCAAAGACTCCACCTTGCCATTCAGAGGTCGTCACCACCCACACCAGCTAGCAGGAGGAGTTTGCCATTCACGTGTGCATCACCAGTGAAAAGTCCTTCTCAGAGGGTATGCCATTTTTAGGCCTAGGAAAAGAATGTTGTGTTTCCTGTTTCACTTTCAGTCTTAAAAAGTAGGGTAAAATTTAGCAGGTGCATGTAATTTTGGATTTTACCTTCAACAGTAATAGTTTCAGGTATACTAAAGAAAGTATTTACAGCCCTGCCAGCTGAATTGTTGTCATGCGATAACGGTATAAGTTATGGAGTGTATGTTATTTACATTTTAGCATTACCCAGTGAAACAGTCTGGAGCTGATTACTTTCTTATATAAATTGTAGGCGGCATGTGGTATTCTGAAGAAGGCTGTAGGGGCTGTGAAGGGGGAGACCCTGTTTCAGCCCCAGGAGCAAGTGGCTCAAAGTCCCTGGTCTCGGTCTGTTTTACATGGCTAAATGGTATGTTGCGGTGTTCAGAGAGACTAAGAGAGAGATATTTGTATTTTCTTGAAGTAAAGTTGCAAATGAATAATTTATTGTATGTACACTATTTGTCTCGTAGCTTATCCCAATCAAGACAACATTGGACCATTTTTGGAAAGCATGATTACAAACAAAACTTACTGTACCAAGTTTTCGACAACAAATCATTACCTTGCAAATCATGTATTGTATACACAGCTACAGTGTAAAATAGTTTTTTTTTTTACCAAGGTCGAGCAGCAACAGTAATGTTTTTTTTCTGAGTAAGTCAAGTGTTGTTCGTACACGTTTTATATACACAACTACATTGTAAAATAGTTATTAAGGTGAAGCTGCAACATGTATGTTTTTTTCTCAAAGTCAAGTAATGTATGTACACATGACTTGTATATACAACTACATTGTAAAATAGTTATCAAGGTCAAGCTGCAACATTGCTTTTTTCTCAGTCAAGTAATGTATGTACACATGACTTGTATTTACAGCTACATTGTAAAATAGTTAACAAGGTCAACTTGCAACAGAAATGTATTTTTTCTCACATGTATATACAGCTAGCTACATTGTAAAATAGTTATCAAGGTCAAGCTGCAACATTGCTTTTTTCTCAGTCAAGTAATGTATGTACACATGACTTGTATTTACAGCTACATTGTAAAATAGTTAACAAGGTCAACTTGCAACAGAAATGTATTTTTTCTCACATGTATATACAGCTAGCTACATTGTAAAATAGTTATCAAGGTCAAGCTGCAACATTGCTTTTTTCTCAGTCAAGTAATCATGTATGTACACATGACGTGTATTTACAGCTACATTGTAAAATAGTTAACAAGGTCAACTTGCAACAGTAATGGGTTTTTGTCAAAGTCAAGTGTTGCATTTACAAGTCGTGTATATACCGCTACATATAGGAAATTTTTGGTCTCAATCAGGTCATTCCAAACACAACATTGGACTGATACAATTATTGTAAGCAACATCAAATTCAAAAACAAAATTTATCCTATCAACTTTTCAACCACAACTTAGCATCTTGTGTTACTTTCATTACTTTACAGGTTTGATAGGTCACTGTTGTAGGTATTTTTTTTATCGTCTAGAGGCCATTTGCCCTTCTTTAGTACAGTGATAGATGCACCAAATCCACATTGCACTGGGTGAATTTCAAACCTTGGCACCGATGCAAACTTAACAGACACTATATCATCATTTCTTAATGCCTTCGTCACCTTTGGTATTTTTTCGACTGGTATGTATCCAACAATCTTCCAGACATCATTCACCTTGGCATCTATTTTGACAGCATTCCTATCCACAGGATTGTCTGGCTCAAAGACCAACTTAATAGGTACAGTTCTTTTCAAAACCATCATTTCATGCCTAACTTCTTCGAGGGCATCCTGGTACCTTTTCTCCAACGTAGAGCCTCTCAGTTTTATGATGTGAACATCCAAGTCGTCGTCATCATCATCAGCAGCATCACTGCTTACTTGGGGGGTCGTAGTTGCAGAGGGTGGTTGGGGGACAGTGACAGGACAGCACTCTGTACAATCGCCAGCATCCAACAGTGGTAAGTGTTCGAAGGTTGTCTGTCCAGGCGAGGGGACCGTTGGTGGCATGTTGGTAACGTCCCCCCATTCCCAGATGCATGTCCCCCTGTAGTGGTCCCCACCATCATGTGCCCACTGCATTAAGAAGGGATACAATGGGAATTATACATGTGATAAAACAGTACTCTGTATAAACGGTGCTAATTCATGGCAGGTATCACACAAGAAGAATTATTTGACACTACAGGAAAGGGGCTGAAAACGCAGTCTGGGGGCCCAATCAGGGTTGTTAATTGGACTTCTTTAGCCTTTCTCTATAGTTTCTAGGGGGTTGAAGGGACTGAAAGTATCTTCTTTGTTCATTTCTGCAAGTTCTGGGCTAATTATGCAAGGAAATGAATGAAATGTCATTTGTTTACTTTGCATCAGAATACAATAGGAAAGTCATCCCTTTGTTTCCAGCCCCTGGTGTCTGCATAGAAACAATTCATATTATTTTAAGTCCAATGAATACCTTTCAAACCCCAGTTAGACTGTTAAAACCCCCAGACTGCCTTTTCCTGTTGGTAGCACGCTATTTCAACCTCAAGAAAAAAGACCGCTCCTCGTACTGTACATAGCGTTGCTAGCCCAACATCCATAAATCGGACATGTGAGTTGTTGCCTCATTTCGGTAATTTGGTGTGACCTTCCTTGCCGAAAAGACATGAATGAAAGAGGGTCGAAACTATGCCCGAAAACATCGGTGTCGAGACGTTTTGCCCCCCTCCCCCTTCACACAATGAAACACGCTGGAGCCCACGCGATGTGGCTGCTACACAAAATACGTTGAAAAATAAACAGTGCGCAACGGCAAACCAAAGCCGTCGAAAACTAATAAGCATATATACTCGATGTACCACTGAGAAAACACCCACCTTTGCCACACAACTTGTAGTCACAAGAAGAAGCTTTGGTGCAGGAAAAGCCTTATGCCCTCTCCCCCATTGTCCTCGGTCTGCTATCAACGCGTATCTTCGCTGGCCCGCGTCGGTCAGGACAGAAACGTGGCATTGCCGCAGTTTAACAGTGACAATGTCAAAGTCCTCCAAAACTATTTCTAGCTCTGGTCCCTCTACACAGTACAAATGGACTAAATTACAGTCTGCAAAATCTGGAGACACCGCGGTGCGATCGATTCTGAGCGCGGCCATGTTGGTACGTCACAGATACGTCACAGCCGCAATGCGCGTGGGATACTATTCTGACCACCTCTGGGGCCATGCTGGCCTCATGCAGGATATTAAGAGAAAAAGAGCCCAAGATCAACATGTATACCCATTTATGAACACATTTATTTTTGAGATAAGTTAAGTGCAGATGTTGATGGTAATTTTTTTAATTCAAGTTTTCTCAAGAATGATGACTATTTTCAAATGTTTGATATAAAGCATTTCCAGTAATACTAAATTCCATAAATGAATAAAGAAAATAGGTCATGCAAGTTATTGAATCAAGAAACAACCAATTCATTTTGATTGCTCTTGAGACATTTAGCAAGATATCAAATTGCAAAATTGCAACAGAGGGCTAGGAGTTGTAGAAGGATAAATGTACATTTCTGTCTGTAATTGGATTGTATCTTTTCTGGGGACCAGTTGATTTACTTTTCTTAGAAAGCTTTGAAGATCTTCGAAGCCTGGCATATAAATTCTCAACTGTTTGATGGACTAGCTGCCCAGACCCACCACTACATTGGCTACATGCACTGTGGGAGTACTGTTTTGTTGGGAATCTTTCCAATCAGTTTCATTCTTGTAATCCGGCTTTCCTATCCTAAATCTTTTTCTGTATCATCTTCATGTTTGAATATTCTCACCAGGCATCTGATAAACTGGAGAGAGGAAGGCGGTGGAAGTCTCTATAGACTGTGCTGGCAACCATGGATCTGGGATTAATTAGCCACCAGTTTATAGACCTAGTAGCAGAGTCCTAAAGGAGTGGCCAGTAGCCTGGATGCCATCTAGCCTCCTGTGCAGGCCTCCGCGGGCGGGTGGGACTCCCGGAGTTAGGATACTGTGTTTTGTCAAGGACATTGTTTTTGTCAAGGAGATTTATTTGAACCTCCTTGGTTTTGTAGAATTTTTAACGCGTTCTTTTGCCGACTATCCGCGTAAACATTCTACAAAACACAGTATCATGGAGGCCTGCACAGGAGGCTAGGTGACATCCCTTTTGGTAATGGGCTCCTTGCACTAGCTATCGCGCTACTCTGGGTTTGTTTGTTTTTTCGGGTACAAAAACAGATGGCTCCCAGGCTAGTGGCTAGGGGAAGGGGATGTCAACTTTAATTCTTTGGGTTTTTTTTTTTACGCTTATCTAAAATGTCTGCAGTTTCCTTATTATTGGCGTGTATTTTCCTTGTCTGCAAAATTTATGTAGGTGTTCATCTTCGAAATAATCAGGTGAAAGTAAAACAAGAAGAGATTGCATGGCTGATGATAGCCTCAGGCCCATATCCTGGTTAGTTCACCTCTGCTGGATTGTTATATATATATATATATATATATATATATATATATATACTGTACCAATACAGATTTCATGTTGCAGCCCACTTCTGGATAATGACACATTTTATACTAGTACGAAGGTACAAAAAGACGTACAAATGCTGCATACAAACACTGATACCGAATCCTACATCTGCTTGGAGATACCCTAGCCTCACTCCAATCATGGAGGTAGAACTACAGTGTACCTCCATGCTCCTATCAAACCAGTGAGCCCGAGCCTAAAGTAAACACTACCACATGTGGGCAAGGAACATAGAGGCCTGATAGAGGCCTAGGGCCTTCTGGTCTGTGACCAAACCCACTGGAGTAAGGCCTGGGCATGTACCATCTGTGCAGTCTGTGCATGGAACAGCAGATAAGATGGGGCGTGCTTGCTGTAAACTACCCATACTAGAAGTTAAAACTGTATCTT
Organism: Branchiostoma floridae x Branchiostoma japonicum; assembly: GCA_013266295.2. Taxonomy (NCBI): domain Eukaryota; kingdom Metazoa; phylum Chordata; class Leptocardii; order Amphioxiformes; family Branchiostomatidae; genus Branchiostoma; species Branchiostoma floridae x Branchiostoma japonicum. The sequence goes on from CM023825.1 coordinate 20,954,039, forward strand.
TCCACATTTGCCAATGGATGTTTTAGACTATTTAGTCACAGAAGAGAGTCATAATGGAAAATCTAGTAGGCTTTTGAAGGTGTTTTTGAAGTGACTACAATATACTATTCCTAGCCTCCCCCTTTCATGAAGTTGGTATAGTCCTTAAAAATCTGCCAGCCCTTGCTTTCAGCTTATATTCTCCCTAGGTCTGGCCTGTGGCCCTAGAGGACAGTGAGCTGGTTTAGACAAAATCACTATCATATCTGCCAAGAAATCATAGAAAGTTCAGTGGCAATGTAACATTAGTGCTAAACATACCGGGATGCAAATAAATTTAAAAGATGCACAGAATTCTTGAAAATGTGAGGAACATTAGCTGTCTTGTCTTGAAAGGGGATAAGATTGGTACTTTAAGTAGTAAAGTGGGTTTCAGTTATAATAGCCAATGTTGTTGTGCTCCATTTGTAGGTACTCATGGGCCTGGTTTGTAGGCCTACTGGGGCTCCCATACTTCTTCCCCATCCCCCCAAAACTGCCTCCAGATCTGAGGTAATGTGGTGCAATTGGATCTCAGCAGGGATCACCTCATCCCAGGAGGGGTTGTTTATTTATACTGAACTATTAATTAAACCCTAGAGACATGCCAGAGAGTGTTGTCGTGATGATTTTGCAAATATCTAAAGAAAACATGGCCATAAGATTACATATTGCTACAAGAAATGGCTGCATGTACTTAAGTACATGTGCGGTAGTACATGTGCGGCTGTACTGGTCGCACATATTTTCTGACCCTTGCCATAACAATTTGGTCACATGGACATTGGACCACCCACACAACCCATTATGACAGTGGGTTGAAGAGTAGACAAGAGCTGGTTCAAATGTCCTATCTGATGATAGACTTCTCTTCTTATTATAGCCTCGGTACCAACCTATTTGTATGCTGGGGCTCCCATACTGGCTCCCTAAAATTATTTTTTTAGGGAGCGAGTATGGGAGCCCCGGCATACAAATAGGATGGTACCCAGGCTATTCTCTGTCTACCGTTCTACTTCTGACAGTATCTTTTACCTTTACCAAGTCTTTACCTAGTCTTATCCTCATGCCTAAGGGTCGGGGTCTATAGTGGCATCCAGGTAATCTCCAAGCAGATCTTTCGGTGGCTGCAAAGACAGTATCCAATTGGCCAGACTGTAACAATTTGCCACCGAAGTCTGGCCATTTGGATACTGTCTTTGCAGCCACCGAAAGATCTGCTTGAAGATTAGCATCCAGTATTAGCCTCTTCCATTCCCTCCTGTCTCTAGCTCTCACGGTGAGATCACTCTGCCAGTGGCCATGTGTAAAGGTACATGTATGCCCATCCAGTCTGGGATATCGTCACCCTAGTTCGAATAGTCTTGAAACCTTCTGGTAATCTAGTTTTAAGCTTAGGATCACGACCACTGCAATCTTGAAAGTTCATCTGTGTTGATAGAAGTTATTCCTTGACAAAATTTGGTCCAATTTCATATGTTGGAAATTACAATTCAAACTTCACAATCACAGTGCTTGTTGGCACATTATACCCCTAGCCCATCCTGGGTCTAACCTTGGTCTACCCAAGGGATGCCTGGCTGGGCTCTGGAGCTGTGTTTGTTTTGCCAGATTAACTATGGCCCCTGGGGAGGCATCCTGCAATAATAGGGAGGGGGTGACAAATAGGTTCCCCTCCCAGCCAATTAAAAGCTAATAACAATTATCTCTATCAACTTTTGCTGGACACTGTAAAAGTCCCTGAATCCACCCAGGAGACAGGGAGTTATCTAACCTTTGTCTGTAGTAATCTTGAAGAATGTGATGTACAGCTGTCCTTAGACTAAAAGATTACTCAAAAAACAAATCACGACTGTGAGTTACTCAGTATACATTAGGAGTTTACCTCCTTGAGTAAACCAGGCTGGTTTTAAACATTGGTGTTAACTATACATGTATCCATGGCATTGCAAAGGAAGTGGTGCTACACTAGCCTGTGTTTACAAGCTCTCGGCCGGAAGTTAATGACCCCCACCCCAAGAGCTTGTGGCAGCCGCGTGGACGATTCCCTTCCCTGGAGTCACCAATAGGAAGCCAGTATAGGAATTTCTATGGAAACCGGTTGGCCATCACATGATTACCGGCGCCAGTTGGGCGGAGTAGGGCGGAGTACCGGGCGGGGACCAGAAATTTGATCGATTTCGCTTCGGCATTTCTAAGAAAAATGGTGACTGCTTGCACAACACCCTCCGTCGCTTTGCCACCTTGCCGGGAGTACTTGGCATCAGAGCGGACTCTCTTCTTTCTGAGCGCGAAAAAAGCCTTTTCCTTGATCCTGGAACTTACGTCTTACTTCTAAGTTCTATACATCTTTTGTCAGGTGGCCGCGAATGACTTAATTAGCGTAAAACAGTCGGAGCAGACGAAAACGGCGGATGGACATGCTTGTGCCATGATGTTAACTCCTGTCAAATTTTCGATTTTCACGACGACTTTTACAGGCAAGTCCGGCGTCATCATCCTACGATGGGAGCGTACTGAAATCAAGGATGCCATCGAGAATGATCTACAAACACTGTAGCTAACAGAAACGTTAAAGTTGCCTCGCAATTTTTAGAAATTGTGACGACATGATTTGTTCCTCAAGATTCTTTGAATTGTAACGCTTGGTTCCCGAATTTCTGTTTCGTCCTACAGACGTAGCACACTACGCTTAACATTTTTTAGTACACATGATGCTAAACTTTCGACTGTGCTTCTACATCGGAATTTAGCATATTTATGTCGCATTTCTTGTAGTTTGTAACTCGTTTGTAAGGTTTACAGTTGGCCGCCAGGTCGCCATAATAGTTTGATGTTGTCTGCACGCTCGGGTGACGCTGAATTCTGTGAGTCTCATTGTTTTCGATATTGTCCCGTAGTAGCACAAAATTAACGCCTTGCCGTTTCTGTACATTTACGGAGAAACTTCTAAACATCTTGTTTGCTGTGGTGTTACATGCTATATCATCATCATCTTCAATACTGCTGACCCCGCTATACAGCGGATTATTAGCAGGCGCGCATGCCGATGTGATGGTGCTGTGCTTACAAAGGGAAGAAAGGGAATAGGGGGGCAGCTCAGTGCAGCGAAGCCCGTCCCAGCTCAGCTTACTTGGAGATGAACTTCGCCTCCGCCACACTGGGCTCAAGTTCATTCCACTCGTTGATGGTGCGAGGGAAGAACAAGAGCCTGTAATAGTTGTTCCTACTCGCGATGGTCTGCAGCTTTTATATAACAATAGAACATGATATATATAAAGGCAGGTCTCTCTGTTAAAGCCCACTTGGAACTGTTCCACAAAAAGCCATAATTTATAAAAAATCAAGTTGCGTCAAGAGTAGTACTACATTCATCCATCGTCCATGGCAGGCAAGGTAAGCCGCTGCAGTAACAACGCGCCTGGCAAGCGTTTCAGAAAACTGTCTCAACAGTCCTAAATTATTAGACATAAAACCATTCTAATTAATGTTTATATCATACCAATCAATATTGAAGGAAGCTCCAACATAGATTGCAACATCACATTGAAGTTATGGTTTAAAACAATCTTCAGATTGTTACAAAGAATCTTCAGATTCTTTGTGATTGTTTGAAATCAATCTCAGAACAATCTGAAGATTCTTTGAAAACGTCTGAAGATTCTTTGAAACAATCTAAAGATTCTTTGAAACAATCTGAAGATTCTTTGAAACAATCTGAAGATTCTTTAAAACAATCTGAAGATTTTTCTTAAAATCGAAAAACAATCTTCAGATTTTCCAGAAAATCTTCAGATTTTCTAGAAAAATCTGAAGATTTATTGATTTTCAATGAGGCATGACGCCTCCCGCAGGGGGTCATTATGATCCGTTGGGTGGCAAGCAAGTTTGTCACAAAATATCAACTTTGTAAGTATAAGCTGTGAAGGGCTACAAACATTTGTCCAAAGTGCAATATTTTGTCCAAAATTAATCTGTAGGGTGTTTGAAGTGTTACTCCTTTTCTGTAATGATTCTGTTATGAATGGCCACATTCTTTTTACTACCCACACCTTTAAGATGAAAGTTGCACCCTCACACACAAATCAAGCAACTCCTGGCACATAAAGATAACAATAGTGTTGATTGTGTTCCCATCTTCATCTCCTCTAAAACACTGGAATGGACTCTAATCAAGGTGGGGATGGTAGGAGAGGGAACAATTTTACAGAGCTAAGAGGGGAAAAGATTATGATTGCGCAGCAATATTGGAGTTCTTTTCGTGCTGGGATACACAGGAAATGGTATTTTGGTAGGGACATTATGGTGTGTGGGTTTGCATGCTGATACATTATGACTTATACATTCTTATTGAGGTGCGTATAAATATTTGATCTGTGGGTTGTTCGCTTTTAAGTGCACCAAACTTTCAAATGTGTTGTCCCTCAGGTTCTGAGCACCGAGAGATAGAATCTTAATCCATGAGCTTTGGCTGTTACCGGAGCATTTCAAAAGAAATTGAGCATCTTTTCTGGAAGTTTCATCAATAACTCCAACAGAGTTGCTCAAGCCCCTGAACTGACTAATGATAAGGTGGATCACTGCTTATCTGACAGACTTGACGTTGTTTGAGGCTAGTGATATATCAAATGTTAGCACTCTTATCCTCTGGGTAATGTTGGGCATTGGACCATCACCTAACAGCTACGCTATATTGAACAAACCTATCTGCTACAAGGCATTGTGTATCTTTGGGAAGGGTCAAGCATGCACAGTGGCACAGGATGTCCATCCATAATGCCGACACCTGGATCAATGTTTTGGTCCTTAAGTCATGCACATAATAGAGATATGGCTCTATATTAATACTGGAATCGATGGGCATCACCTGTACTACATCATAGGTCCCAGCTCTGGCGGAAATGGCTATGCATGATTATGACCCCATGTCACTCTATTGTGTGATATCAACACACTGCAATCTAATAATAGACCATGTAGGGAAGAAGCCAACATTCTACAACTGCAATGAATATAGCCTTTAGCATTATTCTCAGAGTTATTTTCTGGTTATATTGCAGTAGTTTTTATCCATTCCAGCCTGGTTCTTTGTTGAGAATAGTCATAACTGCAGCAGTTCCACAGGTCTCCTCCCACTATGCTATAGTCTCAGCTGGTGTAATCCCAGCAGCATGTGTTGAAAGGTAACATAATGAATGGGTGTGTGATGTTTGAGCCTGCTTCATATGGGAACCGCTGGCAGCTAGGGTGTGTTCCAATTACCACGTCAGCAACGACTTCTAAAGCAAATACGCCAGCCAATATATTGCACAGTGGAGTCAGGGGGTTCAAATGTGATTAAAGTCATTGTGATGGGCTCGCTCAATTTTATAGACTGTACAACATGAACAGCTGTCATGGTGTTCTAATGTTAGATTGCATTGCCTGAAGTGCTTTTAGCATGTCTGTACTGATTTTTGCTATTCACACTTTTAGTTTTAAGTTATGACAGCAGTGAACAGTAAAGCCAAGTTGTACGATGAAGCTAGTACAAGTAAATATTTTTAAATGTACCAAACTCAGACCAATGTACAAACAAACTCAGACCAATATAGAAACAGACTGGGGCAAAAAAGAATACTTTTCATATTCTGTTTCTAACAAAATTTCCCTTCCTGAAATCCAATGTCAGACATAATGGTTCATGTATATGTGACCTTTAAACCCTTCTGTAACACAGAAGACAGCTTCAGAGGGCATGACCAAATGGACATACATTGCTCACAGGCAGATGACCAGAACTGTAGTATTGCATTACCCTTGTATGAATTAAATTTGCTAACGGAGTCATTGATCCAACAGGGTGATACAATAAAGAAACCTGTGAAACATCCACTTTGGGACTTGGGACTGCAGAATGTAGGTCAGCTTTAATAGCCCACATCCATCACAAAAAGAGATACGAGCCCATTTTTACTTTAATCAAAATGTAAAGAAAACTGAGCCCCAATCTCCTGTACATGTCCTCATCTTGTGCAGGCATGTAATATGACCCAAGGTAGCCTTCAAAGATTACTGCCAACGGACATCTCTACCTGAATCTTGGATATGTGACTTTTATTTCCAAATTGGTACGCTGGTGAGGAGTTTGGGAGTAGTTTGTACACCCTTACACATGACAAACATTGAAGTCATTTCATTTTTAATTCTACTGTTCCTCTTTGTGTAAAGATCAACATGTGAAGCCATTGAACCCCTGTGTGTAAATACATCCCATGCTTGTTCCCTTCTGGGACTGGACTTGATTATTGACATGATGATGGCAGCCACTTCACGGGTTCTTTTGTTGTCTCTTTGGATGCCTGACACTGCATAGCTTGACTTGCAAGCGTGTAATTTGTCCCTGAGAGGAAATTACCAGGAGATGAGTAATGGCACCGTGCTAACCTCAGTCTGCCTGTGAATTAGGTCAAGACAGTTATTTGACATCCTTCCATTCACTCCTTTAATTGTAAAACAATCAAACAGTATTAGAAGTTATTGATTTCCTCGGTAGTTGTTGCTGTTTGCTTTCAATATCCAGGTGGTGAAGCAGGCTGTCATTATTACAGCAGGAGTTTTTCTGACTCGGGACAAACATAATGGTGACAAACGACAGGGGGGATGGCTCCTAGCTAATCCTGTCATCCTCTAGCAGGTGCTCCAGGAGTTACTCATTTACAGCTGCTCTAAAAGTGGGTCATGGTGATGGACTATCTTTTTATGCGATGGCTGCAACAGGAGATTTTATCAAAGTAAGTTCGTCCTGGCCGTCCTTGACAGTATGAAAGTCTGTTCTAAAGTTTAACATTAAGAAAATTGATCGTTGTGCGTGTGCTTATTGGGAGGGTTACTTACAGGTGGTAAAAGTCTAATTCTGGCCTTTTTTATATGTATTAATACTATTATGGTTTAGTGTCTAATGTAGAGTGAACTTAAGCATCAATGTGTCTGTGCATCATAGAGAACACTTCAAAGTTTATTTTTCTTTCCCATAAATACCTGCATGTTCTGCGGTAATAACATTCCTTGTTAACATGCAACAGTGCAAAAGTTCTTAATCAGCCGCTTTCAACTTTATGGACCAGATTGTACCTTGGTTTCTTTCCTCAGTAGGCGTGTATTGTTACATGATCGTAGATCAATTAACGATATTTGGTAGATTATCATCAGCCCCCAGCCTGGATACATTGTAAAGATAAGCTTGTTCCAAGAATCCTAGTTAGTTATTATGCCTCTAGCAGGGCTAGATCAATGCTTGTCCCATTTATCAAGGTCGGAGTTCCACTGGGCCAATACATACAGGTTACAGACTGAGGAAGTTGAGAAAATTTTGGGAAAATTGTTTCCTTTAAGGTATTATTATGTTTTAACTCTTAGGTCATATTTAACCTGCAAGGCATCAGGTCCTTGGAAGATACATGGCATAATATATGGCTGTTGGAAGGTAGTCATCATGTCTGACTTATGTTTGTTTGCAAAATAGAATTAAGGAACAGCTGCCTCCGTGATATAGATTATTCTGGACTCACATCCAATGAGCAATGAGGATGATGATTTAGTAACAGACATGGTAGATCTGATGATTCATAACCTGTAACTTGTGTCCTTGTAACTTTGCCAAGAAAGTATTAGTGACAAAGTGCCTTTGGTAAAGTTGCTTCATTACTCTTTCATCAAAAAGACAGTATTACTGCCTGAGTGCACCAAGAATGCATTAGAATTAAGCTTGGGAAGTATCATTATCACTGGCAACATCTGCCGGTAGTCTGTAGGTATAAGCCCTTGTAAGCATATTACTGGAACGCCCACTTCCTGGTAAATTGTTTGCTCTATACCTGCTGGGCCGGATCAATGCCTATTTCTAGTCAGAATGAACCGTGCTCCAGCAGCTCAGCATGTACCATCATGTTGAAGTCCCTCCATTTCAAAGTCTGTCATTTCATAGACAAAATAAAGCATGATTGTGTTTTGTAACAGCTGGGGGACATAGAATACATTTTTTTTTAGCAAATGGCTGTGATGGTACGAAAGGTTGATGGTGTCCAGGTCCTCCGAAGAAAGTATGTTAGTTGTCACCTGTGGTAAGCTATATCTCTCTATATGACAGAATGAGAGCACCCTGGACACTCACATATGTCTACTTCCAAGGCAAGGGCTGTAAATGAAACAGAAGCAAGCTAACGGCAACTTAACAACCCTCTCTTTTATGTTTAGCGTTACGACACTAAAAGCACCAGTGGGTACTCAGCACTAACATAATTTGTCTGTCACACAAATCATTTTGTCTCATTTGATATGGCTTTTAGGCTGGTCCAGTGCAGTTTAAGAGTGCAGCATGCAAACCTTGCCTTTGATCTTAAGACAGTTAAATGTACCTTTTGGATACTAAGTGGTTAAAGCATTGGTCAAGGTAAAAAAATCTATGTCTCATTCAAAGATAAATGTCGGTCTGAACAAAATGACTTTGGTTTGCATATCATAAAGGACTGAAAAGAGCACCCCTCATACTTACCACCCTATGATCGGAATAACAATGGACCGAGGAGGCCTGCGTTTATTGGTAGTCTAAATCTGTATTTCAGGTACGCATGTGGGTTGCAAAGACCACATCTTAATCCCCAGGTACTGTTGCCGAAGTGGAGATGGATTTGCCCAGAACATCCCCACTTCTTGAGACCTATATCCTGGAATAGCCTTGCTTTTAAGGAGTTTTGTTTCTTTCAGAAACATCTTTACCTCCAGAGATTTGGCTAGTGGAGGCAAGTTTGAGTGGCCTCTTTTGTTGGTGTTTTTTTCATATGTCCCATTCCCTAGAGATCATTAGTCTTCCTAGTGATAGAACCTCCCCAGTTGGTTTCTTTTGCCCCTACTGTGCTGATTAGGGGCTCCCACATTTACTAGGAGACACTTGATAAATCATTATCAGCAGGCCAGCTGTCTCATTCTGGCAAAACTTAAGTGCTGTAGATGTCATTTCTCATCATTTGTGCTCTACTCATATCATTAGGATGTAGATGAACAAGTTATCACTTGATCTTTACACAAAACTCACAGACCAAAAACCCTGAAAATATTTTCTGATGTTTTTCATTGACTTACTCCGTGTTCGCCATTTCAAAGAGAGCAAAATACATCCCTTCTGTTATTCAAGGCTGCTTTATTTATGTTTGAATGATAGCCTTTTCAAGAAAGCCATAAACTATTAAAGCTGCCATCATGTAAATTGTAATCATTGCTCTATTATCATTCTCATAGCAGCCCACTGCAGGGGCTTTTGACATGGTCTCAAATATATAAGCACTGTTATGCTCCCAATGGCTTTATTATATATCCAAATATCAACTTAACATTGATATTCCCAATGCATTGGCTGGCTGGCTTTTTTAGTCCATCAAGGTGACTTCAAGGGCAACACACCTCCTTATCTTGTCTAAAGTTTTAATCGTTTTTCTGCAGTCACAGATTTAAGGTTGTGATACAGTGCACCTAATCTGCCTAGTAAAGCTGCTGGAGGTTTTATGGAAGCCTTATCAGACTTGTTGCCCGATGGTGGGTACGTGAGTCTATTGCAGACAATGATGGAGTTGATAGAACGGAATATTTATATCCTTACAGATGTCGTTAGCTGGCCGTTGATGTCTAGTTTTACTGGACTTTTTTGCCCTAGGATTTGTTATTTCTAGCTTCAGGAGCAATGGTTGTATAGAGCGGGTAGTTATGCTTCTTGGTAATCACTACGGTATCTGCATTTTTGGCATGGTGCTATACAGAAGAGATACGTGCAGTTGTGCCTAATACTTTCCATGCATCTTTTCAATTTTATCTCTATCATTGCTAGCAGGGCAGCAGCTGTACATATAGGACCACTCAGAAAAGTAACTACAATATGATTTCTAATATATGGACCATATTTACTGTCAGTGCCACTGGCTGAACTTTGGAAGAGGACAAAGGACTCTTAGTTTATGACCCTAGGTCGAAAAATGGACCAAATGTGATAGACAGCAAAGAAATGTGATGTGCTTGATGGCACTGTTCTGATAATCTTATCACAGGCAGTGAAAGAAGGCCTACAAGGTCCAAAGACCCTCAGTTCCCATAGGCTTAAGCTGACTGTTTGTCAAGTTGAGCTGGCAGCAAATATCCTGATATCCTATTAGCTTCTCTCCTGTCCCAGTTTCTCTACTGAACTGCAGTAACAGGTCATTCCACTGCTGTTAACTTACTGTGTAATATCAAGTGATCTTATAACCTGACAGGCATCAAGGTTGATCTATTTGTCCTGGTGCATTGTACGTGATGAAAACAGGTCTTTTGTGTAGTGCTTAAATCCTATCATACTTTACCTGCATTGTTTGCACTCAAAACAAATTGTTGAATAAGGTTTATGAAGCAGGTGTGAAGGAAAGATAACAGTCTTAAGTTGGGATTTCATTTACATGTATTTGCATCCTTTAGGAATTTGGATGCAAAGCTTAATAACTGTAAGTATAATAGAAATATATTAATGATTACTGTAGCTTTTTCTATGATTCTTGATTCTTGATAATGGTTCTTGCACGCATCTTACATATCAAAATGAGATCGTACTGCACCATGTTTGCAGCTCATGGCAGTTACATGTTCCATCAGATGTCAATCATTTTCTGTTTCCATGGACTTGTTTCCCGGGATCTGTTTTAATCCTATCCCTAACAGTGTGCCCAACAGGTCTAATTAAGTGTACCCAGTTGGGATTATAAGTTAATAAATGTTTGTAACTCAGTAGAGTCCTCAGCCTAACCCAGTGTCAAAAGCGATCCATCGTTGACGCTGTTGAATAACTGCAGACCTAGTAGATCTGGATTTAAGCCTTTATATACATGTATATCGGACATCTCAGTGTCATCTTGACTTGACGTAGTATTATGAAGCTTTACATCCTCTGCAGTACATAACCTAAGTATACAGATTTGTGTACATGGACGGACCCACAGCGGAAAACTTAAATCAGTAACTTCTTAAGGCTTCACTCTTCAGGCCTCCTCCTTACCTGTACCTCTCATACTTCTTGAGCCACACCCAAGCTAGAAGGTCCAGCTCATAGTTCTGTAGAGACCCTTTCTCTAAAATGTAAAATAAGAAGATGACTGCTGTGGTATGTGATGTATCAACTACTGACTCAGATGTGTCTCCATGGAAGAGTGATTGTTCATTTATACTGTACTGGGGAGACAATCATTCATTTCTTTGGCGTCGTATACAATTACTCCAGTTCAACCTGGTTTGATCTGACGGTCAAATTATTGAAATGATGTAGGAGGTAATGTTTTCTCTATGTTCCCCTGCAGGAGTTATCCACGCAGGGGTCATTTTAAATGGAAAACTTCCTGTTAAACAGTAGGAGCTTACATGAAACAAAATCACTTGATTTAAGTAACTCTCTTTTCATATCAATTCTACATGTACTTACATTGCTGTACAGTACTGTCGAAAGAAGCATGCGCATATCAGACAGATGGCTGTCTTGATGGTATGGGAAGGAACTTACTTCCAAATGAAGCATTTTTTCAAAAGTAAAGATATTGCACTGTATTTTAAGTGCGCTTGCACTAGCATACCCATCTGTCAATGTAGTTTCCCGCCGAGGCTCAAACTCATCGTTTGATGTCAAAGTCTGCAAAAGTCACTTCCATGACAAATACTTCTCCTGTAATGAGCTGTATGACATTTTATATACTACTGTAATTAGGAACCCTGTTTGCATGGATATCGCTCCCACTGTTTTATCTCTACCTCCTGCTGACTACCAAATGAGTTCATTACGATTCCTTGCAAAATGCTCTCCACTAATGACAGTTTCTTATTAGTTATGAACCATTCAACGAAGCACTACCCAGTCTCTGGATACAAATCCTCACCAAGAGGGAAATAACTACATTCAGGCTGTTACATAGCAGTTTCAAAGTTTTATCACTCCATGCTGAAAAGACTTCTATTAAGAATTTCCCCAAAAATTGATTTATCTATCTGATATAATATTTATATAAGTATACTCATTTAGAGAAGGATTTTAGATTGCTGTTTATTAACAATGGAATCCATCATCTGTTGCAGTTGATTGCACAATAATATCTGAATGGAAGCGAGATTGCTGCTAAATGAATTTTCTATTAACTACCCCAAGATTTAGTAGTGTGCTTTTGTCTATGAATGTCTTATACAGAATTGCTTTACAGGTTTAATGGTGGGGCAATGTCCCTCAGGCAAGAAGTATGGCAGCGTGTTGTGAAATGGGCAGTTTTATTGATCCTGATTGGAACATAATGATTGCCGAAGCCATACTTGACATGGTCAATGTAAATTTGTACTGCAGTCATTCTAAGGGACTGACTTGTTCGATCAATCCCTGCAATTGCAGTGTTGCGCCTACTTGTAAGGATGGTGGTTGAGCAAGTGATAAATTATCATTAAATCTCATAACATGACCTGTCAAACATGTCTCCAAACATTTTTAGTAATGGGAAACTGCAGAGATGTTCAATCAGAATAAACTATCTCATCAGTCAAGTAGTAGAAGATCAAGGTCATTCATCCAGCTCAAAAGTCTCTTAACAGGAAGAGGAAGGAGATTCGTCATCTGGTTTTGACAGTTGAGGCTAACCTGGGTTTGACCTGCAGACAGGGAAACAGTGATAGCACCATTGTGTTTGGCACATCTCCAAGATTTTATTTGGATGACTTTCAACCATGAAAAGTCAATGTCAGTACAGTATCTTGTGAAGAATGCATTAACGAGATAGTAGTTTAAGAGGGACATGTCTGATGATATAGAGAAGGTCATATTTCATTGCTGCCAAGAACCCATGGTTTGTAAGTTTACAGCTTCTGAGTAGACCTTTAAGAGCAGGAAGTGCTTCAGCCCTGTAAGGTTGGTAAAATCAATAAGGGAAGGTGTAATCCATTTTACAGGTTCACAATTGGATATGTGTTCATTAAGGTCTGTGGAGGTCAAGCAGATACGAAGTTTGAGAAAGTGCTGACATAATAAGATGTACAGAGGAGATACTCTCCGCAGTTTTATCTGTACTGGCTGTGGAAATTAAGGATTCAATATCTGTTTCTTAGAAGCAAAGTCTTAAAAATAGACAGATCTCAAAAATTCTGACAGTTAAAGCCCTGGTATTGCCTTCATACACCTCTGTCCTCTATCTTCAAGGTTGAATGAAATGACTCACTTTCACAGAAAATCTCATAAAGAATGTTTGAAAGCCAGGGGTCCATGTCACTCAAAAGAAGTAGTTGGATTACTGCATGTGGTCATATAAAAGGTCACTTTGGCTGAGTGGAAGGCTGTACATGTCCTTGGTGCTGAAAAGGTGGATGAGTTGTATGTCAAGTAGATGCTCGGCCCCAGCAAGGTTTGTGGTTGTGGCAGAAGAAACTTTCCTCTCAGCAGAACCTCCTCATTGTGAACTTATTGTTTAACCCGTCTTGTCCCAACCACGATTAATTGAGACTGTAGCTGAAATAGGAACACTTAAAGCAAATTGATTGGTTACTTAACTGTGATGTTTCTTGATTTTATGCATATACTAAACTTCACAGAAATTTTCCTTGAAGGCAAATACATCAAGATACATTAAGGTTGAAGTGTGCCTGTGGTGCATTTCCCCTGCATACAGGCGGTATAATTGTTGGTCTGTAATGAGTAAATAGATCGTTACAAGCACTAAGTGTGAAGCCAACATGACAGCTTCTTTATTGTAATTCGCTCTTCTTGATCATCAAACCATGCTGTAACTTCCAACGCTTGGCCTTGGTTATATTCTAATCACGTTCGACAGAGTTGGTACGACAGAAATGGGACACATCAGCAAAGTTGACACGCTGTGATATTAGCCATTACTTGTACCAGTCCTGCCATTATTATTCTCCCGCGGGGACCCACGGAGCATGAAGGTCAGCAGAAGAGTCACGTTATCCCACTGAACACGGCAGATTTTTTAATCCCAAGTTGCCAGAAAAGTTGTCCAGGCACACCACTGTTCCACCAGCATTGCTGGCTGGAGTAGATTGCGTGTGGTGTTGCCTCAGTGTCTAAGCCATTGTAATACAAACTCTGTTTGTATGTAAATAGTTTAACCCCCCCCCCCCCCCTTATCTTGTAGAATGTATGAATAAATTCATGTAGTGAGGAAATGCTCAAGGAAATTGGAATTGTCAATGCATAACTGGAATGGATCCACTGTTGTGACATTTTTCATTCCTCTGATAGTTTTGCTTTAAACCGGATACATGTACTGTTGTAACATATACCTGTAATTATTTTTAATTTAAACATTTATCAAACATTGATGGTTAAGAAGCCAACTGTGTGAGTCCTTTTATGTATTGATGAATTTCAAGCCAAGAGATATAAGGGCATACATTTATGTAAAGTTGATAGCAGCAGCATGCTCATCAGATGGAGGCATAGTTGGTATTTATCCTGAGTGACCTCTCCTGTTGATAGTTCCTGCCAGCCCCGAGGTCAGAGGTCAGGATTAGAGGTTAGCTGTGTAGCAGTGTGAAGGTTTAAGTTAATGGCCATCACTGATTGACTGCACAGCCCCATAAGCACACCAATGCTTCCTTAACCCTTCACTGGATCTGCCCATTACATGGTGAACAGGCCTTCATATTGCCTATAGATGTAGTTGGATGCCTAGTTTCCCATGGGAGTCAAACTTCTCCTACTTCTGGAACAGAAGTTTCTGAGTAATATGAAGCAGCCCTTCTGCTTAGTGCTTTGAAATACCATTTATGAATGATTTAGTAGTGGAACAAAAATGGAATGAGATTGGAATTTGAAATAGCATGGTTTTAATATGCCAACATTTGTAAAGCACATACTTTAAAAAGGAAGACAAATATAATACCGGTTATTTGGTTCCAGTGTGCTGCCTGTCTTCTAGATCCTGCTTCTCTTCATTTATTCTGTTAACTCTCTCTTATTCTGTCTTTCTTACATTTAGCTTCTGTGACAATGAAAGATGTTGGTGGAAAACTTGACACAGATTCCAGGACAGTTATTGATGTTAGAGAGGGAGTATTGTACCGTCCCTGAGTGAAGAGACATTCTGAACAGCTTACAGTTTGTTGGGAAGATAAATCCCTGTCCTTCATACCAGGTCTATTGAACATGGCCATCCATCCCATTCCAGAAATCCTGTGGAATTCTGTTGCTATAGCAACCTTGATTGGTTGGTCTCTCCTGTAGATGAGTTGGATGTGATACCAACATTTGTCATTGCCGATCAGGGTGGACATATTGCGATATGGGGGTCATGATTCATGTGTGTATTGATTGATCTTGTTCCGATATGAAGAACTGGTCACTCGTGCTGATAAGTTGCCGTGGTACAGCCTTATTATTGAACAGGCATTTTCTGATATTCTATTATGGCAGCACGCACACACATTCATGCATACAGATCTGATAGTAGATGTTTGATGTTCAAGAAATAGGGCGTGCAAGAATGTGGGTTCGGCTACGAAGTTGGGACTTGGGTTTTTGTCTTAATGATAGTGTTGTCTGGAGCATGACCAAGGTTCTACCGTGATTGGATGTTGGACATTTCCCTTGGGATGTGTGCAGGTTTTTCTCAGGACTTCATTTGTAGTTTCCACAGTAAATGCAAACATTGGTCCAATAGCCATTTGGCTGCATAGAAGATGGGCTTCCAGTGTAGTTAGAATAGTTAAGTTGATTATTAATAGTTAGTTTAATGTCTGTTTAACAGGACATCTAACATTGTCAATTTATAATGTCAACAGTAATTATTGATTGGACTTTGCTATTTGGAGTTTGTCATGATATTATGCTGAACACATTGTCTGTATTTCAATTGTATTCTATTGTTCACTCTGGTAGCTACTGTGGCCTTAAGATTGACCAAGTGTTGTTGTGTGTTGCAGGTGTCCCTGGTGAAAGTGGCAGAGTGTGGACAGTACAGCTCATGTGAGGAGTGTCATGGTGCTGGGGACCCCTACTGTGGATGGTGCACCCTGGAAAATAGGTGGGAATAGCCTCCAATTCTTAAGATTATTAAGTAATTTATAAAAGAAAGTCCCCCTCCAAGGATAAGAAATGTATTGTATAGCAGTTCTCTAATGGTTCTCACAGTCTACCTGCTCATTGGGCTCTCCCTTCCATTGCTAATCCCAAGTTTTATCACCTGCTATACTCAGTTGTCTTCATGGTTTTTTTTTACCTCTTGTTAGCTTTAGGGTAAGAAATTTCAACAGGTATTGCCATTCTCACTCTTTGTGTGTTGTTTCCATGACAACCAGGTGTACGCAGAAGCAGGAATGTAACGGCCATAACGAGATGAACCGCTGGCTGTCTGTGGATGTGGACAGGTGCATTGAGATTACCCAGATCGATCCACCTAACCTGGCCCGGGAAGGACCCAGAACCAGCGTAAGGAGGCTATCTCTCTAAATCCCTTAATCCCTGTTCATGATGTGATCACTAGAAGGATTAAGCCCGAAGAATGGGGGGATTAAACGGTGAATTATCAATTGGCCAAAAACAATTTCACTAATTTCAACTCTGAAAACTGAACATGAAAGTAAGGACAGTGATACAGTGAATGTATTTGATACAAAAGTTGCAAATTGTCGCACTGAGATCGTGTAATTATTAACATGTTGCTATTATAGAATTACTATCATTTTGTTGAAAAAATCTTAAACTTTCTTAGTGCAGAATTGCAGTTTAAATCTTTGATCAAAGGATGCATCACCAGGAAAAAATGTCCTTTAAGATTTTAGAATCCTTATCCTGTTCTCCTGCCTTGCCTCCAGCTGACCTTGGAGGTGGTGCGTCTGCCCGACGGTGGACAGACCTACGACTGCTCGTTTCGCCACAACTCAGTGACGTTCAGCAGCCATGCCCGCTTTGACAACAATGGCAAGCTGGTGTGTGACGAGACCCCTAACCCCGCACAGATACCCCCCATTCCTGTGGGGAGAGGTGGGTGGACTTACATGATATGTGAAGACACATTTTGATATGCATGTATAATTATATATTCAATCTATGCAATCTAGCCATCTATGTAGGAGTTTCAAAGAAAGTGTAAAATGCTTTCTCCTTCGTGAATTGTTCTGCATCAATGGTCTTGTACATGTACCATTGTTAACAAGTGTGGCCTGTAGCATGCCAAAGACAGAAGTGAGGGATAAGATGTGAATAAGATGTGAGGGATTGTTAAATCCTTTCATGTTTCTTCGTGTTAGTTCACGCAGATTTACGGTGTTGTTGAGTAAGTATGATGGAAATTTATTAGTTGCATGACCAAATCTGAGGGCTGTGGACAACGTGATTGATGTTCCTACAATTTGAGGTTACAGGGGGCGTTGTTTGGTTTCAGATCACGTCACCGTTGACCTGTGGGTCAGAGTTCGGGAGACAGACCGCGACATTGTCAAGGCGGGGTTCGACTTCTTTGACTGCAATGCTCTCAAATCGTGAGTCTCCCATTAAAGACTGCTACTCTCAGCAGACCGAAATCCGAGTTGATATACTGATACTCCTGCTGGGTAGAATAGATAGATCTATGGTTGGAGGGTTACAAATCGTGTTTCAAGCTTAAGCTTATCATCAGAAGGAGGGGTGGGGAGTAAACTGAATGCTGTCTATCATCTATCTGAGATCATGATATTTGGTGACATGCATCACTATGCCTGTTTTAATCCAACCTTTCTCTCCTGCCAGATGTAACCCCTGTGTGACCAGTTCGTACAACTGTAACTGGTGTGTGTCAGACAACAAGTGTACTCACAACATTGCTGAGAACTGCCAGGATGGCGGAACCACTGTTGCACATGGGGTAGGAGGACTGAAGTCAACCTTTTGTACTTTTCTTTGATAAGTTGGCTGTTCATTAGTTAGCTCACAGTGTCAAGTCAAAGACATGTTGTTTATGGACAGAGAAGGAAATGCTTAGCATTAACATGGAATAAAAAGAGTGCAATAGCTTTGCATTGTTGTAGTGAAAACAAAGATACAGCATTGATGTATCCGCAGTGTAGTCCTATCTGAGGACTTTCCAGATTTGTTTCTCATCAGCATACATGTATCTGTACAAACTTAGTTAACTTGAAATTGTAGGGATTCACTGCATCTCAAAGATTGATTGGTTGGTCAGCAGCTAGTCAGTGTTCACTCAACCGAGTCATAAAAATTCATAGCAGTTCAGTGACTTTGACACTTTCATCTATTCCCAGTGTCCTAATCTGTTCATATGAGGCAACTGCCTTTGTCAATGTGTTAATTACATTACAGTTAATAGGCCATTAATCAAGATTGATTGCAAATGGGGTTTTCGGTGAAAAAGACATTTGGCCTTCAGGTGATATTAATGATTGCATTTGACGTAAAACAATTCGTCTAGACATTTCCAATTAAAGAAATCACTATGCAGGTAGATAAAATGTATTCTGTCTGCATCCTCTGCAATCTGGAAATTAATGTACTATCGACTTTGTCTGAGTGTTGTGATAAGTCTGTACCCAATACTGTGATTTGATTGGGACTGACTGGTCGAAACTCCCGTAACAATTGAACTTGACTCAATCAATGGGAATGTCGCCACTCATGTATTTTGTGTGTCCTCACTGGCAATGTTGTTCATATCGTAGGCCTGCTGGCTATCATTGACAGTTATAAGTTCTTGACATTGTGGATTTGGATTTTTCTATTTCTTGTACAGCAAACGTACTCCTGCCCGCGGATTACGCAACTCTTGAGTGAGGAGCTCATACCAGTGGGCCTGCCCAAAGCAATTAACATGAGCACCAGTAATGTGCCGGTAAGGGACAAGTTCACTCAGACTTTTTGAGCATTCGACCATTTACCCGAAACTCTCTAGACACGATCCTAAAAATGCTTTTCAAATATATTGTGTGTGAAGTTATGCGTTTCTGTGACTGCCATGTCTTTGATATCTGTTGGCATAACAAAAATGTTCTGTAGGTGCAAACACATTTTCTCAGTATGCACTGATAGTTTGTAAGAATATTCTGTCCAAGAATCTTCTCTTTAAAACCCAACTGACTTGATCTGCTGCTTCATCATTGTAGCTGTAAACTAGTGAGCAGCAACCCCCCGTTACAAAAACTCCGATGATAACTGATGCAATGTCCTCCCACAGGGTAATGCTGTTGACTTCAGGTGCTCATTGAACATCAACGGTGTGTTCGTTACGGCAGAGGCGACATTTAAGGATGGCATCATCTCTTGTTCCCCAATGCCGGTATGCTCTAAACCTTCCAAAGGTTTCACACATCTGGTCTGATTTGATGTGCTGTTTTTTCAGATTGAATCAGATAATTTCATTTGAGTGTCTCAGGATGTCAAATCCCATGTGTACTCATTAAGAGTTGTTTGGTATTAACCCACTACTGATAGAACCAGTGCTGTCATTCATTCATCAACTCATGCTTTGGACACAAAAGGGTAAATTCTGAGGATAAAAGAAATCTATTTCCACTCTCTTGTTGTTTTTTAATATTGAAGAATGAAAAGTGTTTCATCTTTAATGTTGGTCCCTGGTTGTGTACAAAGTATTTAGTCTATTTTGATCATTTACAGTGTAGGTCTGATAATATTCTTCAAACAGTTGATGCCAGTTATAGACAAACTGTGATGTCAAGGGGACATTTTTTCCTGTCAGTGTGACGACTAATATCAGTCAACTAAGTTACCATGTTTTGTGCTGAAAGCTGTCTAATGTAGTGAATTTATGTGCCTGCCCCACAGTACACTTATCGCCAGGATGTGCAGGAGATGGCTGTTACATTAGGTGCCAGTTGGAGAAGCAGCAACATCATTGATAACCCTCTAGGCGTAACAGGCATGTTTTCCTGCATGATATACACTTGTGACTGTCATACATGTATGATGTAACTTTTAAGTTCTGAAAATTGAGTACTAGCTCTTCACTCTGTAACATACTGAAATTCAATACAGAGGCAACATTGATGGCATCTTTCATCGCAATGCCAATTACAGAAAGTAAAGAATACATATAATTTAAAATCACTATCTATTATAGTTTAACAAGTTTTTATTAACAATACATTGATTCTAAACATCTAACAACACGAAAGCTGTTACAAGTTTTACATCACGTCAAGTTTTACCTGACATCTTGGTTGTAGGCACTCTCTTGACCCTTCATGTTGTTCCTCCAAACAGTTACCTTGTACAAGTGCTCCTCCCAGCGTACAGACTGTAGTCTGTGTGTGACGGCACCTCCTCGCTACTCGTGTGGATGGTGCGGGGACACATGCACTGTTCGTCAGAAGTGCCAGAATCAAGGTGGAACATGGGAGCTGGAAAACTGTCCCGCACCCACCATTACTGATGTAGGTCCCCTGTTTCATTTTCTGAAGAACCTCTTATATACATTTCTATCGTGATAAAAACAAGTTCAGCTTTTCTCCACTTTTAAAGGTATTGCCCATGTGAAATGATGAATAATGTAGATGATTCATTTGATTTACAAGAAAGCTGTACAAAGTATTTTTTGACAAAACTACAGTACTATATTTGGTATGTAAAGTCCATAAATGCCATGTCACCAAATCTGTTCTTAAAAGTATGAACAACAGATGATGTATATAAGTGGATATGATTTACAGTGTTACTCCATGTGGTCACCTTGTTGTTTGTTTATAGTTCGTCCCCAAGAGTGGTCCTGTGAATGGAGGGACAAGTGTGACGATCACAGGCATCAACATGGGGCAGAGGTTTACTGACATCATGGGTGGTGTGACCATTGCTGGGCAGGCCTGCACACCAATTGAAGACCAGTATAGCATCTCCAACAAGTAAGACAAATTCTTGACCAGAAGGTTATGTTATATAATCATGTACATGTATTTATTCTTCTTAACATATAGTCTTCATTTAGATGCCGTTTTTTTAAATTAGAGTAATGTCAAATTCGTTTTTGGTGCAATGTTTATAATTTTTCCTAAGCCTGAAGTATTAAATGTGGCAGCCTAAAAATATGGAGTAAAACATTCCTCATATCTTATTTCAGCCTTAGTTCAGCACCAAGGACAGTGCTGGTAGTTAAACTTTATGTACCTGTGATATTTAGATTTCTCTTTTCCTCCCCAGGATTGTGTGTACTACAGGACAGGCCATGACCACTACCAGTGGACCTGTGGTAGTACAGGTGGGAGGGAACTCCAACCAACGAGGGCAGTCCTCAGACATCTTCTACTACAGGGTGAGTTCTACATGTACTCTCACAAAGTAAAATGTGTAGGAAATCTATAGAACTAGTTTGACAACAGTGTATTCAGCAATCTACTGTCTACTCTTAGTGTGTTTTCATAGGATTGTTTGAATGATATGATTGTAAGTTATACCTTTGTTACTATAGTGGCTATACAAAGGACCCTATGAACTTCAGTTATTGCATTTTAGTTGTACAAAATTAGTCTGTTATACATTATGATCTTTTTTTTAACAGTATCAAATGATGCACTTGACAAGAAATGGAATTCTACAGTGGAGTAGATGACATTCAGGCTGTTAAACATAATTTTATTTCAAATATTGATTTTGATGTTACTGTACTGTTTTCCAGGATCCCACAGTGACAGGTTTCAGCCCGGTGGTCGGGCCTCAGTCAGGAGGCACCAGGATCCTCATCACGGGGGAACTGTTTGACACGGGCGGAGAGATCACGGCCAGGATTGGTCCTAGTACAGGCCCCTGGGCTCCCTGCATTGTTGACGAGTAAGGAGAATTTGTCCTGTTGAACAGGGCCAATCTTGTACCACTGTTTTCAGAAGAGTTGGCCATTGTAGTAACGAGAATTCCACTGTTGAACAGAGGAAAATTATCCTGCTGATTGTTAAAACCCCTTGTTTGATTATGTGGCATACAGATAGTAAAGTCAAAATGCCAAAGCAAAATTAAGGTAGTTACATGTATGAGGATACTAGGTAGCTCATTAATTTCCACACGATAATGGTGCTCATTTCAGATGTTTTCATTGCATCCATGACTTTTTACAGGTTTGTCTAAAAACTCTTTTTTTGTGTGTTTTCCCTTCAGTTCCAGCAGGACTAACGTGTCTGTGGAGTGTCAGACAGGCCGTATCGATGCCACGGGCCTGTACACACTCCAGGTTCTGTTTGATGGACACTCGCGAGATGCACCAGGAAAATTCAACTACACAGACGACCCCACCATCTTAGTGGTATCCCCTCGCAAGAGCTTCTCCAGCGGTGGACGGCAGCTGACAGTTCGAGGCACCAACCTCAGGATTGTCCAGAATGCAGCAGTCAGGGTATCCACCTCTACAGCCACCAGGAGGAAGAGACAGGCTACTGTGGCCTCCATGGTAAGATGTCAGGGAGCTAGTCTTTACAGTATACTGCCTGTTTGTGGGTGGGATGAGTTTGAAGTAGGGCAGTTAACACACAAATCATTAACTTACGAAATACTTTGAATATGTTAAGATTCACAGTATCTACTAAGTCTGTGTGCCGAACATCCATGCAGTTTGCCATAACAGTCTATTGTTTCTCCCCTCCACTCCCTTCCAGCCTTGTGACATTCAGAGTGACAGCATGATGACGTGCCCCTCCCCTGACTTGGGTGAGAGTGTAGGAGAAGTGGACCTGACGTTCCAGCTGGACAACGTACAGATTAGTCTGGCAGATCTACCTGGGTGCCAGGACAATCCAGACTGCAAGTTTGTCTACGTGCCAGATCCTGAGTACTTCAAATTTGAGAATAACCCAAAGATGCACACAGGGGGAATCCTTGCCATTGAGGTAATGAATCAGATGCTTCCTGCATATTGGAAAATGCAGTAGCTGTAGACCTCAGAAACAAGTCTCAAATCAGTGAGCTTTTAGGCCAATGAAATGTGTGCACAAACACTATTAATATTTATGATCAGAATTTTAAACATGGTTATTTTGACAGTTTGTATTTGTTCCTTTGTTCACGCAAGGAAATTTTCTCCAGGCTCCTACCAGGGTATACATTTTACAATTCCTCCTTTGGGACGTTTTTTTCATTGTAACCTGTATGTGAACAGGCTTCATGACCAAGAACCTACATAAAGATGATTGCATTGTAACAACTGCAGTTGCTCACACAGATATAGAAGTGCTAAGATTAAAACATATTCGATAACTACAGGGCAGGAATCTTGACCAGGCGAGCTTCCAGGATGATGTTCAGGTGACCATTGGGATGGAGATCTGTAACGTCACGTCCCTCGATGATGACACGCTGACCTGTGAACCTCCAGAGTCCCAGCCACCGGGGCTGGACAGTGAAGGGAAGAAGTCAAAGGAGTTTCTCCCCGTTGTAATGGTGAGTTACATGTATGCTTGTAACAGTGCCCTCTAGCATTTTGAACATGGACTGCAGTGCTGCAAAGATTGTAGCAGTTCTTGGATTAGAACATAGAACAATAAAAGACCCTGTGCTATCTGCAGTTCTTCTAAATTCAAACCTCGAATACTGACTAAATTATACTCATTAGTTGGAAGAAAAGACAACGATATAAGACTGTTGTTTGATTGAAGGATAATTGCCTAAATGTGATGATTTTTACCATACGCAGCCTATGGTATAGTGCCCGGTGTGACCATGGTGGATGGATTTGGTGGATGGATCGACAGAGGTTGCGCAATGTCTAACCGCACGTTATCCAATGCGAAGCCAGGCCGGCCTCGAAATTAACACGTGAATGTTGGACGGACGGCTTGCAAGAAGTTGCGCAATGCCAAATTACGCAATGCCAAGCCAGGCCTCGCAATTAACAATGTCCCGATGTCAAAATGACGCTAAATTTCAGCTCGGGACAATTCAAATTACGTTTCGGCAATTTCGGGGCAATTGGACAATTCTGACATCCACGTCATTTAGGAACGCGATCCATCCGTGGGCAGCAACCCTGTCTATTTTTCAGGTCTTTCAATTCACTCTTTTTAGCATTGCTACAATTCGAGCAAGGTGAGCAAGTCAGTAATTGTGCACACCCATGCCACCGAACCAGCTATTACCATTTTGGCGGCCTATGGCCAGCTTTTTTAAAAAGCTTTCTTGTTTCTCCAGGTAAGAGTGGGTAATCTGGAGTTTGAGATTGGTGAGCTGCAGTACCAGATCCCCCCAGCAGGGCTGGTGTTTTGGGCCATCATCCTCATTGCTGCTGCTGGTGGGTTCCTGGTGCTCATCATCATCGCTCTGCTCTTCATCATGAGGAGTAAGAAGAAGGAGGCCAACAGGAGGTACGAGAAGATCATGGTACAGATGGACACGCTGGAGAGCAACGTCAGGAACGAGTGCAAGAAAGGTAACATCTTTAACTTAAAAATCTAAGACTTACATGTATATCACTTCAGCCAAAAAAGCAAGTTAAATTTTTTTTTCCTTTTGTGCTGTCTTCATGCCTGTACAATCACCTCCTTAACTGTTCTCTTTTTTTTTGTCTGTCAGCTTTTGCAGAGCTGCAGACTGACATGACAGACCTGACCTCTGACTTGAGTGGAACTGGCATCCCGTTCCTGGACTACCGGACCTACATGATGAGGGTTCTGTTCCCAGGACAGGACATGCACCCTGTGCTGAAGGAGACTAACGTTAGTGGCAGACACCTCCTCTGGCCTTGATAGACTGTAGAAGTACGCATGTCTCAACATAAAGAAACATGTACTGTGTTGGCAAGGATTTTTGCTTCATACTGAAAATACATTTCAACAGTTTCAAAGCTGTGCTGACTTGGGTTCAAGAGGTACATGTATCTCAAATATTAAAAATAAAATGCATAAGAAAGCTTTTGATTTTAGATACAACTTACACAAGAAGCTTAACCGGCACAGAACTCTTTCATGGCCTTGTGGTTTAGTAGATAGTGTGGCTGGATTGTTAAATGTGGAGCCGTTTGTGTTGTATAGGTGCGTGAGAGCCGGCGTGTGCAGTGGGAACAGGCCATGAACCAGTTCTCAGCCCTCCTCAACAACAAACACTTCCTCCTGACCTTCATCAGGATCATGGAGGAGAGTCGGGAGAGCTTCAGCAGCAGGGACAAGTCAGTCAGCCTTCTCTGTACAACTCTTAGACTAGCATTTACATCATCCCCAAGCTACATGTATATTGAAAATACCTCAATATGCACTATTATCTATAGATCCTAGCTGATAGAAGAAATGGACCACATTCTGCATTCTTTTCTGTCAACTTTCTTGTGTTTATTTGTACTTTATTGAGCATCATTTGTACTTTATTGGATTTAATGTCTGTCACACCAACTTCTCTGTGATAAAGTGTTTTTTATCTTCCGTCAGGGTGAATGTGGCATCCTTGCTGACAGTTGCTCTGCATGGCAAGATGGAGTACTATACAGAGTGAGTAATTGACATTGGGTTGTTATCCCAAAGGGTGGTTATATTGGCACATTAATACTGATACAAAATGATATGCATGTCAGCAGTAGAAACATATTAAAAATATTGTTGTGTCCGTTATTTTAAGATTCCATGCTTATTTAGTTTACTATAGAAAGTGCCCCCTTCTTCTTCTTCTTCGTGGTGCGTGCCTAACCTCATTTGGTTGAGGACTCATGGCACGGGTCAGTCAGAGAATCATCCTGGAATGGGTTTGTTTGTTTGTGGCTGGAGGCTGGCTTGACTTGACTTTGGCTACTCAATGGGCAGGGGCGCCATTCCCTGACCACCACCCTGCTGGGTGGTGGCGAGTACCCGTAGATTTGACTGGAGTTAATGACCATGTTTTAAGTTTTAAGTGTGTAAGTAATATGTTAACTGGAGCAGACCATGGTTGATGGCATTTTATACCTTGACAATATGTACATTTTTGTACTTGACTGCCCCCCTCCCCCTCCTTTTCCTACAGCATTCTGAAGACTCTGCTGCTACAGATGATCGAGAGAAGTGTGGAAAGGAATCCAAAACTCATGCTCAGGAGGTAAGTAACAAGTGGCTATCATTTGTAACTACTGTTGTCATTTCTAGCCATGTTTTGGGTTACAAACTGAGTAGTGTGTTCTGTAGTACTGGTATAGTGTGTTGCTGAAAAGTTGATTCTGTGTTTGCAGGACAGAGAGTGTGGTGGACAAGATGCTGACCAACTGGCTGTCAATTTCATTGTATCCCTTCCTCAAGGTAATTAGTCTCATATTTTATACTAGTACCACATTGTGCTTTGTGTTTTATATGCCTTGTTGTGAAAATGTGTCAATGAATTATCTCATCCAGTACATTATGTATCTTGTAATTTGGCACTTTAGAGTTTTTCAGACAATTGTACATTTAGACTTTATGATAAACTTAAGCAGCATATACTAACTGAATTTCAAAAATTAAATTACAACTTTGTGAAGGTATACTGAAACTTTGAACTGTCACTGTGCTGTTGCAGGAGACAGCCGGCCAGCCCCTGTTCATGTTGTACAAAGCCATCAAGTACCAGGTGGAGAAGGGCCCTGTGGATGCCATCCTGGGGTTTGCCAGGTACTCCATCACTGAGGACCGGCTGCTGAGGGAACAGGTCGACCATGAGGTCTTGGTGAGTCTTTTGCTTCGTAAAGTGATGTTTTTACACATTGCTCTGTAACCGGTGAAGTAGACACATTTCGTACCTTAGCTTATGTTAAGTTCAAGGGAATAAAAAAAGGCTTTGCTTCCTGAACAGTTGCCAAAAGGTCAGATTGCATGATTGTGGGGGAATGACTCTTTGTCCCAAAATTGGTGCAGGTACACTGGTACAATGTAGCACATCACTTTTAACTTGAAGAAAATCAAATACAGTGCATGTGTGAGTATAGTACTTTTCTGAATGTTAGTTTCAGGGTTGTATAAATCAAAGCACATTACAAGTCTATTAGTATTGTGTTGTTACATTTTTGTATATGCTTGAATCTTGACTTTTTGTTCTAAATCCCTCCAGACCCTGAATGTAGTGTCCCTGCCTGGTGGTCCCAGTGGCTACATGCCCTTCACAGTCAAGGCTCTGAGCTGTGACACCATCACACAAGTCAAGGACAAGATCCTGGACATGGCCTACAAGAACATCCCCTACTCCACACGGCTACATGCTGACGAGTGTGAGCTGGGTAAGGACAGGTTTACTGATTCCAGACATTCTGCTTGCTATAATCTATGCTTCCAACACTTTGCTTTAGCTTTAGACACATCATTGCAAGGGTTTAAGATATTTTGGGATGATACAGTTTTCCTCATTGCAAACCTCTTTTATTATAACAAAGGTAGATATTGTATAGCTTGGGTGCCATCCTTAGTTTTAAATAGGAAGGCAGTCTTCCGATCCGACCCGTACTCCCTGCTAACCAACTAGTGGGGAGTGTGGGAGCTGCAAAAAACTAACTTGGATGGTGCCTATGCTAGATATTGTAAAGACTGCATCAAGACATCAGAATCACTAATGGCTGTGTTGTTGTGGTTAGAATGGAGACATGGCAGGGCAGGTCAGCTGATCCTGAGGGACACTGATGTCACATCAGAGACGAACCACAGGTGGAAGAAACTCAACACACTGGAGCACTACAAGGTGAGAGGAGTCAAGGTCGTGCACACTAATGTACCGTTCTGGAAAGGTCACATTTTCCACATGGTTTAGTATGGGAATGTATGTGAAGATTGTAACTGAAAAACATGATTTTTTTCTGTTAATTTGTATAGTTTCACTGTGTACCTTTCTCAGAAATAATGTTTTTTAGTCCTGTTATAAAGGTATAATTCTATGTACTATACAAACAGTGTAATGAGTGCAGTTTGCAGTTCAGTTACTGGCAACACTTCTCTGTGCAGGTACCCGACAGCTGTAGTGTTGCTCTCCTGAGGAAGCCAGAGCAGCAGATGAAACTGGACAGGACGTTTGGTAAGAATGCTGACAGTAAGGGACATTCACATATCCTTGCTGTGTGTCATGCTTCCATGCCATTTTTCATGCTTTGAGCACTTTCATAAAATTGTGCATTCATTGCTTACTTTGTTGAATTACATCGATGGTGCTGTATAAATGAGCAAGTTTAATGATTTCTTCTTGGCATTGTCACAGAAAACCTTGGTGTGAATCAGTCCCTGTCCTCCTCCTCCTTGGCACCACTGATGCAGGGAGATCCTGAAGAGGGCTGTCGTTACTGGCACCTGGTAGGAAACATGTCATTACTTAGACCTGATGTTAGCAATACAATGTCTGAGTCACATTAAGGTATACAAGACAGTCATTTCAACAGTCATAACTGTACATCTGCATTGGGGTACAGTTTGGGATGGTATTTCTTAACTTCATGCTCAGACTGTTGTATATTGCTTACCACATGACAGTTTAAGGCTAATTTAGACTTAAAGAAAAGAAAAGAAAACTAAGAACTGTACCTGTCCAGATGTTTTTCTTGATGTTTTGTTTATTGATGTATTTACTTGACTTTGTGCATCTCTGGTTGTGTTGTTAAATAAATATATAATAGAAATGTTGAGACCCAACAAAATAGCCCAAACATTCTTCATCTACCAGTACTTCTCTGAAAGTTATAAGTCATTAGTACCTGGTGACAGCCTCACACACTGTATAACACAAACTCCAGCTCGGTGACTTGGAAATATGGAAATTTCAAGTTTCTGTACTGTAGTATTACTTCAACTGATAAAGAAGTCATACTTTCTACTGATTCTCATTGCTTTTAGCTTGGTGCTAGCCTCAATGCTTTGCCTGTATTTATAGATCTTATTCCTTGTAACTCAAGGGACCCTTCCACCCAGACTTTCATCTGCTGTTGTATGATGTCCTTTATCCCTGTCAGTTTGGATCCTTTCTCTTGTCACAGGGTGCTTGGTGTATGGGATGCATCGTTTCGGTTCTGTAGTGGTTTTAGGAACTTCCTCGGTCTATGGTATCACTGTCATGTAAACAATTATCAGCTACTCGCTCTGGATAAGTAAGTTTTTATTTGAACAGTTAGAAAACTTTATATTGTTGTTGCTAGCAAAGGAAATAATAGTTGGGTTGACTGACTACTACCATTGACAGAATGGAAAGGATGCATCCCCAGTGGTATAGCCTATTACACACCCTTTTTCCTCCCTCTTTCTCTCTTCCCTGGATGACTCCTGATAGCAAGTGGAGGACTCTTGGGTGAATGACAACTTTTCCAACCACCGTAATCATAAGGTAAAAGACTTCTCAAAGAGATGCTTTGCTATACTGCCTGTGTGCAGTGTGTTCTACAGCAGAAATGTTTCTTTATGTTTCTTCACACTATTTCCGCATGCTTTACTGGCAGTTTTTAGCCATATTCCCTTTTGAAAGGAGAATCTTTGCGAAAAGGCTTTGCTTGCAAAAATGCCTTTTCATGCGCATAGCCTGTGAGTTATATATGCTAACATCAACAGTAGGGTTTTGTTTGCTGTGAGCTAACACATCCAGCTGGTGCCATATGGTGCTTTGGTCTTTCTCTTCTCTCTATATATACATGTACCTACAATTTTTGTGTATTGTTTTATACTTACAGCATTATACAACGAGCATTTCTACAAATTTTGAACTACATTGGATCCTTACAAAATCTCACTTTCAGGTGGATACAGAGAAAGTCGATTTCAAATGTCAGAGTGTATGTTTTCCCTACATGTACACATGTATTTACCCAAATGGCGTGTAGGCTGCAAATGATTGCCATACATTATGATTGACACCAAAACACAACATACAGTAAGCAGTAGGGATTTTCCAGTTGTGATGAAGCAAAACTCATGCTCTACCTTGGGTTCTTAAGCTGGTATTGGTACAATGCAAGTAATAGTCTCGTACTCGGTCAGGTGAAGGCACGGGACGAGCTGGAACGTTCCAACTCGGTGAAGAGGGACAGCAGGTTCCTGAAGGAGCAGCGGGCCATCCCGGAGATCTACCTCACCAGGCTGCTGGCCACCAAGGTCAGCAACATAGCCACTGTCTGCATTATCTAAACTACATGGGGAATCAGGGGGTTGTGACCCCACTTTGCTTGTAAAAAAATATGCCTTCTAGGCATGGATGGAAACCACTTCTGTGTACCAGAGGAGCATACTGCTGGGCTCTAATATTAATACTTCATCACAGCAGCTTTCAGCTCTACTATTAAATTGAATTTCATAGCAATAAAGCCTATGACTCTACTATGAACATCTTACTACAGAGATGTAGGATGTACAATTAATAAATAGCAGCAGAGGCTGTATACACTTTTAGTAGTGTTATAACTTATGAGACAGGTTACATAGGTCACATGTTGATATCTTGGACATTTTGACCATGGCAACCTACAGGGAACCCTGCAGAAGTTTGTGGACGACGCCTTTAGTGCCATCCTGTGCACCAGCCCCGTCCCCCCCTCCATCAAGTACTTCTTTGACCTGCTGGATCACGAGGCCAAGAAGCATGGGATAGACGACCCAGAGACTCTGCACATCTGGAAGACAAACAGGTAAGAAGAACAAGTTTTAAAGAGCACCACAACCACTGCACTAAAAGGCCTACACTTTATTCAGTGTTTTTGCCTAATATAGCCTATTACATTAATCCTAATTCACTTTGTATATTCCCTAAATCATCATTTTATCATGATGCATCTTCCCCTCAGTGTGCCCTTGAGGTTCTGGGTGAACGTTCTGAAGAACCCCGAGTTTGTCTTTGACATCTTCAAGCTGGGCATCGTGGATGCCTGCCTGTCTGTCGTTGCACAGACATTCATCGACTCCTGTTCTGCTGCGGAACACAAACTGGGCAAGGTTTGTAACCTTCCTTTTGACATCCCTATAGTCATTGTCATTTCAGAGTTGTATGTTGTTTCTTCTTTATTTTCACAACAAATTTCAGGTATTTATTTATTCAGCAAGTGATTCAACCCAGTTGGTCTTTTCAGTTGGTCTTTTTGCATTATTCATGTACACAGATTGTGCATTTCAATCAATAGATATCAGTAATCATGTACAATGTGAAAGGATGTTATTGGACAGCTAACATTGAAGGTAGCAAGTTCACAATCAGACATCCATTACAGGATGTAGAATCTATTGTTAACAGCCAATGTTTTCATCTCTACACATGCAGGACTCCCCCTCCAACAAGTTATTGTACGCGCGCGAGATCCCGCAGTACCGACAGAAGGTCCAGACGTACTACAGGGAGGTGCAGCAGATGACGGCCGTCAGCGACCAGGAGATGATCACCCTGCTGGTGGAGGAAACAAAAGTCAGTCTCACATTGTCTGTTACAGAGAGTTATGATATTGATTGATGCCTATGCTGTAGTATTGCATTTCTCTGTGAAAACAGAGCAGGACATGATGGTAGTAAAATGACTGTTTCTATGCTAAGTATGAGCCTTTTTTCACATATATACAGAGCTGTCAAAGTCACACCATCCTTAAGTCACACTATTGTGATAGCCACTGCTCTTCAGAGTTGTCTTTTATTCTAGTATGACTCAAAAATGTCTACTGTTTTGACAGGACCACACTCATGAGTTCAACACGCTGGCAGCTGTGAATGAGCTGTACGACTATGCCATGAAGTACCAGGACCAGGTACAGCTTAGTCTTACAAATTAGAAATAGAATGGATTTGATCCATTTGTATGAAATTTACTATGACAGTTGTGTTTTCTTAAGCAAAACAATCGTTGATTAATCCCTCCTTATGATTAGAAATATTATATACATTCTATGGCAATGGTGTAAGTAGGGAAACAGCAAACTATTCAATAAAGAGTCCACACCTGTTCTTACAGCTGCTGGATGCTCTAGAGGAGGACACCACCTGCCAGCGGATGCAGCTGGCTCACAAGTTTGAGAACATCTCGGCCAACATGGAGGGGGAGACAGACGTCTGAACGCACTATAGAGAGAGGCTCAGCAGATCCAACATTCTCTGCTGCTCTGTAACCAACTTCTGTTGCACA
The DNA here is from genome assembly GCA_013266295.2 of Branchiostoma floridae x Branchiostoma japonicum. NCBI lineage: Eukaryota > Metazoa > Chordata > Leptocardii > Amphioxiformes > Branchiostomatidae > Branchiostoma > Branchiostoma floridae x Branchiostoma japonicum. The sequence continues at coordinate 20,986,065 of CM023825.1, forward strand.
AATAGAAATGCTAATGGCTAACTGGCTAAGTCAGCAAATCTATTCCAACTGCTGATCATTCCTGTACACTTAAATAATTCCATTTACAATATATGAGTGACAGATGTATGAGGGTGTCAACTTCTGGCACATAAAGGGCTATAGAGTATTGCAATGGATTGCAGGCAAAGTGGCATCCTATATTACAGCCTGTAAGAGACTGTTGAATAGGTGACGAATGTTGGCAGAACACTACCTTGAGGAGGACAATCAAAAGGACCTGGGCATAAATGTTAGTGCAATATTCAGGGCAGTTTTAGCCAGTATAGCTTTGTTTGTATTTTTGTGAAGGTCATTCCAAGGTGACACAGGATGGAGGCCATTTTTTTAAAGCGCAGAAACATTGATTGACAGTTGTCTACCACACAGTAGTTTTACTGTGCCATGTCATGAACATTGTCATCATCTAAAATTAGCCCTTCCATTGTTATGGCTGTTAAGAACTGGGCAGCCTGACCAGCCTGCGACACTGGGAGGGTTTATCGTACCACAAGCCAAGCAAGAAGAATCTAAACCTAGGGCTTCCATCTAACATCATATGATTTAACATCATATGATTCACAAAGCCTCTTTTATGTCCTCTATTCCTTTCATTCCAATGCTTTTATTCCAATGTCTTACTATTTTGCAAGAATGAAGGGCAGCAATGCATGAGCCTGAGTAAGATATGGCCAATGGATCATTACAATTTTTGTCAGGAAAACTGTTCCATAGTGGTGAGAAAGGCCAGTTTGGATAGATTTTTGTCATTTTCAAGTCAAGATATGACATTGAATCTTTATTTAAGGACCAAAAGCTTGCTTCGGTCAGTACGTGTAGAAAAAAAAAGTTAACAATTTTGTTGAAAGTTAGAGGTAGGTATATATACAGGAATTTGGTACATAGCGAATTGCACGGAGCTACACCAAAGCAATGCCTTGACACGTCTTGTCATGCACTTCATAGCGAAGCTTTGTACACAGTTTGTGCACTTATACAGCCAACCACTGAATGCCTTACTTAGCTTAGTGGGTGCAAAGGGACTGCTTTTTTATGTATTTTAGACAGCAAATAAGAGCAGTGTACTGTTGTGGAAGTAAGATAGATACAATGTGTAGAAACAGTTTCATTCCTCAACATTTACTATACGATGTACAATTCAAATGTTCAGCATTGTCACCATTAACACTTGGGAGTCATCATGATTATCCAGTATAGATGCCACATATGGGATGTAATCTTTATTTGTTTGAACATAAAAAGTAACTCTTATTAGACCATTATTGCCATATAGTCTGTTATGATATGTACATGAGTTGACCAGGTTACTTATCAGTTTATGTATTACACAGTGAAACTAATGTTGAAAGCTTCTTAGTCATTATGTTTACTGTCTCTGTAACATTCATATTTATTTTTTATTTGTCAGGGTGCATTTCTTTAACCGTAAATAACTTGCAGACCAAATTGAAGTGCTTCCATGATTCTTAAGCCATGATTTATCTAGTATATAGTATTACATGTATGCCATGATTTATCTCAATGTACATGCCAAGTGTAGTTTCAGCTTCTAGAAAGTTGTCAAGACTTTCGAGTCCTCTGTATATGCCATATTCAGAAGAAAACCAGCCCTTAATATCTTGCCATATGTTAAAAAGCTTGATTTTGAATTGCAAGAGGAAGGACATGACCTTCTAACAAACGATGTCTTCTCTTCTGATCCCTGTTTGTACATGTTGGTTAAAAATTCAGAAGAGGGAAACAAAATTCTTTTAGAACATGAAGGGCTGGTTTTCTTGTGATGAATTTTTGACAGTGGCAGTGGCATTGTATAACAAAATCGGTCAACATATTATCTTTATATGATTGTGGGAAAATTTGTACATATCTGTAATAATATTAATAACCTATGCATATCAAGGTAAATGATTGTGTGCAATAAGCAATGTTTTTTTATTGGGATCAATGGTGAAAAGTAAAAGCTGTTTGTAAAGGTGTAGTGTACTAATAGCTGTGTAACAGGTAGACCCATACAGGAGCATGAAACCACTCATGGTGTATTCTCCTAGGCTGGAACATTGTCTCTGGTAATCTCATTTTGCCATACATTATCAACCTTGAGCATGTAAATGACACAACCTGCCAGATTTGTACTTGTATCTAGTGACTGTGAGTCATACCATTTCATTGAGAGGGGTGTGCCATGGCAACATTCACCTCCATACTGAGCTGTAAGTACTCTGGTGAAATTACAAGTGAGGAAAAAGAGTCTATTTTTCTTAGTGGGACACCTTGAAATGGGAGCTGACCTGGTATCCATCTGTACATATCAGCTGTATCCACCTACATGGAAGACATGTTTTGTCATTAAGGAACTCTCTTGGTTTTATTAGGGGTGATACATTTAAGCATTACTCTCTTAATCCAGACTTACGATATCTGTACATTAATGTGGTGATATCACTTATATGAATTGATAGGAGCAAAAATTTAAGGATTGATGTGTTTGAATGATGATGTTTTTGTATTTCAAATTTTGTACATCTGTGTTAAGCCTACATGCTTTCTTTTGCAATGATTTGTGCTTGACTTTATCAATAAACAGGGTTGTCCAACTCCTATGCTTATGAAATTATTGACAAATTGGCACCCTGTATTACAAGGTTTTCAAACAGAAATAAAACCCTAACAAAGCTATTATGGTATCCATTGTGTATATAATTTGATTGTCCTTGCTCATTCTTTTTTTCGTACCTTTATTACCTTCGCCGAGAAGGTTATGTTTTTGTATGCGCTCGTGTGTGTGTGTGTCTGTAAACACGATAACTCGAGAAGGCTTAAATGGATTGTCTTCATATTTGGTAGGTGGGTAGGTCTTGATGAGACCTCGAAGCGATTAGATTTTGGGCCCCCTGGCGGCTTGTTATGATACTACAGCAGAACTTCTGGTTTTGATATCTAATTAAGAATGGGAGGAACATTGCCATAAATTAATTATGGACATGAAGGCCTAATTTGCATAATTAATGAGAAAATACTATAATTCCATAGTCTTTGATGCTAGTAATTTCATACTAGTGCATTTCGAAGTCGACTGGAGGTGAACATCATTCAACATAACTTATTCAAATCAGGACCTCATTTGCATAATTTATGAGAAAATGCTAGAATTGCCTTCTTTGTTAACACTGCCATTGGGATGAGCATATGATCAAGTGATGTAATTCATGCAAATGATCTTATTTGCATAATTAGGGGGAAAATCCACAATTCATCAGTTATTAAGGGTAACCTCATTTGACGAAGGTATGAGGTCGTGGAACTCTTGTTCCTTATGTTATCCCTTATAGTTTAGTAAGCAGATTTACAGATTTCATGATTTACTTATTTTTTCTATTTTGTAGTTTGTAGATGATCTTACATCTGTTTTTGCAACATTGGTACTAACCTTTGAGAGAGAATAACTCAAGGACCGTCTGAGAGATTGTCATGATTTTTAGTACGCAGGCAGCGTACATAATTAGACATAATTAGATGACAATTATGCAAATCATGAGCTAACTAGAGGTCAACGATCTCATGCCTTCGTCAAAGGATGTTATCGTAAGAGAAGAGAAAATGGTAGAAAAGGTAGAAAATTAATGATATATTAGTTTCCCTAAATATGGAAGTTGGATTGTGAAAACTACCCCGGCCGATGCATTGGGCAATCGTGCATTGGGCAAGGGAAAACAGCTGTGCAGGACATGGACTGCTTAATGACTATTCCCTCTGGGACTTTCTCCCTCTGGGACAGCCTGTAGCCCACGTGTCACCATGTACTATAGTCCTATCATGGAAAGTAACTGAATTATAGAATTCTTTCATTAATTATGCAAATTAGATAATAATTTGCATAATTGCCATCTAATTATGTCAAGCATCACTTAAGCTACCTACACACCAAATATCAGGACGATCCGTCGACCGGTTATTGAGTTATCCTACTTTAAACATTTTCATACAAATGCTCCTGCAGTTCCAAAGCAAGCCGCTAGGGGGCCCAAACTTATGTCACTTCGTCCCGAGCACAAGAGCTATCTACCATCCAAAAATCATGACCCTAGCTTGTCCAGATCACCATATATCAAAACCGGAAGTTCCGCTGCAGTACCATAACGAGCCGCCAGGGGGCCCATATTCCTATCACTTCTAGGTCTCACCAAGACCTACCCACCTACCAAATATGAAGACAATCCATTTAAGCCTTCTCGAGTTATACTGTTGACAGACGCACACACAAACGCACGCCCCCGAAAACATACCCTTCTTGACGAAGGCAATTAGCATAATAAATGGCGAAATTCTATAAATATGCTGTGTTCCATAATAGGACCATGGAACACTTGTGACATGTAATTCAGAAGGAGAGGAACATCTGAAGGTAAAAATTATATATGTAAATAAAGACCTAATTTGCATAATGAATGGAAAAGTGCCATAATTTCATATATTAGTAACTGCCGGGAATTTCATACTTGCCGCATTTGGAAGTTAAGTGAAGCAAGGGGGTCGCCTAGCAGATTAGAAAAGAATGGCACTTTAGTAATATTGCTAATACGATTTGACATTGGATGTTTAAGAGCGACCACTAGCAGCCATTAAAATAAATGCTGCGCCGAGTTTAACGTCATAGTTGCACATTGATAGGTCAATTGATGTTAAGCTGGCCAATCAACGTGTAGAGGCAAGTATAATCATCTTTATGTGGCTCAACTAAGAGAAAAATGTAGTATTGTCTGTTGATCTTTAGAACTCTACAAAAAGGAAACAACACGTTATTGGCCTGTCATTGTCTATTCATTGCCTTTACTAAGCAATGCCATACATGTTGAAAAGCAGATAAAGTGTATTATGCAGAAAATTTCACAAGAATGTCAAAGTTACACATGACATACATACCAATCAGCCAAGCATTGATAATACTATCAGGTATCATGGTTATTTTTTGCTTAGTTTCAGTTATCACATAACGCTTCTGTATAGTATCACAACATTTAACCCATTCACGGCCATTGTCACAATCAATAGCATTCTAATAATTGATGACATTTACCTTTTCTTGATACAAGCTGTAAAATATCATTTGATTTTTTTAATGCTCCTGTTCTGCATTGCTGTAAATTTAGAGAAAATTCAACAGACAAGCTTACTCTGATAGAAACGTACCAACGGATAGAAGAGCTCCATAATCTGAAGAATTTCGTTAGTTTCTGCGGACAGTGATCGTATGTCCTTTATTTTACAGCATGTATGACCCCCCCCACACACACACACACGTTACATATATAGAAAAATTATTCAGAACGATTGACCTTCTATTGATCCACTGACTGCTGATATGATACTTTTCAAAAAGCCATTACCATGGCATCTCATCAAATGGAGAACATATCATATTTAATTACTCCAATACCTGCTGTACAAATACACTTCAATCTGTCTTTCTCCATTGCATACTACATTGTACATGCACTAATACAATTTGAAAGTGAATCAGTAGGTACTAAGTGATGAAACCTTTCTCAAGAGCTTCCTTGCAATTGTTGACACAATATCATTAGCATTTTCTTGCCTCTGATTACTACATAAGAACAACCATAGTAGTGACAAAATGAATCTGTAACCCGGCTTAATGAACACAGGAGACTACTACCATTTTACTTTAGTTAGCATTTTCCTACCGTTACAAACATTGCTTCCATTCAAATCTAAGCACACTGCAAGAATCTTCCGATTACAAAGGTGATTCACTTGAAGTTGGTCAGGCGTCAATAGAACATTTTAGTGAAATGAAGTCTATATTAAAGTCTTTTCCAAAATAGTATGAGATACAAAGACTACAATAGAACTTTTTATCATAGTTTTATACTTAGACAGCTCAGACAGAGATGTCCATAATTAGATACAAATTATGCAAATGAAGACTCGATTTGCATAATTATGAGGAAATTATGTAATTCCAGTGTTTTACATAATAGGCCTTTCATTCATGTAAATGTGTATAATCTATGGCAGGTGCAAAATCAACAGATACTAATGATGCAAATAAGGACCTAATTTGCATAATCAATGTGAAAATTCTATGATTCCTTAGTGGTAAATGATGGGAATCTTATACTTGTTACATGTGTAAGTTAGATAAAGGTTAACATCATTATGTATATATTATGTTAATGTTGAGGTCATTTGCATAATTAATGATGACATATTGAAATGTAACATTGCTAAAGGATTGGACTTTCACATATCAAATATATGTGATTTGTGTTGAGGGAACCATATTTCATGGAGATATGAGGTCTCCGAATTCTTGTTAGTTATTTGTTATCATATAACCAGGCCATGACGTCACAATCCCTAAGACAAAAGTCACAGACCCTAAGCCAAGAACAAAAAGGCTGCAAAACTCGTTGGTCTACATGTACTACACCATTAAACTTTACAAGTCAACTACATAGTGTAGCTTAGGTTAATGAAGAAGAAAGCCATGGCATTTAATGAACGGCCAATTATGCACACTTGTGGGAATGATGGCTGTCAACTTTTTAACAATGTCGGTGTCAGAATTGGTTAATATGTGATAATAACGTTCATGATACGACTTGGCTATATCATAAAATAGCTTTAATGACCGCATTTCTCTCAGCTTTACAGTGACATAACCCTTCGCTCACTCGGTGGCTTGTTCGGTCGCTGGCCAGACGTTATGTCACTGTGACAATAAACACCCTGGGGTGGGTCATTAACACTCAACTGTTAGAGACGTGTGCTGCAGCTTCTACAACTTACAATGTGGCCTCCACTTTCCTCAATTGATCCCGTCCACTTGTCTTGATTTGAGATACAATGTTGGATTTGTTTCTCGCACGATAAGAATGATGTGTTGTCACTTTGGACGCTTGCAGATGAAGGGATAGAGACGGTGGCACTGGTCATCATTCCACTGTCCCTTTCGCACATGATCAGATAAGAAAAGCCAGCCAGCATTACCAGTCTGATGAAAAAAAAGAACAACAACATAGAACTAAGTGACAAATGTCACTTTCTTGCCGGTGTCAATCCCTGCAATGCAATTCACCAGTCTTCACCGTGTCCGATTTTCCATGCATGCAACAAGCGTAGACTGAATTGTACTTTGTTAATTATCGTTGGGTGTACGTAGCTTAAAATCCTGTTGTACTTTCCGGCCAAGACTCATATACATAACACCTCAATCTTAGATTTGCAATCCTCTATTCGACTAAATACAAAGGACGTTTACAATAAAACATAACACTACTATAATAGTCTACCAAACCTAAATATGGAATATGTCAGCAAATTCGAGCACACACCTTTGAGTACATGCCGACGCAGTCTTGTCCTTTAGTCAATAATAACAAACGTTTGTTGTTGGGCTGGCCCGGCTCCCAGTCTGTGTAGGAGACCT